>OV049924.1:45416237-46911664 GCA_920104205.1 Eupeodes latifasciatus | reverse complement strand
GGGCGACGACGAAAGACGTTGACGACGACGACGACGATAGCGATGACGACGAAGCACTCAACGGCAATAAGCGCATATCAGTGGCGCGAGAGAGTAAAAGAAGGTTTTTAAAAAATCTTTTCAAGCGTGAAAAATCAGTGCTCAATTTGCATAATTTGATTTTTCTGTTTCGAATAGTATAGGAAGTACCATATTTTTCTAGCTGAAGAAATATATATATATGTATATGCAAGTACCTTTGAAATGGTTTGAATGTTAGTATAATAGAAAAATCCTGCACATCAGACATTCCTTTGCGTACACTCGAAGTCAGTTCAGCGAAAAATGATTCAATTTGAAAGAAAAGTTTCGGGAAGTCACATTCATATTTTTTTATCCTTTTGAAATCGGGGAAAATTATGAGTGTTTTTATTGCCACAAGGATAATTTATTTCCAATCTTTTATTATTATGATTTTATGATGTTTTATTTTTCTGCTATTTTTATTTTTTATTCTTGGATTTGTCAGTCAAATTGTTTTTCTTTTTGTTGCTGATAGAAAATGTTAGTATATAGAATAGGTATAAACATGTAATGGGAAATTCTGTACATTTATCTGTACTATATTTCCAGGGAATATAATGTTCTTTGATGTTTATTTATCTTCGCATGAGTTATAGCATTCTAGCTGTTTGATTTTTATTGCACTAGCTGGAACAATAAATTGAACCAAGCATGAAAAATAATTGGCTATTTCAATGAAGGCGTTGTACAACAACTCAAAATAGTATATAGTATGGACGGCGGCGGTGCAATAAAACAGTAAACAAAAATATTTAAATAAAAATAATACTCGTAACGAGATAAAATATGGAAATAAAAGTAGAATGAACTTAAAAAAAAATAAAGTCCTATGAGTCCTATTTTTGTAGTCGTTAGAAGAAAAAATTCAGATTTTATTATAAGTATTTTTTTTTTAGAAAACTTAAGTTTATAAAAGAAACAGACATCGCTTTGGAAAGACTATAGTTATAGATTTGCCTAAATGACATTTTAAAAACTACAGGATTTTGATGTTCAAAAATTACAAAAGTAAAAAAAAAAAAAAAAATTGATACACTCCGCTTCAACTGAATACGCACAAACATTTTTGAAAATACTTTGTACATTTTTTTTAATTTTGTCGGGGTTTTGTCTATGATTACTATCCAAAAAAATGCGAGTCTTGTTTTCGCCCACTTGTTAAGTGTTACAAATGTACGTAAAGTTGAATTTTTTTTAAGTCAACTGAATAGGTACAACAACAATTTAATCGTTGTTTATGAGTGTTTTCAAATACTGGATACATTAAATCAACTCTTTTAGTGTTTTTAGTGAAATTCAATCTCTGATCTAAAGTGTACACGGAGAGAATTGAAAAATCACTAATTGCAAAATTTTAGGTTGCAATTTACGAAAACCCTTTTTTAGTATTTCAAGACGATTTTATTATAAAATGAATGAGAAAGTTGTAATTCAGCATTCAAATCTTCGTAAAATACAAAATTTTATAATTTGGTAATTATTATCAAAAGTTATAATTCGAGCTTGTTGAAATGAAAGTAAATTGCAACTTTTGAGTCGCAATCTACTACTTTAGGGGAATAATTTAATTTGACTACTCATTAATCTTGTTTTTCGAAATGTATGCGGTGATTTAAGCATTTTCAATTCCCAAATCAATAAAATATAATCAGAATATAAATATTCAAGCTGGAATAATGCACTTATGCTGGTTTATATTTTTCATGATTTTAAATAATATTTATTAGAATAAGCGGTGTTCAGAAAAAACAATTCGACTGTTAACAGTCGAATATTTCTTCTTAAAAAGTCCCATAGCAGGGAAATGAAAGTGGCTACAATTTGTCTTCTTTGAAGACTTGTAGCAACTGTATAATTCGCAGTTGCTCTATGCAGCTCGGATTATATGGAGTCTCGATTTATTCGGGAAAGTATGCGGCAAGACAAGGTGTAATGGTCATCTTCTGATGAGCCCAACCATTGCATCGGGGCGAAACGCATATATGAACACTTATGCTGGTTTATATTTTTCATGATTTTAAATCATATTTATTGGAATAAGTTTATGTTGTAAATCACTAATGAAGATTGTTGATTTTGCAAAAAATTGTTTTTGAATCTCTACATGATTGCTTGAAAATGGAAAGTAAATTAATCTTTAAAAGCTACAAATTGCTGCAGAAACTGTTTCAAATTACGACTCAAAAGTTGCAATTTAAAGATAACTAAGTATCAAAACTGTGACTGTCATTTGCAAACTGCAGAATAACCTGTTTCAAATTACAACTCAAAAGTTGCAATTTAAAAAAAAATGGTTGCCTGTAAAGTCGGTTTTACGGGCGAAGATTTTACGTGACAACGTCTTTTTCTCGGTAGAATATTTATTGATATGAATATAATTAAATTGCACAATAGGAACAAGGAATTGAATGAAAATAAGAATTGCACAAATTTTTTAAACTAATAATTTACTTAACACTATCAACATTTATCAATAGTATGACATAACCTATAAACTCAGTTTCTCAACTTTTGTGTCAATCTAACAATTAATCAATCAATCATAGTTTACGATAATGAAATATCAGTGTACAATTATTTACCTTTATTGTTGTAGTTGTTGTAAATGACGAATCTAAGCACTCCACATTTTCACTACAGACACAGCTGACGATACTTTAACCACACGTGTGAACTTGTATTATGACGCTTTCTTGTTTTTCCAACGCCAATAACGTTCGAGAAAGACAAAGACAGAGACACAAGCATGCGCCGATTCAATGCGCCTAATTCTCTAGTGCTGCGCGCGCGGCAGACCGATCATAGTTGAGTGGGAGAGAGACGCAAGGCATTCGGCGGGCCTCTCTCTCGTTCGGTGACTCATCGTAAAGTTACCGGGCGTTACACTTTTTCATAAGTGACTCCCAACCGCAACCTAATTTAAGACATTGTCACGTCAAAAAAAAAGAAGTAGCAAGACATTAGTTGTCATTTGCAAACTAATGTATATTGTCGCAGTCTAAGAAAACAAGGGTTGAAATTTGCCACTTGTGTGTGTAGGTATTTAAAAAAACGAATCATAATCTACAAGGAAACAATTTCAAATCTACAAACTCCTGCTGAAATTCACGATAAAAACAAACATTAAATTGATACAAATTTATATCAAATTGCAGCTCGCTGTTTGAAATATTTGATTTCCTCGGTCCAATTATTGCTACTCTAATGTAGTGAAATATGATTTTTGAGTGTCAATATCTTCATTTTGCTCATTTTATGAAATTGCAAACAAAAAGTAGCAATTTACTTATTTCGAAGCCAAGGTCCAAAACTGGATTCATTTTTCGTGATTTGTAGCTTATTTTTCTTGATCTGATCTATTTTCTTTCCGTGTAAAGACCAATGGGTAGATCAGCAGTGTTTCAAAAGCGAAATTCGATTTGTTAAGATATCAAGACCTAAACGGACATGCAGCAGCTGACAAAATTGGCAGAAGTTTTCATAGCTTTAAAAAAGAACGTTTGCGGTTTGAAGATTAACAACTTTAAGGTGTGCATAAGAATTTCTTTATTCCTGGACAAAAATGAACGTACAGTTAATAGGTGTTCAAAATCGAGCTATCATAAACTAATTAAAAGCACGAAAGAACTGCTACTTGACTTGACGAACAACGGAAAGTTATGCGATTAGACTTTTTCATAACTTAAATAAGCTGGAAGAAGGTTTTTTCACAAAAAAAAAACTATTTACATAATTTCTATTGTCCTGATTATTCAACCTTTGAAATAACAATCCAAGGAGCAAGGATTTTCAAAGAAGCTGTTTTTTGTACATGTTTGTACTCAAAATTGTAAAAAAATGTAACATTTCTAAAGTCAAAAAATAATAAAATAAAACCTAAGTTGTTATAGGACAGTTGATGCGTTTTTTTAAGGGTAAAAAATTGGAATATTTTTCATGATGCAAACCTAGGTTTATAAGCTTATAAAGATGAAAGCAAACCTTATAAAGATGTTTTTTTTTCTGAAAATTGCGTAGTCGTCAAAGGCTTTTAATCAGAGTGGGGTCACACACTTAACATAATTACGATTTTTTAGCCACCGCTTAAAAATGTTCTTCAATGTTCTGTAAAAAAGGCTGACAAAATTTAAATAACATAACGTGTCATTAACATATATGTCAAAAACTAAGGTGACAATTTTAATAATTAAATTTTTTTAGAACAATGTTTTAAAGCAAGGCATGGTACTAACTCTAATTTGTACAACTTCCTACATATAAAAGCATTTCCAGATTCCAACAGTTTTCTTAATAAGTTGTACTATTTATTATCAATTCAGAAGTGTTTCGCGTGGGTTTAATGCAGATATGTTACTCACAAATAACACGTGGCAGAATCTCTATTCACTTGAGTTCTCGAGAGATTTAAAGCTTCTATATTAAATTAAAAGTTACGAAACGTAAATTTTGTATTTCCATTAGCCATAAGTTAAACGAACATTGAACTTTTGCTTGTAATTCATGTTTAAATCGCAATTCTAGGGCATCCAAAAAAATTCATTAAGATCTTTAAAGTGTATGTATTTAATAGATAACCAATTTTGAATGCAAAAAAATACACTTTAGGAAATCTAACACTCTTTATTTGCGTCAGCAAAAGTAATATAAAATTGAAAAAGAGTTTCAGGAATTAATATCGATTTGGCGATTTCTTCAAGGTTTCTTCTTAAAAACTAAACATTTTCCTCTTTCTTTTAGAAAGGGTCTTATTTAAAAAAAATTAATTTTCCGAATTTTAAATTTTGTGAATACCTTTAAGATTATTTAGATTAAGATTTTGACAGACAAACCTAAAATATAAATTTTTATATATTTTTTTATATAAAACATTTGTAATTTGAAATAAAGTGTGGTTAAATTTAAAGGGCCGATGTTGAATGTGAAGCATTTCATTTCATGTACTAATTAAAGAAAGATACGTAATTAAACAACGCATTAGATTTATTCAGGCTTATTTTGAAAATAGGCGTTCAAATCAAAATGCATATCGTGCACTTCGTGATTCTTTCGGTCAATTACGAAAAACTAAAATGCTGGTAGCGTCATCGGGTCGAATTTTTTCCAAAATGAGGCCTGTCAGACAGTAACTGTGAATGATGTTTGCTATCGTGAGATGGTAACGAATTTAAGAAGAAGATATGTATGTAGACGATCTGTGGTTTCAACAGGAAGGTGCCGGCACTTGCGCGACAAATTACATGGCCGTGTTATCTCACGTGGTGGCGATGTCAACAGATCACCAAGATCATGTGATTTGACACCGTTGGACTCCTGTTTTTTGGGTTATTTGAAAAAAAGTTTACGTCGATAAGTCAGCAACAATTCAAAAACTATAAGAATAGATAATCCTGACCTCAATTATGCCTCACCGTTATCGAAAATTTTGACCATCGGATGGAGGTGACTCACCGAGGTCGCGGCGGGTATTTGGCCGATATTTTATTCCATACGTAATTGAACCATACCAATTTTATCATCATAAAAAGAAATGACAATGATTTTCTTTAAAATTCATGTTTTACTCAAAATCAACATCGGCCCTTTAAATGTGACCCCCTTTTTTAAGGTTTTGTCATATCCGTTAACGCAATACGATTAGTTTTAAATTCAAAGTAATTCCTACGACTATTACAAAAATATTCTCCCATTGCGGGAGGGGGATTGCTCATGACCGCTACTAGCTTCCCCCTCCCCCTGTATCCGCCAGGCGCAGGGACATAAGGCCCAGGGACATAACGCCCATATGTCCCACCCGGGTGGGACATAAGCCCCAAATAAAAATGTTGGGGCTAATGTCCCACTTAACAAGAATCACCAAATGACAAAACTTGGAGCACTTCAATACCACAAGACTTTGTTTTGTGGAGTTTAAATCCTGAGATCCCGCGAAGCGTGCCACCCACAGGTGCTTTTATTCAAAAAAGCTGTTGATATTTTCGCCTGCCTGGCGACTTTACATACCCTAAGCGGAGCAACGGAATTGCGTGAGCGGGTGTGACCCCGAAAAAGGGAGTTAAAATCCTGAGAACCCGCGAAGCGGGCCACCCTCAGGTGCTTTTATTGAAAGAAGTTGTTGATATAGGCGCCTGCCTGGCGACTTTACATACCCTAAGCGGAGCAACGGAGTTGCGTGAGCGGGTGTGACCCCGAAAAAGGGAGTTAAAATCCTGAGATCCCGCAAATAATGTTAAAAATAAGCTTATTTGTTTTTCCTAATTTTTGTATTATCACCGTATCAAAAAATTATTGTTCATTGTATTGAAATACAAAAACTTTATATTCATTTTTGACTCTGCAAAAATTTGGGGACAACGTCCCATTCTTAAGAAACAAATTTTTGACTTAGGTATTACTTGGGCGGGACCTAGGGCCCAAATTAAATTTCGACTTTATGTCCCACTCGGGTGGGACATAAGTCCCAAAAAAAAAATTGGGCGTTATGTCCCTGGGCCTTATGTCCCTGCGCCTATCCGCCATTGGTTATAGGGTTATTTTCTTCGACTACCAAGAAGTAATAATTCTCAAAACTAGTATTGTAAGCTTTTAACGAAAGAAATAGTGTAAAATAAGCCCCAAACAAACGAGTTTCATCAGAAGATAAGGTGTATAAAATCAGACTTTAGTCAAATGTCAACTTAAAACATTATTTAAAACATGTTTAAAGCAAATTAAAATTCTTAATTCTTCGCCATCATAGAACTTTCGGAAAATCTGTTTTTTTAACTTCCCATAGGAAGTTATTGTAATGGGTATTGTGGTAAAAACCTAAACAAAATTAACAAAAGTAGGTAAACATTGATTTTCGACTCAAATATCTTTTCAAATCTTTGAGATATTGGCTTTAAACTACTTTTATCTTTAAAAAAAATATTGTTTTCAACATTTAGTAAAATTTTGAGAAAAATCTAAGTGCCAGGTTTTTTACGAAAAATAAAAACCTAAACAAAATTTAACAAAACTTGGTAAAAATGTAATTACGACTCAAGAAGCTTTATCAAAAATTAACAATATTGTCTTCAAACTCTTTTTATTTCAAAATATTGTTTTCCATATTCAGTAGTTTTTTTATAAGAATCCAACAGTCCGTTTTTTCATAAAAAAAATAAAATCTACAAAAAAATAGTACGCAAATTTGGTAAATTTCATTCATCCAATTTGTAAAAAATTAAGAAATGCTACTTAAATTGGTAAAAATTTGGTTTCGACTAAAAATCTATTTAATAAAACTAGATTTTCAAACTAAACTATTTGTTTATATGAAAAATATTGTTGGTTATTTTAAATTTTTTAAAAATAATTCAACTAACAAATTTTTTAACCCAACACGAAAACCTACAAACTTTTAAGCAAGACAAATCGACAGACGGGATGGGAAGTTATCAGTGTGGGTCACATCCCAGCCTCTTTTTTTTTTAATCTTAAGTGGTATCATACTAACTCAAAACTGATGTCCTAAACAGATTTTGGTTGAAAAAAACTCTTAAGTACCTACCTACTCGGTTTTCGAATTTCAGTATTAAAGGTTTTGCAAAATTATTCATAGCTTTTCTCTTTACTTATAACTTCAAACGTATTTATTTTGCTATACTGAATTTTTTAACTTGAGTTTTTTCAAAACTCAGAAAATTTTTAACTGATGGACTGATGATATTTTTAATATATACATATACATACATATGTATTGTGAAATACATTCTTTTTTTTTTTCAGTACGTAAGTTTTCCTTAAATATTTCATATAGTTGATTTGTGATTAACAAATATCTGAAGTTCTTCACTTTTCAATAAGTTTCTTAAATTTTTGTACGTAGTAAATCAATGTTGTGAATTGTTGTTACACATAAATTAAACAGAGACAAAAGTCTTTAAAATTGAATTGTTATAATGCGAAGTATTTCATTGCTCAATCAACTCGTATTTAAAATATTTTAAATACCACAGTTTTTCGGTACTCAAATTAAAAGTTTCCCTAAAGATAAAAAAACACACACACACATACAAAAATAAACCAAAATCCAAATAATAAAAATCAAATAAAATGATTAACGCGCCTAATTGAGACTGAGATAAATTGGTTTTGGTTTTCGTATAATTTTATACATACTGACATCTCTTAAATGCTTGAACGTATATTGTCCTCGCCTAAGGGACCAAATCAACACGAGAAAAATGTTTATGGTATGTAAACATTTGGAATAAGGAATTCTCTGCGTGATTAAATAACAACCAGAAAATCCAATTAGATTTACGTTTTCAAAATACTCGTATATGTGTCTTTGAAAAAATTCAAAAATGCCGAAAATAGAATAATAATAATTATTGTCTTGTGTGTGGTTTGTGTTGGGTATGTATGTTGTGTTTAGCCCTCGAGATGAAAAGACAAATAAATTAAGAGCCGGCATCTTTTTGGGGTATACTCCATCTCATCAGCAATATGTCATATCGATAACATGAACTTTGGAACTTAGGAACATGATAGATTTCATCTGCGTTTGTTCAAAAACCTGACATATTAAACGTGATAAGATAGCAAGAATTATTTTGTGGATATTTTGAAAACGCTTTGCTATCGATTTTAAAGCTGTGTTAATAATTTTTGACATGACAAGTAAAGTGTATGCTTAGATGAATATTTAAATATTTCCATGTGTATACACCCTACACATGTATGTTAAATAATTTTGAAATTTGTAAAATAATAAAAAAAAATAAAAATTGTTTTCAAATATGAGCAGATTTCAGAGCGCTGACATTTTTTAAAAATTAGTTTCAAAATAAATCAAAAAATAATTATTGTCATTTTGTGTGCTTATAGGCTACAACTTTGGAGTCTTTTTGAATGAATTTTCAGTCTTCATGGAAAGTGAAAAATGAAAAAATTGTTTGATTATGGGAGACTTTAAGGGGCGTATTAACACTCGCGAGTCGAAAATTCGCCTAAAGTCGAATGTTTGGGCGAATTAACAGTTTGGTGGTATTACCAATGGCGAACTCTGTTTCTGTAGTTCGTCTTTGAAAACAAAACTGCCAATATTAAAACTGAAAGTGAAATGTCATTCATTGTCATAAATATTGATAAAGTCAGATTGAAGAATATTGTTTTTTGTGAAAAAAGTAAATAAAAATAAAGATGATTAGCAGCGTTAAGTTGTTTTCCGATGATGAAAACGAAGAAGTAACAAATAAAGAAGAAAAAATCATGATCTGCAGATTGAGAAGAAGTTTAAGAGATCCTTCCAACCCAATGGAAGTACCAGAGAATCCAACGCAACAAGAAGTTTTTCTTTTCTTTTTCTGGGCTGATATCATTGCCATGGGAGCATCTTCAACTTCAATGTCTGCATCATTTGAGTCGGGGTGTTCCACTGTTGCAGTTGAATTTGTTTCAAACGTATTACCCATTGGATTTACAGCCTGCTGTAAACTTAGCAAATTGTCAACTGCCTGTTCCAAAGGGGACAAAGACAACTGCCGAAAAGGTCCTCCACCTGTTGCGACTACATCCTTTTTATTTGTCGCGATTTTCTTCTTCAGTTTTAATTTATAGTCCAGCCAAACCTATAAAATTTTATTTTCTAAAATCGTTTTGTAATATTCTTTGTTACTTACCTTATGCCACTCTTTACCCTCTCGTATAGGAGCAAACGAATTTCAATATTGGGCTTGGTTTTTTTTGATAATCCAAACGTCCCGACACCCTTGGCAATGTCGGGGTTTGCCTCCATTAGCTCCACCAACTTTGAGAACTGGGCGTTGTTGGTTCTTTTAATGCTATACCAATAAAAGTTGTAATTATAATTTATATGATAATTATTTAATTTGTTCTTACCTTTGTGGATTTTCACTAATTTTTTTTATGCCGCAACAAAAAATCTAGACAATTACTTCGAATTAAAAAAAAACTGTGATTTTTTCAAAGTCACCAAGAATTACAGTTCGACCGATTATGACAGATAAAGGCGAGCATTCGCCAATTGTAAGAGAACGACATTTCAATTCGCCAAATTTTCGAAGTTTAAGGCGAACGTCAACTTGGGGAATCGCAAACAGTAATGCGAAAAAGTCGCATTCGCTTATTTTTTGGGCGACTCGTTAGTGATAATACGGCCCTAAATTATAGATATTTTGGAAAACAATGAACAAGTCGGAACCTACTTCGACCTATTAGCCTTCCGTGATCTTATTATTTTTGTCAGAGAAATTTCCAGACCAAAATGCGATAAATTTCTTGATCATATTTTAGGCCGCTTTGCTCTTTTTTTAGTGATCTCTTTAGAAAAAAATGTGTTTTCGACCTTAGATTCACTGATCATTCAATGACTTGGATTTTGGTAGATGTAGGACTTAATATATCTAATATTAACTTGGATTCTTATTCTTCTTATGAACAAGACATTTACTATAAAACTTCCGTCTGCTATTTATGCTAATGATTGTATTGTCTCCGATAGAGTTGGAATGGCAAAAGCCTTTAATGAATACTTTTCAACAAATGTAAATGAATTTCAAGTGTCTTATATAAATGGACCAAGTTGTTCAGTTTGTAATTCTATGGTGAACCTTCTCAAAGGCTTAGTTTTGTGTTTCAGCCTATAACAGGTCTTAAAATTATAGGCACCTTGAAAAGATCAAAATTTTCTGGGACCGATTATATTTCCAATCTTTGATTGAAAAATGTAGCTTGTTTCTTAAGTGATGTTTCGGTACATCTTTTTAATAAAAGTATTTTTAGTGGTGTTTTTCCGGTAACCATTAAATGTGCTTATGTTGTATCTCTTTTTAAAAAAGGTGTTACAAGTGATTTATCCAACTATAGGCCGATTTCACTCTTACCATCTATAGGTAAGGTATTTGAAAAAGCTGTGAAAAATAAAGTGGTAAGTTTTTTGAATAAAACAAAGTTTCTAGGTGATCTTTCCAATTTGGAAACTAATTGCATTATTTTGTTGCTGCTCTCAAATATTTCCAAGCTTTGACAAAAAAAATCTACGTCTGCCTTTATTTATTGATATTTCAAAAGCCTTTGATCACAAAAAAAAAAAAAAACAAAATACTGCTAAGTAAAATTGGGATTGAAGGGTTTAGAGGTTTTATTTATTTATGGTTTGCATAATACTTAAAAAACGGAAAACAAAGAGTGAAATTCGAAGAAATAATAAGTGATTTAAAGTCAATTGATTAAGGAGTTCCAAAGAGATCTATTCTAGGGCCAATTCTGTTTTTGATTAACATAAATTCTTTGTTAAGGTTGACTATCTAAGGTGTATTGACGGCATTTGCTGACGATATTAAGCTTTAGTGCAAACAGCAACATCAATCTTATAGCCTATATGAACTGGGACTTAAGTTTGTTAAGGATTTGGTTTGATGAGCATAATCTAGTAACCAGCTCAAAAACCAAGGCTATGTTTTAAGTTTATCTGAAAATACAAATGTTGCACTTTTAAACTGTATACTTGTAAGTCTCCCCCTAATACCTTTTCGAGTTCTTTCAAATGCATTGATATTTTTTTTTCTTTAGGAATTGTAAATTAATTCAAATACTTGAGACTAGTCATTGATTCTAGAATGTGTTTCTCTAAGAACAAAGATATTCTGAGACAGTCTAAGGAATGTTTGCTCTTTTCAACTACTTACAAAAATTTATTGTGGTAGATATCTTTCTTTCAAAAATACAATATTGGACTTTATGTTAGGGAGGTACTTATCACAACAAAATCCAACCTCTTTTGGTCATGCAAAAGTGTGTTCTCAAAAAAATTTGCCGTAAGCCACTCATGTAACCTATAGTTTTTCACTATGTAATGAATTAAAGGTTTTTCGAATACGAATTTTGTACTTCTACAAGGTTCTCAACAAATTTCTTGAAAGATCTGGAAATCTCAACTTCAGAATCATTTCAAATTTTGATATACATGGACATTTTTTTAAATCTAGTTTCTGTACCGGCTTTTCGTACCACTGCATTTCGCAAATTGTATGATGTGGTTTTATGTCATATTTTCAACAAGCTTCAACATTCTATCAAAGTTCTTAGATCCAATATCTTATTTAAACATGTAAACAGAAATCGTTTCTTACTTTTTATATAGAAAGTATCGAATTAATGATGAATGTTTAAATTTGTTCTGGTGTTTCTTTATTTCTGTGAAAAGTAAACTGAAGTTATTTGTATTTGCATTTTAAGAAATAAAATTATATATGTCTATCTATCTATCAGTATATGTTAACATAGTATGTCACATTTTTACTTTGCCATAAATGTCAGTTGTCAAATTGTGTTTTGATATAAGGGTTTCCAAAATTTCTACATATAAAGCAACAAATTTAAAAACTTACGTAAATTTTAGGGCTTTCTTTGTGTAGAACAACAAAGATTCCAATTTTAACTTAAATCAGAAATAAATTATACACATATGGTCGAAAAACTTTTGGTTACAAAAATAAATTCGCTGTGTTCTACTTTAAAAGCAATAAATGCATTTTTATTCATATATATTTGAGACAACATACAATTCTAACGTATCTACATAAATATATTGACAACATAAAAATAATATAATTTTTATAGTTTTAAGTTGCCATAAATCTATTTACAATCTATAAACTTGCGAAACAGTAATTAATGTGTCAAATTCAACTTTTTAGTTCTCCTCCCCTACAATCATTTTCGTATATGGTTTAAAAAAAAAATGCAATTAAAATCATTTTGTTATGGTCTCATCTCATCTGCAGGCATTCTATGTGAAGCATGACAACACTTGAAGATCGTTTTTCTTCATAAAAAGCTTGAACACTTATGAACGTATAAAAATCATTCTTTAATACGATGCCGACAATAGTCTTCCAGCTGCCTTAGGATTCGAACTGTGATTGTTAATTTTCTGAATCACTTTATGGAAACGTTAAATTAATTCATTAAAATGTAATCAATAAAGAACAACCATAAACGAGCGTGATCAACTATGAAGAGAAATGGACATCTTTGATTAATAAACTTTTTTGGGAATTGATATTTAGGAACATGGCTGGATCTAGATTGCTTCAGTATTATTCATTTTTGGGAAATATGTCTCATGGAATGTTTTTAACTAACGATATGTTTTTGTTGGTATATCAGACTGTCTGACACGATTTCGACTCATACAAAATTAATTTTTTTGTAAAATAAGTGTCGTAGGACTGTCAAGCAAGAGGTCTTGGGTTCAATCTCTGACTCTTGCGAGGAATTGACAAATTCTCCAAGAGTAATTTTTGTCGTGAAAAGTGCTTTCTTAAATAATCCGTTTGGATTCGAGACATTTACTGTAGGTCCCCTCCATCTCTGACATGATTTGCACATAATAGGAATTGTTGAGAGTTTCAAGTCACTAGGCCCTAGTTATCAACGGACTGTTGCACAACCTGATTTTTGTATTATTAAAATTACTCCAAATGTATGTAAAGCGCCCTGAATTTACTCTAATAATGACAATATTTTGATTCGCCACTGGTTTCTGAAAAGCAAAGTAATTATGGCTTTTTTAAGTAAAAGCCACCCCACTGAGAAAATTAGGTATTAAAATTTTTATATCGATCAATTCAATATTGTAGCTATATAATAGTATTATCTATGAACTTTGAAGTTGGATTGCATTTTTCTGGAAGTTTTCAACATAAAAGAACACTAGGAGAAAAATGCATTTGAGTTAATATAAATCATTGCTTTGAGATTATTTTGTTGAATTGGTGATTTATTGGCGTTTAATAATTTCTTAGTTGAAAAAAAGTGGCAGCTTTATGCTAGGAATGCTCAACAATACACCATTGACTAAAGATTTTGTCGTACTGTGAAGTACAGATTCATTTTTTAGTCCTACTACGTGAATGTAGAAAGCTTTACCATACTCCGTCTTTCCCAGTCATTGTAATATTCAGACATTCAAAATCAATAATAATTTTATCCAAGAGGCCTCGTTCTTGAGATATAGATGACGGAACGTACAGTCACAAATACATTTCAAAAAGCTATAAATTTAAATTCTAAAGATCTTGAAATCTCGAGAAATGTCAAAATTTTCTTACAAAAAGGTGAACTAAGAAACTTGTTCGTAGAGGAATATTGGACATAGATAAGAAAGTGATGGGGGTTTTTAGTCAACTTAGTCCAGATCACGAAAATACAAAAAATTAAAAAATTAAATCAGTGATTCATACGTAGGTAGGTAGAGATGGAAGGCAGCCCTTGCTGTGCCATAAACTCGTTGGATCTGTGTAGTGAAAAATAAAAAGATAATATTATGACGGATTTATATATTGATACAATGAGCGATCCTAGGGCCAGAAAGGAAATCAGATCTTTGATTTTCATGTCGGAAAGCTCATCAAAACCTTTAAGGAATGCTCTTCCGAATCTTAACATTAAGAACTAACAAGGGCAGGACATTAATAGAGGAAGTAAATCACAGTTTCCCTTTCATATTGGTCTACGCAGGTACGAGAGTGAGTATTGTGAGGGATATCAGCTTTGGAGTGACTCTGTTATCCGCAAGTGAACCATAAGGGCTGATCCTTGCCGGGCCAACTCATCAGCCCCTTTATTCCCATCAATGCCACTATGACCTGAAACCCATATATGTAAGAGTGACACGGAGGTTGGTTTTGAGGATGTTGTGTCCGAATTGATATCCAACAGTTTCATTTTTTATGCCTTAGCGCTCTGCACGATACTAAATAAAGGGTGTCCCAAAATTAACGCAAGATTTGAATTTGCCGCCATTTGTGCAGTGAAGTGTTGGCAACCCTGAAAAAAAGCAATTTGACAGCTAACAGTATAGGGTTATTAAAAATGGAGCGTTACACGATAGAACAACGTGTCTTCATTATTAAAGAATATTTCAAAAATAATGAAAGCTTGGCGGCTGCAGTTCGAAAATTTCATACAAAATATGGTCGGAATAGTGTTTTAACTTCGTCAACTGTGAAGAGATTAATTGAAAAATTCATGGAGACTGGATCCGTTGGAGACGCCAAACACACTGGTCGTCCAAAAACAAGCCGTTCAAATGTGAATGTCGAAGCAGTGCGTGAGAGTGTTGCTGACAATCCAGGAACCTCAATTCGACGTCGTGGACAAGAATTGCAAATTTCAAGAACCTCTCTACAGCGTATACTCACCAAAGATCTGTGTCTTCATGCTTACAAAATTCAATTAACACAACAATTGAAGCCTAATGACCATGGACATCAACAAATGGACTCTGATTTTTCGAGCAAAATCATCCTAAGCGATGAAGCACATTTTCATCTTGATGGCTTTGTCAATCGCCAAAATTGCCGCATTTGGGGTTCGGAGAACCCACATGTCATTGTCGAAAAACAAATACATCCACAACGCGTGACTGTATGGTGTGGATTTTGGGCTGGAGGCATAATTGGGCCATATTTGTTTGAAAATGATGCTGGTCAAGCAGTGACTGTTACTGGTGCTCGATATCGCGACATGATTACACAGTTCTTTCTGCCAAAATTGGATGATATTGATGTGTCCAATATGTGGTTTCAACAAGACGGTGCCACATGTCATACAGCCCGTGAAACAATTCAATTACTGCATGAGACATTTCCAGGTCGTGTACTCTCTCGTTTCGGTGATCAAAATTGGCCTCCTAGATCGTGTGATTTAACACCACTAGACTTCTTTTTATGGGGTTATTTGAAATCACAAGTCTATGTCAACAAGCCCACAACCACCCGTGCATTAAAGGAGGAGATTCAACGCTGCATCAACGAAATTCAGCCACATTTATGCAGAATGGTCATGGAAAATTTCAACAAAAGAGTGCGCATGTGCATGCAAAGCCGTGGAGGCCATTTGTCCGATGTGTTATTCCATACATAACCCTATCCTATGTACTTTACGAGTCAGTAAAAATATAACTATCAAAAGACTAAAAACGGCGTTTTCTATTTAATTCAAATCTTGCGTTAATTTTGGGACACCCTTTATTTACAGTCTTATTTAAAAACGCTGTATAGAGCCCACATAAAGTTATGTAATCTCTATAATGCCTCTAAACGCAAAAATGCTATTTATAAAACTTATACAAGGTTGCATAGACCCATAATAAGCTAAACGCGTTTTGAGGTTGATTAGAGCCTACATAAGGAAATTATTGTTATTATTATTTCGTAAATGTCATTTTGATTTCTCTCCTCTCGTTTTGAAATTAAAATAAAAACAATAATGCCTCTCCAGTTTAGCTCGTGAGCCGAAGAAACGAAGAATTTAAAAAAAATATAGATTTTCGAAAGAGAATATCATACAAATAATTGGAATTATTTTGTTATATTTTAGTTGTTATGACAACAAGCTGAGTTTATAGACATTTTGGTACTTTTTTGATATAAGATTGTATAACTAAAATTTATAGCAGAATTTTTTATAAATTGGAATTTTCGCAACGTTACATAGAGCCTACATAAATCCTTATTCACTGTATAACTATTCATCTGTTTACCGAATTCGATTAAATAAGACTGTTAATGTGTAGTCCTACTGATAGGAGATATAGAATAACATTTGAGGCCTCTGTTGGGCAGGATCAAAGGCCCTTGTAGTACCGACGACGCTAGCTTTTCTTTGAACCTTCCTTAGTGTCTCGATGTTGTATTTCTTGCTACCACACAATCGATCCATAAGACAAAATAGGACATACAACGGCTGTGTACGTTCACAAAATTATCTTCGATTGAAGGCCCTATCTTGTTACCGAAATTTGTTCTACACGCGTTAAGAGCAATGCAGGCCTTCTTAGCCCGTTCTTCAATGTTTGCTTTCCAATTTAGTTTGGAATCTAGAATGACTGCTAGATATTTGACGCTGGCGGATAAATACAGGATTTCACCGTTCAGGTCGGAGTAGTGTGAAGGAAGTTATTTTAGTTTTGGTCGTAAAGAGCATCAGTTCAGTTATGCTTCGATCAACACCTAGTTCACTGCTCGTGGCCCAGCTGCCACCTTTCTTCAGAGCCATCTCCGTGACTTCGCTAATCACGGTGACGAACTTTCCTGCCAACAGTAAAAATAAATCATTATAGCATTAGCTACCCTCTCGCCTTCACCCCACAACATTTTTACTTTATGAGGATTTTATTCATACCTAACTAAAATCCATAAGACCGGGAGAGAACACCTCCCTGGGTTATCCTATACTCACTTGTTTGGAAGAAATTGTGATACCTAACAAAGCTTGAATCCTTCTGTCATTTAGCATAGACATTATCCATTCATAAATAAGTATCTCTACCCCGAAGTGAGTAAGTCATTCGTGAAATGAATTAGTAAGGACGTTATTAAAAACACCTTCTATGTCTAGGAAGGTAGTAAGAGTAAATTCTTTATAATTAATTGTCTTCCCAATGGTTCGCACCACCTCATGCAGGACCGTCTTAGTACACTTGCTTTTGAGATATGCGTGCTGAGATTCTCCTGGCCGAAAATCCTGCGAATATTCATGTCTTGCAATTTTTGTAGCATTACTGGTAGTATGCCATCCAAACCTGGAGATTTAAAGGAAGAGAAAGTATGGACAGCTCTTGTAATTACAGAATTAATTTTTTCTACATGAACTAGATTGCTTGGAGTTCTAAGTGTTTCGGAGTTGCAATTCTAGCAGCCCGGATAATGTATCTCCGTCAATACTTCCAAGGACTCAGCTGGAGAGGATGTCCATAATCCATCAGGTTTCTTCAGAAAAGATAAGACTTTTCAAAGTCTGGCAGAATCTTTATGTCTTCAATCGACCTACAATATGCTTATAAATGCTATAGCCCGCTTATAAACTTTAAAAGAGTCTTTAAATGGTTGATACAAATCTTTCTCGTGGCAGGTATTGAAGATCGTTCTGGTCAATATCCTTAGAGCAGAAAGGTCTTCGTTCCACCAGGGAGGGAATTTTTTACGGCTGATTCAAAAATTTTAGCACTGGATTCCAAATCCTAGCATAGAATCTGTAGAAGACTTTAGCTTAGACTTAATTATTTGACTGAATTTTTCCCAGTCAATACGATGATTTCTATAAGGGGCGGATTTTCAGACTCAAATCTTATAGTAAAGAGAATCCATTTGTGATCCAAAAAAGAATTAATAGAGGAGAGGTGGGAGTACTGCCTCTGTTACAGAAAGTTATGTTATTATTGATGATAAAATCAAAAAGAGACTCACCTCAGATAATTGATTTATAATTTTTCAAAATTTTGTTAACAAACAAAAAATAAGATAGGGGCTTATTTCGATAAGAAATGTACAGCGCATAAAACGATTTACAGGACTCACTTCCTAGTTTTTGAACAATAATATGTTTATGTTAGTAAGATCTTCAAAAACATTTTTTTTCCAAAAATGCACCTTTAAAAAGAAAAAATTGTATCTTGATTTATTTTTAAAAATTGACCAATAAATATTTCCAATTTGACGACTTCAAACAAGATTACCGAATGTCATTTTCAACACATAATCAAAGTAAAAATAAGAAAAAAGATATTAGGTATGTTGATCTCAGAATTCATTGACCACTTTAAAGCCGTTCTGTTCTGTCGGAATTGAGACTTCTAATCATAAACAATAATAACTTCTCTATATAAACATAAATTTGGTCTAATGCATTTACAAAAAAAAAAGAAAAAAAACACAAACATTAATATTTTTTCTTTTTATTCATAAGCTAATCAAATTATGTGAGATTTCTTGTGTTATTGTATATTTACTTTTGTGCCTCTAAGTCTTAAGGTATAAGAATGATTTGTCATAATAGCCCTAATAATTATGGTCATTATAATTCTTGATGGCTGGCGACTACTGTTTCTTCTGATGATAGAATAATGTCTGAAGTGCTACTGACGTTTGCGTTGTACAGTCGTCTGCGTCGTCGTCTCCGTTCGTCATCGTCCACTGTGTTGTCGTCGCGTCGCCTAGCCTAATGATTATCCCATTTATTTATCGTTTTATCTTTTAAGAATGACCGCTGTATTTTTAAAATTTCATAATTTCAAATTAGATGGTTTCTTTACGTTCATTATAAAGCAGACACAACAGCACCTGGCTTATTATTGAGTTAAATCATATTTCGTGTGCCTTTATTTGAAGACCAAAAAATAGGTAATCAGTATTCATAATCAAAGAGTGTGTACCTATATTTAAAACACTACGTTCGTAGATCGTTAGCATGGATAAAGAAACTCTAGGCAGGTATTAGGAGCAAGATCAAACTCTGGATTCCCGAAAAATGTAATAGCTTTTGATTCAGGATATTAAAACTAATAACTACCTACATAGGCTTTAAGACGTATGCAAAAACTCTTAAGGTCAACATTTTTGTATTCATTTAATTTATAATTCAATTTATTCAAGTTCGACACTGCTTTCTACAGCTTCTAGGACAAGTTCACACTTTAGGAAAGACCAAACGCTCATAAAAAGTGAAATGTTTCAAGAGATTAGATAAATTTCATCAAGTGGACAAAAATTTGAACACGTGTGTGCTCTTCAAGTAAACAAAATAAAAATACCCACATCAGCAAGAGCAAGCATATGCATTAGAACTGTCTTCCAACTTCCATCAAGAAGCTCATCAAGTTGAATGTTCTTCCGAAAACGTAAAATCGAATATCTCTTCCAAAAAACAGACAAACACTTGAACTTGTTTAACAACACATCAGAAACACTTTTAACTTCAAACAATACGCATGAATGAGTATAGCAACCGATTGCTCTCAAGTACGTACCACAGAACATCAAGTACATTATAAATTTATTACATTAACGGATCGTACCTTAAAGTTGGTGGAAATGAAAAGTTGTAAAAGAAGTACTTTTGATACGGGAGCTTCCCATTATGGAGCCCCTCTCTGCAGTGTTTCGAACACCCTAAATCGGTCAAGTGTAAAATTGTAATGTACAATCGAATCACTACTACAACTCTTATTGATCGACTCGATAATGTCAAAATTAATTTGTATCACAAAATCCACAAAACAATCAAAAAGAACCAAACCAAGAAAAAATAATAAAAACAAATCAAACCTTAAGTTACGGATGCATGATTTGGGAATGTGGTAAATGTGGTTTTAGCAGCTCATTATTTCCATTAGCACATTTAAGTTCTTTTTTTTCGTTGTTGATTTTTCAATACCAAAATGTTTGAACAAAAAGTTAACACCTCAAAATCTTCTACGGTATTAGTCGTCCAATTTTATGGATAACAAATTATGGACTTTTCTTTGATTATATTTTTGGTCAGCCAAAGTGGTTACGTAACTTAAATAATTTCTTGCCCAAATGTTCTAGCTGCAGCTCAACTTAAATTAAAATGATCAAATTTTCAGAAAGGATTTACGATTGTTAGCAAGAAATGTTTTAATTCAAATTTCAATTTATTTTCAATTAATTTTATAAGTAGTACCTATTATTAATTTAATTAATTGGCGATTTCATTGAATCCAATATATTCACTAAAATATTTATTTTATTTTATATGATACAACGGTAAAACTGTTTGTTAAGTCAATTGTACACTGTGGCGCAAGAGCGGACGCACACTTTTTATGTGGGGGGGTGGCTCACACACACATATACGCATTCCAAGATTTCAATCGTTTTTTAAGTATTCCATACTTAAGAGCTAAAATACAATAGTTAAGAGGGTTTTTGGTGCTTTTCATGCAGAAATGTTAGAAATTCTGTTCAAGAATTAATTGTAGTTTAGATTTTGATAAATTATGAATATTGTTAATCCTATTCTTTCTTCAGTCCCAAACATTTGTGAAATTCCCGATTTTCGTAGTTTTCCTGATAATTGTTTTTGTATTCAGCAAAACATCCGTAGTTTGAGAAAGAACTTTTCCATTTTTTTAGCTCACATTGAGTCACTTAAAAAATTGCCAGTTATAACTGTGTTAACAGAGATTTGGGTTTTTGAAAGTGAAATAAGTCTTTTTAATATACCGGGTTACGCGCTTTTTAGTTGTTGCAACGAATCTTATTCGTCTGGAGGTGTTGCAATTTATATTGATGAGAGTTTGACTCACCAATGTTCAAAAATAGAAATTTGTAGTGCTGATGTAGTAAAGTTGTCATTTTGCTATCAAGATGAAAACTATACAATGTTGTGTATATATAGATTACACGCGTTTAGTAAAGGTGTCTTCTTGGATGAACTCAGTCAAATTCTTTGTAAATATAATACTTGTAATTTAATTTTGATTGGTGACATTAATATTGATATTTTGAACACATCTGATAAAGATGTTGAAAATTACCTATTTCTTATGGCCTCAAATGGTGTCAAAGGTTATATTAAAGAGGCAACCCGCGTCACACTAACTTCAAGTACTTGCATTGACCACATTTTCTCGCGCTTTAGTAGGAATAATAAGTTTCATTTTTGTGGAAGTGTTCTAGATTATAAAATCCCTGATCACAAGATGATCGTTTTAAAAACTAATGACATGGAAAATATTTCAAGTTCCAATAATGATAAAGAGCACCTTGTAATAGATTATACCTTATTACTTAGCATTTTGAAACATGAATTTTGGGATCAAGTTTATTCTGAAAAGGATCCATCTTCTTCGTTTAATGTTTTTAACGCAATCTTGCAAAAGCATATCAACACATGTTCTTCTTTTTCCATTAGGAATAATAAAAAGAAGTTTTTAAAACCTTGGATGAGCCATTGCCTTCTTAAGCAGATAAAAAATAAAAACAAAGTCGGTTCTAAGCTGAAAAAACACCCAAATAACACAAAACTACACAAATATTACGATTCGCTATGTAAAGCTGTTAAAACTAACATTGAATCAAATCGTGAAAATTTCTACTCTAATTTATTCAGAACATCGAAAGGCAATGTAAAAAGGGAATGGAAAATTATCAACGATATCTTAGGAAAGAAAATGAACTCTAACGCTATAGGAACTATTGTTGCAGACGGTATTTCACTATGCGATTCAAAATGTATTTCAAACAAATTCAACGAATATTTTACGGAAATTTTGGAAAAATTGAAGCCGTCCACGCAGTTTAGATTCTGAATATTTACAACCTAACAGCTTTGCGTTCGATGCTATTTCATCTTTTGAAACTTATAAAATTATTTTATCATTGGAAAACAAAAACTCTTGTACTTCAGATGGAATATCTAGTAACTTACTCAAAAAAATTGCTTTATATGTCTCAGATGTGTTAAGTTATATCTATATTTAACTTAAGTGTTGAACAAGGTTGTTTTCCTCAACAATTTAAATGTGCGGAGGTAATCCCTCTTTATAAAAAAGAAGATAGAACAAATATGTCAAACTATAGACCTATTTCTCTTCTTCCCACCTTCTCAAAAATTTTCGAAAAACTAATGAAAAAAAGAATTACTTCTTTCTTAGATAAAAATTGTTTTTTTAGCGAAAATCAATTTGGATTTCGGTCTGGAAAGTCAACCGAAGATGCAATTCTTCGACTTTGCAGTCAACTCTATGGCAGCTTGAATCATAATAAACCGACTATGGCTCTTTTTATTGATATGACTAAAGCCTTTGACATGGTTGATTATGATTTACTGCTAAGTAAATTATATAATGCAGGATTTAGAGGAGTTCTTTGTCAATGGCTTAAGTCTTATTTAAAAGAAAGAGTTCAAAAAGTAGTAGTTAATTATGTAATGAGTGAAACCCGATATCTAAAATCTGGAGTACCTCAGGGCTCTGTTCTCGGCCCCTTGTTTTTTCTGGTTTATATCAACTCTCTCTTTAGGTTGCAGTTGAATGGCCTTCCTACGGCTTTTGCGGATGATATATCGTATACCTACCAGTCAAACTCAGAAAATAATTGTAACATTCAAATTAAAGAAGATCTCGAAATTCTAAGAACGTGGTTCTCTGTTCATAAGTTAATCCTTAGTGAAAAAACTAAAATAATGTCATTCAAAACTTCTAGCCATCAGCTTTGCAATTACGATTTTATATTTCATGGGTCGAATTGTAAACAATTCACCTTTCCTTTACATAGTTGCGGTAGACTTAATTTTCAAGCAGCTGGTTCTTGTTCAGATTCTTGTTTCAAAATTGATTCAGTGTACAGTTTTAAATATCTAGGAGTGTTCGAACATACAGGGATGCCAAACGGAGAGGCGGCTGCGGTGCGAATCTACTCGTAAAATAGATACGAACAAACCTTGAAGTTATAAATGCGTTCCACGATCCACAAGACAAACTCATATAATTGCTTGTCATTCTAACTTATAATAAAGAAATCAATTTAACAAAGAAGTGGTGTTTTTTCCTTTGTCTCTATAATTTTACTTTTACATATTTTCAATATAGAAGTATTTTTTATCATTTTACACAATTCCTAATAATTTTAATAATTATATACGGAAACATTGGTCCTTCGAGCCTTTTTTTTTACGAATCGGCTTTAAAAAACAATTAAGACAATAAGTGTGTGCAGTGAGTGCCAGAACTTTAAACATTTAAAAAGAAAGATCGAATTTACAATTCATCTTATATATATATATATATATATAGTCACGAGACTTAAATTTCCATACAATTTTATCATTTAAAAAAGTGGTTTCTTTTTTAAATTGAACAATATCTTAAAAAATAAACTTAAAATTACTTAATTTTAACTTAAATAAATTAATAAATTTAAATTTAAACATTTTAACAAATAACTTAAAAATTAACTCATCAGCGGAGGCTCCTGACATCAGCTTTTCTACAGATAAGACGGCAGCAGCAACAGACAAGCAGTAAGTCTTCATTTACGTGTTGTAAACTTGTCTTCATTTTTTTGTAATACCTATTTTAATACATAAAATAATTAATAATTATTATGGCTGAAGCAAAAGGCTACAAATATGGAGAACTCCAAAAGGGTATTTTAAATAAATTAATAAGAGATCTTACCAACTTTAAGAAAGCTCCAAAAGAGTGTAAGGGTAAATCTTATGCTTCGGGACGTTTAAGCAAGTTGGAAGATGACAGTTTGACTTCCAAATCTTATCACGAAGCCATTATTGGAGCAGGTTTGTTTGAAGAAAATCTGAAACAAGAGGAATTAGTGGTGGTGTATGATCAAATTAACGAACTTTACCTGGAATATAGGGCAGAGTTGGTTGATGCTATAGACAAATCCGCGCCAATTATTGCGGCTCCAACAACCGCGGGTGTTCCGCCCCATTCTGTTGTCGCAGCATCATCGGGAATCCGACTTCCACGAATCGATTTACCGAAGTTTGATGGTTCATACACCACCTGGCGAGCTTTTCACGACAGGTTTCAAGCTCTCGTTCACTATAACAAGGCCCTCGATGACATCGACAAATTGCATTTTCTGCAATCATGCTTAGTTGGTGATGCTAGTCGATTTTTGCAAAATTTTGCAATTGAGGCTGCCAGTTATGAGAAAGCGTGGGATCTTTTGAAGGAACGGTACGATCACAAACGGATACTTGTTCACATCCAAATGCAGACCCTTTTTGGACAACCCTCCTTGTCTCGTGAAACTTCTTCTGGGCTTCGAGATTTACTGTACAAAACAAGAGAATGTCTCCTTGCACTGGAAAATATGGACGTTCCAGTCTCTGAATGGGATACGGTGTTGATTTGGTTTCTTTTCCAGAAGTTGCCGAATGTAAGCCAAAAACTGTGGGAAGAGAAATTAGGGAATAGGAAAGATTTACCGAGTTTTAAAGAGTTTACCGACTTTTTGGAGACTAGATTCCGGACTCTCGAGGTTGTGGACCAGCAGGAACTTGTAGTAGGGTATCGGACCAAAGATGAGCCATCCGTCAACATAAGGCAACGTTTACCAGCAGCAAAGCCTAAGGTCTTACACGCTAAGCAAACTGTTAAGCAGCCGTATCGACAAGTAGCGAAATCGAACCCTGCAGAGCAGCTGTCATGCAAGTTGTGCAACCAAGGTAAGCACACGCTGAGAAAATGCCAGCAGTTTTTGAATATGGACATCTTGGGACGAAAAAATACAGTTCGTAGGCTCCAGGTCTGCGAAAATTGTCTATCTTACGGCCATCTTGTTCAAGCCTGTCTGTCCATCACTTCATGCTATTTTTGCCAACAAAGGCATCATTCGTTAGTTCACTGCAACGCACAACAGATTAACAAACAACAACAACAGCCTGTAGCCAGTACATCTGCTCAGGCATTGCAAAACAATACAAAGGCATTACAAGTGACAGTGAACCCAAACGCGCCTGAGTTTCAGCCAATGGGGGAACAACAGCTCCAGTCAAATGGACAAACATTTAATTACCACGCGATAGATGGTGATCGCAAACACGCACATCAGGTGCTTCTGGCAACAGCGGTTGTTAAGGCACGAGCAGCGGACGGCGGGCTACGCCTTTTACGTGCTCTGATCGATACCGGCTCAGAAACGTCGTTTATCACCGAAGCTGCCGCACAACGGCTGAAACTGAAAAGGCGACGGAACATTGCCGAGGTATCTGGGTTAGGGTTGGTCAGCAGCGGCACCACGCAACACTCCGTCGAAGTACGTTTTGCGTCCCGCCACTCGACGTTTGAGACTGCCATTCAGGCTTTGGTCTTCAAGTCGCTGACTGGGCATCTCCCGACCCAACGAGTGATACCCGGCAAATGGAACCATCTAAAGGGTCTTTCGTTAGCAGATCCCCATCTCTACGAACCTGCACCCATTGACCTTTTATTAGGGAGTGACGTTTGTGCTCAGATACTCCTTCCTGAGATAAGGAGACCAGACGATGGAGTGGGACCAATCGCGCAGAAGACGGAGCTAGGGTGGATAGTGTTAGGGAAAGTTCCAGCGGAAATTCCCCGGCAAATTCGAAGCTTCGTCCAAATAACGGATTTGAGCTCGCAACTGGAGAAGTTTTGGGAGATGGAAGAAATGCCGTTCCAGACACTTGAAACCGAGGAGAACATCGTTTGTGACGAGATCTTCAAGAAGAACACAAGACGTTTACCAGACGGACGTTATGAAGTAAAATTGCCGTTTAAAAATGAAGACCTACCAGCCATGGGAACGAGTAGACAAGTCGCTTTCCGTAGATTTCTTCATCTCGAAAGGAGGCTTGATGCGGATCCGAAGCTTCGTACGGACTACATTAAATGTATCCGAGAATACAAAGAACTCCACCACATGGAGGAAATAGATGCAAATGATGCGGTTTTACAAACCCCATTTCATTATTTTTTACCACATCATGCCGTTTTTAAGGAAGCAAGCTCCACAACGAAGCTGAGAGTAGTTTTTGACGCAGCTGCGAAGGCTTCGGACGGGAAATCCCTCAACGACCGTTTACTTGTGGGTCCGAAATTGCAGTCGAGTATCATAGATCTCGTGCTAAAATGGAGGACTCACCGAGTCACTTTTACGGCCGACATCGAGAAGATGT
This sequence comes from Eupeodes latifasciatus, assembly GCA_920104205.1. Classification (NCBI taxonomy): domain Eukaryota; kingdom Metazoa; phylum Arthropoda; class Insecta; order Diptera; family Syrphidae; genus Eupeodes; species Eupeodes latifasciatus. Next base: position 46,885,135 of record OV049924.1, on the reverse strand, counting down.
ATCGGCAAATTTTGGTTAGTTTCCCGGACCGATACTATCAGCTTATCATGTGGAGAGAGCAGAAGACTGCTCCTATACAATTCTACAAAATGAATACCGTAACATTTGGCACAGCAAGTGCACCATACCTTGCTATCAAAGTCCTAACCAAAGTAGCTGAAGACGAAGAACAAAATTTTCCGGTGGGGGCGAATGTTGTCCGTAAGGACATGTACGTCGATGACTTAATCAGCGGTGCTGATTCGCTCGAAGAAGCACGGAAGAAACGTGATGAAGCGAGGCAACTGTTGGCGTCTGCAGGCTTCAATTTACGAAAATGGACAAGCAACGTAAAGGAACTCATCGAGGATATCCCAGCTCAAGATCGTGAGCTTGATTTTGAACTTCCGTTCAATTCGTCCGATCACGTTAAGACGCTCGGGATTAAGTGGTATCCCAAAGATGACAGCTTCTCGTACCAGAACTTACAGCCGCCAACAGAAGCAACAACAAAAAGGTCAATGTTATCGACAATTGCCAAACTCTTTGACCCTATGGGATGGATTTCCCCATGCATCATCACGGCCAAGCTAATGATGCAGCGACTATGGGACCTTGGATATGATTGGGATGAACAGATTCCAACAACTTTGATGAAGGATTGGGACACTTTTATTAGAGAACTTCCTCTGATCGAACATCTTCGCATCCCACGGTGGACCCAGTTGAGCAAGACCAACAAGGCGATCGAGCTGCACGGGTTTTGTGACGCTTCAACGAAAGCTTACGGCGCAGCAATCTATCTCCGCGTTCTGGATGACGACGGCAATATCCATGTCAATCTGTTGTTATCCAAGACAAAGGTGGCACCAAGTCAACGAACGGTAACACTACCTCGTCTAGAACTGTGTGGTGCTGTGGTTTTGGCTCAGCTGTTACAGTACACAAGGGAGGTCTTAGAAATTCACGATGTCAAGATGTATACGTGGACAGATTCTGCGATCGCATTAGCCTGGATACGCGCCACTCCCGCCAAATGGACCACATTTGTCTCTAACCGCGTTTCGGAAATCCAGCGGTTAGTGGGGATCGATTGCTGGGGACATGTTGCAACGCTTCATAACCCAGCCGATCTAGCGTCCAGGGGTGTGTTTCCGTCAGAATTGAAATCACTGGAAACTTGGTGGTTTGGACCAGAATTTCTTAGGAATCAATGGGAATTCGATGCTCCGCATCAACCCATCGAAACTGACACAACTGAAGAAAAGCGGACGGTGAAGATACTCAGCATTCATGTGTCAAACAGCAACAGTATCCTGCAGGCTATATACAACTGTTCGAGCCTACTCAAGGTTGTACGGGTCATCGCGCACTGTTCCCGATTTACAAAAAAATGTCGACCGAAATTGGGGTCTATAGAAGGTCCGTTTAGCTCCAAGGAACTCGAGGCAGCACATATCATCGTCGTCAAGGCAGCACAACATGAGATGTTCCAAACAGAGATCCAGCAAATTGTAGAGAACTCCAAGACTCCCAAGAACCTCCGCGCGTTGAATGCCTTCATCGATGCTGATGGGATCTTACGAGTGGGCGGACGTTTAGAGAACTCCCTCCTATCCTATGATGCGCAACATCCAATTTTGTTAAAAAACAAACACCACTTCACAAGTCTGGTAGTCAGAGAGGCGCATAAAAACACCCTTCATGGCGGCATCCAGCAGATGATAAGCTACATCCGACAAAAATATTGGATTGGTCAGATAAGGCGCAGCGTTAAGTATCAGCTTTACAGATGTCCTTCCTGTTATCGGCAAAGGGCTTCGGAGATGCAACAGCTGATGGGAAACTTACCTGCTGCTCGAGTGCGGATGTCTCGACCTTTCAGTCACACCGGTGTCGACTACGCTGGTCCAATAGAAGTGAAGTCCTGGAAAGCCCGCGGAGCAAAAATTTTAAAGGGCTATTTTGCCGTATTTATTTGCTTGGCAACAAAAGCCATACATTTAGAGGTAGTATCAGACCTGACGACACAAGCTTTCTTGGCAGCATTTCGGCGTTTCACGGCCAGAAGAGGAAGCTGCAAACAAATCTACAGCGACTGCGGAACAAACTTTGTCGGTGCTAATAATGAATTAGCGAAGATGTTGAAGGAAGCACAACACGATTGGAAGGAAGTTGCAGAAATCTTGTCAAATCACGGTACCGATTGGCATTTTATTCCCCCGGCTTCTCCACACTTTGGTGGATTATGGGAAGCGGGTGTGAAATCGGTCAAGTACCATTTAAAACGAGTTGTTGGGACCGAAAGGCTAACCTTCGAGGAGCTCGCGACGCTTCTAGCTCAGATAGAAGCTTGTCTGAATTCGAGGCCCCTTTGCCCTCTCTCCGACAGCCTCGACGATTTGAACGCGCTCACCCCTGCACACTTTCTAGTCGGAGAATCCCTACATGCTGTCCCTCAAGGCGAACTAAACACCAATATCAGCCATATAGACCGATGGAAGCGAGTTCAGTCCTTAGCAGAAGGATTCTGGAAAAAATGGAACTCTGAATACTTAGCACGGCTTCAACAGAGACCAAAGTGGACAAAAATCCAGGCTTTGCCTAAGATAGGAGACTTAGTTCTTCTCAAGGATGAACGACTCCCACCAACGCAATGGAATCTCGCGAGAATAGAAGGAACACACACAGGAGCTGACGGACTAGTACGCGTTGTCACGGTAAAAACCCAAAATGGACAAATGAAGCGACCAATTGCGAAGATTTGTCTTTTACCATCAACCGAATGCCAAACCGAACAAACCGACATCATTTAAAAATCCAGCAAAAAACAACAAAAAAAAAAACTCTGAAAAATGAAACACATCTACAAAACAAAACCAAAATGTATACAAAAACCAATAATTTTGCATAAAACACCATGAATACAAAATAAAACAACTTAGTTTTTTATAATATTTTCTTTTATTACGAAAACAAATTCAATAAAAGCACAAAATTTAATTAATTTACTAGATTATTCATCTTAATAATAAACAAAAACAAGCAATAATAATTTATTTAAAATATTTTATTATCTTTGTATAAATAATCTGAACAAATTTGCACTGCGACAAGACATGTAAATAATTCATAAACTAAAAATAATGAAAACAAATTTCGTCGCCCGAGAATTGGTTTGTTGTTTACGCCAAAATGCACTTTTTTAAAGTGGGTATGCAGTACTATGTTTTCGAAGGTCCTCTTTCTATTTCTGCAATCGGAATTGACCTATCATTTACCGTTGCTGAGATAATTAGTGTGCATTTTGTCGTATATCCACAAAAATAGCATACTCTTAATATTGGTTTGTCGTACACGCCAGTTTTTGGCATATACGACAAAAATTCCATGTATTTTGAGCAATTTTTTTCTTATAAATTGTTTTGTCGTATGTCTATAGGCTTAAAACATACGACCAAAAATTTAAAATAAAATCTGAAAATTGTTTTGTCGTACGTGTATGAGATCCACAATGAAAGTAAAGTATCCTAACATAGTTGAAATGGGTAAATACAACGAGCACAAAAATGAAAAGGCAGCTCTGAAAGCAGAGAGAGACATTAATCGCCAAAACATTGACCCTAACCATGCCATCGTCTGTTTTGACCTTCAGAGTGTCTTTTCCCTCCCAAAAGGTAACGCGTCTTCCTTTTTTTATAAACGAAAATTAAATGTCTATAATATGACAGCAACGCTTTGTTTGCCAAGAAACCCAAAAGTAACTTATTGTGCAATATGGAATGAATTGCACAGCGGTCGTTCTGGTGATGATATTGCCAGCTCGATTTTTAAAATTTTGAAACAAATATTACCCGTTCATCACATCTCTGACTCTTTGGAGTGACTCCTGTGTCCCCCAAAATAAAAATAAGGTGATGTCAACTGCTTTGCTTTTCATACTAAATAACACTTCTTCCTTAAAAGTTATTGAACAAAAATTTTCGGAGCATGGGCTTTCGTTGATTCAGGAAGTTGACTGCGTCCATAGCTCCATCGATAGGTACCTTCGAAATCTGGAAGTATTTAGTCAGCTTTCGCTTTTGCGACATCTTAAAGCTATGCATTTTAGAAATGTAACTTTAAAAATAATTCAAATGCTGCCAATTGACTTTAAAGCGTTTTCGGCTAGAGCAAGCCAGTTAAATTTCTCTGTCATTCCTTTCACTAAAGTAAAATTTCTTAAATTTAACCAAAATGATCTCTTTAATTTACTTTACAAAACAAGTACTAGGGAATTGGAATATCGAAGTGCCTCAATCAGTGTTGGGACCTCGCAGAAGCAAAAGAGTGGTAGAAATGATGTCAAAAAGGTGGTAGAAAAGTGGTAGAAATTAAAACCCATTTTTATGTAGTAAATCTTATATTCAATAAATTATTAAAAAAATACAAAAAATTAAATAAACAATAATTCAGTTCTTTCAGTTTCAAAAATCACAATTCACAATAATTAAATTAGTTAGAAAAACTTAAAATTATTTTTTGCTATATAGACCGCTGGAAAATTTAAATTTTGAAGCATATTTCAGTAATGCTTCCGGAGGATTAAAATTCTGAAAATTTACTGAAATTTCCCTTTCAGCCAAAATGTTGTGAACGGTTGTAGTTTTTAATTTATTTCTTTTTTCATTTTTTATATTTTTTAAATCTGAAAATAGCGCTGCTATGCGGAAGATATGTTTTCAAAAATGAAATTGTCCATTCCGTCTTTTAAGTTTTTTTTTATCAAAAGCCATTGTAAAACAATGTCATCAGTTTTAAAAATTTGGAGTAATTGATTTTCTCCAATTAATTTTCTCCACTCATTATTAATTAACTTTAGTTCTGAGTTATTTATAGTTGGTGAAAAATGTTTCGTGAGACCTAAAACTGATGGCATTGTTCCATCAATGACGTTTTTCGGGTTTAAATATTTGAAACATTTTATTTCATCGTTTGAAAGGTTAAACCTTTCTCCAATTTGAACACATAATTCAATATAATAGCTGCACATAACTTTTCGTAGTTGCATCTTGTTCAACAATATCATTTTCAAATAAGTACCTTTCAAAGTAAAGGCCAAAATACATTTGAGAATATGGTAAATAGTACTGTTTTTTATATTTGTGTTTACATTCATATTTACTGGTTTTACAAAATTTTTCATTAAATTTAATTTTAATGTAGTCATTTTTTCGAATATCAAGTGTAATTTTGTGTTCTCAGATTGAAATGTTTTATTTAACTCGTTTATAATTTTAAGATTTATTGACAAAAAATTTAAATATACTATAAATATTAAAAGGTAGAGTTTAATGATAGGTGAACGGTGAGTTGCAAAAAGTGGTAGAATTTGCTTTTTAGGTGGTAGATTTTCATGAACACCAAAAAGTGGTAGAAATACCACTTAAGTGGTAGAAGTCCCAACACTGGGCCCTCAATAGTAAAGAAAGCAAGCAAAAATACTGTGCAAACTCCAGAAAATTTTTTCAGTCTATCCCTTCGAGTCGCAAGCTTCTCTAAGCCTTTATCAAAAGAGAAAATAAACGACCTTAAAAGTCTCTTTGTTTTTATGCCTAAGGCAGACCAGGCCTATTATGAAGCCCTATTCAAAATGAAACAATAAATAAACCTGAAGTATTCTTAAATTATTTGTAGTTATTTTTAAGCAAATGGTCATAGAATGACTGCATTTTTTATTGGACAAAATGTTATTTAATTTTTATACTTTTATTGTTATGGTTATAGGATGACTTTTTTTATGTAATTGTGATCTCATATTCACTAACTTGTATACTTTGTTTTTATAATAATTTTTTTGTAAGACTGCCTTAATAACAAAAGACTGTTTTTTATGTTAACGTTATTCATTAAATAAATAAAAAGACTGTTAAAAATTGAAAGTTGACTTTTTTTAGATGGTTTTCATACCGATTCGTATGTGATTATACTTTATGCTTGAATATTGGAATGTCGTACGTGCGTTCACTTTGTCGTACGTGTATGGGATGGAGAAAAAAGTTGAATTTGGTGGCGTATACGACAAACTCATTTTGGCTAAAAACCTTTATAATTCCAAAACTAAAAGAGGTGGGGCAGTTTTGAATACAGTAATCAAAAGAATATATTCCACACAATATTATATGAAAAATAGAAAAAATTCTATCGGTTTATTTTTTTTTATATGAACGCAAACCTTTAAATGCGATTTCCCAAATTCCTAAAAATGGCGTATACAACAAACCAATTCTCGGGCGACGATTTAATTTCTAACAAAATAATCTTTATTTAATAATTGTTTGTTTACAAATTACATTAACTTCATTTTGAATAAACACAATCCACAAATCAAATGTCAAACTCCATCGGCAAAACGAAATTTCCGAACAACAAAATTGAATTAAACTTTAATACCAAATCACATTTATATTAAGGATATATATTCACAAAAAAAAAAAATCCATTTAAATCACACCGCGCCGGTTAATAATTAATAATTCGATTATATAAAATCAGCAATTAAAACAAATTTAATTAATTCGATTTAATTCGCCGAAGACAATTCACGAATCACTCAAAAAGGAAATTCACACACTTCTTATATCACATTTGCTTGAGTGAAAGTACGCACTCAAGCTAAAGGTAAACAAATTCCCGCACTTCAATTGGAAATCGAATTATTCCAACACTCTATGACATTATGTATTTTAATATATATACTCCATATATATATATACATATATATCACAATAAACCGAAGCCACGCCAATATCACGCCATATCTCATATAATTTATTGACTTGAATTCAAAAATCAATAAATAATTTAAAATTAAAACTATTACAACATAATAAAATTTAAAAAAAGGCACTCACTTCTAACAAACACACACCGCGGTCGCGAAATATAAATTTGCCGAACGTACGCGCGCAGCTCACCGGCACAACATTCAACAATTTCACATGCACACCTGGACTTACCTGTCTAAATCACAATACAAATTCTTTATTTAATGCACTATTAACAATTTACTTTACAATTACAATTTATCTTAACAAATTTAATTCAAAATTAATTAATAAAATAAAAAAAAAAACAAAACAAATAAAACACCACACGAATTGAATTCCGCCCGTCAACGAAAAACGATATCGATACTAACTATGAGCCTATGACTATAACCATATACCTAACTGCGAACTTAGTATAGGTGTAATCTGTGTCTCTGTACATTTCATTGAGAGACGAAAGTAGAGATTTTTGCATGTATTGTCACGTCACATAGTATTGCTCTCTGTTTGATTGCATTATCTTATACATTAATGAATTTGTTATCTCTTTTCAAATAAGCCATTAGCCGATGACGTCGGTATTGCAGTTGATTCGAATGGTCAGGGGTGGTGATCTTAATTTGAGAGGCGGCAGAATGTTCGAACATACAGGGATGCCAAACGGAGAGGCGGCTGCGGTGCGAATCTACTCGTAAAATAGATACGAACAAACCTTGAAGTTATAAATGCGTTCCACGATCCACAAGACAAACTCATATAATTGCTTGTCATTCTAACTTATAATAAAGAAATCAATTTAACAAAGAAGTGGTGTTTTTTCCTTTGTCTCTATAATTTTACTTTTACATATTTTCAATATAGAAGTATTTTTTATCATTTTACACAATTCCTAATAATTTTAATAATTATATACGGAAACAAGGAGTTACAATTGATTTTAATCTTAACTGGAAAGATCATATTTGCAATATAAAAAATTATTTGATGCTCATTACTAGAAAAATGTATCTGTTAAAACCATTCTGCTCAAAAAGAGTTTTAACTTCAATATACTACGGACTTGCACACTCTAAAATACAATATGGTTTATCCAGCTGGGGTGGTTCATATGCTAGTACTTTAAGACCCTTGTTGATTGCTCAAAAACATCTAATTAGAATCATTTGCAACAAAAATCGATTAACTGAAAGTTGGCCCTTATTCAAGGATTTGGGAATTCTACCTTTGAGACACCTTTACATTTTTAAAGTACTGAAAGAATTTTTCAAGCACAGTGGTAACATTCCAAGTAGGAACTCGCAGTTATATAATCTACGCATAAATAATATGCATCTTGACAATATACCCACTGCTCATAAAACTCATTTCTCTAACTTTTATACTGTCGCTGCACCCAAGGCATTTAATAACTTACCAACATCTATCAGAACTTCTCAAAATTTAAACTCTTTTCTGAAAAAAGTAAAAGACTGGCTTTTCATAATTGACTTAAATTGTATAGATAATTATTGTTAAAGAAACATTGATGCATAAAAACTGAGTATCTACTTTTTATTATATTTCTTTTTCTCTTAATTTATATGAATATTATTATTCTAATTCTTTCCTATTTTGTATTTAATATTTGAAATAAAAAAAAAAAATAATAATAATAATAACTTATTTGCCTTAAAGAATTTAGTATCATTGCAGCTCTGATTGTCATCCCACATTAGTTTTTAATTTATGTAAATTTAAATTCGCTTTGTATCATTCAACACTAGCTTGAAGCTAAAGGATGATAACTATTATTTATTTTTTATTTATTGTAAATTTTTGTATTAACTAGTTGTAAAATGAAAATGAATAAATAAAATGTATTTCTAATTCTAATAATAACGTATTTTTTTCAAAAAATAATATATTCTGTTCTTGATGGCATTTCTATTGATGTGAAGAACGCTACAAAAATATAAATGCAAAAACCCAGGGAATGAGAAAGTTTGCCAGGAAAATAAAACAGGATCTGATATGAAGAATTTTCTGGCTTTTTTGACGTATTTTTTTCGGCCTTAATTTTCGGGAGTCTATTATTACAATCGTTATCGGTCTGCTAACTCGTAGATTGGAGCTGATGCTAGAAGGCAAATTCTAAGAAATTAATGTTCTGAGTGAACTTTTAGAAAATATTTTGATCTTAAAGGAGTCAACAAAACTTAACAATTGTAGAGAGAAAAATGTTTGGTTCTTCAATTTAAGGAAATAGGTGTATTTGTACATCTACACTAATATATATTAAGAGGAAAGATTTGTATTTTTGTATGTAACGAATAAACTCAAAAAGTACTGGACCGATTTTAAGAATTCTTTTTTCATTAGAAAGGTACATTATCACTGAGTAACAAAGGCTATATTTAGTACTAGATTACTTTATATAAATCTTTAGAAATTCCTATTAAAACCAACCGTAGGTGTAAAAAAAATAGCCATAAAATGTCTTTCACCGCATACGCTGCGAAGAGTATTAATGATAGGACAACAAAATGTTTTCTAATTTAGTGATTTGTCGTTTTAATTAGCATGTTTATAACTTAAATATCTTTACCTATTTATGTCTACCCGTGCGAAGCCGGGACGGGCCCCTAGTAATAAATAATTTGGGAAGAAACTTAAGTGTGGCAATAACTTCAGTTCTAGAAAGATTGATTTTATATTAAATTAATAGCTATGAAAAGTTCATTATGTTTTTTAATGAGCCATTAGTTTTATGAAATTGTCGTTTTTGCTGTATTTGGGGCATTTATATTCTAGAATTCGTGTTTAAATCTATGTTCTAGAGCATCCAAAGCGAATTCACTTCAAAAACTAGATTTCTTTAATTTTTTAAAGTTCCAAAAATTGTTCGTATTTAATAGAAAATCAATTTTATTGAAGGATTTTTTTAAGAACCTGAATATTTGCTCTTTCTATCAGAAAAGATCTTATGAAAATAATTTAAAGCTTAAGATTTTCCAAATTTTAAACTGTATGAAAATAAAGATTTAGTTGTTTTTGAAAGCAAATCGCTTTTGGTGAGTTCTTTAAATTACTAAGAAAATGTTAGCAAAAAAATTTTAAGCAGTAAAATACAAATTTTATTATCAAATATAAAAAAGAATAAATAATTAAAAATATAAGGGGGTTCATAGCATAAACGCAATACGTTAAATTTTGAATTCAAGGGAATACCTACGAAAATTCAAAACAATAATCTCTCAGGGCGGATCATGACCCCTTTGACCCGCTGTATCCGCCAATGGGCAGGTACTTATGCTTAGTCTAGTAATAGTAATATCTAAGAAAGGGTGGTTATATTTTAAGGGCCAATGTTGAATGTGAATCACACCTAAACGTCAAGTTATTTTTGCATTTCATTTGAAATTTATCAATTTCAGACTAATTCAATTTTTGAACCATGTAAAGATACACAATCGTGTAAAGCGTTAAAGTTATTCAAGCTTATTATGAAAATTGGCGTTAAAATCAAAATGCATATCGTGCACTTGGTGATTGAAATGTCGGAAAAATTGAAAAACCCGAGTCTGGAGATGATGTAAAAACACCAGTGCATGCTCGTAAAGCTCGTACTACAGAAAATATTGCTTCCGTACCTCAACGCGTTGTCGTGCCCAACAATTTCACCTTTCACGCTCGTCGTTGATGAATATTTTGCATTAAGACTTACATTTACACAGTGATGGATTTACGCCTAGGCCCGTGAGGCCCAGGCCTAGGGCGGCATAATTTGAAGGGTGGCAAAATTTATAAAATGCTTAAAATTTGGACAAACAAAAGAGAACTGTAAGAATAGAAAAATCTCACCTCATCTCTTTGTTTTTGATTTTATTTTTTTAATTAAATATAAGTGGTTATCCAAAAAAATTAAACGGTGCTGAATATCGTTAAATAAAAGAAAAAGAATCTACGAAGTTAGATAATTTACTTCTAAAAATCCAAAAATATCTAGTTTTATGACAAGCCTAACTGAATCTTCTAACAATGACCAACAGGCATCATGTTCATCGGTACATTTATCTTGTTTTGATTGGTAATAATTTTCTTATTGGCATTGATTTTGTATTTGCAGCTGGAATCAGAAGAGACTTCAGAACAAGATAGCGAAAAAGTACACTCTTCCCTACCACAAGATACGAACGAGGCACCGTCAAATTTTTCTTCATCACAATATACTGAAGAAATCCAGTCAACAGCTGATATTTTTAAATTTAATACTGATCCCTTTTTATGGAACTTGAATGAAGAAACACGGGATTTTATATCTATAAATGGTGTACCACGAGATGATAATGCAGACTTTAAAAATTCTAGAAATGTTTATGGTGATAAAATGAGGTATTGTTCCAAAAGTTTATTTCAACGTTCTTTAAAAAATGGAGAGATTCAACGCCTTCGTGAGTGGTTGATTTATTCAGAAACTAAAGGCTCTGTATTTTGTATTCCATGCCTATTATTTGGTAGAAGTAGTGAAATGAATACTTTTACTGACTGGAAAAACTCAAAAACACGCATCGAAGCTCATGAAAATTCTGACTGTCACAAAACTAATATTAGTCATTTTAAAGCTCGAGCAGTAGTTCACGGTTCTAATAAAACAACTTGATGAAGAAATAGTGTATTGGAAAAAAAAATGTATACCGAGTAATTGCAATTATTAAATCACTAGCAATAAGAGGCCTGCCATTTCGAGGAAATTCAGAACGAATAGGAGATCCTCATAATGGGAATTTTTAGGAACAGTAGAGCTCCTTGCTGAGTTTGATCCATTTTTATCTGAACATTTAAAATTGTAAAATAATCTTTGAAGAAATTATACTGTTGATTTAAAATAAAGTACTACAACAAATTTCTAGTGAAGTGCAATCTGCTGAATATTTTGGTATAATTGTAGATTCAACGCCTGATATAGCACATATCGATCAACTTACTACAATTATGAGATACATATGTACGTGATAACGGTGAAATTGTTGAAAGGTTTCTAGAATTAAAGCTAAAGATATTGAGGATGCAAGGATTATGTTCCTTGTTGAGCCTTCTTTAAATTTGGTAGGGTCATGTGCCAGTTGAATCGGTAACATTAGTTGTTGACTTCTTTTCTACTTTACAAGAACTATACAATTTCTTTACTATATCTACTCATCGTTGGGAAATCTTGGTGCAGCGTACAAATTTAAAAAACAAGAGTCTTTCTCAAACTCATTGGTCTGCTCGACATGATGGATGTTACGCATTAGAAAAAGAGTGGTCTGCAATAATTGATGCACTGGAATTTATTGCCGAAAGCAGAGATGACCGTCTACGCGATCTGAAGCTACGGGACTGCAGCGAAAATTAAAAAATTTAGGAACAGCAATCCTAGTCATTGCCTGGAATGTAATTTAAGGTCGTTTTAATGCTGCTTGTAAGAAGCTTCAAGATTCTCAAGCTGATTAATCATCCGTTGTACAGATCTATAGTTCTCTGGCTTTATTTCTTTAAGACATGAGAGACAGACAATTTTCTGAATACAAAAAAAAGCTAAAGCAATGTCTGTAGTTCAGGATTATTATCGTTATGATACCCATCGCAAAAAAAAAAACAGACAAATTGAGCCAGATGACTCACTGGTAAACAGTCTTCAAGATGTTTATTCCAATGTGGACATCGCTATCCAAATGTTTTTGAGTATTTCGGCTACAAATTGTTCAGGAGAAAGATCTTTTTCCACTCTATTAACATTAAAAACATATCTACGTGCAAGCATTTGCCAAGATAGACTTAATACTCTTGCATTACTATCTATTGAAGCACAACTAGTCCAAGGAATTAATTATGACGATATAATCGACGTTTTTGCGCGGACGAAAGCCAGGAGAAAAAATGTTTGAATTAATTAATATAAAAAAATGTATTATTTGTCTATCTAAGGATTATAACTTATTTATCTTTTAAAATAAAGTTATTTTGAAAAAAAAAAAAATATTGGATCAAACAAAATATTGGATCAAAATTTATGAAATAAAATTTATCAATAAGGGCGGCGCATCGAATGGGGCCTAGGGCGGCAGCAAGCCTAAATCCGTCACTGCATTTACACCCTTACAAGGCGCAATTGACTCAAGAACTAAAGAAATGGCAACAGTGGATTTTTCGAAGAAAATCAACCTCACTGATGAGGCACATTTTCACCTCAGTAGATTCATGAATAAGCAGAATTGCCGCATTTGCACCCACAAAGAGTGACTGTGGTGTGGGTTATGGGCTGGCGGCATTATCGGGCCATATTTTTTCCAAAATGAGGCATATAAGGCAGTTATCGTGAGATGATAATGAACTTTGTATGGCCCGAATTGGAAGATGTGGATGTGGATGTGGACGATATGTGGTTTCAGCAGGACAGTGCCAATTGGCACACAGCTAACGGAACAAATTGTTCTTTTGCGCGACACATTAAATGGCCGCTGTATCTCACGTAGTGTCGATGTCAATTTTTATGTGATTAGGCACCTTTGAAATTCTTCCTTTAGGGCTCTTTAAGAGAGAAGATGTAAGTCGATAAGCCAGCAACAAATCAAGAGCTAAAGGATGAGATAATTCGGTACATTTCCGCCCTAGTCCATTAATTATGCCTCAGCGTCATCGAAAATTTGGACCATCGTAGGAGGTGTGCCGCCAAGGTCGCAGCAGCAATTTGGTGGATATTTTGTTCCATACATAATTGAACCATACCAATTTTATCATAATAATGTTTTATTTAAAATGAGCATCGGCCCTTAAGGCTTAACCATTAATGCCGGTATAAGAATTTAAAACTGGGTTGAAATATACTTGCAACTATATTATTTTAAAGTCCCTTGTAAATTCTGAACTTTTTAGCTGATAGTGTCAAATAAATCTCAAACTGTAATTTTTTTTTTTGCAAGAATAGTTCTCTGAAAAACACATTTTTTTTTTAATTTTTTTTAGTTGTATGTATGTCTTATAACAATTTAGATTTGTATCTACACTTTCAAAAACTGGTTTATCTAAACATCAAAAAACTGTTACTAATTAACTGTTTATATGAAATTATTGTATTGTATTGTATTTATTGTAGCAGAATATTCTTACATTTTTTCCTAAACTATATTGCACAATTTACAGAGTTACGGTATAAATCTACCTTACTACTGACAAATAATAAAATTTTTAATACAAGTAATGAAAAGCAAATAACAGTATATTGAAGGAAAAGCTACATAAAAACCTTCATTAAATTGTTTTGAGGATTTAGAGAGGAGAAGGGTGGGCGGTGAGGTATTTAAATCAAACCCAACTTAAAGTTTTACATATATTCATAATATGATAAATAGTTAACAAATGAATTAATAAATACCTAAATAAACAAATAAATAAATAAATATATAAACAAACAATTAAATAAATAAATAACAAAATATATATAAGACAATTCAAAAACAAGCAAAAAAAAAAAGAAAAATGAAAAATGAATAGTAAATAAATTAATGAACAAACAATAATAAACAAAAAATAATAAATAAACAAAAAATCAAATAAATTAAATAAATTAAACAAATAATTGATAAAATAAATAAATAAATTAATTAATTAGCTATCAAATAAATAAATAAATAAATAATTAAATATATTATGTAAATAAATAAATAAATAAATAAATAAATAAATAAATAAATAAATAAATAAATAATAAATAAGTAAGTAAATAAATTAATAGATAAAGAATAAATAAATAGAAAAATAATAATAAATAAATAAATTAAAAAGTAAATTATAAAATTAATATCACAAAGTCAGTCTTAGAAAAAGGAAAATAAGAAAAAAGAACGAAAATGTACTTTCAATAATAATTATATATAACTAAGAAGCTAGGTTTGAAATCAATATGTTATCTGAAGATAAACAAGATAAATTATAGCGTACATTGATTTTGTCAATTCTTTGCAATACTGGTTCTATGTTTGACATAGCGTGAAGTTCAGCTGTTGAAAACGACCATGGAAGCTTCAGAATCATTTTTAAAACTTTATTTTGAGCTATTTGAAGTCTTCGAATATGGCTTTTTGCACATATCCCCCAACACGGTGAACCATAAAACATGATTGCTTGAAAAACTGCTTTAAATATCAGGAGCTTATTATCATTACTCAGTTTGGATTTGCGGTTTATAAATGGATAAAGAGTTTTGATAGTTATATTAAACTTCTTGATTACTTCTTGTACATGCAAGCCAAAAGTTAAAGTTTTATCTAAATGAACTCCAAGATACTTAGCACTTGAACGCCATTCTGTACTTATTCCACCAACTTGAAGATTATTGCTTGGCAAGAAACAGGCTTTTCTTTTTCTTGAGAAAAAGATAGCCTGAGTCTTTGAGGCATTTATTTTTATCTTCCAATCAAACAAATAATCTTGAACTACATTAAGTGCAGATTGCAGATTTGTTTCAATAATGAAACCAACTGAATCTGATGAAAAGATACAAGTATCGTCAGCGAATATAGCTTTATCACAGTTTGTTAAACATGGAAAGTCGTAGGTAAAGATAGTGTATAAGATTGGACCTAGCACCGAGCCTTGAGGTACACCTGCCATAATATTGTATGATTCAGAAAACCAATTATTTATTGAAACCTTAAACTTCCTTTCAGACAGAAAGGATTGAATGGTCTTTATAAGGTACATTGGGAAATTGAGTCTTAAAAGTTTGTGTAATAATGCATTATGCCAAACAATATGAAATTATATTGCAAGGTCGTTCAATACGAATCTGGAATTTCTTTGTTTTTTCGGGAGATGTCTGTGTGTATCTTCGTGATACCATTTTTTGTTAGTCATATCTCTAGAAGCGGCAAAGATGTCGACTGTAAACAAATTTCATTTTACAATTAAACTATATCAATTTTAAAAGAAGTAATTTAAAATATCTAAGGAATTTATATTACTTCTGACTAAAATTACATTTTATTATCACACACAGCGACATCATACTGAAATGTTAAGAATGAACCATCTAAAGTATTTTACGAAAAATCAATTTTTTTTACCTCTGGG
Organism: Eupeodes latifasciatus; assembly: GCA_920104205.1. Taxonomy (NCBI): domain Eukaryota; kingdom Metazoa; phylum Arthropoda; class Insecta; order Diptera; family Syrphidae; genus Eupeodes; species Eupeodes latifasciatus. The sequence goes on along the minus strand of OV049924.1, from coordinate 46,869,257 downwards.
ATAAAATTACGCAACGATAAATCAACGTTTTTAACGTCCAGTGAAATAGTTAAAAAACTTGAATTGTAGTAAAGTTATAATGACTATCATACAAATATTGTTGATAACATTGTTTTAGATTTCTTAAAAAATTTAATTAAGATACGTAAGCTAAAGTCATACCAAAAATTGTACATAGTTAATTTAACGTCTTGAAAATCTAGTCAGAACTCAAGAAAAAGCTTATACTTCAATTTCTGATTGCATTTTGAAGTTACTTAAATGACAATGGCTTGTACAAAAATTAAAATGTCCAATAGGAAGTTATCATTGTAGCCTCTTTTTTTATTACTTTTTAGTTTTATATGGCTTTTTGTGTACAAATTTTTGGAAAATGAAACAAATACCCTTTAAAAATATTACTCATTAGTTGCTTTAATTGCTTAAAAATCACCTTTAACATAAATCAATTAAAATTTATTCAACCTTCCAATTTCTAAATCATCATTGATTTACAAATAAATTGAGGTTGACGAACTATGACCAATCTGGCGCCCTCAAAAAAGGCAAACAATTTCCCTCCAAAATAACAAATTACCAAAAAAAAACAAAAAAGAAACTATACAATACCACAATACCCATGATGGGTAAACTATTTTCAAATCAAACGATGAAAGGATCACTTTCCTAATCAACAAAATTTCAAAATATCCAATCTTAGGTATAGCTACCTGTGTGCTTGGCTTGGTTAGGTATATTGTTAACACAAAACCCACATATTATAAGGGATCAGTTTTCGAATAGACGAGTATATAAAGTATGACATTTTATCAGATTTTCCCTAGGACATGATACTTTTTGATACTATGTCGTCGTCACACAAAGGATAACCAGAATATTCCCCCAAATGTGCATATGAATGTTTTTTGTTTTCTATACATAGAGCAAAGCTATTTCTTTATTCCTCAACTACAACAAAAAGAAGAAAAGCAACTGACATGAATATCCTTCCTTTGGATTCTTCTATTCCCCGGGTGTTACTTTTCATATGTAGAACATATCCTTACAATATGTGTAACTAAACTATAGAGAGATACAATTGTTGTATTGTGTTTCTGGGTCTGGGTCTGTGTCTGTGTCTGTCTCTGTTTGTTTTGTATTGTGTGTAAATCAATTTAAAACTCTCTTTCACTTTTATATGACTCCATTGTGTCATGGTTCAAAATTGTTTAAAATACACACAACAACACAAAAAAGGACATCAGTTACACTCTTTGGATTCTTCATGGGTAATTTCCGAAATGAAAAATCTACGTGATAAATTGACATTTTTTTTCATCGTCTACTCTTATCATTGGATAGTTTCTGTTTTCATAAATGTTTGTTAAATAATTACGAAATTATTTGCGGTTGTACGTATTATTGTTGTTTTGGGATAAAGGGTGAAAAGTTATATATTATATGTGTTTTTCTTTAGAAACTATGTATAACTTTTCAAAATCAATCAATAAAATAATGCCAAAATGTCAGTTTCTTATAAAATTCAACAACAAACGATTAATCATGCATTGTGTATTTCCTTGGATGTGAAAGTTCCTTAAGGAAGTGGGATAGATGTGTATAAGTTACAGTGTATAGGTAGTTATGTTTGGGAATATTATTTTGGGGTGCCATTTGTTTGGTTTAACTTGTGGCATTATGGGACTTTAGGTTAATCAAAGATATTGCCAATATCAATTAGGAATCTATGAAAAGGATTAAGGAGAAAACCATTTAATTATGGCAAATGGGTGTAGGTAATATTACAGATTTGGAAATTAAAAGTCCTTTGGGAAAATTGAAGAAAATTAGTGATTTATGTATGTATAGTCATTCAGAATTTAAACTTTAAGACTACGGATAGATGCTTGCCAACACTTTGAGGAAAGAAATTGTTATCATATTTTGTTCTGTTAGGTTTTGTTCCTTGATTTCTGGACTAAGTTGTCAAGGAATTTTCCTTTAAGGTAAGAGAAATAATTGAAAGTTAAGATACAAGATTTGTTTTTAAGAAAAATGTCTACAAAGACTTCATATAAACGATTTTCACTTGTTCACTTGTAAACAAATAACAAAAAAGTTATTTATCTTAAGCAAATTTCTGTTATGTTTCAAGGTATCCAAAAAATAAGTCTAATAGATGTAAATACAACAAAACCTAAAAATACAAAGAGAAATTATTAAACTGAAATTTCTTGCTGATGTTTTAAGAATATTATGTTCGAATACCACCAGGGCCGTCTTTACCCTTTTGGGGGCCCTGGGCACTTTTCGAAAATGGGGCCCCTGTATGATTATATAAAAATTTTATGTTGTGTAATAAAGGTATACAGAAAAAATCATATAACTTTGAATTGATATTTATTCTTTTAATTTTTTAAAATCAGGAAAATCATTGATCACATCTTCAAAATCGATGCCTCTGAGGATGTCGCTTTCGATTGACATCAGCGACAAACATGTCAATCTTTCTTGAATCATTGTAGTTCTGAGTTCGTTTTTGATTCTTTTTAACTTAGAGAAGGAACGTACCCCACTGCAATAGGTCACCATCATACTTAAGAAAATTCTTATTGCAATTTCAACATTTGGAAATTCATCTTCAATTTTTTTAGTTTTTAAAAAACTATAAAGCTCTAGAATGTTGTCCGTTTTTCATTTTCGTGTCGACTAATTTTCAAGTAGTTTTTTAAATTCAGGCATTCAGCATGTAGTTCATCTCCGTTCACATTTTCGGTGTAAAATTTAGCAAAAGATCTTTTAAGTCTTCTGAATTCAGTTTTTTTTAATAAAAAAAAAGTCAAAACGTTGGCCAATCTTCGTATGCGAACCTAGTCGCTGTTCCAAATGAACGCTTAGTGTGTCGACAATGGGAAGAAAGGTTTCAATTTTAAATCTTTCTTTCCCAGTCAGAATTACTGAGGGTCCGTAGCCGTCAAAAAAGTCTGGCGTGAGCTTCTACACTTCATCCTTTCAGAAAGGTCCTTATATTCGGAATCCGGTTTTTTTTTTGTCTCGCTGATGAATCAAAGTTATCAAAATTGTCCCTGAGCCCAATTATAAATTCATCTATTCCAAAGTTCTGTAAATTCCTATGGTAAATTCAAGCTTGGACATTTTTTTGCAAAGACTAAATGCTTCCTCTCTGGCCTCTCGTGCCTGTCCTAAATTGTTCGCGATAGACATCAAAGCTTCTTCAATTTCTTGATGACCTTTATATAAGGCGCTTAGTGCATCAGCTCGCGCCTACCATTTTGTTTGAGAAAAACTTTTTAAAACTTTTTTTTTGGACCAAACACACTCCATCGATGAGAAGATACCGAAAATAAGTTCCACAATTTTTGAATAATGTCAAAGAATTTGGTTGCTTCTAAGACACACCCAGCGGCATGCACTCCTACCAAGTTTAATGAGTGCCCCTGCACATGGTACAATAGTGGCAAACTTACATTTTTCTTTCATTCTTGCCTGCAGACCAGAAAACCCTCCTGACATATTTGCCGCGTTGTCGTAGCTTTGACAATCTCGCAACTTTACAAAGAACGATGATCAAAACGGAATATTTTAACTATAAAAACTAAAATTTAAAATACACTACAAACTTGACACAGAACGATGATAAAAAAATCAAATGAGCAAGTCGCCTATGAATGAGTTACTGCGTTGATGCAAACTTGTATGCGCGTTGCAAATATAGAAACACCATTATCTTTATTTTTTCATACAGAAAATTCAAAATGTGTGTTTCTTTTTGTTTCTGTCAGAAAGCAAACTTTATTGCCACTCAGTTAGTTATTCAAATTTCTGTTTTAATTTGAATATAATTTCGCAGGGAATGTGATTTAAATTGTTCAGCAAAGAAAAGTACGAATTCTGATCATTCTTTATGCATCTAAAATTGTATCGAAATATTTTTTTTTCTTGAAAATAGACCAATAGATGTTAAGTGATGTTTCAGCAATTTTGGGGCCCCTGTGATTGCGGTCAAAACGGTAAAGAGGGGTCTGAATACCACTAAAACATTTTATGAGATAATTTTCTTTTTCTTACGGTTTTATTGTTCTTAAAAAAAGCATTTTTTATGACAACGACAAGTATAGATATGTATAAAAATATCCTGATAAAATTGTGTTAAGTCTACACACTTTATCGTCCCTTAGTTTGAGGGATTATTTGTCGAAGAATTGCAAAAAAAAAAATGCTTCTGAACTTGTATTTAATTATATGCTTTGCTAATTTGTTGTTTAAACCAAAACCATGTACCTCGATCTTTCATAAAGTAATCAAGTTGGTTCAAAAGTGCTAAATTAAAAACAACATTTTTCAATGAAATTTGTAATCCAATTGCCGCAGTGTGAATATTTGCTCAATGGTGGACTTTCTTGGTCCTGGTTGTTGACGAACGGCTTCAGACGTTCACATAGAAGAATGATACCTCTGTAGTTGGAGCAATTCAGAGGGTCTCATTTCTTGTGTATTGGGCAATTAGGCAGCGATGTTGTCAGATCCAGCAGCTTTGTTGGACATCAGGTTTAATACAGCTATCTTCATTTCTTCGAGGTCGGGTAGGTGGATTGTTGTTCTATCTCTTTTAGAGGCCAGTTTTAGCTATCATTTGAATCGATCCGGCAAAATGTTTGAAAATATATTTGACGGTGTTTCACTTTGATTAGAAATAAAATTACATATATACTGATTGATCGGAAATCACACAAAGAATTTTTTTTGAGAAAAAAAGTGTAATTGCACATTTATTTTTCTCTTAAAATTTATTTTTATATTTTCCGGATGGAAATTCATTTTCCTGAACAGCTGATACTTTTATGTTCAAAAGTGAAACGAATCGTTGAACTGATTTGTGTTCCAATTTCACACAATTAAAATGACAGATTTCTGTCAGTAAACATTTTTCGGTGGATTTCGACCAGGAAATTTTGTTCAATTACAGAAATCTATACTATTATATAAAAGCAAAACCATTTTAAAGTTTGTAACGCACGATCTCAGAAAGTAGTCAACTGATTTATTTGAAAGATATTTTATTATTTTCTATATTGTTATGAGAGTGTTGTTTATGGCTTTAATTTTTTTTCATTAATTATTTGTTAAACTTAAATATTATTAATTTTAGAATTTTTGTCCATTTTTTTTCATTAGTTGACTTATACAACCACTCATATCTTAAAACGTATACAATAATCGACAATAGCATTGCTTCATAAAGTCAATATTGTTGCGCAAATTTTAAGCCTAAAATCACTTCTAAGTTAAACATACAACCTGAGACCTAAATAAAAACAAATTATAAGATTATAAACTTTTTGAATTTTTTTTATCCAGGAAATTAGATTCCATCACAATCGCGAGGTCGCTGCTTTGTTTCATTTCATTATCATTCCAACATTTTTAATTTTATTTTCTTCCCATGCTCTTTCTCTCTTAATATATGTGTTTTATTTAATAGTTACGTTTTTTTCTCTTACCTACTAACCTACATATTCAATTTTTCTGTATTGTTAAGACCAAATTTGGTCATTATTTTCTCACTTGGTCGCATGGTCATTTTTTATTCCATTTGGTCCCTTTTTTAAGAAATTGAAACAAATAACTCGACTCTATTCCTTTTATAATCTCAAAAATAACATACATACCTTAAGAATTTTGGGAAAACTTCAATTATCATAAAAACGCTTCAAATGAATATTGTTTTCAAAATTTAAGTCAGTTCGTTTATAACTTGATGTTACTTCCTCACAGCTCAGCTGCTGCTGAGAGGAATTTTTTTGAATTAGCTTAAAAAAGAAAGGCAGACTTAATTTGGGTACCATTAATAATATAATGCTGGCCAAAGAGCGTCAAGATGAAAAAATAACCATAGCGTTTGGTGTGCAAAAACATTTTTTTGAATTAATTTTATATGAATTTTATTTAGCGATAGTATTCGATCTCCTTATTTATTCGATCTCCTGACATAATGTTAACATATTGTGATCTTAAAAAAAAGAGGCTGGGGTGCGTCCCACACTGATAACTTCCCATCCCATCTGCCGATTTGTCTTGCTTAAAAGGTTTGTAGGCTTTCGTGATTTGCTAGTTGTTAGTTGAATTATTCTAAAAAAATTAAAAATTACCAACAATATTTTGAGTATGATGAAATAGTTTGATTTTAATATCTGTTCTTGTTAACGAGATTTTTAGTCGAAAACCAATTTTTACCAAATTTTGGTAGCATTTGCGTACTATTTTTTGTAGATTTTAATTTTTATGAAAAAAACTGACTGTTGGATTTTTATGCACAATTTACGGAATGTCGGAAACAATATTTTGTGTTAGATAAAATTAGGTTAAATCCAATATTTTTTTAATTTTTGAAGAGATACTTGAGTCGAGAGTAAATTTTTACCAAGTTTTACTATTGTTTTTTTAAGGTTTTTATTTTTTGTAAAAAAATGTCAATGCGATTTTCTCAAAATTTTACCAGATGTCAAAAACGTTATTCTTCCCGAACGTACGTACACACGCACGCACAGGCATCTCTCTAAAAATCTTTTATTTAGAGAGTCTAAACCTTGAAACGCCGAGAAATGTCAAAATTTTCAATTCAAGAAATCGGAACGATTACAATAACTTTTTATATGGAAAGTTAAAAGCCATTGCGGACACAAATTATTTTCCTTTTTTTCGTACGATTGGTCATTTTTATGTGCAGCTTTGGTCATGCAATTTTTTTTCAAGTGGCAACCGTGATTGTATAGTTCATCAACTAACCTACACACACACATTATTTTTTTGTTTCTCTAATTCTATCGTCACATCGCTGAGCAGTGTGGGCTCTTTTTTTTAAGTTACTATGGACATTTAATAAAAATAAATAAACAGTGCCGTGCGCATGAAATGCCGATTTATCAAAAGAAAAATTAGATCTTTTTTATTTTTCTGGTTCGAGGAAGAGGAAGAATAGATTATAATTCTTCCAATTTAAAAATAAAAATGTTCTATTACAATAGCTTGAATTACCAATTTTGTATCACTTCCTCGAACAATAAAACTGAAATTAAGTTAAAATTTTTTTTACAAATAACTCAAAGAAGGTACTTACAATGACGTCGATAAAAAGAGCACACAACTGTAGGTAGGTTAAGTCAGTGGCACTGCACTGCAGATGAATAAAAAATGTGTCTATGGATATTTACACACGCATACCTATAGATGTATGAGAACATTCAAAACACAAATTTGTTTTTTTTTTACCGCAAACTATATTTTTCGGTTGCAAAAAACGTTTCTAGGTATGAATAAAAGAAAGAAAGAAAAGAAGAAAATAGACAAAAATTTCGTTCTGTTTTCAACTATTTCAACAATTTGCGAAGCAACGCGAGCACGGGTCGGCTAGTTTTTAATAAAAGCTATAAATGACCTGCCAAAAAAATTCCAATCATTGGTTTCAATGATGAATACCAATGATAGCTATAACTGGCTCTTACAGCGGAATTTGATTCGTCATCGCCGCCCGTTATAAAATTTGGAGAAGTGGTATTTCTATACTTTTTCCATTTTTTCTTTGGTGTTTTTCTTGTTTCGTTTGCTTGGTTCGGCACAACCCCAAATCTCGAGTTCTTGAGAAAAATCTGTGGATCCTCTTGAATAGACATGTCTACCTTTTCTTAACATTCTAAACAAACAACTTGAACATTCCAAACGCTTCTACTATTTCTGGCTTTAGAAACCTCATTTTTAACAATAATTTTACTGGCCTTAAAAGGTCGGAAATTAATTTAATATTGGCAAACATAATATTCAATTGCAGCATAAAAAAAGCATCGAAGAACCTACAAATTTGAATGATAACCAAACTTAATTTTTATGCACAATATTGAAGATGTTGTCTTCTAAAATTTTTAGTAATTTGGTCAGCAAGAACGTACTTAAATAGCTAACAATTTTAACGGGTCCGCTTTGTCGAATTGAAAATGTTGACATTCTCGACGTTTCAAGGTCCCTATAGTCGAAATAAAAGATTTTTGGAAAGATGTTTTTTTTTTATCAAAATGTTAAAAATTAAGACAAAAATTCTAAAAAAAACTAGCGTAAATTTCAAAAACTTAAAAAAATATCTTACTGTCCCTATGCTATGCGGGTGCTCTAAATTAATCCATTATATTATACTTACTGCCTTTCGGCCTAAGAACAAAGATGGAAAGATGTATGTGCGTGCGTGTGTACGTACGTTCGTACGTCCGTACGTTCGCGACGTTTCCTTCGTCGTCCATAGCTCAAGAACCAGAAGAGATATCAACTTCAAATAAATTTTGTTATACAGATAATAGTGCAAAAAGATGCAGAAAGGGCTCTCAAGAAAATTGCGTGGGTGTTTTTTTTAAAAAAAAAAGATGAACATTTTGGTTAACCCTAAATATCTCACGAACCAATAACGCTAGAGACTTGAATTAAATTTTATATTATATATTGTAACGTGATACAAAACAAATATATTTTTGGAAAAAAATCCACTTAACGATTTTTTATAAATCAAAAAAAAAACTGAAAAAAATGTGTCACCTCGAAAATTTTACGAATAAAAAATCGAATTGACAGTTTTTTTACAAAAAATAAAAACCTAAAAAAAAATTATAAAAGTTAGTAAAAATTGATTTTCGACTCAAATAACTTTTCAAAACTTAAAGAAATTGGCTTTAAACTAATTTTATTCTTTAAAAAATATTTTTGTTAATATTTAGTAAGATTTTGAGAAAAATCGAATTGACATTTATTTTTATACAAAATTAAAAACCTAAAAAAAATTAACAAAAGTTGTTAAAAATTGAATTTCGACTTAAATCTATTTCCAAAACTTTATCTTATTTTATCTTTAAACTAATTTTATCTTTTAAAAAATATTATTGTCAACATTCAGTAAAATTTTAAGAAAAAACGAATTTACAGTTTTTTTATAAGAAATAAAAACTTACAAAAAAAAAGGATGAAAGTTGGTAGAAATTGATTTTCGACTCAAATATCTTTTCAAAACATTGAGATATTGGCTTTAAACGAATTTTATCTTTTAAAAAAATATTGTTGTCAACATTCAGTTAAATTTTGAGAAAAATTGAATTCACAGTTTTTTTACAAAAAATAAAAACCTAAGAAAAAAACTTAATAAAAGTTGGTAGAAACTGATTTTCGACTCAAATGTCTTTTCAAAACTTTGAAATATTGGCTTCAAACTAATTTTATCTCACAGATAATATTTTTTTTGACATTCAGTACATTTTTTATAAAAATCCAACAGTCCGTTTTTTCATACAAAAATAAAATCTAAACAAATTTAATAAAAATTGATGTTCGGTTCTCGATATCTCGTGAACAATAGAAAATATTGACTTCAATAAAATTTTAGAAATGCTACTAAAATTGGTAAAAATTGGTTTTCGACTAACAATTTCTTCAAACTGTTTCATTATATGCACAATTTTTTTGGTAATTTTTATTTTTTTAAGAATAATTCAATTGACAACTTTTTTAACACAACACGAAAATCTACACACTTTTAGCAAAACAAATCGATAGACGGGATGGGAAGTTATCAGTGTGGGTTGCATCTCAGCCTCTTTTTTATTTACGTCTAATATTTCTACAAAGTATGTTTGGTCCCAGTCAAACTAATATTTTTTGCACCAAAAATTTAACTTTGTTAAACGTGAACTCTCCATTTATGGTCGTCGTGGCCGTGCTTTCTCTTCCTTTTTTGACTTACATACAATTCATGGACTCATGTTTTTTATAGAAATTGCTCAGCGAACATTTCAAAGTTTTGCTAGCAGAAACTTCATTCCTCGCACAAAACTGAATGGAGTTTAATTATTCTGACTATAGTGTCACTATTGAGTATAAAAAGCGAACAAATTACTTTTTACAAAAGGACACACAGGTTTATCAAAAATGAAATAATGTTTTGACGTATTAAATAATTTTTCATTTCTAAAAATTCTTTAAGATTTAAAAAAATACACTAAATAAAAAGGATACAAAGTAGAAAAACGAGGCCTTTACCTATACTGCACTTCATTACTTCTTTAAGTCATCAATCAAATTCCCATCAAACTCAATCATCAGTTACATATATACTATCTTCGGTATACAAATGAATGATTGTCTAAAATTCTTGGTGTCTAACCTTTTTATCCTATCTTTTCGCTTACAAATCGAAAAATTATAAAAGAAAGAAAAAAAAAAACACAAAATTCTTCTGAATCGGCAAAATTTTCGAAAAGTCCTGTAAAAGTCTCTTTTCTCTTATCCCCGCATCGTCATCATCAGCATTCACATTTTATGCAAACAATAACATACCGTAGCGAAATATTCATTTATTTTGACAACCGGAATGATTTATTAGCCATAAGTAATTTGTAAGTATAAAATCTAAGACCAGTTACTCCTTTCGAATAATATAAGTCTCATTGATATTCCTTACTGATGTTCCTCTCCAGCATAGACTTCGTACCATCCTTTACTATGGATGTCCAGGAAAAAGTTCAAGGGAGTTGATCTAAAAGGTCCTTTTTCTACACATAGATATAAATGTTATTTTATGGAGAATGGTCAAGTGGTATCGTATCCTCAAGTGAATCGAATGGGACTAGAAGTCAGAAGACAGTCATATCAAAGGGTTGGAGGTTTCAACTTTTTATCCTTCGACAACCGACAACGAAGACGTTCATCTGGATCTGTTTCTGTCCTTCTAATATAAGAAGTTTCATAAAAGAGGTTTAGGAACTTATCTTGGGGGTAATTCGATGCTGAATTCCCCCGAGAGTTTACATTATATACATTTTCTATAAATGAATGTGTGTTTAATAATATTAAACATACAAAAAAAGGACGAAAAGGTTGTGTGTACTGTTTGTAAGCTATGTGCGGTTAACCGGAACTTCAACCTATTCTTTATTTGATGATATTTCTGTCCCCTACAGGGTTATTCCTCATAGGCCTAATATCTTGAGCATTGTTACATTGTAATACACAAATGATATCGTATGGGAATGTGTAAATTGTTTATTTATGCCGATTAGGTGATCTTTCACTGTAAACGGATGTGTTCTTTTTATATTTTTGAAATGTGACATTAGGCAATCAACATTTTGGGTTTCATGCAGATTAACAAAGAATTTGGTACGAAGGGAAAAACGAATAATCATAATCAAAGTAGTGTGAATTGACGAGCGTAATTAATTTTTGTCAGTTTAATTTTAAAAGGGAAAACTATTGGAAGTTTACAGGAATGAACATGGGTTATGTTAAATGCAATTTACAGCGCAATAGCTTTTTTTGAATAGTTTTTAATTTTGTATTATTTACATACTATAAAAAGGAAAGGATCCTGGAAGTTGCATTTTTAAGATCCGAATCATTTAATCATTAAAAACAAGGCTGGGATGCGACTACACTTAACATAACTGCGGATTGGTGCTCTTTGATATACTCCGAAAAAGTATGCAATCAGTAATTAAATGCGAAGCTCTTTTTTTAGATTTAATTGATTGAAAAGTGTGGTTAAACTTTAAGGCCGATGTTGAATGTAAACCACACCTAAACGTCACGTTTTTGTCTGCATTTTATTTAACATTTCTCAATTTCAGACTAATTCAATTCGAACCATAGGAAGCTACACAATTAAGCAACGCATTAAAGTTATTCACGTTAAAATAAGCGTTGAAATCAAAATTCATATCGTGCCCTTCGTGATTTGTTAGGTCAATTTAATCGTCCAAATGTGCGTACAATCGGAAAAATCGTGCAAAATTTTGAACAATCTGTAGGAGATGTGAAAACAACGAACAGCTTGTACTGCAGAAAATATTGCTGTTGTACTCGATAGTGTGGCTCAAGAGCCGTCCACCTCAACTCGTTGTCGTGCCCGACAATTGCACCTTTCACGCTCGTCGTTGATATACATTATGCATTTACACGCCTACTAAGAGCAATCGACTCCAGAACTAAAGCCTCTTGCGTCGTCAATGTTCAAAATACTTACTTATACTTATGGTTGCGCTACAGTCCTGTGTGAACTAGGGCCTCACCCAACAAACTACTCCATCTAGCTTGGTCCCTAGTTAGAAGTCTCCAGTTTCGCGCTCCAAGTTGGGTGAGGTCACTTTCCACTTGTGCGTGGCATAATTCGAAGACTTTCAGGGCCGGAGGATTGGATTCCTACGGGACCGTATGGATTACGGGACCGTAGATCACACGAATAACTTTCCTCTTGAAACGACCTAAGGTGCTTTCCATGCTTCTTCACCGTATAGCAGGACGGAGATGATGAGCGACATTTTGGTCGCTCGAGAGAGGGCTTTGCTACTCAATTACTTTCTTAGCCCAAAGAAACAGCGCTTAGCAGGAGTTATTCTTCATTTGATCTCAGCGCTGGTTTTGTTTTCTGCGTTCATAGCAGAGTCTAGGTAGACGAAGTCCTTAACTACCTCAAAGTTACATCTGTCGATGGTGACGTTTTGACCGAGACGTCGCGGTCGTCGGTGTTGCAAGTCCTTTCTTGATAACAACATGTACTTTGTTTTGCCTCATTAACCGTTAAACCCATTTTTGCAGCCACTGCCTCAATACTCACAAAAGCCCGCATTGACATCACGCTGAGTTATTCCACACATGACAGCCCATTACCTTGTCTTAAGCCTTTTTGATATCGAAAGGTTCTGATAAGTTGTTTTCAACGTTTATGAAGCAGCTCGAATTCTCCATGGTCATTCTGCACAAACGGACGAGTTTGGCAGGGATGGCAAAACTAGACATGGCTGTATACAGCTCGTCCCTGTAGATGCTGTTATATGCGGCCTTGAAATCGATGAAAAGATGGTTGGTGTCGATTTGATGTTCTTGGATTTTTTTCCCGGATCTGCCGTAATGTGAAAATTTGATCAGAATGGTGGTATGAAATGGCAACAGCGGATAATCAAATTTCGAAGAAAATTATCTTCAATGTAGAGGCAAAATTTCACCTCAGTGTATTCGTCAATAAGCAGAGTTGCCACATTGAGCCAAATTATAATCCAAGAGTGATTGTCGAAAAACCAATGCACAATGAGTGACTGTTTGGAGCGGTTTATGGGCTGGCATCATCCTTGAGCCGTATTTTTTGCCAAAATGAGGCCAGTAGATATGGATATGAACTAAATGTGATTTTAGTAGGACGGTGCCACTTGCCACACAGCTAACAAAATAATGGCCCTTTTGCGCGACAATTGCCCGCGATTATCTGATTTGACATCGTTGGACTTCTTTTTTTGACAGAAAAGGTGTACGCTGACAAGCCAGCAACAATTAAAGAGCTAAAGGATGAGATACTTTGGCAAATTAATGCAATAGAACCTCAATTATGCCACAACGTCATTGAAAATGTGGACAATTGGAAGAAGGTGTGCCGCTGAGGTCGCAGCGGCCATTTGGTCTATATTTTGTTCAACACATAATAGAAAACACACCAATATTACCATAATAAAAAGAAATGACAATCATTTCCTAAATAATTTATGTGTAAATTAAAATCATCATCGGCCTTTAAGATTTAACCACCTTTTATATGATAACTTTTTAAAAAGTTTAAAGCAATTCTGCAATGATTTTTTCGAAATTATACTTGATTCTAAAAGTATTGTTTTGCTTTTCGTATACAAAACGTTCTTTTCACGCTATAAGATCACCATATAATTTCAATTGAAATACCCTTTTGGTCATTTTTACGATAATTCATTCTTTTTGTAACGACTTCAAAAACTTTAGAATCAAAAAGGAGGTCGAACAAATTTCCTTTTGTAGTCGGATAACTTATGATATGCAAACTATCATTAAGTTATATTAATGATCAACACTTAATTTTTCGTCTAACAATATCAAATAAAAAATAAAGAAGACTTCTTTCGTATTGTTCAAAAACTTGAATTAGTTGCGGTACTCGAAATTTATAAAGTGAGTATAATGTACAAGAAAAACTTAAATACGTAATTCTTTTATACGCTTTTTAAAATTCATGACTTGACCGATCGCGTATAAAGTTCATTGAGGGTAAAAATCAATTTGTTATCTTTTAGTAAAAAATATACAATATACGCACATCTTAAAGAAGTATATCTTTTCAATATATGTTTAGGCAATTTTTTGTTTTGAAAATGTGGTGTGAAAATTCTTTTAAAAAATTTGATTTATCTGATGACACAGATGAAAAGTAACAAGTTTTTCTTACAAAAATAACAAGAAATTGTCAAAGTTGAAAAAATAAATGACAAAAATCAAGTCTTACAAAATTTTCTCACCCCTTTTTTTGATGTTTATTGATGACCATCAGACCATCATCAAGAGATGGACCACGATGGACCCTTCTCTTCTTACTTCTGCGTAGTTTTTTAGAAAAAAAGTCCTTGATAGTTGCTTAACAAAGTGGAAGGATTCGTGATATTATATGCTTATGTCACAGAAAAGACTACTGATTTGTACTGTAATTGATAAGAGTCATTAATCTTTGTTAAACACAAAAAAAAAAAAAAAACAAATAGATATGAATACAAAACCTATACGAGTTTGAATAATAAACCTTTTTATGAACCCTTTATGAGATAAAAATCCTTCTTTAAATAAAATGACCACACATGAAATAAATATCAAGACTAAAAATGGTCACATGTTATACAAACAACAGAATTGTATTTCATATTTCTTGTCTAACTTTTAAACGCCAGTTATGGTTAATTCATCATCTTTATATTGTTTGAGATTTATCATTCAAGACCAATAATCAAAACCATCTAACGGTTGTAGGTAATCTGGGTCCATAAATAAAATTGTAATCCAACACATTATAATTTTCTTCAGGCGACAACAATAGGTTCAGTTCTAAGACTTAATAGTGAAGATAATATGCATAAAAGCTACAAAATTGAAGTTTCAGCAGTAAATTTTGTTTTAAAAAGTTACAATTTCTACGAACACATGTTGATTAAAAACAGGATTTCCTTTCAAAAAATTTTACCGCAACAAATAGTCGAAATCTGGATTTGCGGCTTTTATCAAGCTTATTTTTGAGTAAATTTTTGACAGCATCTAAAAATTGGAACCTTACAAAATAGTATTTGAAATTTTACAATCGAAAAAATTAGTAATTTATTTCAATTATTTTAGCGGAATTTTTAAATACTAATCATCCAAACATGGTTAAAAATTTAGATCACAACTAAACTTATTTTTTCTTAATAATTGCTTACCTCATATTTTGTCCGCAAATTTTGATTCTGATTGTTTGCTTGATACTTAAAAAAAGGAGACTCTATAATTGCACCAACTATAGACGAATCAGTCTACTCAACATCGCTTACAAAATCTTTTCTGCCGTAATATGTGAACGTCTAAAGTCCATCGTCAATAAACTGATATCAGTGTGGTTTTAGACAAGGAAAGTCCACAGTCGATCTAATAATCACATCACAACAGATAATGGAATAAATCTAAGAACATCAAATCGACACCCACCATCTACTCATCGATTTCAGGTCCGCATATGGCAGCAACTACAGGGACGAGCTGTTTAGTGCCATGTCTATAGTTTATGTAGGATGGCTATGGAGAATTCGTGCTGCTCCATTAAGGTTGGAAACAACTTAATCGAATCTTTCGATGTCAAAAAAGGCCTTAGACAAGGTGATATACTGTCATGCTTTTTCTTTAACATCGTCCTTGAAAGAATAGTGCAGAGCTCTCATGTCAACACTAGAGGCACAGGACAGCGCGATAGAGAAAGGTCGCGGATCAGGTGGGATCTAGATGGCTACAGACTGAACTAGATAAATAAAATAAGCGACGACATACGACAGCAAATCGATAATAATAAAGTCACAACTCTGGTTCTCCTTGATTTCTCTAAGGCGTTCGACACGGTTTCACATACAATTCTTCTGAAAAAACTGAATTCTTTCTTCTTCTTTGAAAACTCAGCCTTAACCCTCATAGCACAGTATCTAAGCCATCGAACTCAGGCTGTTTTTGCTAACTCTAGGCTGTCGGATTTCCTCCCTACCCCTAATGGTGTGCCCCAGGGATCGATTTTGGGACCACTCTTATTCACACTTTTCAATAATGACCTTCCATCTGTACTCAGGCATTGCAAAATTCATATGTATGCTGACGACGTTCAAATTCATTTGAGCTACAAAATCGGCATGGTTGAAGACGCAACTGCCAGAATAAACGAAGATTTGATGTGTATAAACCAGTGGTCCAGGGAGAATCATCTTAAACTTAACCCTAAGAAATGTCAGGCAATCGTCATCAGTAACACTGCAATAGATACTTCTTATTTCCCTAGTATTGAACTTGAGGGGAAAACGTTAAGCTACGTTAGAACAGTTAAGAATCTTGGGATTGTTTTTAACCAGAAACTTACATGGGACGATCACTTGACTTGTGCCGTTGGTCGAATATATGCTGCTTTGCGGGTTTTATATATATCTGCCAGTTGTCTTCCAGTTTCAACAAAAATGACTATAGCAAAATCTCTTGTCCTACCAATACTTTTCTATGGCAGTCCCATTTTCTGTGCCCTTGACAGCGCTAATAAACGACAACTTCAAGTCGCGTTTAATAATGTTGTTCGCTTTATTTATGACTTGCGACGACGGTTCGATCATGTTTCGATGCAAGCAAGTAGTGTTTTCAACATGACCTTCAACAACTACATAAACTATCAAACTTTGACATTTCTTTTTAGACTTATTCATACTAGATCTCCTGAATATCTATACGAAAAGCTTAGGTTCCCAGTATCACAAAGAAGTAATGTTCTAATTGTCCCTTCCTTCAAATTCAGAAATTCAAAACAACAGTTCTTTGTACACGCTGTTGACCTATGGAACTCCTTGCCTGCTAACCTGAGAGGGATACACAGCAGCACTCATTTTGAGAACTCTTTAAACTCTTTAATGCTGAAATTGTTTCCAAAATAAAAATCACTTTGTCTTAGAATTTAAAAATTTATGTTATTTAATTTTTTTTCTCTTGTGTACATTGTATATATAAAGGATCATGTCATCATGACCATTTATCTAAAAACAACTTTTCTCTTAACTTCAAGCAAATTGTAAATTTAGCATACTAATTTGATTCCTCTTTTAATTTGATTAAATTTAAATCTGAACATAATAAGTATTAAAAAAAAGACTCTATGTTTTAAAATGCTTAATGATAATAAATAAATACAAATAAAAAATAAAACTTAGCATGTTCATACAAATAATAATTTCATACCTTTTTAAAACTTTTAAAAGTAACGTGCATTGAAAAAAATTGTTTTCCCATATTCCAGACTTCATAAATTTGATAAAATATTGCGTCAGAAAGTTGCAAGGTATACGTATATTCCATTTATTTTTCACACGGACTGGCATGTCTATTAAAAAATTCAATTCATTTTTCATATAGATAATTTGACCGTTAATATAATCACCACTCATTATAGGTTTTGCTAGGGTCTTCATATATTGCATCTGCTTCATATATCTCTATATTTTTTTTATCCTAGAAGTGCACTCACCATTTTTAAACCAAACATGAAATGCCTACTTCATGTCAATAAATAAGAAAACAAAAATACACTACTTACAAAAACTATCAAAAGATAATGAGATATGAATTTAAATTCAATATTTACATTTTAACGGCTAGTTATATGCATTTAAATACGCTCTATATCCAACAACGACCCATAACATACCCGCGTATATGGTCTTAACAAAAATTGCAATAATTTATTAATTACTATCTACTTTAGCTATTTTCTCATAGATCGCCTAGAAAAAAAATGAGGAATTAAATAGCATTCAATCACGCAATCTTCTTTTTTGCGAGAATGTGTGTCCTTTTTTCAATTAAATGCTAAACACCAGTTAATCTCTCGACCATGGCTACATGGCATGCTCACTGCTCAGTGAAGTTAATATAAATATATAATATGGGGAAATTATCGTTACTACCCATTCGTGCTAAACTCAAAGGTATCCGTTGGTCCTTATATGGAATTGTATAGTATTTTTGTCGTTTTTTAATAAACACGAGTCAGCTTTAAATCTATAGATGCCTTTAATACCAAATAATTATACAGCCTGCCAAGAAAGTTAATTTATTAAGGGTAAAGATAATTGTTTCTGGAAAAGTTTAAGTTCTGAAACATGAGAATATAGTGTCTTACGGTTTTACCCGCTCATTCGATTATCCGTAAGACATAAGTTGCGGGCACCCGATCCATTTACGGGTACCCGAATATTCATCTGGTACCCGAGAACTGGACGGGTACACGGATTTTTATAATTATGGTATAACTTAATCATTAACTTTCATAAAAGACAGGAAAATTAATATTCTTTTGTTCATTGAATTTCTGAATTAAATGAAATTCTGATCACAAATTATTGCCGAGAAAACAATGTCATGAGAATTTGGATGCGTATTTTTTTCATTGAATTCAATTTTTAATGAATAATTTCTTCACAAATAGACAAACACAACTACTTAAAAAAAAATCTTTTTACTGCATTGACTACAAAAGTCAAACTAATTATATTTTTATTTGAACAGTTTCGTTCTTGTTGATACTCCGGGTCTCTTTTTCGAACTGAAACAATTATCTGGGGCCCTACTATGTAACTCGATTCTACTTTTGATTCTATTCGAAACACATTTCCGATTCTACTTTCAAATCGTACTACGTATGAAAGTAGAATCGAATGCCGGTTATACCAACTTGTTTTCAAAAAAATTTCTACTTTCGAACGAGTATCGAGTCGTTTGACAGTTTTAAAAACAAAGAAAAAAAAACAAAAATAAAACATCAAATTTTTGGACAAGAATAATTATAACAAAAATGGACACCGTTGGAATTTGGCTTATCTGAACGCAGAAGAATAAGAGATAACTCCAAAATAATGGAGCTGAGTAAGAAAAGGTTTGCACATATAGGGTCCGCCATCGAATGTTTTTTTTAACTAGTGCTTATTTTGTAAATGGTTACACTTAGCTCATGTCCGATTTCACAGATAATTAGTTTTATCTTTCCGCTGAACGAATATGGTTGTGTATACGCTTCATCATCTTTTCAGATGAAGCTCATTTTTATCTTGGCGGGTATGTAAACAAGCAAAATTTTCGCATTTGGGGCACAGAAAACCCGTACGCATACATTAAATAGCCGATACAGCCAAAACGAGTCACTGTTTGGTGCGAATTTTGGTCCAGAGGCATAATTGGGCCATTTTTCTTAGAAAACGAGCAAGGAGTGGCCGTTACAGTTAATGGCGATCGTTATCGGGTCATGTTGAACGAATTTTTGTTCACAAAAGGAGGAGGATATTGGCAAAATTTGGTTTCAACAGGACGGCGCTACGTGCCACACTGCCGAAGCTACACTCGATGTTTTTATAGCATTTTCAAAAAAAAAAGTTATTTGGCGGACCCTTTATATATACGGTAGAATATTTGAACGCATTCTTAATAAAAATATATACTTTTGTTTTAGTTTTGTTAAGAACTATCGTCTTTCTAAAGACGGATTTATGTTCTTACTTAACACCATATCATCCGACATGACTACTCGCAGAAGACAAAATGCTGTTCCGATTATCATTAAGTTATCAGCAGCAATGAAGTTTTTGGCAACAAGAGGTTATCAAAACCAAATCGGTGGTGACAAGAACGCTGGACGTGCACAGCAAACCATGTTAAAAATACCTGCCGAAGTTTTGACTTCAATCGAAAGAGTCATGTGCCCGCTGATGATGAATTTTGAAATGAAACGCTAATTTTGGCAAAAATCACTAATTCCCGGTGTGATTGGGTTGGTAAAATAATAAAACACAAAAAGTTGAATGAAAAACTTTCAAATTCAAATTGCATATTAATAAATTATAACATATACCTTACACTTTGACAAAAAAAAACTTCGCTCGCAAACACATTTGACGTAGAGTGATTATTTTCGATTTTGCCTTGTTTTGAATTCTACTTTCGAGTTACGTAGTTCCTCGTTTATTCGAAAGTTCATAAGAATATAGTTGGCACTACTAGAACTATTCGATTCTCGTTTGTTCGAAAGTAGTCAAATAGATACATAGTACCAATTTTTCGATTTCGAGCAATTTCATTGTAGAATCGAGTTACATAGTAGGGCCCCTGAAATTAGGTTTCAAAAGAAAAAGAATTTTCATATAAATATTCATTTATAATTTGTTGAAAAACTTAATTTTTTGTTATAATAAAAATAGAAATATTTGGAAAACAATAAATGTACCTATAAGAAAATGGTTTGTGTATTATAATGATGCTATGCGTTATTTATTAAAAGCTCAAAGATAATTAAGGTTATTTTATACAATTTTTGAGAAACGAGCTATGACATTTATAAAAATTTGCGAGCACAGAAGGGGCTCTGCTTAGGTAATTAGTTACATTTTAAAGTATATTTTTAAATATTCTGTCTAAGGCTAACATAAAAAGTTTATAAGTTTTTAGTGATGATTTAAGCTGATGGTGTGAGCAGTACCATGCGTCCTTGTCGGTTTTTATTGGGTTGGATTTAGGGAACGGATCTGGGGAGGGATTCCGGCCTTCTCTGGTAGCTTCAGCCTCTGTTGTGCCGCGGGCTGTCAGTTTCATAAAAGGTGCCGAAGCTTTCATCTATCGATATTCCGAGCGGGGCATCCATTATGGACAGCACATCTAGATATCGGTCGTCTGGTGTTGAGTTGCCTGTAATTAAATAAACAAGAGGGTTGGGATGGGTTGGGATTTTCCTTAGCATGTTAGTGATAAGGTGGTGGAGGTATGCATCGATTGGCACGATGCCAGCAGCTTCGTAAAGACGCGTATTGCTATAAAAGCGCACGGAGTTAGGTTTCCTGCAGAGAGAAGTGCAGGCTCGGAGAACCTTACGTTCAAAAATTTGAATCTTCTTCATGTAGGTGGGGCTTATTGTATACCATATAGGGAAACAGTAGGTGAGAATAGGACGAATGAGTTGCTTGTAAAGCAAGAGCTTCGTCCGGGTTTGAAGACCGCCTCTTTTGCGTAAGAGCTGGCGTAAGAGAGAAAAGGCACCGTTTGCCTTTCGAAGGGTGTATTTGGCGTGTTGATTGAATTTAAATCTCTCAGAGAAATGGATTCCTAGATATTTCACGCTTTGTTTGGGTGTTACTATAGTATTGTCAGGGAGGGTCAAGGATAATAGATTACATTTTGTTGCTAAACCATTCTTTGAGGCTGAGACATGTTAGTTCTGTTTTGGAGGGTTTGATCTTAATTCCCCATTGGAGGTAATACTCCCAGAGACTAAAAATGTGCTCTTTGATTCTATGGAGAGCTAATTGAGGACTTCTAGAGGTATTGTATGTGACTGAGTCGTCAGCGAATAGAAGTGTCGTTGTATGTGGAATATTGATCGGCTGATCGTAGGTGTAGAGGTTGAACAAGTCAGGTCCAAGGACCGATCCTTGAGCAACCCCCGCTAGAACATTCCTAAGAGTCGAATCAGTGTTTCCTATTGAAACGTAAAACTTACGGTTTGAGAGGAAACTGTGTACCATACGGGCAAGGTGGGCAGGAAATTGAAAAGATTTCAGCTTGAAGACCAGAGCTTCTTTCCAAACGGAATTAAATGCTTTGTTAATATCAAGCAAGCAGGCTATTGTCGTTTGGTCTTTGTTAAGGCCAAAAGTTGTGCCAGCGTGAAGCTTCAACAATGCGTTGAAAGTGGAATGTTGGGCTTTGAAGCCGAACTGATTATGCTGCACTAGACCCAGTGACTGGCTTAGTGAGCGAAGTTTTCTGAGGATCAGCAGTTCGAGAAGTTTGCTGAGATTAGGAAGCAATGATATAGGGCGAAAGTCACACTACTTGCTCCTGGCTTTTTGGGGATTGAGAATATTTTTGCTATTTTCCATTTGTCGGGGAAATAACTGTTGTTGATACAGTTATTAAGAATTATGGTGAGAAAAATAAGAGCAATGGACGGAAGTCTTTTTATGACAAAATTGGAAATTTTATCAGGTCCAGACGATTTTTTGGCGCTTCCACATTGGATTGTCTCAAAAAGATCAAGTGGATTGGTAAAGGAGTCGTCAATAGTCGTGAAGACTGACGAGTTATCCTCAGAGAACGTTGTGAGGGGTTCAGGTGACTGAGAAGTTAGTCTCGAAACCTCACTATTGACGTTAGCCAGGAAGTCGGGCAGGTGAACGGGAAGGTTGGGAGTGAAATTGTTTTCAAATTTGTTAGAAAAGGCAGTTACCTTTTCTCTGTCACACGATAGGGAAGTGCCATCGAGTTGTAATTCAGCATTAAGAGAAAATTTCTTTCCTACTATTTTATTTATTTGCTTTAACGTATCGGGACCTGGTTTAATGACGTTGAGTCTTTTCCTAAATTGTGAATCAATAAATGAATTTATAGTTTGATTTATAAGTGTGTTTAGGCAATTTAATTGGGAAAGAACACTTTGGTATTCATTTCCGTGTGTACTCAAAGTACGATGAAATATTTTTTGAAGAATTTTCCTAAGTTTTTGCCGATATTTATACATATTAGATATGTGTTCGGGAAGGTCTTTGTATTTTGAGTAGGAAACTCGGGGTTGTGCTTGTTCAGCAAGAGTGTCTGTTATGCAATTTTCTAAGAAATTGATACCAGAATCGATTTCTATGTTGTCTAAATTGGAAGATGAACTGGGGGATTGATTTTTCAATTTGTCCGTTAAGGAACCTTGGAAAATATCCCAGTTAATTCTGCTGAGATTGATAAAATCTGGAGCTGTGGTAGTTAGAATATTAATTTCGGACAGGGGACGGATAATAAACTTGACAGCTAGATGATCAGATCATAGTCTGAATCAATAGCTGTGCAAGTGAAATTCTCAAATGAGGGAATCCTACAAATGATATTGGGTGAACAAATGAAAAAATCGAGAGTCGAAGGCGTACGAGGGAATGTTGGAGTTGGTTGAGATATTATCTCAAAGGAGTGAGTGTGGGAGTTAGAGGTGAGCCACTCTGAAATAGCTGCTCCTTGACTGTTGTGTTGAGAATCGAACCATAATTGGTGGCGGGCAATAAAATCACCGCCGATTATAAATTTAGAATGGTTTTTGGCAGAATGCATTGAGTAGATTTAGGTCATGTTTAATGTCCGTTTGGGACACGTCACATCTATTGTAGAGGGACACAAGGAAAATGCTCTCATTGTTGTCCAAAGTGAGGACTACGCAAGTCACTTCGAAGGTGGTTAAATCGGGAAGGATGACTTTACGACAATGAAAGGATGAGTTAACTAACATGGCGGTGCCAGTTTTAGTCGAAGTGTCTTTGTCCATTCGAAATAGAGAATATTTTTCGAAGAATGGCCGATGCCTTGAGGCTAATCTATAGTCTCGGAGAGCAATACGGCGTCGGGTTTGTTTATCTCAAGGAATTTCTCAAAGGCTATCCGTTTAGGATGTGAGATGAGAGAACTAATGTTATATGAAATAACATTAAGTTGGTTTATGGTTTTGAACATATTTTAATGCAGAAATCAAGAAACATGAGTTTCTTGCTGGTCTCGTTGGGGCTTGCTTCGTACAGAGGCAGAAAATCATTGATTTTCGAGAGAAGTGTGATGAAATCACACCCAAAGAATTTCTGAGCATCAACAAGGAATGAGCTCGGGGTTGTTTTTAAACCTTTCGGTTGAATCGAGTTGGTTGGTTTACGGGGTTCAGGGCGAGCAACAGGGGTGGGAATGATTTAAGGGGGGATTTATTTATGGTGGTATTAGTATTTGAAGTATTATTTTTAATAATATCGGAAAATGACTTACCAGGTCTAATAACCGATGTTGCAGCAAAGTTGGCATTGGATGAGGCCTTAGTGGCTGCCTGTTGTTTAGCGGCGATTCTGCTGCGCTCCTTTTCCCTTTTAGCGGCCAGGATACGTTTGCGGACTGGACATCCCTCGTAGTTAGCTGGATGTCCTTCTTCCTTGCAAAGCAACCAGTACGGTTTTCCGATGGTAGGATCTGTTCTCTTACATTGGCCTTCTTCGTGGGTTTCACTGCATTTGACACAGCGGGGGAGCATCTCGCAGTTATTTCGGACATGCCCGAACGACTGGCATTTTCGGCATTGAGTAAGGGCGTTGGGTCGTAGTTTTTCCCATTTAACAGACTCATTAAAAAGAGTCTTGCTGCGGGTGACGGCCACGAGGTCAGTCTCCTTGTCCAATTCAATGACAAACGCATTGAACTTTGCCTCTTTATTTTTGTTTGACCGGAACAGCTTTCGTGGCCCTGAACCCTTGGGCGTTAAGTTCAGTCACTATTTCATCTGGCTGGTGGGAGTTGTGGAGTTTTTTTACAAGCAGGATGTTTTTCCTATCCTCCTTGGCGGTGTAGGTGTAATTTTGAATTTTCTTCTCTCGCAGCTAATTTCTAACGATGTCGTAGTCGGTTTTTGATTTAGTTGATATGATCGATTCGGACTTGTTGATGTTGACAACTCCGTATTTCACCTGGAATCCGTTTAGTTTGAAGTCCCTAAACATGGAGGCGACATTGAAGTTGTAGCACTTAAGGGCAGGCTGCTTACGTCCTGTGACGGTAGTGAAGTCTGCATCGTTGACTGGGGCTGAACTGGATGCCGGTGTTGGTGGTTCCACATTGAGTTCCTTGGCCTTAGCAGGCAGTTTCCTCTTAGGAGGGTTGCATGGTTGTTGTTATTGTTGATGATGTTGTTTTTGGTGAGCCTTGGGTGTATTATGTTGGGAAGCGGTTGTTTCCTCCTCCGACAGCTTCTTCCTTTTTTGAGCAGCGTTGCTTTTTCAAAATTTAGGGGTTGTTTTTTAATTTGAATACACAAATGTTAAGTTCGATTTTATCCGCGCACGTGTTTACACACTTAGCACTGATTTGTCTTTCTTGTTTCTTCTTTTCTTTTCTTTTCTTTTTCTTTTCTGTATTATAAAGATTAATATTTTAGGCAACTATCTACTCCAATGAGAATCAACAAGAAAGAAGAAAATTAAATTTATTTATTAACCAAGCAGTTAAGTTAATTTTGTCGATTTTTTTTTCTTTGCATTAATTTTTTGAAAAATGTCCACTTCGTTTTAAGTTTATAATACAAATTAATAAGGGTTAAAGGTTGGGAAAAATGCATTTAATTATATTAGGTGCTTTGCTTGTTTTCATATTAATGTTTACATTTAAAGTGTTTCTGTTGAAAAATTGGTCTTCTAGTCAAAACGAGGGACAAAATGAACCTTTATAAGAACCTATCCCTACATCTTTTTGATTTGAGCATTGCATGTATGTAAATGTAGATTTTTTTCTCAAGGTGTATCATTGCTTTTTGAAAAGTTTTGAGTTTTTATCTTTACCAACAAGATATTAAAAATTATTGGGTTAAGTAATATATTGAAAAGTTTTCTTTTATTATAAACATAAGAGAATAAAATTTAATAAAACTAATAAATGTAATCAATTATAAAGAAGATTTGTCTATAATAGGTTTTAATTGAAATAGAATGTCAAAATGTAACGCTTAAATCTTATGGCATTATTTTGTCGGTAGAGAATGTTTTTTTTAGTTCCATACTTATTCTGTAAACATAAAAGTATTCATTTATTCATTTGTCCGTGTTATATGAAAGTCAATGATTAATTTATACCATACTTCTACAAATCCATGTACCCGTACAGTTTTGGGATACCCGATGATTTTTTAGGTATTAGGGTACTCGACTCCAGCATTGCATCGAGTACTGGGAACTTATATCTTACGGATACCCGGGTACCCGACTATCCGGGTAAGACCTGTAAACTTTGTTTATCCGGATATGTACTGGGTCACCGATTATCGAGAGATCTACTTTCAATGTCAAAGATCGACTGATTGTAGCATGCCATACTTGTTTTAAAATAGGAAATCTGCTTATTTTAAGTTTTAAAAATATCAACAGTTAATACTAACTAACAAACTATTTTAGCACTTTATGTATACATTCCTTTTTTTTAAACACGCTACTTCTGATTAAAAAATATATATTGCGTCCTTAAAACCTCAATAAGTTAAGGTTTAATGTGATCCTTAAATTTTTTTTAATGCTGATTGTGACTAGCACAACTGTTAAGAAAATGTTTACAAAAACGGATCATTGTCTTTTTACAATTCTTTATAGTAAAAATGCACTTTTTTAGCTTATATTTGATTATCTTGTGTTTGAAAGGGCTTTAGAACTCTCTCTGACCGTTATTTACAGAAACAAAATTTCAGCACAATCATTTTATAAAATTTACTGACAATTTCTTCGCATAGTCTTAACGTTAGAACCAATACAAATTTATCCTAGAATTAGTACTCTAATCGGTATCAACTCATTTCTTCACAAAAGATAGGACTCGTTCCTAAGCAACAACCTACAGATCATGGTTATTATACCAGTTGTTAGTAATCGAAACGGTACCCATTGATTTCTTCACAGATGTATACTAAGCTTTAGTTCTGTCAAATAGGTACTGTGGCCCAGCTAGACTGGGTACTAGGACAGCTTTTGACGAATGTGAAAAAATTGAGCATTAGAGCTCCATATAACTCTTGTCAAAATACTTCAAGGTTTGAAATATACTTTTGAACAATAGCAATGAGTTAAAAATTTTATAAGCATTTAAAATGATCTTGTTTTTCTAAGTTCTAAGTGGGATTTTTGGAGAACATATTTAAATTTATTTAAACCTGAAACGTACTCCAAATAATTTAAGATTGGTATAGTGACTATTATATTCTAGTAACACTTTCGAGAAATGGTTTTGTATTTATTTCAATGAAAACATTTTAATCAAACATTTTCGTAAAACTGTTTTTTTTTTTTTTAATATTCCTTTATTTTTTCCGATTTCTTACTACCAACCCAGTATTGATTGGAATGTAACCAAAAAAATAAAATCCAAACCCTTGTAGACAGTTATAAGTTTTAACGAAATAATCGTATGAAAATTGTTTTTTTTTGAATATTCAAAAATTCCTTCCTGACTCAGAAGACCACTATTAAGATGGTATCAATAAATGGCATACTTACATCTCAGGGCCAGATTTTATTATGATCTTTGTAATTTTTAACACTTGATTACAGCTGATATTATGTATATATAAATACTAAAATTGCATCCCTTACAGATTCAAAAAGTTAGAAAATATTTGCTAGTAAGCCATTTATAGTATATCCGTGTCTAATGATTAGTACTTTAGACTGTCATGCCTGGCTTGTAATGACTCATTACAAACCTACAACGAAAACACTAACAAATTACATGCGTTCTTTCACTACACCGAGCATTGAGTTCACACTCAGTTCAACTTGGCCAACACTCGGTGACAGTAATTTACAAATGTTATTTTGTCGTTCGCAAGGATATAATTCACACTAGGTTGTTACCAAAAGATTGCCTAGTAGAACCGAACAAGACCAACAAAGGGAGGTATAAAATAAAAGTCTTAGCAAGAGAGTGAGAAAAGAGTGAACCAGACCGCAGAAACCAGTTCGACTTCGATCGCCGCTAAGCAAGGATCAGTGGTAAGTAAGTTGGATATTAACAGAGGCTTCCCCCACCAGAGGTAAGGGGCTTCTTGTGAAATATTAAAGTTTAATTGATTTGCCAGCTTCGGCTGTGATTTACCAGTTTCGGCTGTGTGTTACCAGCAGCGTTGCCGCGAAGACAAAAATGTTAAGGGCCATTTTGAGGGTCATTTCCAAAATGTGCGGGCCACTAGCCCACTACCCTAGAAAAAATTTGTTTAAGAAAATAATAACAATTTATCTTTTCTAAATAAACTTATTATATTTCGAATTAAATTAATTAAATTAAATTTTTGAATAAGCCATCAAATCCGTAGCCAAAATATATTCCATTTAATGGTTTCAAAGAGAACTGTTCGAATTCAACTTCAAATATATTGTCTAGGCTTTCTAAGTACTCAGCTTAACAAATTTTTTTAAAATAACATTAAATTTTTTGTTTGCGTTGCAACAACTTTCTTTATTTTGGTGTTCTTCAAATCAAGATACTCTTGAAAGACTTAAAGTTCTTCTTGCCTTTTTGGGCTGTGTTTTAAAAAATTGTAGATATAACAAAAGAAACAGACGAGGTACGTACTAGGTAGGTGAAAAAAAAATAAAGTGGCGATTGGCGAAAACAAATGAAAAGCAAACGTTGTGAGTCTGCATGAATGAGTTCAGTGTCATTTTCAATATGGGAAGTTGTATATGGAGGAAACACATTAATAATTTTGATGATGAAATACAAAGATTGGATTTGTTGTTTTAGAAAAAATAAAATATATAATATGCGGGCCATTTCATGTTGGCCCCGGGCCACGGGCCAAAATAAAAAAAACTTAGTGCCAAATGGCCCGATCGGGCACATTTTGGCAACGCTGGTTACCAGTTTCGGTTGCGTGCTACCAGTTTCGGCTGTGATGTACCAGTTTCGGCTGTGATTTGCCAGCTTCGGCTGTGATTTACCAGTTTCGGATGTGTGTTACCAGTTTCGGCTGTGTGTTACCAGTTTCGGCTGTGTGTTACCAGTTTCGGCTGTGTGTTACCAGTTGCGGCTGTGTTTTACCAGTTTCAGCTGTGATTTACTAGTTTCGGCCGGACCGAATTGACGGAAAAGACGAACCCCGCACCGCCTGCTGACCGACACTTATCGCGTAGGCTACTTCGGCCAGTGATACAAGCCGAGATCCAGATGAGAAGAATTATGACGAAATCAGAATTAGACGAAAATAAAGGAATGTTGACTGACTATATGAAATAAATTCAAAATAATATAAAGTTAATTACAAATAAAACAAGACAAAGGCCTATTGATGTTAAATTTCCGTGTTTTATTTAACTAACCCTGGACACCGTGAGCATACCCTAGCTGAGAAAATTTAAAACACCCTCACAGGCATTACTACCCAAAATGTTTTTTGATGGACACTGCCTCTTGCAAGGAATTCTCAAATCCTCTAAGAGTATTTCTTGTCATGAAAAGTGATTTTTCAAATTAGCAGTTTGTATGCGCCATAAAAAGTATCGGTCCCTCTATTCCCAAAATTATTCGATCGCACCGATAATTTTAAGAGCCGAAGGTAACTACGCCTTGGTTCTTCACAGACTGTTATTAATTTTGTATGATATTAATTAGCAACCAATTACATGCAAACTATCTAACTATTCCATAACTTTTTCAATCGATGAATTTCGTTTTGTAAAGCTGACACTCTTGCACAAAAGCTAGAAAAAATTTGTTAGATACCAAGATTTTCAGGGTTTGGACAGTAACTATTAAATCTTAATTTTTGTATGAATGATCATACTTTCCAATGATTTCTCTATATTTGTATGTCACAACTTTATAAAACAACTCATTTAGGGTAGAAACGTTAAAAAGTTGGTAAGGATTATGCAGCCAAGATAAGATTTTTTTCTCATTATTACTTAAATCAATTTGAATAACATTCAATAAATCTTCGTTTTTATATCCTAGAAACTACCAACAAAATAGATATATTTTTACAAAGGGTCACTTGAAACCCCTTGTGGCATATATTCTACGAAACCTAATTTCTATTCAACAAAATTCATGAATGCTGTTTTCATAACCTTTAATCTCTTTTTACCCAAAATTTGTTGTCTATTTTTTGTGTGTTCCAGATTCTCTCCGAAAATCGAGGGAAAAAATCATTAATTTTGTAATTTTTCGATATCAAAATGTCAACAATTCAATTTTCTTTTTTATTAATTTCCTAACTTCCACTTCGCTGACACGAATGGCATACAGTGCAACCCAAGTGATAACGATGACATAACTTGTAGAACGCTCCAAGAACACAACATAATGGCTAAACAAAGAACAAATAAAAAATATGCATGCAACAATGCCTGTGTTACATCAAATGGAAATGATTTGCACTTTGTAGGTGAATATGAACATAGAACATTTTATGCGGCTCAACCCACATCTTCTATCAGATCTTAACCATTAACATACAATACCTTCATCGTCAATGGACAATCCACTAAACAATATTGAAGAGTGGTAGTAGATTGAATAATGACAATGGATAATAAAAAGAAATGGAAGTTAAATAATAAAAAAAAAAAAAACAATTAAAAAGATGTCAGTTGGTGCATCACATCGCATCGGTTGTAAGTTCAATGCCCAGTCAATATACCTATATGCCTTGAACGTCTATATACAGTGGCGGTGGGCATTCATTTAGTCTTTTAGTCTACCAGTTTGACGAAGGGTGTGTTTTTGTGATGCATGCATAGTGCGACATAAATTTAAACACAGGAATTCTTTTACTATTTTATATCCATAGATTCATAAATATAACTACACTCACATATCTTTTTGCTTATACTCATGGGTATTCAAAATAGGACGAAATTTCACATCCGTCCGGTTGCAGGAAATATTATTACTATATAGCTTCGAGCATGATATGCAGATATTGCACGTGTTCCATCCATGTCATCATTTTTTTATATATAAATGTAGGTATATGTGCACTTATAGTCTTACAATACTTACCCCACCGCGAGTATATGAGACTTAAAGGCTATAGCAATATGTAGCAATCTATTCAAAATTCTATGCGACAGATGGTCAGTCATCATCATAGTCGTCATCATCAACTTAAGGTCTTATAAGCAACAGCAACAGTATAGGGGTTGAAAAAGTATTTATTTGTAGAAGAGAGAGAGAACGGCATGCACAATAGCTTGAGTGTAATATGTGTCTATTATTAATATGGCTAGGGGACGAAATTTCGGATGGAGCTAGTTTTTTTTTACTACAGATTGACATAAAAAACACAGTTCGGAGTTGCTTGACTTACAGTTTTTTTCCGGTCGATTATGTAACTCCAACTTTGAGGTAAGTTAAGAAAATTTTAATGAGCTAACAAGAACATAAATATCAAAAATTAGCTAAATCCTATGACACTAAGAAATACAAACCCATCTGAATTTCTATATACCCCCATCTCCTCCCTTGAAATTAAATGCCAATAAAGAAAGAGACTTCAAAATCCCATTATCTAGACTTATTAAAATAGTCACGAATTTACACCCTATTTATCGTTTTTTTACTATTATAGATTTTGTGGTCCACATTAAACATTACATAAATCCAAATCGAATGGCAGGATTTTGCACAAATTTGAGATAATGTAAGATCTTTAAACAAAGGTTAATATATAGATATAGAGAAAACTTACAGAATAATACTACGTAGGTGGGCGTAGTATCCGCCCACTTCATTAGAATCGTTATCAATTGTAAGGAACATCATAAAGTGATGCAGATTGATGAAACTTGAAAAAGAGAACTTTTAAAGTACATTCAAACAAAGTAATAGAAATGTTGAAACTGTTTTTGTTGAGGAGATGTGACATTATCCCACTTTGAAAAATGTAAATAAAATATTATATTATAAGAAATAAACTCTTCTAACTGTGTTGCAGGAAGGATAATAATGAATAATCGAAAACCTAGAGCTCACACCCACAGAAGAATCACTGCAGATAAAATGTAAAATGATATCCTGCTGTGGATAGAGTTTGACTTTTACTCGTGTATTGAGATAAATGTTCAAGTTTTTTATATTTGGACGTGTTGGTACGTTTGATACCTCTTTGAGGCTCGATGGTTGTGTTCGTAGATTAGTTACCAATATACAAAACACTATGACATCATTTTAAGATTAATTATGATATTTCGACAGAATTTATTTTCAATATATTCCAACTATTAGTAGTACCAGTAGCGTGATGGTTAGTGCGTTGGCATTGGACTGTCATACAAGGGGTCTTGGGTTCAATCCCTGCCTGTGCCACCTAATTTTTTTCACGGGTACTGCCTCTTGCGAGGAATTGACAAATCCTCCAAGAGTAATTCTTGTCATGAAAAGTGCTTTCTCAAATTAGCCGTTCGGATTCGGCATATAAACTGTAGGTCCCTTCCATCTCTGACAACATTACTCGCACACAGGGATGGTTGAGAGTTGTAAGTCACTAGGACCTGGTTCTTCCATGGACTGTTGCGCCACCTAATTTATTTATTTTATATTTCAACTATTGTTTACTAGTTTAATTATTTGTGTGTATTTCTAATGAGCAGACGGCTCAAATTTTTATATTTTTTTTTTAAATAGAAATTTTCAAAAAAACATAATGATTCTGGTTTTTAAAGTTACTTACTTATTTAAGGTGGCGCTGCAGTCCTGTGTGAACAAGGGCCTTACCCAATAAACTTCTCCATCTAGCTCGCTCCCTAGCTAGACGTCTCCAGTTGCGCACTCCAAGTTGGGTGAGGTCACTTTCCACTTGTGTTCGCCACCTGATCCGCAACCTTTCTCTACTGCGCTATCCTGTGGGGGTAAGTTCGAAGACTTTCCGCGCCGGAGCATTGGTTTCCATGCGCTCTATGTGACCCAGCCATCTCAGTCGTTGGACTTTTGTTTTTCTGGCTATGCCTACTTTGCTGTACAGCCCGTATAGCTCGTCGTTTCATCACCTCCTTTGCTCACCTTCTATGCATACGGGACCGTAGATCACGGGAAGAACTTTTGTCACAAGGTGCTTTTGGCTTCTTTTGTCACAGTCCATGCTTCTGCATTGTATAGCAGGACGGGGACGATAAGGGTCTTATATAGCGATATTTTGGTAGCTCGAGAGAGGGATTTATTACTCAATTGCTTTTTTAGCTCCAAGAAACAGCGGTTAGCAAGAATAATTCTTCATTTGATCTCAGCGCTGGTGTTGTTTTCTATGTTCATAGCGAAGCTTAGGTAGACAAAGCCCTTACCTACTTCGAAGTTAGGTCTGTCGATGGTTTCGTTTTGACCGAGACGTCGTCGTCGGTGTTCTAGGTCCTTTTTTTTGATGACAGCATGTACTTCGTAAACCCATTTTTGGCACCTCTGTCTCAATACTCACAAAAGCAAAATTGACATCACGTTGAGTTCTTCCGATTATGTCAATGTCATCAGCGTGTTCCAGTAATTGGACAGACTTTTGAAAGAAATTGCCTCTAGTGTTGGACTTGGAGCTCTGCACTTTTCTATACTTTCAAGAACTATATTAAAGAAATCGCATAACAGCGCATCACCTTGTCAAAAGCCTTTTTTGACATCGAAAGGTTCGGTTAAGTTGTTTCCAACCTTTATGGAGTAAGGATATCAAAATTAGACATATGGCTCTACAAAGCTTATCCTTGTAGATGCTGTCAAATGCGGCCTTTATGAAGAGATGGTGGGTGACGATTTGATGTTCTTGGATTTTTTTCCAGGATCTGCTGTGATGTCATTATTAGATCGACTGTGGACTTTCCTGGTCTAAAACCACCCTGATAAGCACCTATCAGGTAGTTGACGATGGGCTTTAGTTGGTTACATATAACGGCAGAGAAGATTTTTTAAGCTATGTTAAGGAGACTGATTGTGCTATACTTGGTTTAGTTTAGAGGGTCTCCTTTTTCAGTATCGGCATACAAAACTGAGGTTCCATTCATCGGGCATGCTTTTTGTGCGCTTGTTTCGTAAACTGATCTGATTCGATTAATTAATTAGATTAATAGATTTATTCATAATAATATTTACAAAAACATTTGAGTTTAAATTTCAATCTTTAGTGGCATGGCCGGAAGGGCCGTCAGCCAGATGATAGCCTTAATTAATAAAATTTCCAATTTTTGTTGTTTTATGGTGCTTTATATACAATTTTATATTAAAAGTCTTCTTTTATTATCTGTCTTCTATAGTTAAGTGCTGTTTTTAAATATTGAGATAGTTTTTTCCAATCTGTTCCATTTAAAATTTCAATGAGTTCCGCTTGTTCCATATAACTTTTTTGCCATATTTGTCGCCGAATTTCTGCTAGAATCGGGCACCTTGCGATGAAATGCAGTACGTTTTCTCTTTCGTTGGTGTTGCATAAGGAGCAGCTTAGTAAAAGGTAATTGCGATGTGGAATGAAATTGAGAGGCAAAAGTTCACCTCTAGCCCTGAAAATCAATGATATTATTTCAATGTTATGGGTGTCCTTGAAGTAGTTGGATTCTCCTAAATTGTGCTGAAGTAGGGGGTAGAATTCCCTATGTAGTGAACTAGTAGCTTGCTCTATACTTTTCTCTCTAGATTTGGAGTGGAGCTTTTCGAGTAGACTGTTAAGGTATGGCTTCCATTCTTGTAAATTATCTAAAGTTAGGTTGAAAGAGAGTTCACAAGAGTCCGCTAAGTTTTTCCATTCTTGAAACCATGAGCTTTGCGACTTTATAATCGAAACAGCAATCTTTCTTGCAACTTTATTCACATGGCTATACATTAACTTGGTAATGTAGTTGAAGTGCAGTTTAAGCGATGAGAGATGTAAGGGTGATAGACCGGTTTCAATGAGAAGCATGTTAGTTAGGTGTTGTGTCGGGTAGTCGGAACTGCCTCTTTAGAAAGAACCTCAGGAGTTTTTCAGTGGTTTCAGACTGATTCCAGCCCCATGATTCCGCAGCATACAGCATTATTGATTCGGACGTTGCGAGAAAAACTTTGTATTTTGCACTAAATGCTAGGTCCTTGTTACCATACACATTTTTCCACACCGTCCCAATCGCATTTTTGGATGAAGAAAGTTTTTTTACTAGGTGTTTTTCTAGGTTTAAGTTGCTCGTCACAGTGTAACCCAAGTATTGATATTCCCTCACAGTTTCAACTTGGTCCGCTCCATAATACCATTTCTCGTTTGCAGCCAATCGCCCTGATCCTCTCCGAAACACCATTGTTTTTGATTTGTCAAGGTTTACTGTTAGATTCCACTTTGAACAGTAATTCCGTAATTTGTTGATCATTAGCTAAAGAGATTCAGGAGATTCGGCTAACATGACAAGATCGTCTGCGTACATCAGAACTTTAATCCGGAACCCATCAATTGTTATGCCACACGGCATGTCTTTTATTAGATCTTCGATATAAAGGCAGAAAGCTGAAGGGCTGAGATTGCAACCTTGTTTCAATCCTACTAAGGCAAGAAACCAATCAGATAGATTTTGCCCATCCCATACTGCATACGTTGTTTCTTTATAGATGTCCTCAATAATTTTTCCAAATTTTAGAGACATCCCATCTCTAAACAATTTGAACATCAGAGCCTTTCTGTCGATGGAATCGAAAGCGGCACGGAAGTCGATGAAACATGCGTATAGTTTTTTGTCTACGAATATATACCTCTGCAATGTTGGTCAGGCTAAATATGTGATCCACTGTGGAGTATCCCTTTCTAAATCCAATTTGGAATTCACTCAGAATATGGTTACTTTCAATCCATGCTGTGAGTCGGCTTCTTAAAATTTCCATGAAGATTTTGAGCGATGAGTTGAGAAAAGCAATACCTCGATAGTTGGATGGGTCCGTCTTATCTCCTTTTTTCAATATGTGAAAAAGTATTGATTTTCTAAAAGCTTCCGGTGTTTTGCCTGTAGTGAAAATATCATTGTACACTTTTGTGAGAAGTGTTAGAAACTCCAATGTTGCGTATTTCCAGAATTCATTTGGGATCCGGTCAATCCCGGGAGCTTTGTTGTCTTTAATTTTGGCTACAACTGCTTCGACTTCAGAGATCGCTATCTCTCTATCTAGAATTTGATTTTCGACATTTGGTCTAGCGTATTGTATTGAAGGAGCAAAAAGTTTTGGGTTCAATTGTCCTTCAAAATGATGTCGTAGTGTTTCTGCAGGCGGTAGTGATTTTGTTACAAAAGGTCTTCCTTTTATATTTTGTATCCCTTTCCAAAATTCCGAGGAGTTTTTGCAGTACGCCAGACTTTCAGCTTGTTTTTTGGAGAAGCTAAGTTTTTTGCATCTACATAAAGCTTTGTATGTTCGATTTGCTGCAAGATAGTTTTCTTTCAAAGACTGTTCATTTAAATGTTGGTATAGATGAAAAAGCGCAAAAGATTTTTTCCGGGCAGACTCACATTCCCTATCATACCATGCTGATTTTATTTTAAGGGACTTACTGTTTGGGAGATGTGAGACCGCTGTCGATGTTATCACGCTCTGCAAAGCTTCCATAGTTGGCGAGTGCTCATGTAAACCGTGTGCTGTAATACTGCGATTTAGTTTTGCCTGATATATTTCAACACGATTTGTCTGCCATTTAAGTTTAGGGAGAAGCAAATTTTTTGTTTCGGGTTGACTATTTGAATATGTCGTGGTTAGAGTTGTAATTAATGGCATATGGTCAGAATAAATTTGACTATCCACTTCAAAATCAAATAAATTGCCGATCAAATCAGTGGACATCATAAGATAGTCGATAACAGACTGACCTGGGTTTCTGATAAAAGTAAGTTTACCTTCCTCGTCTCATTTTTTAGTACCATTCATTATAGCCAAATCAAAAGAACTTCCCATTTCCAAGATTGATTTTCCCCTTGCGTTGATTTCTGCGTCTTTTGATTTTCTTGGGACAGGACGGCTTCCAAAAGACACACATTGTTCTTGTCCGGTTCGCGCGTTAAAATCCCCCAACAGGACGCAGTGCTTATCCCCCAATACTTGCATTGTGTCATGTAAATGGGTAAAGTCCGTTTGCCAATGCGAACAATTTAAATATACTGGGACTAGATTTATAGTTTTTTTATCGATTAATATCTCTAAGTATTTGAATTCTTCTATTTCTTTAAAAGTGCACTTGATTATAGACAAAGATTTTTTAACGCCATAGAGTGTTCCATCTGATGCTCTTCCTCTCGTCGCTCCATTCCTTTTTACCGCTGCAACCCAGCATAGTTCGTAATCGCTGAAATACTCTTCAAAGTATTTTTGGTCATGGTGCAGAGTGTGAGTTTCGTATAGCAAAAATATTTCAAAAGTATTGACATAATAAAAGAAATGTCGATGTATTTTCTTATTAGATAAACCATTAATATTATAACTTAAAATTTTTAATTTCTTAAAACTAACAACATTTTCAATATTCTACTACCGACATCATGTAAGTTTTCAAGTTGAGATGTAGGTGGCGGAAGATAGCTCGCAGATGACGTTTGAGTGACGTTTTTTGATGACATTGGCAAGCTGTTGTTTTGATAAATAAAATTTTCTCGCTGTAAATTAACATTAAATTTTGACGAAAGAACTCTAAAACCATCCAACTTTCCACATAATAACCCAGCTTCATCATTCCAGAAAAAGTGTTGGTCATGAATGCGCAATTTATCATCAATCAAGCTAACCTTGAGATCTGGATTTTGCGATTTTACCTCCCTCCTTAGCTTCAACAATACGGTGCGTTTTCGGCTAATTCCCACTGGATAATCCATGTACATCGATATGCCAGTATTTGCAAGCCTTCTGCCTTGGCTCAGTATATCTCGAACTAACTGCCCATTTGCTACCTTCGCGTGGTAGGTCCGCCGGTTTGATGACTTGGTGCGTAGCTCCTGGAAGTGCTCGAAAGTTATAGCTGATGCACCATTTGTAATACTTGTGCAGGTGTTTTGTAGTTGCTCCTGCGCGTTCTCACATGTAGAGCTTGGAAGATGAAAAATGATGTTGCTTTCTTTCATTAGCAGCTCCGAAACTTCCGAACGTCGTTCAAGCTGATCGCATCTTGATTCCAAAGTTCGAATTTGCGCCTTTAGACTTTCGTTGCTCACTCGCAGTTGAGAAAGTTTGGTGATAAGGGGTTGAAGATCTTGTTTTGTTGTGAGATTGTTGAATCGATCATCCAGGTTTTTAAAACGATCATCAAGCAGCCGAGTAAAATCGTCTAGCGATAGTTCACTAATGGAGCTCATGATTGTTTTATTTTTTTTTTGTGTTTATTGAATCTTCTTTGTGATCAGGTGATCTTTCTAATAGATTTCGCTTCTTAGTTGCCGGTGTTTCGGGGTTAGGATTCATGCGTGAGCGATTTTTTAGTATAACTTTAACTTATTGCTAGCACTTACGTGTCTTTGATTGTAAGAACTTAGACTAAAAGTTTTAGAATCTTTTGCAATGGTTAACAGATTTTTTTTTAATTTATTTACTTGTTAAAACTTAATTTTTTCACACAGCACTCAGAAAACACTTGCTTTGTTTGACAGATCGTCGGCCATCCCTGGACTGATCTGGGATGATTTTTATTCTGTCACAAACAAAATATCGTCTCAAGAGATCAAATTACTTAATTATTTTGTGTGTGAAATAAAAGGGTTTTCCAATAGGTACTTGACAACTTTAAATTTAATGTGTGAACGCACCCTTCTATAAATCATCGAAGTGTCACTGTCAATTTATTTAGTAAACTAAATATTCTATACGAACAAGCAACGCCTGCAAATTAAAAAAAAAAAATTCTATAAAATTTCGGAAGCGGTGATAGAAACTTTTAAAGCGTTAACTCGAATTTTCGGCCTTAATTCTCGTCAATTATGTCATTGGATTAATGGGTTCGTCAAGAAGCAAAATATGAGTTATTGGCCACTTTATCCACACAAAATTACTTGTTTGTGCATTTTATACATACATTAGTATTTTTTCGACGATAACGATCGTCACGTTACTGTGAATGTGCAGCGTTATCGTGCGATGACTATCAATTATTTTTGGCCCGAATTGGAATATATGGACTTGGGCA
Source organism: Eupeodes latifasciatus (assembly GCA_920104205.1). Lineage (NCBI taxonomy): Eukaryota > Metazoa > Arthropoda > Insecta > Diptera > Syrphidae > Eupeodes > Eupeodes latifasciatus. Next base: position 46,830,502 of record OV049924.1, on the reverse strand, counting down.
ACATGTGGTTATTACGGGTTGATGTCGCAAAAAACAGGGCACACGTAACAAACGATTTATTGAACAGTTAGTTTGATGAGCGTGTTATCTCAAGAAATGGGATAGTCAGTCAGCCTATTCCTTCGTGTGATTTAACGCCTCTAGACCATTTTCTTTGAGGCTACGTTAAGTAATCGGTTTATGCCAACAAGTGTATGACGACGTTTGAATAGCTCAGAGCCCAAAAGCCATTGAACGGGAAATATCGTCCTTTTCGGCCAAAAAGTGAGTCCAAAGAATTTACCGCAGCAAACGTGCCCGCGATGGTCATATGAATCAAGTCGAGTTTTATTCATAAATCACTTGATTTTACTTCAAGCCGATAGTAAAGTTTTTGAAATATCTCAAATGGTTTGTGTTTTATTTTAAAAACCGTCGTCAAATCTTAATTGGAAAACCCGATACATAAAATTAAAAATCTAAGCAAAAATTATAATGGACTCAAAACCGTATAATCGATGGAAAAAAAATGTGTATTGATGTATATTATGTATACTACATTTACATATAAATACCTTTACAAGCTGATCAATTAGTGTATATTATATTTAAAGAATTTTTTAGTTTTAAAAATTTGTAACCATAAGTAACATTTTTCCCGCGGTCTAAGTAATATAAAGACCCTTACTTTATTATTTTTGAATAATTCTCAAGAAAAAAAAATACGAGAACTTGAACCCTCGAGCATTTAAACTTAGGACATTTGAAAGCGAATCCTTTTATTCACGGTTGTTTCTTTATTATTTTTCTCGTCTATACCTCAAGAAAAAGGACATTGACAATTTATTTTTAAACCGTCCATACATCAATCAACCCTTTCAATTGATGTGGTGTATATACATGAAGAAGGTATATTATCGTTGTCCAAATATATAATATATTCGAATCTGTTAACACCCCATTTAAATTGAATGCGTCTTAGGCTATGGAAAACCCGCAAAAAGGGTATAAGGAGCAGAGAAAAAAAGGACATCCCATTATCTTGTAAATGTGAATGTCCAAAAACACCCCTAATGGGACATTTCACAAAGATTTATCCATCTCATAATTAGAGTGAAAAAGTGCCTTAAAAGTACGAGTTTGCTTGAGAAGAATGGAAAAATGTAAATCTATTTCATATGCAAATTAAATGACGATCTTGGGACGAAATCGCACACACTGTATTGTGGATATCCGGCGCAGAATGACCGGCAATCTATGGTAAATAGGGAACAGCTTCTTACACGTAGCTAGCTAGCTACATGATGTACGGTCCATTTAAATGTAATTCAACATTCTTGTTCAGTCGCATTAAATTAAAATTAAATGTTTACTGCATATAAATGTAGTAGCTACATAATGTGTGATTGATGCGCTTTTCTGCTAATTATGGACGGGTTTTTTGGTGTTAGTTTATACTTTATGCACCGTCATTAGATGGCTTTTAAGGATGCTGTGATGTGTAAGGGAACACCTTGAACGGATGTAGATTTTCTTAAATTGCGATGGACGTTTTTTTCAACTACAATGGAATCCCAAGAAAAGGTCATTTGCATATGTGTTTCATTTCCTTACCCTTATTTGCTTTCTTATGAACGTTTGTCCTTAACATATTTTAAGGATTCTGAATTCATAACTTAAGTAATATTGATACTGACTCTTCAAGTGATTAAAATATTTTAGTTACCCTCTTGAAAATATACCTATAAGTGGCTCCCCCCGAAAATGTCACAAATAATAATAATTTAATTCCAGTGGCTTGTGCCCAGAATATTTTTTGAATTTGTGAAAACTTATTTAACCAAATTCTTTAAGGACATCTACTCACGCGAATGAAAGAGAACCTTATTTCAAAGTTGACACTTAATTATCTATGCCATCAGTAAAATCATTTATTAAGTAGGAAGAAGAAAAATAAAATTGGAGAATCCCAGAGACCCTTTAAAGGGATGATGGGGACTTTTCAAGGAGCCACCAACCAGCGCACTGCTACTTCATCTTATTCCCAAGTGGTGCTCGTGACTTCATATACAAAAAGGAAAAGAGAAGATAACAAGAAAAATAAAAATGGGAAAATACAAAATTATAACAAAATTAATTACTTTAGAATTTTGACTCAATTATAGTAAAGTAAGGAAAGGACGAACGGTGCAGCAGTTGAATAGTGAGACGATGGCAAACGAATTCCAGTAGTAGATGATTTTAACGATTTGACAGTGGAAATTGACAAAGCAGGTAATTGGAAAATCTCTGATGTATACGAGCACAGCGATGGGTACTTTGAGGATTTTTAAATTAATTATAAAAAAGGTTTTCTTCGTTTCATTTTTGTATTAATTTTATTATAATTCGTTTTACTTTTCTTGAACCTTGTTGCTTTATTCGATTTAACTTTAAGAATTTATGGTTAGTTTCTAGCTACAAGCCTGTTGAGTGATAATTCTTACAGACTTGTAAAAAATGCCATTCTTTCTGAATTGAGACTCAAAAATTCAAAGCATAGTTTTTTTATGAAGCAACATTATTGGGAACAAATATTTGTCATCTGAAAAATTTAAAGAACGCACGATTATAAAGGGTTATTCAATAAGGGCGGGTAGATGTTGAAATGGAATAAAACGAGCTGTGTGTGAGGTATAAACAAAATTATTTTTGTATTTAAAAGGCGCATGTATGCCATTAAGTGTGGAATATGACATCATACAAAGGCCAGCCTCGGCTTCTTACGGTGGCACAGATCCAAATGGTCCATTTTAAAATGACTCTTCCGCATAGATCCGGCTGAATTTTAGCGATGGCCTGTGTTATGTTCATCTTTAGGGCATCGGTTTATTCTGGTTTATTTGCATAGACCTGCGACTTCAAGAAACCCCACAGTAAAAAGTCTAGCGGGGTCAAATCGCATGACCTTAATGGCCAATTCACATCACCCCTGTCCTGTGAGAGATAAACTTACCCTCAAATCGTTCATGCAAAATGTCAATCGTGACGTTTGCTGTGTGGCACGTAGTTAGATATCATCGTTATGTACCGCTCGCTGTGGACGATGACCGCCTCACTAACGTCGTTTTCAAAAAAGTACGGACCAATTACGCCGCCAGCCCAAAATCCACACCAAACGGTAACTTTTTGAGGATTATCACCTGGTGAACCTCGCGTAGGTTGGTGTCGTCCCATATACGGCAATTTTGCTTGTTAACACAGCCATTCATCCAAAAATACGCCTAGTCACTAAAGATGATTTTTCGGCCAAAATTGGGGTCCTCTTGCAAACGATGCGTAGCCCAGTCAGCTATAAACAAACGGCGCGGCGTTGTCCATTGTCATGAGCTTTGAGCTCCTGGGTCAGTTGGATCTTGTACGGGTGTAGGCCCAAGTCCCGACGCAAAATTTGTCAAGTTGAAGTCTGCGAAAGGCCGAGTTCTTGTGGACGGCCGGCGAGGAACAGACTGCCTCGGGTTCTGCTGTACACTTTAACGCACCGCGGCGATGTTCTCGGCCGATATTGCGTTCCTTTAACGTACGGGTGTTGGCTGATTGTTAACTAAACCGGTCTTTCCAAATTTAGCCACCAAACATTGAAGAGTCGACTGTGAAGGGCCACCACGTCTACCGTAAAATGGGCGCAATGCGCGCATACGTTTCCGTTAACGAACACTCATTTTGATAATAAAGTTTTATCATTTGAAGGTTCTGTTCAATCGTGTAACTTGCCATGATGATTTGGCTTAAACAAATGAATAATGAACAAAAGGTTTGACAGATGTCACCAAAACAAAATGGCAGCCACAGGTCGCCAAAATCTATCCTTTATAAGGTTCAGAAGCATGGACTATGACAAAAGTGAATGAAAGTTCTTTGGGTTTGTCGGAGAGAAAAGTTCTTAGCGTAATCCATGATCCCGTATACATAGACGTTGAGTGGAGGAGAATAACGAGCGCTGTATAGCCACATAGACTTAGCCAGAAGGTTAAAAGTCCAACGACTAAGATAGATGGGTCACGAAGAGCGCATGGAAACAAATGTTCCGGTCCGGAAATTCTTCGAATCCACGCCTATCAGGACATCGCTTTAAAAGAAGGCGGATTAGGTGGCACGCACAAAAGCGGAAATTGACCTCACCCAATTTGCAGTGCGCATCTGGAGACTAGGTTAGGTTAGGTTAGGTTAAAGTGGCGGTCTGTCTTAGGCCACTTAATTTGCCAATGGTATTACCACATGAATCTTGAGGCTTTCTTCTAAGATCAATGAGTTTGAGTCCCTTACGAAATGTTTTTAAGCTAGAGCAAGGTATGTACAGAGGAGATGAAGAACTGTTTTCTCCTCTCTCCCATCCATACAGTTTCTGCAATTGTCATTTGAGACACCGATTATCGAGCTTATATGCGATCTGCTTAGAAGCACCTTGAGCACTCTTAATCTAGATTTGGCCAGATGTTTTGCGTGACTGGACACGTGGAGATATTATTCCACCTTCTGTTTGCGTTCTTTATATCGGCTTGAATAAGCAGTAGTTTACATGTAGCGACTGGTATGCCATGCATTAGCCATGGTGGATTGGATGTATCTATGGCCCGACACCCAGCAAAGATGCCATCTCCATTAAAGATGATTGGCAGATATGGACTGTGTGGGGATGGTGTAATCTGATGTGTGATTTGGATTGATTTTAAATACTAAAGAATAACGAAGTGATCAATGTTGTTGTTAACCCACTGCGATGAAGCTTTGATACGAGTAACAGAGCTTGGAGCTATTTATTTGCTAATTATGTATATCAAGAGGTGTAGGGTAGAGTAGGGTATTACCGAAGCCACATTTATAGCCAATAGTTTTTTTGCAAGAGAATAGCGCTACAGTAGCTTTTTTTTACTCTTTCTTGTACAGGTATTACGTTTCCAATTTAGTTTTTTGTCAAAAATAAGACCCAGATACTTAGCCTGAAAACTATAATTGGGTACCTTTAATATAGGGAGGATTAACATATTGAATGTTGTATTTCCTCGGAAATAGGACTAAATTAGTTTCGTGTGGTTGACACCTAGACCACACCATAATCAGCCCAAATGGAGAAGTTAACACAGGACTATAGCTTCACCTTAAGTAGGTAAGTTAAGTGAGTACTATAAAACCCAAACAGATTGTTTTTTGAAAAGACAAGTTGGCCGAAATAAAGTACCTACTGCTGTAAGTGCAAAGTTTGAGTTCATAAGAATGGTATGCTAATGGATACATTTCATGGTCCTCGCTATCCTAAAATTCCGAAAACTAGAATGGACTGTGTTCAAGCACTAGCCTGGAAAATAATTCTGCAAAAAGATCTAATGGGCTATACAGTTGAAGGCGCTCGGCCATATATACTTAAACACACCGGTTCGCCGTTTAAGCCTTGACGCAGCCTACACTGGACAACGACTTTGGGCAAAAACTCATCTTTAAAAAATAGGCAAATTAATGAAAAAGTTTGATATTAATAGATAAATCCATTAAAGAAGGAACAAAATACATTTTCGCATTTAATGACACATTTTTAACGAATTAACTTGTATTTGGCCCACTCTTTAAGTCCCTAAGTGTTTCTGCCGCATCGTCTTAGCAAATTAAATTTCAATTTAATATAAAAAGAAACTTGGATAAAAGTTCATAAAAGTTCTCACTAAACTTGGCAATTAAGAAAGTATACAATTTGTTGTGCCTAGAATCTAATGGATCAATCTTGATCATAAAACACTTGTAATCCATTTATCTTAGCCATCATAACATTCTCTATATCTGATGTATCTACACTAAAAATAAAAATAAAAATAAAAACATATCTTGCCTACATGAAGATGTCTAAAAATGACAACGTTCTTTAGTCAAATCATTTTTAAGTTCTTTAATCTCTTGATATATCACACATCATCATTCTAAGGCATTTTTGTGTATAGAATAGACTATAATGCCATTAAGCATTCACAAAGATACTCTTTACAAACCATTTGACATCCATCAACAACTGTGCCAGTGTCAAAGACTAAAGATTGAAGAGCGTTTATAAGTAAAACGTACATAGATATATGTAAATATGTGTACATAAAGTTGATACTCGCATAGAACATTTTAAAATCATATAACAAACACAGAATCATGACATTGAAAAGTTATCGTGTGCACACGTTTCAAGTGTCAACATTTTAAATAAAATTAAATAAAATAAAATTGTAAATTCCCTCACTTGACATTGGACTCGAGCATAATATTGATCTTCATGGTATCGTCGTTGTCGGTCGTGAAGCTTAAGAAGGAGCATCCATTACAATAATCATACGGTTTGTCTCCTTGACATTATCTCATTTTCATTTTCATATTGCAGAGAATAATACCCTCGTCGTCGTTGAGGAGATCAAAATGGAAATAGTTCGTGCTGTTTTCAAACAAACCATATTGTCAACAATTCAAGATTCGTATCTAAAGATACGAAGGACAAGAAATATCTATAACTATACCTACCTACGTGTGTAAGTATAGGTATTTATGTATCTCCTGTCACTTGTCAACGATTTTGAAACACTCTCGTTGCACTGCATCAAAGGACACCATTTGCAGTAAATTTGAAGCATCTGTTTTGTTGCTGCTTCGGCTGATGTTGCAAACACCTGATTGAAATTATCCCACAACTTTTCTATCTATGTTATAAATCCCCTTCTCTCATTTTCTTATGGCATTTAATTAGCATCAAAATAGATTCTCCGAAATGCGCATTCAAAGGTTCGTTCGTAGAAAAATCCTATTAGATCCACGAGAGTATAAACAAAAACACGCAACTTGAAAATGCTTGAAGCATAAACAAACTGCGAGCGTTCGTTCAGTGGCAGGCATAACTGTAAATACCCGCTCCAAAGTATACTGCTTCCCCATTTTACAGAGGTACCTACATATACTTTGCAATGACAGTTTAGCTCTGGTAGAAACGAACGCATCAGTGTCTCCTCAAACTCACACGACTTCTGTGGAAATTCCGTGTCATGGATGGGGATATGTTGGCATTGTTGGGTCCCCCTCCTTTAAATATTTTCTTTCATTTTTTGGTTTTGCCAAATGCATTTCAATTTCCCGAAAAAGAAAATCTCGCCCTTTCTTGTTGTTGAAATTTTTCTAAATGCGGGTCCGATCTGACACTGACACTCTAACTCTCAAGCAGCTCCGGCCCCCTTTTCACGGAACAACTCCGCCTTGCTGCTGTGGATTTCTAGTGAAATTGATGCGTACGTTCGCCTTTCGGTTAGGCATCGACTTCGGCTTCGGCTTCCCATAATATCTCAGTGGGGGACCTTTTGGCATTCGCCTAACTCCAGTATCCGATTTTTGTATATCACTCGCACCGAACACCACACGACTCACCGAACCCCAATGACTTGTAATGTTATTTTTATCACAGTGATAAATTACTTCGTGAGTTATGATCAGGGAAATGCATGTACTCAATCGTACCCTGAGCTAAAACAACTTGTCGCTTTGTTTTTTTGTTGTTGTTGTTTGTTTGTTGTATTTTCCTCAGATTTTTCACCGGAAAAGTCCTGCGGTATAGCAGTATATAATAAAACATCACCAAAATGACATTCGAATTGAGTTTCTAATTTAGTTGAGTTGACATCCCCTCTCTTGAATCTTGAATCCCTTCTAAAGTAAGAAAAGTTCATTTACCTCTTGTTTCATAATTAACAAACAATTTATGGTCACCCCTATCCTTCAAAGTACATATAGACTGTTTTGTTTTAAGCAAAATTTATTTATGGTGTTTTCTGATGTAAAAATTAAAAACGTTCTTGCTTTCAAATCATATCTATCATTATAATCAATCTTCAAAACTCTTAATGGTTATACTTTTCTTTTTTGGGAATGATAACTTAAAACTTCGACGCGCACCCTCTCGCTGTTTTCGAGGAAGTCTACATAGGGGTGAATTTCGGTTCTTTTAATTATTTGTAGGTGGTAATAAATTAGGTAACCTTGTTGCACCTTCACTATATGAATGGTTTTTTCCTTCCCACATTTCTTACAAAATTTTTCTATAGTTTTAGTTTTCAGTTTTTTAAAAACAAATGATAAAAAAGCAATAAATGTCCAATAAAAATAATTAGTTGAACCATATCAACTAATTTGTTGGTATTGTTTTGTTCACGTTAATCTAGATAACTATATGCGCGTTAAGTCATTAAAGGGAAGTGGGAAAGTATTTATTGCTTTGTTTAAAGAGATTTCACACTGATGACATGACAGCGAGGAAATGAGTGTAAATTAAGTCGTCAACGTTGAGGCCGGGTGTACATATGTGCACTCTACACCTCATCCAATACTTCATTGAACTTATAAGCATTATAATTGATAACAACACCTGCATAAATGTGTTTTTTGAAAATTTGATAATAGATCAAATGAAATAAAATAGGATCTTTTAAGGGAAAAAGCAATGCTGTGGGAAAATGTTTGAAGTGGTGATAAAATTATGAACAAGCTGGAAAAGTGATTTTTCTTAATTTATTAGATTCAACATTTTGAGCAATATTGATATTTTGAAACACTCAACCGTAGATTAAAGAGAAAATATGATTAATACTAAAACTTAAAATTCTATGGCAAGGCCTCAAGAAAATTGAACGGCTATGAGGTGTGGCTTTCTGGGAAAATTCTTAAGGTTTAGATAATTCTATTTAAAACAGAAAAAGTTAGAAATCTCAACATAAATTCGAAATATTAAAATTAAAAACTAAAACCGAAATTTTTAAAATGTATCTTGGTGTATTTTAAAGAGTTCCTTACGTGGTAAGATTTGCCTAGACAATTTTGCAATCCTTTTGTCGAATTAATATTACTTACTTTTCTCCAGCATTGTTTTTACTTGCGACATATGACAAAGCATGTATTCTACTTTGAACTCGAGATTTTAGGTAAACATGACATAAGTTGTGTTCACTGAGGTTTTGCCTAGATCAAAACAACACAGGACAGCACAGTTTCGTGAGAAACGTCAGATAAAGTTAGAACAGGCAGTTAAACGTCAGTTGTCAAAAAAAAAAAAAAAAAAAAAAAAAAAAAAAAAAAAAAATTGCAAATTGTGTGAATTTTTCGTTTCTCGCTTATTTTTTTTTCATTTTTTGTGTTTTTACTGTGAAAAATATTATTAAAAATTATTGAAATGGTGATTGCTAAGATAATACTAAATGAAAATGTTAGTGGTTCAGACACCGATAGTAATTTTTCGTCGGATTCCTCTTCAGATGATTGGAATGAAAGTGTGACGAATGTTATTACCTTTTCTTTGATGAAATGTAAAAGAAATTGCATTGAAAGTTATTATATTATATTTTATAATTATTTAATTAAAAAAATTGGCAAAATAACTTTATTTTAATTTTTTTAAATCAAGAGAAAAAAAAACACAAAGCATAGCCAAATCAAAACGTAAACAAACTTCGATTTTGACTTTTCTCACGAGTCTATTCTAACCTGATCTGACTCAAAAGCAAGAACAGAAAATCCTGTTCTAAACTGTTCTAGGTTTGTCAATGAACAGGAAAGTAGAACAGTTCAGCACATAAAAAACCTCAATGAACAGCAAAAAGCTGTACTTTTCTGTCTAGAACAGTCCAGCACAGCGTCACTGAACACACTTATAATGTTGGTAGAGAAGTCGAAAAAAGTGGGTCATCCCATTCCGTTCGTCCGGCTATCTGTCTGTTTGTCTATCCTTACCCCTACAGCCCAAACCATTGGGTCGATTGATCTCAAACTTGAAAATTATTTTTATAAAATCAAAAATTCGAATTTTCTCAAAAACGGACCAATAGATTTTTATACAATTTTGTCTAAAATTTGTGTTCTTTAATTGGCTTTTTTGACAAAAAAAAAAACATATTTTTGCATTGCTCCAAAAGTTCACCTCCATAGAACCGTTATTTTGTTTTTAAGTTTTCTCACGATTTTTTTTTATTATGAAGTTATAAAAATGATGAACCATTTTCGAGATATCGAATTTCAGAAAAAAATGTTTAATATTTTTTAAAAATCAGAAATAAAAACAATGATATTTTGTATAAAAATAAATAAAATATTATTGAAACTGTATAAGAGCCTGTGCAGAAAAAAAATGATTAAAATCGGTTGATTTGTTCTTGAAAATACTTAAAAACAAAATAACGGTTCTATGATGGATACCTTTCTGGAGCAATGCAAACATATGTTTTTTAATGATAGAAGTAAAATTAAGAAATCAATTTTTAGAGAAAATTAAAACAAAATCTATCGGTTCGAAAATTTGAATTTTCGGTTTTCGACCAAAAATTCGTATGGGGGCGCAACAGGGTCAAAGGTTTGGGCTATAGGGGTTACGACAGACAGATGGACGGAATCGAAGAACCCATTTATTTCGACCTTTCTAACATCGAAATGTTATATTTGAAAAATCTCGAGTTCGAAATTTTTTACGAATGCAAAACTTGCCTTTATGTCGCAAGTAAAATCAGAGTTGGGTAAAACATTAGACATTCTTGATGTGCAGCTAAAATCAAATCTCTATTCATAAAGTACGTCCGGAATTAATTTCATGTGCATAATGTGCATCCCTAAAAGTTTGAGTATTACGGCAAGATTGTGTAATGATCCTTTAGGAAATCATTCTTAGATTTGCAAAGTTCATTGAATTTTATAAGTGTAAGGTTCAAGTGACAAATAAGTCTAACATCCGTATACATTTTAAGACTCATATGACGCACGTAAAGAAATTTAATAACACCGTTATTAAATATTGTTCAAACATCAATATGTTTAGTTGTTTTCCTTACTTAAATACATATTTATAAGACTTAAAACAAATTTAAAAAAAATGCTTCAAACTTGAGTTCCAAATTATTTTTAATTGTGCGAGGAAGGAAAAAAAGGGGCTAGGATACGACCCACACTGGTAACTTCCCATCCCGTCTGTCGATTTGTCGTGCTTAAAATTTTAACAAAATATTCAAAACAATATTTTGCTTTAGATAAATAATTTCAAGTGAATATATTTCTTTGTTCTCATAATACTTGTGTCGAAAACCATTCCTTATAAGTTTCTTTTTGTTTTTGAAGGTTTTCGTGTTTTGTTAAAAAAGTTGTCAAGTTGTTGACAAATTGTCTAAAAAATTAACTAAAAATTTTGCATATGAAGAAATAGTGTGTTTTCAAAATCTTTTTTTGTTACCGAGATTTTTAGAGGAATTTAAGTAGCATATTTTGAAATGTTTTATTTCTTTTATAAAAATGTAGAAATTGGATTTTTCTAAGAAAATTTAGTACAGAATAAAATCATTTTCAAGTAAATACCGTCATTTATTCACTAGATATCGAGAATCGAACACACATTTTGCGTACTATTTTTTGTAGATTTTAATTTTCATAAAAAATTGACCATTATATTTTTATAAAAAAATTACTAATTCGGATACAATATTTTCTATAAGATGAAAGTCAATATTTTTAATTTTTGAAAATATATTTGAGTCAAAATAAATTTTTACCATATCTTAGTAATGTTTTGAATGAGTTTTTTTTTGTAAAAAAACTGTCAGTCAGATCTTTCCCAAAATTTGACTAAATGTTGAAAACTATTTTTTTTATAAGATGAAATTAGTTTGAATCTGATGCCTATACTTAAAAAAAATATATATAAGTCCAAAATCATTTTTTACCAACTCTTATTAATTTTTTTTTATGTTTTTATATTTTTTGTAAAAAAACTATCACTTCCATTTTGCTCGAAAACTGACCAGATGTCAAAAACGTATTTTTCGTTGCAAACAATTATTTTGGAGATGCAATCATTTTTTTTTAGAAAAATCCGAGGTGACAATTATATTTTTCAATATTTTTGATTGATACAAAAAAAAGTTAATTGATTTTTTTTTAATTATATCAGTTTGGTATCTTGTAACAATATAATGTTAAGTTAAATTCAAGGCACTTGTTTATTGGTTCGTGAGATTTTTTGACTTAAGTGCTTTTACCAAAGAAACTTTTACAGTTTTTCATTCCTAAGTATGCTAAGATGTACTTAGGTCGGTTTAACCGTTATTGTATTTTTATTATCAGTCTTAACTTGTTAACCAAATATGGTAAAACTTCTTGAGTCAATATATAAGATGTAAATGCAGAAAAAGTTTTTTGGTAAATTATCTTAAGTTGACATAAACGATTATTTGCATTTTTATATTCTTATTGAACATAAAAACAACTCAAGATATTTTACCAAAATGTCTATTATCTGAAAAATAAAATAAATTGATACATAAGACGAATCATTTTCTATTTAAGTTGTTTTACATTTTACAAAACCCTTCGAATTAAACTGAAGCTATTCTCCAAAAAAGGCTTAAAAAGAAAAATTGTTTGTGCACAGCCTATATAAAAAAGGGATAAATAGCAAAAGTCGACTTAAGAGCCTTTACCTTTTGAGCACAATTCTATTAGGAAATTGTTAAAAAATGTATTTTCTTATATTTATAACTGAAAGTATTTTTTAGAATAAAAACAAAAACATTTTTTGCTAGCTATTAAATTAACTTTCAATAAAATTCTCACGATAGCTATTCAAAAGATGTTTTAACATTAATTTTGAAATACTTACATTCTCTGTCTAAGGACCTTTTTTGGGTCAATCAATATTATATATGTTTCTATTCTTTATATTCTTCTCTTTGCCATTTAAAACAACATCCTTCATTGGTCATTGTTATTTCAACTCAGGTTCAAAACCAATATAGGGTTTTTTTTGCGAATTTTAAAGCAACAATAACACCATAAAACACTCAAATCGGAAGGAAGAAACATTTTTATGAAATAAAATCCAAAGGGTTAAAAATAATATCAATATATGAAGGATTTCAACCCTTTATGGTATACCTACTCGTACATCGTCGAAAAAGAAGAAGAAGTTTATAAATCATTTCTCTTCGATTAATTCCCTTGATGACATTTGGTGCCCTTAACAGAAGCAAAAACCTCTAAATAACCCAACTTATAGAAAATAAATGTTGTCATTCACGAAGAACAAACATAAATATACAACATCAGCTATGCTCCCTTTTGTAGTGGCGTTTAAAATTGCCTTTCATTTGTTGCAAGCTGATGTTCCTAACCTATACCTAACCTACTCGTATTGTAGAATTTAACCCTTCTTTTATTTTTAATTTTAAAGAAACTCTAAAGTCTTACAACATACATTGTGTAAAAAGTTGTAAATTTAATCGGATGAACATTATAATGTGTCCTTGTATAGGATATTGTATGATTATTCTTTTTACGCTCAATTGGTTTTGGCTAACAATTGATATTGATATTAATTTTGTTCGATATTAAAAAGAATGAAGGTATACACTTTTACAAAGTGGCAAATAAAAATAAATCATGCAATAATAGTTGATACATGTTTTCAAGACCGAAAGAAAAGTACTTATCTTATGCTGAAATTCCATATGAACTCAATAAAATACGCCATATCAATATCAGGATATGATCAAAGGAAAGTACCCACTCCTTTAAGTTTTCATTGCTATTTCAAAACTACATACATAAATAGTTTCTCTTTATTTGAAGTAGGTACAGTTAGATAAAATAGGTTTGGTATTGTAGTGATTTCTGCAAAGCAGGAATAAATCAGCACTTTGCGTATGGTGCGAAGTACCCTTTATTTTTCAAAATAGAATTTGGGTCGAAAGTTTAACAAAATAAATATAAGGGTGAAATCGATACATTTAAGTATTTATATAGTTAAACCTTTGATGATTGAAGTATACTTCAAGTACCTGTAAAGATGTGTTGTAAGTGATTAGGAAAACATAATTGACAAATAATTAGTATACATGAAGGTAGGTTTTAGGTACTACATGAAAATGTAAATTAGTCAACAATATTTTTACAAACGATACTCATTTAATTGGTAAATCAAAATGATTTTATCGAGAGCAGTATGACATGTAAAATTATGTTTCCTTTGAGAGGATAAGGGTATATAAAGTTTATAAATGCACTTGAGAAATTCACCAACTGTTATTGATCCTGTGTGTTCTCTGATAGCAAAATAATGAGGGATATAAAGTCTTCTGATAGAAAAACTGTTTGGGTATTAAAATAGAAATTATTCCTAATGTCTTCATTAACGCTTTCAAAAACATCGATTTGAGGAAGGGTAATTGATAATTATTATTGTCAGAAACCCTAAAACTAATTTCATAAACTATTTACGTTTAATACTTGTTTTTTTTTATATTCGATTTTGGGGCAGTTATAATAATTTCATGATTTGGTACGCGTGGCGTGATGGTTAGCGCGTAGGACTGTTATGCTAGCTCTTGGTTTCAATCAATGCATGTGCCACCTTAGTTTTTTCCCGGGTAGGTACTGCCTCTTACGAAGAATCGACAAATCCTCTTAGAAGATGTCATAAAAGGTGCTTTCTTAAATTAGTCGTTCGTATTCGGCATGAAAACTGTAGGTCCCCTCAATCCTTGAAATTACTCGCACACATTTATTGTTGAGATTTGTAAGTCACTAGGCCCTGGTTCATGAAAGCTATGAATGATACATTTTTATAAGGAACCGAAGTAAAAAGTTCAACGATATGCACAAAAAATCAAGACTTCTGTTAATGACACTGACACATGGCATCGTTAGATATGTTGCACTTGCTTCTTATAAAGGAAATTATGAGACTATGGAATTTTGGCAGATTCTTGTTAAAACTGCGTATTACATCAAAAATGTATTTATTTTGTACAATTCTGCAAACCCATAGCTTTTGAACAAATTGACTTTAAAATGAAGATTTAAGTGTCAATTATTCTTAGTATATCTAAAAAAATGTGTGCCTCTAATTTTTAAAACGAACTTTAAGAACTTTAAACATTGACTAAACAAATAACCTGCCACTGAAAGTAAGGACCTATATCACGAGACTAAGTAAGGTTACGTTAAAGAGGCTGTCCGTGATAAGGCAGGACACACTTGGGCCAATTTAATAACCTATTGTAATCTTGAGGCATTCTCCTAGTTAATTATCCGGAGACTAAGTTATTGTCAAATATTAATTAGTATGTATACGAGAAATCGATAAATAAGTAGGTACTGAGAACTCTATGTCATGTACTAATAATTTAAAAGAAAAAAAATAATGTAATAGTTTTAAGTTTATTTAACTAAGATACAAATTGTTAGACTTTAAGGGAACACAAATAAACAATTAAAAAAAAAAAAAAAATATTAAAGAGGGATGAATCTATGTGGAGTCGAATCGTTCTTGAGCAGTTTGTTTGTTTTTTGTTTGTTTTTTTTTTTTGAAAGTTATTGACTGTTGTAACGGCTACTTTTAATGTGTATTGAGTCTGGTGCAGAATGCAGATTGTTGCAATTGTTTTTTCGATTTGTTGGTTAACTTATAATAAATAGCTAATAGTTAAATAGTTAATAGAAGTGACGTATTTTGTGAAAGTGATTATGGTTACCTATTATTCGTGTTTCCAATATGGATAGGAAAAAGCCTTCGGGGGCAGAGTTTAGAAAAAGGAGAAGGCTTGTTGAGGCCGAAATTAAAAAACAGAGTAGAAATATCTCAAAATTTTTAAAACGCAGCGAAGAACAAGCAGATGGGGAAAATGTAAGTATTCTTAATAATACTATTGATGAGGTGCAGGCAGGAAATAATATCGATGAGGTGCAAGTAGGAAATTCAGTGGGGCCAAGAGAAGAAGTATTTTTAATGGATGAACTTTTTGATGACCCCAATAAATGGGCTAATTTATCTGATGAGCTCATTAAAAAAATAGTTTTATAGGGTCCAATGCAAATTCAGAATCATCAGTTTCCAATAACAAAGAAAAGAAAGTTTCCAATTTCCAGTTATCAACGAATTTTATCCAATGGCAAGGTAGTTCCGAGGGCTTGGTTGATTTATTCAAAATCAAAGGATTGTGTTTATTGTTTCTGTTGTTTTTTATTTGCAAAAAATAAAAATTCTAATACTTTGTCAAGTGCAGGTAGTTCTGATTGGCCACATTTAAGTTCAATTTTAAAAAGTCACGAGGTTAGTTTTTTCCACTTCGAAAATTTTAAATCATGGAAGTTTTTAGAAAAAGGTTTGACATCAGGTACAGCAATTGACACAATATTTGGCGGTTTTACAAAGACTATTCAGTGTTGTAAAATTTCTTGGTTCCCAGTCATTAGCTTTTCGCGGTTCTTCAGATAAATTGTTTGAGCTCAACAATGGTAATTTTTTACAACTCGTAGAGGAAATAGCTTCATTTGATTTGGTTTTAGGAGAGCACATGAGGAGAATTACGAATCAAGAAAACCCAAAATAAATATTTAAGCAAAAACATACAAAATGAAATTATAAGTATTTTTGCCACAGCCATTAGCAATAAAATTGTTTCAATGCTTAAAGAAGCAAAATATTTTTCAATTATTGTAGACTCTACAACCGATAAAAGTCGCGTAGAACAAGTTACTATTGTCGTTAGGTTTGTACATAAGAATCAGAAAACTTTTACAGTGAATGAGCATTTCTTAGGGTTTTTGAAGGGGGAAGACAAGACCGGAATGGGACTGACTCAGTTGATTTTAGACAAACTTGAATTACATGGAATTTTAATAAGTAACTGTCGAGGCCAAAGTTATGATAATGGTTCGAATATGAAAGGAAAAGAAGCGGGTGTTCAGAATCGAATTCGAACCCTGGAACCAAGAGCATTTTTTGTTCCATGTTCCTCGCATTCCTTAAATTTAGTGGTTAATGATGCTGCTCGGTGCTCATTGTATGCAGTTAAATTTTTCGATACAATTTAATGTTTGTATAACTTTTTTTCAAATTCCACAACGAGGTGGGATATTTATAACAAAACAATTCCAAGTCTTACTTTGAAACCCCTTTCTGAGACAAGATGGGAGAGCAGGTTAGATGCATTGAGGCCTTTAAAAACAAATTTAGAAGAAATATATGAAGCCCTTATAGAAATATCTGAAATAGGAAATCTAGAGGCAAAAAACATCGCAGAATCGTTAGGAAATAAAATTTTTGATTTTACGTTTATTTGCTCCCTGCTAATTTGGTTTGATATTTTAGAAAATATAAATAAAACAAGTAAATATTTGCAAAGTCCGTCCGTTAATCTGTCAACTGGCATACAAATTTTAGAAAGTACCAAAAACAGTTTGATTTTAATGCGTTCCGATGAAAAATTTAATGAGTATGTTCTATTAACCGAGCGTATTGCTAGTTCCCTAGAAATACCAAATATGTTTCTTGAAGCTTCATCATTGCGATCTCGACGGAGAAAAAGACTTTATGCTGATGAATGCCCTGAAACTATATTAGACCCGAAACAAAGGTTTAAAGTTGATTTTTTTTTTCAAAATACTTGATCAAGCCATTCAATCAATTACAGAAAGGTTTGAACAGCTTGACACGTATAGTATCAATTTTTCATTTTTAGGTAACATTAGCGAATGTTTAAAAAACAAAGAGTTACGTGCTTCATGCCTTAATTTGCAGAATGTTTTAACATACAGTAGTTTTAAAGATTTAGATGGAGAAGAATTGTTTCAAGAGGTAACCGTTATATTCCCGCTTGTCACACCACAAAGCTCAAGTTTAGATGTGTTAAATTTTATTTTTATTTCAAGCCTTGAAGATTTTGCTCCGAATTTAGTAATTGCTCTCCAAATTCTTAATACAATCCCGGTCACGGTAGCTTCAGGAGAACGTAGTTTTTCTAAACTTAAAATTATTAAAAATTATCTTAGGACAACCATGACTCAAGAGAGATTGGTAGGTTTATCAATAATGTCCATTGTAAAGGAATTATTAAATGCTTTAGACTTTGATGATCTTATTTCTGAATGTGCAAAGTGTAAGGCCAGAAAAGTAAGCTTTCAAGTTTAAACGTTTCCACTCTGCTCATTTCTTCGCTGCGTTTAGTTTATGGTTTTACGTTTTTTTCTTAAAAAAAAATTAACTGAAGTTCCTATCTATTTTGTTTATTTGTATAAGTATATATACTTTAATATTATTTTGTTTTTTAATTAATTAATATTTTTTTTTTAATGAAGTTTTTATTTATTTTTTATTTTGTATATGCATATATATATGTACATTATGTATGTTTCTATATATCTTTATTTTATGTTGTTTTTAATTTATTTACAATTTTTTTTTTGTAAATATCTTAATTACATTTGATACATACAATCATATATGTAAACATATTTGTTTGTTACTGAGGATTAGGCCTACCGGGGATACCTCAATAAAAAAAACGCATTGAAAGTCTACCTCCTGGGTAATGTGGAAAAGGCTTATGCATGTGTATCAGTTTGTGTGTAAAAATATAAAAAAGGGGCGCTTTCTACAAATCTTACACAGGGCGCTAGTTTGGCTGGGGCCGGCCCTGCCAATAGCTTCTTTAAAATGTTGCCCCATTCTTGCTTAAAAGAATAAGTCTTTACGTCAAGGGTTATACTACCTCAATTGGAACGCTTTGGAAATTTATACTTTGTTTCCTTTAAGTCGTAGATCAATATGCAAATACATTATTTTATTTAAAAATATTCAAATATTTTCTTATTTCTATAAGCCATTGATTTGAACATTTGGCATATTTTAATATCCCAGCTCACAATACTATCAAGACAATGCTATATAACTTAACCTTACCTCCAATAAAAATAAAAAATGAAAAATTACTCAACAATCTTGAAAAGAATTTATTTTTAAAATCAAATTTATCACCGCATATTACAACAAGACTTGACACCCTAATAAAAGTACTTCTTCGCATTATATTAGACCAACATTTGTTACTGAAAGCAAACGCAGCCCCCTTTAAAAAAGATGGAAAAAAAACAAGAATCCTTAATATTTATTTGTAGGTTAGAGTATCAAGAGGCATCAAACATATCCTTGATCGAATATAAAAGAAATTGCTTTGCCACTAAAGATTTTAACAATATTTCGTAGGTATGCCTCTTGAATCCCGAGGGAACTTTTTATTTATTTTTTCAAATATCATCTTTCGAATTATAATGCACTGCTATTTTTGGCAATTTTTTTCAAAACTGCTGTTAGTAAAAAGAAACATTAAGTAGAGTTATATGGAAGCAGACAAGAATGTCATATTAGGAAAATTATTGGTTTTTGAGATAAGAATAAAAATAACTGCCTTTTTTAAGAAATTGATGTGTTGTGTATATTTTCTTTTTGGAACTTCCTTTTTTTTCCTATTTCCTTATGACAAAATCACCTTGCGTATCTTAAAGAATATAACATGATATGGAAGAATATACAAGGACGACAAGGGTTCTGGGTTGTTGTTTGTTGTATGCATCAGATAAGTAGTGATAAATGTTGAAACTTTTAATGTGTTTCTTTTATTGGTCGATGATTTTTCGAAATTTAAAAGTAATCTTGATAGTGAATGTTTGTTTGTTATTTTTATTTTCAAGAAGGATTATGCTATACACAATCATACGTATAACGAAGGACTTGTTATATGCTTTTGATAATGCTATGAATGGCAATACTAAATTTTGAAGGAAATCTATAAAAGAAATGAGCTTTGTTTCTTAGGTTGGGGACAGTGATAGAAGGAGGAAATTGAAGGGTAGGTAACTTTTTCGTGGAAGCAATTTATTTTGACAAAGTCGCAATTCTAGTATTAACCTTTTTTTAATGTTTTTTGTTGGTCCATATTCTGTCTCCAACAAATCATAGCGAATAACCTTATGTGTTCGGAAAAAACAATTCTGAAAAAACTGATTCTGATGTGGATTACTATCATTTTCTTGAATATTTTCACTTATTTAGATTAGAAGCAGGCATTTTCGAGAAGTAAAATCGATATTTCTCTCGTTTCATGATGGATTAGTTAACAACAACAAAATATTAAATCTGGGTATATAAGAGATTTAGCTTACGGAACTTTTATGACAAATTGTTTATTGAGTCAAGAATATGCGAAAATAAATCGGATCATTAGATTAGAAGCACATCAAATAAATGAAAATAAAATGCAAGTATTTATTTTTTGTCATGTTTTTTTTTAGCTTTTATTAGGTTTTTAATAATGTTTCAAAATAACTTCAAAAATTCTATCTTTTAAGGATTTAATTGCTTCAAAAAGCTTGCTTATTTTAAGTAATACTGATTCCAGCAAGGATTTGTAGGTTTTCCCAGTCATTTGGTATCGAGGACTACCAAGTCTATAGCGCCATAAAATGAAACTGAGCCTCAAACGATAACGCCTCCTTCTTTGGTATGGTGACCGTTTAAAAATCGCTTCCATTTCCGCAGGTCATGGAAGTAATAAATATAACCATCTGTCCCATTTAGGTTAAATTTTTTCGGCGGAAAAAATAACCTTCCGTCAATCATTTGCGGTCATTCCATTTTGCACATGCCAGCTCATGTGATCTTTCGCGAAACACAAAGTTTGCTTCTTCCTTGCGTCATTAAGTGGTGGTTTTTTCTTAAGCTTCAGGCGCTATAAGTGTTTAGCATGGCGAATCGTTTATTTAACAGTAGATAAGCTGGCCTTAACATTAGCTTCCTCCCTTCTTTTAGAGCTGTCGATAAAGCTGAATTGGACGCTATTCTAAAGATACTTCGCGTTTCGCGAAGTTTTAAGGCAGAGGAAGTGTTTCCTTTACAATTTTTCGAGTAAGACGATGGTTTTTTGAATAATTTCTGACACAATGATCACTTCGGTTTTATTGTCCGGGCTAAAGCAAAGCATTAAAGACATTTGGAGCAATACACATCTGTTCTTTCCCTTTCCTCTGTCAAACATTTTTGCTGCCCATTTTTATAACACTCAATCGAGAACAATTAATTTATAAATTGTACCGTTTTTTCCGGAAAAAATGTATGCACTTTACTAAACAACGTTGATTTATTCACTGCATCTAATCTAAACTCTTGATTTATTTTCGCATATTCTTGACTCAATTAACAGTTTTACATAAAAGTTCCGTAAGCTAAATCTCTAATATACCCAGATTTTTTATTTTGTTGTTAACAAAATAGTCTCTCGTTAACCAAAGTTGTTTTTTCCAATCCATCATGTAACTTTTCCAAAATGCCGGCTTCTAACCTTATGACCGGCAGTGTATCTTTTGCACATCGAATTTTCAACCAAACATTATTAAAAGTTGAGTTGTCAGTGAACCTTTGTTGGGGAAGGTTGCCCCTGTGTTGTGCGTCTCCGTTCTGTCTGTGCTCGTTCTTTTTTATTTTTGTATTGTTTGTAAATCGTGTCGTGAAGCAGTTTATTTTGTATCCTCAACTGAATTATAATTATACATATACCTACACAAAAAAGTTACAAAAAACAAACAAAAAAACAATAATTTGTCACAACAAAAAATCACACATTAATTAATAAGTGGTTCCAAAAAAAAACAACAACGAAAAAAAAAACAATAACAATAGTGCACCCCCAAATAAAACAACAATAAAGAAATCACGCCGCTCAAGAACAACAAAAAACACCAATAACAAAAAAAATGATAAGCCACTCAGCACAACACATCACAGTGAGTACCATCCCATCGTTACTTTCCCCTTCTTCCACAGTTTCACAGCCTAGTTTATGTATCAATTGCAATTGGAATTGGTGCATATGCTAATCTGTGTTTCAGCAGATTATTTGAATTGAATTTACTGTTTGCATCACAGGGTCGGATCGGTTCTCGTCACTGCTAATGCATAACACTAGCAGTGAAGGGTATTGATAATTATTCTGTGTTTCAATGCAGTGAATTTTATTTTTCGTCTCTATCTGTATTGGTTTTAGACATTTTTTTTTTATTTGCAATGACTGGACAATTCAGAGTAGATTATTGTAATATTCGTGGGCTAAGGGCAAATTTTTTGCTGGCATACCGCCATACTGTTTCATACAAGCCAGCTGTTTTGACACTAAGTGAAACCCAAGTAGGTGAGGATTCCGATCCTGCTGAATTTTTTATTCATGGGTATAGCTTGGTGCCTTTATTCTTTTCCCACCATGGCCTCGCCATATACATTAGGAATGATGTTGCTTATCAGCTCTTACCACAATATGGTCTTTGCACCAATTCCTTTTTTAATTATATGTGGTTTAAATTCTCCGTAAATAAACAAATCATTCACTACTGCTTCCTTTATCGATGCCCAAATTTAGACAGAGTATCAACTTCTCGTGAATTTCATGCTTTGTCTGACTCCATCCAAAGAATTGTCTCGTCCTATCCTCGCACTGAAATCGTTGTTACGGGCGATTTCAATGTACACAATTCTGCATGGCTTCAACATTCAGGCCAGACAACACCCGATAGAGTGTGTGCAGAAATCTTCGCTGAGTTGAACCACCTAACTCAGCTGGTCAACGAGCCCACCCGAATATCGGACGTTGAAGGTCGAGCAGAAAACACTCTTGACTTGGTTCTTACCTCTGACCCTGATAAGTACACTGTTAGTGTTCTATCTCCTCTAGGCTCATCTGACCATTGTGTCATATCAGCAAATTTCTCGTGTCAAAACTCTCCAGTTAAAGAAAGAGCTCCTAAGAGAACCGTTTGGCAATACGAGAAAGCCAACTGGGACGGTCTCAATAATTATTTTAGGATCTTTAACTGGTCACTATGCTTCCTCGATAGTGACGTTGACGCCAGCGCTGATATGATCACAAGTTTGATTCTCCTGGGAATGAGAACTTTTATCCCGAATAGGGTTAAAAGCATCAGACCTAAGGAAAACGCATGGTTTGATGCGAGCTGTAAAGAGGTTATTAGGGCCAAAGAGGTAAGTTTCCGTTGCTATAAAGCCAACCGTACTGAGGAAAGCCGGAAAAAGTTCAAACAAGCCAGGAAAGCCTGTAACGTCCATATTCGACGGACCAAATTTTTACATGACCAAAAATTACGGCAAAAAATACTGCAATGTCTCAAAGGCAGTAAAAATTTTTGGTCATTTGTAAAAAACATGAGGAATTCTTCCTCTTCCTCGGTTCCTACACTCGTTGTCAATGACACTCCATTTGTTAGCTCTTTAGAGAAAGCTTATCTCTTTGCTAGGCAGTTCGCCGCCAATGCTACGCTGCCAGTGAGTGTTATGACTCCGCCTGTACTTGAGCGAGTTAGTGATTCTATGGGACCAATCTTTTTTCGCACTCGTACTGTGGCAAGAGTCCTTAGAGATCTAAACACACATAAATCCGCTGGTCCGGATGGTATCCCCGCTATTGTTCTGAAGAGGTGTTCTTCAACGCTGGCAAAACCACTGCGTAAGCTTTTTCATCTGTCCTACTCCTCTGGTCTCGTTCCGAGCGGATGGAAAACTGCATTTGTCCAGCCTATTCCCAAAAAAGGCGAATCTTCTTCACCCTCTAATTGTCGACTGATTGCACTTACGTCCCTTCTTTCCAAGGTCATGGAAACGCTGGTAAATTATCAGCTTAAGAAATATCTCGAAGACCGAAAGCTTTTTAATGACCGGCAATACGGCTTTCGCAGCAATAGGTCCACTGGTGATCTCATGGTTCATCTCACCGAACAGTGGAGCAAATCTTTACATCGCTTTGGAGAAAGTAAGATTATTGCACTTGATATTTCAAAAGCATTTGATAGGGTTTGGCATCAGGCTCTCTTATCGAAAATGCGTGCTTTCGGTTTTCATGAATCCCTGCTTCATTGGATTAGTAATTACCTTTCGGATCGTTCAATACAAGTAGTATTGGATGGATTCAAGTCTGAAAACCATAAAATAAATGCTGGTGTGCATTCCGACCTAAACAGCATTGTTCAATGGGGATTAAAAAACCGCGTGGAATTTAATGCTTCGAAAACGCAATGCTGTCTTGTATCGTTAAAGCGAGATATACCCCCATTGCCATTATCCATGGATGGAACTTGCATCAATGAGACTGAACACCTCGATATTCTCGGTATGTGTGTCACCAACCGCCTCTTGTGGAATGATCACATACGCGATGTCGCCAAAAATGCCGCAAGGTGTTTGGGTTTCCTTAGGCGATGCAAGAAATATTTCACCCCTTCTGATCTGGCTGTTATCTACAAGACTTACATACGTCCAAAGCTTGAGTATAACTCCCATCTCTAGGCTGGTGCTCCTGCAACTTACTTAAGCCTCTTGGATAGTATTGAACGTAGAGCATTTAAATTGATAGATGATAATATCATCATAAGTTCATTTACTTCGCTTGAACATCGTCGTAAGGTCTCTTGTCTGACCCTTTTTTACCGTTATTTTAACGGCTTATGCTCTAGTGAAATAGCCAGTTGCATTCCTCCCCTTAAACAGTTCAACCGTAATGCTCGCGCTTCTAGGAATGCTCATCAGTATACCCTCGAGCCCAACTTCGGCCGTACTGTCAAATACAGAGATTCGTTCTTTAGCCGTACTACGCGAATGTGGAATGCCTTACCACACTCTATCTTTCCTAGTCATTGCAATATTCAGAAATTCAAAACCAATGTGCACCGACATCTCCTTTTAAACCCTCTCTCCTCTTCCTAGTGCTCACACTGTGCATCTGCATAATAAGGGTAGTAATATCCCCTTGAGTGTGTGCTTATTATAAAAAAAAAAAAAAAAAAAAAAAGAAGTTCAATTGTTTAAGCCCATCTTTTCTAGATCGGCTTTTCTATTAGAATACAAAATATTGTATCGGGTTTTTCAATAAGAGCGCTACAAAAGTTTTCTTAAATAAAACAAAAACGCTTTTGGATATCAATGAATATTCTTATTCCTGTGAAAGTACGTTCGATTCTATTATGTATAGAACTTTGTTTCTGTTGCATGGCAATAACGGCCACCCTTGCAGAAGTCCAGACACTGAATCTAATTTCAAGCATAAATCGGC
The DNA here is from genome assembly GCA_920104205.1 of Eupeodes latifasciatus. Taxonomy (NCBI): domain Eukaryota; kingdom Metazoa; phylum Arthropoda; class Insecta; order Diptera; family Syrphidae; genus Eupeodes; species Eupeodes latifasciatus. The sequence goes on along the minus strand of OV049924.1, from coordinate 46,805,558 downwards.
CGATACTGCTGCAATTTCACGTTCGATATTCGTACGAAGTTCATCAATCGTCACCATTTCGTGAGATAACACGTTCTCCAAATTTGGTTTCCCATAAATTGATTGTGACATTCGCTGTGTGGCTTCTTGGTGCCGTCCTGTTGGAACCACATGTCCTCCAAGTCCATATCATCCAATTGGGCCCACAAATGTTTGGTTATCATTGAACGGTAGCGATCCCCATTCATAGTAACGTACCGGTCTTGATCATCACAAAAGAAGTACGTCCCAATGACGCCGCCGCGCCCGGCCCAATATTCTCGAAAATTTGGGCACTTCTTTGTCTCACTGGCACGGGAACATTTTGTACTGTGCCTGTAAATAGCGCTCTTATAGTTGAGGCCACTGACTCCGAACCGAATCTCGGTAGTAAATTTTAATAATTTCGACTCGTTGTTGGTTCGTATATCTTTCCATCTTTAAATGGCAAATCTTACTAAAGAGAAATGTCAAAAGAGCGGTAAGAAATATGGCGTCGTTTGCTGTCCCTGTCGCTCTACTTTTGTAGCGTCCCTATTGGAAAACCCCGTAGTTTAAATCTCAGATTTAAAATAATCAATATGAAATATTTGTGGGCATGAAGAAATAATGTGGCATTTAAAGTGCATAATTAACTACTTCCTAAGTCTTAAAATATCTCTTCTACATAAAATCGATATACCTAATCGTTAGTTTTAATCTTATATTTTTCTTAATTTGCATCTTAAATTTAAGTATTATGATATTATACACTTTAATTAACTACTGAATTGCCACCTATTGTGTCACCATTAATGGCACCTTTCCTCAATTTAAATTACCCCTATTTAATATTATTTTGGTAGGTATAATATCCTTTTTAACTTGGTTGGTTGAGTGTTTATTACCATTTGGCTATTATTATAAAACACCAATCGACTCTATAGCTATACACCTATAAAGAAGGTTTTATTTTATATTATACAAAGGTAATACCTGCAATAAAGGTATAATAAGCTCATGGATTAGAAAACTATAAAATACCTATCCTAAAGCAAACAGAGGTGAACAATAAAATTGTTGGAATTCAAAGGATCCGCTTTTTCGTTGGTTTTCGCTGTATCGCATTTAGTTCATGGTTTTTGTGTTGTTGTTTTAGAATATATAACCCCCCTGTTTCTTATTCGTATTCGAATTTTATTGCTGTCAACATTCTGATGGTCGTCAGGTTGCTTACAATTGGCAATAAAAATTGTTATTTAATGAGACAAAAGTGACTATAAACGTATAGCTTTACTGACTTACTAGCTGTATATACATACATAGCTATAACAGACGTAAATTTTGAACTAGGTTTTGTTATCCATCGCGCGTAACGAATCACCTGGGAGCTACGAGTAAAGTTCTTAGTTTATGGTTTCACATAAAATAACAAGCTAATGCAATCATTAGGAGCTTTACTTCTCTTTCTTGATTATACAAAGCAAAACGATTAAGTATTTTTTTGGCGGTATTCATGCCAATGTCAATGAATTTGAAAACCAAAATTGACACATTTCATAAAGCTTAAAGATTCTGATTCGCAGTCACGCTAATAATTTATGGGGTGCAGTTAAATTTAGAGAATAATAACGATACAAGGACATCTATTTAATTGAGTTCAAAACTAAGAAATATTCATTATGTTCATTATTCCGATATATCCACTTCAGAAATTGTTCAAAATGTTTCATTGTTTTACTAATAGTTTTATAGAAAGTGGTGAACAATCTGTTTCTTAAAATAAGGTTAAATAGCAAGAAGGTTCTTCCTCCTAATTTAGTTGAAGTCATTAAAATCAGAAGCAGTTTCAGAAAAAGATGAATACAGACAAGGGATAATTATTACATATGTAACTGAAATGAAAACTCTTACAAATCTGATTAAAGAAGGTATTGCAAGCTTTAAAAATATGGATAATAGATAGAATAAAAAATTAAGATGGCTAGAGAAAGGTGGCAGACCTTTTTGGAATATCGTTAAAGCTATTAAGAAGCTTAACTTAAATAGTCCTGCATTCAAATTAGATAATGGGCTAGTAGCCTTGTCTGGTTTTGGAAAACGTCTTTGACAAAATATTTACCAACAACTTCACAACAAATAGCAATGTGGAACTTTCAGTTCTGCAATAATTGCATTTGATTAACTCAAATGATCAGAAAAAATTGACGAAGTTATTGACGCACTCCTTGGATTGAAAACTCGAAAGTCAGCTGGCCTTGATGACATACATTTTTTTTTTAAACCTACCATGGTCAGGGATAAAATATCTTTTAAATTTGTATAATTCATATAACAGGTCAAGCTACTCTCAAATAGAATGTAAAAAGGCTTAAATTATTTCAATGTTGAAACTTGGAAAAAATGTGTACCACAAAGTTCTCTCAGTAGGTTTTTTGAAAAAACACATTAACAATAATAATATTCTGCCTCCTAAACAAAATTAATTTTGAGCGTACCATCCAATCAAATCGATCGAATAACCAAATTCATTAATTTTACCAATGGTAAAAGTATCGGTATGGATTAAATTAAAGTTAAAAAAGAATTTGATTCTGTCTGGCATGGCGGACTCTTACACAAACTGTTAATACTCAACTTTCCTACGTATATAATGAAAATTGTGAAGTCCTTTCTATCATCAAGATCTTTATTTGTCTCGGTTAAAAAAAATCTTTCGGAAATGCTTGTGTGCACTGCAGGCGTGCCTCAACAATCCGTTCTTGGCCAATACTCTATACAATTTTTACTACTGACTTTCCTGTTTTGCAAAACTGCAGATGACACCTGTGTACTTTCTTCTGAATCACTTGGTTCCGTTATGGAAACTAATTTGCAATCTTCTTTGAATGTACTCAACCAATATTTGAACGATTGGAAGATTTACTCAAAAAAGAAAAGCCTGTTTTTTGACAATCAACGGCGCGCGTAGAAGCAAACTGAAAATCAAAAGCTAAATGCCTAAGCGTCCACATGAACAAAAAAATTAACTTTCGCAATTCATGTCGAAAAAATCATAAGAAAAGTAAATACAACTATTAAAATTCTCTATCCTTTTATTAATCGTAAATCAAAGTAAAGTCATGAAAATTAACTTATAATTTTCAAAGTTATTTTCCAAGCAATCATTCTATACGGATCACCTGCTTGGGTAAACTGCGCAAAAAGCCATTATCCGAAGTTTGCAAGCATCGCAAAACAAGTTGTTAAAGACAGGCTGGGATGCGACCCACATTTTTTAATTTGTCTTGCTTACAACTTTAACAAAATATTCATAACAATATTTTGTGTGACATTAATAAATTTTAAGTCAATGTATTCCTTTGTTCTTCAAATACTTGAGTTGAAACCAATCTCTTATCAGTTTTTTGTTGTTTTTTTTTTATAAAAGTTGTCAGTTGAAATTTTCTAAAAGATTAACTTAAAATCACCAACAATATTTTACATAATATGATGAAATAGTTTGAATTCAAAATCTGTTTTTCCTAGCGATATTTTTAGTCGAAAACCAATTTTTGATAATTTAAGTACCAAGCATTTCTTGTAAGTTTTTATTTCTTATATAAACAAATACATTTAAGATTTTTCTAGGAACAATATCTTACGTTAACAAAACTCAAAATTTTATTGAATGTCGAGAAAAAATTATTTATAAGATAAAATAAGTTTGAATCTTTAATTTTTAAAAAGAGAAAGATAATCACTTTGTACCGAAATTTAGTAATGTTGTTTTTAGGTTCTTATTTTTTGTAAAAAAAAACTGTCAAAATACATTTTGCTCAAAATTGTACTAGATGTCAAAAACGTCATTCTTCGTTGCATACAACTGTTTTGGAGATAAAATCATTTTTTGTTCGTAAAATATTCGAGGTGACAATTATTTGTCAGTTATTTGAATTTTTTTAACTTCCCATAGTAAGTTATTGTAATGGGTCCGATTTGTCAAATTGAAAATTTTGACATTTCTCGACGTTTCTAGGTCCCTAGAGTCGAAATAAAAGATTTTTAGAATGATGTCTGTGCGTGCGTGTGTACGTACGTTCGTACATACGTCTGTATGTCCGTACGTCCGTACGTTCGCCACGTTTTTTTCGTCGTCCATAGCTCAAGAACCAGAAGAGATATCGACTTCAAATAAAGATTGTTATTCAGATAATAAGCCAGAAAGATGCAGAAAGGGCTCTCAAGAAAATTTCGTGGGTGGTTTTTTACCACAGCAGTTTAAAAAAAGGTGAAATTTTTGGTTAACCCTAAATATCTCATGAACCAATGACGCTAGAGACTTGAATTAAATTTTATGTTATATATTGTAACGTGATACAAAACAATTATATTTTTGGAAAAAAATCCAATTACGGGTTCTTTTATAAATAAAAAAAAAACTGAAAAAAAAAATTGTCACCTCGAAAATTTTACGACTAAAATATGATTTCATCTCCAAAACAATTTTGTGCAACGAAGAATAATGTTTTTGACATCTGATAACATTTTGAGAAAAATCGAATTGACAGTTTTTTTACAAAAAATAAAAACCTAAAAACAAATTTAACAAAAGTTGGTAAAAATTGAATTTTGACTTAAATATCTTTTCAAAAACTTTGAGATTATGGCTTCAAACTTAATTCATCTTATAAGAAATATTGTTTTCAACATTCTGAAAAATGTTGAGAAAAATCGAATTAACAGTTTTTTTATTAAAAAGAAAAACCTGAAAAAAAAAATTAATAAAAGTTGGTAAAAATTGTTTTCGATTTAAATATCTTTTCAAAACTTTGAGATATTGGCTTTAAACTACTTTTATCTTTCAAAAAATATTGTTGTCAACATTCAGTAAAATTTTGAGAAAAATCGAATTGACAGTTTTTTTTTTTACAAAAAATGAAAACCTAAAAAAAAAACAATACTAAAATTTCGTAAAAATTTACCTTCGACTCAAGTATAGCTTTTCAAAAATCACAAATATTGCCTTTAAACTTATTTTATTTCGCAGAAAATATTGTTTTCAATATTCAGTAATTTTTTTATAAAAATCCAACAGTCCGTTTTTTTCATGAAAAAATAAAATCTACAAAAAATAGTACGCAAATTTGGTAAAAATTAAAACATATAGACAAACTTTTAAGCAAGACAAATCGGCAGACGGGATGAGAAGTTATTAGTGTGGGTCGCATCCCAGCCCCTTTTTTAAATTGCTATGGTAAAACAAACCATCTTTTTAATTTTTTTGAGAATCTTTCTGCATTTATTTGAAGTCGATATCTCCACTGGTTCTTGAGGTATTGACGACGAAAAAAACTTCCCAAACGTTCGGACGTACGAACTTACGTACACACGCACGCACAGACATTTCTCTAAAAATCTTTTGACTAGATTCCTGGGACCTTCAATGTCAAAATTTTGAATTAGACAAATAAGACCGATTAAGAACTACATATTAAACTGCAAACATATGTTTCTAATTCCGAACCCAAGCCTTATAGTTTTTGAAATCACGAATCCTAAAAAAAATAAAAAAAATATGTAGTTACACCAATTCTACAATTCTTTCGATTCCCACATAATGTAGGAGGTAACGTGCTTCTCCCCGAAGAGTAATTAAGACAAATTTATGATCTCACTAATCTAGTTTCACTTTTAATTACCCTAAATGCATTTTATGTGAACAGTACATTATATTCAAATTGTTTTCGAAACGACCTCAAGTGGTCAATCTAATGCTCATTAGAAGGTCTAATGCGGATAGAAATCTCTCTCTTTATATTGCACCTTCCCTCATACATTGCACACGTACACACAAAAAGATCCGAAAAAAGGATATTCTCCAAATTAAGGACTATCAACCATTATTCTTTCACATAAAATAAACCACACACAATCAGAAAAAGCGCTGCAGATCTATATGAGATAGACAACAATAATTTATATGAAATAACTACGAACCGAAAACCGAAATTTACTGTCGGGACATCCAAAAAAGATGCAATATATAAGAAAAATGCTGGCGGCGCGTCTCGTCGGTGGCAGTAGCCAATCCTTGAAAAATAATACAGTAAAGACAACAAAACAAAGAACTAATAATGTCCCGGAAGTAATGAGCATTAGGTATACTCTTTCGACCTTAATGGCTATTTATCATTTAATTCCACAATTTCTCCTTAGCTGTGATAAATTAAAACAAAAAACAATAAGGAAACCAAAATAGTCCCGGAATTTAGTTCAAAGGCCTTTTCCGAACTTACCCTTCCATGTAATTCAAAAATAGGATTTGATACATTTGTTTTTATTGTATTTTATCACATCAAATGTAGTGCAGTGCATTAAAACACCGCGATGCATGATGATGATGGTGAAGGTTCGGGGTCATGTTTGTTGGTCAATTTTTTGATATTGTTGTCATGTCCTTTTCTACGAGTGTATATATGAAATCGAAGTGCAATCCCCTTTTGTTACGGATGACTTTAAAATTATCTCTGTCTCCGTAATAAACATGTCAAATTCAATTTGTTAACTGAACGAGGAGAATTGATGTCCTTTTGTTTGTTCGAAGTTCACCTTTTGTTAAAATACGTTACGCAAATTATTTCCACCTTATTGAATTCAGTGCAAAATAAAAACCATTATCAAATGTCAAATGCATTTTATTGGGTTAGATTTTAAAATAGAATTCACTTGTGAATGCGAAGTTTTGAGTGAAATTTAGAGCAAAGAAAGGTGGATGCGATTTTGTAAAGTGAAACGATTCGTTGCAGATTTTTAAAAATCTGTAACAAAGTGGTGATAAAGTTTGGTAGATTAACTTTTATGATCCGAAGATAATACCTTCACATACCTTAGTTTTCAGAGTTTCATATCAAATAATGTTAGCGAAGAATTCGATGCAATTTATCTGAATCGCCTTAAATTAATGAACAAGAAAAATCTGATTTTTTATTTAAAGGTGCAATATCGTTGAATTAGATTGTACTCGTATGTGTTTGTACAATATATTAAGGGTAACTCTTACGACTTTTTGCAATATTAGCAAGAGTTCGAAATGTTATATTTTCGTTTCTTAATGTTGGTTCTGGGATTTTTATTCAAATTTTGAATTTCTTATCCAAATAACTCAACTGAGATTTTCCGATAAGGTGTTCCATTCTTCCCATTGGCATTAATGGCCGTAACAACTTGAGTTTTTTTAGTAAATCAAAATGTCATTTAAGAAACTTTGAAAAATTAATGGTTAAAATCTCGTCGAGATTTTCGAGGCGTTTAAAAGTTCTTTATTTTTGTTTTTTGTTGTGGAAAATTGTTTTTTTAATTGATTTTTACAACTCGCTAGTATTTACCAGACGTCAATATCGTTGTTTTTTTATCAAGAGTCGAAAACCAGATGTCACCATTTGTTTGTAGCATTTTAACTTCCTATTCTAAAAATATTGTAATCGGTCCGATTTTTTAAATTAAAAAAAAAATAATATTTCTCGACGATCCTAACTAGTCTGGATGCGAAGGGTTTCAGAGTGATTGCTATGCAGATGACATTGTTTTAGCGAATCCAGGAGAACATCTTAGCACCCTAAAAGAACTCCGGCTTCCGGCTGATGGGTTTGGACTCGGTGTCAACGCACACAAAACCGATTTAGTCCTATTTTCAAAGAAATACACAATTCCATATGTTTACCCTCCCTATATTAAAGGTATCAAAAATGTAAGTTCTCTTTAATAAAAGTTACTTTAGACAAAAAACTAAATTGGAAACGCAATATACAAGAAAGAGTCAAAAAAGATACGGTAGCTCTCTTTTCTTGCAAAAAAAGCGATTGGTAACAAATGGGACTTGCAACCCCGAACTACGCGTTGGTTATACACATCGGTAATCAGACCGATTTTAATGTACCGTGTGGCAGTATGGTAGATGACTTTAGAAAACTCTATATACCGCGACAATCTAAATAAAGTTCAGCATTCAGCTTGCCTATGTATTTAAAAGCGGATCGCCTAGGAAGATCCCATTTGCGGCACTGAATACCCTAATTTACCTAACACCTCTTGATTATACTTAGCAAACAAATAACTGCAGGCTCTGCTTTTTGCCTCAAGGCTTAATCGCTGTGGGTTAATAACAACATTGGCCACTCTGTAATTCCCCGTAATTCTTTAGTATTTAGCACACAGACTAGAAATGGTACAGTACAACCTATTCTACCACGTTTGGCTAATGCAGGCATACCACTCGCTGAATGTAAACTATTGCTAATGCAAGATGCTATGAAGAAGGCAAATATTAGGTGGAATAATATCACCAAGTGTCAGGCTAACGAAAAGTATTTGGACTGAGGCGCGTAAGGTGCTTGCTATCTCTAAGCGGATCGTATATAAGCTCAATAATCGGTGTCATATCCGGCACTGTCTAATAGGAAAGCACGCCACGTGGCTAGGCGTATTCAAAAACACTCCTTTACCAAGACCGGAATCTCAGACTGACATTTCGGTTTGCCTACAAGCTATGTCGGACTAAATGTGAGAAAGTGTGCGTGAAATGATGCAAAAAACCAAAAACATTCTCACATTTAGTCTTACTGCCCATCAAAACGCTTCATTATAGTATAATCAGCAACATCTAAATGCTTCATTTTGAATGTTTCTTGGCCTCGTTCAAAAACTAAGCAATCCTTACCAACAGAATCTGAAGTGCTGACATGGTCTTAAATTGGAAGATTTGTATAGCTTTTTAATTTCAATAGCTGCAACTGGTTAAGTATAATTGGAAATGGACACAAGTCTAACTCAATACTTTGTAAAACAATAAAACAGACAATTTTTTCAGCTGTAGTTTGCTTACAGCATTTTTTTTTTGCGGCGTTAGAAGTTCAGGTGGAAACAATAGGCGGGTGCCTCCGTATTTTTTTTGTACAGAAAATGCTACGAGAAGCATACTTGTGAAGTTCCATTGCCAACTTTAGCTAGTTCAGATTCCTCAATTAGATTAGTATTTTCATCATTTAAGCAGTTCGATGATTGCAAGACCAAATTTTAGTTTTGTTTGTTGCAGAAATATTCCTGAAAATTTCTTTTTGAGGGACTATGTTAGAGCTAGAATTTTGTTTGTAGTTAGATTTTGGAATAAAAATTTGAGGGAACCATGTTTTAAAAATAAGTTGCTTTGTGTAAAGCATCTTTAAGGAATAGAAATAGGCAATATGTTTACACACAATACCAACTAAATGAGTGCAATAAATAGATTTAAGTAACTTTTTTTATTCCAGTATGGGAAAACCGAACCCAATAGAAAAAAACTGGCATATGCGCCAAAATACATACTTCTTGACTAAATAATGTTATCTTCTATGCTTACGCATAAAATTACGAATTTTGTAGCATATGAACCTTTCTAGACATTTTACAATGTGAACAATTAAATATGCTATGAAATAATTGGCTGCTATTAATGCTAATTTTTTTTCTAAAAAGTTGATAAAGGTTAGCTGAAGCGGAATTTTTTTTAATGAACATAGGTACCTAAAATATTATTGGCTTTCTCAAAAATATTTTCCTACACTAACCTCTGCTTTATATCTGAAAACTATTGTTTATGTATATTTTATTTATGTATATTTTCTTCTATGTTCTGCATTTATAAAATGTAATCTATGGAAGTATTTATTATATTAAGAAAAACAAAAATATGTACGTAAAACTCATACATTTTTTTTCATTATTAGCAGCACTTTTATTAAACATACCATTCAAACAATAATAAGTAAACTTTAACTTTAGTAACTAAACATTTTTAAGGAATGAATGAAAATTATATTATGTGTTAAACTGTGGGAATTCATTAACAACAACAATAAACATTAATGTCGATTACATGATCTATTGAATGAGTTGTGCATGAATTCAAAACGATTTTAAGACGTTTTCATTTTTTGATACATATATGTCAAAATTTTCATTTTATTTGCTCTGCATTTATTCAACAGGTTCGCTATAAACGTTCTGATTATTTTTTTAAAACATTGGTGTTATGATGCATAGTTTTTTTTTGATAGCAAATACATCTATGTCAATCAAGAATGTTATGGATAAGATATTTTTAGATTATAACTCTTTTTTTAAATTTAATATTTATTAATCAAAATGAAATTGAAAAATAGTTGCAAGCTTAAATCGTTAAAAACAAACTATTAATATACTTGGATTGGTTAAATTTATACAGATTTTAATTACTTGCAAAAAAAATATTTGGGCCGTTCATTAACGAAAATTTGTTAGAATTCAATAAAAAAATTGCGCTCGCACCCTTAACTTGATGGTTCTTCGAACGCAACTTTGATACAATAATTCAAGGTTAATTATGAAATTTAAAGAATTTCGTAGCGATTACTGTAAATTAGTGAATTAATTATAATAAACTGATGTTGAACATGCTTTTTTCAAGACAAAAAGGTACATTGGTTCACTATCCACAAAATGCCTGCAAAATTAAAGCTTAAAACTGACTTTTTAATCGAAAAAAGTAAAAGGAAAAACCTGAAAAAAACCTATTAACCCCTCCATGCCCACAGCATCGTTTTTTTTTTGTTTGTGCTCACATCTATTCATGGACTAATTGTCAAAATTACAAATACAACAATGTAAACAAACGGGTTTTGGAGAGTGAAACGTACGAAAGATTCCGGTCTTGGTAATGGAGTGGTTTTGGGCGTATTCTTAAATGACTTTTTCAGAAGCTGTTTGGATGAGGAAGAGGAGTACAGTACATGCCCTGGTTCAAGCTTAAAAAGCCAATACTTACCTCGGAGAATTCTTTCATAACGATCTCTTTCATTGAGCTTAGAAGAAAGCCTCAAGATTCGTGAGAATTTCTTCTTTTTCTCCTTAGTGTATGCTTAAAAGTTTGATGAGTTCCCTAAAAAGTGAGTGTATGACCTTTGATTCTATATGTTGTCATTTTCCACCCACACGGAGGCTTTAAAACCTAAAAGACTTCGAAGAAGTATTTTTCTAAAAAATGTGTGTGGCACAATTCCGGGCAGTGGCATAGGAAGTGAGTAGTGGCCTGATCAGATGTTAGCCACAAATCCTTAGTTCTTAAAGATATTAGCTACAAAATAAAATTATTTTTATAAAAAATATTGTTGTTAAAATTTAATAAAGTTTTTAAAATAAAGTCAACCGTCAGTTTTTCTCTAAAAATAAGCACTTACAAGAAAAAAGACACAAAATTGGTAAAATTTGACGTTCGATTTGAAAATCTCCATAATAAATTATTAAGGTATTGAACTATTGACTTCAAAATCAGTCTATTGTATACAAAATTTTGTTTTAACGTAAGATAATGTTCTTGAAAAAAATCAATCGCTATTTTTTTACAAGAAATACAAACTTTCCAAAAACTTCTACTAGAATTTGGTAAGCTTTAGTTTTTCACAAAAAAAATCTCCGGAACAAAACCGGATACTAAAATTAAACTCATTTTATCATGTTTAAAAATCGACTCAAGTATTATGAGAACAGAAAAAGATATTTACTTCAAATTTTTGTATCTTACACAAAATGTAATTATTAATATTTTGGTTAACTTTTTGAAAAATCGATAGACTTCCGTCTGTGGATTTGAAGTTATCAGTGGGAGTGGCATACTAATTTGTTTTTTATAAAAATCGGACGGATATTTTTTTTACAAAAATAATATAAAACTAAACAAAAGTTGGACTACATTTTTTTTGGTTGGAATACAAACAAAAAGTATTGACTTCAAAATTATTTAATTATATAGAACATTTTGATTTCAATATTTTATAAAATTTAAAGAAAAACACGATTGACAACTTTCATATTCATAATAAATTGATAACTACAAAAAATAGTACAGAGCAGTGTTTATTGAGTCTGGTACTAAAACAGAAATTTGTTTGAATAAATAAGATAAAATATTAAATGCAAATACTGCCACACTCACAATTAATAATTTAAATGATTCAAATAAACTATAAAGGATTTATTCATGTAAGCTTGATAATTACTCAGATTTCGATAAAAGCTAAACATTTTATTTTCAATTAAACAATTTAACTTTAACATTTTCTCACGTTAAATTCTAAATATTCTCAATACTTACATCTTTTAAGGACTACTCATGAACTCTGAACTTCTTTCTAGAACATTAGATAGTTATTATAATGTATTGCCTTTTTTAATGGAGTTTTTAAAGCTCTTTTTGAGTCTTTAGAATGTACTTATACACGAGGTTTATGAATGAAAACCTATTAGAGAATTACATAAATTACAATGAACATAACGAGTTCAAATTTTATAACCATATTCAAATCAATCAAAAGAATATGATTTGATATACAAATGAAAACAGAAAAACAACTTCAATCATACCAATTTTTGTTTTTTTTTTTTTTGACACACCACCGCACCGCATCATCGCATTAACTCAACCGAAAAATTCAATTAAAATATGACATCGCAAAGTAACACTATTAATTAATCTCAGGAGATATCAATTAATAAAATTTGTCACACTTAACAGTTTGTTGCATTCGTTTATAATCAAAAAATTAATATACAACACAAAAAATTCTTGCATCTTTTGTTTGAGTGACTCTTTCCTATTGTCGGACTATGAGTATCTATTTAACCTAAGTCTTGAAAGCCATATTTTGGGTGCTGGCTGAGTATCAATCTCCTAACTGTCACTTGATAAAACGAAGGGTCAATCCTTTGGAAATAGACAGAATCATCTACAACTCGTACAAATGCGCGGTTACTTATTACCAAAACGTGACGTATTTGTTACGCCTTGTTCTTTCTATGATTTTTATTAATGATTCTAACTTCGGCCTATAATAATATTTTCCTTTTTTTTTTGATATGACGAACGATGATGATGATGATCTATTCTGTTTACACTCGTTTCACAATCAAAGATACTTTTTTTATTATTCCTTGAAGAATAAATTAATTAGAATTTGACGATTATTGTAGTTGAAAGAACTCTGGGAAGGTATACCTAACCTAGTGGTTTCTTTTTGGGGGGTATTTTATGCGGGCGCAAAGTGCTTCCTCGTAGGTTAATGACATTAAGACGGATTCATTTTCATAGACCACTTACTTTTTCATAAGACCATAGCTTAGATGTGATATGAGTTTAATTTAAGAAATAGTATAAATAAGAAAGGGTTAAGAATTGGAAAAAGCCCGCATCTTCTTCGGTGTCCTTAAAATTTTATTTCTTTCAGATATTTAAAGCGCATTATTTTTATAGTCAAATTTTAAACAACAGTTGCCTTCCTGATGCAAACTCAAATAGGTGGGTTTGAAGATTTAATCCCTAAGGACTACCTTCCTATCACTATAATAGGTAAAGTATAGAAAAAGGAAAATTGAACAACAATAAAACAACGAAAAAATCAACGAAAATAGGAAACAGATCATCAATCTCTGTCGAAAAGAGGAGAGTATGCATTTAAATTAGACATTTACCAGTCGCAAAGACACGCCATCCACCACCACCGCCGCCATGCCATTTCCCTGCTTCCCCCTTCATACGAGTATCAACGTAACATTCCACGATTTTTTATTTTTTAACTTTTTGTAGAAATGAAAAAAGTCCTTTTTGCCGATGGCCAAGGATAACAGAGTATGGCGGAGTGACGTATCCATGCAAATTCTCACTTAATTCATATTCCATTAAAATACGAATAAAAAAATAGAAGAATATCATCCAGGGATTTTGATTGATAGTGTATAGAAGAGTAGGTAGCTCCGCCGCCGATACCTATTTCCTATAAATCCTGTAGGTAAAATTGAGATTGGTTTTTTACAGAAGTGCGAAGTGCAACATTGTTCCTACTGGCATTTTATAGCGTAGCATTAGGTTTGTTCGATGTGATGATACATGATGGTTTGGTTATAGAGCTACCGCCTTTTTCAATTGATTTATTCATGTCGTTTGGTTTTTCGCTTGTTAGTTTTTTTCTTCTTATTTTCAGATTGATGGAATAATTGACGAATCTAATATGAGGTTTTGAATTGGAAGTTAATTGGGCGGAGAGGATATGAAAGAACAAATTAACAACTTAGGGGGAATTTTTATTTGAATAGTTAAATTTACATGAATAGAGATTATAACGATCAATGCTCTGCGCCGCCTACACAGAGTTTATAAAAATTACTTTGAATATTAATTTGATATTTGAATTTTTTAGGTAATGTAATATTGCAGCTGTTTTGCAAGGTGCAATTTGTAATTCTTTTGAAATAAAATGGCAATGATTATAAAAATCTCGTTAGTTAGCTATATATTTTTTCGCAAAAAAAAAGGTTTTATTATACGAGTACATTAATTTCAGGTATTTGTATAGAAAATTTATTGAACGAAATTTGATTTTGGTGTAGTTTTCTTTGGGGTTGCTTCCATAAATATTTCATTAAAAAAATAAATTTGTTTCGTTCATATTTTTAAGATTAGCAACTAATGATAAATCAAATATAATAATGTAATAATTTTCATTTGAATAAAAAGCAAAGGAAAAAAAGAAGGAAAATGTATTTTAATGAAAAAGTTGTATTTGCCATTACTAAGGTATTTATGCAAGAATTAGAAAAAGATTCGTTCTCAAGTCGTACTACGTGAATGTGGAATAACACGATCTGAGCATTGTGTGTGCTCACTATAAAAAAAAATGGTCTTAAATCGATTGCAGGGCATTAGCATACAAATGTATAGTTAAATACCACTTTAATTCATTTTTAAATTAAATTTTTAATTTTATTTCATGGTTTGCTCAGCTCCATTCTGACTAACAAAACTACCAAAAGCTTTGCTAAGATAACAGTTTAATACTTTCTTTCTTTATAATAAAACAACGAATTAAAATTTTGTAAATTTAAATAAAAATATAACTAAACAAATAAATGCTTTTTGAATACATATTCAAATTAGTGAGTAGGACTTACAACAGATGGACGAAACAGTACAAAGACCGGGATCAAATGGACTTCTAAGGAAAGGCGACTATAGACGCACTACATAGGCACAAGATTGGCTTACTGACAAGACTTAATAACTTGTACAGACGACTCACAGACTCACATGACTTGGAGATAAGGACACTGAAGTCGTCAATAAAAAATATCAATCTGTTAATTGAGGATAACAACTGGTTATCAATTAACGAGTACTGGGATCACTAGCTTCGGCCAGCTGATTTTAGAGACCCGAATATGTTTCCTAAGATCAACAAGATATTTATTAAAAAGAATGATAATGACCTTCCATGTCTGAAACTCCAAAGAACTGAAGAGAACAGAGACGTACTTGTGACAGCCTAAATAGATCCAGGAGAAGCCATCTTTGATGGTGACTTTTACATAAAAGAAGATGCGAGGGAAAAGGTATAGGCAGTGTTAGAATTTGCCCAAACCACGACCTAGAAAACAAAACCTTACTTTTACTTTAGAAATGAAATGACACAATGGTGATCTGAGAACCGAACGGGACCAAGTCCCTTGATAATAACGAAGATTGAGCTCCAGCTCATCTTTAATTCAATAAAACACAAAATGTCAGCAGGTGTTGATGGTATATCCCACGTTGAACACTGAATAATGCATATTATTCAGTGCATTGGAAGACCGCTGTGGTTCATCTTCTGGCGACAAAGGGAAAGGACAACTCCATCCCGTCAAATCTTCGGTCGCTAAGTTTTCTTCCGAGCATCAGCAAAGTTTACGATAAGATCATCAATAGGGCTCCGACTAAGTGGACTGCGGACAACAAAATAATTCCGGATAAACAGTTCGAGTTCAAGGCGTTCCATGACAATTAACTTGTTTCTGATATCCAATGGAATTAACCCATAAAACAATGCACAAGCGTTGTTCTGGTTAATTTTGAAAAGGCTTTCAACACTGTATGGTTAGAGGGTATTTATTTAAAACTGAGCATGCTTGGCATAAGCAAACCATTGTTCTATATGCTTTATGATATGCTTAACAGTAGAACGTTTGTTGTCAAAAGTGGCAATGTTACTTCTACCACCACATTTCAAATTTAAAATGGTCTTCAACAGGGAGCGGTGAATTCTCCGTTTCTCTTCAGCATTTACACCAGCTATCTAATAGGTGGTCTAACCAAGGCAATTACGTACGCCGACGATCTAATTGCCTACATAACTGGCACAAGATGGTCTTGGTTGAGCAAAAGTGTATTGAAGTACCTCAGTATCTGGCAGTATTTATATTTCGAAAGACATATAAATGCTGTTCTGACCAGGGCCAGAGGAGGCAACAGTCTGACGAAACAGCTGTTTTATAACAGTCAGCTTGACCCCAGAATGAAGGCAGTTTGCTACGTGGCCCCAATACGGCCGATGATTGTAAAAGGTTGTCCTGGTTGGTTCAACGTTGCCTCTTCCCAGATGGAGAAGTTAAGGGTGTTCAAGCGGCAGTGTTTACAACGCTGTACCGGCTTACATCGCACAGCCGAATCTTCTTATGTTTATTAAAATTAAAACGAGGCTCCAATCAACAGAATTGACAATTTTGTGATAAAACTCGTTCGAAGTCATATTGCGATAGCTAAGCCTTCGACCAACAATTTAATTTTGGGAGTGTTTTATTCAAACGGCGGATATTTTGAAAGTGCACACTTGAGCGGCTTCATGCCGCTAGGAGCATTCATATTTTTAGATATAGATGCGGTCTGATATAGGATAGATAGGCAATTTCGCTAATCTACCAAGTTAGGCAAAGAACCGTGGATAAGTGAATCCTTTACAATCGGGACGTCATAGCATAAGACGGAGCAAAGCTCCTTCGGTTCAGTAGAACTGTGTTCGAACGGGACCGAATTGGTGGCTTCAATCGGCACTTGATAGTGGGTAGTCGGGATGGGGTTTTAAGCCTTGGCCTGCTTACATTACTGTTTTATAATTTTAGGGTTTAGTTTTAAGTAGATTATTCATTGTAAATAATAATTGAAATATTCAAAAAACAAAAATAATAATAAAAAAAAGATAGCAAAATTGAAACAAATGTTCGGATTTGCTGCTGTGTGTTTAAGTTTTAAGTAATATTTCGGTAGAATATTAAAATAATTATTTATATTAAAAGTAGATATTGTGATTTTTTAAAATCTATAGGAAATTTTTCTAAAAAAATCACATTAAATTTAGAAAAATGCTTGAAATCTTAATTTGAATCGATTGTATGGTCCATATAATTTAATGTTTGAAGATTATTTCATGCAAATGTTGACCTTGACTGCGCCTTAAATGGTTCATCCGCTAAGTACAATTTTGGCATATTCTTTTCAACATTTCGGCCAGCATCTCACGGGCTTGTCTGTATAGACATGAGCTTTAACATAGCGCCACAAAAAATAAAGGTGTTAAATCACACGATCTACTCGGCCAATTGACCGGTCCCGAACGTGAAATAATATGTACACCGGACTCGCCTCTCAATAAGTCCATTGTTGCGCGTGCTGTGTTGCATGTGGCACCGTCTTGTTGAAACCACGTGTCATGCAAGTCAAGCTCTTGCATTTTGGGTAAAAAAAGGTTGGATATCACCTCACGGTAGCGCTCACCATTCACATTTACGTTACGATTTGCATCATCTTTGAAGAAGTACGGTCCAATGATGTCACCAGCCCTTAAACCGCACCAAACTGTGACTTTTTCTGAATGCGTTGGTAGCTCTTGCAATGCTTCTGGCTGATATTCACTCCAAAATCGACAATTCTGCTTATTTACGTACCCATTGAGACAAAAATGAGTTTCGTCGCTAAACACAATTTTTCGGTAAAGAAGCGCGCGATAAACTTTCTTAACAGAGCACGAATTTTGATATAATTCAATAATTTGCAAGCGTTGTTAGCTTGTAAGACAATTCATGGTTAAATTATAGACTAAACTGAAAATGTTGGACAGTGAAGCAAAACACAAAACGTGCGTCAGCTGTTTAAACCAGTGTTACCAAAAAGATAATAGCTAAAAAATAACCCTTTAATAAAATTAAAAATAAATGAAATTGAAAAAAGGTTAAATGGATCTAAGGACTGAAAGTTTTTGAGAAACCTTAAAAACAAAATAAGGGTTCTAGTGGGGGTACCCTTCGGGCACAACACAACATATTTTTTTTTAATTGACAGAAGCCAAATTAAAAAAAAAAAACTTTAGATAAAATTTAATAAAAATCTACCAGTTAGTTTTTGAGAAAATTGATTGATTCTTGATTTTTATGTTATTCAGATTAAAATCTTATAGGGCCCATACACTACACAAACTGTTTGAGCAAACGAATGTATTTTGTTGTTTTAAAAATGTTTGTGCAAACTGTTTGAGTAGTGTGTAGCGATGATGCATGTTTGCGCAAGCGGTTCGAACAAAATAAAAAAAAAAAATAATTTTCCGTGCCTGCACAAACATGTTTGTGTGGTGTGTATTGAATTTTGCTCAAACCGATGCCAATTTTCATAGAGTTAACATGAATAAACAAGAGGAAAAAATTTTTTGGACTGAATACATTGAACTTTATAAAAGTTTACCGGTATTGTGGTGTGTAAAAATTCGCCACGCAACTAATATCTCTCGAACATGTTTGTGTAGTGTGTGGCGAAACTATGTTTGCTCAAACACACGTTTGAACAAACGTGTTTGCGTAGTGTATGGGCCCTATTAAGTTCCATTTTTAAACAATTAAAAAATTCTTCGTATAGGTACTTGGAAATTGTGACCTCAAGAAAGAATATATCGAGGTATTTATACTTTGAAATTTGAACCAAAGTAGTGACTTTAGCCTTTAACCACAAGTGAATCCACAAATACCACAATCGGATTTAAATTGTCTGTTCTATGCTCTAAATCAAAAGGACCAATATTTTCTTATTGCGATTTACTATAAACAACCAAAGGATTAACTTGAATCTATTAAGGTACGAGTCCAGATGAGAAAGACCCAAATGCATCAGTGTCATCATACTGTTACTGTGAAAGGACTTGGTTTTAATTAAGATAATGTAAAGTTTGTGCTGCAAAAGTGAAGAGCAGTATATTTCTACGACTTTGGTTTGACTCTGTTATACAAAAAGGAAAATGTGATGCACTAATACTCGCAGTAGGAGGAATGGTGACATCGAAATAATTAGAATCACATGCCCAACATGACAAGGTAAGGAGTAACGACTATGTATGTATGTACGTACATATAATGCAATACCCAGGAGTAATCCTTTTACTCTCAAACCCCCAGCCCCCTCTTTCCCATCATCCCAATTCCGGCAATAAGAGCAAAATCTAATTTCAAATTGAGCAAAATGTCGAGTGCTTTGGTAATATTTCTACGATAACGGCGCCAAACATGAATGTCGTTGTCGTATAATCATCGTGGACTTCATATACGTTTAGACAATATAGATACCTATATCGGCTTTTACGGGATGCTATCTACAGAACTAACGAACGCTTATTTGAAGGAACGCAATGGAAGGTGCCATCATCATCATCATCATGAGTAGATACATTAGACGTTGTTGGTTGTCGTCGTCGTCGGTCGTATCTGAGATTAACTTTATTACACGACGAAGAATCTAATTCGATTATCTTTGCCGATGAGTGTACTGCTCAAAACGAACTCAGATCTCACACTTATTATACGATTGTTAATATGTACCGTATATACCTTCATATGTAATTTAACACAGTTAAGGTATAGAGAAGAACCACTCTTGCAGTTAGCTTCCAGGAAGTCTCATCCTTCTTAGTTGTGGTTTTGCATTGACTTGCGAGGTTTTGTCAAAGCAATTTGCTGCCTTTTAGTTGAATGCAAGTCGCAATTATCCTTAAAATGAATGGAATGTTTGAATGACATGGACGCCATCATCGTCGCTAGGACGTTTGGTTTGAGTGGAATTTATTATACTCGCACTTCCTTTTATGTCCCTAATACGATACGCACTAGTTATAGGTATTTATGTTGGTATATACCTAGCTATAGAAGAATTGTCAACGCTAATTAAAATTCGTAAGTTTGAATCGAATAAATACATTGGGGATAGGTAAATTATATTTCATTAAAAAGAAGATGCTGTTTATCTATTCACCAGGGGATACATCTTCACTTACACATACTCGTAAATAAATAGACTGTTAAAGTAATTATAATAAAAAGTATAAGAGTGAGATTTACACTTCCTAAGGGGTTCATTTAATATAATGCAAAAAAAGTTGACATGTTCAAGATATAATTTATTGAAAAATATGAAAATAAAAATATGTATTTCGGATAAAGATAGAAGATGTAAGAGAATGGTGTGTTGATTTTGAGTTTCTATTAATTTTAAACAACAGTATAGTTAAAGTTACTGTTATAGCTTTAAAATCATAGGGATAACGGTAAAACTGGTTATTAATTTCCCATAGGAAGTTATTGTAATGGGTCCGATTTGTGAAATTAAAAATTTTGACATTTCTCGACGTTTCATGGTCCCTAGGGTCGAAATAAAAGATTTTTTAGAAAGATGTCTGTGCGTGCGTGTGTACGTACGTCCGTACGTCCGTATGTCCGTACGTTCGCGACGTTTTTTTCGTCGTCCAGAGCTCAAGAACCAGAAGAGATATCGACTTCAAATAAATTTTGTTATTCAGATAATAAGCCAGAAAGATGCAGAAAGGGCTCTCAACAAAATGTCGTGGGTGGTTTTTTTACCATAGCAGTTTAAAAAAGGTGAAAATTTTGGTTAAACCTAAATATCTCATGAACCAATGACGCTAGAGACTTGAATTAAATTTTATATTATAGATTCTAACGTGATACAAAACAATAATATTTTTGGGAAAAAAATTTAATTAACGATTTTTTTTATAAATCAAAAAAAACTGAAAAAAAAAATTTGTCACCTCGAAAATTTTACGACTAAAATATGATTTCATCTCCAAAACAATTTTGTGCAATGAAGAATAATGTTTTTGACATCTGATACAATTTTGGGAAAAATCTCATTGACAGTTTTTTTATAAAAAATAAAAACCTAAAAAAAAAACATTACTCAATGATGGTAAAAATTGAATTTCCAATCAAATATCTTGTTAAAAACTTGAGATTAAGACTTCAAACTTATTTTATCTAATAAAAAATATTGTTTTCAACATTCTGAAAAATGTTGAGAAAAATCGAATTGACAGTTTTTTTTATAAAAATTAAAAACACAAAAAAAATTAATAAAAGTTGGCAAAATTTGATTTTCGACTCAAATATCTTTTCAAAAATTTGAGATATTGGCTTTAAACTACTTTTATTTTTTAACAACATTCATTACAATTTTAAGAAAAATCGAATTGACAGGTTTTTTACAAAAAATAAAAAAACCTAACAAAAAAACAATACTAAGACTTGGTAAAAATTTACATTCGACTGAAATAGCTTTTCAAAAATTACAAATATTGTCTTCAAACTCTTTTTATTTCTCAGAAAATATTGTTTTCGATATTCAGTATTTTTTTTTTTATAAAAATCCAACAGTCCGTTTTTTCATAAAAAAATAAAATCTACAAGAAATAGTAAGCAAATTTGGTAAAAATTGATGTTCGGTTCTTGATATCTCTCAAATTAATTTCATTCATCCAATTAGTACAAATTTAAGAAATGCTACTAAAATTGTTAAAAATTTGTTTTCAACTAAAAATCTATTTAACAAAACTAGATTTTCAAACTAAACTATTTCTTTATATGAAAAATATTGTTGGTCATTTTAAATTTTTTAAGAATAATTCAACTAACAACTTTTTTAACCCAACACGAAAACCTACAAACTTTTAAGCAAGACAAATCGACAGACGGGATGGGAAGTTATCAGTGTGGGTCGCATTCCAGCCTCTTTTTTTAACCAATTGGAAATTTTATTTAAAGGTATAAGGGTGTCCCAAAATTAACGCAAGATTTGAATTTGCCGCCATTTGTGCAGTGAAGTGTTGGCAACCCTGAAAAAAAAGCAATTTGACAGCTAACAGTATAGGGTTATTAAAAATGGAGCGTTACACGAGAGAACAACGTGTCTTCATTATTAAAGAATATTTCAAAAATAGTGAAAGCTTGGCGGCTGCAGTTTGAAAATTTCATACAAAATATGGTCGGAATAGTGTTTTAACTATTTTTGAAAATGATGCTGGTCAAGCAGTGACTGTTACTGGTGCTCGATATCGCGACATGATTACACAGTTCTTTCTGCCAAAATTGGATGATATTGATGTGTCCAATATGTGGTTTCAACAAGACGGTGACACATGTCATACAGCCCGTGAAACACATCAATTACTGCATAAGACATTTCCAGGTCGTGTACTCTCTCGTTTCGGTGATCAAAATTGGCCTCCTAGATCGTGTGATTAAACACCATTAAAATTAAATTAGGTGGCGCAACAGTCCATGGAGAACCAGGGCCTAGTGACTTACAACTCTCAACCATCCCTGTGTGCGAGTAATGTTGTCAGAGATGGAAGGGACCTACAGTTTATATTCCGAATCCGAACGGCTAGTTTGAGAGAGCACTTTTCATGACAAGAATTACTCTTGGAGAATTTGTCAATTCCTCGCAAGAGGCAGTACCCGTGAAAAAAGTTAGGTGGCACAGGCAGGGATTGAACCCAAGACCCCTTGCATGACAGTCCAACGCACTAACCATCACGCTACGGGTACTAAATTAATTTTAAATTAAAACACCATTAAACACCATTAGACTTCTTTTTATGGGGTTATTTGAAATCACAAGTCTATGTCAACAAGCCCACAACCACCCGTGCATTAAAGGAGGAGATTCAACGCTGCATCAACGAAATTCAGCCACATTTATGCAGAATGGTCATGGAAAATTTCAACAAAAGAGTGCGCATGTGCATGCAAAACCCTATCCTATGTACTTTACGAGTCAATAAAAATATAACTATCAAAAGACTAAAAACGGCGTTTTCTATTTAATTCAAATCTTGCGTTAATTTTGGGACACCCTTTAGAAAACAAGTGTATGGTTTTTTAAGAAGATGTCTGTATTGTATATGGTCTTAAGTTCGAAATACATCTTTACGTTCTTCATTTCTAAGAAACCAGAAGAAAAATCGGCTTAACATGAAATTTGTTTTATAAAAAATATGAAATTAAAACATGCAACAAATTACTATCAAAGAGAGAGATTGCTTTATTAACGAAATTCAACATAATAGGGTTTTGAATTGCACTTCTCTTTGGTGATGTTAAAAATTAAAAGTTGGTATTATTTTTTGTAGTGAGCCAAATATTAATTTTCTAAACTTTAAAATATATGCAGTAAATATGTACTTAAATTTTCATCTGTTTTCTGTTAAGATGTTCGATACTTAAAACCATTTTTTTTAATCTACTAAATTCTAAATTATGTATTTTTTTGGTATGGGAGGCGACGGTCAAAGTACGCACCTCATCGAGTCAATGGAAAATTTGGTCATTAATGAATGTTAAATGACACGAAGATTACAAAACCGCTGGTCGGACAGACTTTTTCCGGGCCCTTGGCCGCAAAATGGTCACTTCCGGTTGCGTTTTTTGGTGTTGGGGTATACCATCAGGTCAATGGAAAATTTAAATAGTAGTTAGTAGAGATCTGGTGGTACATTTAAAATCATTTGGTCGGACAGGCACAATCCGGGACCAACCCTTTGTCCGACCATCTCAAAAAACGGTATTTTTGGTGTTGACCTACCTCATCGGGTCAATGGACAAATGGGGTATCAAATGAAAGCTTGGACCGTCTACTTTAAGAATCTACTGGTCGGACAAACTTTTCATGGGCCAAACATACGTCAGACCGCTTTTTCCCCAAAAAAATGCTTTCATCTTTTTTCATCTTTTTCAACTCAATATCAAACATTTTTAAGTCAAATAAATAATATAAAATTTGTATCAGATAAAAGTTAACATTTTCACCTAAATAAATTATATAAAAAAGTTTAAAAAAAAATTACAAAAACTCATAACAGAATCTATTGATCATTTTTGTCTCAGGAAATTAATTTTTTTTTATAAATTAAATAAATGACATACTTACCGACGAACTATTAACTCCAATTAAAATGCAATCCTGTTTCTGTGCAGG
The DNA here is from genome assembly GCA_920104205.1 of Eupeodes latifasciatus. Lineage (NCBI taxonomy): Eukaryota > Metazoa > Arthropoda > Insecta > Diptera > Syrphidae > Eupeodes > Eupeodes latifasciatus. Next base: position 46,781,398 of record OV049924.1, on the reverse strand, counting down.
TATCTAATAAAATTATATTTTTTGGTTCTAATGATAATTAATAAGGATATATTTAATAAAGACAAAATTGTTTTTGCAACAAATTTTCATGAACGTTTTTTTCAGGTTTTCAAGGAGTATAAGAACGAATGATTTTGAATTGTATGTGGATTTTATTTTCGAACTTTCCAATTTATTTTTTGTGTTTAACCAATCTAATTATGCAAGGTGGATATTAAAATATCATTCTAATTTAGTTGAATTAAAAATACAAAATTTTAATTTAATAAACGAATTTAGACGTGGTGCTTTTGGTATAAGGCGTACAGCAAAAAGTTTTTCTAGGTCACCAGTTGACCTGATTCTCGAACAAACTATTAATGCGGATGCTGCTAACTCGTTGACTGGAGTAACCCATTTTTTAAATTCAATTCCAGCAAGACAACGCTGGGCACTAAATCATAACCTAAGAACAAAAATTATTTCCAAAATGTTAACTGAAATAAAAATCGGATGATATATGTATGTCCTATGAAGTTAAAACCAATGTATTTCTAAACGTAAGGAATATGAATATAGTTGTAGCCATGAAGAAGCACATACCAGATTAATTTACCATATAAGCAAATCAAAACCTAATTCCAACATTATGGTTCGAGCATCTGACACAGACATACTCGTTATTTTACTGGGGAATATGCACAAATTCAAGGACTTAGAGATTTGGTTAGCAAGTGGCGCTCGAAAAGAAATTATTTCAATTGCATAAACTATACGCAACTTGCTTCGACATTGGGAGTGAATTTAGTATGTGATGCGCTACCAGCATTGCATGCCTTTACAGGCTGCGACTATACGGCCAGTTTTTTTAGAAAAGGAAAAGCTAAACCTCTAGATATGCTTCAAAAAAGAGGTTGTTATCAAGCTGCCTATAAAGCATTGAGTAAACAAACTGATATTTTACTGGAAAAGATACAAAAGTTATTCAAAACTTTACTTCACATATGTATGGTCTACGGAACTGCAAAAGTGCAATGAAGCTAGATTTCAAAGGTTTCAAAACATATGCTTCTAAAAGTACGTCGGTAGGTAATTTTTTTAAAAATATAAAAAACTTTGACTCTAGCTTGATACCCCCATGTTATAAATCACTCAATGAAAAAAATAAAAGAACAATTTTTGTAAGTTCTATGTGGGCTAATGCCACAGAAGCAGACTGCGTCAAACTGAGGGCAGAAGATTTTGGGTGGGTATTGAAAAGTTAATACAACTTTGGTTTCAAGGGGATCCCAATCCTCCTTATGTTGACGAAATTATTTTAAAAGACAATAAAGAAGAAGAATTGGAATATTTGAGTGAGGAAGATTATGCAAAGCTTATTTTTTTATTCTATGTATTGATATGTGATATTATGTTTATTTTATATCTTTTTTAAAAAAATGAATTCTTAATATATTTGAAAAATAAACTAAATATTATATTCTATATAGACACATGTGTAACATTCAATTAATAATTTGGATTAACTTTTCCCTTCCGGAATTAGATAGTTCGTCGGTAAGCATGTCATTTATTTAATTTATGAAAAAAAATTAATTTCCTGAGACAAAAATGATCAATAGATTTTGTTATGGCTTTTTGTAATTTTTTTTTAAACTTTTTTTATATAATTTATTAAGGTGACAATGTTAACTTTTATCTGATACAAATTTTATATTTATTTGACTTAAAAATGATTGATATTGAGTTGAAAAAGATGAAAAAAGATGAAAGCATTTTTTTGGGGAAAAAGCGGTCTGACGTATGTTTGGCCCATGAAAAGTTTGTCCGACCAGTAGATTCTTAAAGTAGACGGTCCAAGCTTTCATTTGATACCCCATTTGTCCATTGACCCGATGAGGTAGGTCAACACCAAAAATACCGTTTTTTGAGATGGTCGGACAAAGGGTTGGTCCCGGATTGTGCCTGTCCGACCAAATGATTTTAAATCAACCACCAGATCTCTTCCAACTACTATTTAAATTTTCCATTGACCTGATGGTATACCCCAACACCAGAAAACGCAACCGGAAGTGACCATTTTGCGGCCAAAGGGCCCGGAAAAAGTCTGTCCGACCAGCGGTTTTGTAATCTTCGTGTCATTTACCATTCGTTAATGACCAAATTTTCCATTGACTCGATGAGGTAGGTACTTTGACCGCCGGTTCCTGGACTATTTCGTGATTTTGAATTGAATTGAAATTGAAAATTTTGACATTTCTCGACACTTGAGAATAAATACAATTTTTTTTAAAGAGATGTCTGTGCGTGCGTGTGTACGTACGTTCAGGAAGTTTTTTTCGTCGTCCATAGCTCAAGAACCAGTAGAGATATCGACTTCAAATAAATTTTGCTATACAGATAATAATGCAGAAAGATGCAGAAAGGACTCTCAAAAAAATTGAGTTGGTAGTTTTTTTACCATAGCAATTTAAAAAAAAGGTTAAAATGTTGGTTAACCCAAAATATCTCGCGAACCAATAACGCTAGTGACTTGAATTAAATTTTATATTATATATTGTAACGTGATATCAAACAAATATATTTTTTGAAAAACATTCAATTCGAAAATTTTACGAACAGTGGTTTTATATCCAAAATATTTTTGTGCAACGAAAAATAACGTTTTTAACATATGGTAAACTTTGAGAAAAATCAAATTGACAGTTTTTTTTATAAAAAATAAAACCTTTAAAAAATAAAACATTACTTAAAGTTGGTAAAAATTGATCTTCAACTCAAATATCTTTCAAAAGTTTTAGATTATGGCTTCAAACTGATTTTGTCTTATAAGAAATATTTTTTACAACATTCGGTAACATTTTGAGAAAAATAGAATTGTCAGTTTTTTTATAAAAAATAAAAACCTAAAAACATTAATACAAGTTGGTAAAAACAGATTTTCGACTAATTATCTTTTCAAAACTTAAAAATATTAGGCTTCAAATTATTTTTATTTTATAAAAAATATGGTTTTCAACATTGAGTAAATTTTTTATAAAAATCCAATAGTCATTTTTTTTCATAAAAAAATTGAAATCTACAAAAAATAGTACGCAAAATTGGTAAAAATTTATGTTCGGTTCTCGATATCTCGTGAATAATAGAAAACATTGCCTTCAAATTAATTTAATTCATCCAATTTGTATATGTAAGAATTAATAAATAAATAAATAATAAATAAAAATAAATAAATAAAAACTTTTAAGAAATGCTACTAAAATTGGTAAAAATTCGTTTTTGACTAAAAATCTCGTTAACAAAAATAGATTTTGAAATTAAACTATTTCATTATATACAAAATATTGTTGGTAATTTTTAAATGTTTAAAAATAATTCAACTGACAACTTTTTTAACAAAACACGAAGACCTACAAACTTTTAAGCAATACAAATAGACAGAAGGGGTGGGAAGTTATCAGTGTGGGTCGCATCTCAGTCTCTTTATTTATTTCTATTTCAACACCTACCCGCCCGTATTGAAAAACTGTTTATTTAAAGTAGGTATAGCTCTACTCTACTGAATAACATTTAAGGCATCTGTTGGGCAGGATCGAAGGGCCCCTGTAGTGCTGACACTAGCTATTCTTTGAACCTTCCTCAGTTTCTTGATGTTCCATTTCTTGTTAAGCGCAGGCCACCACACAATCAATCCATTATACAAAATAGGACGTAAAACGGCTGGGTACGTCCACAAACTTATTTTCTTCCCTTACTTTGCTGGACAATTTGTGACGGAATCAAAATATATTTGCCTGAGTAATTGTAGCTAACAAAACACACATTTTTTGAGTAGACCTATTTTCAACATCTTTGGCAAAAATTTAATTTTCGGCTAAAATTATTTATCTTAATTTAAAATTTAGTTTGGTCTTCATCCAAATTTGTATCTTTTTGAATGCCTTTAAGTTACAAGTTAAGTTAGTTTGTTATTCAAAATTTCTATAAAAATTCGTAGAACGAACTTAATAAATTATGTATTTTTTGTATTTAAAAGATTTTAGCTATTTTTATTTTTATTTTTATTTAAATTACGGTTCAAAACGTTACTTCCGGTTCGCTGAAGGCAGTGAGCTGAATAGAATTTTAAAAACTGAAATTTTTGAATAAAGAAATTATTCAAAAATGTTAGCTTATGAAACCAAAATTTATTGCGAAAAGTCTGACTTTATAGCTCAACTAGTTTTTTGTTATTCAGTATTCCGCCTATGTAACATTGACAATTTTCAAAAAAATGGGTGTTTTCTATTTTTTTCTTTTTCAGTAATTGAAACTTCTTACAACAAAGTTGGTAAATTTGTCATCATCATATGGTATAGCCTTCGGAATGATGACACAACAAATAATTCCATACAACATTTTTTTACATATGGTGTAATTTTTAAAGGAATCGAATTCGCAACTATTTCAGAAAAGAATAGAAACCTTAAAAAAACTTTAAAATAAAGTTTTGACTCAAATATTTTGCTAATAAAATATTGTCCTTAAAAATATCCATAATTTTTATAATAAAAACTAAAAAATTATCAAAATCTTCGAACTGCTTTGAGAGCAATATCCTGATTATTTCAAAATTAATTACAAAAAATGCAATTTTTAAATAGCAACTCAAGTTAATTTTTGTCACGTAAGGTAGGTACGAGTATATCTTCCCTTTTAACTTATTATCACGATTTCCTGCACACCCATCCGTTAACTAAGTGTAAAACGAGTACGAGTAAAATATCTATGGTGTGAGTGAATACGGTGGCGCATTTTAAATTAAAAGGAGCGTGTGCCATATACATCAGTCCACATCACACATCCGCATCCGTTCCGTTTACGATGATGGTCGTCCTATCTACAAAACTCATCTCTTTTCACACTTCACACAATTTTAGATAACAGACGAATAGTCGGGGTACCACTGCTCTGTTGAAAAATATGCTCATACAAAAGATTCATCAAAACAGGATGAGAAATCATTAATTATTACTTCACATAAGGACGAATTTACTCATCATAAACACCCACTCCCTTTCTGTGAAATAAGGACTAAGGCAGGGGAAGCTGGATTTTTGTCTATAACAGGAGGTGTAAATGTATAAAAGTCGTGCAAAAAAGACAACCATCATCAACATCAACCCGACCCCGAACACAAGATTCCAAATGGAACTTCCGTTAAATTTCGTCCGCGTAGGGAAGGGCACCATATCGAATGGAAACTGTAAAATTAATTACATGCCACATCGAACGGAAGGTGTGAGTGTGTACAAGCAACTTGGACAGGAAATGCAAATATTAGATTTACAACTATACAAAATGGAAACCACACCATGGTCCTCCTCTGGTGCTGGGATATGGTCTGGTGGGTCATCCATTACGGGAAGGGTATATATGTATGTAGGTATAAGAAGTAAGAAAGTGATTTGCGGTCAATGGATTTTTGAAAAATGACAAATTTTTCTTTCACATTAAGTGGGTTGGATCGGTAACCAGCACCATCATCATTATCGACCACCACCACTGCACCATCCGTCGGTCGTCGGTTGGGTTGATAAGGGTACAAAAATCTACTCCGAATACATATACGGTACACGGTACAATAACCTCAGCGGGGGTTAATATACTCGAATGACACTGATTTGAACAACGTGCCTTTGTTGATGTAATGAGTATTATTGCTACCACCTAACCCGTCTCAGCCCTCTTGCAATCCATAGGTTAGGTACTTGTACTCAGCCCAAAGACCCAGAGTCCAAGTGCAATCCAGGTAATCTTCCTGGCATACTCACACGAAAGGTTGAATACAATAAATTAGGTATTATTTTGTTTTGTTTCTTTTATTTCGGGAATTATATATAGACCCTCTCTCCTGGGGTTGTGTCCAAAGTTACAGTAGCATCAATTAATCATAAACTGACCTACGAGGACCTTTTGGTTTTTCTTTTCCAAAGTACGATATGATGGTTCTCTCCTTTGTTTGGGAAAAAATGAATTTTCATTAATATCTCCAAAGCACGCTATAGGTAGGGTTTACCTCTTATGGATTCCTTCATATAGAAAGGTATATGCATTGTGGGAACTAAGGACTCAAATATAGAGGAGTATTGTTCTCGGGTGTTGACATTCTTGTTATATTTGGAACCAAAAATGGATTTCTTTATACCAAATAAATGAGTGAAATAAAGTCAACATTTTTGATATCCTTTGAATGGAAATCTATTTAGATAAAGGTATGTTTTTGTATGTCTACGATAGTAATTGAATAAATTGATATTAGGTAATAGGGTTTTTGGGTAATTGGATATTATGTGAATTAATGTGTTTGGATCTAGATATAGACGACAAGATGGTCTAGTAATCCGATTGATTGATGTTAAGAATTTCTAAAAGAATGTCAAATTTCAACGAACAGAATAACAAAAGATATCATTAGATATGTACATATGTATATAGTTTATGATATCAGGAAGTGAAATCTTTTGTTTCTCTCACTTAAGCTATGGACACTCTATAGGTTTAAGATCTTCTTATTTATTATCGCTATTATATATGTATGTTTCTTTATAAAGGGTGGTTAGATTTTATGGCCCGATGTTGAATATAAACCCCACCTAAACGTCAAATTTTTTTCTGCATTTTATTTGAATTTTCTAAATTTCAGAATAATTCAATTTTAACGATGTGAATTTTCACAATCGAGTCAACGTTTTTCAAGCATTATTGCTCCTTTCACTCTCGTCGTTGATGAACATTATGCATAAAGACCTGCATTTACACGCTTACAAGGTGCAATTGACTTAAGAACTAAATCCTCTTGACAAATTTCAAGTATCGTCAATTTCGAAGAAAATCATCTTCAGTGATGAAGCACATTTTCACCTCAGTGGATTCGTCAAAATGCAGAATTGCCGCATTTGGGCAAATGATAATGCAAGATTGTCGAAAAATAAATACACCCACAAAGAGTGACTGTTTGCCGTTTGGTGAGGTTTATGGGCTGGTGGCATCATCGGGCCGTTTTTTTTTCGGCATAGAATCTCAATTATGCCTCAGCGTCACCAAAAATTTGTTCCATAATTAAAATATATCAATATTATCGTAATAAAAAGAAATGACAATAATTTGCTAAATAATTTGTGTTTTATTCAAAATCAACATCGGTTCTTAAAATTTAACCACTTTTGTACAACCAGCTTCCTTATGTTTTTTTTTTTGAATTTGTATTTTTAAAATATTTATTAAACTGGATAAACTGATTTAAAGATTATGTAAGACACTTTGGTACTTTGCATTTATTTTTTATACTTAAAAAACTATGAAGTAATTAATTCAAAATTAAAAAAGAGGCTGGGATGCGACCCACACTGATAACTTCACATCCCGTCTGTCGATTTGTCTTGCTTAAAAGTTTGTCTATATGTATCAATTTTCACCAAATTTGCGTACTATTTTTTGTAGATTTTATTTTTTTATGAAAAAACGGAATGTTGGATTTTTACATCGAATGTATATGAATATCGAAAACAATATTTTTTGTGAAATAAAATAAGTTTGAAGCCAATATTTGTAATTTTTGAAAAGCTATTTGAGTCGAAATTAAGTTTTTACCAAGTTTTAGTATTGTTTTTTTTTTAGGTTTTTATTGTAAAAAAAATTGTCAATTTGATTTTTCTCAAAATTTTATCGAATGTTGAAAACAATATTTCTTATAAGTTAAAATTATTTTAAAGCCTTTAGGTATCTCACATTTTTGAAAAGATATTTGAGACGAAAATCAATTTTTACCAACTTTTGTTAATTTTTTTTTTAGGTTTTTAATTTTTTGTACAAAATCTGTGAATTCGATTTTTTCAAAATTTTACTGAATGTTGACAACAATATTTTTTAAAAGATTAAAGTAGTTTAAAGCTAAAATCTCCAAGTTTTGAAAAGATATTTGAGTCGAAAATCAATTTTTACCACCTTTTATAATTTTTTTTAGGTTTTTATTTTTTGTAAAAAAACTGTCAATTTGATTTTTCTCAAAATTTGTCCTAATGTTGAAAAAAATATTTCTTATAAGTTAAAATTAAATCGAAGCCATTATCTCAAATTTTTGAAAAGATATTTGAGTCGAAAATCAATTTTTACAAACTTTTATTAATTTTTTTTTAGGTTTTTATTTTTGTTTTAAAAACTGTCAATTCGATTTTTCTCAACATTTTTCAGAATGTTGAAAACAATATTTCTTATAAGATAAAAAAAGTTTGAAGCCTTAATCTCAAGTTTCTGAAAAGATATTCGAGTCGAAATTCAATTTTTACCAACTTTGAGTAATCTTTTTTTAGGATTTTATTTTTATAAAAAAAACTGTCAATTCCATTTTTCTCAAAATTTTATCAGATGTCAACAGCATTATTCTTTGTTGTACAAAATTGTTTTGGAGATGAAATCATATTTTAGTCGTAAAATTTTTGAGGTGACAATTTTTTTTTTTCAGTTTTCATTGTTTTTTTTTCCTAAAATATAATTGTCTTATATCACGTTACAATATATAATATACAATTTAAATCAAGTCTCTGGCGTCATTCGTTCATGAGATATTTAGGTTTAACCAAAATATTCACCTTTTTTTAAACTGCTATGGTAAAAAAACCACCCACGCAATTTTCTTGAGAGTCCTTTCTGCCTTATTATCTGTATAATAAAATTTATTTGAAGTTAATATCTCTTCTAGTTTTTGAGCTATGGACGACGAAAAAAAACGCGGCGTCGTTCGGACCGAACGTACGTACACACGCACGCACAGACATCTTTCTAAAAATCTTTTATTTCGACTCTAGGGACCTTGAAACGTCGACCCATTACAATAACTTCATTGTAAGTTAAAAATCGATTACAATGTTCGAAATTTAAAATAGCTACATACATGTTTTTTTAATTCTTTACAAGTTATGAAAATAGGTATTTTTTAAATTTGATGAAGTAGTTTCCTTAATCAAATTAAAACCTCATCGGATAATTTTGGGCATATTGAACTGTAAAATGGTCACTTATAATATTAATCATTGCATGACTTTTTGAAATGTAGCCTTAAATTACCCAGAATTTTGTTTTCTTCAGCAGATTCTTGTAAAAAAGTATTAAAATTCCAAATCAGAACTGCGAAATGATTCTCTTTGATTTAAAGCTTAAAAATCAGAAAAAATGGATGTACCGGGAATAAAAAAAAAGCTAACTGTCGCTAAATAAGGGAACTATTGGATGAAGCCCGTGGAGTTATAAAGAGCAAATTTTTCAGGCTGAAAATGCTAAAAATTTACTTTTTTGAAAACCTTGATGGTTCGCATCGATACGGTACAGTACTATTTTAAAACATCGTTTAAAATGTTGTAAATATTATTTCGATCCCTTATTTTTCCATTAGTAGATATATTTTAGTGAATCAACTTGACAGATTTTGTTTTGTATGCGGATGACTGTTGCCCAAAATTTATTGTATAACCCATTTTTCTTTATTTGTATGACAATTTTATTTTATTTAAGAGTTTGGACAACGTCTTGTTGAAACCACATATAGCCAAAGGCACAATCTTCAACCGTAGACCGAAAAATCTGATCGATACGTTAAATCGCTGGGAATGCCGGGAAACCGATAAAATCTAATCGTCAGCAACACTTGCACTTCAAACAGCAATATTTTCGAGCAGGCGTGAATCATTACTATGATGTACAGGGGCCTAATGTTTTATAGCATTGGGCTATTTTTTATTCAGTAAGCCTTTCGCTTTGAAAATAATTCATGAAAATATACATTTGTTTTCTTATTTATATGCATAATAAACTCATTCCGCTTTAAGCCAGATTGTCATATCATCTTTGAAGATCTGACCCTTAACAACTTATAGAACTCATTTTAGAATGAACCCTATTATTAAAGAAACATTTTATGAGTGTCTAAATTCTGCTACAAAACTTGTGCCATATACCAACCTATAACCATTAATTATCTAACCTATATGACTTTCGAGTAGCAAGTGTCAATCACACATATGACGGAATGACAAAAGTGACAGATATCAATCAAGTAACATTTTACTTCATTTATACCTAAGTTCCCTTTCTTGTGACATTAACAAACTACAATTAGCCTCTGTGTTAAGTGCGACATTTCAAAATTGCTTCAATTAGTCAATCATAAAATACGACCATATTTTGTCCCAACAAACACAACAAAACATATGTTTAAACAAATTTTTTTATTTGCCTCTGTCCAACATAAAATAATATAAAAATTAATATCCAGTCATCATAAACCACATAACCAAACCATACCACCTACACACGCTACTTCCATGCGGTGTGTTCTTTACTCCTTTTTCAAAGGATTTTTGTCCATCCGAATCGCACGATATAATTGCATAAAAAGGCGTCGAGAATTATTTTATCATCGTCAAGCCATCGAAATTCCTAATTACAAAACATAAAGGTTGTAAAGTCAGCAGCCTTTTATTATTGTTATGCCAAAGTCGAAGTCATACCAAACACCAAAATAAGCCCACCCAAAGAAAACAAGGACATTTACGGGTACGAGTAATAAGGGTGCGCGTGCCATGCGGCCAATGGAACAATTAAATTTAAAATTTTGCGATTTAAATTAAGATAAAGTTGTTTATCTTCACACAAAGATCAGTCACGGCAGATGTCCACCTTCATATTTTTGTTGTTTAACCTTTTTCATAAGCCTTTATCAAAAGAATGTCGCGCGTATTTTAAGAGCGTGAAATGCCCTTTAACGCTCCGCTTGTCGTATTGTTTAACCCTTTTTAGCTTCTGGTGTTTAGTGTGCGCTTTTTATGCGCCACATCATAAAAACAAATGTAAACCATAATAAAATTTTATGCAAATGGTATTTTTTTCGTTTTGTTTTTATAGAAAAATTAAAAATTTTGAGGCACAAAAATCACTTTTTATTTGTTGTTATAATTACATTAAGTTGGCAGGAAGGAATATCCTTGAAGAGTTTATTCGGTTCAGGTTTCAAGTTTCGCCCTTTTGGAAATCAATGCACATTCTACACGTGCACTCCAAATGGGAAGCACGTGTGAATACAAATGCATCCTGGTTCCGCCTTTGTACCATCCTTGCAAATATTTTGCAAAAACTGATTCCTTTTTCTTCATATTTTTCTTCCTTTGCTTGCCTTTGATGAATACCGCCAAAAGGACTAGCTGTAAATATTTTTATAGGGGTTGCACATTTAATATTTTAAAGTTCCAAAGTGTTTACCCCTTTTTTTCTTGCAAATATTTTATATAGGGATAAATAATGCACTTTTGGCATTCTTTTATTCTTTGTTCAAAAATTGAACCTTCGAATTGATCAACCATTAAATTATTATGATTGAGGTTTTTGACTGGAGTGGGGCGCCGATTTATACCCACAAGCTATATTATAGCCCTTTAGTCACTTTTTTCTGGAACCAGTAATTTGCCAAATTGACGGGTTAACAACGTCTATATGCCTACGTTATACCTTCGTCTACTTTATAATGAGCTGTGTGTGAATAAGAGGGGATGAAAAACTCCCAAATATTTATTATTATTATTATTATTATTATTATTATATGTGGGTCTGGGGACGGTTTGGTACACGTTCGAGTATATTTATTAATTAAGATTGGATTTTATAATTTTGAAGAACAACTTGATGTCAAAATTATTTGAAGAATTGCATTTGGAGTTTAAATGGTCAAATAAATAAATTAATCGGGAACTTGGGTATTACAAAGGGGTACTATTGCATAATGCATCATTAAGACTATATAAGAACAGTTTATACATATATAAGTTATGTTGCGTTGTGGGAAAAGCAAATACAAACTCTTGGGAACCGTGTAATACTGAGCAAAGTTCTTTAGTCAAGTAGATTCTCCAAGTTTTTGAAAAAGTTAGAAATTAAATGCTTTTTAAGGAGTTTAAGGGAAAAGAAAAAGAAGGGTGAATTCTTTCATTTAATAAAAACGAAAAGAGCTTGATGAATTTTAGCCAAAATGTTTGTCTGCATTGTGTGGAACTTAGCAAATTATAAGGCAATAAAGTTCATGTTGCGGCTGGATAGTTCATCCCAACATTATAAGACCAGTATAGAGGATGTGGCCAAATTGGTAGATATAATAGACTCCTGGCTGTCAGTGCAGAAAGTCGTGCTTTTATTTTGCATGCATGCTTCTCTGATTGCTAGTAGTTTAATTTATCCGATTCCATCAGGTTTGATAACTTCGTAAGTGTAAGATAATAAGATAGGTAAGATACTCGTAAGATAGATAATATAATTTTATTTCCATTAAAAAATTTAACAAAAACATTATTAGGCTGGTATTTAAAATTAAGTATGACAATAACTTGTTTTTAAGTCGTCTGTCAGGTTCAAAAAAAATTAGTTAATTAAATTAAAGCAAAGCTTAGCAAGTTTTAACAAAATTCGTTTATTATTAAACTACGATATTTAAGCGAGTCTTTTAAAAAATTGTAGAGTTTTGGGTAGCAAGATCCATTTAAAATGTTTAGGAATGTTGGCCGATCTAAAGTAACATTTCCAAGATATTTTTGTCGGTATCCTCTAAAGATGGGGCACACACCAATGAAGTGGTAAGTATTTTCTGTCGCATCCTGATTACATAGAGTGCATAAGCCAACAGAAACGTTGCGAAAAGCTTTAGCATTTAAGTTCAAAAGACCGCACCTTGCTTTGAAGATCAAGCTGATCACGTCACGGACATTATTATCTTCAAAGTAATACGGGACTTCCGCATAAAAAAGATTGCAATATTCGTCGTGAAACTGCGACTGCATTGCATTGCTGGTAAAATCGCCCCAATTCTTTTCTACTAGCTTTTTCAGCAGCAATTTGTGCATTTGATTCCATTCTGAAACTGGAGTTTCGGGACTGAAATCAATCTCCATCTCTTGGAAAAGGCCTGACCATTCCTGGGTCCAATAAATATTTTTCTCGATGACTGCTTCAGAGAGGATACGCGGTAACGTGGCATTAACATCACTCTACGTATGTATGACAGATGTATCTTAATGTACTTAGGAAAGCCTTTGGAAGACCAATTTCGATGTGTATTGCGTAGTTAGGCTTATTATCAGGCAAAACCAAAGCATCTTTTGACGAAGAAACGTTGTAGTTTTTCAGTTTGAATGTGTTCCCTGTATCCCCACACTTGCGCACAGTAGTGCATTATTGACTTTGTTGCTGCATCGTGCACTTTATATTTAGCAAATTGAGTAACAAACTTGGTTCTTTACAAATTTCGACCATGTCGAGTTGATTGAGTTTTTCGATGATGTAAGTCTTTTTGTTAAGGGATATGACAGGACATGTTGTAAGAGAAGTAAACGCCAAAATATTTGAATTGATTAGTTATCTTTATCTCACCATTGTTGAAATACCATTTTTCAGCTGCTGCTCTTCTACCACCATTCCTAAAAACTACTATTGCAGACTTTTCTAAGTTGACAGCAAGGTTCCAATTATTGCAATATCTGCTGAAGCTATCGATGATCGATTGTAGGGTACTAGGTCTGTCAGAAAGAAGAACTATGTCGTCCGCGTATAACAAAACATTTATTTGCATACCATTCACAGTGAGACCAGTTGGAAGTTCTTAGTGTAGATAGTTTAGGAATAGCATAAATAGAAGGGCATACGCATCCTTGTTTGACTCCTTTGGATGTTTGGAAGAAACTAGACGTACTAGTTCCATCCCAGACTGAAGCAGTCGTATCTTTGTACAATAAACGTATAATAGACACGAGCAAAAACACTCCATTACCAAGACCGGAATCTCAGACTGACATTTCGGTTTGCCTACAAGCTAGAAAGCACTAAATGTGAGAAAGTGTGCGTGAAATGATGCAAAAAACCAAACACATTCTCACATTTAGTGTTTCGGCCCATCAAAACGCTTCATTATAGTAATCATCCCCATCTAAATGCTTCATTTTGAATGTTTCATGGCCTCGTTCAAAAACTAAAGGATCCTAACCAACAGAATCTGAAGTGCTGACATGGTCTTAAATTGGAAGATTTGTATAGCTTTTTAATTTCCATCCAAATAAATGTTGTAAATGTATATTAAATAAAATAAAATTGACCAAATACATATTATTTAATGATTTATTAGTTTATTATTATTTATTTTGTTTACTTAAATTATTTGCGAACGCAACATGCGCTGCAACTGGTTAAGTATAGTTATTGCAAATGGACAAAAGTGTAACTCAATACTTTGTAAAACAACAAAACAGACAATTTTTTCAGGTGTAGTTTGTTTAGAGCATTTTCTTGGCGACGTTAGAAGTTCAGGTGGAAACAAAAGGTGGATGCCTCCGTATTTTTTTGTACAGACAATGCTACGAGAAGCATACTTGTGAAGTTCCATTGCCAACTTTAGCTAGTTCAGATTCCTCAATTAGATTAGTATTTTCATCATTTAAGCAGTTCGGTAGTTGCAAGACCAAATTTTAGTTTTGTTTGTTGCAGAAATATTCCTGAAAATTTCTTTTTAAGGGACTATGTTAGAGTTAGAATTTTGTTTGTAGTTAGATTTTGGAATACAAATTTGAGGGAACCATGTTTTAATAATAAGTTGCTTTGTGTAAAGCATCTTTAAGGAATAGAAAAAGGCAATATGTTTACACACAATACCAACTAAATGAGTGCAATAAATAGATTTTAGTAACTTTTTTTTATTCCAGTATGGGGAAACCGAACACCTAATAGAAAAAAAACGATATACGCACCAAAATCCATACTTCTTGACTAAATAATGTTATCTTCTATGTTTACGCATAAAATTACGAATTTTGTAGCGTATGAAAATTTCTAGACATTTTACAATCTGAAAAATTAATTATGCTATGAAATAATTGGCTGCTATTAATGCTAATTTTTTTTTCTAAAAAGTTCATGAAGGTTAGCCGAAGCGGAAATTTCTTTAATGAACATATTTAAAATATTATTGGCTTTCTCAAAAATATTTTTCTACGCTAACTAACCGCTGCTTTTTATCTGAAAACTATTGTTTATGTATATTTTCTTCTATGTTCTGCATTTATAAAATGTAATCTACGGCAGTATTTATTATATTACGAAAAGCAAAAACATATACGTAAAACTCATTAATTTTTTTTTTATTATTAGCAGCATTTTTACTAAACATACTTTTCAAACAATAATAAGTAAACTTGAACTTTGGTAACTTAACATTTTTAAGGAATGAATGAAAATTATATTTTGAGTTAAACTGTGGGAATTCACTAAACAAAAATTCTGTACGTCAACAATCAACATTCATGTCGATTACTTGATCTATTGAATGAGTTGTGCATGAATTCAGAACGATTTTAAAACGTTTTCATTTTGTGATACATGCCAAAATTTGCATTTTATTTGCTCTGCATTTATTCAACTGGTTCGCTATAATCGTTCTGATTACTTTTTTAAAACATTTGTGTTCCTTTGATGCATAGTTTTTTTTTGATAGCAAATACATGTATGCTTCCATCAATCAAGAATGTTATGGATAAGATATTTTTTGATTATAACTCTTTTTTTTTTTTTTAATATACAAACTATAAATATAATTGGATTAATTAAATTGATACAGATTTTAATTACTTGCAAACAAAATATTTGGGCCGTTCGTTAACGAAAATTTATTAGAATTCAATACAAAAATTGCACTCGCACCCTTAAATTGATGGTTCTTCGAACGCATCTTTGATACAAAAATTCGGGGATTATTATGAAATTTAAAGAATTTCGTAGTGATTACTGTAAATTAGTGAATTAGTTATAATAAACTGATGTTGAACATGCTTTTTTCAAGACAAAAAGGTATGTAGGTACATTGGTTCACTAACCACAAAATGCCTGCAAAATTAAAGCTTAAAACTGACTTTTTCATCGAAAAAAGTAAAAAGAAAAACCTGAAAAAAACTTATTAACCCCTCCATTTTGTTTTTGCTTTGCAAAGTGCCGCTAGCCCACGGCATCGTTTTTTTTGTTTGTGCTCACATCTATTCATGGACTAATTGTCAAAATTACAAATACAACAATGTAAACAAACGGGTTTTGAAGAGTGAAACGTACGAAAGATTCCGGTCTTGGTAATAGAGTGTTTTTGGACACGAGTTTTGTAGAGACGCCTATCTTTGATAATTTGTAAAACAAAGCTTTTCTGTTAATGTCGTCGAACCAGTGTTACCGCTGGGATTTTTGAAAAGGTCGCAAAAAAAAGGGTCAAATGAAAAAAAAAGTCGCATTTAGATTTTTTTTTAATACATACTTAAATCAAACGAAATCTCTATAAATTGCAAAATAAAAAAGAGGCTGGGATGCGACCCACACTGATAACTTCCCATCCCGTCTATCGATTTGTCTTGCTTAAAAGTTTGTCTATATGTATCAATTTTTACCAAATTTGCGTACTATTTTTTGTAGATTTTATTTTTTATGAAAAAACGGACTGTTGGATTTTAATAAAAAAATTACTGAATATCGAAAGCAATATTTTCTGTGAAATAAAATAAGTTTGAAGCCAATATTTGTAATTTTTGAAAAGCTATTTGAGTCGAAAGTAAATTTTTACCAAGTTTTAGTATTGTTTTTGTTTGAGGTTTTTATTTTTTGTAAAAAAAACTGTCAATTCGATTTTTCTCAAAATTTTATCGATTGTTGAAAACAATATTTCTTATAAGTTAAAATTAGTTAGAAGCCATAATCTCAAAGTTTTGAAAAGATATTTGAGTCGAAAATCAATTTTTACCACCTTTTGTAAATTTTTTTAGGTTTTTATTTTTTGTAAAAAAAACTGTCAATTCGATTTTTCTCAAAATTGTTCCTAAAGTTTAAAACAATATTTCTTATAAGTTAAAATTAGTTAGAAGCCATTATCTCAAATTTTTGAAAAGATATTTGAGTCGAAAATCAATTTTTACCACCTTTTGTAAATTTTTTTAGGTTTTTATTTTTTATAAAAAAAACTGTCAATTAGATTTTTCTCAAAATTTTATCAGATGTCAAAAACATTATTCTTCGTTGCACAAAATTGTTTTGGAGATGAAATCATATTTTAGTCGTAAAATTTTCGAGGTGAACAAATTTTATTTCCAGTTTTTTGATTTATAAAAAAACCGTTAATTAGATTTTTTTCCAAAAATATAATTGTTTTGTATCACGTTACAATATATAATATACAATTTAATTCAAGTCTCTAGCCGTCTAGCGTCATTGGTTCATGAGATATTTAGGTTTAACGAAAATTTTCACCTTTTTTTTAAACTGCTATGGTAAAAAAACCACCCATGAAATCTTCTTTTCAGTTCTTTTGAAATACAAAAATTAAGGTACATTTTAGGATTTATATTATTTATAAATATTTGACTTTTATATTTACATTATTTTTAAAATAGGAGTCATTATTTTTTTGTGATTAATTTACGGTAGCTTTTTATAAGCTCCTCTGAAGGTTTCCATTCATCAAGAGTTTGCTTTTCTGAAATATTTTCTGCAGAGAGCATTGCATTACATGTTTCCACACACAGGCGGTTCATTAGTCTTTTTTTAGAATTGTTAACTTAGAAAAAACCCTTTCGGCACACGCACTGCTGTGTGGAAGTGTGAAAATATTTTGGCGTAGTTTTCCTAAACACGTAGTTTTTTTTAAACACACACAATTATTTCCAGGGCTGAAATAACTATTTGTTCTTTATAAATACGAGTGAAAAATTGTGTAGATATGTATATTTCATAAAAACTTACCTATCCATTTTTTAAAAAAGACAAACAATATCGAGAACGAGCTCCCAACAAATGAACGCCGGCCGAAAATTATGTGTTACTGTATTAGTTATGTTCTTATTTCAATGGAAGTTTGGAAATTTTGTATGAATTAAGAAAATAACTTATCTTTTCTATGTATTTTTCTAGAGATGGGGTCAAAAAAGTCGCATAATTTTTTAAAAAGGGTCAAAATAGACAATTTTTTAAAAAGTCGTATCATGGTCGCATGAGGCACAAAAAAGGGTCAAAATGCGACTAAAGTCGCATAGCGGTAACACTGCGTCGAACGCTGCTGACAAATCTACGAAAAAAGCGTAAAGCTTTTTCTTCTGCCTCAGCTGAAGTTGGATGATACAAGAAAGGTTGTAGACTTGGTAAACTGTATTATATTGTTTTCTGTATGCAGCCTGGTATTCGTCGAATATGTTGTTCCCTTTAATCCAGAGAGTAAGCCTCCTAAGCAGAATTTTGGTAAATATTTTCTAAAGCGTGTCCAGAAAGGAGAGCCCACGAACACGATAGTTGGAAGCGCTACTGGCATCACCCTTTTTGTATAGTGTGTGTATCTCTTCAACAAATGAAATGCTTGCGTTTTTGTCGAACTCATTCGGAATACCATCTATACCATGTGCTTTGTTTTCTTTTGTTGTTTCTATTGCTGGGGACACTTCAGATAGTTCTATTTGACTATCAAGCATTGGAATAGGAATGGTTTCGAAAACTGTTATAGCTAACGTAATACTTTACGAAACTGAATTTAGTGTGCCATTGAAATGTTCCATGAACTCGTTAGCCGTGATTTGTATTCCAATGTTCGTTGAATTTTCACTTATTTCTTTTGCGATTCTCCACCATTCTTTTGCCGAATTCACAGATGCAAGTTGTCGAGAGATGTTTCGTAAATATTCATACTGTTTGGACTTACAGAGAGCCTTATATTTTTTGTTTGTGATTTTTTCAATGTGATCTTCGCGCACAACGTATTGTACTGAGGTATAGCTTCGTTTAGCTTTTTTATGTAATCTGGATGTTTTCTTTCTACCCACTTCAGCCTTTTAAGTAACTGCATTGTCGAATTACTATAGATGTCTTCAGATGACTTTAATTTTAGAATTAAGGGCATCTTACAGAAAAATCTTCAATTATTCCTACCGATTTGTAAGATGAACAAAAATAGTCAATGAGTGATGATCCTCTAATCGTAAAAGGCAATACAGGTCTTCTTAACCCGCTCTTCAATGTTTACTTTCCCGATTAGTTTCGGATCAAGAATGACTCTTAGATATTTCTCGCTGGAGGATAAAGACAGGATTTGACTTCTCATTCGGAGTTTTGGTCGTAAGGAGCATCAGGAGCTTTGATAAACACCTAATCAACTGCCCTTTGCCCAGCTAGAATTTAGGAATCGTTCCAGTGTTTTGAGCACAAACGAGGTCAAGCTAATTAGCTGAAAATCCTTCGCGTATTCATGGCCGAGTTGAAAGGAAATATCTTTATAAATTCTCAAGATATTTCAAAAAGTTCAACTGCGAAAAGTTTGTTTACCACTTTTAAGTGGAATTTTGTGATTTTTTTTAAATAGAATTGAACTTTAAAATATTGAACAACACGTAATATTTTGCAATGTAATCATACTTATTATTCATACTAATATTATAAATGCGAATGTAAGTTTGTTTGTTACGCTTTGACGCAAAAACTACTTAACCGATCATCATGAAACTTTGCACATACACTCTTGAAGGTATTAGAAGTAACAGGATACTTTTTATTAAAAAAAATAAATCCCTACTTATACTTATATACTTATACTTATACTTATACTTATACTTATACTTATACTTATACTTATACTTATACTTATACTTATACTTATACTTATACTTATACTTATACTTATACTTATACTTATACTTATACTTATACTTATACTTATACTTATACTTATACTTATACTTATACTTATACTTATACTTATACTTATACTTATACTTATACTTATACTTATACTTATACTTATACTTATACTTATACTTATACTTATACTTATACTTATACTTATACTTATACTTATACTTATACTTATACTTATACTTATACTTATACTTATACTTATACTTATACTTATACTTATACTTATACTTATACTTATACTTATACTTATACTTATACTTATACTTATACTTATACTTATACTTATACTTATACTTATACTTATACTTATACTTATACTTATACTTATACTTATACTTATACTTATACTTATACTTATACTTATACTTATACTTATACTTATACTTATACTTATACTTATACTTATACTTATACTTATACTTATACTTATACTTATACTTATACTTATACTTATACTTATACTTATACTTATACTTATACTTATACTTATACTTATACTTATACTTATACTTATACTTATACTTATACTTATACTTATACTTATACTTATACTTATACTTATACTTATACTTATACTTATACTTATACTTATACTTATACTTATACTTATACTTATACTTATACTTATACTTATACTTATACTTATACTTATACTTATACTTATACTTATACTTATACTTATACTTATACTTATACTTATACTTATACTTATACTTATACTTATACTTATACTTATACTTATACTTATACTTATACTTATACTTATACTTATACTTATACTTATACTTATACTTATACTTATACTTATACTTATACTTATACTTATACTTATACTTATACTTATACTTATACTTATACTTATACTTATACTTATACTTATACTTATACTTATACTTATACTTATACTTATACTTATACTTATACTTATACTTATACTTATACTTATACTTATACTTATACTTATACTTATACTTATACTTATACTTATACTTATACTTATACTTATACTTATACTTATACTTATACTTATACTTATACTTATACTTATACTTATACTTATACTTATACTTATACTTATACTTATACTTATACTTATACTTATACTTATACTTATACTTATACTTATACTTATACTTATACTTATACTTATACTTATACTTATACTTATACTTATACTTATACTTATACTTATACTTATACTTATACTTATACTTATACTTATACTTATACTTATACTTATACTTATACTTATACTTATACTTATACTTATACTTATACTTATACTTATACTTATACTTATACTTATACTTATACTTATACTTATACTTATACTTATACTTATACTTATACTTATACTTATACTTATACTTATACTTATACTTATACTTATACTTATACTTATACTTATACTTATACTTATACTTATACTTATACTTATACTTATACTTATACTTATACTTATACTTATACTTATACTTATACTTATACTTATACTTATACTTATACTTATACTTATACTTATACTTATACTTATACTTATACTTATACTTATACTTATACTTATACTTATACTTATACTTATACTTATACTTATACTTATACTTATACTTATACTTATACTTATACTTATACTTATACTTATACTTATACTTATACTTATACTTATACTTATACTTATACTTATACTTATACTTATACTTATACTTATACTTATACTTATACTTATACTTATACTTATACTTATACTTATACTTATACTTATACTTATACTTATACTTATACTTATACTTATACTTATACTTATACTTATACTTATACTTATACTTATACTTATACTTATACTTATACTTATACTTATACTTATACTTATACTTATACTTATACTTATACTTATACTTATACTTATACTTATACTTATACTTATACTTATTACTTATTACTTTACTTATAATATTAAAGTAACATAGGATACTTTTTATTAAAAAAAAATAAAAAAAAATTACGAAAAATAAGAAAATTATTTGTCAAAATATCGTCAACCCTAAATGCGAATGTAAGTTTGTTTGTTACGCTTAATTTTTGTGGTTAGCTGTTACTTTTTTATTTTAGAATTTGAAAAAATGCCTTTGAAGCGGAAATCTGGTCTATCCAAAAATTCATCGCGGGCCCGTGCCGCAAAAGTTGCACGAAATCAAGAAACTTCGGCTCACGCAGAGCTGAGGAGACAAGAACAAGCTGAGCGACAAAGAGTTTCGAGAGCAGCTGAAACGCCTCTTCAGGCACGAGTTCGTTTAGAAAGACAAGCTGCACTGCAGACAACTAGAAGAGCGATAGAAACACCAGAACAATCGCAGGCGAGAAGAATTCATAATGCAGACATGCAGACCACGCGCCGCCGAAATTTCATGCGCAATGATTGGGCTGTGTTTAATGGTACTGGGTTGCAATATGATCCTTCAATTGAATATCATAATAATCCATTGATTGTTATTGGCTCAATGAATAAAAAATGTCATTACTGCGATGCTTTTAAGTGGAAAGATGAAACTGCTGGAATGTGCTGTTCCGGTGGTAAAGTTTCACTTCCATTACTTGGTGAACCAGAAGAGCCTTTGAAAACTTTATTATTAAATGTTACAAATGAGTCAAAGCAATTTCTAAGCAAAATAAGAAAGTATAACTCTTGCTTTCAAATGACATCCTTTGGAGTTGATAAAGTCATAAGAATGCCCGGGTTTTCACCAACTTTTACTGTACAAGAACAGATATATCATCAAATTGGATCACTATTTCCAGAAGATGATGATCAGCATAAATTTCTGCAGGTCTACTTTATAGGTGAGATCACTATTTCCAGAAGATGATGATCAGCATAAATTTCTGCATGTCTACTTTATAGGTGATGAACAAAATGAAGTAAATCGTCGTTGCCAATATATTGAAGGAGTAGAAAGAGAAACGGTATTGAAAATTCAACAAATGTTACACAGTCACAATGTTTTGGTAAAAATTTTTAAAAGTGCGATAGACAACTGGCCTTCAGACAACTACAAAGTTATCATTCATGCTGATCGAACTCCACGTGGCGAACATGAAAGGCGTTATAATGCGCCGATGGTCAATGAAGTTGCTGTTTTGGTTACTGGTGATCCGAGCTCTCCACGAGACATAGTACTACGTGCACATGATAATACGCTAAAGCGTGTAGCTGACACTCATAGATTCTATGATGCTTTGCAGTACCCATTAATTTTCAGTAAAGGAGAATCTGGATATCATTTTAATATTCCACTCATTAATGCAACAACGGGACAACCAATTCCAAATAAAAAAGTTTCCTGCATGGACTTTTATGCGTATTACATGATGCTTCGAGAGCATGACTTCAACCTTCTTCTGCGTACAAGTCAACTTTTTCATCAATTCTTGGTAGATATGTATATTAAAGTAGAGAGCGAACGTCTTCGTTACATTTCTCTAAACCAGAAAAAATTACGAACTGAAAATTACATACATTTACAAGATGCGATTAGCGCAGACAATAATATCAGACCTAACGACATTGGCAAAATGGTTATTTTGCCGTCCACTTTTGTGAACAGCCCCCGTTATCTCCATGAGTAAACGCAAGACGCATTTTCTTATGTACGAACTTACGGAAGGCCTGATCTCTTCGTAACTTTTACCTGTAATACTTCGTGGCAGGATATAACTCAAGAGCTTATGTCTGGGCAAAAGGCCACTGATCGACATGACATAGTTGCCCGCGTATTTCGATTAAAGGTCCAAAAGTTAATGAACGTTGTAACAAAAGGAAAAATATTTGGAGACGTCCAGTGCCATATGTACTCTATTGAATGGCAGAAACGAGGTCTACCACATGTGCACATATTAATTTGGCTAAAGCAGAAGCTACTTCCTAATCAAATTGACAGCATAATTTGCGCTGAAATTCCAGATCCAGAAGAAGATAAAAATCTGTATGACACGGTTATTAAAAATATGATACACGGTCCCTGTGGAGCTCGCAATCCAGCGTCACCTTGCATGCAAAATGGCAAGTGCACAAAAAAGTATCCTCGAGAAATGATTAAAGAAACAGTTCACAGTGATATGGGTTACCCGTTATACAGACGTAGGGCCCCTACTGATGGTGGTAAACAAGTTAACATTCGTACTCGCAGTGGGGAAATAAAGAGCTTTGATAATAGCTGGGTAGTTCCCTATTCCCCGATTTTGTGTAAATTATTCAACGCCCACATTAATGTTGAAGCTTGCAATTCTGTGCGTGCAATAAAATATATTTGCAAGTATATCAATAAAGGAAGCGATCAGGCGATCTTCAATCTGCGTAATGAAGGTGCTGTACAGGCCCTCAATGAAATACAAACTTATCAAGCAGGAAGATATGTCAGTAGCAATGAAGCAGCATGGCGGCTTCTTGGCTTTCCATTACATGAAAGATATCCCACTGTTACACATCTTGCAGTACACTTAGAAAACGGACAGCGTGTCTTTTTTGATGAAAATACCTTTCAAGACAGGATTTTATCTCCTCCTAAGACCACGCTGACTGCCTTTTTTCACCTTTGTCAGAATGATACTTTTGCAAAGACATTATTGTACTCTGAGGTTCCCCGTTATTATACATGGAACAGTTCAAAAAAAGAATGGCATCGTCGTATTCATGGTACACCTGTTCGAAACCAACCTGGGCTTAAAGCATCGGATGCTCTTGGTCGTGTCTATACCGTACATGTTACGAATTTTGAATGCTTTTGTCTGCGCATGTTGTTGCATCATGTTAGAGGTCCAATTAGCTTTACAGAACTTAAAATTGTCAATGGTCAGGAATGTCAAACCTACCAAGAAGCATGTGAAGCTCGGCGACTGTTAGAAAATGACAATCATTGGGATGAAACTATGGAGGAAGCTGTACAATGCCGATCGCCAGATAAAATCAGGGAACTTTACGCTACGCTTTTATCTTCTTGCGGTCTTTCTAACCCTCAAACTCTTTGGAATAAGTACAAAGAATACATGGCTGAAGATATCTTACATCAACTGCAGCAAGTACACACAGACATTACTTTCAATGAACATGTCTACAATAAAACGCTAATTATAATCGAAAACAAGGTTTTTACGATGGTTGGAAAAAAATTAGATGATTTTGGAATGTCCAGCCCTCGACGAGACAATGTGGATGATTTTGATAATGAAATTGCACGAGAGCTAGATTATGATTTCATAGCACTGCAACATCAAGTGGCAGAATTAGTCCCTCAATTACTTCCAGAGCAAAATCATGTTTTCCATCAAATTTTACGTAAAATAGACTCCGGCCGTGGTGGAATCTTCTTTCTCGACGCACCAGGAGGAACTGGAAAAACGTTTTTGCTTAACTTATTATTAATGTCCGTCAGAAAAGACCAAAAAATAGCAGTTGCTGTAGCTTCGTCAGGTATTGCCGCGACGCTATTAAAGGGCGGTCGTACGGCACATTCCGTTTTAAAATTACCATTGAATTTGGCACAGGAAGATTCGCCCATCTGTAATTTTAGTAAAAATAGTTCACGAGGTAGGATGCTGCGACAATGCAAGCTTTTAGTGTGGGATGAAAGTACAATGTCTCATAAGAAGGCTATAGAAGCTTTAAACCGGACCCTCCAGGACTTGCGAGATAGTACAGATATAATGGGAGGCATGGTAGTTTTATTGGCTGGTGATTTCCGTCAAACCCTCCCAGTGATTCAAAGGGGGACACCAGCAGATGAAATTCAAGCGTGCATTAAATCATCAAGCTTATGGCCGACAGTTGAAAAATTGCGCCTGAAAACGAATATGAGAGTGCATCTTCATAATGACGTGGATTCAGGACTTTACGCAGAAATGTTGTTGAAAATTGGTGATGGTTGTTTAGACGTTGACGCTGAAGGCTACATATCACTGTCAAGAGAATTTTGTAATTTAGTAGAAAGTGATGTGGATCTCATTGCTAATGTTTTTCCGGAATTGCAACAAAATTTGTGTAGTGATCAGTGGTTGTGTGCAAGAGCAATATTAGCACCAAGAAATGAAATTGTAAATAGGATCAACACTTACATTTTAAACGAGGTTCAAGGAGAAATGAAGGAATATTTGTCAATGGATACAATTATGGATACGGAACTAAGTACTTCATATCCTGTGGAGTTTTTAAATTCAATTGAACTATCGGGTGTACCGTCACATAAACTTCAATTAAAACTAAATGTACCAGTAATGCTTATGCGAAATCTAGATGCTCCTCGGCTATGTAATGGAACAAAGCTTCGGATAACAAAATTGGGACAGAACATACTTGGTGCTACTATTTTAACAGGTGCCGGTAAGGGAAATAGTGTTATAATACCTCGGATACCAATTATTCCCACTGACATTCCATTCCAATTTAAAAAGGGTTCAGTTTCCCGTCAAGCTTAGCTTTGCTGTTACTATAAACAAGGCACAAGGACAAACATTACAGGTAGCAGGAGTGCATTTAGAAAACCCATGCTTCTCTCATGGTCAACTTTATGTAGCCTGTTCACGTGTATCTAATGCCCGGAATTTACACATATTTGCACCCGACGGGAAAACTTATAACATTGTCTATAAAAATATCTTAAATTAATAATACAAAGTAAGTTATTTTTTTAAATTGTTAGAATTCAGAATTATTTATTTTTGTTACGGTGAAATATATTTTAACATTTGTTGTTGCATTTCAATAAGCATATATTAAGGTGTTGAAACTTCATTGTCTGTAGTAATTTTTAAAAATTGTTGATCTCAGCCAAGCAATAAAATTTAGTTATTATATTGACTCATTTCTATTATTATACCCTTACCCTTTATCTCTCATACTTATTTAATTTCTCCACCGCGGGCGAAGCCGCGGGTAAAAAGCTAGTAATATTATAAATGCGAATGTAAGTTTGTTTGTTACGCTTTCACGCAAAAACTACTTAACCGATCATCATGAAACTTTGCACATACACTCTTGAAGGTATTAGAAGTAACATAGGATACTTTTCATAAAAAAAAAATAAAAAAAATTTACGAAAAATAAGAAAATTGTTTGTCAAAATATCGTCAAATTTAGCTACTTCAACGCCATCTAGCATCATAGTAATGAAGTTTCAACCCTGAATACTGTAATACCAACCCACTGTATTACCGACGCACAGTGTGAGAATTCGCAAATCTAGCGGAATTTAATTAAAAAAATGATATGCACAAACTGATGTAAAAGTTGGTTTTACTTGAAGCCTAAACCTTCTACTAACCGATTTAGAAAGAATTGTTAAGCAGGAGTGATGTAGAACGAAGATAATTGATGTCAAAGTTGCAATTAGTCATTTTTTCGGTGGCAATTGGCCAATTAGGGTGGTTTAGGTCTTTATTTTTTTGTGAGTGCACGGTTCAGTTTTTATTGAAAGTTTTGCTTTTATTTTATTAACAGGATATCGGAGAATTGAAAAGAAAGTAAAATTTTAATTTATATGGTGTTTAAATATATTTGTTGGAGGATAGGGTACAAAAAAAACGTAATTTTATACAATTTTAACATTCATTAGAGAAAAAATTAAATTATTTAGTGTTATTCGGATGCGAGACTATATGCATTTTAAAGCCTGATATGTCTGCTATAATTAACCGCTTTAAAGTGCTGCGCATAGGTGCGACGCCCACACATTTTTTTTTCATTTTCGAACTGGCCTTCAGCAAAAAATGAATGTCAAAATAATTGTTATTTTACTTATATTAACATGAAGTGCTACATTGACAAGATTTTTTTTTTCGTATGTGTAGGGGAGTTAAGTGTGAGTATAATTTTCGATTTTTGGAGCCCAACCCACCACACCCCCCCTCCCTCTTATTGAGGGGACATCTTCTATAAAGGGGTGATAAGAGTTCTACGTGATATTTTGAAAATAGTTATTTTTCGCAAAAAATACTGACATTATCTTGTAGATAATTAAATTCTCTACAATTTATGTAAATAAACTTTTTATGTAGGACTAAAAATAAAAAAGTTATAATTCAATAAAAAAAAAAAACAATTTTCAAAATAAATGTTATTTTAAAAGTTTTCTTTCTTTTTTCTCGATTTTGGACTTTTAAAGACATTTTTATTGAAAATCTGTTTTTAACTATAACTTTTTCATTTTCATTTCAATAGAACAAAGTGTATAAACATGAATTGTAGATAATTTAATAGTTGAAATCAATTAAATTATTATTAGTTTAATCCACCGATTTTGCCGATTGACCAACTTTCGGAGGAAGCGCAAGAAGCTAGGAGCAAATAAAACAGCAAATATCGTGAGCTATTAACGAGAAAAACTTCGCTGTTGGACACAATAACGGGTCTTTTAAATAGGCTATTGATAACATCGGACCCTTTTATAGCCAGTATAAGGTGCATTCCGAAAAGGAAAAAAAGTGCTATCAAGCATTAAATCTTAGACCTTTTAAATGCAACTAAATAATATAAAAACCTTGTTTTTAAGGTCTTTTTTGTAAAAAAATATAAATAATGTTTATTTTAATTTATGTATTTTATGTTTTTTATTAATAAATATAAGTAAAAAGGAACAAACGTTTTTTTTCAGCATAATTTAATTGTTCCTGATGTGCTTACCTAAGTGCATAAAACACGTAGTTTCAGAACTCCGTTCATTAAAATTTTGGCTAAGTATATATAAAATTCTATTTTAATTTCATATTGGTATCTATTAGTTATAAATATGACCAAAAAAATCAAGCATAAGCTTTTTTTCTGAGCGAAATTCCTTTGCTAAGAAGGGTCTATCAAACTGCAAAAAACGAGTACTTTTAAAGCTCTGTAAAAAAAAAATTAACAAAGTATTTTAATAATTGTTATTAAATTTCATTATTCACATATTTATAATTAATCCTGCAAAAAAAGAATTATCAAAAGGTAAAACTCGTAACCGCTATTAATTTAATTCCGCTAAATGAGCGAATTCTCACACTGTGCGACGGTGACGACAATATCTAATTCAATTGAATATAGTGTCAACTGTTTCTAATTTTTCTATATTTATTGTTATTTTTTCTTCTGTCGTTACATGCAGTATAATACTATTCACATTTTTAAGGTTATCCGTAATTTTTGTGGTTAGCTGTTACTTTATTAGTTTAGATCTTACTCGCTGATGTTAATTCTTACTCTGCTTTTATTTAAAAAAAATGCTAAAATTGTTTGTCAAAAAATCGTCATGTGGATCTCATTGCTAATGTTTTTCCGGAATTGCAACAAAATTTGTGTAGTGATCAGTGGTTGTGTGCAAGAGCAATATTAGCACCAAGAAATGAAATTGTAAATAGGATCAACACTTACATTTTAAACGAGGTTCAAGGAGAAATGAAGGAATATTTGTCAATGGATACAATTATGGATACAGAACTAAGTACTTCATATCCTGTGGAGTTTTTAAATTCACTTGAACTATCGGGTGTACCGTCACTTAAACTTTAATTGAAACTAAATGTACCAGTAATGCTTATGCGAAATCTAGATGCTCCTCGGCTATGTAATGGAACAAAGCTTCGGATAACAAAATTGGGACAGAACATACTTGGTTCTACTATTTTAACAGGTGTCGGTAAGGGAAATAGTGTTATAATACCTCGGATACCAATTATTCCCACTGACATTCCATTCCAATTTAAAAAGGGTTCAGTTTCCCGTCAAGCTTAGCTTTGCTGTTACTATAAACAAGGCACAAGGACAAACATTACAGGTAGCAGGAGTGCATTTAGAAAACCCATGCTTCTCTCATGGTCAACTTTATGTAGCCTGTTCACGTGTATCTAATGCCCGGAATTTACACATATTTGCACCCGACGGGAAAACTTATAACATTGTCTATAAAAATATCTTAAATTAATACTTTGTATTTTATTTTTTTAAATTGTTAGAATTCAGAATTATTTATTTTTGTTACGGTGAAATATATTTTAACATTTGTTGTTGCATTTCAATAAGCATATATTAAGGTGTTGAAACTTCATTGTCTGTAGTAATTTTTAAAAATTGTTGATCTCAGCCAAGCAATAAAATTTAGTTATTATATTGACTCATTTCTATTAGTATACCCTTACCCTTTATCTCTCATACTTATTTAATTTCTCCACTGCGGGCGAAGCCGCGGGTAAAAAGCTAGTAATTTAATAATTAACATAAATCTATATGACAAAATATTTGCCAAATGGCCGCCGCGACCTCGGCAGCAAACCGCCATCCGATGATTCAAATTTTTGATGACACTGAGGCATAATTGAGGTTCTATCCTGTTTATGTGCCGAATTATCTCTTCCTTTAGCTCTTGAATTGCACCTTTTCTTTTAAATAACACAAAAAAAGAACTCCAACGGTTTCAAATGCAAATCAAATGATTTTGGTAGCCAATTGACATCGCAACCTCGTGAGATAACACCCTTGCTTTGTGGCAAGTGGCACCGTCCTATATTGAAATCACATATCGTCCACATCAATATCTTCCAATTCGGGCCATAAAAAGTTCATAATCATCTAATGATATCGAACACCATTCACAGTAACTGCTTGGCCATTTCTTGCAACCATTCTAACCATTGACGATACTTGAAATAGCCAAGAGGCTTTAGTTTTTAAGTCTATTGCACCTTGTTAGCGTTTAAACGCAAGTCTTTATACATAATGTTCATTAACGACGAAAGACAGAGGTGCAATTGTTGGGAACGACGACGAGTTGAAGTGGACGGCTCTTCAGCAATGTTTGCTGCAGTAATAGCTTTAAGAGCATGCACTGGTGTTTTCACATTTTCTAAAGACTCCGTTTGCTCAGATTTTTCGACTGTATTCACATTTGGACTATTAAATTTACCGAAAAAATCACTACGATAAACATTTTGATTTGAACGCCCATTTTTATGATAAGTGTGAATACCTATAGTGCGTTGTGTATCCTTCCATAGTATAAATTGAATTAGTTGAATTAGTTGTTCTTGTGTTCTTGAAATGCGTGAAAATGGTCCGATTTTCATCGAAAATTATCTTCCATGTGATGATACCCATTTTAACATTTAAGGTTACGTTAATAAGCAGGATTGCCATATTTTGGGGTTCGGAAAATCCGATCAGAAAAAATTTTACAAAAAGCCTCTCGATCCTTAACGTGTCATTGTTCGGGGGGGGAGGCTTTTGGGTTGGTTGTGATTTTATCTATTTTATTCGAAAATGAGACTGGTGCTGTTGCTGCTGATAATTCCATGAAAAAGATATAGTACTGGAGCCGTGAAGTTTTTGGCTGATATTGTCTTCTATTCTAAATGTCAAAATGTCTTCTATTATAAATTCACCAAATTATATCGGTTACAATAACTTTCAATTTAAAGTTATTCATTAGTCATTCCGTCTTTAAGCATTTAAAGTATTTTGAGGCATATCATAAATTATGAGACAGTATAACACTTAATGGAAATAAGGAAAATCAAAAGACTTTTTACTTTGTTGGAAACATCAAGGATTATCACTTTAATAATGTCAATATGATAGACATAATAGACCCGACTATTCTAACCATAACAACAGCTATAGCTATCTCAAAGCAAATGGCAAACAAAAAATCGTGAATAAAACTCTTTGTCATAATTTATATAGGTACCTACATACATACATCCTTGGGTCTGCTCTGTCTATAGGTAAACGGATTTGCTTGTTTTCCAAGGATATATCATTAACACTAAAAATAAAAGAATTTTCTTGTCCTCAAAATAACAAGTGAAATAACAGACAGACAACATGCCTTCGAGGTATTCCTTTGTACCTATTTTCGCCGGTATACCGTATTACCCATCATCTGAGTCGCATTACATCAAAGAATAAAAAATAAAAGTATGGAAAAAAGGAAGAAAATAAAAGACAATAATTTCGGTAATTCATAGCGAAGAAGCGCAACTCATAGAAGAATTTTCCGCTTGAACTTTTAGCACTCTCTGACATCATCAGCAAGCAGAGCAGAGGAGGCGGCGGCGCACAGTGTGAGAATTCGCAAATCTAGCGGAATTTAATTAAAAAAATGATATGCACAAACTGATGTAAAAGTTGGTTTTACTTGGAGCCTAAACCTTCTACTAACCGATTTAGAAAGAATTGTTAAGCAGGAGTGATGTAGAACGAAGATAATTGATGTCAAAGTTGCAATTAGTCATTTTTTCGGTGGCAATTGGCCAATTAGGGTGGTTTAGGTCTTTATTTTTTTGTGAGTGCGCGGTTCAGTTTTTATTGAAAGTTTTGCTTTTATTTTATTAACAGGATATCGGAGAATTGAAAAGAAAGTAAAATTTTAATTTATATGGTGTTTAAATATATTTGTTGGAGGATAGGGTACAAAAAAAAGCGTAATTTTATACAATTTGAACATTCATTAGAGAAAAAATTAAATTATTCGGTGTTATTCGGATGCGAGACTATATGCATTTTAAAGCCTGATATGTCTGCTATAATTAACCGCTTTAAGTTGCTGCGCATAGGTGCGACGCCCATACATTTTTTTTTCATTTTCGAAATGGCCTTCAGCAAAAAATGAATGTCAAAATAATTGTTATTTTACTTATATTAACATGAAGTGCTACATTGACAAGATTTTTTTTTTCGTATGTGTAGGGGAGTTAAGTGTGAGTATAATTTTCGATTTTTGGAGCCCAACCCACCACACCCCCCCTCCCTCTTATTGAGGGGACATCTTCTATAAAGGGGTGATAAGAGTTCTACGTGATATTTTGAAAATAGTTATTTTTCGCAAAAAATACTGACATTATCTTGTAGATAATTAAATTCTCTACAATTTATGTAAATAAACTTTTTATGTAGGACTAAAAATAAAAAAGTTATAATTCAATAAAAAAAAAAAACAATTTTCAAAATAAATGTTATTTTAAAAGTTTTCTTTCTTTTTTCTCGATTTTGGACTTTTAAAGACATTTTTATTGAAAATCTGTTTTTAACTATAACTTTTTCATTTTCATTTCAATAGAACAAAGTGTATAAACATGAATTGTAGATAATTTAATAGTTGAAATCAATTAAATTATTATTAGTTTAATCCACCGATTTTGCCGATTGACCAACTTTCGGAGGAAGCGCAAGAAGCTAGGAGCAAATAAAACAGCAAATATCGTGAGCTATTAACGAGAAAAACTTCGCTGTTGGACACAATAACGGGTCTTTTAAATAGGCTATTGATAACATCGGACCCTTTTATAGCCAGTATAAGGTGCATTCCGAAAAGGAAAAAAAGTGCTATCAAGCATTAAATCTTAGACCTTTTAAATGCAACTAAATAATATAAAAACCTTGTTTTTAAGGTCTTTTTTGTAAAAAAATATAAATAATGTTTATTTTAATGTATGTATTTTATGTTTTTTATTAATAAATATAAGTAAAAAGGAACAAACGTTTTTTTTCAGCATAATTTAATTGTTCCTGATGTGCTTACCTAAGTGCATAAAACACGTAGTTTCAGAACTCCGTTCATTAAAATTTTGGCTAAGTATATATAAAATTCTATTTTAATTTCATATTGGTATCTATTAGTTATAAATATGACCAAAAAAATCAAGCATAAGCTTTTTTTCTGAGCGAAATTCCTTTGCTAAGAAGGGTCTATCAAACTGCAAAAAACGAGTACTTTTAAAGCTCTGTAAAAAAAAAATTAACAAAGTATTTTAATAATTGTTGTTAAATTTCATTATTCACATATTTATAATTAATCCTGCAAAAAAAGAATTATCAAAAGGTAAAACTCGTAACCGCTATTAATTTAATTCCGCTAAATGAGCGAATTCTCACACTGTGCGGCGGCGGCCAGGATCGGCGGTGGCAATGGCAACCTAATAGAATCTAGAGCAACATTCTTCTTGTCGCTTATCGCTTGCCGTGCTATTTTTCCTTATTTTTGTTTTTATTTCTAGAGGCAAAAATTAATCGCAGCACACGAGAAATGATAAATGCACGAAAAGCTGCTCAACTTCTGCAGGATATAAAGGATATCATTTTATCCTATTTCTTTTGCAGTTTTCGTTTTTTTGTTTTTGCGCCACACTGCACAAAGAGCTCTTACATCTATCTGACTTTTGTTTGCTATGTTGCTACAAATATGACAGAAAAAAAGGATCTATATGCTTGGAAGGATATCCTGCGGAGATGCTAGGAAGATTATTTTACACGTTTATCACCGTTTCCATTTTGCTACATTAAAAATGAAAAATATTCCCGCCGAGCTCTGGTTGCCAAATGAAAGGAATCAGTTATCTTTAACGCTGTTCTGTGCTGATGTGGCGCGGATGCGGATGCGGAGTCTTGGTAAAAGGGGTCAATTTTATCGAGGTCCTGCAAGAACACTACTCAGAATAATTACGGACAACCAATGGCACCCGCCTTGGCAGCAGACACTTCATCTAAAAACCAAAAATCGGTAAGAAGAAAAGAAAAAATAAAACGGGTGCATCGGGGTGAAAAGTGAAATGTGAAAAGTCAAAGACCCAGAGGGATGAGTTCATTTATTTTAACCCCGACAAATGACAATTCATATACCTCTCTCCAAAACAACAACAACATAATATAGACCTCGGGTTCCGTTCCTTTTCTTTTTGTTTGTGATGTGACGTGATAACATGTTCCCGTTCTTCCCGAAAAATCAGAGCATATCGAATTTGGAAGTGGTGCGGATTAATGTTTGTCGGTATTTCCAGCACGTGACATGAAACAAATTTATGTTTTCTTTTCATTCTCTCACTTCAAATGTTGTTTCTTATTTTGTTACCATTTTTTTGGGCAACAACGGGTAGAAATGCAGACGGGCACGGGGCTAAAGTGATGCGGTTGAAGTTTTTCCATTGAAATTGGATTACTGGGATTACTTCACACTTCAGCATCGCGATGAATCAATTTCTATACGAACTAATTATCTATTGGTTTTTGGGGTGAGGTTTTGAGAGTGTTTTTGGAGGATGGGTTATAGGCAAGGAGTAGGCATTAGGAAAAAGTAAGTTTTTAGGTAATTTTGCACACAAGTCGGGGTAATCATCAGTGACCAAATGATAGATGGATATGATAATGGACTTTTGTCAATAGTTTCCTGGGAATCTAGGGTCATAGAGATCAAGTATATGCGAGTGGACATCATTGAGAAGATTCGACATGGAAGGTAATCGAGAAAAGTCATCTCGTAATTTCTATAATTTGCATGCGTCATTAAAGTAGTCTGAAGTGTCATTATTTTTTTCGAAGGAATCTTGGGAAGGCTATATTTGGCGTAAATCGTGATATCTATATTAGTAAACGGTTCTCACGGTGAGAGTATTTTTTTTTTTTCAATTTGAATACTTTTTATCGTAAATGAGAAAGTTTTCTCATCAATACGACTGCGCGATTCTTTCCTTTTTGGTCTTTCATAATCAGCATTTTCAAAGAGATATCGATAAAATTGTATGGATATTGAGATATGAGTGGTGCATGGTCAGAATTGGTACCAAAAAAAAGGTAATACTGTGAAGATTTTATTTATTTATTTATTTATTTAATGTACAAGCAATATTACAGCTAACAGATATAAGCTAAGCACTCCAAGAGCAAATTAAAAAGTGAATAAATATTATACTTCAGTTTTAAATTTACTACGATTAAGATTAAAAAAGTCAATATTTGAAGACACTTCATTGAAATATACAATAGATCTTGATAAAGTTTCATTACTACCATAATTTGTCATGTGAATTCTTTGGAATAAGAAGAATCTAGCTCTCATAGACCTAGGGGGAACATAGATTGGTACCAAGGCAAGAAAAGATGGACATTTAATTTGGTAGCATAGTAAGCCTCTAATAAGCATTACACTATGAATTTTTCTTCTTGATTGTAACGACTTTATTCCAAGTAATTGGCATCTAGCCTCATAACTAGGACTAAAGTTCCAACCCATTTTATTAAATATATATTTTGTAAATCGTCTTTGAATCTTTTCAATCCGATCAGAATGAACTGTATAAAAAGAACTCCAAATAACATCTGCGTATTCCAAAATTGATCTGACGAGAGATATATACAAGGATAATAACACGAAAGGATCTTTAAAGTCTTTTCCATTTCGTTTTATGAAACCTACAAGCGAATTGGCCTTAGGAACCAAATAATCGAAATGACCTTTAAAAGAAAGTTGGGAATCAAGAATAACTCCTAAGTCTTTAATACTTGAAACCCTATCTAAATCCACAGATTCAATTGCATAGTTGAATAACAAAATATGAGATTTTCTGGAAAAAGAAATCGTGTTACACTTTTTGATATTGAATTTAAGGCTATTGATGTGACACCAATTTGATAAAGAATCAATGTCAGATTGCAAAAGATGACAATCGCCTAAACTCGAAACTTTTGAAAATATTTTCAGATCGTCAGCATATAATAAACATTCACAATAATTAAAGACCGAGACAATATCGTTAACGAACATTATGAAAAGGAGCGGAGCTAGGTGGCTACCTTGCGGGACACCTGATGTACACTGAAATTCCTTTGTGTATGTATCTCTAATCTTAACTTGTTATGTTCTACAAGATAAATATGACGATAACCAACAAAGAAAGTGAGAATGAAAACCAAAAAGCTGAAGTTTTTTCAGAAGTGTTTGGTGGTTCACAGAATCAAAGGCTTTACTAAAGTCAGTGTATACTGCGTGCACTTGAAATTTTTGTTCCATAGCATTAGAGACATACGAAGTGAAATAAGTTAAATTGGTAACAGATGATCGACCGGATACAAAACCATGCTGTACTTCTGATAAATATTCACTTGTAAGAAAATCAAGCTTTATTTTCACCATGCTTCCAAACACTTTTGGAATTGCGGAGAGTTTACAAATACCCCAATAGTTTCCTACATCATTTTTAGAACCTGATTTGTGTATAGGGACCAAGTAAGAAAGTTTCCATTCATCAATAAAAATACCTTCTTGGAGGGACTTGTTAAATATGCTTAGTAAAGGAGCACAGATGGAATCTCAACAATTTTTTAACACTGGCGAAGGAATGCCGTCTGGTCCAGAACTATAATTAGACTAAAGTGATTTCAGTCCGGAATTAACTTCTTCAATACTTAACTGGATCGAGCCAATATCAAACCTACTTATTATGTTGTTTAGTGAACTATTATTAAATCCTGAATGAGAATAAACGGATTTGAAATAATTAGCAAACAATTCAACTATGGAGTCTAAATCCGACGATTCAACACCTCTGAAAAACATGGTATTTGGAATTCCTATCGATTTTCTTTTAGAATTGACAAATGACCAGAACGATTTACTGTTGTTTTTGATATTACTTTCAATATTCAAGATATAAGCTCTATATAAAAACTTACTAAGAACTACAAAATCTTAACGTAATTTACTAAAATTATCATAATCCGGTTGATTTTGTGATTTATTGTATTTCACGTATGCATTACGTTTTTTTCTTTTTAAGTCACCAAGCTGCTTATTAATCCAAGGTGAATCCGATGATTTTTTTTGAAAGAATAAGGAACAAATCTTTCAAAACCCATTAATACAATTTCAATGAAGCGGTTGTACATATTTTTCAAATCAAGAAACAAAAATTCATTTAACCAATCAATGTCAGAGAAATAATTATTTAGTTGTACAAAATTAGTTTTAGAAAAATTATACGATCTAACAGTTTTTTATCATCATTTAACGAATAAGTGGCAGTTATTGCCACTGATGATTTTCCAACACGGGAACAGGCAACATACAATTGAACATGTGAGAAACATGGATTTTCTAGATTAATACCACAAACACTTAATGATTGTCCCTGGGACTTGTTTATGGTCATAGCAAAATCAAGCCGCACTGGAAACTGTAGTCGTTTAAACTCAAATGGCACATCAGTCGGAATCATTGGTATATGATGATGCGCGGTATAAGAACATCTTCTCCTTTATACTTTCCTTTGAGTATGGTTGCTTCGATATATCTTATCGCTAACCGTGTACCGTTGCAAAGACGCGGTTGGTTGATATTTCGCAACACTATAACTTTTGATCCAACCTTTTAAATTGAAGATTGTAAGATGGCAATCCTGGCAAATCCAGCGAGTTTAAAAATTCCGGTGGATAATTGATTACATCATCTTGGTTAGTAGCCGAATCAACTGATTTACATATACATATATCCTCGATTCGCCTGTAATTTGTTCTTGAATTTTGAAATTCAATTCATTTACATTAATGTTTTTTGCAGCCAGTATAGCTCGTTCGCTCAACCAATCATGGTTTCTGTAATTTTGAGAAACACCTTCTAAATAAGTTCGTCTTTTAATTGCTTTATACGTTGTAATTGATCATTTCGACGATGTAAAACAATATCAC
The DNA here is from genome assembly GCA_920104205.1 of Eupeodes latifasciatus. Classification (NCBI taxonomy): domain Eukaryota; kingdom Metazoa; phylum Arthropoda; class Insecta; order Diptera; family Syrphidae; genus Eupeodes; species Eupeodes latifasciatus. Next base: position 46,743,183 of record OV049924.1, on the reverse strand, counting down.
GGGATTCTCCAACTACAACGCAACGATAACAATTTCATCAATAGTTGGTACATTTTAACGTCTTGCATGTTGACCTGCAGCTCTGATTACAATTTTTTGATTATCAGATGGCATCAGATCCAGTGCAGTTTTGAACAATATAATCAATTGATTGTGTTCATGAAATAAAGTTTGTAATTGTTCTACAATAGACCTCTTTACTAAATTGTTATTTGCCCAACGCATATCAATTTCTTGTGGTGAATTGCCCATAAAATAAATTTTCAGGAATTTGCTGTCGCTATCTGACACTGATAACAGTAAACCTTCTCTGTGATATATTTGCCCTTGTATCTGTTAATTAAAAAAAAATATTATTTTTGTACCAAACACTATAAAATAAAATAAATAAGCAATGGGGTATAAATTTATGGATTGTCAGTGATCAAACTTAAAAAAGAGGCTGGGATGCGACCCACACTGATAACTTCCCATCCCGTCTATCGATTTGTCTTGCTTAAAGGTTTGTCTAAATGTATCAATTCTTGCCAAATTTGCGTTCTATTTTTTGTAGATTTTATTTTTTTTATGAAAAAACGGACTGTTGGATTTTTATAAAAAAATTACTGAATATAAAAAACAATATTTTCTGTGAAATAAAATAAGTTTGAAGCCAATATTTTTAATTTTTGAAAAGCTATTTGAGCCGAAAATCAATTTTTACCAACTTTTATTAATTTTTTTGTTTAGGTTTTTGTTTTTTGTAAAAAAACTGTCAATTCGATTTTTCTCAAAATTTTTCCTAATGTTGAAAACAATATTTCTTATAAGTTAAAATTAGTTAGAAGCCATAATCTCAAATTTTTGAAAAGATATTTAAGTCGAAAATCAGTTTTTACCAACTTTTGTTAAATTTTTTTTTCGGTTATTAATTTTTTGTTAAAAAACTGACAATTCTATTTTTTTCAAAATTTTACTGAATGTTGAAAACAACATTTTTTGAAAGATAAAAGTAGTTTAAAGCCAATATCTCAAAGTCTTGAAAAGATATTTGAGTCAAAACTCAATTTTTACCAACTTTTTTTTATTTTTTTTAGGTTATTATTTTTTGTAAAAAAAACTGTCAATTCGATTTTTCTCAAAATTTTATCAGATGTCAAAAACATTATTCTTCATTGCACAAAATTGTTTTGGAAATGAAATCATATTTTAGTCGTAAAATTTTCGAAGTGACAAATTTTTTTTTCAGTTTTTTTGATTTATAAAAAAAACCGTTAATTGAATTTTTTTCCAAAAACATAATTGTTTAGTATCACGTTACAATATATAATATAAAATTTAATTCAAGTCTCTAGCGTCATTGGTTCATGAGATATTTAGGGTTAACCAAAATGTTCACCTTTTTTTTAAACTGCTATGGTAAAAAAACCACCCACGCAATTTTCTTGAGAGCCCTTTCTGCATCTTTCTGCCTTATTATCTGTATAACAAAATTCGTTTGAAGTCGATATCTCTTCTGGTTCTTGAGCTATGGACGACGAAAAAAACGTCGCGAACGTACGGACGTACGGACGTACGTACACACGCACGCACAGACATCTTTCTAAAAATCTTTTATTTCGACTCTAGGGACCTTGAAACGTCGAGAAATGTCAAAATTTTCAATTTGTCAAATCGGACCCATTACAATAACTTCCTATGGGAAGTTAATAATATTTGATCTTAAAAATTATATATTTAGTTATAACTAATACGTATCTATCAATAAACATCTTAAATTAGGTGATAGAAAATTTTGTTCGCTAAAATAATTATGAATAACTGCTATAATACATACTCGTACCTTGAAAGTTGACATGAAATTTTCCCGAACTACATTTGTTGCCCCCAATTAAGTCATTTAAAAGCAATTGTTATAGTGTTGGATAAGTGTCAAAAAGTGTATGGAATCTGTTCCTATTCCTGAAACCAATGAGTACAATGGCTCTGGTGGTGGATCCAATGGTATCAATTTCAATTTCACTTTCACTAACACTAACACTCTGCACAAAACACGATACATGGATTTGTTTCAGCCGTTTATCAGTTGGCAAAAGCAAACTCAGTAGATAAGGAAACAGAAAATCCAATAAAAACAACAGCAAATCGAGATCTAAACTTTTTTCTTCTTTTTTTTTTAACTGGATATGACTTGAAGTCAAATTCTTTAAGCCGACTACGTTTTAGTTAGAAAAAATTTGTATGGAAAAAAGAAAAGGGCTGTTTTTATGGTTTTTCCGGCAATTATTGGAATTTTTCTCGCCGTAAAAACCATCCTTGAGCTTCAATGAACATTTTAAAAAAAGAATTGGCCAAATTGGTCCAGGCGTTGTTGAGTTATGCGCTTACCAACACATTTTGCGATTCATTTTTATATATAAGAAAGAAGATACCGAAAGTGCAAAAGCAAGTTTTTCTTACCAAAATTGTTAAAAAATTTTCTTTTGCAAAAACTATTGATGACAGAGGAGTATAAAAATTGACAATGTATCTTAGTTCTTCAAAAAGTGCCTTGGATTTATTTGTTTTTATGTAGCTCTACATAAAATGTGATTCTAAGAATTTCTTAAACATCATATTAAAAGAATCAATAAAATATTATAAACGAAGATGATTATTTAATGTGTATACGTACATATGTACAAACACTTCACTTCAACTAAATACGCACCAACATTTTTAAAAACATTTTGAACCATTTATTTCCAAATATTGATAATTATTGTTCCATCTGTTGAAGCTAACTACCTATGCTAAGAAAAGAAAGTAAAAAAAATTATCCAAAACCAAACACTAGTTTTTCTTTCGCCCGCACTTGCAAAGCTTTCTACTAGGAAAAATTAAATTTTGTTTGAGTCAACTGAATAGGTACCTACATAAATTTAAATTGTTAGTGGGTACGAATAAAATAAGTTTCTATTAAGTTTGGTAGTTGTTACTTCCAAATTTATTTTTAATCATTTCTTATATTAGATCCAATATAAATCAACGAAATTTCGCACCACGTTTACTCAGTTGCATAAATTAAGGATTCTTTTTCGCCAAATTGACGACTAACCTAATTAATTGTGGGTACCAAACATCCCCAATTACATTATACAATGTTTTGATCGGATGAGTACAGCAGCCATATTTTACTCTTCTGTTCAAGCTCATGTTGGTAAGAAAAGCTAAATGGTCAAACAAATTTAGAATATTTATTAAAATTTATTTCCAGGATTTCCTTTTACCCAGCTACAGTAATTATTGATGTGACGACCTCAATGTCAACTGTTCCATAATAACTTACAGCTCTCCATATCACAACACATCCTTTATGGGTGGCTTGAAAAAAAACACGTATGATACTATGCTTTTTAGAGCTTATTAATTAAGTATTGAAAAACTCTAGCGTGGTTTTAATTTTAATTCGTTTAATAATAACTCTTTTTTCCAATTTGTTTGTTTTATTTTTGCAACAGAATCAGAATAATCTGATGAACACCTTAAAACTGTTCGTTCTCAAGCTGCTAAGAATAAACGCCATTAAATCTTCGCTTAATTGAATCAGGTGCTTCACGTCCAGTTAGTCCTTGGTGTCTAAACAAATTCATTTAAGGTTTTAAAAAAAACGCAAAGGCATGTAGATCTATACTTTTTGGTTTTTAAATTTTAGATTAGAAATTCAATTTCACTGCAAACAGTAAAAGTGTTTATTTTAACTGTCCAGCATTTGAAAACGCTATTAACAACTATAAAGCAGTGGTTGTACCTATTAACTTGCCTGACAAAAATTTCTGGTTTGTATTTTTTTTTATTTGCATAATTTTTCTTCTCAACATCTTAAAGGAGTAGAGAGCATCAACAGATTACACGAAAACCCACATCATTTGGAAAACATGCACAAAGTATTTTCAAAAAACGTTTTGGTTGAAGCAGGGTGTTCACTGTTCATACGTAGATGCTACTTTTTCAGACTTGAAACGTAGAAAAAAACTTTATATTTTAAAACCTTTGCATTTATTTTCTATTTGTTTATGTGAATTGTTGCAAAACCACAATAATTCAATTAACGAAAAACAAAAATAAGTCATTACTAACTTCCGGGTGCTATTTTATTTAAGTTTAAAAGCTGCCACTTTAATTATAAACTTTTAAATAATTTTCAATTGTAAGAAATAAAAACTCGAAAGTAGAGTAGAGCAAACGCAACGAACTTTACGAAGACTAAAATTAAGTGCCATCTCCGATTTTGTTCAAACTATTTGGTTAATTGATACGAGTTTAATGTTCGCTTAAAAACTAAGAGCAAAACAATAATACGTTTTCCACAGAACCAGACTGCCATTATTGATTTGCCATTTATTACTTAAACTAAGCTATCAATTGTGTTTAACTCCTCCATTAAAATTCCTAAAAAGAATGTTGTTTCAATTTCTTTAATTTTGTAACTTAACTAATAATGTTTGTACCAGAATTTGCAGCTTATTAGATTTAGTATCTTGAAAGTTAATATAATATTGTTTAAAATTCTTCTACGTTCCGTGAAAAAAATAATGCTATTGGAAAAATAAGAAAATCATAATTCTTTTAAAACCATGTTTGAATAAACAACTCACTTTAACGTTTTTGGATTGTTTGTAGACTTTGTATTATAATTTTAAATAATTAAAAAGCATTGAATATTGTGTACACATTAAAAAAACAAAAAACACTCAAAAAATAATAATAAAAATATTGTCAAAATCAAACCAGTATATCTAAAAACAAATGAAATTTGCGTAATATGATTTATCACAGGAAAAAACATCCAAATAAACCATATCAAATCAAAATAAGAAGAGATACAAAATTGTTTCATAAATTTTCTTTTTATTAAAATTTAATACAAGTTATGAATGACAGACACATTTCAAAAACAAAAATATTTTATTTCCTAAATTTAGGAAACTACAAATTATATTTAAAAAATTGTCAAAAACTATGTTTATTTAATGAAAGTATAAAAATGAGGATTAAGAAAACATAATTTCGAAAATATATTTCATAAAACATACATTTTAAGGCGCACCCCGCCGGAAGAAAATAACATCAATGTTAAAAATTCTTACCTCAAGACTTAGGTATTAAAAATTGAATAATTTAATGTTTTTCATGTGACTTTTATGTACAGAAAAAACATAATATTTAAAATAAGTTTTGCTTTACTATGCATTTGTTTGCACCATTATTCAAAAAACATAATTTATTAAAATGCTAGATTAAAAAAAAAATTAAAGTAATAAACAAATGAATTGTAGAGAAGATTTAATTATAACAATAACAAGTGAAAATATCTTCCCTTTCTTTTGTTTCCAAAAATTATCCTAACCAATAAATAAATAAAGACAGAATTTCAATTTTTGTTTTTTTTTGCAAAATATTATTTATTCCAAAATTATTCGCTACGTGATTTTTATATTTTTTTTTAAAATGAAAAAACTTTTACACTTAAAATTAATTCGTTTGTACAATTTTCATTATTTTGTTGTTTTTTCTTTTGTTTCTGTAAGTTAACTTTTACATTTAAAAAAATTACATACAACTTATGGTGATTTAAAGAACAAACAAAAATAAAATGTTTAAAGAAAAAACACATTTTACTGCACATAAATGTTTGTTGGTTTTTGATACATGAGTATTTTTTAGCGCTGAATAGGAAGTTGTAGTAATCTTAGTTTTTAGTAAACATCATGAATTAGAATTAGTATAATTAGTGTATAGTATGAGTTGTATTTTAATTTGTAGAAAATGTTTTGTGAAGTTGGAAGAAAAGTTGAAAAGTTGTCGGGACTTATCTTCATTTCTGCTCACCGCACATCATCGGTTGAAAACCACTTAGTTATATTTTGGAATCACAATACGCTTTGAATGAGCTCCCATTATCCTCTCTAATGGGAGACACGAGTTCTACGTGCCTAGTTTTTGCTACCATCATCATCGTGGTCATGATGGTCATCTGTGTTCATCGATTCTGCCGAGGATGGCTTATGCTGATGATTTAAGGACGGTTGCTGTTGGATAAATTCCACGGATATTTGAAGAATTCCATTTCCGGCGGCGGTAAGGTGGTGATATCGCATGGCGTAGCAGAAAACTTGTGCCATCAGCTCCCAGCACAAGTTATTGCAGAGTGTGTAGTTATTTAACGGTATTTTAACACTCTTGATGACTTTTGGTTTTGTTTTTTCTGCCAATTTAGCCTGATCCGGGATATAGTATGCAATTGCCATCTTTTACACTTTTGTCTTTAAAATTCACACAAAAATCGAAGTTAACTTTTTTGGCGCCAAATCGTTTTTCACTTCACGAAAATACGACGAAAGTCTTAATACGTATGAGGAAATATTATACTATGCGTGTTGCCACTTCGGTGGTTCTAAACAAACTGATTGAGAAGTCCTTTAGTCAAGAGGATATAAATAAACTTGTGGAAAGCAGCAACAGCATTACACGAAACCTATAGACGTTACCTATAGGAAGGAATATAGAAGGGAATCTCCTTTGGATGAAGCCCGACTAAATGCGACAAGCGACACCCTTGTCGGAAAATAAAAATAATAATAATCCCCTCGCAATGAAAATCAACTGTGCAATTGAGGACACCAAGTCTGAGTCACCCTTGTAAATATTTTTCGTCTTTGTTTTGTTTGAAACCATCAGGAGGGGAAACAACACTGCATAGAAGAAGTAGCACGACCAAATGTACATAACATTATGTATTCGAAGTGTGCTCCTTGAATCACTCGCATCGCACTAACAGCCTTCATTTCCATCATCAGAATCAGAAGAACCCTGTAACGCTAACGCCGTACTACCGCACCACCGCACCTCCGAATCACCCGGCCGAACCAGAAGAGGGTTGACACACATAAAATGTGTTAAACAATAAGTTTGACTTCCCCATTTATCAGCTAAGTACGTGATGTACATTATATTTATCGAATTGTTGGTAAGGTAGGTTTACTACAAAACGCACAGGGGGAGGTTTTATAGTACTAGATAGGTATAAAGTGCAATACCTACTTTATACCTTTAGGTACTACCTAAACCTAACCTCTACCTATAGTCTCTACTATAGAGAAACCAGAAGCATACTCAGAGGTATTTGTTGATTCATTGTGGGGTAGTCGTAGAGGGTAGATATTATTTGTTTGAGATACATTTTGCTTGTTGCAAGTCCAATATTTGATAACTGTACTCTCTGTTATACCAGGAATTCAGGATATAGGTAAACCTGGGTGGATGAAATGAAAATTCTAAGAGAAAAGTCCTTAAATGATTCGGTTCGTGTCCTGTGCTCTGGGAAGGGGAAATAAGAAAATGTATATAATGCTTTTTATCTTCAAAAATGAATTCGGGGAATATTTGGATATACATTATAATATTTTGGCAGGATAATTTAAGAGAGTTAGGTATTGAAATTTACCCGTTAAGAGAAGAAAACAGTGTTAAGAAAGGTGTAGTACGCCGTAGCTTACCTTCTCACTCATTTTCTGAAATTTTACTCTTAAAATAATGTTGAATTCGGTGATGGGGTTGGGTTTTAGGTATGTAGCTAATAATTGAGCTGATAAATTTTGGCGGTAAATTTAGGAAAGTGTTGCTTTTGCAAATTTTTGAATACCTACAAGCTCACACTAAGGAGAATACAATTCAAGGCACTTCACGTGTTAAAGTCTCATTTTGAAGGCATAAACAATTTTGGATAATTCTTGAAGAAGTCAAAAACTAGTACCTATGTATAAAAAGGGTGATTTTTTAAAAGCTATAGGAAAGTTTTTCAAAAAAAAAAATACATACAATTTACAAAAATGCATGGAATCTTTACTTGAATCGATAGTACTGACCATTATAGTTTAATGTATTAAGATTATTTCATGCCAATGTTGACCTTGACTGCGCCTCAAATGATCCATCCGCTTAGTCCAATTTTTGCATACTCTTTCCAACATTTCGGCCGGTATCTTACGAATAAATGCTTCAATGTTGTCTTCCAATGCGTCAATTGAAGCGGGCTTGTCTATATAGACATGAGCTTTAACATAACCTCACACAAAATAGTCTAAAGGCGTTAAATCGCACGATCTAGGCGGCCAATTGACCGGTTCCGAACGTGAAATAAAATGTTCACCGAACATGCCTCTACATAAGTCCATTGTTGCGCGTGCTGTGTGGCATGTGGCACCGTCTTGTTGAAACCACATGTCATGCAAGTCAAGCTCTTGCATTTTGGGTAAAAAAAAAGTTGGATATCATCTCACGGTAGCGCTCACCATTCACAGTTACGTTACGATTCGCATCATCTTTAAAGAAGTACGGTCCAATGATGCCACCAGCCCATAAACCGCACCAAACTGTGACTTTTTCTGAATGCATTGGTAGCTCTTGGAATGCTTCTGGCTGATATTCACTCCAAAATTGACAATTCTGCTTATTTACGTACCCTGACCATATTTACGTAACTGACCATAAAATGGAAGAAGCACGCGATGAACTTTCTTAACAGAGCACGCATTTTGATAATAAAATTCAATAATTTGCAAGCGTTGTTGGTCGTTTGTAAGACGATTCATGGTTAAATTATAGACCAAACTGAAGATGTTTGACAGTGAAACAAAACATGAAACGTCCGACAGCTGTTTAAACCAGTGTTGCCAAATAGATAATAGCTCAAAATCACCTTTTATTAAACCTTATTAAAGTAAAATATCGAAAAAATATAGAAGCTTCACAACAATTGTGATATACAGGGTGGGCCGTTAATAAGTGCACTTTTTGTCTCGCTCTAACTCCCGAACGAAATAACCGAGACGCGCGGGGATGGTATCTCCTTGCAGCTCGAGATCTAAATTTTTAGTTGCAATGAGTCCGTTCACGGGAGAGCAGCGCGATTTCTGCGTTCGCGCCTTTTATGAAAACAATCGCTCATACGTGACTGTTCGTCGGCTTTTTCGGGTAAAGTTTGGATTACGCAACATCACCGAGTGTCCAAGAACGAATGTAATCAAAAAATGGATCGTAACATTCGAGGCAACGGGATCAACGCAAAAACTTCGACCTACAGGACGCCCACGTTCCAGGCGGACTGCAGAAACAATTGAACGCGTACAAGCTTCTGTGCGCGAGGATCCAAGAAGCTCTACACGGAAACGCGCTGCGGCCCTGGGAGTACCCAGAACGACTTTACGTCGCATTTTACGGGATGATTTGAAGTTATACCCTTACAAAATTCAGATTGTCCAAGATTTGAAAGAATCCGATTTTGTTTCACGGTTCAATTTCGCAACAGAAATGTTACGGAGATTCCCTCACTTCAATAACATTATCTTCTCAGACGAAGCTCATTTTCATGTCAACGGATTTGTTAATCGACAAAATTGTCGATACTGGGGAACAGAAAATCCACGCTTAAAACATGGACGACCGTTACACTCTCCGAAAGTGACCGTTTGGGCCGGAATAGCCAAGTGGTGGATCATAGGGCCGTATTTTTATGAAGATCGATACGGGCGTAATGTTACTGTTAATTCAGAGCGTTATGTTTCGATGCTTAGAGATTTTTTAGCTCCAAAACTGCAAGAATCGAGTGGTTACACTATTCACACCTGGTTCCAGCAAGATGGCGCTACCTGCCATACAAGTAACGACTCTCTGGAGGTCGTTAGAGAAATGTTTCCTCTATGGTTGATATCGAGGAGGGGTGATATTGCTTGGCCACCCAGGAGCACTGACTTAACGCCACCGGATTTCTTTTTATGGGGCTACCTCAAGAGTAAGGTGTACTCTAATAATCCTTCAACGACGGCTGAATTAAAAGCGAACATTGAAGAAGAAATCCGCAACTTTTGACAAAAGTGTTCCAAATTCTCAGAGTCAGATTGGAAGAGTGCTGTAGGCGAAATGGACAATATTTGGATGATTTAATTATTAAAAAATAAAAATTAATTTCGTTTTGTATAATTTAAAATAAATATTTCATTTAAAAGCGCTACAGTTGTATTAATATAATTTTTTTTTAAGTGCACTTATTTACGGCCCACCCTGTATAATTGAAGGACTGTATGGGAATTACGTAAGCACGAGTCTTAGTATATTGAAATACTTTTGAAGTCTTAGGCTTCCAAAAAATTCATAATTTTCGAAACGTTAATATTATGTATTTTGTGTTAATACTATTCAAAATAACGTATTCCTATAAATTATTTTAGGAAATGGAGTTTTGAAAGAAAATTAATTGATATCGGTGTTCATCTAAAACTTTACAGCCCAGATAGAAAAATATGTTTAAACGTCCCAAAATCTTACAACCTACACTTTTTGACTTTTCAATTTAGCCGCCGAATTCCTGAAAATTATTTAATGTTTCTTACAATCTTTTTGAGCTTTTGTGGTATATTCACGCTGAATTTTTGAACTATAAGTATGCCATTTGTATGAATCAATTCTCAAAAATTCAAAAAATACAACATCGTGGGTTTGAAGCGTCAGTTGTGAATTTTGATATTGGAATCTATCTAGATCTCATAAATTGGCAGTAAGACTTTTATGATCCACACATTTTTCGACAAACCACTTTTAGTTGAAGAAATAATTTCTCTGGTCTTATTTTTCATTTTTTTGTTAAACACTCGTATTGGATTGTATTAAATGTACAATTATTCATAATATAAGTTCTGGTGTTTCCCAATATTCCGTTTTGACCACTACAACTTTCTTCCTTAAATTACGTAATAAACGATATCTTATACCTGAATCTTTTGATCCTCAGATTTCCACATTTGTTTCTAGGTTAAAATCCTTGTTATTTGAATGTGGAACTATTGAGTCTTTCTTTGTCAAAAACTCAAATACAATTCCAAATTATGGCTGGTGCTACAACAAACCATTTGAGCCTCTTTGACAGAATTCAAAACAGAGTGTTAAAACTGATTGTTTTACGAAAACTTTTGTATAAAAATGCTCTAGTAAAACAGTTTGATTCAGCCTTCTAATTAACTCAACCGTATTATTTGTACCCTGGTACTGTTAAGTAAAGATATTAGGAACTTAGCCGCACTCTATGAATGTGGAATGCTTCACTCGACTCAATATTTTTCCTCTCGCCCAATGAAAGGTTTATCTCAGTATTGAACGCTCTATAAATGTGTCAATTGTGGCTTACTCTTTATTCTAATTTAGGTTAGGTTAGGGTATAGTGGCTGTCCGTGATGTAGTTGGACACACTTTGGCCAGTTTAATGGCCCATTATGATCCCACATGAATCTTAAGGTTTCTTTTTAAGCTCAATGAAAACAGTTTGAGTCCGTTACGAAACTTAAAAGACGGACTATGTTAATATGACTAAGATTGTTTAGAACGCTATAGAAGAATTCTCCTAGTAAGTCTTGCGTTTTTGAGCTAGACCAGTGCATGTACAGAGAAGGTGAAGAACCGTTTCTTCCTCTTCCTCGTCCATACAGCTTCTGCAATAATCATTTGAGAATACGCCTAGCCGCGTGGCATGCTTTCCTAGTAGTGCCCGGTTATGCCACCGATAATCGAGCTTATAAGCAATCTGCTTAGAGATAGCAAGCACCTGACACGTGGTGATTTTATTCCACTTGATTTTTGTCTTCTTCATAGCGTCTGGCATCTACAATAGTTTGCATATAGCGATTGGTATGCCAGCATTAGCCAAACGTGGTAGAATGGGTTGTACTGTACTATTTGTGGCAAGTGAATCTGCCTTACAATTTCCTGGAATGTCTCTGAGTCCAGCACCCAGAAAAGGTGAATATCAAAGTGTTGTGCCATCTCCATTAAATATGATCGGCAGTTATGGACTGTTATAGAGACAGAGTCCAGAGAATTGATAGCGGCCTCACTATCTGAGAAAATACGAATATCAGATATTAATATCACGTTTTTTTTTAACCCAGGATAACATTCCTTTTATCGCCAAAAGTTCCACCTGGAATACACTTCAATGATTGGGAAGGCGGAATGAGAGACTAAATTTCAGTCGTCCAGAGTACACACCTCCACGAGCCCCTACATTTGTTTTCGACTTATCTGCGTAAAAGTGGATTGTTTCGTCTTCCAGGAATGCCCTATCCCTCTCTCATATAAGTTTTGAATATCACTTAAATGAAATGAAAGGCCTATAGACAAAATGTCATTGTGCCCACTAAACCACTTAGATTGATATTTTTCTAGATACATATAAGTCCAGATATCAAAACTCATAGATGAAAAAAGATCAAAACTCGAGTGTATTTCACTATTGAAATTAATATAAGAGGCTAAGATCTTCAGGGAATTGTTTGTGTTATTTCAAAAAAGCGGAACAAAAATTTAGTCGAGATAGAGATAGCTATCATTGGTTTTCATCATTGAAACCAATCATTGGAATTTTGTTTGAAAGGTTGGTTATATCTTTCATTGAAAAGTTCTGTCATTGGAAACAAATTTCCTGATTGGAATTAAGCATTTCCTGATTGGCATGAAGCATTTGAGGTTAGAGTAGATCATTGAAAGTAAAACTGACAGGTGCGAATACAAAGAAAAAGTAATGTTTTCAGTAAAGCGAATATGTTCCGAAATGTGGAATCAACAAAGAGCTTTTTATTGAAAACGATTTCATCAATAAAAAACTAAAAATGAATTAAAAATAAAATTATGGGTTAACTCAATAACTTCATTTTGACATCAGACATTACCAATTTGACTCTCTTAATCGCTTTTAAATCTCAAAAAAAAAATGTTTAGTAATTCTATCTATTGTGAAAAACTATCCGTTTTTAAGGGTTTCAAATTTGTGAAGCAAACATTTGCGAAACAGACCATGAGTAAATGAGTTGCAAGAAATTGTTTCAATTATCTTTATACCATGAAATTAATTTCGATGTCATCAATAATTCCTTCTGCATTTATAAGTCTTACTCAAACTCATCAGATAGATGATTTAAGTTAAGAGACCTGAAGCTTCTGCAACGTACCCGGTAATCGTCTAGTCTTAAGAACAAAAATTAAAACAATCTGCAAAGTTATGTTTTCCAAAAATTACAAAACTAGAATATTTGACTATAAATTTTTAATGCACAACTCCTAAGACTTCTGCTTATATTTCTTCAGCTTAACTCCAAACCCTACCAAAGTAAACTAATCAAAGTACAATAAAAAGTTTTCAAATTAAGTTTTTGAATTTTAAAAGAAGAAACGCCATGAAATCGTATAAATACTAATATATGTACCTACATGAAAATCCGTAAAATAAACCAACAAAATAAAAGAAAATGAGAAAAAGGAGAAGAAGAAAAAGAATCCTTGCTGGATGCACTATAAAAATTCAAACACTAAAAAATGTGCGGTCCTGATGGAACTATAACATTCCCGTGTTTTTGTTCTTCAAGGTGAATGCCACCTTCATGCAATTTCCTGAGCGATTTCTTGTTAACATTTCTCTTTTTTAAACTGGATTTTGCATTTTGTGCAGCATGCATTTTACGAATACTTAATGAAGAATGAAAAGAAAAACATCCCCAAAGATTGAATTTTAAAGTTTTTTCTCAACCGTAAAGTTTATTTTCCTTGCAACCCTTTCGTTTCGTTTCGTTTTATTTTGTTCTTTATTATGAATTCATATAACTACGTCTAAAGCTAAAGCTCCATAGCTGACTGCTGGAACTTATTTATACTTTAAGCGTCCCGCAAGTACAAATGCAAATATTTAAATCTACATTAATTCCCGTGGGGATATGAAAGAGAACGAGTTTCCAGGACCAGGACCTATCTTACTAGTCCTGATCCTGATGCATAAAATAATGGATATGACTGATGGAGCAGCTCCTTTCAAATGAACTTGGGTTTGGCTCTGCATCTCTGCAAGCGCATTCTTCGTCACAAAAGAAAATCGAAGGATGCTTGCGCTTGGTAAACCGTATTGATGGGGAATCAGCAAAACCGAGAAGCACCACTCTAGGAGCTATTCGACGAAAAGTTCTTCTCTCTTAATTAGAAATATACCCTAAAGATATATGCATGTGATTCACTCCTATTTTTTTTTTTTCTTATTCACTTTTACGATGAAAACTAAAGCGGATTGAGAGAGTGAATCTGGGATAGAAGGATAAGACCACATCAACGACAAGGACTCTGGGACAACGACGACAACGATGATGGTCATGTAAATGGGAAAGGCGAAAGAAATCAACCGCATAACTAAGAGTGGCATAAAAGTGCTTTTTTCCTTTTTTCCATTTTCACTTATTTTTCTTCATTTTCATCGACTTCGCCAGGTTACAATGCTGCTGTGGCGGTGTGGGAGAAAATGATGAAGGTATTCAAAAGTTGCGGCGACTTCATATCCTATAACCTAAACCTCTTTGAATACTTCCACTTCAGTAAACAAAAACAAATGGGGGCAAAAAAGCTTTTTTATATTTTGTTCTGGCAATTTTCTTTTTTTTTTCTTGAACCTTGTACGGCTTAGTAAATGAGAAGATGGAACATTTTTATTATTTGATCAGGAGCACATTTGAATGTTAAAATTGTCGAATAAAACTCCTTTTAAATAGACGAACTGACAATTTAAGTTTTATAAGCAGTAACATTTTTAGTATGTGACTCTAGTGTTTTGATATTTTTCTGAAGTGATAAAGATACATTTAAAAATTGTAAATACAAAAGGACTTTCAAGTCACAAAAACTTGTGTTAAACTTCACACATTGGGGTTGTAAAAACGTAAAGGGATGGCTTTTTTCTTCAACATTAAAATTACACGGTATGATACCTACCGACCCTAAAAATATAACAAACCTTTTTGCCTCATTCTTTAGCAATCGTACAGTAATCATCTTAAACAACCTGACTATATTTCATTTGATTACTTACAAGGTACCTCATGCACCTTCCTTACCCAAATTGAAAGAAGTGGTGATATTGTTGACAAAAAATTATGTCTACTTAAGGATGATTTCTCTCCTGATCCGGATGGTTTGCCTGAAATTTTATTAAAAAAGTGTTCAACCTCATCATGTAAACCTCTATTAGCACTGTTTCGTCCTTCCATTTCTTAAACTATCTTCCAAAAGCTTCCTTTATTTTTCCTGTTCATAAAGAAGGAGCAAATAATATTGTATGAACTATTGGCTCATAGCCAAGCTTTCTTCAATTCTCCAGCCTTTCGAAAACATTCCCTACGACTCTCTCTATTTTTATTGGAAACCTATTTTTACTTTCCATTAACATTGCTTTTTAAAGGGCAGATCCACTGCAACCAGTTTTACTGAATTTGTGTGAAAAAACCTACACGAATTATAGAAAGGGAATGAAGATGACGTTATTACTACAGACTTTAGTAAAGCCATTTATAAAATCAGTCACCAAATTATTTATCTTAAATCCTTGATTTAACATCCTTTTTTATTTCATGGTTTAGATTATACCTTGAGAACGGCCGATGTAGAGTTGTTATCAGGTTCTAAATCTCCAATCCCGTTTATGCAAACTCTAAAGTCCCTCAAGGGAGACACCTCGGTCCTTTGTTATTTGTCTTAACTGTCAACGACGCTATCAATGATAATTCAATTGTCTCTATTGACGCTCATGACATGAAAATAACAAAGGTTATTTCTACTCCATCTGATTCTGTCTTACTTCAAAATTATCTTGACTCATTTTAGACTTGGTGCGATAAAAATTTCTTAGAACTTAATGTAGCTAAATGCCAATTCATAACATTCACCTGTAAGCGATCACATCTTCCCTACCGAATTCACAATCTACACGATGTTACCATTCTATGTCTGTTCTATTCGCGACCTATCAGTTATTTGCGACACTCTTGGATTAGAATAAATAAGAATCTTTTCTAGAAGAAATGGTGGGTCTATGGTACATGCTAAAAGTTGGTGTAGAAAGAGAAGATCAGCGAATTCACGGCGTTTTGAAGGGTTTGCATATTAATAAGTTTTAAACGATCACCATAAGATGGTAAGAAATAGATTATCACCCCCTTCCTTCCTTAGAAACAGGCTCTAAGTTTAAGTTTCTTGTTCATTAAAAACGAATGTGTAGGCCTTCGGGCGCTAGCCCCAAAAATAATAAAGAAACAAAATGGGGCACATTCATAGATGTTTACTAAACTTTTGCTAAGTTCTTATTAAGCAAGTCCAGAGTTTAGGCTATTTATAAATAAATTTAAACCTAAGTTTAGGGCTAAGCCTGTGGTTTAACTATAAACATAGGAAATGCTGTGATTAAGTAGTTATTGTTACAGCCAAATGTCATATTTTATTTTTATTTATAAATTGAAAAAGTAAATCATATAAAATAAATTTTACGTCAACTTGCTGTCCAGAAAATGTCGATTGATACCGCAATTGAAGACCAATTTTCCTGCCGTTCAGGTTTTATATTTTCCTTGTTGTTCATCTTAAATATTATAGAACGTTGTTTGTTGCTTTTTTTTATACATATATTTTATTAATTAGTTTTATTTTATTTACTTTTTTCGACATCCAATTTGACAGCACAAAATTAAAATATTGAAAATATAACAGTATTTGTTTGCTTTGACCTGTTATTTGAAGTATAATTGTAGTAGGGTTTTACTAAACACATTTGCAGAAAGCACTTTCAAACAAATAATAGCTTTTAGCTCGAAAATTTATAGAAACATGAAATTACCATTACAAAAATTTTATACTATACAAGAATGGAAAATTTTTATATTGAAATTTTAATTTCATCACAAAAAAATATCTTAAGGAAAAACAAATGATAATGGCTTAAAGCTTATTAAATTGAATTCAAAATACTGTTTTTTAACAATTGAGTTATATTAAATAACATATTGTTTTAAACAGAAACCTACAAAATGTTACCAAAAATTGGTAATTGGTGAATTTTCGACACGAATTTCTTGAGACAAAAGTGGATTTTTTTTTCGAAAATAAGGCTGGGAACAACGTTGGGCGTTACAGAGCCATGTTAACGGTATTTTTCAAATTCACGGTATTCTTATAATCTGGAATTGGTTCAAATGGCCAATTCAGCCAATACAGCTTTGAAACATCAGAAGGTCTTGGAAAATTGGAGCAACAAAATGTGTTTCCGTGAAGTCAGGCGCTTGTGGGTCATTTTGTCTCAAAACTAATGAGAATTTATATTTAAAACCTAAATTAAATTTTATTCAATTTTGTGCATTTTTAAAAAGAAACGTTTATCTTGCTCTACCTTTTGTATGTATTTTTATAAATGCAAGTTTTCAAGGGCACTAATTTGAGCTTTAGTGTGGCTCACGCCTTCCAGTCTCTTCTTAGGTTTGTTATTAAATGTTTTTCGAGGGTTTCCGGAATATTTTTGTAGGTCCTTTTTTTATCGTTCTAAAACAGAATTGATTCTATAATTCTTAGGTATATCAAAAGGTTAAAGGATTTCATGTTTAAACCTTTCGGACTAATAATTTTCATTCTAACGGTAAAACTTTCGTGTTTTGTTTTCGGCTTTTTTTCTAATTTTTCTTCTTTTTTGCCTATATATTGAACATTTTTCTTTCTTTCTTTCAGTTCATAGAAGTGCAGCATTTTTCGAAATTTAATATAATCTTCTTGGTGTTTGATCTGGTCTAGATATGCAATCTTGGACAGAATAAGAAATTCCAATGCTAATGGCTGTATTCCTAATGAGAGTTTCAAATTCTTTTCATGCAAACTGGCATCCTGGCTTGAGGGCTAACACAAGTACATGTTCAATAGAACTCTAGGAAGCGACTTATTGCTTCGATTAAAGGGCTTTAGGACACGGTAGTGCTTTTCCAAGTTCATTAGTTAGTATTTTTTTTTCTTTTTCAGGTTTCGAAATCGAAAAATGGTCACAATGGGTAAAATCTGGGAAATATTCTAAATGAACATAGAGTTACTAGTCTAACTCATGTAATGTTGCCTTTCCCACAGTGGAATTGTGCTCCAGTTTTGTATATTGTCACAAAATAACTGTCTTTATCGGTTTTACTTTAAATTGAATCGATCCAACAGCTTTCCGGAGCATGCTTTGCTGATACAAAAAATTCGGTTTTAATAATAACAATGCTCGGACTTATTTACCCATTTTCATTCTCTTTTTACTTCTTTAGAAAATGCACTTTTATTCTTCATATGCATGACTTTCTAGGTTTATGTTAAGCTGAAAATACAACAACGCATATTGTAAAATTAAACATAAAGTACCTAACATTTTACCTTTCAAAATTTATCGAAAAACTTAAATTTTTAAAGACTTTCTGAATAAAACAACATGTTTAAAAAAAAAAAACTAGTTATAGAACATTTTAGTGCATTTTTTAGTCTATTTAACTTGTGGAACTCATGATTCCCTGCCAATTACCTCCAAAACTTAATGTCAAGATTGGAACACCACAAGTCGTGGGGTTAAGGGATAGAAAAATTCATCTGAAGTTTCGCGAACTAAGGAGCTCAAAAATTGCATTAAATTCCAATATCATTAGTTTTTTTTTTAATTTTGCACCTTTGGCTGTAGTTTTTCCAGGATTACGTCAAGTGGAAATTTATTGGGAAGGTGCTTTTAAGCAAATTCGGGATTAGAAAACTAAACCAGCACATCAAATATACTACAATCTGAAGCCAATTCCCTAAAGCGTCAACAAATTTTCGAGGAAACTTTGTATTTAAATTAAAAATTATAAAAAACAGTATTTGCGCTGCAAAAAATTAAAATTCGAATTATTTGGCAGTCTAATTTAAAAATTAAACCAAATGTTAACAAATTAGATGAAACAAGTATTAAAATGTGATCTGCCCCAAATGACTGCTGCGAAATGTAATATGCTCCATTTACCCACTGACATTCTCCCGGCACCTATGCACCACAAACACATCCATTTAAACAAAACAAGGGTCCTTAAAAGAAAATGGGATCTCACAGCATATAAAAGAACCGCGCATCAGGGTTAAGGTAGAACAATTTTTCACTAGATTGCTCCTTCAGCCAGATAAATCTGCATTTGAAATGCATCAGCAGCAAAGCAGCAAAGGTTTAAACCAAAACAACAACAAAAAATACGATTTGTGTAGGTATATCCTTTTTTTGTAATCATTCCAACTGTCAAGGGATGTTTTTGAGTTGCATGAGATGAGAGTGCACGGAGTGCTGAAATGCTGTGTGAAATATCCTCTCTTCGGATACAAGGACATTAAATTGAATGGCAACGACAAAAAGTAATTTGCATTTTTTTTCTGCATCCTGTTTCTGTGTTTTATTTGCTCCTGCAAACCTGGAAACCCTTTGACAAGAGTACATGAACATATACATACATACAATAGCAAAACAACAAGTTGAATGACCTACGACAACTCGGAGTCGAACTCGAACCAAAGTAAACATAAATTGGAACAAAATGCAATGACGATTATGTTGATGATGATAATATGATGATGACGATGTTGAGGACATCAGCAGAGGATAAAAGAACATAAATTGCGATGTCTCTGAGTAATTAAAATTAAATTCACTTGTGGAATTGTTCATCTATGAGTAATTGCTATCTCTGTGCAGGACCTTTTTTGGGGGGTGTACTATAGTAGCTCAATACGAATACCGCAATTATCTTTGACTGTACCACCAAAAGGATGTACCTACCTACCTAGAGTTGTATAGGAAGGATGTACCAGGGAGCCACTTGTAAACTACTATTTCAACGGCCAGCTTGCGATAGAGATAATAATTACTTCAGAGACATTCTGTTGTGGCTTCAGCTCTGGAGGTAGGTATATACTACCTACAATATGCTTCATTGGATCTCTATGGCAGGTGGTTGATATGGTGTATTCGAGCGAGTCCCTCTGCCTTTGGGGGCGATTTTGGTGCAGGCCTATGAATTCATTAAAAAGCCGTCACAAAGGGACACATCGTCACACTGTGACTCTGATTGTGAAGGTTTATACAAAACAACGTGGACATTTTGTGATTATTGTATTGGACACAATTAAAGGACTCGACGACGCGACGCATTGCTCAATTGGGAAATTATTATCTCCCAATGAGAGTATGATGATGGGGCAAAATACGGTGATGGGTTTATTTGATTACACTCGAAAGACTGTACCTTCCCTGCGTAACTCCTATGTCCCATGGATAGGTAGATGTTCATATCAAGAAGACTTCGTTTGGTTTCAATTGAATTTTACGCTAAAAAGAAAACGAAATTGCCTCAATTACACAATAGAGATGAAAATTGCTAATTTTGAACCATTGCAAATACAACCTCCCTTCCCCAAACTCTATACCTCTTTTGTTTGGCCTGCTGGAGAAGGGAAGGACTCTATCGCTGTTGTTAATTTCGCCCGATTCGCAATAGAATCTTGGCAATTAAAAATTTATCTGATTTGCTCCGATTTCGAATTTTGTATCCCGTAGAGATTGATGCTTATAAATTTTATAATTGAAGGGTTCGAGTCAATAAAGCGTGTATTTTTACGGAATCTTAACCTTTGTTTTTTTATTTTTGAAAGTATTTCGATTTTTAACATCCCATAAGAAGTTATTGTAATGGGTCCGATTTGTCAAATTGAAAATTTTGACATTTCTCTACGTTTCAAGGTCCCTAGAGTCGAAATAAAAGATTTTTAGAAAGATGTCTGTGCGTGCGTGTGTACGTACGTCCGTACGTCCGTATGTCCGTACGTTCGCAACGTTTTTTCGTTGTCCATAGCTCAAGAACCAGAAGAGGTATCGACTTCAAATAAATTTTGTTATTCAGATAATAAGGCAGAAAGATGCAGAAAGGGCTCTCAAGAAAATTGCGTGGGTGGTTTTTTTACCATAGCAGTTTAAAAAAAAGGTGAACATTTTGGTTAACCCTTAATATCTTACGAACCAAAAATGCTAGAGACTTGAGTTAAACTTTATATAATATATTGTAACGTGATACCAAACAAGTATATTTTTTGAAAAAAATCCAGTTAACAGTTTTTTTATCAATCAAAAAAAGAGGCTGGGATGCGACCCACACTGATAACTTCCCATCCCGTCTATCGATTTGTCTTGCTTAAAAGTTTGTCTAAATGTATCAGTTCTAACCGAATTTGCGTTATATTTTTTGTAGATTTTATTTTTTTTATGAAAAAACGGACTGTTGGATTTTTATAAAAAAATTACTAAATATAAAAAACACTATATTCTGTGAAATAAAATAAGTTTGAAGCCAATATTTTTAATTTTTGAAAAGCTATTTGAGCCGAAAATCATTTTTTACCAACTTTTATTAATTTTTTTGTTTAGGTTTTTTGTAAAAAAACTGTCAATTCGATTTTTCTCAAAATTTTTCCTAATGTTGAAAACAATATTTCTTATAAGTTAAAATTAGTAAAAAGCTATTATCTCAAAATTTTGAAAAGATATTTGTGTCGAAAATCAATTTTTAACAACTTTTGTTAAACATTTTTTTCCGGTTTTTAATTTTTTGTAAGAAAACTGTCAATTCGATTTTTTTCAAAATTTTACTAAATGTTGAAAACAATATTTTTTGAAAGATAAAAGTAGTTTAAAGCCAATATCTCAAAGTCTTGAAAAGATATTTGAGTCAAAACTCAATTTTTACTGTAGATTTATGTTTGGCAATGCAGGCTATTTTGGTCAATTGATTTTCAATGCAAATAAAAAAACTTTATTCCATCTTTTACCCAACGTTTCGTCGCTACTCACGACTTCTTCAGGGGTTTTATTAAGCTATGTTGTTTTTTTGTTGTTGTATTTTATATTGTTTTTGTTGGTTTTGTTTTTTTAAATTTAATTTTTATTTAGTTTGAAGAAGAAAAATTAAAGAAAAATATTTAAACTATTTAATAAATTAACAATAAAAACAAGAGACTAATAAATTAAAAAGACAGACATAAATTATCACAGTGTAGTTCAGGTACTTATTGCTAATGCGTAGCTTACAATCAATTACATTGTAAGCTACGCACAAAATTGTTTTGGAGATGAAATCATATTTTAGTCGTAAAATTTTCGAAGTGACAATTTTTTTTTCAGTTTTTTTGATTTATAAAAAAAACCGTTAATTGAATTTTTTTCCAAAAATATAATTGTTTTGTATCACGTTACAATATATAATATACAATTTAATTCAAGTCTCTAGCGTCATTGGTTCATGAGATAATTAGGGTTAACCAAAATGTTCACCTTTTTTTTAAACTGCTATAGTAAAAAAACCACCCACGCAATTTTCTTGAGAGCCCTTTCTGCATCTTTCTGTGTTATTATCTGTATAACAAAATTTATTTGAAGTCAATATCTCTTCTGGTTCTTGAGCTATGGACGACGAAAAAAACGTCGCGAACGTACGGACGTACGGACGTACGTACACACGCACGCACAGACATCTTTTTAAAAATCTTTTATTTCGACTCTAGGGACCTTGAAACGTCGAGAAATGTCAAAATTTTCAATTTGACAAATCGGACCCATTACAATAACTTCCTATGGGAAGTTAAAAAAATGAAAAAAAAAATTTGTCACCTCGAAAATTTTACGAATACAAAATGATTTTATCTCCAAAACAATTTTGTGCAACGAAGAATAATGTTTTTGACATCTGGTAAAATTTTGAGAAAAATCGAAGTGATAGTTTTCTTACAAAAAATAAAATCTTAAAAGAAAATTTAACAAAAGTTATTAAAAATTGATTTTCGACTCAAATATCTTTTCAAAAATTTTGAGATTATGGCTTCCAACGAATTTTAACTTATAAGAATTATTGTTTTCAACATTCGAAAAAATTTTGAGAAAAATAGAATTGACAGTTTTTTTACAAAAAATAAAAACCTAAACAAAAAAATTAATAAAAGTTGGTAAAAATTGATTTTCGACTTAAATATCTTTTTAAAAATTTGAGATATTGGGTTTTAACTACTTTTATCTTTTGAAAAATAATGTTGTCAACATGCAGTAAAATTTTGAGAAAAATCGAATTGACAGTTTTTTTTTACAAAAAATAAAAACTTAAAAAAAAATTTAACAAAAAATGGTAAAAATTGATTTTCGACGCAAATATCTTTTCAAAACTTTGAGATATTGGCTTTTATCTTTTAAAAAAAATTGTTTTCAACATTCAGTAAAATTTTGATAAAAATCTAATTGACAGTTTTTTTTTACAAAAAATAAAAACCTAACAAAAAAACAATACTAAAACTCGGTAAAAATTTACTTTCGACTCCAATAGCTTTTCAAAAATTAAAAATATTGTCTTCAAACTTTTTTTATTTCACAGAAAATATTGTTTTCGATATTCAGTGGTTTTTTATAAAAATCCAACAGTCCATTTTTTCATAAAAAAATAAAATCTACAAGAAATAGTACGCAAATTTGGTAAAAATTGATGTTCGGTTCTTGATATCTCTCAAATTAATTTAATTCATATAATTATTAAAAATTTAAGAAATGCTACTAAAATTGGTAAAAATTTGTTTTTCACTAAAAATATATTTAACAAAACTAGATTTTCAAACTAAACTATTTCTTTATATGAAAAATATTGTTGGTAATTTTAAAATTTTGAAGAATAATTCAACTTACAACTTTTTTAACCCAACATGAAAACCTACAAACTTTGAAGCAAGACAAATCGACAGACGGGATGGGAAGTTTTCAGTGTGGGTCGCATCCCAGCCTCTTTTTTTTTCGAATTTGAATGATTGTAAAAATAAGAGTAAAAGATTATTTTTTTCAGATCTGTTTTGTGAAATGCATGTTTCTCTATGTAAATCCTTAGGGAATAACTTCTGGGTCTTTTCAAGTCGATTTTATTGCACTTTTCTCACTTTTTTCCTGGATTTGTAGCTTATCATTTCGATTAATATGTTAAAGTCTAGCATCTTAACTGAAAGCTTAAGGTATTAAAAAAAAATACTGAAATAAATGTATATGTATTCATTTTAGCTGTGACAATAGCATTATGATAAATAAATAAATATGTTTTAAATTATTTCAAAATTAAAAACTTTTATAAATAATCAATTCATTTCAAAAAATCACGCTTTCGAAAAAAAAATTAATAACTCAAATTTTTTGTTTGATTAATTAAAATTCATTTAATTGTTTAAAAGTCAACTTATTTTAAAGGTACATTTCTAAATTTTACAATACAAGTCCTATTTTTACAGAGAGCCTTGGGACAAGTTCGTGCTACCCAATCGTGCACCTTATCTACATAAAATTCGCATTTATGAAATTTTAAAATGGCTTTCAATTATAATTATGGCACATTATGTCGTATTTTGCATTTGGATCTACACCTACATACATCCAAAATAAGTCCAGCTCACACAACAACTGAAGCCAGCTGACTGGGTACTTAAACAACAGGCGGTGGACGGCGATATTGCGAACAAAATTTTCTTCAGCGACGAAGCACATTTCTCACTCGTCGGGTATGTTAACAAACAAAATTGTCGCATTTGAGGTTCTGAGAATCCTCAAGTAATTGAAGAGAGGCCATTACATCTACAAAAAGTCACTGTTTGGGGCGCTCTTTGCTCCGGAGGTGTGATTATATCTTACTTCTTCGAAAACGATGATGGGACGACTATCACCGTCAATTCGGAGCGTTATGGTCATATGATAACCGATTTTTTTTTAACCTTCTATTGAAGAATACGACTTCGAGAATATGTATTTTCAACAAGACGTTGCCACACAACTCTTGAGCAATTTCAAATTACGACTCAAAATTTGCAATTTAAAGATAACTACACAGAAAAAAAAAGTTGTCTTATTAACAATCGTCGATAGTCAACTTGAAATTTGGCCAAATTGTCGTATTTACTACCGAAATAGCCAATATGACAACCTTATTTTAAAAAATTGACTACTTGATAGTCAATAGAACAATTTTCGATTGTCAATTTAGGGTAGTCAATATGACAACAAAAGTAGTCAATGGAACAACTTCGGTAGTCAATATGACAATTTGGTTGTCATATTGACTACCAAAATTGACTATCGAGGATTTTTATATTTACTACCCGGTAGTCAAATAAGATTTCGATTTTCAATAAAAATTGTCATATTGACTACCGCAGTTGTCATATTGACAACCGCAGTTGTCGTATTGACTACCACAGTTGTCATATTGACTATCGCAGTTATCATATTGACTATCGCAGTTGTCATATTGTCTACCGCTGTTGTCGTATTGACTACCACAGTTGTCATATTGACTACCACAGTTGTCGTATTGACTACCACATTAGTCAATACGAAAACAGTAATTTCAATTTTTTTTAACCAAAGTTGTCATATTGACTACCGCAGTTGTCATATTGGTCAATTGACAACCGGAGTTTCAAATTCCTTCAACCAAAGATGTCATTTTGACTACTACAGTTGTCATATTGACTACCAAATTGTAAAAAAATTTCGGATCCCAAAATTAACAACCGAAAATTGTTTTATTGACTATCACGGTAAGCGGCTGAAAATTGACTACCAAATAGTCATATTGACTACCAAAATAGTCTGTATAAGTATCAAAACCGTGACCGTCATTTGCAAACTGCAGAATAAAATTAGAACTCAAAAGTTGCAATTTATAAAATAATAAGTAGGTACCAAAACTTTAGTTGTCATTTGCAAACTAATGTATTTGGTCGCAGTCTAAGAAAACAAGGGTTGAAATTTGTCACTTGTGTGTGTATGTGTAGGTATTTAAAAAAACGAATCATAATCTACAAGAAAACAATTTCAATCTACAAACTCCTGCTGAAATTTACGATAAAAACAAACATTAAATTGATACAAATTGATATCAAATTGCAATTCGCTGTTTGCAATATTTGTTTTCCTCGATCGAATTTTTGCTACTCAAATGTAGTGAAATATGATTTTTGAGTGTCAATATCTTCATTTTTCTCATTTTACGAAATTGCAAACGAAAAGTCGCAATTTACTTATTTCGAAGCCAAGATACAAAAAGAGGCTGGGATGCGACCCACACTGATAACTTCCCATCCCGTCTGTCGATTTGTCTTGCTTAAAAGTTTGTCTATATGTATCAATTTTTACCAAATTTGCGTACTATTTTTTGTAGATTTTATTTTTTTATGAAAAAACGGACTGTTGAATTTTTATAAAAAAATTACTGAATATCGGAAACAATATTTTCTGTGAAATAAATAAATTTGAAGCCAATATTTGTAATTTTTAAAAAGCTGTTTGAGTCGAAAGTAAATTTTTAAAAAGTTTTAGGATTGTTTTTTTTAGGTTTTTATTTTTTGTAAAAAAAACTGTCAATTAGATTTTTCTCAAAATTTTATCGAATGTTGAAATAAATATTTCTTATAAGTTAAAATTAGTTAGAAGCCGTTATCTCAAATTTTTGAAAAGATATTTGAGTCGAAAATCAATTTTTACCAACTTTTGTTAATTTTTTTTTTCGGTTTTTAATTTTTTGTAAAAAACCTGTCAATTCGATTTATTTCAAAATTTTACTGAATGTTGAAAACAATGTTTTTGAAAGATAAAGTAGTTTAAAGCCAATAACTCAAAGATTTGAAAAGATATTTGAGTCGAAAATCAATTTTTACCAACTTTTATTAATTTTTTTTAGGTTTTTATTTTTTGTAAAAAAAACTGTCAATTCGATTTTTCTCAAAATTTTATCAGATGTCAAAAACATTATTCTTCATTGCACAAAATTGTTTTGGAGATGAAATCATATTTTAGTCGTAAAATTTTCGAGGTGACAAATTTTTTTTTTCAGTTTTTTTGATTTATAAAAAAAACCGTTAATTGGATTTTTTTCCAAAAATATAATTGTTTTGTATCACGTTACAATATATAATATAAAATTTAATTCAAGTCTCTAGCGTCATTGGTTCATGAGATATTTAGGTTTAACCAAAATGTTCACCTTTTTTTTAAACTGCTATGGTAAAAAAACCACCCACGCAATTTTCTTGAGAGCCCTTTCTGCATCTTTCTGCCTTATTATCTGTATAACAAAATTTATTTGAAGTCGATATCTCTTCTGGTTCTTGAGCTATGGACGACGAAAAAAACGTCGCGAACGTACGGACGTACGGACGTACGGACGTACAGACGTACGGACGTACGTACACACGCACGCACAGACATCTTTCTAAAAATCTTTTATTTCGACTCTAGGGACCTTGAAACGTCGAGAAATGTCAAAATTTTCAATTCGACAAATCGGACCCATTACAATAACTTCCTATGGGAAGTTAAAAATGGATTCATTTTTCGTGACATGTAGCTTATTTTTCTTGATCTGATCTAAGAATTCTTTCCGTGTAAAAATCAACATTCGTCAAGTTATGGCTGAGATATGTGTCAAAAAGTTATCGAAAATTACCATAAAAGAATCGATGATTACAACAATTCGTGTGGTGGTCATTTTAATGATATAGTATTTCACACATGTCAACGTTCAAAAAAAAAGAAATATCATGAAATCAAATATTTTATAGGTGTTTTATTAACTTCCCATAGAAAGTTATTGTAATTGGTCCGATTTGTCAAATTGAAAATTTTGACATTACTCGACGTTTCAAGGTCCCTAGAGTGGAAATAAAAGATTTTTAGAAAGATGTATGTGCGTGCGTGTGGACGTACGTTCGTACGTCCGTACGTTCGCGACGTTTTTTTCGTCGTCCATAGCTCAAGAACCAGAAGAGATATCGACTTCAAATAAATTTTGTTATACAAAAATTATTTTGTTTTTACAAAAAATTAAAACCGAAAAAAAAAATTAACCAAAATTGTTAAAAATTGATTTTTGACTTGAATATCTTTTCAAAAATTTGAGATAATGGCTTCTAACTAATTTTTAATTATAAGAAATACTGTTTTTAACATTAGGAAAAATTTTGAGAAAAATCGAATTGACAGTTTTTTTTTACAAAAAATAAAAACCTAAAAAAAAAACAATATTAAAACTTGTAAAAATTTACTTTCGACTCAAATAGCTTTTCAAAAATTACAAATATTGGCTTCAAACTTATTTTATTTCACAGAAAATATTGTTTTTCCTTTTTTTCATAAAAAAATAAAATCTACAAAAAATAGTACGCAAATTTGGTAAAAATTGTTACATATAGGCAAACTTTTAAGCAAGACAAATCGACAGACGGGATGCGAAGTTATCAGTGTGGGTCGCATCCCAGACTCTTTTTTACGTTTGCTTTTAAAATCACAAAATGGATAACCCTTTATATTTACTTTTTGTCAAAAGAAGAATTTATGTAAAGTTCCTCTACAACATAATGTTTTACATATTTTTTAAAGCGGACAGTATAAAATATGTACTCTAGGGCGTATACGTATTTTTTCATTTCATCAATTTAAATCGAACTGTTAGATTCTCTCGATATTAATGCAAATGCACCTTTATAAATTCTCAAGGAAGGGTTTATCTTTTGGCTCAGCTTTAAAAGAAAAAAGTGAAATATCTGCCTACAGTGTAAACTATTCAAAAGTTCACATAAAAAACCCACCGTTTTCAACGCTCCATACAGCTAAAATAAAATATTTTTCTTTTCATAAATCTTCTTTTTCCTTAAGTTGTATCTTACACCCATAAGTTGCATTTGATATCCAGACAGAAAAAAATCATTTAATTTGAATAATGTAAATTCCATTTGTAAAATAAAGTAATTGTGTATATTTCATTTCCCGGTATCATTATACCTTTACGCAAAAAGGTGGTAAAAATTTAAACGGACCCTTCGCATCTAAAAATGACTACGTCAGTGATAAATTCCACAGAACTGGCTTTTCTATACACAATTACTGTTTTCAATTGCTGACAATCGAAACATGAATCCTGTCTACTTCTCTGCCAATGCATATTTGAATAAAATTATATGATAACAACGACAACAATACCACCAACAACAACAACAACACCAAAATCATTTTCATTTTAAAATTGAAAATAATTTATAACAGACCCTTGGATTAAAAAAGAAAAATTGAACAAGTAAACAAGGATGTGATTTTAGCTGAGCTAGCGCGTAGCTCCTTCAAATGTTCAATTACATTTTTGAAAGAACGCATTTTTGGCCTTCGTCTGCTTATACCTACTCATCGTCATCTTCATCGTCGTCGGTTGCGAAATCGAGAACCCGCATAACAAATAACGACAACGAATTCAAACAATCATCATCATCATCTTTCCAATGTGGCATCCACATTCCACATCCACATTCACATCACCATCATCTCATCATATCGAATCAGCGAAAAAAAAGAAGGACAAAAAAGAAAGGACTCACTCACGATTGAATGCCATCTCCACAATCATTTGAATATTTTTCAAGTGATTAAATCCCAAGTACAATTTAGTCACAGTAATCTAAAATACGAGAGAAAGAAATTCAAAAACACAAAACAGCATCGAGAAAGAAGACGAAATGTCTCGGCTGAAAAAAGAAAGCTACAATCCATAAGAGAGCCTCGAACATACAGTGGCAACCTTTAGCTGTGCAATTTGGGCACTAAAATTTGCATAAGGAATCAATTTCATGTCCCCGCTGCTGCTGCTACTCTGCTGGTGTACTGTTACCGACCGACCCTTGAAATGAATGACATCCTCGTATCCAATCTAAATACTTATATAGGTACAAACCAGGCATTGTCGTCGTCGCGTCGTCGTTCTAGTCGTCGTCGTCATCATCATCAGCTTCGCCGTAGTCGGAGTCGTCCTCGTAGTCGTGATCATGTACAATTTGTTTTCTTCAGCTTTGGTCTTTGGTTTTGTTTGTGTCGTGAAACTGAAGACCTTTTAAGTACCATTGCGTGTATACCTAAACCTACCTACCTACCTTTGGCTTTCGTCACAGAGGTACAATTGAAAGAAAACGGCCCCGACTCCTGGTCCTGTGTGTTTGGTCTTGAACCACAAAAGAAGTGTACATCTACTATAAGTCCTTTAAGGCAGAATGAATACATTTTTTAAGTCTCTCAATCTCAATCCTGGCTACGGGTGAGTTGTTGGAGAAGAAACAAATAAAGGAACAAAAGTCTCTTCTTCTTGAATATAATAAATGATGACACGAAAGGCAAACGGAAGGCTCTAGAAGCACACACTTGACAATGTCTACGACACTTTTTCATCAATCTGGTCTTCGTCTGTTAATTTTTAAGTGTGCCTGCCCGTATGGATAAAATTTGTATATATATATTTTTGAAGATGTAAACTTCACGCATTTAACATCAAGCGATTGTGCGATGCATATACCTATCTACATAGATACATTTTCGAGTAATAATGACCCTTTCGAGTGTGGATAGGTACTTCATCACACAAAACACATCAGAAAACGATAAAGATTCTGGATTTTATTTGTTTGTGCATAATTTACAAAGGATAAGTATGTTTTTACTAACACTTTTCTTGAAACGATACATAAGAGTTTAGGAAACAAAGGCATGGAAATATCAATTCAATACCATTTATAATAAAACGTTGTTGTTTACTTGAAAACAAAAGCTTGAAAAAAAACAGTGATTTATTAAAACATTTTCGATTTAAATGGATTTGTGAACAATTTATTTTAAAAATTAATTTGGATATAAGAAAACGTTTTAGGGAGAAATTTTAATTTATTTGATTATTAATACAAATCAACACAAAACAAAAAGTTATGAATTAAAAATAAAATAACTTAAAGTACAGTGTTTTCCATTTTGAGGTTTCAAAAGTAAACGTTAATAAAACACCTATAAAATATTTTATTTCATGATATAGCTCTTTTATTATAAAGCTTGAACGTTGACATTATGTGTGAAACACTATACACCATTTAAATGACCACCAAGCGAATTGTTGCAAGCATCGATTCTTTTGAGGTAATTTTCGACTACTTTTTGCCACATATTGGGCGGCCATAACTTGATGAATGTTGGTTTTTAAGTGCTCAAGAGTTAAAGGTTTATATGCATAAACACGGCCTTTCGCGTAGCCCCACAGAAAAAAGTCTAGCGGTGTCAAATTGCATGATCTTGGTGGCCAGTTGATATCGACGCATATACCCGTGGCATGATAGTTAGTGCGTTGTACTGTCATGCCAAAGGTCTTGGGTTCAATCCCTGACTGTGCAATCTAAAGTTTTTTCACGGGTATTGTCTCTTGCGAGGAATTGACAAATTCTCCAAGAGTAACTCTTGTCATGAAAAGTGCTTTCTCAAATTAACAGTTCGGATTCGGATTAAAACTGTAGGTCCCCTTTATCCCTGAAAACATTACTCGCACAAAGGAATGGTTGAGAGTTGTAGGCCCTAGTTCTCAACGGAGTGTTGCGCCACCTAATTTATTTTATTAACTTCCCATAGGAAGTTATTGTAATGGGTCCGATTTGTCGAATTGAAAATTTTGACATTTCTCGACGTTTCAAGGTCCCTAGAGTCGAAATAAAAGACTTTTAGAAAGATGTCTGATATCGACTTCAAATAAATTTTGTTATACAGATAATAAAGCAGAAAGATGCAGAAAAGGCTCTCAAGAAAATTGCGGGTGGTTTTTTTTACCATAGCAGTTTAAAAAAAAAAGGTGAACATTTTGGTTAACCTTAAATATCACATGAACTAATGACGCTAGAGACTTTAATTAAATTTTATACTATATATTGTAACCTGATACAAAACAAGTATATTTTTGGACAAAAATCCAATTAATGGTTTTTTTATAAATCAAAAAAACTAAAAAAAAAATTGTCAGCTCAAAAATGTTACGATTTAAAGATGATTTTATCTCTAAAACAATTTTCTGCAACGCAAAATAATTTTCTTAACATCTGGTAAAATTTTGAGAAAAATGGAATTGACAGTTTTTTTATAAAAAATAAAAACCTAAAAAAACATTACTCAAAAGTGGTAACAATTGAATTTCGACTCAAATATATGTATATTTTTCAAAAACTTGAGATTAAGGCTTTAAACTTACTTTATCTTATAAGAAATATTGTTTTCAACATTAGGAAAAAATTTTAAGAAAAATCGAATTAACAGTTTTCTTACAAAAAATAAAAACCTACAAAAAATGTATAAAAGGTGGTAAAAATTGATTTTCAATACAAATATCTTTTCAAAACTTTGAGATATTGGCTTTAAATTACTTTTATCTTTCAAAAAATATTGTTGTCAACATTCAGTAAAATTTTGAAAAAAATCGAATTGACAGTTTTTGTACAAAAAATTAAAAACCTAACAAAAATTTAACAAAAGTTGGTAAAAATTGATTTTCGCCTCAAATATCTTTTCAAAAACTTAAGATGAGGCCTTCAAAGTTATTTTATCTTATAAGAAATATTGTTTTCAACATTCTGAAAAATGTTGAGATAAATCGAATTGACAGTTTTTTTTACAAAAAATAAATACCTACCAAAAAAAATTATAAAAGGTGGTAAAAATTGAATTTCGACTCGAATATCTTTTCAAAAATTTGAGATAATGGCTTTTAACTAATTTTTACTTATAAAAAATATTTTTTTCAACATAAGGAACAATTTTGAAAAAAATCGAATTGACAGTTTTTTACAAAAAATAAAAACCTAAAAAAAACAATACTAAAACTTGATACAAATTTACTTTAGACATAAATAGCTTTTCAAAAATTAAAAATATTGGCTTCAAACTTATTTTATTTCACAAAAAATATTGTTTTCGATATTCAGGAATTTTTTTATAAAAATCCAACAGTCCGTTTTTTTATAAAAAAATAGTACGCAAATTTGGTAAAAATTCATACACATAGACAAACTTTTAAGCAAGACAAATCGACAGACGGGATGGGAAGTTATCAGTGTGGGTCGCATCCCAGCCTCTTTTTTATATTGTTGTAGTTTAAAGGATGCTTAACTTTTCATAGGAAGTTATTGTAATTGGTCCTACCTGTCGAATTGAAAGTTTTGACAAATCCCGACGTTTCAAGGTCTCTAGAGTCGAAATAAAAGATTTTTATAGAGTATCTGTTTGTGCGTCTGTACCTACGTTTGTACGTCCGTACGCTCGGGAAACTTTTTTCCTCGTCCATATCTCAAAACCCAGTAGAGATACCGACTTCAAATAAATTTTGTTATACAGATAATAACATAGAAATATGCAGAAAGAACTAGACTAGAGTATTTATCTCCCACAAAGTATATGAAATGTTTTTTATTTTTTGCTTCATTGATTCTTATCAAATTGTCTCTAGAAAACTGTAAGAGTTTTAATATTAAATTAGTTATAATGGGGTTTATACAAGGACGAAAGCTGCTCACGAGCTCTATGAGCAGTAGAGAAGAGAGGAATACCGAATTCTCAGAGCATGATAAACGTGCGGTAAAAGATGTTGAGAGCTTTATAAGCAGAAATGAAGTTCGAAAGTTTTATGAGTAGGTATATAAAAGAGATCCACAACACAAGTAGTATACATAAACCTCGAACCGAAGGCTGTAAAGAGGAAAGTGCAAACATCATATTGGAACAGCATTCAACGCTGAGAATATTGAAGGACCACTTCTGCAGACTATATAACGGCGATGACGAACCGAATTCCACTGTCAGGCGGGTTGATCCCTTTAATATGGATGGCGAAAGAGAACAATTCCGTTTTCCTGACTTAGACGAAGTAAAAATTGCCATATGTAAGCTGAAGTCTTTAACAAAGCCACTGGAGCAGATGGCTTGAATGCTGAGCTCTTCAAAGGAAATAATTTGATTAGGAACATGCACCAACTTATCAGTAATATATAATCGGAAAAAAGCATGCCCGATAAATGAAACCTCAGTATTGTTTGTCCGATACTAAAAAAAAGAGAATGAACCAACTTTAGAGGCATTTCATCATCGCTTACAAAATCTTTCCATCGTCAACAACCTGAAAGGGCCTTATCAGTGTGGGTTTGGACCAAAAATGTTCCCAGTCGATGAAATATTCACATTACGGAAGATCCTGGAAAAAACCTAAGAGCATCAAATCGACACTCACCATCGATTTTAAGGCTGCATTTAAAGGGACGAACTGTAAACAGCCATGTCTAGTTTTGGCATTCTTTTCAAACTCGTCCGTTTGTACCGGATGACAATGGAAAATTCATGGTGCTCCATAAAGGTTGAAAACAACTTAACCGAACTTTTCGATGTCAAAAAAGGCTTTAGACAAGGTGATGCACAGTCATGCGATTTATATAACATCTTTCTTGAAAGAAGAGTGCAGAGTTCCGACGTCAACACTAGAGGCACTATTTTTCAAAAGTCTATCCAATACTGGTATATTCTGATGATATTAACATAATCGGAAGAACTCAGCGTGGTGTCAATGGGGCTTTTGAGTATTGCAGTAAAGGCGACAAAAATGGGTTTAGGGGTTAATAAAAGCAAAATGAAGTGAACGCGGTCACCAAGAAAGGACCTACAACACCGAACGGCTCGGTCAAAACATTACCATCGACAGACGGTACCTTGAGGTTGTTAAAGGCTTTGTCTACCTAGGCTAGTTATTCGCGTCCCTGTGTGGTATGGTGGAGTAGAAAATGGAATGACGAGCTGTACAGCGACGTAAATCTATGCTAGAATGATGAAAGTCTAACAACTGATATGGATGGGTCACGTAGAATTCATGGAAACCAATGCTTCGTCCCGGAAAATCTTCGAATCCACGTCCACAGGACAGTGCATTAGAGGAAGACTGTGGATCAAGTGGCACGCACAAGTGGATGGAGAAGTTTGTTGGTAGAGGCCCTAGTTCACACGGGCCTGTAGCGCTATCTTAAGTATGTTACAGTTTTTTTGCTGGGCAAAGGAGCTCAATGATCCTTATGTTACTCTTTCTTTGTACAATTGTCATGTTCGTCCTCATCTTGAATATGCTTCGCAGGTATGGACTCCCTATTACGAAATTCATAGAAAACGTATTTGAATCAATTGAACATAATTTCATTCGCTTTGCCCTAAAGGGTCTTTCTTGGGATTATCCTTATGATCTGCCTCCCTATGAACATCCCTATGCTTCTTCAAATGCAATCTCTCCATCAAAGGCGTGTTAACTATGACTTAATATTTCTTCATCAACTCATTAATGGTAAAATTGATGTACATATTGACTTCCATACAACCAAACTATGATGAGCCTCTGATCTAAGTTTGAAGCTTGCTATAAGCTAACTACTTTCTGAAAATTCTGAAGTGTAAAAAACAATATCAATTCTGAAATGACAAAAAACTCATACCCCCAACTAACGACCAATTCAACTAACTCTTCGATAGGTTTATTTTGGTTTTCTAGGTTGACACAAACAAAATAAGTAACTATACACTACATTACTTTACAGGCCTTGATTTAAAACATAAACGAAATACATATTGCAATTTACCTTTATTTCTTGTCCCTTAAAAAAATGAGAACCCAAAACTTATTGAAATTGTTCAAAGCATCTTGGAAAAAGTGGTAAAAAGTATAAGTGACACAAAAAGAAATCCGTTAAACTTCATATTAAACTTTACAACCTACTTTAGGAAAGAGGAATAGACTAAAAATTATATGAACTAAGTTTTTCAATTTCTTTATAAATTTAAATCAATAAAAATATACATAACTTCACATGGATGATAGGTTATAAGGTATGTGTACATAGATACGAGTACTAACCTAACCCAAGTTATTTTTTATTGTCCTTTGAAAAACTTAAAATAAATTCCACACTCTTTAACTCATATAATTTTTATAGTCACTCCTTTCTTCTATAAAAGAAAAAAACTTTAAAGTTTCTTTTCAAAATCTCCTAAAATCATAAAGTTTCCTCATTTCCATATTTGCCACCTGACTAGTTTCTGACAATAGCTCTTGTAGCTATATCGGAGCTTAAATTCCAATAGCATGTGAATTTAGTTTAATATCCTACATACCATCATAAAAAGAATCCTTTTTTTCTCTCTCTCTCGTTGTCGTTATATCATCCACACATAAACTTGACAATTTTCCCATACGACTAACCATTCATTCCTACCTCCTTACAGGCATCAGCCAGGAGCAGCACAAACACACACACACACAAACAAAAAAGGGTTATTATCTAACGAATCGATTCATTTTTGCAAAAAAATAAAATAAAACTAATAAAGGAGTTTTGAAAAAGTAAAAATAAAAACACCATCATCCCGCAAGTGAGCACGTTAACCCCAAAAGGATGACTCATTCGATTTTATAGGAAGAAGAAGAAAAATAACATAACAACAACAACAACAACGACATAACGCAAAACAGCACACAAAACAGAACATCCAAGCGTTGAAAAAGAGGAGAATCCGCACATAGAAGACAAATGCTTGTTGGCATTGGCATGGAATCCCTTGCAATGCTAAGCGGGGTATAACTACCAAAGGCAGGAAAAGGAGAGGCTTCCCAACATCACACAACCAACATGCAGACATACAGAAGAAGAAAATCCTTCAGTCATCGTTTTTTTATACACATACATATATATTTAAAAAATAAAATAATATAAAACACAACGATGGTCGTCAACACTGTTGTGTATCCGATTCAATCCTGAAAGAAAAAACACAGAACTGAGCTGAGCTGAATAGAAACTGGGAAACGACTTCCACAATAAACTCCAATCTGTATCTCATGGTGCAAGAGAAATTCAGAGTACACCGCATGTTGTTGCAGCAGCACCACAAGTGGTTAGGACTTGGGTGAAGTGAGGTAAGCTAGTACAGCGGTGAGTGATGAGTGGTATTCCTGAAATGGTGACTCATTCGGGAGTTATCCAATGCAGCACCTTGTTAGGGATCCTATAAAGTTCACATATTGGTTTCATACAAAATTTAACTTAACTGATTTTATTTAATGTGTTAAAATTGGTCCCATTTGTTAATCTGATAATTGTGACATTTTTAAAAGTTTCAAGGTCCCTAAAATCTGACTCCAAGGTTTTTAGAGAGATCCATATAAGTACGTGCGTACTTACGTTCGTAAGTATAGCCATAACTCAAGAACCAGCAGAGAAATCGACTTCAAATAAATGTTGTTCTTCAGATAATAATATCAATTTATGCAGAAAGTACTTTCCAAAAATCCAGTGTGTGTGTTATTAGCTTCCTAAAAGATGTTATTGTAACCGTTCCGATTTGTCGAATTACAAATTTTGACATTTCTCGGCGTTTTAAGGTCAAGGGAAAAATAATCTTTAAGTGCCTTTTTAATACTTGTTGCGTTTTGAATATTCTTAATAGCGCTTGAAAGAGAGTTCCACAGTCGGACTGAATTTATACAACATCAACGTTAAGATATTAAATGTGTATAGCGAGGATGATTTAACTGACGAGATCTTCTAGAGGTGGGGAAATTAATATTGTCAAAACAGTATTGTGGTTGTTGTGTAAGCAGCAGAAGGAAACAGTCATTCCACCGTCGTTTTCGAAGAAGAAAGGTCCAATCCCACCTCCGGACCAAAGAGCGCACCAAACAGTGGATTTTTGTGGATGTAATTAATGGCCTCTCTTCAATTACTTGAGAATTAGAAATGTGCTTCGTCGCTGAAGAAAATTTTGTTGGAAAAATCGCCGTCCACCACCTCACCTTGTGTTCAAGCACCCATTCTAAGTATCTACGACGTTGTGAATGGTCAGCTGGCTTCAGTTGTTGTGTAAGCTGGACTTTATATGGATATAGGTGTAGATCCAAATGTAAAATACGCCATAATGTGCCGTAAGACAGCCCTAACTCCTAAGAACGACGAGGCATCCACACATTTGTGGTATGAGCGAAACGATGATCCACAGGCCTTACAATATCTGTAACCAATCCAGTCTCTTAAAATTTCTTCGCAATTTTGTTAATTGCTTGCGTAGTTGGACGATTCTGTAAACCATAATCTCCTCTTAAAGCACGATACGTGGCTGTGGCGGAATCACCATTTTTGTAGCAGGTTTTATCAATTTGTATGCGTTGTACGATAGGTAAGCGATCATTTTCGTAAATGTCAGACAATGTAGTTTGACAGATGTCGAATTCCAGCTCTATACTTTTGAAACCGTTAAATGGATAACCAGTTATATTCAAAGGGAGCATTACGTAACAAAATCGAGGAATTGTAAAAGAGATCAAGAATCTTTGTAGAAATCACTACGCATTTTGATTTGTAAGGGTTCGAGAAAAGACCATGTAAGTAAGACCAGTTTGAAATTTTGTCAAGGTCTTCATTGATTGTATTAGAGGCGGCATGCTCAATGAGTTCAAGAAAATAACTGAAGTAATGTTGACCGTCGTTGGAATACAGATGACATGAACAGTTTTTGATTAAACTTGGAAGATCATCGACATACATACAGAATAGTAGAGGACCCAATATCGACCTTTGTGGAACACCGGATGAAGTACGTAAAAAAGCAGATCACCTATTTGAACTGCTTGTTTTCTGTTAGTTAAATAAGTTTATACAAGCTAAGCGGAATTTGAAAAAAAGAGGCTGGGATGCGACCCACACTGATAACTTCCCATCCCGTCTATCGATTTGTCTTGCTTAAAAGTTTGTCTAAATGTATCAATTCTTGCCAAATTTGCGTTCTATTTTTTGTAGATTTAATTTTTTTTTTATGAAAAAAAGGGACTGTTGGATTTTTATAAAAATAATTACTGAATATAAAAAACAATATTTTCTGTGAAATAAAATAAGTTTGAAGCCAATATTTTTAATTTTTGAAAAGCTATTTGAGCCGAAAATCAATTTTTACCAACTTTTATTAATTTTTTTGTTTAGGTTTTTATTTTTTGTAAAAAAACTGTCAATTCGATTTTTCTCAGAATTTTTCCTAATGTTGAAAACAATATTTCTTATAAGTTAAAATTAGTTAGAAGCCATAATCTCAAATTTTTGAAAAGATATTCAAGTCGAAATTCAATTTTTACCAACTTTTGTTAATTTTTTTTTTCGGTTTTTAATTTTTTGTAAAAAAACTGTCAATTCTATTTTTTTCAAAATTTTACTGAATGTTGAAAACATCATTTTTTGAAAGATAAAAGAAGTTTAAAGCCAATATCTCAAAGTCTTGAAAAGATATTTGAGTCGAAACTCAATTTTTACCAACTTTTTTTTTTATTTTTTTTAGGTTATTATTTTTTGGAAAAAAAACTGTCAATTCGATTTTTCTCAAAATTTTATCAGATGTCAAAAACATTATTCTTCATTGCAAAAAATTGTTTTGGAAATGAAATCATATTTTAGTCGTAAAATTTTCGAAGTGACAAATTTTTTTTTCAGTTTTTTTGATTTATAAAAAAAAACCGTTAATTGAATTTTTTTCCAAAAATATAATTGTTTTGTATCACGTTACAATATATAATATAAAATTTAATTCAAGTCTCTAGCATCATTGGTTCATGAGATAGTTAGGGTTAACAAAAATTTTCACCTTTTTTTTAAACTGCTATGGTAAAAAAACCACCCACGCAATTTTCTTGAGAGCCCTTTCTGCATCTTTCTGCCTTATTATCTGTATAACAAAATTTATTTGAAGTCGATATCTCTTCTGGTTCTTGAGCTATTTACGACGAAAAAAACGTCGCGAACGTACGGACGTACGGAGGTACGGACGTACACACGCACGCACAGACATCTTTCTAAAAATCTTTTATTTCGACTCTAGGGACCTTGAAACGTCGAGAAATGTCAAAATTTTCAATTTGACAAATCGGACCCATTACAATAACTTCCTATGGGAAGTTAAAAATTAAACTGCTGCATAAGTTTGTTTACACAAAATTCCGTCACGGAAAGGAGTGATGTTACACAGCTGTGCTTTTTTCGGAAGCCGAATTGTTTTGGAGTGAGCAAAGAGTTGGCTGTAAGTATGTGTTGATTGATATGCAAAAATTCTTTAGAAGACTTTGACAAATGGGGTAGAATTGAGATAGGTCAATATTCTGTTCCTTTATAATTGTTAGGAAGTGGTATGATATTTGTTGTAGGTATTCCAAAGCTCTGGAAAAACTCCACACATGCATGGAAGCATTCAACGTTGGAAAAATCATTTTAAAAAATTTGGAGTTAATACTGACAAGACCGACAGCACTTGTTTTCACAGAAAGCAAACTTTGAACACCATTAGCAGCATCCACAAAACGAAAACTGAAACTAGGGTAATCTAAATGTTCCCTAAACAAAATATTTTCCGATAAACTCGACAAAGGCTAAGTTGATGGGACTGAGATAAATGGCAACTTCAAAATCGTTAGCAGGCATATTTCTTGCCGTACAAATACCAACTTTACGCAAATTGTTCCACAGTTTATGTCCATTCAATGAAGAACTCAGTTGATTAGACAAAATCTGGGATATGGCTTAACGGATTTCAGCTGTGATTTTGTTTCGCAACGAAGAATACAAGCGTCGTAATGCAGCCAACCGATATCATTTCCAAATGCATTATCTCCGTTAGTCTTATATTTTTCGAAAACCATTGTTTTTCATTATGTTATATCATTTCCAAATGCATTATCTCCGTTAGTCTTATATTTTTCGAAAACCATTGTTTTTCATTATGTTTTGTTTGTTTAATTTTATTTTTCAAAGGAACATGAGTGTCGTATAGTAAAGGATTTGGATATAATTGGTTAGGAATTGAAATTGTTCGTTAGGGGAGATCATAGAAAATATAATCTCCCAATTGAAGACTCTAGAATTCTTTTCAAGAAGCTGCTCATTAATATTTGTCAGAAAAATCAAAATTTAATTTGATTGTTAAACAAATTAAGTTATGTTTTGAAAAAGCAGGTGCGGAAAGTTGATCATACAAGGCTACACCGTCTATTTCACTAACAGAAAACAAGTCGAGCAAAGTTAAAAAACAGAAAAATTAGTAGAATTCTTGGTTTTAACTGGACTTAAAGTGCTATCACACAAAATATTGGTATTTTATAAGTTGCAATTGAAGTCTCCGCATAAAACTATATTAGGGGAACGCAACGTCTATGTTCCAATTTGGTCTATAAATTACCCCTAAGAACTCACAGAAGACTACTAGCGCTTCCCAAAAGATCAATGAACAGATATTCAAGGCTGCTACCTGTGTGAGATGTAAACTTAAGCTTGAATTCTAAAACAGATTTAACAAATATTGCCACACCACCCCCTTGAATATTAGAAATGAAAAACTTAAACACAAAACTACTTAAAGTTGGTACAAATTGATTTTCAACTCGAATTTCCTGAAAACAATTAAAGACTAATCTTTTATTATAAAAATTAATGTTCTTAACATTTACTAAAATTTTTAGAAAAATCCAATAGACCGTTTGTTTTTATAAAAAAATAACAATTTCGATTCGAATTTTTCGAGAATAGATGAAGGTATTGACTTCAAAATTATTTCATTCTATTCAAAATATTGTTGTTCAAGTAAGATAATGTTCTTGGAAAAATAAAATCGGTAAAAATTCGTTTTCGACTAAAAATCTCGGGAACATAAATAGCTACCGAAATCAAATTTACGTTATCATATGCAAAATAGTTTTCCTAACTTTTAGTTATTTTTCCGGATAGAATTAAATTGACAACTTTTTTTACGAAAACCTACGAATAACTGATAAGAAATGGTTTTCGACTCAAGTGTTATGAGAAAGATATTGACTTACAAACTTACACAAAAAGCTGTTATTTAAATTTTGTTAAGCCTTTAGAAAAATCAACAGACAGGAACGAATGTGTTTAAGACAGTAATGTCCATTGTGCTCCTTATTATTATTAGATCCTTTAACAATTCAATAATATTGTAATAACATTGTCCCTAGGATTTCTGCCATACAGCGAGTTTAAAAAAAACTTTAAAATAAAGGAGAGTGCGAGTTCTTACGACTCATCCAGGTAATAAGAATCTAAAATGCAAATGCGAACTATACCTATCCTACATACGGTACATAATTGTGCATACGCTTAAGCTCAGGAATTAGACCCTTCTTCATGGTTCTTCATTTATTACGTACATACATATGATAGGTACGGTAAGTATATTTATTTACTGTCGAAGAGCGAGTATCTTCGCCCTTAAAGTTGGGGCGGGAAAAATTGAACACCTGCATTACACTTGAGCATAAACGGACGGGAATATATAAACTCATTCGAAAGGAATTGTACTTATACTCCGTGAATGCGTTGGTATGAGGCTATAATGTACTTATAGGGCAAATGTGGAATTTCTTAACTCTGGAGGGTGTTTTTTTGTTGGTTCTTCGTTTTTGTTTAGTTCGGAAAGCAGAAAACGAGGATAAATTAATTCCTGCACACTCGAGGGGGGGTTGGTATTGTATTGGATTTCTTTTCGAAAACAAATAGGTTTTCTAAAGGCGGTAAACGCACATGTTTATACATACATATATGTATGTAGGTATAGACGCTATTGAAATGATGCATCATTTTTATATTTAGGTCTTCGCTTTTGTTGATCTAAAGTGAAGTGTCACATTCACTTTGATTTTGACATTTTAATACGTACCTATACTTAAATTTAACGTATGCTTGATGCATTTTTGAAGGTAGGTATTTTAGTTGAAAATAAGCTCAAAGGTTAAAGGTTTTCACAATAAAAATGATGACACAGTATTCAATTTCGAAAAGTAGGTAATTGTATGTACATGGTAAAGGTTATACTGTGTTGCTTTTTAATTGAGTTACAAGGGGGATAACGATAGTGGAAAGTGTGGGATCGTGGGATCTTAGATAAAAATTTCACATAAAATGTCTTCATGTGAAATAGATATTCGTATAATGATGCTCAATTGCTTAAGTGGGATCTGTACTTAAAAACCTTTTCTTTTTTTGTTTTGTTATTCATGAGGAGTCTTTTCTTAAGGGATTATGAATTTGAATTGAAATGGGATGTATTTAGGTAATCCACAGGTGAATTACAAATTCTCGCAACATATCCTTTTAATGGATGATTTTTATTTGAGGCAGTAGAGAAATAGGTATTACATATATACTCTTATGAAGGACATGAATTGAGTGCACAACGAAAAAGAAGGGATTGAAATTGAGATGTTTTAAATTTTAAACAAATGCATAATATTTTTTTCTAATTATGATTGATTCTCTTTTTGGAAGCAAAAAAAAACCTTTTTACAGCTTACGTCAATTAGCACAGTGGGCCAAATAGTACCTACTTTCGAGGTCATTAGAAAAGAAAATCCACTTAATTATTCACAATCATTTTTTTTCTCATAATAAAATATTAAAATTATTTCAAACTTTTACTTTGATACATTTTTGAATTTTACATTGTAAGTGTTGCCGTTGTTTTGTTTTTAATTGTGAGTATTTTGAAAACTTCCTCTACCTCCTAAAAGGGGCGATATT
The DNA here is from genome assembly GCA_920104205.1 of Eupeodes latifasciatus. Classification (NCBI taxonomy): domain Eukaryota; kingdom Metazoa; phylum Arthropoda; class Insecta; order Diptera; family Syrphidae; genus Eupeodes; species Eupeodes latifasciatus. The sequence continues at coordinate 46,699,791 of OV049924.1, read as the reverse complement.
GACTCCACCTTCTTTTTATAAGAAAATATGCTTTCCTTCACAATTCTTCAAAAACCTGTTATAATTATTGTCTTGGCGCCAAAGTTGAAGGTCTTGTTCCCACTAAGAAGTGATGTTATAGTAGTTATGATGATAATTAGTGCGTTGGACTGTCATGCAAGAGGTATTGGGTTCGATCCCTGCCAATACCATCTAAAGTTTTTTTTTTCACGGGTACTGCCTCTTGCGAGGAATCGACAAATTCCACTAGAGTAATTCTTGTCAAGAAAAGTGCTTTCTCAAATTAGCCGTTCGGATTGGGCTTAAAACTGGAATGGAGGAATGGTTGAGAGTTGTAAGTCACTAAGCCCTAGTTCTCAACGAGCTGTTGCGCCACCCAATTTTTTGTATAGTTCTAATTGTATTAAAAACTTATTAAATACTTACAGACAAGTATGAAGTTTTTAGCAAGAAAGCTATAGTTTCAAGAAATGAGAAATTTTGAAAAAATACAAAAATGTTTGATATTAGATTTTAATTTTTTAAATTTGTGTTTGGTTAAGAAAAATTTGTTTCAAATTATCTGATATGCTGACTAATTTCTTGAAAATAATAAAATACAGGTTTGAGTATTAAAAGAAATAAAGTAATAAAATTGTCAGGTTGATAATTTTGCTTATTTAGAAACGAGATGCCGGTGCACATTAGTTTTGAATATCTTCACATTGTAATGAGTAGGAAATATTGAGCCTGGTAAAGCTTACCACATTCGTGTAGTCCGGCTAAAGAAAGAAAACCTGTACTTGACAGTACGTCACAAGTTGGGCTCAAGGGAAAACTGATGACCATTTCTAGACTTACGGGTATTACGATTCAATTTTTTGAGGAGAGGAAAACAATTGGCTATTTTACTTGAGCATTGTTTATGAAAATATCAGCAAAACAAAGAAGGAAATGTCTTATTAATAGAACGATCACCTATCATTTTCAAAGCTCTATTCAAAAGACTCAAGTAACGTTATTGGGGCACCAGCCCAAATATAAAAATTATAATCTAGTGGTAGACGAAAATAGGCCTAATAAATTATAGGCAGAACTGCAACGGCAAAATATGATTAGGTCCGACCTACACAGCATTGTACACAATGGGGAATAAAAAATCGTTTGGAATTTAATCATAAAACGCGAGATAAACCCTCTTTGCCACTATCTATGAGTGGCACTTGCATCAAAGACCAGCAACCACCTTTTGTGGAGCGATGTTGCCAAAAATGCCGCAAGATGTCTAGGTTTTTTGAGACGTTGCAAAAAATTTTTCTCTCCGTCTGATCTGGCTACAATCTACAAAACCTTTATACGTCCGAAACTTGAATATAACTCTCATCTCTGGGCTGGTGCTCCAGTAACTTATTTAAGCCTCTTGGACAGTATTCAAAAAAGAGCTTTTAAAATTATTGGTGACATTAACATCATCAACTCGTTTATGTCACTCGAACATCGATGCAAGGTTTCTTGCCTCACCCTTTTTTACCGTTATTTTAACGGACTATGCTCTAGTGAAATAGCCAGTTGCATTCCTCCCCTTTAACAATTTAACCGTAATACCCGCGCTTCTAGGAATGCCCATCAGTTTACCCTTGAGCCCAACTTCGGCCGTACTATGAAATACAGAGATTCTTTTTTTAGCCGTACTACGCGAATATGGAAGGCCTTGCCACGCTCTATCTTTCCCTGTCATTGCAATGTTCAGAAATTTAAAATCAATGTACACCGACACCTCCTATCCAACCCTTCCCTCTTTTCCTAATGCTCACACTGTGTCTTTGGCATGTTAAAGGTATACAAAACCCTTTTAGCACAGATAAGAAACTATACAGATGTCTCATCCCCATAGAAGAAAATGTCCCATATTTTTTTCACTACTCCTTGGCTATCAACTGACAAAAAGCTTTTTGTCAGTTGATCTTCAAGCACAAAAAGCTGTTTTTGATTGCACATATTGGCTTGCCAGTATGCCTGTTCAAAGCTATGTGTATAACTATAAAAAATTCTAAAGTTGTTTTTTCTCTCATCTCAAGTCAACGTCCATAGAGACAAAGAAAAAAAGAAACTGTTTTGGTTTCGATGATGTTTTGGTGCCGATGATGTTACCATATTTCAGTTGCTATTGTCAAGCGATGTAGGTATTTTATGCTATTTATGCTATTTATTATTGAATATGAAAATAAAAACCATAGTTATTAATTTTCCCATGTTATATTTTACTATATCAAATAAAACAATATACATATATGTTGAAAATACATTTAAGAAAGGAAGAGAAGATGAGTTAGGTGCAAGACATTTTAAAAATAATTTGTATGGATTCCTATGGTAACACTGATGCAAATGTACGTGCGCCGCCGCTGGTGAGCGTATGAGGCTTAGTTTTGGTTGCCTTCCTTATTTTGATTTTTTTTGATACATATATTGAACGCATGTGTGTATGTCATGTATCCATAGATATATGTATATGACAAAAGGGTAAGTTTCAATTTCGGTCTTTTTGTTGTTTGTTGATTGTTTCTTTGTTGTCCTATGCAAAACGTAAGTTGCGTATTTTGTGAACTTAAACAGGTGTAGGTAGGTACTCATGTAAATAATTTCGATACAAAAAAGAGGCTCGGATGTGACCCACACTGATAACATACTATTGAAGCCCACTTAAATTTTTCAGAATTTATTTTTTTTATTTGGAAAAATTGTATTAGTAAGTAAGTCTGCAAAAATATACATTTAAGCTGTTTTCTGTGGAAATAGATGTATCGAAAAGTTAAATTAATATATTTTGAAAGAAGTTTGGTTTCTCTCAAATAAACATTGTCTTAAATTGTTACAAAACATTAACAACAATATTTCTATGGGATGAAACAACTTTAAAGTCAATATCTTTCTTTATTCAATCTAATTTATAAATTCAATTAGGTTAATCATTTTTTTATTTTTTTTTTTGCTTAAGGTTTTTAGTTTTCTGTAAAATAAAAAATTGTTGTTAATAACAACAATTTGTACAATTTCTTTCTTTCTTTTTTCTTTCTCCTTTACCCGATATTTCAGTTTAAGAATCAATTTCACGTTTTTTTAGTACTTTTTTTTAGGTTTAAATTAAAGGAAAAAACTATCGGTTGATTAACTTTTTATTTTAAACTATATTTTAAACATTTTTTGTATTAAATTAAATAAGTTTGAAGTCAATATCTTTCTCTGTTTTCAAGATGCTTTAGTAGAAACTATTTTTACCAGTTTTTAGTAGTTTTCTAAAAAAAATAGTTAATTGGGATGTTAAAATAGGTCTGTTAAGTTTTGTTTAGAAGTTTGTATATGTTTAATACATCACTGCTCTTAGCCTATTTAAGCAAAGGTGGTCTTATAAAAAGTTTAAGAGACAATTTTTGGCCTTGACAATTAAAAATAAAATATCGTAAGTATTTATAATTATTTATTCAACATTCAGCCTATTAATTCAAGAAACAAAGCGTTTTGTTTCAAAGGTTTTGCCTTAAGTATTGAAAGCATTTTGCAAATACAAAAAGCATTATATATAGACCATAATGATTTATATTATTTAAATATTAACAAATTTAACCAAGATCCCTTAGAAAATTTATTTGGAAAGATAAGAGCAAGAAATGTTAATAAAAGTAATCCGAATGCTGCTGAATTTGGCTCCCTTCTAGCAAAAGTTATAGCTATGAAATTTGTATTCAAATCTAAATGTTCAAACTGTGAAGAAGACGATACAGAATATCTTAAAGTTGATTGGAATGCTATTTTACAAACCAATGCTGAGGAACAAATATCGATTTCGTATGAGCTACCGGAGAGTGAATCATTTGAGAATATAGAAAACGACATGAATATTGATAATAAATTAAATGCTTTACCGCCTGAATACACGATATTGATAAAGGTGCCGGAAATCGACGATCTTGCTACCAGATACTATGCAGGCTATTGCCTTTTTAAATCGATGAAAAAAATGAATAGTATCTGTGAAAACTGTATTCAACAAATGTCAAAAGATAAGCTTCAATTTGATTTAACGGAATCATGCCCGTGGCATGATGGTTAGTGCGTTGGACTGTCATGCGAGAGGTCTTGGGTTCAATCCCTGCCTGTGCCACCTTAATTAAAAAAAAAAAAAAAAAAAAAAGAGTTTTCACGGGTACTGCCTCTTGCGAGGAATTGACAAATTCTCCAAGAGTAATTCTTGTCATGAAAAAGTGCATTCTCAAATAAGCCGTTCGGATTCGGCATATAAATTGTAGGTCCCCTCCATCCCTGACAACATTACTCGCACACAGGAATGGTTGAGAGTTGTAAGTCACTAGGCCCTGGTTCTCTACGGACTGTTGCGCCACCTAATTTATTTATTTATTTATTAATTAAATTGAGAGAATACGAAACCTCAAAAGAAAATACGGTTCTTATATGGCCTTCTGAAAATTTTTTCCAAGTCTGTAGTCTTCACGTAAAAATATTTACAACTTTCTTCAAAAAAACACCTTTTATATCGAGATTAAAAGAAAACATTGTAAGAGAATGTATAAACGCAACAAACAGACAATATCCTAGCTGGTTCGATGATTCCGATGAATGCTATGCACATAAAATTGACATCATACATTTTTTAATAAAAGTCTTACTTTGGAAAAATTGTAAATGGGTAATTGACACAAAAGATAAAAGGTATACAAATCCTAGAACTAAAATAAAAAAATTAATGAATGTTATGAACGCGTAGCTCAAACAAAAACAATAAAAAAAACAAATACATAACCAATTTACATATATATATATAAATGTACAATTCAGCGGGTGGTAGGTGGGTGGGGTCGATATTCTGCCACGTCCACGTTCGTGACCCCTGGAAACTATTTAAGCAAAGGCAATTTTATAAAAGATCAATAATAAAATAAATAATTATAAATACTTACGATATTTTATTTTTAATTGTCAAGGCCAAAAATTGTCTCTTAAACTTTTTATAAAACCACCTTTGCTTAAATAGGCTAAGAGCAGTGATGTATTAAACATATACAAACTTCTAAACAAAACTTAACAGACCTATTTTAACATCCCAATTAACTATTTTTTTTAGAAAACTACTAAAAACTGGTAAAAATAGTTTCTACTAAAGCATCTTGAAAACAGAGAAAGATATTGACTTCAAACTTATTTAATTTAATACAAAAAATGTTTAAAATATAGTTTAAAATAAAAAGTTAATCAACCGATAGTTTTTTCCTTTAATTTAAACCTAAAAAAAAGTACTAAAAAAACGTGAAATTGATTCTTAAACTGAAATATCGGGTAAAGGAGAAAGAAAAAAGAAAGAAAGAAATTGTACAAATTGTTGTTATTAACAACAATTTTTTATTTTACAGAAAACTAAAAACCTTAAGCAAAAAAAAAAATAAAAAAATGATTAACCTAATTGAATTTATAAATTAGATTGAATAAAGAAAGATATTGACTTTAAAGTTGTTTCATCCCATAGAAATATTGTTGTTAATGTTTTGTAACAATTTAAGACAATGTTTATTTGAGAGAAACCAAACTTCTTTCAAAATATATTAATTTAACTTTTCGATACATCTATTTCCACAGAAAACAGCTTAAATGTATATTTTTGCAGACTTACTTACTAATACAATTTTTCCAAATAAAAAAAATAAATTCTGAAAAATTTAAGTGGGCTTCAATAGTATGTTATCAGTGTGGGTCACATCCGAGCCTCTTTTTTGTATCGAAATTATTTACATGAGTACCTACCTACACCTGTTTAAGTTCACAAAATACGCAACTTACGTTTTGCATAGGACAACAAAGAAACAATCAACAAACAACAAAAAGACCGAAATTGAAACTTACCCTTTTGTCATATACATATATCTATGGATACATGACATACACACATGCGTTCAATATATGTATCAAAAAAAATCAAAATAAGGAAGGCAACCAAAACTAAGCCTCATACGCTCACCAGCGGCGGCGCACGTACATTTGCATCAGTGTTACCATAGGAATCCATACAAATTATTTTTAAAATGTCTTGCACCTAACTCATCTTCTCTTCCTTTCTTAAATGTATTTTCAACATATATGTATATTGTTTTATTTGATATAGTAAAATATAACATGGGAAAATTAATAACTATGGTTTTTATTTTCATATTCAATAATAAATAGCATAAATAGCATAAAATACCTACATCGCTTGACAATAGCAACTGAAATATGGTAACATCATCGGCACCAAAACATCATCGAAACCAAAACAGTTTCTTTTTTTCTTTGTCTCTATGGACGTTGACTTGAGATGAGAGAAAAAACAACTTTAGAATTTTTTATAGTTATACACATAGCTTTGAACAGGCATACTGGCAAGCCAATATGTGCAATCAAAAACAGCTTTTTGTGCTTGAAGATCAACTGACAAAAAGCTTTTTGTCAGTTGATAGCCAAGGAGTAGTGAAAAAAATATGGGACATTTTCTTCTATGGGGATGAGACATCTGTATAGTTTCTTATCTGTGCTTTTAGTGTTCGCTAATTATAAAAAAAAAAGATCAGATCAGGGGTAAAAAACTTCTTGCATCGATAACGCACGGAAAGAACCGAAGCACTAAGCAGCGTTTTTGGTGACTTCATATGTATATAATGTACATATACTCGTATGATCCACAAGAGATGGTTTGTGAGGCACATATCTAAAATTGAAAGCTGTTCAGTCTCCTCGGTGCAAGTAACATACATGGATAGTGGCATTGGAAGCGGTTACGATTTTGAGACAGTAGACAGCATTGAGTTTTCGAAGAAATAAATTATACACGGTTTTCGAATCCCTATAAAAATAAGGGAGAGATTCGGAGACAAAACGGAGCCTTGGGGCACATCAGCGTTTATTTTGTGGATATCAGATTTGAACCCGTGTCCAATAAACACAACAAAAAAAAGATTCATCTATACCATATGCAAGCATTTGAGATCTTAATTCCAAACGATGTAAAGATTTGTTCCACTATTCTGTGTGAGACCACCAGTCGACTTATTGCTACGAAAGCCATACTGCCAGTCATTAAGAAGCTTTCGTTCTTCAAGGTATTTCTTTAGCTGGAAATTGATCAGCGTTTCCATGACTTGGGTTCAATACCTGCCTGTGCCACCTTAATTAAAAAAAAAAAAAAAAGTTTCCACGGGTATGGCCTCTTGCGAGGGATTGACAAATTCTCCAAGAGTAATGCTTGTCATGAAAAAGTGCTTTCTTAAATTAGCCGTTCGGATTCGGCATAAAAAAAAACTGCAGGTCTCCTCCATCCCTGCAATTACTCGCACACAGGAATGGTTGAGAGATGTTAGTCACTAGGCCCTGGTTCTCTACGGACTGTTGTGCCACCTAATTAATTTTTTATTCCATAACTTAGGAAAGAAGGGGCCTAAATGCAATTGGTCGATAGTAAGAGGGTGAGGAGGATTCGCCTGTTTTAGGGACAGACTGGACAAATGCTGCTTTCCATCCACTCAAAGGGAGACCTCTAATATGGGACAAATGGAAAAGCTTACTTTATAACAATATCGGGGATACTATTCGGGCTTAGGCAAAAGAATTTTTAATGTTTTTAATTTTTAATTTAAAATAGCTCAAGGCAATCAAGTTATAAACCAAATATAACACCTTATAACTTAATATTTTGCTCAAACAAATAAATGTTCCTATTAACTATGACTTGAAAACTTATTTATCAAAATTTTGTTATTAAAAAAGCGCGATATGAAAACATTATTCAAGAGTGGAACTTTAAGCACAACAATGTAAGTGTTGCCATTGTATTTTAATATTTTTCTTATGGTAAGGTTTTTTTTTAAAGTTACTCTTTCCAAAAATAAAAATATAACCTATCGAATATAATAGTTCAGCCTTTTGGAAAATGTTTACTAAATAAATTCACGAATGCAAATGACAAATTGGCTGAAGTGTTGCAATGAGGTTATTTTTAGAAAAACATTATAGCTAGCGCAAAGATTTATTTCTTCTTTTTACGTCAATGAGTGTCATTGAGGTCGACAAAATTAGTTTTTTTTTATCACACAAACAAAACAATGTTTTTTTTTTAAAGGATTAAGTTGTCCTGAACACAAATCCCACCTTAAAGTTTTTCTATCATAGCATGCTGCTTTGAAAATGGTGAAGGCAAATAAAAACATGGTTTTTAAGGCTAAGTTAAAGCACAGCACATCCCTTAACATTGAATTTTATGATGACTTTGCAAAGTACAGATCTTTGTCTTCTATATTTAAAATATAAATCATTTAAGTATCTTACTTAATTCCTTTAAATTTTAAAAGAAGTTTTGAGCAAATCCTTAATGCTTCAATTCTTTCAGGAAAATACGTTCTGGGGTTAATTTTTAGTGCTGATTAAGAATTCGAACCTCAATTATAACTATCTACTCAAATTTAAAAAAAAAATTAAAGTTTTCAACATTTTTTAATATATTTCAAAAACTTGATAGGATATAATATTGTTTAGATGAACGTTTTGACTTATTATGTTGAAAACTGTTAAAGACACGTGACATTTAACAGCTTTTATGAAATACTAAAAATATTTCAACTGAAAATTAAAAAATTAATTTGCAAAACTATCACTAACTTTACTGAAGAAAAGCTACTTCAAAAAGCTTTGTCTATACCTATGTGTTATTTTAAGGCAATCAAAAACTATTGGAAACGTGCAATTTGATTGCCTGGAACAAAATCTTCTCGAACATTGTAATCAACTTTTTTTTAAATATAAATATATTAAAGTCTTACGTTATTTAAGGTTCAGACTCTAAAGTAGACATTTAAACTCATTTACACTTTTTCAACATAGTCTTCCATAGAAAACATGGATAACCTCAAGACAAACAAATCACTTAAATTGTCCTGACTTAAGCCGGTGGCACTCCTCACCGACAAAAATCTATTCTTATTGCGACAATACTACGACAAATAATAATAATGTATTATTATCAACTATACAAGCGCGACCACGAAGATTGGATACACAAGGTTTTAAGAGCCTTTGTAAAAGAGAGTCATTGCTTGCACATTGCCACTTTATTTTGATATACTGCCATAACCATTGTGTGGTAATAATTCAGCGAATAATAGCTATCGCTGTATAATAAATTCATTTTACGCCAAGTGTCGACAAGGGAATTTATATAATTTGTACGTATAAATTGGCTAAAATCTTGAATTGGATAATTGCCAAGATCAAGAAGAAGAAAAACACTGTGGTTGCATAAATTTAAATTTTGCTGAACAATTGTCGCGTTGTAATTTTCACATATACAACTACCAACACACAGTTTTCAATATTAGCATAACTTTTCAATTGAATCCTTAAATCCTCTAGGTATAGAAAAAATATCATCAACTTTCAAACAAAATCCTTTAAATTAGAATTAAAAAAAAAAACTTCATCAGAAATATTATCTAATTGTTGAATGTATCTAAATGTAATTTCATTATTGAAGTTAAAATAGAAAATAGAATATAAACATCAATCTACATATCTAACTATACCATCCTAACGAACCCTTGAATGTTAATTATAATTTTTTGTTTGAATTTTATGGCCGATTAGATTAGACAGACGCAGAAACTTGGCATGGGAAGAATATTTGTTGGTATTATAAATGTCATCAGGGTGGAACAATCCTACAAACAAAAAACATATCCTTTGTGTCACGCAATGCAACAATCTATCTATCTATCTACATACATAATGAAGACTAAGGGTAGTTTAGTTATACTTACAACTTTGATATCGTTTATTTTCATTAAGAGGGACTACATACATATGTACATATATTTACGAATGTGTTTATGTTATGAGACTGTACTTACTTCTTATAGCAAAATTGATGATGACGAAAAGACAATTTAAACGACTTCAGGTGTTCACATACCGTAAACCACCCTTTTGTGTGTGTTTATCTTTTTTATGAGTTGGTGTAAAAAAGAAGAATTATGTGCAACTGTGAAATTCATCGTTTAATTGATAAAATACCTGGCAATGAAGATAGAGAAAAAGAACAATAAACAATCCTTGCGTTACGTATATACGAGTATTGTATAATTGTTTTTAGATTTTTATTTTTACGAGGGCTGCATATAATTTGAATTAATGATTGCTATTCTCTTTCAATTGAGGATTTATAAGGGGTAGATAGATTTTATTCTTCTAAGCACTTCGAAAAAATTCTAGTAGGAAAATAAATGGAATATGATATGATTATTCACAATTTCGTTTTTTCCATTTTCTACCTCCCAGAAATTACATCAGAAAATGTATGTGTAAATTGGAAAAAAGAACCAAAGCTCCTCTGCAAACCCCTATCTTGGGCAATTTATGAGGCTTTTGTGGTAGATGCGATCGAGTGTCTTTATACATAATCTTTGCATTTAACATATAATCTTTGAAATTTCATACCAAACCCAAATTGTATAGTGTGTCCAAGAAGGGGGTTGCGGGTGGTTTTTACAGTTTTTCATGTTACAAGTTTAAATCACATTGTTTTTACAAGAATATTTGCTTTCATCTAATAGTTTTTCATAAACATATGTATACTAATTTCTACTGCTTTTTTGTATTCCACACAATTTCTGACTTTGTTCCAAAAATAGGAAAATAATAAGGGCCAGAAAATACGAAATTTTACCTGAAAAAATGGCATTATTTCCTAAAGAGTAAAGACAGAATTTAATAATGCAATTTCCTGGAACTTAATCTTTAATGTATGTATTTTGTTCAAAGTTCCGAGTTCAGAATTTGTTTATTTCTACATCGTTTTAATTGGAAATCAGAGTTTAAACAAAATATCTGATATTAAAGGATCATATTTTATATTTCTTAAGGCTAACAAAATTCCAATTGTTAATAACGTAAGCTATATGTATTTTGAATAGCAGCTCGTAACAAAAATTGATGTTAAGTAATAGAACATACATTTATATAAAAAAAGAGGCTAGGATGTGACCCACACCGATAACTTTTTATTCGTTCACGTCTGTCGATTTTTTTCAAATTTGTACAAAAAAAAAATAACAACTTTATATGTAAGCATGCAAAAAGTTTGAAGTCAATATAATTTCTGTTCCCGAGGTATTTTAGTCGAAAACCCATTTTTAGTAGCATTCTTTGAAAGTTTTTATGTTCCTTATAAGAAAAATGGCGATAGGATTTCTCAAAGAAACTTATCTTACTATAACAACCATATTTTGTATTGATTGATATTATTTTCAAGTCAATGCCCTTACTAATTTTTGAGATATTCGAGTCAAAAATAATTCTATACCAATTTTGTGTATATTTTTATTTTTTTATAAGAAAACTATGAAAACATTTGTTTTTTTTATTTTTAAAGATAAGTTTTTATAAGATTAAATTATTTTGAATCAATATTTAAAAATCTATTATCACCAAATTTTTGTTTTATTTTGTTAAGCTTTTTTCCTATTTAAAAAAAAACTGTTACTTCCATTAGTCTTTAAATGTTAAGAGATGTAAAAGACTAAGTACCACAAATAAATTCATTCTATGATCGGTTGGCACCAATGAGACTTATGTAATTCCACCCTTAGGCTCGTTTCACACTACACGGTTTTGACCGTACGGCAAAAAACCGGACAGCATAAACCGGATCAATGGCTAATAACACATTACCTATACGATTTTGACCGTATAATATGAAAGCGTATATGCTCTTCTTCGCGCCTCTAACAAAATTTCTCCGTCCGGTTTTTTGCCCTACGGTCAAAACCGTGTAGTGTGAAACGAGCCTTAGGGCAACACAATCAAGTTGTTGTTTTAGAATTCAAAAATTACTAAATATTTCTTCTTGAAAACCGGACCGATTACCAAAAATTAAAAAGAGCCTCGGATGCGACCCACACTGATAACTTCCCATAACGTTGTCAGTTGAATTATTCTAAAAAAATTAAAAATTACCAATATTTTGCATCATATGCAAATAGTTTGATTTCAAAATCTTTTTTGTTTACGGGGTTTTTAGTCGAAAACCAATTTTTACCAATTTTAGTAGCATTTCTTAAAAGTTTTTATTTCTTATATAAATAAATCCAAATTGGATGAATGAAATTAATTTGAAGTTAATATCTTCTACTGTTCACGAGATATCGAGAACCGCACATCAATTTTTACCAAATATTTTGTAGATTTCACTTTTGTATGAACAAACGGACTGTTGGATTTAAAAAAAAAATAACTGAATGTCGAAATCAATATTATCTGTGAGATAAAATTAGTTTGAAGCCATTTTTTTTAATTTTTGAAAAGATATTTGAGTCGAAAGTAAATGTTTACCAAATTTTAGTAATGTTTTTTTTTAGGTTTTTTTTCTACAAAAAACTGTCAATTCAATTTTTCTCAAAATTTCACCGAATGTTGACAACAATATCTCAAAGTTTTGAAAAGATATTTGAGTCGAAAAACAATTTTTACCAACTTTTATTAATTTTTTTGTTTAGGTTTTTATTTTTTGTAAAAAAAACTGTCAATTCGATTTTTCTCAAAATTTTATCGAATGTTGAAATAAATATTTCTTATAAGTTAAAATTAGTCAAAAGCCGTTATCTCAAATTTTTGAAAAGATATTTGAGTCGAAAATCAATTTTTACGAACTTTTTTTAATTTTTTTTTCGGTTTTTAATTTTTTGTAAAAAACCTGTCAATTCGATTTATTTCAAAATTTTACTGAATGATGACAACAATATTTTTGAAAGACTAAAGTAGTTTAAAGCCAATAACTCAAAGTTTTGAAAAGATATTTGAGTCGAAAATCAATTTTTACCAACTTTTATTAATTTTTTTTTAGGTTTTTATTTTTGGTAAAAAAACTGTCAATTCGATTTTTCTCAAAATTTTATCAGATGTCAAAAACATTATTCTTCATTGCAAAAAATTGTTTTGGAGATGAAATCATATTTTAGTCGTAAAATTTTCGAGGTGACAAATTTTTTTTTTCAGTTTTTAATTGGATTTTTTTCCAAAAATATATTTATTTTGTACAATATATAATATAAAATTTAATTCAAGTCTCTAGCGTCATTGGTTCATGAGATATTTAGGTTTAACCAAAATTTTCACCTTTTTTTAAACTGCTATGGTAAAAAAACCACCCACGCAATTTTCTTGAGAGCCCTTTCTGCATCTTTCTGCCATATTAACTGTATAACAACATTTTTTTGAAGTCGATATCTCTTCTGGTTCTTGAGCTATTGACGACAAAAAAAACGTCGCGAACGTACGGACGTACGGACGTACGGACGTACGGACGTACGGACGTACGGACGTACAGACGTACGGACGTACGTACACACGCACGCACAGACATCTTTCTAAAAATCTTTTATTTCGACTCTAGGGACCTTGAAACGTCGAGAAATGTCAAAATTTTCAATTTGTCAAATCGGACCCATTACAATAACTTCCTATGGGAAGTTAATAATATAAAATAAAACGTAACTTAAAGAAGAAAACTGAATTAAATTTAATTAAATAAGGTTAAATAATATTAACTTTGTTTTTGTATAATAAAACATGTTTTATAGTAAAACATAAATATTCTGAAAAAGTAATGTCAACACATAATTTGCGAAAGGTTTTTTAGTAATAATGTTTTAAAGATTAAAATTTCAAAAACTCTACTTCATTTGTTTTATAAAGGTTGTAGAACACATCCAGCTATTGAATTATATATGCAATACAAATTTCTTTTGCATTGTAATAAGAGCCTTTAGTTCCAAGTTGAATATAAATTATTTGGGAAGAGTACGATAACTCAGGCGACTAAGCTTAATGAAGGATTTGTATAGAACAGTTAAAAACAAGCATTTTTTTACTATGGGAGAGGGGGTCTATTTCCCACCGTTAAGGCGGTGGGGGCAATTTAAAAAAATATGTACATTAAATGAAAAAAAAAATAAATAAAAAAAACGGTAATACTTACAATGTCTATTAGCTTGTTTTTAAATCAAGTCAAAACTATGCATATTTTTTGAAAAAAATTGTTTAAAAAAATTTGGACAAAAAAAGTTAAAAATGAGGTTTAAAATGTAATTTTTCAAAACCTTAAGATTATCTACTATTGCTTTTTTTAAAATTCATTGCTCTTATTTGTTTTAGCTCAAAAACTGAAAACTAGATGATTTTATGCCTTTTAGTTCTTGAGAAAACTGAAAATTAAAACGTTCTTGCCTATTGCGTTAAAATACCAACCTAAATTTATATCAAAGTAAAATTGAAAAGTAAACCTCTAGTATAAAAAGTTTCATAAGATTCAGGACACTGGTAATGAGGACAATAAAAAAGGAAGCAAAGCATAAGTGATTACGATCTTTAATAAACTGATAAACTTTCGTCCTTCCTGCGTTTAATGCCTGTACTCGTATATCTGATGTATTTAATAGGCTTATTTCATAAACCTACATATTTACTATAAGAATAATGCAGGTGAGCTATATTCTTGTTGACCCTCACATCAACCAAAAACAAATAATCAAACAGGATATTACACTTATTCCTCGTTTATTAAATTAAAGTCCATTAAAATTGACATCATAAGAATTTTGTGTGTTGCGTGACAAACCACAGCTAAAAACATACAAAAATACAAACAAAAAACAATAATATACGTTTCCCTGTATAACTGTCAAAAATAGGTTCAAAGGTTAGGTAAACCAACAGCATGTTATACATTAAGTATACTTTATATAATACCTACATAAGTGAATACATTGTGGTAATTAAATATTGCATTCATCAGATTTCAATTTACATTTTAGACAGCTAGTAATCAATTGTTTGATTTGCACAAAAGATACTCGTATATTCGAGTCTTCAGGTACGAGTATGCAGAAACAGAAACCAAAACCAGAAAACCCATCATCCTTGATTTGATAATGATTTGCAATTATTGTATCTCTTTATTCACCACATTGTCAATTAGACTGTCAATTTCAGGTGTGTGTAAATTGATACATTTCTTGCAGGTGACTTACTGATTGCATTATAAGAAAGCTATACTCCATCAGGAAGGTACTCAATAAAATAATTGTAAATTTTGTTATTGCGCCCACAGGACAATTGTCTATATGTAGTAATTATAAAGCCATCTCGATAGCTGTAGGGGGGGTCGGTCAAACCCTAATTTTCCAAGTCTTTAAGTATCTATATTTGGACGCATATTGTTCAATGCAAATTGGACTTCGTTTCGGATCATTAAGTTTCTGGGTTTCAATTTTTTCGATTTTATTTTTGGTTGGTCTTGATATCTATAGACTCAGAGACAGATGTTTCTTGAGAGAGTAGGTAATTTTAAAGTGTGACATATGATTCGACAGTGGGAATAATGTCATTTACGATTTCCTAATGACCTGAAGTGTGATTGGCAAGGTATTAAATTTGTAAGGCTAATGAAGTTATGTTTTTTTTTTTTTGTTATTGTAATATAATGTTTTCAGGTGTCGACAAGAAAAAGTCAACAGAGCAATTAAGGTCAATTAAATAGACATATGGTCCAATGGTATTTCAATGTGAAGTAAGACCATAGTGGCATGTGCACTGAAATTGATCTAAATCACAAACAAAAATATAGAATTGGTTTTATTTCTTAGATAAATATAAAACTTTGTTGTACAAGGGACTCTACGAACTATAGAAGAATTTCGAAATTTGGAGAAACTTTTGAAGGAATCTCAAACTGATTTTAGAACATGATATTCCACCATCATAGACAATATCTTTGTTCTCAGAAGCAATGTCAATACTTTTTAAATCAAAATATGAAACTATATGTTTTTTCGTCGATTTTAATGCACCATTTTGCATATTCGACTTTGGACGGATTTTGCAGAACCAGTATCTGAGAACTTCAGCAGCTGTATGGAATGGAGAAAATATTTCGGAATGGTTTGTTACACGAACCGAGTAAGGCAAGGTTGTATGTTACGACCGAGCATATTTACACTTTTTATTAATGATATCACCTACAACTGCCTTTTGAGTGTAAAGTGGCTTGAGTTTACAAACGACTTAACAGTGGGACAACTGGTGTACTCAGACCATAATTTCTTCTGAAAAAAAGACTCAGGACAACAAAACGAAAGTCTAAAACTTTTACCGAAGCTGCAGTGGAAGGAACTTTTTTTGTTGCCATACCAAACAAACCTTGACACAAATCTGAGTCTTGTAAACTACGGTCAAATTCAGTTGATAAGTGATGCTGAGTTATTAGTTGCGTGTGAAGAACAAGCCGCCCACCATTCCAAACCAACCGTAGGCACAAGAACTGGAGGGACACGTGGTTTGACGCAGAATGTGAATCAGCTAGGAAAAAATCGTTCAGGTGCCTTAAACTAGTTAGAGAAATCAATACAACTTCACCAGAAATGATGTACCAAAACGCAAAAGTGGCTTACAAATTTTTCTGCAAGACAAAACAAAAACAATATGTCCTAACCCTCATGATTCGGCTGAAAGCAGTAACATACAGCAGATCTTTTTGGAAATTAGCCCGGAAACTAACTATGCTGAATCGTTAGGAAAACAGAAATTAGTACGGGATTGTTAGTATATTACTTTCAACTATTACTTGGTAATGCAGAAAGACCTTTTCAAATACAGATTGTTTATCCTAAGGTTGAAAATTCTGGATCAAGCATTCACAATTCAAGAAATCACTGATGAAACAACAACAAAGCTCCAGGAGACGATCGCTTCAGAAAACTTGTTGATTAAATTAACAGATGAATACAACTACAGGGATCTACGTGAACAAACAGGCAACAGAAATGGAATGAAACAAAAAGATTACAATGGTTCCACATGACCTCAGGTGTTAAACTGAAAATACACCTAGCTATAATATTCTCAATCTAGAGACAGGAGTAGCACCACTCTATATCATCACATTCAAGATAAATCTGCAGTACATATTAAAAGTTACAGAGCTACCAACACCTAACATAATCGTTAGACATCTGCTTTCTCGGAAATCCCAAGTTTTTGAAGAGTGGACTCGACTTGGTCTTGAGCATGACATCTGCAATTACACAAAACAGGCATGGATAACTGTATGCACACTTGCGGAAAAATTGAAACATCCTTTTTTGCAAAATTTGCAGAGTCCTCTTAACAACGTGAGTTCCGATTAGCAATTAAATTACGGCATGGGTGTAAACAGTTATTTCGACGATCGATATCCTATCAATGCAATAGCCTTAATTTTCAAAACCAAAGGTTAATTGTTGCGTAAATTGAGGTTGCTGTACTTTTCAACCTTTGTAAAATAGCACTACACAGGGTTTTTCAACAGGGACGCTACAAAATTAGAGCGACAGGGACAGCAAACGACGCCATATTTCTTGCCGCTCTTTTACCATTTCTCTTCAGTAAGGTTTGCCATTTCATGATGGATTAAAATTTACTACAGAAATTCGGAGCCAGTGGCCTTAATGCAACGTTAACAGCCCTACGTCCAATTTATGGTCGTCATAATCGTCCTAGCAGATCAGAAATTGAGCGTCTTGTGGAAAAATTTGAATCCACAGGCACAGTGCAAAATGTTCCCGTGCCAGTGAGACAAAGATGTGCCCGAAGAGTCGAGAATAATGCTGCTGCTGAGCCTTCAGTTGCAGAAAGCCCAAATGTGTCTCTTACACTTCATTCTCAAGCGTTGGGCATCTCTGTGACGACGGGAAAAGATTTTGGCCTACATCCTTACAAGATTAAACTGACGCAAGAACTGAAGCCGCTTGACCACCAGAAACGTTGTATGTTCGTGAATTGGGCTGAACAACTTAAAAATGATTGGGATTTTCATCGAAAAATCATCTTTAGCGATGATACTCATTTCTGGCGGAATATTTTTTTTATGCCCCAGTTGGATGATATGGATTTGGAGAACATGTGGTTCCAACAGGACGGCCCACAAGCCACACGAAACGGTCGAGTCGCTTGGCCGCCTCGGTCGTGCGATTTGACGCCGTTAGACTATTTCCTTAGGGGTTACGTCAAGTCTATGGTCTATGCCAACAAGCAGCGACGATTGATGAACTTCGTACGAATATCGAAAGTGAAATTGCAGCAGTATCGGCCGATTTATGCTTGATAACCGACTTCTGCAAGCGTGCCCATGTTAGACATGCTAAAGAAATTGAGTTTCATGGCATCAATTGTACTTTCACAGGAATAAAGAATTTCTTTGATATCCAAAACCGTTTTTGTTTAAAAAAAAAAAAAAACTTTTGTAGCGCTTTTATTGAAAAACCCGATAGAATATGACTTTTAAACGGAAATTTAATATAATTAAAATTGTAATTGAAACTTTGGCATAACGTTAGGTAATCAGAGCTATTATGTCCGTTGGGAGCCTCTTAAGCTGCATAGGGCCTCTACTACGCCTACGCGCCATCGTGTGCGGTTTTCGGAGATGTATTTCAGCTCCCTCTAGCTCTTGCCTAGTGACGCTGATTCCGCTTCGATTGTCCTGCACAATGTGCTTCTCGGTCGTTCAGCTCTTCTTCCTTCTTTTGTGAGCGGATTCCACTGTATTGCTTGGCCTGCAATGCAGTCGTTACCTTTTCGAAGTGTATGCCCAATCCATTGCCACTTGCGTGTTCGTATAATACAGTCTATAGGTTCCTGACCCGTCCTTCTATAAAGGACCTCATTTAATACACGGTTTGGCCAGAAAATCCTTATGATGTTGCGAAGCCATCTATTCACGAAGGTTTGCAGCTTTCTTGTAAGGGCTGAAGTAACCTTCCAGTAACATTTGTGGGAAACAGTCGTAGCTTTATTCTTAAGCTCCAAATTTTCTCCTCCAAATTTTCGACACCATACCGAACGCCTTTGCTTTGGCGATGCGTGAGATAGGTGGTCCCTAAATTGTTGACGGGTCGTGGGATCCTTTAGTCTAGCGATGTTGAATTTGGGGGCCCGTGTTATTCCGTTGGATCTTCTTGTAGCTGTACGCAATCTTAAGGTAGCTATCATTAAGTGGTGGTCTCGGGCAAGCCCCATTTCGGTACCTCTTTTGTTTTGGACATCCAAGAGACTGCTTCTAAAGCGTTGACTAATCGCGAAGTGGTCAATTTGGTTGGAAGACGCTTGCCTGCCAGTCGACACCCAGCTAATTTTATGACACAGTTTGTGTTCAAACATAGTGCCACCAATCAAAAGGCCATTAGCGTTGCAGAAGTCAATGAACCTCTCAAATTAGAGCGACAGGGACAGAAAACGACGCCATATTTCTTGCCGCTCTTTTACCATTTCTCTTCAGTAAGGTTTGCCATTTCATGATGGATTAAAATTTACTACAGAAATTCGGAGCCAGTGGCCTTAATGCAACGTTAACAGCCCTACGTCCATTTAATGGTCGTCATAATCGTCTTAGCAGATCAGCAATTGAGCGTCTTGTGGAAAAATTTGAATCCACAGGCACAGTACAAAATGTTCCCGTGCCAGTGAGACAAAGATGTGCCCGTAGTGTCGAGAATAATGCTGCCGCTGAGGCTTCAGTTGCAGGAAGCCCAAATGTGTCTCTTACACGTCATTGTCATTGCAATTGCCGACTCCGTGAACGCCTATCACATGTCCTACCCAGTCGTTGTTACTGCCAACTTTAGCATTGAGTTCTCCCATAACCAAAATAATATCTCCGAGGGGTGTGTTGTTGTAGGCGGATCCTAGTTGACTGTAAAAGCACTCTTTCTCTTCATCAGATGCGAGCTCCGTCGTCGGGGCGTGCCACTGTATAATGGTGACGGGTCGTACTCTACTCTGAAACCTAGCTTTGATAAGCCTTTGCCCAGAAAATAAGGCTTCTGATTGCCGTTTTTGTAAGGAGTAACCGAACTCCAGCTTCTCGAGCGCTTCCAGGAGCTTAACCCTAAGATATCTATCCTGTACCGCATAAATTCTCTCTCTAATTGGAGGAATCTGGCATTGTGCGGACCTTCACTTAATGCGTCCAGAAGCGTCCTCACATTCCAGAAACCAATCTTTGTCCGGGTACAATAGCCAAAAGTCGTCAAAGAGTTATCATTAATTATCCGAGGCGTAATTTCGGTTTCCATAGCTTGATGGAGTTCAGTTACGAAGAGTGCTAATCTCCGTAACCTATCCTAAAGAGTCAAGGAACTTCGCCCTTGCAATTTTTGCTAACGTATGTATATAGGCATACACAAATCATTGCCCGGGGCCAACACGAGGAGGTAAAGCAAGAATTTCGACATGGCAAGAAAGTTGCATTGCTGGTCTAAACCAAGTTTTAGGCAATCACCAACTACCTACCTGATCTGCCATGCCGCAGGAATAAGAAAAAATAAATGTTAAATGTAAATATAAAGTTGTCAATCATGCAAACAGCGTATATGTAATGCCATGCTTGAAAGATGTCAAATTAATAAATTAGATGTTAATATAATTAAAAGAATAAATCAACAATCTAAATTCTATAAAACTTTGTTCTTTTTTGTGATGACGATGAGGTAATTAAAAAAAGTCCAAACACCAAAAATAAGTATTTATTTCAATGACAATAAGGATGAAGGATGAAGGATAAAGGTACCTACATACAAGGGAGAATCGCATCATTATTTTTGATAATAGTACAAAGCAGGACCCAATTAAGAAGAAAAAATAATCGTAATTCATATGACACCAAATACCCTCTATATACAAAAACACTGTAGGTAACCACATTGCACACTGACACACACAACACATTCTATAATACTTTACAAGTCAATAAATTGAAAAATGATCAGTTCCGTCGGATGCGATGTAATATTGACAACATTTTCGCCATCAATTTAAAGTATAATTGTGTGTCATTTGTGGAATTGTATGAAGGGTGTGTGGTGTACGAGTATATTGTATTATGATGTGTGGTATTTACAATATTCGACAGCGAAAAATAAAATATAAAGGGTAAGAAAAAATTTATAAAACATCATTAAAGAGAGGGTTTCATCCTCTTGCTTTTTATTGTACCTTCCAAAGAACATATATATCCTGAATTGCATTTCATTCAACTCTGTGTTGTCTGTGAATGGATTGGATTCCGTTATAGCATCCACTGTAATGATGATGATGATGTATGATGTTTGGCAAATTTTGTATACTATTTTATTTATTTTCAACAAAAATCATTTTTCATTCTATCTTATTCAAAGAAATCGTTATTTTTTTACATTTTACTTGTGTACAGTACTCGTATAATCATATAGCACCACATAAAGTTGTAATATGCATCAGCGGAAAAGCTATGTCATTGAAGGATATTTCTCATGTTACATACGAGATGTCCTTGGGAATTGAGTGGTGATTGGCAGTTTTTGTGTTTTCGATTTAACACAAGTAAAATATATACATTCAACTATATTGACATAATATCGGTTTACTTTTTTGCCAACAAAATAATAAAAAATAAAGAATTTTAAAAAATACCCTAAAGGACATAATATAAAATCATGTAAGTACGAGTATTTTCTTTTATTCTTGTATTTATTATATGAATAACGCTGTGATTAAAATAATTTTTTAATGATTTAATAACCGTGATTGAAATTGAAACAATGATATGTACATATGTAATCTATAAATGAAGGGATTGTTTTTCATCCATAGAGCTATTTATTAAAAACAAAAAGCAATAATGTATAGCAAAAGAGTTTCACGCAAATAAAATAAAAAGAAATCAGAAAATGATTGCCTCTATAGGGTTTTCCAATAAGAGGTTTCATTTCGAATAGCCCTATACGTTTGGATAGCTGTCATATATTTTTACATTTGACAAGTTAAAACTATGACATTACTAAAAATAAAACGACACTCTTTTCAAAATAGAGTTAAAATTCACTTATAAAAATTGGGAGTATTTTGCAGTAACAGTTCGCAGTTTTGGAAAAACAGTGATGTGATGTTATTTCTTAAAGAGTTTATCACAATTATCCAACAAAGTATTGAGATTTAGCCCCTAAAGACTTTTGTTTTTTGAGGCGCTTAAAGGATAAGTTATTTGCCAATGTCCACAGTGGATTCAAGACCTTAAAGATGGAATCCGTAGAGTTACCGATGACATACACGGCCAAAATTGTATGAATTGTTCATAAAAAATTGTCTGCACAAAATATAGTTTCCATTTGGCTGATATCAACATACCTAAGCATGAATTTGATTCTTCCAAAAAACAATCATTTTTAAATATCAAAATGAAACCTCTTCTTAGAAACATTATTTAAATATTATAGAAAGATTAGCTGTCTGGAAAAGGTCTTAAACGATTATGACACAAATATCGGGTGATTTTTTAAGAGCTTGAGAACTTTTTAAAAAAAAAAAAAAACGCATAAAATTTGCAAAATCTCATCGATTCTTTATTTGAAACGTTAGATTGGTCCATTACATTTACTTTTTGAAGATAATTTCATTTAAATGTTGACCGCGGCTGCGTCTTAGGTGGTCCATTCGGAAAGTCCAATTTTGGGTAACTTTTTCGAGCATTTCGGCCGGAATAGCCCGAATTTCTTCGGAAATGTTGTCTTCCAAAGCTGGAATAGTTGCTGGCTTATTTGTGTAGACTTTAGACTTGACGTAGCCCCACAAAAAATAGTCTAAAGGCGTCAAATCGCATGATCTTGGTGGCCAACTTACCGGTCCATTCCTTGAGATGAATTGTTCTCCGAAGTTTTCCCTCAAAATGGCCATAGAATCGCGAGCTGTGTGGCATGTAGCGCCA
The DNA here is from genome assembly GCA_920104205.1 of Eupeodes latifasciatus. Classification (NCBI taxonomy): domain Eukaryota; kingdom Metazoa; phylum Arthropoda; class Insecta; order Diptera; family Syrphidae; genus Eupeodes; species Eupeodes latifasciatus. The sequence continues at coordinate 46,676,951 of OV049924.1, read as the reverse complement.
TCTTGTTGAAACCACATGTCAACCAAGTTCAGTTCTTCCATTTTTGGCAACAAAAAGTTTGTTAGCATTGAACGATAGCGATCGCCATTCACCGTAACGTTGCGTCCAACAGCATCTTTGAAAAAATACGGTCCAATGATTCCACCAGCGTACAAACCACACCAAACAGTGCATTTTTCGGGATGCATGGGCAGTTCTTGAACGGCTTCTGGTTGCTCTTCACTCCAAATGCGGCAATTTTGCTTATTTACGTAGCCATTCAACCAGAAATGAGCCTCATCGCTGAACAAAATTTGTCGATAAAAAAGCGCGAAACACATTTCGAACCGAACACTGATTTTGGTAATAAAATTCAATGATTTGCAAGCGTTGCTCGTTAGTAAGTCTATTCATGATGAAATGTCAAAGCATACTGAGCATCTTTCTCTTTGACACCATGTCTGAAATCCCGCGTGATCTGTCAAATACTAATGCATGAAAATCCTAACCTCAAAAAAATCACCCATTACTTCTGTATGTAAGTTGTTTTGCTGTTTTTACTTATTTACTTTAGGTGGCTCTATAGTCCTGTATAAGTTGAAGCCTCACCCAACAAATTCTCCATCTAGCTCGGCCTCTAGGTAGATGTCTCCAGTTTGACACTCCAAGATGCCGCTGCCTCAATACTCACAAACGCCCTATTGACATCACGCCGAGGTCTTCCGATTATGTCAATATCATCAGCATATGCTAGTTATTGAACAGACTTTTGAAAGATAGTGCCTCTAGTGTTGGAGTGGGAGCTCTGCACTATTCTTTCGCATGATGGCGCATCGTCTTATCTAAAGCCTCTTTTAACATCCAAAGGTTCCGTAAGTTGTTTCTAACCTTTATGGTTCAGCGTGAATTTTCCATGGGCATCCTGCACAAATGGACGAGTTTGGCAAGGATGCCAAAACTAGACATGGCTCTATAAAGTTCGTCCCTGTAGATGCCTTCATATGCGGCCTTGAAATCGATGAAAAGATGGTGGGTGTCGATTGTATTGGGTTTTTCCAGGATCTGCCGCAATGTGAACATTTGATTGACTGTGAACTTTCCTGTTCTAAGACCACACTGATAAAGACTTATCAGGTTTTTGACGAGAAGATTTTGTATAAGCGATGTTAAGTAGAGTGATTCCTCTATGGTTGGTGCAGTTCAGAGGCTCGCCTTTTTTCAGTATCGGGCAAACAAAACTGAGGTTCCATTCATATGGCATGCTTTCTTCTGACCATTTTTTTGAAGACAAGTTGGTGCATGCTTCTACTCGAATCAACTCCAGCTGCTTTGAAGAGCTCGTTATTCACACTATCTACTCCATTAGCTTTGTTAAAATTCAGCAATCCTTACTTCGTCTAACTCCGGAAGATGGGATTGTTGGATTTCTTCATCTATATTGAATAGATCATCCTGCTGGACAGCGGAATCTGGTTCAGTCAGTAGAAGTGGTTCTTTCATATTCTCAGCATTGAATGCGATTCCACTATGATGTTTCCACTTTCGTCTTTGCATCCTTCGGTTCGGGGTGTATGGTCTTGTGAATCTCGTTTCACTTGCTCATAAGGCTTTTTATCATTATCATTTCTGCTTTTGAATCTTTCAACATTTACGATCGCACGCTTCTAATACTCTCCCTTTTTCCTTCTGAGAAGTCGGTGATCCTCTTTTTTCTTCTGCTCATAGAGCTCGTGAGCAGCTCTCGTCCTTCTATGAAGCGCCGCTTTGTGTTTTGCTGCATTTGCTTGCCGACATTTCTCATCAAACCAGGGGTTTCTGGTTAATGGCTCAACACATCAGAGGCGTCTTTCTCTGAATTGCATCTTGGCAATGTTGCAACTGGTTCTTCATACATTGTGTTGGCGGCAGAGAACTTCGAAATAGGTTACTTGTGACTCGGTTGGAGAAGTATTTGCCGATCTCTTGTGATTGTAGCCTTTCGACAAAGTATCTTCTTACGTCTGGAAACCCGAAGTGCTACCTGGGCTACAACGAAGTAGTGTGCCAAGTCGATGTTAGCTCCTCGGAAAATTCTGACATCCATGATGCTGGAAGCGTGTCCAGCATCGATCGCAATATAGTCAATCTGGTTGACGGTAGATTGACGTGGAGAACTCCATGTTCCTTTTTGGATGTTGAGGTGTGGAAAATGCGTAAATCGATGAGCCTGAATCCTTTATCGGAAGTGTTTCCGTGCAGGCTGTTTTTCCCGATTATTCCACCAAAGATGTCTTCCCTTACTAGCATGGCATTAAAATCGATGTTACTATCAAAATGTGTTGCATTAAAAAAAACTGCAAACAAAACTCAAAACTATCAAAAAAAGTTTTCAACTTGAATATTTAAGATAAAAACAATGAACATAGCAATTTTATATGTTGTTTTTTCTAAGTTGTATATAAACACATAATTCCTTCATTATTGATTTATTATGAAAACCATTTTCTTAACTTGAAAATAAAATGATGAATTGTTTTGTATTGTTTTTTTAATAAAACTCGTCAAACCATGTCAATTTTTCCGAATGAAAGGGTAGAGTCTCACTGAAATGTCAAAAAAAAACTCAAATAGTCACGTAACTTCCATCATTTCCTTCAATAAGACCAAATTCAAAACCTCATCCTGTATAAAAATGTAACTAGAAGAACCCGAAAAAACCAATCACATTATTAATATTAATGGTTTGTTTAACACGATAGGCGTATACTATATGCATACAGCGGTACAAGGAAATCCCCTTGCCACCGCATATCTATAGAGCCTTATAGCTTCTATAACCTCAGGGAATTGCAATATTTATATAGTATTTTCATTCTTGGTACAGATCTATCTTCTCCCTTTAAAACTTTAAAACAACCATATTAGGCATAGAGTCGTCTTCGCTCCTTTTCTAGTCGTTGACAAACTTGTATATTGCCCCAGGGAGTTTTTCATTTTTCTGATGATATTTCTTCATCACTTTTCTTCTTGAATTCTTCCATCTTCAACCCAAGTCCAACCCCAACCCTTTTCTGAAAATGTGATAGCGATGTGCGCCTAGTTAGAGTATAGAGTGAAATGTGTCAGTTTTCGGTTGCATTCACCGAACGATTTGTCACGGTTCTGTAAAATAATAAATCGTTTTAGGCTATTTCTCTGACTTCGAGACATACATTTGATTGATCCCGGAATAGTATGTACGTGAGCCTTTTTCTATCATTTCTTTGTGATTTTAAAATTTTTGAAAAATTGTTCTGGCGACACCAATCAAGGAGTAGTCGTATATCTTCAATCGTCAAAGGGTGTTCCACTCGTAAATCCAAGTGTTGTGCTCACTGCGTTTCCCTATTTTTGTTTTGTTCTGTTTTGGACATCTGTATGTTTGGATTTGGTTATGGGTTTGGGTAATTTGTGGGTATGACTATATTGTTTATTCTTTTTTGGGTTGAGGGCCCAAAACATCAGCACAAAAGATCGTTAATTTTATTTAATTATCAAGGATATTGATTGCTTTGCTAAGTACGTGCGATAAGAAACCGTTACGATATGAGATGCTCGGGTGTCTGATGCCAGCCAGTCGGGTCGTCAGTCAGCCTTCATCCTTCCTCCCGGGAGCCAGCCTACTAATTATTTATTTTTCCCGTCTGTCGGTCCGTCGATGAATAATGATGTGTTATTCAAGGGTTTTATAATCGGGCTTCAAGCCAGTTATATAATATCAACGACCAAGAGCAAGACCAAGACCAAAAGTCCATTAATTTAACTGCAATTCAACCATCAGAGCCAAAGATTGATGCGGTTACGATAAGGTTAATTGGTTTTGGTGTCATGTTATATAGTTTAGATTCTTTGAAAAAAGTAGTTCATTTAAATCCCAATTTTCCAAAGGTATCAAGCGCGCACGGTGGAATCTAAATCATCAGAAGTACGTGAGAATTTTCGTTGTGTATTTTCTTCTTTAAACGAATCAAAAATGTATCTAAATTAAGTGATACCCTTTATGGGTGTTCTTCGAAAATATCAAACCGTACAAAGCAACAAAAAAGAAGAGATTCCATTTTAGATGGATTTTATGACTTCATATGGAATATGGACTTCTTTCTGTCTAAATACAAAGTGGAGGTCATTTTTACGAACCCATTTTTCTCGCATTTATATCTTTCATCATTAAAGCACTTATTGTTGTGTATTTTCTTCTTTTTGGGATACGAGGGAGGGGGGCAAATTAATTTCACAAATTTTTATATTTTTATCTTCAATCCACAAAAAGTGTAGTATATCTTCTTCATTCTTCTTGGAACATTGATGGTATATCAGGTCTATATGGTTGTAAGTTTATGGAATTTCAATAGAAAATATATATGTTTTTGATGTACCTTTGAGTATTTTATAAGGAATATTTGAAGACAAAAATAGGGCTTGACCATTTTTTGATGGATGGCAATTAATTTAAGGTTCTCGTCACGTATATGTCATTATTCGCTATTATATTGCTGTGTATGAGTCATAAGTGATTGTGGTCGATGATCGGTGGTACCCATAACGACCTGTTTTTATCCTATATTTTGATTTTATTGTGTCGTTTAACAATTCTAGGTTGTTATAAAAAGAAGAAGAACTTTTGGACATTTTTGTGATATAGGAAAATGGGAACATGCGGTATATTAGAAATTGATTAGATGAAGGTGGATTTACTATAGAAATGAAACAAAAGTGGAAGTGGTTGGCGGCGTGAATCTTAAAACATTTGAATTATGGTTAATTTATAGATGGAACGCTTTTGACCCATTTTTGTTTACAATGATGTGTTTTTAAAAGTAATGATTTATGTTTTAATATAAATCAAAACATTAAAATTAAAATTATGTATAAATAGGGCGATCAATTATTAAAAAAAGATTTTAAAGTGTAAAGTTAGCAACTTTCACCAATAAAAAAGTATGATTTGTCGTTAAATAAATTGTAAACATTTTTAAGGAATATATGTTATTATTATTATTATTATTTATTTTATAAAGCTTTATTCACTCTGTTGACATAGTATTATACAATCATTATATACAGTATTCCCCGCTTAATTGCGCTGACCATTTTGTCAGATTTTTCGGTCAATTATCCGGGTGGTTCAATTATCGAAACCCCGCTTAATTGACATATCTGTTCAATTAAGCGAAACCCGTATAATTGCACGAGTAGGTCAACTAAAAAATAAAATATTCATCCCAGAAATTTACTCTATAAACATTTCAGTGTCAACTTAATTTTGGCGTCTGTAAGTTCGCCATATCATGATATGTTATGTCATCACATGCCAAATAAGCATTGAAATCTGCATTGTCCTCAAGAACGTTATCTGTGACCACGAGATCATTTTCCGACTGCTCTTCGGATGAAGCCTGCCTTTAAAAAAAGAACTTGCAAATGTAGGTTTAGTAGTAAAATATTTAAAATATTTCCTTTCTAAAACAATTTCTTATAGTAGAAGGTTTTATAAGCCACAAACAATATTTGCTTATGTGCATTGCTTGCAAAGATGTGATCGACTTTGAAAATTCTTCGATAGTCTTGCCACGTTCGGTGGCTGTAATTTGTTTCCTTATTTTATTTTGCTGATAGTAAGCTTTGAAAAAATGAATAATGCCTTGGTCAAGGGCCTGAATGATGGACGTTGTATTTGTGGGTACAAACTGCACGTTTATATTTTTTTAAATCGTCCAACTTCCATTGTCGACAAAAAGAATTATTTGTCTGTTCTGCTTTATCATTTCTTCGTCAAATACATATAAAATTTGGGCCCATAAATGTTGGGTCATCCATGCCTTATTGTTGGAGAAATATTGTAAAGGTACAACCTTATTTTTAAAACACCTTGGCGTTTTGGGCTTTTCCAATCACAATCATTTTTTTGTCTGTCCAATTATCCGAAAAATGTCCATGTATTTAGTTTTTATGCTGCATATTTTTAAGATCAATTAAGCGAGTAATTCAACTAAGCGGGGTTCAATTAACCGTCTAAAAAGCTTTGCTACTAATACGGGCAATTTTCGAAGCCAATTTTTTCGATCAATTAAGCGGGATGTTCAATTAAGCGAGGTGCAACTAAGCGGGGACTACTGTACATATTATATCTATACAGTGACGGATTTAGGCTTGCAGCCGTCCTAGGCCCCGTTCGATGCGCCGCCCTTTTTGATAAATTAAAATATTTCTAAGGGGGGTCACAGAAAGCGTGACACAGTGTGACAATGGGGGGGTGTCAGAAAAAGCTGATTTAAAGCACTATTCACATGAGCACGACCAACGACCAACGAATGGACGAATATTCGTCAATTTTGACATTTCTTTCACATGAGAGTTTTTAATTCGTCGCGAATGAAGTTTGACATTCACCACCGAAACCAAAACAAGAATGATTTTTTTAGGTTAAGTACGCGCGATTTTTTTATTCGTTGCGAGTGTGGATAATGTGGAACGCGAATAAAGTTTGACAGTTCGTATCAACTACAATTTTGTTCGCGACGAATAAATTTGTTTTCCTAAATTTATTAATATATGATATTGAAAAGTAAAAGTATGCATCATAAATCAAATAGAAACTATATTGCTATCGTTTTGTTGAGAATTTGTGTGGAAATATGTCTTCAAACGTATATAAACTCACATTTTGTAATTCATTCGTCGTTCGTTGGTCGCGCTCATGTGAATGCTGTTTTAGCGTGACGTATTTTACGAACGGCCGGCCGCCCCTATGGAGTTTTGAACTTATCATTAGACGTGTCGCATTTCAATTTTGTAAAAAATGATGACAATGGAAGTAAAGTGGTAACGCTGGTCAGTACCTTTCAAGCGTAGCGCTCTTGTTTTCTGTAAACATGTAATAATAATAATAATATATTCTATAAACAATTTCTTATAAAAACGAATCTGAACTAATTTTTAAAATTGATTGTCTCTTTACTGTTTTTTTTTTTTCGCCCCTAAAATTTTGGCATTTCAAAAATGTTGCCACCCCTCAAATTATGCCGCCATATGCCCGGGCCTCACGGGTCTAGGCGTAAATCCATCACTATATCTATATAAAAAAATTAACAAGTTAAATTCTTAATAATAGCATTTTACATTAACATAATTATTACTTCATTAATATTATTATCTTGTAGTACCCGTAGCGTGATGGTTAGTGCGTTGGACTGTCATGCAAGGGGTTTTGGGTTCAATCCCTGCCTGGGTACTGCCTCTTGCGAGGAATTGACAAATCTTCCAAGAGTAATTCTTGTCATGAAAAGTGCTTGCTCAAATTAGCCGTTCGAATTCGGCATATAAACTGTAGGTCCCTTCCATTTCTGACAACATTACTCGCACACAGGGATGGTTGAGAGTTGTAAGTCACTAGGCCATGGTTCTTCATGGACTGTTGCGTCACCTAATTTATTTATTTATTTATTTTTTAATATTATTATCTTATTAATATTATTATTATTTATTTATTATCTTGTATATATATATATATATATTCTGAGTGCAAATTTTCTTCATAATATGTTAAGAGTATAAGCCGCCCCCAAAATATTCCATGCTTTTCTATTCCTTGCAAACTGTTGCCATCGTGTCGTGGATATCGTCTATCCAGTGAAGGATTTAGGCTTGCTGCCGCCCTAGGCCCCGTTCGATGCGCCGCCCTTATTGTTAAATTTTATTTCATAAATTTGTATCCAATATTTTTTTTTTCAAAATAACTTTATTTTATTGAAGTATAATTTATAAATATAATTAATTAACATGAAAGATTAATAAGTTTTAATCCTTAGATAGACAAATAATAAATATTTTTTTTATATTAATCAATTCAAAAATTTTCAAATTTGGATAAACATCTAGAAGACTCCGGGAATGCAATACATGGCATCTTCTATTTTTGCTAAGGAATTTTAAATTGATAATGGAAATTAATATATTCATTGTCTAACGTCTCTTCCAAATAGTCAGGATACTTATTGACTAATTTATTGGCAAGATTTTTCAACTCGTTTGTATCTATTTCACATTAATTGTTGAACAAATTTAAGTGTTGGTAAAGTGTTTCAGATGCACTTTTATGCCCGGCTAATTGTGGAAATGTAGACTAAGAGTGTCTAAAATAGAGTAATAAACATTTGTGCGAATATTTTCTGGTCCAGAAAAAGGTGGTCTTTCATTTACCCGTGAGTCATCTAGCTGCATTTTTCTGGTGGCGACGAGTATCATAACGATAATAATCCTGAACTCCAGACAGTGCTTTAGCTTTTTCTTCATATTCTGAAAATTGTCTGTCTCTCATGTCTATAGATCTGCACAACGGATGATAAATCAGCTTGATATTCTTGAAGCTTCTTACTAGCAGCATTAAAACGACCTAAAACTATATTCCAGACAACGACTAGATACAACTGCTCTTTCTAAATGTTGTAATTTTCGCTGCATTCTCGTAGCTTCAGATCGCGTAGTCGGTTTCTCATCTCTGCTTTCGGCAATAAATTCCAGTGCATCAATTATTGCGGACCACCCTTTTTCTAATGCGTAACATGCATCATGTCGAGCAGACCAACGAGTTTGAGAAAGACTCTTAATTCTTAAATTTGTATGCTGCACCAAGATTTCCCAACGATAAGCAGATATAGTAAAGAAATTGTATAGTTCTTGTAAAGTATTTCTAGAGATTTTAACAATACACCCTTAATATCTTTAGCTTTATGGCCGATATTTGGTAGAAATTCTAGAAACCTTTTAACAATTTCACCGTTACCACGTACATGCATATCGTATAATTATAGTAAGCTGATCGACATGTGCTAAATCAGGCGTAGAATCTACAATTATACCAAAATACTTAGCAGATTGCACTTCACTAGAAATTTGTTGTAGTACTTTATTTTGAATCAACAGTATAATTTCTTCATAGATTGTTTTAGATAAACACGGTGTATTCCCACTACCAGGGTGTGCATACAATTTTAAATGTTCAGATAAAAATATAACACATTTAGCAAGGAGTCATACTGTTCCTAAAAAATTCCCATTATGAGGATCTCCTATTCGTTCTGAATTTCCTCGAAATGGCAGTCCTCTTATTGCTAGTGATTTAATAATTGCAATTGCTCGGTAAAAAATTTGTTTCCATTATATCTTCATCGAGTTGTTTTATTAGATTTTGATCAACACGCCCGTGAACTACTGCTCAAGCTTTGAAATGACTAACTTTAGTTTTGTGAAAGTCAGAATTTTCATGTTCTTCGATGCGTGCTTTTGATTTTTTCCAGTCACGGAATCCTACGTCAGTAAAAGCATTCATTTCACCACTTCTACCAAATAATAAGCATGGAATACAAAATACAGAGCCTTTAGTTTCTAAATAAATCTACCACTCACGGCGTTGAATCTCTCCATTTTTGCGTACGTAAAAATAAACTTTTGAAACAATACCTTGTTTTATCACTATAAAAATTTCTAGAATTTTTAAAGTCTGCATCATCAGTATTACTGATCCCTGCAGATACAAAAACAAAGAGATGAGATGAGATTTTTCTATCTTACAGTTCTGTTTTGTTTGTTTTCGCAATTTCAAATTTAACGTAGATTTTCTAGATTGAATTTTTAAATTGGCAAACAGAAGTTATGATTTTGGATGCGGTCCGAAACTTTAGACCGAAGATATATTAATTTGTGCCTTTCATTAAGGTATGTTTAAATGTAGAAACGCTTTCAAGGGTTAAGCATTTCATAAATTTTGCCGCCCTTCAAATTATGCCGCCCTAGGCCTGGGCCTAGGCGTAAATCCATCACTGCGTCTATCCATCGCAAAATTTGTCTTCCTGCTCTTCTTGTTGCATCTCTTGGGTACCTTTCTGTTAGCTTTTTTGTCCAGCGGTCATCACTTATTCCTGCTATATGTCCCGCCCATTTCCATTTTTGTGTTTTAACTCTTTTTGTTACATCTTCAAAGTTTGTGATTTCTCTTAATCTTGTATTTCTCACTCTTTCAAACCTATGTAGATATGTTAAGAAGTGATCTTTCTATACTCCTCTGAGTAGTTTCGAGTTTTCTTAAACTTTGTACCTTCATGCTCCAGGTTTATGAACCATACGTTAAAACCGGAAGGACAGCCATGTCGAAAACATTTTTTCTTGATGTTTCACTTATTTTTGATCCAAATACGTTCTTAAGGTTCCATACCTGCTTCCAACTATTTAAAATCCTTCTTTGTATTTCTTTCTCCATTCGATTTTTGAATGATATGATTTGTCCCAAGTATATGTATTCTTGGACGTATTCCAATATATCTCTTGCTATGTTTATTTGAGTCTCTGCACTGTTAGTCATGAGTTTAGTTTTAGTTTGGCTCATTTACAACCCTGCTGTTTTACAACCTTTTTTTAATTTTGTAATTATTTCTTGGAGTTTATTTGGAGTTTCTGCAAAAATAACTATATCGTCTGCAAAACGAAGATTAGAAAGTTTTTCGCCGTCTATGTTCAAGCCAAGGTTTTCAATGTCTATCCTTTCTAAATATTTCTTCCAACAATGCACAGAAAAGTGCTGGTGAAAGAGGATCTCCTTGTCTTACTCCTCTGCCTATTGTAAACGTTGGACCTTTAACTTCAGTTGTTATTTTTGATGTACTCTTCATGTATAAGATTCTCAAGATTCTAATAATTTTGTGTGGGATACCTTGCTGCTTTAAGGCTTGCCATATTTTAACATGTTCTACAGAATCGAATGCCTTGTAAAAATCAACAAATGCTATATTTAGGTCTTTGTTACATACTCGACTCTTTTCTCAATCAGTTGGTTGATTGATTAAAGATGGACTGTTGTAGAATATCCTGATTGAAAACCTGCTTGTTCTTTTGGTTGGGTTTTGTTAAATGTATCTTTACATATTCTTAATATACATTTAGCGTATACTTTGTATATTATTGATATAATGCTTATTGGTCTATAATTATTAATATCATCTTTTTTACCCCTTTTGTGAATGAGGATTATGTTTGATTCTGTCCATTGATATGGTAGTTCTTGATGTGGTAGTTCTTCATGTATCAAAGTTTGATTAAATATAAATGTTAAAACATATAAGATCGAGCTTTTTCCAATTTTAAGCATTTCCGCTTTTATGCCGTCACTTCCAAAGCTTTTTCCCGACTTCAGTTCGTTGATCGATTCTTCCACTTCCGATTTCAAAAACATTGGAAAGCTATAATATAATATAATATATATAATGATCCAAATCTGGCATTTTTGAAGTGGTTTGGTCAAAAGTAAACTTTGATTGGTATAGGTCCTTGAAAAAATTTGTGGCGGACATATTTATTTCGTTTCTATCCCTTATTTTTTGTTTTTTTTTTCACCTAAAGCAATCATCCATTCTTTTCCTTGAGAAAAGTGTTCTTTTGCTTTTTTGATTAATTTGTTATCTTCCAAGTACATTTTCAACATTTTCTCATCATATATTTTACTGTCATCTTAAACTTTTTTTTTGATACGTTTTCTCAATAATTTGAGAGTTTGTAGATGTACCGGCCATCAAAAGAAAAATGTCTCAGGTGATAATACTTAAAAAGTACTAGAGACAAGACTGAATATATGCCAGCGAAATTTTCAGCCTTTTTGGATTTTAATTAATAGTTCAGTAAAGATTATTTTAAATTTGTTGTTAAGTTGTTCTTTTATTTTTAAATTTAATTGTTTAATTGTTGTTAAGGCAATATTCTTATTTTGCAAAAGTTTTTTTTTATACCAAAAGCAGGAAAATGCTCGCAAGTCAACCCTAAAGATCTATGACTTATAAATCTATCATCATTCCTTTTTAAGACCTTAGAAAAATTGGTTGATATCGATTTAAGGGTAAATATTAATACAAGAATTCTTTCTATGTATCAACATGCCTACTGTTGAGTCAAATCGGTGGAAACGACGTTACACATCTTAGAACGTACCATCGAACACTCATTCCGTCATAGAGTTCACTATGGTTGCTTCTTGACATCGAAGGTGTTTTAAACAACGGGGACACATCTGGAATCACATCTGCACTAACATATTTGAACGTAGAGAGTTCGCTTGCGGAGTTTAATCATTTAATGCTGACTAGCAAAATAATTAACTTAAAACTGGACGATTCTTCTGCTAGAAGATTCGTTAGTAGACGAAAACCGCAAGGTGATATTCTATCCCCTCTGTTCTGGAACCTGGTGGAAAACTGAAACCCTGACTGTGATTTGATTGCCTATGTGGATGACGTTGATATAGCTATAAATTAGAAACTTAATATACAAGATAGAATCCAGAAAGCTTCTGCATAGTTTTCTTCTCTTGCAAGAAAGCTATTGGTAATAAATGAGGCTTAAGACCCCGAATCATGCATTGGTTACATATAACGGTAATCTAACCGATTTTACTGTACGGTCAGTATGGTGGATTGCCTTAGAAAAAACTTTAAGCCGTGACAAACTAAATTAAACCCAACGTTTAGCTTGCTTATGAAAATCGGATCACTGGATACCCTACTCTACCTAACACCTCTTTATTTACTTACCAAACAAAAAGCTGCTAGCTCTCTCTCTTTTGAATAATAGACAAAAGATTTGACCGATGTCACCAAAACAAAATGGCCGCCACGGGGCGCAAAAAATCTACAAGCGCCAATTGAAAATTCCTTTAGAATCAATTAGAAAAAACACGCAAATTACACCATCCTCGAACTGTAAATCAACAGTTACTTCCAGATTTCTATACCTTCCAGTACTTTCTGGCTGGATAGGGCATTCTTTGAGGACGAGTCAATCCAATTTTACAGATGGATCAAAAACAAATGAAGAGGTTGGTGGAGGCGTGTACTCCGAACGACTGAAATTAAATCTCCCATTCTGCCTTCCCAATTATTGTAGCTTGTTCCAGCCGGAACTTTTGGCGATAAAATAAGTCTTGCCCTGGCTAAAAGAAAACGTAATATAAACATCTGATACCCGTATTGTCTCAGATAGTCAAGCCGCTATCAAATTTGTCTACTCTATCTCTACAAACTCAATAACAGTCCATAACTGTATAATATTATCTCTAATGATGAAGATGGCACTGTCAGGCCATAGAATGTTTTTTCCACAAAATATTTAAAATTTCATGTCAATCGGTTAACTCATAAAATTATGTCTTGAGAGAAACGTGTTTGAATTTTTGAGTAGTAGAAACTATTGAATAATTTTGCAATAACTTAAGTATTCGAAAAAATGTTTGTTTTACAAATGTTGCATCGAATCTGATCCTAATATAATGTTTATAGAAGAAGCTATTGCGGCTAAAGGCTAGCCATGAATGAGTGCGTCACACTCATCAAAATCAAATTTATCCATCCGACATTACAATACTTTAAGATTTTTAAAGATTTATTTTGGCCTTCATCCATATAATAATAATATAGAATGAAATAGGTATTGTAAGAACTTAAGTCAGCGGGTCATTAATTAATTGGCTTACAAGGTATAGAAACACGCAGAATTATCATTTTCGGTTGAGCATAAGCCCTATAAGACTCCTAATGCTAGATTCCATCCCGGAAAAACTAATTCTTAGTTGCGGTTTCCATGCCAAAGGCATTAACGGCCCGTTTTTCTTTAAATTCAAAAACCGTGTATGGTGAATGATTCTTGATTTTTTTCCTTCTGTAATTGCAAATCAATTAGCGTAGAAATGTTTCCAACAAGATGGCGAATCATCCCGAGGAAAGCGGACCTATGATTTGTTCACTTCTTTAATATGAAGACATTAGTCTACTTTCTTTTGTTGATAAACTAACAACAATCTATCATTTATAGAAACTAACATTCAACACTATTGACGATATTATTGCGAGGTTGGTATTTATGAAGTCCCAAAGTCACAAGATCATTTCCCAAAAACGGTTTGTATAAACAATAAAAACCTTAAAAAATGTGTTTTATTTGAAAAAATAGACATAATATCCCTAAAACATCTAATTGTATCTATCTTAAAATATTCGCAGACATTATTTGTGGGGTGCCCATATTAGTGCTCAGACTTAAATAAATTCCATAAATTCGTACACAATTCTGTTATAAAACATGATACACAGGTTAAAGTTAGCTGAGAGGTATCTACCCATTTAATAACCGTTACTTACCTATACCCTACCCAACTCGGTTTACTTTAAGCAAACACCATCTTCAAGATTCCACTCAGTCAATTGTTTAAAATCCTCTCAAATCTGGGACAACATTGTGCAACGAAACGACTCTAATGCATTTCAAGACCTAGGACAACATTTTCCTTATTGTGCTCATTGGGATGGATCCATTTATATGTAGGTAGGTAGTTACGCATAACGTCATATTTCTTCTTCCACACATACAAAAAATCCTCCCTTTAGCATTAATTTCAGTTAAAAAAGAAAAGAATACGAACAAAAAAGAAACCATCTTATGCGGATCTATTGTCCCTGTTCTCAAGTCTTACTACCTCTACCGCTACCAGCAGCGAGCGGCTTGCTTTTACCCTTCACGGCATCCGCCTTGCAATTATTATTTTGCATGTGCTAAGATGTAAGCGCGAATAAATGCCTAAGGGTATTTTCGCGCATATGAAATATTTCTATGGCAATATGTGTGCGGGGATGTGCATTTTACATCCCTTAGTTTCATTTTTTTTTGTGTTTAATTCAAACTTTTAAGTTAAGGAACGGGACGCGATTGCAAAATGACTTTGAAAAACATTCTATGCAGTGCACATTATTAGGATTGGGGTAGTAGGATAAGGTAGGGTAGAGGCATATCCTCCTCGTTTGGTTCGTCGTCATCGTCATCATCGCATCGGTCGGATGCACAGTTTGAGGTATTGCAGATACGAAACAGTTTTTCCGGTTCAATGACCGATCTATGTAAATGATGATGGGCATTATAAATATATACACAACCAAAACCTCACCCTTCCACAAAATATCTTTATCTTTTCTAAATGCAACAGGAAAAACTACGTCGTTGTAATATTAATGCTGGACGACTTATTATAAAAAGACGGTGGAATGCGTTGGGGTTTAATGTGCGATTGCGATGCAATATGCGGCAGAGGGCACACGGTTGCCACATGATAATATTTGTTTGTTTGTCCAAAATTAAAAATAATAATTACCAAAATAGTATGATGAGATTTTTTTTTAAGGACCTTATAATTTGTTGCTATCATATCAAGTTTTTAAAAAATGTTTTTAAGGATCAAGTAAAACTTTCTATTGTACTCGTATTTTATTTAACAAATCTCATGGTAAAGACAAAAAACTGGAACCAATTCAGAAATAAGCCTGAAAGTTTTATAAACCTTAGATCTACCATGTACAAAACTGAACAAATTGATAATGAAGTTGAATAATACATTGCAGATGTAGGACAAGTTGCGGAAGAAAGTGCCTTTATAGAAAGCCCCAAGGCGTCTAAAAAGACCCCAGACACAAAAATATCCAATTAAGTTTCAAGATAGCAAATGAATCTTAAACCCAAAACAAAAAGCTTTTTTGCTGAAAAAATCCATTTCCAACAAATACGTCTACAGATTCCTTAACGTTTGTTGATAGGAACGACGAAAATTTAATTCTTTTTGTAACGCTCAAAGATGTAAGAAACGTCAACATAAGTTTCTTAATAATAGATTACCAGAGCACGATCTTATCATTGCTCTGGTATTGAAAGTGTTGCCACCAATAGACTTCAAAAAACTTCATGTTATAAAAAACGCATGCAATAAACTAAGATATGTACTAAAATACATGAAAACTGCAGAAGTCTTTGTTATACATAAACAAGGTAAGCCACCAACAGAAGTTACATCATACAGACCAATTTCGCTTATACCAATTATGTCAAACGTTTGGCACTTAGGACAAATTGCATCTACGAAATATTGAAATCATTAGTTACGAACCAACTCTTTTGAGTACGGTACGACCAAAATTATTTGGAACCAAAGAAAATAGTAGCAAGAAAGTGTCCGAGGACCAACCTAGTATCTTTTATACACAAGTAATATTCGCTACCATGGCTAGCCTTTCTAATAATACTAAAATAAAGGTGAAAGATGGATCCGTAACAAAGTGTATTAAGTGTTTGGACGCAAAAATGACCTATCAAACTATATAAAACAAAATCGACTCATATAAATTTTACAAACAAAAATAAAATATCTATAAACAGTACAAAAGTACCTTACTCCAAATACTGCCAAATACCTAGGAATAACTTTGGATGCACTGGTTAATAAAGAACGGAGACATATGTTTCTAGAACAAACTTTTTTTATAACCCGTTTGGATATATGGCACACACTTATGGATGGGGCTTCACAAAGAAAACAAATTCTGAATCTATCCAAAAATTCCAAAACAAATCTTTCGTGGGAATTGAAATTGCTACAGGGTTAAAAAACAAGTTGTATCATACAGGGCCGGACAAAGCATATGTGCAAGATGTGCAAATTCACAGGGCGCAGAATTCTGGGGGCGCATTACCAGGATCAAGAAAATGTAATCTGATCTTGCGCAAACAAATATGTACTTCTATTTGCCATTTTTTTAACCACAAACATTCTTAAAATAATCTCAAAAAAATCCATCACAACACTGTCCTAAGTTATCTCTTGCGCACTAACTAACATCACTTTCATTGTTGCATTCAATAAAAATGTAACTCAATATATCGCAATACTAAAAATCCTACCTACCTAATTTCCAAATATTTCAAACTGTTCGTACAAGAGAAAAAAAGAAAGAGTCACAAAATTAACATAGAGAGTATGACAAAGCAAAATACTTATTCATATTGAATCGTATGGGCTAGAACGTGCAGGTTTTGTATCACGCACCGTACCTCTGTATGGGAGTTCTCATCTACAAAGGAAACAACAAAAAAATGTCTCCGAAAAAATTGCTGTGCTACCTCCTACTACAAATCAAAGACACATATGGAGTGTTTTTTTTTTTTTTTTTTTTTTTTTTAGATGAGAACTCACATTAAGGGACGGTACGTGAGCGTGATACAAAACCTGCACGTTCTACTTCTAGCCCATACGATTCAATATGAATAAGAATAAGTATTTTGCTTTGTCATAAGCCTAGTACGCTGCTGATGCGAAACGAAATTTTTCGGCGGTCTCCAAGTGCAGAGCGAAATTAAAACGAAAACCACAGCGGAAAATATTTGTGGAGAGTTCTGTCTGGAAGTTGAATTTCACTGCTTGTCTTCATCACTTCTTGCACATCACCAATAACATCCTGAGTTTCCGATTCAGAAATGCAATGTTGGAACACATTAGACAAATCCATTTTATTTTAAATTGTAAATCAAATATAAATCAAAGTCGAAACACCGAAAGTCACGAGTAAACAATTTTTTTTCTTCAATAAAAAAATTAAACGTCAAAATTTCGCAAGCAATTAATGTGCTGGGCAATTAAACGAAACGAACGAAAAGAGTGGAGAATTGTACTAAGAAATCTAGTGCAGCTATTCACTAAAATGACAAATTTCGTCGTTCAGCAGCGTACTGAAAAACGAAAAGCACAGCGAAATTTTTCGTTTATGATTTCGTCATGTCATTTTAGTATGGGAGTTTTCGTTTCGCATCAGCAGCGTATTAGGCTACACTCTCTTTGTTAATTTTGTGACTCTGTGTGCATGAAATAAATCTTGCACATATGAGATGGCATGGAACTTTTTTGTGTGTGATTAAAGGAGATGAAATTTTTAATAGAATGGAAAAGGAGCATAGAGCTTAAAAATTAAAGAGGGATGGTTCTATGTGGAGTCGAATTGTTCTTGCGCAGGCAGTTTTTTTTTTTAAAGTTAATGACTGTTGTAACGTCTACTTTTAATGTATATCAAGTCTGGTGCAGAATGCAGATTCTTTCAATTGTTTTTTCGCTTTGTTGGTTAGTTAATATTAAATAAATAACTATCAGTTTTTAATAGAAGTGGCGTATTTTGTGACAAGACCGTAATGTGACTGACTCAGTTGATTTTAGACATAACATTTTAATAAGTAACTGTCAAAGCCAAAGTTATGATAATGGTTCGAATATGAAAGGAGAAGAAGCGGGTGTTCAGAATCGAATTCGAACCCTGGAACCAAAAGCATTTTTCGTTCCATGTTGCTCGCATTCCTTAAATTTAGTGGTTAATGATGCTGCTCGGTGCTTATTTTATGCAGTTAAATTTTTCGATACAATTCAATGTTTGTATAACTTTTTTTCAAGTTCCACAACGAGGTGGGATATTTATAAGAAAAAAATTTCAAGTCATACTTTGAAACCTTCTGAGACTTTGTAGATGAGAGAGCAGGTTAGATTCCTTTAAAAACAAATTAAGAAGAAATATACGAAGCCCTCATAGAATTAAGAAATCTAGAGGCAAACAAAATTGCAGAATCATTAGGAAATAAAATTTTTGATTTTACATTAATTTGCTGCCTGCTGATTTGTTTTGATATTTTAGAAAATATAAATTAAACTAGTAAATATTTGCAAAGTCCTTTCGTTAATCTGTCAACTGGCATAACGGTTTTAGAAAATACAAAAACAGTTTGATTTTAATGCGTTCCGATGAAAAATTTAATGAGTAGGTATGTTCAATTAACCGAGCGTATTGTTAGTTCCCTAGAAATACCAAATATGTTTCCTGTAGCTTCTTCATTGCGATCTCAACAAAGAAAAATACTTTATGCTGATGAATGTCCAGAAACTATATTAGACCCGAAGCAAAGATTTAAAGTTGATTTTTTTGACGTGACAACGTCTTAAATTAGGTTGCGGCTGGGAGTCACTTATGAAAAAGTGTAACGCCCGGTAACGTTACGATGAGTCACCGAACAAGAGAGAGGCCCGCCGAATGCCTTGCGTCTCTCTCCCACTCAACTATGATCGGTCTGCCGCGCGCGCAGCACTAGAGAATTAGGCGCATTGAATCGGCGCATGCTTGTGTCTCTGTCTTTGTCTTTCTCGAACGTTCTTGGCGTTGGAAAAACAAGAAAGCGTCATAATACAAGTTCACACGTGTGGTTAAAGTATCGTCAGCTGTGTCTGTAGTGAAAATGTGGAGTGCTTAGATTCGTCATTTACAACAACTACAACAATAAAGGTAAATAATTGTACACTGATATTTCATTATCGTAAACTATGATTGATTGATTAATTGTTAGATTGACACAAAAGTTGAGAAACTGAGTTTATAGGTTATGTCATACTATTGATAAATGTTGATAGTGTTAAGTAAATTATTAGTTTAAAAAATTTGTGCAATTCTTATTTTCATTCAATTCCTTGTTCCTATTGTGCAATTTAAGTATATTCATATCAATAAATATTCTACCGAGAAAAAGACGTTGTCACGTAAAATCTTCGCCCGTAAAACCGACTTTACAGGCAACCATTTTTTTTTTAAATACTTGAAAGGTTTGATACGTATATTATCAATTTTTCATTTTTAAGTAACATAAGCGAATGTTTAAAAAATAAAAATGTACGTGCTTTATGCCTTAATTTGCAGAACGTTTTAACATAAAGTAGTTTTAAAGATTTAGATGGAGAAGAATTGTTTCAAGAGTTAACCGTAATATCCCAGCTTGTTACACCACCAAGCTCAGTTTAGATGTGTTAAATTTTATTTTAGTTCAAACCTCGAAGATTTTGCTCCAAATTTGGTAATTGCTCTCCAAATCCTTAATACAATCCCGGTCACGGTAGCTTCAGGAGAACGTAGTTTTTCTAAACTTAAAATTATTAAAAATTATCTTAGGACAACCATGACTCAAGAGAGATTGGTAGGTTTATCTATAATGCCCATTGAAAAGAAATTATTAAATTCTTTAGACTTTGATGATCTCATTTCTGAATTTGCAAAATGTAAGGCCAGAAAAGTAAGTTTCCAAGTTTAAAAGTTTCCCCTCTGCTCATTTTTTCGCTGCGTTTTAGTTTAATGGTTTAGGCCACCTGGGTATAACTCAATAAAAATACGCATTGAAAGTCTACCTCCTGGATAATGTGGGAAAGGCTTATGCTTGTGTATCAGTTTATGGGTAAAAGAAATATAAAAAGGGGCGCTTTCTACAAATCTTGCACAGGGCGCAAGTTTGGCTGGGGCCGGCCCTGGTATCATATAATCAACGACTGGAAAGTCATACCAACTCCAAAATGGAGACAGTCATAAATGTACGACACAATGTTCGGACATTAAGAAGAACCAAGCCTCATGAGCTGCTCGACTAAAAGCTATAGGAAAGTATTGCAACTATAAGTTTTCCCTAAAGTGAATTATAAATTAAGAAAGAAAAATCATTTTTCGATCTTTCATAGACTAGACCTGACTCGGTATCTATTTTTAACGAGTGTCTTTTGAAGATTTCCATAGAAAATAAATTAAAATAATAACGAAGCACACACTTTTGATTTAACTATTTGCTTAAAGTTTTACCATACCCGTTTTTAGCGTTATTTTTATTTTATTGTCAATATATGTGTTTCAAAATATTGATGTGATATAGCCTTGTTTAGATGACAAAAACACAAATTACTTCGAAACCATTTTCTGACGAAAACCGTTATAGCACATGTATGTGATTCTAACTTAAAATGTATGTAAGACAGGTGAAATCAATCTTATTTTCAAAAATTGTACAAAATCCTATAAATATTTAAACTAAATATTCAAAATAGGGATTATTGATTTGAAATTTTAATGCTTTATGAATTTAAATAGCTTTAAGAAGCTTTATACAGATACACTTAGTGGCACATGAATAGGGACAAGCTTTTTTCGTATTTTATCTGCCGATATTTCTTAAACCCTTAGGTTTTCTGGAAAAAAACAAATGTGGTATGTATAAGTTTTTAATTTCCCATAGGAAGTTATTGTAATGGGTCCGATTTGTCAAATTGAAAATTTTGACATTTCTCGACGTTTCAAGGTCCCTAGAGTCTAAATAAAAGATTTTTAGAGAGATGTCTGCGCGTGCGTGTGTACGTACCTTCGTACGTCCGTTTTTTCGTACGTCTGTACGTTCGCGAAGTTTTTTCGTTGTCCATAGCTCAAGAACCAGTAGAAATATCGACTTCAAATAAAAAAATAAAGACATTACTAACAGTTGGTAAAAATTGATTTTCGACTTAAATATCTTTTTAAAACTTTGAGATATTAGCTTCAAACTAAATTTATTTTATAAAAAAATATTGTTTTCAGCATTCGGTAAAATTTTGAGAAAAATCGAATTAACAGTTTTTTAACAAAAAATAATAACCCAAAAAGAATATTACTAAAAGTTGGTAAAAACTGATTTTCGAGTCAAATATCTTACCAAACATTTGAGATTATGGCTTTAAATAAATTTTGTCTAATAAGAAATATTGTTTTCAACATTCAGTACAAATTTGAAAAAAATCGTATTCACAGTTTTTTAACAAAAAATACAAACCTTAAAAAAAATATAACTAAAAGTTCGTACAAATTGATTTACGACTCAAATATCTTTCCAAAAATTTGAGATATTAGCTTTAAATTAATTTAGTTTTATAAGAAATATTGTTTTCATTCTTCAGTAAAATTTTGAGAAAAATCGAATAGACAGTTTTCGACAAAAAATAAAAATCTAAAAAAAAATTAATAAAAGTTTTTAAAAATTGATTTTCGACTCAAATATCTTTTCAAAAATTTGAGATTATGGCTCCAAATTAATTTCGTCTTATTAAAATGATTGTTTTGAACATTCGGTAATATTTTGAGAAAAATCGAATTGACAGTTTTCTTACAAAAAATAAAAACCAAAAAAACAACAATACTAAAACTTAATAAAAATTTGCTTTCGACTCAAATATCTCTTTGAAAATTAAAAATATTGCCCTCAAACTAATTTTATCTCACAAAAAAAAATATTGTTTTCGGCATTCAGTAATTTTTTTTATAAAAATTCAACAGTCCGTATTTTTTCATAAAAAAAATTAAAATCTACAAAAAATAGTACGCAAAATTGTTAAAAATTGATGTTCCATTCTCGATATCTCGTGAACAATAGAAGATATTGACTTCAAATTCATTTCATTCATCCAATGTGTATTTGTTTATATAATAAATAAAAACTTTTAAGAAATACTGCTAAAATTGGTAAAAATTGGTTTTCGACTAAAAATTTCGTGATCAAAAATAGATTTTGAAATCAAACTATTTCATTATATGGAAAATATTGTTGATAATTTTATAATTTTTAAGAATAATTCAACCGACAACTTTTTTAACAAAACACGAAAACCTACAAACCTTTTAAGCAAGACAAATCGACAGACGGGATGGGAAGTTATCAGTGTGGGTCGCAACCAGCCTCTGTTTTGAATTTTAAAAAAGCACATTTCAAAAACATAACATTTTAAAGTGATTTAGAAGGCTGACAACAAGGAAGCAAACAAATTAATTTAAAAATTGTTAGAATGACGTAATTGTAACTTTTCAAATGTCAAGAGATAGCGGACAGGACATTAGAACATAAAAAAGGACATTTAGTGTAGCCAAACACTACCAAATGTAAAAAAAATGGTAATGTGATCAAGGGCAAGGAACCTTCCAATTTTTTCATAAATGACCAAAGTGGCAACCATTACCGTGAATATGTGGGGGCTTTTGTTTAAAGAAAAAAACAAAAAGAAAAACTGAGAAAGGATATTAGAAGGCTCTCATACCTTTCTTTTGTGCAGTGTATAGTTAGTTTATTAATGCATTTCCTTGGCAGATTACAAGAACATCATCTCCCGTTGTTTTATAATATCTTCGTGCATATCGTGTATAGGGGATTTTCAATTAAGTTTATTTGCAGAAGGGGTTTGATGATTATTATTTATAGAAAAAGAAAGAACATACAAACAAAAATATGTGTGCTACTCAACTATTTGTTTGCGGAAATAATTATGAGTTATGTCTTATGTAAATATGTAATGTAGGCAGGTTTTGTTAAGAATATTACTTCAGATTTTTATTATTAATGTAGAATGAGGTGTTTCGAGAAAAGACACTCCTTTATTCTTCTTATAGAAAGTCCTTATTGAAACAAGGGTATGAGGATGTAGATATACCTTAAGCAAATAAAAAGAGTGTAGGTATGTATTCTTAAGTTAGCTGATGATGATGAATATAAAAGTCTTTCAACTCTTATAAGCTTTTATAAATAAATAACCTCATTCAATAGAAGGTAAGTCTATATACCTACCTATATAAAGATCTATTGAAATGTACCTTTTTTCATTTTATTTAAAAATATCTAACAAAACACAAACCGATAGGAAGTGTGTGAAGGTATATAAGCAAGTAACCTTTATAGCTATTTTAACAGCATACATATATACTAGGTTATATAGAGCTTAGAACCATAATCAAATATAAAATGATTTGAATTTCAAATAAATAAAAGCCAAGAACAATATGCTTGGCAACAAAATAAAGATTATTATAGCTAAGACTTTAAGAAAATTACCTTACAATTTTCTTCAAGGAAGTATTTCTATATACCTACGTAACGTACCTTCGTAGACTTAAACCAAAGTAACAGGATACAGGAAGCAAACGAATGCATGTGTAAGGCCGTAATTTATAATAATTGCTCACACAGGACTTAAGTTTGTTCCTTCCTTTCATTAAATAAAGTTAAGAACAAGCTTTAGTTTTCTTTTCAACGTTACTTCAACGTTTCAAAGTTAAAAATAAACATGCTTAAAAAACTAAATTGCTTCATACCTCTAATCCTTACGAACTTGAAATGTAACAATGACGATTATTATGTTACAATTTGAATGGAATCATGAGTTGCAACAGACTTTCTAAACACCACAAGAAAATACTATTTTGGATTAAAGTTAAACATTTTATTATATATCTTTCTTTTAATACTTTATGATCCTTGAATGCTTAATAATTAAATGTTAAGTTAAATTGTATCTATACAAAAGTTATGTTTAAGTTACTAAAGGAACTTTTCGATTTTGTGTGGTTAGGTTCACGCACCAAAACCGTTCAGAAATTATAAAAATATCTTTCAAAAACTAAAGCCTAAAAACAAATATACCTATATTAAGCTACGAGTACTATCTTTAGCAAAACAATGTATTAGATTAGAAGTTGCAGTAGCATTAATACAAATGAGAAATAGTGTTGCAGATAGAACGGAGCCCTGGGGCACACCAGAATTGATTTTGTGCTCTTCAGAATTTAATCTACTCATTGCTACTGGTACTAAACGGTGCAAAGGTAATTATACTAATCGAATGAAGTAAGGAACCATGAGATGCAAAACCTTATTAAATGCCTTTGAAATATCAACTGCAATATGATTAGATTAGATTAGATTAGATAGATTTTTTATTGCTCGTCTAAAATAATTTACAGTTGTTTACAAAAATCGAAAAAAGCATGGCATTCTGCCGTCTGCCTAGTTGACAAAACTTAGGTTAGGTTAGGTTGAAGTGGCTGTCCAAGATGGAAACGGACACACTTAGGCCAGTTTGATGGCACATTGTGATACCACATGAATCTTGAGGTTTCTTCCTAAGCTCAATGGAACCAGTTTGAGTCTCTTACTAAGCGTGAGAGGCTGCTTATGCCGATATGATTTAGATCGTTTAGATCGTTAAAGAAGAATTCTCCTAGGTAATTCTTGCGTTTTCAAGCCAGAGCAGGGCATGTGCAGAGAAGATGAAGAACTGTTTCTTCCTCTTCCTCGTCCATACAGCTTCTGCAGAAGTCATTTGAGAATACGCCTAATCTCATGGCGTGCTTTCCTATTAGACAGTGTCCGGTTATGACACCTATTATCGAGCTTATATGCGATCTGCTTAGAGAGAGCAAGCACCTTGAACGTTTTAAATCCAGTGTTGGCCAGATGTTTTTTGTGACTTGACACGTGGTGATGTTGTTCCACCTGGTGCCTGCCCTCCTCACAGCGTCTTGCATTAGCAACAGTTTACAAGTAGCGATTGGTATGCCAGTACGTGCCAAACGTGGTAGAATGGGCTGTACTGTACCGTTCCTGGCGAGTTCATCTGCCTTACAGTTACCTGGAATGTCTCTATGGCCCGGCACCCAGCAAAGGTGAATATTAAACTGTTGTGCCATCTCCATTAGAGATGATCGACAGTTCTGGACTGTTATAGAGTTTGTAGAGACAGAATCCAGAGATTTAATAGCGGCCTGACTATCTGAGAAAATACGGATATCAGATGTCGATATCACGTTTTCTTTAAGCCAGGACAAGACTTCTTTTATCGCCAAAAGTTCCGCCTGGAACACGCTACAATGATTGGGAAGGCGGAATGAGAGACTTAATTTCAGTCGTTCAGAGTACACACCTCCACCAACCCCTTCTTTTGTTTTTGATCCATCTGTATAGAAGTGGATTGACTCGTCTTCCAGGAATGTCCTATCCTCCCAAAAAGATCTGGGAGGTATAGAAATCTGGAAATTTCTGTCGAATTGTAGTTGGGGGATGGTGTAGTCTGTGTGCTTTGGGATTGATTCTAAATAACTAAGAATAACGGAGTGGCCAATGTTGTTGTTAGTCCACTGCGACGAAGCTTTGAGGCGAATAGCAGAACTTGCAGCTATTTGTTTGCTAAAGATGTCAAGAGGTGTTAGGTAGAGTAAGGTGTCCAGTGCCGCAGATGGGGTCGTGCGAAGCGATCCACTTATACATAGGCAAGCTGAACGTTGGACTTTATTTACTTTATCTCGGTTTATACCTTTTTCTAAAGCAGTCCACCATACTGTCACACCGTACATTAAAATCGGTCTGATTACCGATGTGTATAGCCAATGCGTGATTCTGGGTTGCAAGCCCCATTTATTACCGATGGCTTTTTTGCAAGAAAAGAGAGCTACAGTAGCTTTTTTGAATCCTTCCTCTACGTTGCGTTTCCAATTTAGTTTTTTATCTAAGACAAGACCCAGGTATTTAGCCTCGTCTGAGAATTTTAATTGGATTCCTTTAATATGGGGAGGGTTGACAAATGGAATTTTGTATCTCCTCGAAAATAAGACCAAATCGGTTTTGTGTGGGTTAACACCCAGTCCACACCGATCAGCCCAAAGTATTAGTCTATCTAAGGCATTTTGTAAGAGTTCTTTTAACGTGTTAAGATGCTTTCCTGAAACTGCTATAGCAACGTCGTCCGCATAGGCTATCACTCTGAAACCCTCCGCATCCAGACCAGTTAGGATTTCATTCACCACTAGGTTCCAGAGGAAAGGGGATAGAACACCACCTTGCGGTGTCCCTCTACTAACGAATCGTCTGCCAGAAGAGTTACCCAGTTTTGAGTTAATTATTCTGCTAGTAAGCATTAAATGAATTAACTCCCGAAGCGAACTCTCTACATTTAGAGATGTTAGTACAGATGTGATTGCAGATGTGTCCACGTTGTTAAAGGCACCTTCGATGTCAAGGAAAGCAACCATAGTGAACTCTTTATGATGGAGGGAATATTCGACGGTGCGTACTAAGGTATGTAGCGCTGTTTCCACCGATTTACCTTTACAGTAGGCGTGTTGAGACGAAGACAGAAGTCTTGTATCAATACTTGCCCTTAAATGGATATCAATCAATCTTTCCAAGGTCTTAAGAAGGAATGATGATAGACTTATAGGTCGTAGATCTTTAGGGTTGACTTGCGAGCATTTACCTGCCTTGGGCATAAAAACAACTTTAACTTCTCGCCATGCCGAGGGAAAATGGACCAGGTAAAGACAGCTGGTAAAAATTGCCTCAAGGATTGGTGCAATTATGTCAGGAGTCTTCTGTAGCTCGGCTGGTGTTATTCCATCTGGTCCTGCAGATTTAAATGGTTTGAAGCTGTTGAGAGCCCATTGTAGCTTGTCCCTTGTAATCAGACCTGGTGGATATGTAGTATTGGGACTTGAACGTATATAACCGTTGCAAGTCTCGGTAAGAGAACTTCCAGGAAAATGAGTATCCAGTAGTAAGTTCAGCGATTCATTACTTGAATTTGTCCAGGAGCCGTCTGCATTTTTCAAGCAGCTTGGCATCGCTGGATTAGTTGATAGAATTTTCCGTAACCTAGAGGCTTCAGAAGTTTCTTCTATAGTGCCACAGAAGGATCGCCATTTAGATTTCCTTAGTGCCTTCTTGTAAATTCTTAGGGATTCTTTGTAAGAATCCCAGTGAGAGGCTAGTCTTGCGGCTTTGGCTCGGTTAAACAGTTTCCTGCATTCTTTCCTGAGCGAGTCAAGCTCTGAGGCCCACCATTGTGGTTTCCTCTTTCCTCTTATGTGTATAAGTGGACAAGCAATTTCTAGCGATCTGTTCATAGCTGAGGTAAGGTCATTGACTTTATTGTCAAGTTCATTAGCGTTAGAGGAAGGACAAGATAGTCCAGGTTTTAGTAAACTCTGTAATGAGTTCCTGTATGAGGCCCAATCAGTTTTCCGATAATTTCGAAAAGTCAATGGACTCGGGTTATCATCCACATTGATATTGAACTGGATATATCTATGATCAGAGAACGAGTGTTCTTTGGATACTTTCCAGTCCAAGATCATATGGTGTATAGTATCTGAGACAAGAGTTATGTCTAGGACTTCTTGTCGAGTTTTAGTTATGAAGGTTGGCTCATTCCCAACATTACTTACTAAGAGGTTAGTACCAAGAATATAATCAAAAAGAGACTCACCTCTGTCATTGATATTGGTACTTCCCCATACCCTATGATGAGCGTTGACATCGCTCCCAATAATTAGGCGGATCCTTTGCCTTTCCGCTTCAGCGACGATCTTCTCCAGGGTTTTTCCAGGGAGAGGGCCAAGGTGGTCATGGCCAAGATACGCCGACACTATCCAGAAACTTTCCTTGGTTGTTTCCAGCCTAGCTACGGTGGTATCTTAGTCACTGAAATGATGGAGTAAAAATACATTAATGCTACGTTTCACTAGTATGCAAGATCTAGGTTCACCTCTATCTGTCACACACAGTGCGTAGTATCCAGGAGTCCTGAGTCCACGAAAAACGGATCTCACAATCCATGGCTCTTGGATCAGGACAGCCGGAGAAGAAGTAAGGCCGAGGCCTTTACGGAGTGCTGGAGATTAATCTGTACTAGCTGCAGCATTTTGGCTACAATTAGGCAGATCAACCTCCACCACAGTTTTGTTCTGATCCTCTGAGTCTGAGGATGAACCCAAGAGTTCGTCCTCACTCAAAAGGATCATGTTGAGGTCGTCCTCAGTCTCCATTAAGGATGGACTGTCTACGACTTTTGTAGAGGGTGGGGTCGCTATTGGAGAGGGCATTGGTGCATCGTCACCTTCAGTTAAGAGAGAAGACGATGTCCCAGGCCCACCAACCGCTAGTTCACCCTCGGTTGTTTTTGGAGGCCCGCTTTCCGCGTTAACCTCATCTTTTTTATAGACTCGAATTTTAATGGTTTCGAAGCCATAGTTTATCGAGCCCTCGTTTATGGCTAGAGGAGCCAAAGATTCCTTATTGAGTACCAAAATGGCGCTCCTATAAAGATTCTTTACCTCCTCTAGCTTGGCTATCTTCCAGTTACCGGCAGGTTCCATTGGGATCCAAATGCGGGCTCTAGGTCTGCTAGGAATGTCTTCCTTAGCGACTACCTCGAGCTTCGCACCTGGCCAAACTTCACCTAACCGGCTGACAGCGAGCTTATACAATTCACAAGACCTCTGATCGCCACAAACCATGAGTTTTACGTGGCCTTGATGCCAACCCCCATCGCTTATGGAAGGAAGTGGTCCTGGAAGCTCCCTCAAAATGCTTAAAAAGCCAGCCGAGAGCTTAACCTTAACCAACTGCCAACGATCAGCCAATATTGTTCCATCATCATCACTCCTGTCAATGACCGCAACCACTACTTTGCCCTTCGCGACGTCACTGAAACTGGCTTTCTTGATGGGATTGAGGGGAGTGCTGGTGTTGTGCACCCGAGGCCGTTTTGGTGTCGGTACGGCATCCTCGAGAGACCTTTCTCGTTTGGCCGTAGAGTCCTTACTGGTCTTAGTTGTAGCAAGTATGCTTTTTGCCCATTCGACGCTAGCAGTTTACTGCGGTGTCCTTTCAGCCCCCGATGATGCACCAGAGGCCTTCAGGATTTTCGCCGCTTGCCGCCTTTGCCTATATTGGCTTTTCGAGAGTTTCCCCTTTCTGTCATTAGTAGTGGTAGGGCCATTTTTCACAACCCTGCCACTACTGAAATTAGGTATCACTACCTTCCTATCCTCGTTGCTGCCAGCTGCAGAGGAGGGTCCATGGTTAGCCACTACTCCCTTCTCTGTGCTGGCCGCAAGAGATACGGCAACAGGTTTTGACGCCAAATTGCCGCCCGGTCCTGAAGAGATACCGGTCTCATCATCCTTTAAATTTTTGTTTTTGTTTTTTGTTTTTTCCATTTTAATCCCACGAGTTGCGAAGAAAAGAGGTCCGTCTGCACAGAGATTCGCATGTACAGATAAGGCTAGTTAATCCGGAGGTCGCCAGGTATCCGCATACTCCGTTAGAGACTGGGCTATTTTTGAATTGGGCCCCCAGCCAGGCTGATCATCGGCACGGGTCGTTTAACACCTTAGATCCAGCCCAATAAAGATAAGAGGTGGTAGGGAAGGAAGAGATAGGTTTAGGAATCAGTTGATGTTAATTCATCATTCTGATATGGGAGGAAAAGATTGGGATTCGGTAACAGCAATTCAGCTAATTTACCTAGAGTGAGAAGGAGCATAGGAGATAGGAGCGCTGTCTAGCTTTTTCGCCATTACAACGTGGGAGGTGGGATGGGAGTTGGTGACATAAACGTTGGGTGGTATGCCTTGTTTATGTGGGAATGGATGATGATTTTGGGAAAGGTAGAGGAATAAGAACGTCCTTTAGTTTCAGGACTCATCTGGAGAAATTTCTCGAGAATCATTGACCCTACTCAGCTTCTACAACTCGACAAGTTCGACGTTCAGAGTAGAAGTTGACAAAACTTAAATTGGAAACTTATTTTTTATGAAATATAATTTATAAATAAACAAATTAGGTACATGATTTAAAAAGTTTTTTTTTTAAATTGAAATTGAAATTAAATATTATTTCAGAAACTCTCATTAACAAATCTCCCCCTATAATTTAGAGCCAGTTTGCAGTACATATACAGTTTTTTAACGTCGATCTCGTTCAACAATGATACGTTTTCATTTTCATTCAAAAAACCCGTTCCAAGAACATTTCCCTGATGTCTTTAAGAATTGGACATTTACCCATGAAGTGAAATACATCTTTTCTCACTTGTAGATTACATAAAGAACATAATATTGGTAAATCCTCCCTATGTGGAATGAAGTTAAGAGGTACGAGTTCACAACGCAGCCTTACCATCATCGAAATCTCCTCTACACTGTATTCATCCCGGAAATAGTTCTTCTCATCCAAATTGTGATTGAGTTGACTGTAAATTGCTCTGTGCAGAGACCCAGTTGCTTCATTGAGACATTTTCCCCATAACATATCATCCACTTTTGCAATTAGGTGGTACAGTGATTCTTTCCATTGATTGAAATCAAGGTTATCTATGTTAGGGTCCATGTCACTCTCCCTAGCAAGTTTCATTCATTCTGCATACCATCCTGACCTGTCTCGAATAGTATGAAGTGCCACTATCTTCGGCAACCGGTTATTATCCATATTCATGATTTTGAGCACATAATCAATCTGCATTCGAAGTGTTCGTACAAAGAGTGGCTGCAGTCCCGTTTCCAATATAACTATATAGTTCGGCGTATTTGGTGGCAGCCGGAAGATCCTTTTAACGTAGAAGCGTAACAATTTTTCCACATTTTCATATTGCTTCGCTCCCCATACTTGTGCTGCATAGAGCAAGATTGATTCTGCTACTGCCTTAAAAACAGTGTACTTATACTACTGTGTGCGATATTTTTGTTTGAGAAACACCTACTCCAAGATGCGCTGATGGCGGCTTTTGCACTTGTAAGCTTTTCTCTCAGATGATAGTTCCATTTTTCATTAAGGTAGTTTCTTACTCCTCCGTTCTTGAAAATCATGATCTTGGTCTTTTCCATGTTTACTATTAGGTTCCATATGTTACAGTACTCAAAAATCCGGTTTATCATAAGCTGTAGTGATTCTGGAGATGACGCGAGAACCACAATATCATCCGCAAACAAGAGTGCTTTAATTAATTCTCCTGCGTGTTCGATACCAGCAGGTAAGAAATCGACTAAATCTTCGATAAATAGAGCGAACAGGCTTGGACTCATCGTACAACCTTGTCTAACACCTGATTCGGTTCTAAACCAATCCGACCTTTCTGTACCATTGCAGGACTCTTCCAAATTTTAACGATATTCCCATACCAAAGAGCTTATAGAAAAGAGCTTGCCTATTCACCGTGTCAAATGCAGCCTTAAAATCCACAAAAAACGCGTATAACTTCTTCCTTCTTCTTATAAATGAATCCGCATTGTTTTTCAGAACAAAGATATGATTGATTGTTGAGTAACCGGATCATAAGCCTGCCTGAAATTCTTTCAACAGCTTATTTTCTTCAATCCACTTACTGAGCCGTGTTTACAGAACAGCTGTAAATATTTTATAACACGAATTTAAAACAGATATTCCTCGATAGTTTGACATCTCAGACCAGCTTCCTTTTTTGTGGATCGGAAAAATGATTGATTCCCTAAATTCTTGAGGAATCATACCTGTTCCCAACACCTCATTGTAAATTGCAGTAAGCTTGCTTGTTAACTCAACGGTTCCATACTTAAAAAGTGCTATATGAGAGCAGCGATGGTTTATGGCTTATTCGCATAGGCCTGCGACTTAAGAAAGTCCCACAAGAAAAATATTTAAAGGGTCGAATCACATGATATTTCATGGCGTGAGATAACCATGCTATGGAAGCGCTTGCGCAGATTATCGATTGTGTTTGGAGCTTTGTTGCATGAAGCGCAATCTGTACTTGGTGTCTATATCATCCAATTCAGGCCACAAGAAGTTAGTGATCATCAGCAATAGCCATTAATATTGATGTCGTAAGCCCAAATCAGGACTCAACATTTACCATATTGTGGTCTGCATCAGGAAGAGTTCTTTCACAAACATCGGCGATGTTTCTGCAGAATTTACTTTGTGTTAACTTACGGGTATTGGTAGATTGTTCGCTGAGCCCGTGGACTCGAATTTGGCAACCAAACGTTGCATAGTAGACTTGGAAGTGCGACCTTGTACCACCGCACGGATCGTTGCTACCGGAGAAAATTAATTCTGATAATTTATCATTTGCACGTGTTGCTCGACAAAGGAGCCTGAGTCGGCCAATAATTTAAAGGAAATTATGTATGAGAAAGAAACGTGGAATTCGTCAATTGGACGAAGAATAACTGTCAATATTTTGTATGTCATCAGTGTTACTGATGTCTTGTCGCTATTACAAAGTCATCAAGAAGTTTTCGCTCTTCAGTCTTTATCTTAAAGTAAATGGTTATACAATCTTTAAATTATTTCGAAGAAAAATAGAGTAATGGTTTCGGGGGTTGAATTTAAGATATGAGCTACATATGTAAATTATGTATGTATTAATATTGAAATAACGAAACACATAGAAAACTTTGAAATTATTCGACGTTTCAAGAAAGAATCTAATCAATGGTTTTTGTAGTGATGTTGTATGTTCGGGTTAATTTCTTTCATTGCCGATATCTCAAGAACTTACAGATATTATTAAGTAATAAAACGAACGTATTCAGAATTTATCATAAAAAATCATTGAGTTTTTTTTTTACCCCAAATATCTCGCGAACAATTTAATAAAATTTAACTTTACAAATTATTACGTCATATCTTATTGTGATTTTGAAAAAAAGAAACAAAAAACTGAAAAAACTGTTTGTTATAATGGGTGATTTTTTTGAGGTTAGGATTTTCATGCATTAGTATTTGACAGATCACGCAGGATTTCAGACATGGTGTCAAAGAGAAAGATGCTCAGTATGCTTTGACATTTCATCGTGAATAGACTTACTAACGAGCAACGCTTGCAAATCATTGAATTTTATTATGTTCGGTTCGAAATGTGTTTCGCGCTTTTTTATCGACAAATTTTGTTCAGCGATGAGGCTCATTTCTGGTTGAATGGCTACGTAAATAAGCAAAATTGCCGCATTTGGAGTGAAGAGCAACCAGAAGCCATTCAAGAACTGCCCATGCATCCCGAAAAATGCACTGTTTGGTGTGGTTTGTACGCTGGTGGAATCATTGGACCGTATTTTTTCAAAGATGCTGTTGGACGCAACGTTACGGTGAATGGCGATCGCTATCGTTCAATGCTAAAAAACTTTTTGTTGCCAAAAATGGAAGAACTGAACTTGGTTGACATGTGGTTTCAACAAGATGGCGCTACATGCCACACAGCTGTCGATTCTATGGCCATTTTGAGGGAAAACTTCGGAGAACAATTCATCTCAAGGAATGGACCGGTAAGTTGGCCACCAAGATCATGCGATTTGACGCCTTTAGACTATTTTTTGTGGGGCTACCTCAAGTCTAAAGTCTACACAAATAAGCCAGCAACTATTCCAGTTTTGGAAGACAACATTTCCGAAGAAATTCGGGCTATTCCGGCCGAAATGCTCGAAAAAGTTACCCAAAATTGGACTTTCCGAATGGACCACCTAAGACGCAGCCGCGGTCAACATTTAAATGAAATTATCTTCAAAAAGTAAATGTCATGGACCAATCTAACGTTTCAAATAAAGAATTGATGAGATTTTGCAAATTTTATGCGTTTTTTTTTTAAAAAAAGTTCTCAAGCTCTTAAAAAATCACCCGATAGATAAAAAAATTGAGAAAATTAATTATTTTTCGAAACGCAATGCACAAGTTTTTTAATTTGACTTTAAGCTAGGTAAGGTTAAAGTGGCTGTCCGTGATGGAGATCGTTTAGAATTCTCCTAGGTAAATCCTGCGTTTTTGATCTAGAGCAGGGCATGTATAGAGGAGGTGAAGAACTGTTTCCTCCTCTTTTTCGTTTATACAGCTTCTTGTAAAAGTCATTTGGGAATACACCTAGCCCCATAGCGTGCTCTTCTATTAGACAGTGGGCGGTTTTGACACCGATTATCGAGCTTATATGCGATCTGCTTAGAGGTAAGAAGCACCTTGAGCGCTTTAAATCTAGTGTAAGCCAGATGTTTTTCGTGACCTGAGACCTGATGTTCACCTTCCTCATAATGTCTTGCATTAGCAATAGTTTAAATGGGTTGTACTGTACTATTTCCGTCTAGGTCTTCTACCTCACAATTTCGTGGAATGTATCTATAGCCCAGCAACCAGCAAAGGTGAATATTAAACTGTTGTACCATCTCCATTAGAAATGATCAACAGTTATGGACTGTAATAGCCTTTTTATAGACAGAGTCCAGAGATTTGATAGCGGCTTGAATATCTGAGAGAATATGCATATCAGACGTTAATATCACGATTTCTTTAACCCAACTTCTTTTAAAGCCAAAAGTTCCGCCTGGAACACGCTACAATAATTGAGAAGGCGGAATGAGAGACTTAATTTCAATCGTTCAGAGTACACGTCTCAACCAACCCCTTCATTTGTTTTGATTCATCTGTCTAAAAGTGGATTGACTCGTCTTCCAAGAACGCCAATTCTTCCCAAAAAGATCTGGAAGGTATAGAAATCTGTAAGTTTCTGTCGAATGTCTGTGTGCTTTGGAATTGATTCTAAATACTTAAGAATTACGGAATGACCAATGTTGTTGTTAACCCACAGCGATGAAGCTTTGTGATAAAGTGAGACCGCATATCAAGATCAATGCAAAGAGTGTGCACATTTGATGGATTTAAAAAGTTTTAAGGACACGTATATTATGATTGTACAAATCTTGAGTTCCCAATCGAAATTCTTCACAGACTTAAATCCAGTGTTGAAAAACGTTTCTTTAATTTGTATTTGTTTGTTTAACTTTATATGTTTCTATATCCATTTGAATATACTATAGCAGTCCTAGACATCCTGAACATTCCTCTTTAACAACACCCACCGATACATTATTGTCTTCAACATTCAAATCAAATCAAATCTAAATGCCTAAGGAAGCTCTAAAATTTAACATTCCATCTTGATGGGACATTCTCGCGTTATTCGATTCTCTTATAACGGATTAACAATAATAGTAAGCGAACATAAACACAGCAAATAATAAGATACAACAAAAATAAGTCCCAACAACATCAAAAAATAACAACTACCAGTCAAAGTCGTTCTTATCGTCAGTCGTCGTCGTCTTCGTCAATGCACAGTTCTTAAAACAGAAAATAAAATTTTATGATTTTCCGTCATTTGCTTGTACATTTTCTTACTTACTCCTTACATTTTATACCATCAGGATTATAAACTGCGTATTTCGGTCGAGTGAACTTATGAGAGGACATTTCAATTGTCTTCGGCTATATACATACAAGCTACAATTGATGACGAGCTGGAAAAAGGAAACTTAGAAGTATAAGCTTCTTGCTTGCAATAAACAAATACACAGTCCGCCGGAAGTGCGGAAAATATTCAACTGTTTACTGTTTTTTCTTCTTACGACAATTTCCGTCCAAAGGATATAATAACAAAATATCAAAAGAATGTGAGACATTTTTATTCTATTTCTTCTGATTCTCCCAACCCACAAATTCAAACTCATCGAATGAATGCAACTCCTGATGGAATTGTCACTAAAATGGCCGGATGTAAAACAATTGGCGAGGAAATAACACTAAAATAGAATTACCAATCGTTAAGATGTCGTCGCTCGCCCCGTCAATGATGATCATAAGAAAATTCATTTTCCTAAAGAAAAGGTACTTTTAGGTATGAAGAAAAGGACGAAGAAGTTTGTCTTGATTAAATCGCAAATCCTTACATAAGGTGTGGGGTTTCTTATCCCCAATTGAAGGGAGACTAAAGTTTTCACTGATGATGTAAAATAACAATATGAGGAAATTTGAAAATTACAACTGTTATTTGTGACCACTTCAAGTTCCAAAATTGGCTATTATCAAAGCAAAATCAACACTATAACGTCTACAGGGGTTGGTTTTTCTTTTTGGGCAACAATCAAGTTCTTAATTGTACAAGAATTGACTTTGTAATTTTACAAAAGGCTGACGAATAAAATTTTCTGTTCCCACAGCTACATTTTTGAATTTGAAATCACCCTTATATGGTATGAGAGTACTTTGGGTGATATTGAATTGGGTTTGGTGGGTGAGGATATAAAGGACCTACACGACACTACTAACTCGACGACGCGACGCACGGCCAATTTGTCAAGGGATGCATTAATTTGTTTATATCTGGATTTGATGACAATACGTGAGTGTTTTGTTGTTAACGTGCGAATTTCGAAAGAAAACATATTCTGGTACTTGAAAACTAAAAAAAAACATTTGAAATGCGGGTTGTTCCTGGTTCCAAGATAATATAGAAAAAGGACTCGAAAAATGAGCATCGAATTTGTATAGAATGAGTGCGTTTTGTTTGAGAGTTTGCATTATTTCGTATCTTTAAAATTTTATGTGCGTTGTCAATTGTCAACCTATCGCCTACCCTTGACATACCATAAACCAAATAATACAAAAGGGTGGGAATATTGTTGATTTTGAGTGTGGTGTGGGCGCATTTTAAGGAGTAAATATGTCGAATTCAAGTTGGTAGAGAAATAGGTAGGAATAGGCACTTCATTTAAGTGTCAATTCTACATCAAGGATCATGAAGTGCTGCGTGCATGTACATTTTTGTGTTATCGATGGCGTTGACTGTAACAACTGACTGACAACGATGACAATGTTACACGTGTCGTATCTCTTGTAATGTCACGTGTTGAATAAAAAAGTTAACATAATTTTTCACTTCACCAAACAAATGTGTTTTGTTTTTTGTCTATACTTTTTTTTAAAAGACAAAAGCCTAAAATGATAAGAGCTGAAAGCATTAAGAGACAAATGTTAATTTTAATGTCTTGTCATAGCGAAAAGGGCTTATGCTTTTTAATTTCTGTCTGGAAAAATAATAAACATCTGAAGGGAAAATGATTTCGAGTTTGTTGTTTTATTTTTGAGAATTTTTTAAAAATAAATACACTTACATAAATAAACTCAAAATATTCAAATTTAATAAGAATAAGAAATCATTTGAATTTATAGGGCCTTTGAAATGTTTTCATTGGAAGTTCTTGAAATGCGGGTCTTATTTGATAAATTATTTTTTTTTTTAACATTTCTCAACGTTTCAAGATCTCCCAGAATCTGAATTCATGAATCGAAGAAAGGTAAAAATATCAAAATGTGCAGACATTGCTAACAAAAGTCCCTTGGTGTATTTTTATAAAAAATTCAACATTTTGAATCATGCCAAAAATCAAAAAAATAATCATTTGGACTTAATTTAAAGGAAGAACTATCTTGAGACATGGGAAGATTTTGAGGATTGTCAAAATTTACTCGTTTTGTGTTTTATTAAAATAACAATTCTTTGACAACAAATAAAAACCTTTAAGAAAGTATTAAGCACCAACATTTTTTATCGATTGGTGCAAAACGACATAAAATAATAAATTAGGTGGCGCAACAGTCCATGAATGACCAGGGCCTAGTGACTTACAACTCTCAACCATCCCTGTGTGCCAGTAATGTTGTCAGCGATGGAAGGGACCTACCGTTTATATTATGATTTGTTGTATTGACCACTTTTAGTGTTATATTGAGGGTGGAAAATTTAGTTTTTCCGTCGGCTATTTGGTTTATATGCCGAATCCGAACGGCTAATTTGAGAAAGCACTTTTCATGACAAGAATTACTCTTGGAGGATTTGTCAATTCCTCGCAAGAGGCAGTACATGTGAAAAAAGTTAGTGGCACAGGCAGGGATTGAACCCAAGACCCCTTGCATGACAGTCCAACGCACTTTTTTTTTTTTTTTTTTAAATTCATTTTTATTAAT
The DNA here is from genome assembly GCA_920104205.1 of Eupeodes latifasciatus. Taxonomy (NCBI): domain Eukaryota; kingdom Metazoa; phylum Arthropoda; class Insecta; order Diptera; family Syrphidae; genus Eupeodes; species Eupeodes latifasciatus. The sequence goes on along the minus strand of OV049924.1, from coordinate 46,638,869 downwards.
TCAATCTTAAATCTATCTTAAAGCTAGACAAAAATTCATAAAACTAGCCTAATTAACCATAACTTACAACTAACTTACTGGTCCCATACGGACACTCTAAGTTAAACAATAATACTTAATTCTAATGCCTTTCGGCCCTAAGATCTATTTAACTTCAATTCATTTTATTTATTTTTGTATTCATTAGAAAATTTAGAAAAACTAGTGTCAATATCCTTTTTTTATTTTTACTTAAAAACTACTTAAAATAATGTCCTTAATATAAAACTTAAAGCTAACTAAAACTACCTACATTCCAACGCACTAACCATCACGCTACGGGTACTACGGTAAAACGACATAACTGATCTTAAAAAGGCAGTCAACAACGTCAATTGTCAATAAAAAAATTACATTCTGACATACAGGCTAAGGAATATTATCATATATCAAAAACTGTTATTTTCAACAGAATAAAAAGCCGAAAAACACCCCTCATATAAATTGGATCTGGGTGAAAACCTGCTTTTCCTAAAGAAATTGATGATGAAATAGTTCGGTGTCTTATAACACGCTCAGAAGTGTGCATTTCTTGTGATAAAAAAGCGGTTTAAAAACTCCTTTTAAAAACAATATTCCAGAGGAAGATTGGTACTTAGGGCTTATGACTTTCATTAAAAAAAAAACAACGAACATTCACAGAAGCTTCGGAAGGATGCAAGGAAAGTTATAGAAGAACATCAATTAGCCGATAAATAACAGTTTGATTTCAACGCAGAGGAAAGTGGCTTACATCACGATCCTAATCATATTCCTGCAATAGGCGTCAAAGGCAAAGGTTTGAGCAGAATTTCTGGAGGATCTGGACGTAAATTTACAACAGTGCTGGCGTGCGTGTTCGCGGATAGTTAAGACACAAATTAATAAAGGCTGTATGCGTTTGAGTAAGCAATTGTTTTCTCAACTCATCGGAGACGCTTGGAAAGAAGCTATGAACGAACACCACATTAGTTCTTGATTTCTTAGCACTGGTTTGTTTAATTTTGGTCGATTTAAGTTTCCCGAAAGTGAATTTTCATCAAAGCTTCTCCAAGATTATTGGACACGTTTAAATGCTTCTGATATGGTGCCAGCACAAAGCGAAGAAAGTAAATAATTTTCACCATATTTGATGTTCATTTAAAAAAAATTTGATATTTATTGATTTTAATTAACAATAATTCGACGCAATTTTTTGATGAAGTTTTGGATGAAACACAAACTAGATGAATCTAATTGAGAAGAAACCCTAAATTTACAAGGTACGATTCGTAATACTAGTTAAGACATTTTTTAGGTAGATTTTGACAGATTTGTTAGTTAGTTTTATACATTTTATTTATATCGGTAGTTTTTTCCCTACAATATTAACTATCACCGATTTATTTTGTACCGCAATAGTCCTTCAACATCAAACGATTTTCTAATCGATGATGCAGTAACTGTAATTACAGCATGTAATAAGGTGTATTCGAAGACAATCGAAAAATTCGTTTAAGAAACTATCTCAGAAACCTTTCTACCTCGTTTGATTTGGCATATCCCCAAGCTTGTACACCATACAACAAAATATAGACAACAGTTGCTTGAAACAGTTTAATCTTCGCATTATGGACAACGCTTTTATCGATGCAACGACCCTATACTAATAATGGGTGATTTTTTTGAGGTTACGATTTTCATGCATTAGTATTTGACAGATCACGCGGGATTTCAGACATGCTGTCAAAGAGAAAGATGCTCAGTATGCTTTGACATTTCATCATGAATAGACTTACTAACGAGCAACGCTTGCAAATCATTGAACTTTATTACCAAAATCAGTGTTCGGTTCGAAATGTATGTTGGAAGAAAATCCGCTTTTTTATCGACAAATTTTGTTCAGCGATGAGGCTCATTTCTGGTTGAATGGCTACGTAAATAAGCAAAATTGCCGCATTTGGAGTGAAGAGCAACCAGAAGCCATTCAAGAACTGCCCATGCATCCCGAAAAATGCACTGTTTGGTGTGGTTTGTACGCTGGTGGAATCATTGGACCGTATTTTTTCAAAGATGCTGTTGGACGCAACGTTACGGTGAATGGCGATCGCTATCGTTCAATGCTAAAAAACTTTTTGTTGCCAAAAATGGAAGAACTGAACTTGGTTGACATGTGGTTTCAACAAGATGGCGCTACATGCCACACAGCTGTCGATTCTATGGCCATTTTGAGGGAAAACTTCGGAGAACAATTCATCTCAAGGAGTGGACCGGTAAGTTGGCCACCAAGATCATGCGATTTGACGCCTTTAGACTATTTTTTGTGGGGCTACGTCAAGTCTAAAGTCTACACAAATAAGCCAGCAACTATTCCAGCTTTGGAAGACAACATTTCCGAAGAAATTCGGGCTATTCCGGCCGAAATGCTCGAAAAAGTTACCCAAAATTGGACTTTCCGAATGGACCACCTAAGACGCAGCCGCGGTCAACATTTAAATGAAATTATCTTCAAAAAGTAAATGTCATGGACCAATCTAACGTTTCAAATAAAGAATCGATGAGATTTTGCAAATTTTATGCGTTTTTTTTTTTTAAAAAGTTCTCAAGCTCTTAAAAAATCACCCGATAAAATCGCTCATTTTTCCATTTTTTTCATTCCGAGAATATATGCCACCTCCATATCTGAAAATAATCATTTACGATTTTTCCAGGCTTACTGACAGATTCCAAAGACTGCAATATAGTTTTCGAGACGGTTAATCCATTCCTCTACAGACTCTGAGAGAAAAACTATGCCGTCGGCAAAGTCTCCTGAAATGAATTCACCATCCCAAACATACGAGCCGTTACGTTACTCTCATAGATCGCTTTTAGACATTTTGTATGAGAAAAAAAGCAAAAGCAGCCCGAAAATCAACCAAAAAACCATACCGTTTCTTGTTCCTTCTTTTGTAATTCTGCGCAATATTATACAACGAGAATAATTGTTCTGAAGTTGGCTGGTTCCGCCTAAAACCCGCTTGAAACCCATTAAGAATTGCTTCATTTTCAACCCTCTTCGTCAAACTATTAAATATCAAGGCACTGAATAACTTTACCGAGGTATTCAATACCCCGGTAGTTCGCTGGGTTGTTTGAAGCTTCATTTTTACGCAAGGGATATATTATTGCTTTTTTAAAGTCATGCGGAATGTTTGTTGTTTCGAATATCCTATTGAATTCCTTGGCTAATGCAGACACAAATTCGATCTTACAGTTCCTGTAGAATTCCACTGGTATTCGGACATCTTACGGAGCTTTCTCTGTTTTAGCCTTCTCAATCGCATTCACCACTTTCAAATATGTGAAAGGTGAGTCAAGAAGCTCATCCGTGAAGAAAGGAGCTGCATACTGTGGAAGTGGCGAGATACAAGGGATGTTAAGTAGCTTTTCAAAATAATCTCGTAGCTCTGCAGCTTGCAACAAGTCACCGATATTTTTTGTTCTATACCATTTACGGTTTTTGCAGCTTTCCAGAATTCTGTGGAAGACCTCGCATTGCTCAGTATAACTAAATTTTGCTGTTTATATTGCCTCTTCTTCAAAAAACAAAGTTGCTTGTAATCCTTAATTTCCGCTGCATATAATTTCTTGAAAATCATTCGTTTGACGTTTGTCAACTGTGACGCAAGCGCTAATAGTGATTATCTAAACATTTCAAGTAAAAGAAACTGTAGTAAAATGGAGGGTGAAGATTTCATCCTCCAAAATAATAATAGCAAAAGACATAAAAAATATCATAATCCATCTAAAACTACAAATAAAAATTCGAATGTGTTTAAAGACGATAACTATTATTTGCCACTACAATCTACATGTGAAGACCACATGGAAAGTGCAGACATTGATGATAGTGAATCTGTTAAACCCATCGAAATTGTTCCTCCTATTATTGTTCTTAAACAAAAAAGTGAAGTGGTTAGATCATTAATTGTCAGTCTAAAAATTGAAGACTATCTGCTTAAAAACATTTCATTGGGCCAAAAAATATTGTGCAAAAGTTTTGAATCATACAATAAAATTGCAACTGAACTTAAATCTAAATCGTGTGAATTTTATACCCACGAAAAGAAAGGTAATAGACCATTTAAAGTTGTTCTATCAGGCCTAGAACTTTACAATGCTGAAGCATTGAAAACTGAACTAATTATGCTTGGTATAAAATGCATTGATGTTAAACCAATTACCTTAAATCCTAACTCTAATTATATTCATTATATATATATTGTTAATATTGAACGTGGTTCTATTAAAATGAATGAGTTGCGCACCAATTACAAAAGCGTGTTCAAAACAATTGTCAAGTGGGATTTCAAGAGGCAACAACCGAATAAAATCACACAATGCCATAATTGTCAGATGTATGGCCATGGTGATAGGCACTGTCAGGTAAAAACTTTTTGCTCATTGTGCTCTGGGAACCACAAAACAAGCTATTGCACAGCACCACAAACAGCTGTCAAGTGTGCCAACTGCAACGGAGCTCACAAGTCCACTGATCCTTCATGCATTAGTCGACAACAATATATAGAGATAAGACAAAAACTTTCATCACGTTATCGAAAACACGATCTCCCCACAAAACCTGTTTTGATAAATCGGCCGAGAACTAACCATGTTAAATTCACCATGGAAGAATATCCACAACTCCAACAAAAGAGAGGCTATGTTGCTCCACATAATAATTCTCACCAATTTGCAATAAATCAAAATCAAAACCATATTGTCAAAGCTCGCTCAGATGACCACATAATTGTAACACCAACAACAACAACTACTAGTGCAAATACACTCGGCTCTGAGAAAAACTGTAGCAGTAACTTACTCTTTTCTACTGATGAAATTTCTTCTCTTCTTAATGATGTATTGTCTAAATTAAGTACTTGTCGTTCTAAATCTGAACAGTTTAATGTAATTACCACTCTTGCAGTGAAATATCTTTATTCAATATGATTAACATTAACCCTAAAATTATCACTTGGAATGCAACAAGCATTCAAAATAAAAAACATGAATTATGTAATTTCTTGATATTTAATAAATTTTTTTTTTTTTTTTTTTTTTTTTTTTTTTTTTTTTCGCAGGAAGGTGAGAAATCTTCAGAGACACTATAAGCCCGATGCTTATAGTAGTGTCAGATTTTTACTGACTAAAACTCACCTCCCTTATCTTCTATATTATTACTACAACTAAGTCCAGCTTAACAAGTAGTTTTAGCGTCATTTTGTTCGCGTTTTGTCAGGAAGCTCCCCAACGAGAGGACCTGAAGATTCCACAAAATTCGAGTGGAGAGATTAATTTGTTTGCGCTAGATCAGAAGGTCTTGTTCGGTGCAGACGCCGAAAAACGAACGCCTCGCTAACAGATTGTTGGATTAAGTTATTACTATGATTTCTAAGTCGTGATCTTAGCTCTGTAGCAAATTTTTTAATTTCGTTTTCTACATATTTTATATTTAAATCTCTATGTAAGTCGCTATTTCTTACATACCATGGAGCATTTACTATTATTTTAAGTACTTTGTTTTGGTATGTTTGCAAAATTTGTATATTTCTTTCGTTGGTACAACCCCAAAGTTGTATACCGTACGTCCAAACTGGTTTCAGTACTTGCTTATAAATAAGAAGCTTGTTATAAACGCTTAGATTGGAATATCTTCCAATAAGCCATGTCAATTCGCGGAGTTTATTTTCGAGTTCATCGCGTTTCTTTTTTACATGAACTTTCCATTTAAGTTTCGCGTCTAGAGTCATGCCTAGATACTTCGCTTCATTAGCGTATGGAATTTGCACAGAATTTATATAAATAGGTAAGTTATATACTTTTTTATACGTAAAATTTGTGTGCGTCGATTTCGTTTCATTAAGAGCAATTCGCCATTTCTTTGTCCAATCTGAAATGCTATTTAATGCCTTTTGAAGCTTAGAGGTTGCCGTTTCTATTGAATCCGATATTGCGAGTACAGCTGTATCATCGGCAAAAGTGCCTAAAGTTGTGCCTTCTGTTTGGGGTATATCTCGGGTATAAAGAACAAACAAAATCGGTCCAAGGACGCTACCCTGGGGAACCCCAGCGTTTATTTCTTTAAACTCCGAATACTCCGTTCCTTGTTTAACTCGAAAGAATCTATTTTCTAGGTACGATTCAAGAATGTTATATATTTGTTCTGGAAAGACTTTTAATTTATATTTTAGCCCGTCATGCCAAACTTTGTCAAAAGCTTGAGAAACGTCAAGAAATGCAGTTGAGCAAATCTTTTTTTCTTCAAATGCTTTTTCAATTTCGTTAGTTATTCGGTAAACCTGATCAATTGTCGAGTGATTATTCCGGAAACCGAATTGGTGGTCGGGAATTAAACGTTTTTCTTCAATAATTGGTAGCATTCGTTTAAGAAGCAATTTTTCAAATATTTTAGATATAATTGGTAAGAGAGAAATTGGTCTATACGATTTTTTCTCATTCGGTGGCTTACCCGGTTTGGGGATCATTATTACTTCGGCGACTTTCCATTGCGTGGGTACGTAAGCAAGTCTTAAAGCAGCGTTAGTGAGCTGTAAGAGCTTAACCATTGCTTTTTTAGGCAACTCTTTGAGGACACGACCGTTAATCAGGTCGTAGCCAGGAGCTTTATTATTTTTCTGCCGTTTTATTTCCTGGACAAGTTCAGTCAAAGTAATATTCCTGATAGAAAAATTGTCCGGCGCTGGTTGGAGCTCTCCGTCATTAGTCAGAAGCTCTTGACCATCGAAAGGTTTGAACGTTTCCTCAAGGTGCTTTAATAAAATTGACATAGCTTTATTAACTGAAACCTGGCTTAATAATGATAATAACTTCGCGATAAATAATTATGCATGCTATAGGCTTGATAGGCAACGTTCAAAAGGGGGTGGGGTAGCTATTTTAATAAATAAATCTATTAAACATTTTGCCATTCCCGCTGTTAAACTTGATATTTTTGAAGCTATCGGTATTGAAATAGTATTACAGGATTCAACTAGACTTAGTATTTTTTCTGTGTATTTCCCAGGAGGAAATGGTAGTAATGAGAAAAAAACTTTGTTTAAAAGAGATATATTAAAATTGTTAAGAAGAAATGATAATTTTTTAATCGGTGGTGACTTAAACTGTAGACATCCATCGTGGGGTTGTCTGAGAGCGAACTGTTGGGGTAATATACTTAGTGATATTATTGCGTTTAACAGATCGCTTACTTTGCTACACACTCTCGAACCGACATATTATCCAAGTTGTGCATCCCAAAATCCCTCAACTATTGACTTTTTTATTTCAAATAATGCTTTTCGTTTTTCACAACCTGTTATCATGAATGATTTACGTTCAAATCACTTGCCAGTATACACTTGCCTTGAGAATGATGTAAGCCAAAGTAATGTGGTCCGTGCAAGTTATAATTTTTCTGCTGCGAATTGGAAACGTTATACTTCATATATATCTCAACATTTAAACCAAAGTAGTATATCTATCGATTCCATTACTTCACCTGAACAGGTTGATGGTCTCATACATTCTTTTATGGAAGTTGTAAATAGAGCAGCTGAATTATCTATTCCTAAGACTCAATCCTTTCATTCAAATCAAATTATATTACCCGAATATATCTTACGATTGATTCGCATGCATAACTCAGAAAGAAGAAAATGGATTCGGTTTAGAATCGATATTTTTAAGAACAATGTTAAAATTTTGAACGCAAAAATAAGGAACGAGATAGACATTTTCAAAAATAAAAAATGGAATAACCTCTTATCTAGTTTTGATAAGGGATCCAAACCTTTTTGGAAGGTGACAAAAATTATTAAAAAAAAAAATTCAATCATTCCGCCTCTTCGAGTCAATGGCTGTGTTCTTGTTACTCAATCTGAAAAAGTAACCGCATTGGCTGACTGTTTTTGCCAAAACCATTTACTATCATCTCATCTCAGTGACATTGTGACTGAAAATATTGTTCAAGATAAGGTTATTGAGCTCAATTCCTTACCGAGTTACGTAAATAGTAACAACTTTTTTAAAAATAGTTCTGTGAAGGAGTTGATTAAACAATTAAAACCCAAAAAATCATCTGGTCTTGATGGTATGAGCAACAGGTTGCTTAAAGCCTTACCATCAATAGCCACCAAGTATCTTACAATGGTTTTCAATTGTTGTATGATTCTTTCGTATTTCCCGAATGATTGGAAGAAAGCAAAAGTTATAGCTATCTGCAAACCTAGTAAAACCAAAAATAGTCCTAATAGTTATAGGCCTATTAGCTTATTAAGTACGGTTGGCAAACTGTTTGAAAAGCTAATTAATCGACGATTACTAAACCATATCGAGGTTGCAAACATATACCCTAATGAGCAGTTTGGCTTTAGAGCTAGTCACTCCACAAGTCATCAAATTTTAAGAATTAAAAATCACGTCAAAAGTAACCTTAATTCAAAATTATCGACTGGTCTGGTACTCTTGGACATTGAAAAAGCCTTTGACACTGTTTGGCACGACGGCTTAGTTTACAAACTTATGATGTTTGGTTTTCCGACGTATCTTATTAAATTAATAAAAAGTTTTTTACAAAACAGAAAATTTTCTGTATACGAAGGCAGTGTAAACTCTTTATTTTACGATATAGTTAGTGGAGTTCCACAGGGATCAGTGCTGGGACCCATACTTTTCAACGTTTATGTGTCCGACCTGCCATCTTTGGATGCAAACACTAAATTTGCTATGTTTGCTGACGACACAGCACTTTTTTCGTCTAGCCTATTGCCTCAATGTGCACTCAGTAGTCTACAATGCTCACTTAATACCCTACAAAACTATTTTCATAAGTGGAAAATTAAGGTCAATGCTCAAAAATCGCAAGCTATATGGTTTTCTCGGCGAAGAAAATCTGATTTTTTGCCACAAACTTCGTTACAGCTAAACTCTGTCGATATCACTTGGTCTGAAAACTGCAAATACCTAGGGGTAACACTTGACAAGAAACTGACTTTTGACAAACATATCGCCAACACCATTAACAAAACTAATCTCTTAATACGGATTTTGTACCCGTTCATAAACCGCAAATCAGGTCTTGGTATGCATAATAAAATTTTGATATTCAAAACTATTTTCCAGCCTATACTTACTTATGGTGCTCCAGTGTGGTTTGACTGCGCTGAAACCTACTTAAAAAAGCTTCAAAGAGTGCAAAACAAAATATTAAAATTAATGCTAAATTTGCCAAGGCATTATTCTACAGTCAGGCTTCATGATAAGGCTAATGTTAAACAACTCAAGCTTGTTATTTATAATTTGCAAGACAATTTTTTTAGAAGATGTTCTTATTCTGATAATGATCTAATTCTTAATCTCTTAAATTAGATATCTTATTTATATCGCCTTTGGGTTCATGTGCAATTTTTAGTTTTTAAGTATCATATAAGGGTTTTTTCTTGTAGGTTTTCCCTTAAGAATAATTGTTTCTCAGTTAAATTATTTTTATATTAGTATTGAGTATCTATATTGAAGCTGTAAAGAATTTAATTTTCTATATCTCTTAAGTAAACATATATGCAAATGTAAAATATTATCAAACTACAATACCTAATAAATAAATAAATAAATAAATAATTTCTTGAAAACAGAAGAGTTGAATTTTCTTAGGATTTTTAAAAGTGAAAATGATTTCTTTCTTGCTTTAAATTTAGTCTTTTGACTCCAGCTGGTACCGAATCCCTTGTTTTTGCCAGGCTTACCAGGTTCCACATTCATATTCTTTTGATAAATTTGCTGGAAACAATTTTAGAACAACCTTGGGAGTAAGGACAGAAACTTTGTATTAAAAGTTTCTGCAGACTCTGATATGGAACAAAAAATATCTATAGAGGCCGAAAAAGTTCTCGCAGCTACCTTGAAGTTCCTCAAGAGTGAATTCCAAGTCCCAGATATAAAAATTAGTCTATTCCTGAACAGGTCGTTCCTGGAAAAAAACCTATTTTAAACGTAAAAATCACCTTCACAGCTTTCAACTATGAAAACACTCTTCATAAGCCTTTTAACTGAATTATGGGGTAAAACATCGAAACATCGATTAAAGGAAACAACACTGGTTGTATTCTAAAGAAGAATCATTTATGCCTCTTGCGAGGAATTGACAAATCATCCAAGAGTAAATCTTATCATGAATCGTGCTTCCTTAAATTATTTGGCTTAAAACTGTATTTCCCTTCAATCCTTGCCAATATAACTAGTTGAGAGTTGTAAGTCGCAAGGCCCTAGTTTTCAACGGACTGTTGCGCCACCTAAAGTATATATTTTGAATTGGGACTGCTGCGGAGGGAAATGAAAGCACCAAAGTATTGCACTTAATATCCACCATAACGTGTTGTAGTTATAAAATTATAAACTCTACTCATTATTTTATAAGTTATACATATTTAGAAGTTCAATTTGAAGACAAGACAAAATTTCTTAGTACTCCACAAGACTTATAAAAGTATTTTTTTCCTCGTGTATAAACATAACAAGTAATAATTAACGCCTTTACAAATTACTTACCATTGAACCCTAAATTAAAGTAAAATAAACCACGTCGTCGTGTCAAGACAAACAAATAGCGTCCCACCATCAAGAAGGTCTCATCAATTCCCAAAATTTAGCGATGACATGATGACAATCACTTCGTTTCGTTTCTGTATAAATAGATATATTATTTACTATATTGCGATTTGTCCATCTTCTTTCAATTTTTGATTTTGGGTCACACGCCACTCCTTATTCTGCTGTATCATACCTACATATAGCTTACTGTGTTACTGTTTGTCGTTTTATTTACACAGTATCCTTTTCCATACTTCAGACACGACACGACACGTGTATTTCACTACTCAAATCAAATTACAGTGTGTTTTAATAAGCTCCTTGTGTTTATTCAAAAAATCAACATCAACGAACGTCCAACTTCAATCAGGAGGACTCACTCACTCCTACTCAACTCACCCACTCATTTCTTTCCTTTTGATTTTGCCATGAATTAGAACGCCTGAACGGTTAGGCAAAGTTCATTTAACCAAAATCCTTTCAGCTTCAATGAGGACTCATTGATTAATGAAAATCGAAATGCGGTCAAATTAATAATATCTATCAATCGAAAGGAGGCATTTGGCCTTTTAATTTTGAAAGTACTTACCTCTATAACAAATACCAACCATCAAAAAAGGACGAAAATCCTGTTTTCATTAAAGGAAGTCCGTTCACAGATATTTTAGTTAGTTGCGATTAAACACTATGAACTGTGACTGTGACGATTTACCGCGACATTTATACAACAGAGCAACATCATCGGAGACTGTATATGTAGTATAGTATATGTTGACTATGAAACAAGGACTCTAACTGTAGATTTTGTTGTAAGGGTTGTCAAAGTGAATTACAAACGGACACTTTCTATTTATCGCAATTATGTGTCGTGTGTGAGACAGTAAGCCTTGCACGTGTGCCAATCTAATGACCACAGAGCCACAATGAAAAATAGAAATCAACAAACATGGTCTGAGGTCCGGCGGCATCGGTTGGATGGATCCTTGCAATGGGAGATTGACCATTGACCAGTGTCCTCTCTTTCCAAAGGATGGGCGCATTGTTCCTGGCTGACAATCGCCTGGTCATCGATAATGTGTTGCGGAGAATGGTTTTTGTCACTATAAAGTCGAGGAAAAGTCCTATAGAGTGATGGCGGGTGGTTTTGACCATCCGCATCCTTATGTGTATCTAAAGGATATTATACATGCGTTCATACATTTCGTATAGATACTTCTGTGTCCATATCTATACAGAAAAATGCCCTCAATGGGAAACAGATAGACTTAGCCGGACAACGACAACGATTATCGTGATGGCATTGATGGATGAGTGTACAGCTTTTGTATATGTTGGAGTCCTGGATTGCATGTTTTCATCATATGGCAAGGAAACATACTCCATACTCGTCTATATTTATTTGAATGAATTGGTTTGGAATGTCCTTTAGTATGCTTATCAATCTACATCTACATATCGAAATGTGCATCTAAGTTCTATTTTTTTGGTTTATCCTTCGTTCACTGCACCAAGTAATTGATATTCTTGAAATGTTTGGCTTGATGCAGAACTCGGGGTGTGTACTAAATGCACTTCTGCTATCAGCCTACCCATCAAGGCAGTGTTTTGAGATTAATTATCTTAATTGATTTAATTTGTTCGATGTATTTTAATAAAATGACCATTTATTCCGAAAGAATAAATGGACTTTCGCAATTGTTAAAAATACACTTTAGTAATTGATTGAAAACATTTTGTTATCCTCTGAGCTGTCGATTTATTATTTGAACGGGATAATGTGTTTTCGTAGGCTCTATGTTAGGAAAACATTTTACCATTTTTATATTAGCAATATTCGTAACAAGTTCGAAAATTGTGAATGCCACAGAAGGAAAGCCGTGGGTTCCTGAGGGCATTTTAAGTCGAAAAACTTTTTAGTTTTTAGAAGTTTCGGAATAAATGGAGGGACTTGTTGAATGTTGTTATTCATACAATTGCAATTCTTTTTATTGGAATGGGGCAACATGCCATGTGACATAATCATATCAAAAAATGCGGAAAATTAATTCGAATAGTAATGCAATAACTTTTTAGAAAACCCCTCAAAAGAATAATATATTTCTACGCTTGCAGCAACATATCTTTTATAACTTGTAAGTATGTAGGTAGATAAAGATAAAGTTGCTGCGCGACAAAATTAGCGCTATTTTTGTACCAGAAACTTGTTGGTTCTATGGATTGAGAAATAAAAAAGAAAGACAAAAAAGATCATATTATGACGGATTCGTATTGAGAACTAGCGTTACTAATTTCGTAGCGTTCAGAAAGTAAATCAAGTCTTTGATTTTCTTCTCGGAAAGTTCATCTAGATCCTTAAGGAATTCCCTTCCAAAGCTTAACATTCTAGGACTGTCTTTGTCTAGGGTAGGATATTTGCAGAGAAAGTGAATCATAGTTGCCTTTTCATGTTGGCCTTCGAAGCTAGGGCAGTGAGTATTGTGGGGGATACCCAGCTGCATGCTCTCCTATCGGCTAATGTCAGGTGCATATTTTGCAGTGACTGGGTCTGCAAAACAGTTCGATAGACTGTTTCACCTACGGTTGGATTCTGTCAGAAAAAATTGAGAAAATGTTGCCCTTCATAGCTCCAAGAGAAATATTTACCCTTTCCCCAAGTAAGCTATGAAGGGCCAATCCTTTCCGGGCCAACTCATCATCCCGTTCATTTCCATCAATGCCACTATGACCTGTGACCCAAATAAGATAGACACGCAGGTTGATGTTGAGTTGAGGCTGGATAGTTAATCCCGACATTGTTGGACCAGTATAGAGGATGTTGTGGAAGAATTGATAGCCATAACAGCCGCCTGGCTTTCAGTGCAAACAGCCGTGTTTCTATTTTCGTTTGAGTTTGTTTTAGTATTTTTCTTTCAATGCTAGTAATTCCGCTTTAAATACACTGGCACAATCAGGTAGCCGAAAAGACTTGGAGACATTTAAGGATTCAAAATAGATTCCCAACCCAACTCCACACTCCATCTTTGACCCATCAGTAAATAAAATCGTCTCGACGTCTTGTACTGAGGTTCCAGAAAAGGGTGCAATAGTCGGAGTTTATCGCAAAAATATCCACTGGAATCAGTTTATTAGCGTTGCTATGCCCATAGTGTCTGGAAAGCCAGTAGTTTGATTCTTTAAGCACCGCACTGCACGATACTAAATATTTAATGTGTAGGTCTACTGGTAGGAGTTGCAAAATAACATTTGAGGCATCTGTGGGGCAGGATCGAAGGGCCCCTATAGTGCCGACACTAGCTATTCTTACGTCCACAAAATCATCTTCGAATGAAGGCCCTTTCCCGTTCTTCAATGTTTACTTTCCACTTTAATTTGGGATCTAGAATTACTCCTAGATATTTCAAGCTGAAGGATAAAGATAGAATTTGACCGTTCAGTCGATGTAGTGTGAAGGCAGGTATTTTAGTTTTGGTCGTAAAGAGCATCAGTTCAGTTTCGCTCTAATTAACACGTAGTCCATGGCTCGTGGCACAGCTGCTTAATTTTTTCACAGCCATCTATGTGGTTTCGCTAATCACGGTGACGTACTTTCTTGACCCCAGTAAAACCAAATCATCATATTTACCGCCTTTAAACTACAATTTTTTAACTTTATAAGGATTTTATTCATGACTAAGGTCCATCCATACACCCTGGGGTGTTCCTCTACTCACATGTTTCAAAGAGCTTGCGCTACCTAACGAAGCTTGAATCCTTCTATCACTTAGTATAAAAATTATCCATTTTAAACTTGCATTAGCATCATTTTCGAATTAGTATGGTACATTATCACACCACTAGCCTAAAAACTGCACGAAATGATATTATTATGCTAATTAACATAGAATCTAAGATGAAAATAGGCCTCATCTCTTAAGAATGAAAATCCTCATGATGCCATTCAAAGACTCAATCAGCGAAGATAAGATACCAAGTTGCTGGTGATCGAATGAATTGAGTTCTTGTGTTGACTTAACTTTGAAGGTCTTCATATCTAAATCGTTATGTAAAATACGGTACAGTTTTGTTTTCGAAATGTCTGATTCCAAAGATCGACAAGGGAACGACAAACCTGGGTTTTCGTCTACATACACGGTTTTAATTCTTCACATAACTAGTTTCACCAGTTTCACTAATGCCGGCCGTGAAGGTATTTCACGGATTCCAATTCCACCATTTTTATAGTGAATATTTTAGAGTCGTGTATCATTCCATTTTAGAAATGATGTAGTTTTTTACTTGTAAAAAGATGAAAGCCTTAAAGCTATTTTATACATATTTAAAATTAAAACCCCAATTGTCACTCTGTTATTTGGTAACAATTTCGTATCTCGGAATTATTTCATTTAGAAACCCTTCATAAAAACCAACAAAAGTTAAAAACCAACTGGGATTGTAGCTTATAGTTTTTTCAAAACTGGCTACTAGGGAGTTAAATTCTAAAAATATTTGACTTTTAAATTCTAAAAATAGTTCAATACATTACAAATTTTCTTATTAAGTTGATGAATTCTAATTCCTAATTCCTTGTTGTGATGAAAATAGTTACAATTAATTCCCTATAATCATTCGTTTGAAGTTTTTTTTTTCCTGGTTATTTGTTAGAATACCAGAGGTATAACAAAAATTACTAAGTGCTTGTCTGGAAAACACACAGGCGTCTACACACACCCGAAACATAATCAAGGACTCTCTGCGCCTTTTTCAAAGGAAGAAGAAAAATCTTCTTTTTCTGTTTGTCTATTTTAGTTTAGGTATTCATCTTTACTCAAGCATTATAAATTAATTCCATTTGGGAATGCATGAGAAGGATGTATTGTATACCCGGTTGTATGTATTTAGCTAGTTTTCATCAAAGTGCCTAAGGGTGCACTTAATTTAATTGACAATCATCATATCGTCATCCAACTCATCGACTTTTAGTTGACTTGTTTATATTTCATGGATTTTAAATGAATGTCTCTGTGTCTACAATTCTACATCGTGTACATCCCCATCAGGATAATAGTTCATATTTGTTAACCAAAATGACAACTACGAAAAGATGTTTCATCCTTTTGCGAAATTTTATATCGCGAATTCTCTACAGTTCGAACCGAAATTATTCGTACAATCAATAGAATAATTGTATTTCTTAATCTTAAATTCATATATATATATATTTTAATCTTCAGATCCTAAATTAATGCATTTTTTATTCATAGAAGAACTTAAAATAAAACTGATAAGGGATCGGGTCCAAATTCTGGCTTCAAAATTCTGCTTTTCAGAATTCTGCTTTTTTAACGAAAATTCTGCTTTTTTTTTTTGTCTGGTTTACAAAATTCTTCTTTTCAAAATTCTGGAAATTTATATTAAAAAAAATTCTGCTAATTCTGCTTTTTTTAATAGTATATTTATTAACGGAAAAGTCAATTTAACATGGTTTTTGTTTCAATTTTAACAAAAAAAAATCAAAATTTCGTCTTTTAATAATTATAAACAATAACTGAAAATAGAGCTTTTCAGAATTATGTTTTTCAAAATTCTGTTTTACAAAATTCTGGAATTTTGTAAAACAGAATTTATGACAGGAGCACATCCCACATAAAAACGGAATGCATCGGACCAGATTTTAAAATATCGCTAGGTGTAAGGCAAGGAGATCCAATTTCACCAGCACTCTTTTCCGCAGCCTTAGAAGGAGTATTTAGAAAGCTAGACTGGGAAGACAAAGGATTGAAGATAAATGGCAAATGTCTCTCAAACCTCCGATTTGCCGATGACATTATAATTATCGCAAACAGCAGTGAAAACATTAATAGTACCAATTCTTATTTATGGGTGTGAAATATATAGTTCGTGCAGTTTTGAAAGCAAGCGTAAATTAAATGTAGCTTTCAACAGCGCAGTTCATTATATCTATGGTTTACGAAGATATGAGCATGTTTCAGCGTTTTCAGTTAAACTTTTCAACATGACATTTAACAATTTCCTGGAGCTGTTTTCTGACATTTTACTAACGCATGAACCCCGCTATTTGTTCGAAAGAATACGAACGCCTACTTCGAGTAGATCCGGACAACTCATTCATCCGCGGTACTCATCCTTAACATCAGAGCGCCAATTTTTTATAAATAGTATTCGTCTTTGGAATAGTCTTCCACGCGATATTAGGAGTATTGAAGATCCGCGAAGGATGAAGATAGAAATTAGAAATCATCTATCGTCTTTAAATGTTTGAGCATTAATTATGATTAGAATTAATTTAATTATTCTAAGGGGTTTTGTAAGCTTTTTTCATAAGCCAACAATTCGATTGGATTCGGAGATAATAGAAAGAACCTGAATAAAACAACAACAATTACTTGTGTTACTTAGAAAAATGCTAATCGGTTCAGTATAGTTCGATAGAACGAAAAAACCTGTAATTGGCTTACAACTTTCATGTGGGTGCGGTTTCGTAGTGCGTAGTGCACTAGCTTACATACTTGTTTTATAGTTTTAGGGTTTAGTTTTAAGTAGAATAGGCATGGTGGCAAAAAAAAAAAATAAAAAAAAAAACACAAAAAAACACAAAAAAAATAATAAAAAAAAAAAAAAAAAACATGGAATAAGAAAAAAAAAGACCAAAATATGAAAAACAAAAAATGTTAGTTAGATGTGCTGCTGTGGTTGTTCTAGTTTTAAGTAGTTTATAGGTAGAATAGGTAGTTTTAGTTAGCTTTAAGTTTTATATTAAGGACCTTATTTTAAGTAGTTTTAAGTAAAAATAAAAAAGGATATTGATATTAGTTTTTTTCAAATTTTCTAATAAATACAAAATAAATAAAATTTAATTGAAGTAAAATAGATCTTAGGGTCGAAAGGCATTAGTATTAAGTATTATAGTTTAACTTAGAGTGTCCGTATGGGACCAGTAAGTAAGTAATAAGTTATGGATAATTAGGCTAGTTTTATGAATTTTTGTCTAGCTTTAAGATAGTCTTAAGAATGAATTAATAAAAATGAATTGGTAAAAAAAATTTTAAAAAAAAGTGCACTAGCTCCTCACACGCTAGGGCAAAAGTTCTTCAAAAAAATTAAATTGAACATAAAAGCGATTAAGCACCACTAAAGGAGTCTGATGATCGGGTTGGTCCCCGTGAAATAGCTATAACTCCAGCCTATGAACTTGGTGGTAGCACACACAAGTTGTTGTTGTTTCATTCTAAAATTTTCAATTGTTAATTTAATTAGTTTTCTTCTTATTCTTCTTTGTTTTTCTTTGTTATAGAATAAATTGTAACTACTTTGAATTATCTTTTATATTACTTATAAAAATACTTATTTGTAATAATAGCTTTTCACTAGCTTATAAGATATTGTATCTTACTGTGTTGAGCAAACCATAATAAATTGAATTGAAAAATTGAATTGAAGAACTTCAAACGATGCTGAACGAACTGTGCTCGGAATGCGGAAATATTGGGTTGTCAACAAATCAACAGAAAACTAAAATTATGACAAATGGTGCTTCTGATCCAGTTAGTGTTAATAACAATATATTAGAATACGTTGAAGACTACACATACCTTGGTCAGATTATCTCATTCAAAGACAAAGAAAAAAAGGATATAGAGCAGCGAATGACGAACGCTTGGAGGCAGTTCTGGAACGTTAAGCATCTTCTTACATTGAATATTTCGAATAAAACAAGGAAATATGTGTTTGACTCAACAGTTCTTCCAGTTCTCACCTATGGGTGCCAAACTTGGCAAGTCAACAAACTTCAACACTGAAATGAAACTCCAATCATGTCAGAGAGCAATGGAGAGAGCTATTTTGAACGTTCATATTGCCCAGCAAATTAACCATCAGAATATAAGATATAAGAAGTCAAACTTATTTTGAAGACGTTAGACACAGGCTTAAGAAACTTACATGGGAATGGGCAGGACAAGTAATACGTACACCTGGTAATCGATGGACAAAATTAGTAACCGAATGGATACCTTTAGAAAGCAAAAGAAGCGTAGGTGGACAACATAAACGCTGGAAGGATGACATCCGAAAAATATGCCCACTTTATCGGAGAGAAGCACTAGATAGAAGAAGATGGAGAAGTCTGGGGGAGGCTTATGCTCAGATAACCTAAAGTTATACCTCTCTTTTCAAATAATGTATATATTTAAATTAGTTTAAAACCTTGATTCAATTATTTGTTTCTTGTAATTTAATTAATTTTACGTACACATACTTGTTTAATGTAATGTAAATATATTCAATCAAATGGTATTATAAAATTATTGTAAATTTTAAAGTATCAATGAGTGAATAAAGCTTGGAATAATAATAATAATAATTAATTAATTTAGGCATCAAATTAAAAGTTTGTATATAAATTGAGTGTCCAGATATATGTATATTTAGTTTGTAGAATTTATATTACTTAGCTCTTCAATTTTGTCAATTCCCAGATTAGTTAAAAAATGTTACGGTTGTCAGAAAACTTTTGTATGACAGTGTATTTCCAAACTGAAATGACTGACATGAAGGAAAGTAAGCAAAAAGGACGATACATTGCACAAGGATTATTTGCTTAGCTAAGAATGTGTATTTCCGTTCAGGTTTTATGTAGATAACACAAATTTTCTCGAAATGTTTACAAAGCCCCGAAACCGAATGCGCGAGAGTATTTCAATATACTTTGTCCTTTCGTTACATACCTAAAACCTCTACAACCCACCTTTACCCTCATCCTTATGTTGGCTGTTTTCAAAGTGAGTTTGGGATTTGAAATATATTGTTTTGATGGAGTTAGGATTTTGTACGAAAATATTCATGTTACAGTTAAATCCCTTTGGGTATGCGGAGCGGACAATTCAATTTTGATTTGTGGCATCAATTTTGGTATTGACTTCGGCGGTGGTATGAAAGTTTGTTGTTGAAATATTTGATAGTGAGTGAGAGAGAGAGAGAGTTTAGATTACATACGCTTTTACGCGCTAAAAGCAAATCAGAATGAAACAATGTTAGAGGATTTAAATTGGCGGAAAGCGGAAATGAAATATTTGTACATACTTTGTACATAGTGATGGACTTGTGATACAGAAGGAAAATGTTTATGAACTCACAAAAGCTGCACTTACAATGAAAAGTGCCAAAAAGAGGTTATATTCTGTGACTTTTTGATTTGTTCTTACTTGAACCGAAAAAATTATCGGTATTAACTTTCTTTTGACCGGTTACAATATCTTAACCGGTCAAATGTATCAAACTAAAAATAAATGATGCTACAATACAATTTTTTTTTAAATCTAAAATATTACAAAAAGGATTTGAAGAATTCTTTTTTAACTCAGATATCTTGATAATTGAAAAAATGTTTACTTCAAATTGATTATAAAATAATTAATATGATTTAAACATGACTTTCTACAAAAGTTAAAAATAACGAAAGAGGGGGTGTTTTAAGGCTATATTAAAACAAAAAAGACCTGTTAGCAATAAATTGTATGATAATTTTCCAAAGTACACATTTTTCTCTTCTTCATATAATTTAAATCATTTTAGTATCTTACTTAGTTTCCGGAAATTATGATTAGTTAGTTATGAGTCTTTACTAGACTCTATATGAAGTTTTGAGCAAACCTTAAATTTAATACTTTTATATTTTTTTAAAAATACGTTTTGGAATTAATTTTTAGTGCTGACTTGGAATCCAAACTTATATTTTAACTATTTGCCCAAATATTAAAAACTATCGTTTTTTTACAACATTATTTTTATATATTTTTTAATAAAATTCAAAAAGTTGATAGAACAGAATTGTTTAGACAACACAATTGTTACAAGAGCAAAAACTTATATTCAAACTGTTTAGCCTTTTTCTTTTGAAAACCGTTTTATCACAGATAAGAAACTATACAGATGTCTCATCCCCATAGAAGAAAATGTCCCATATTTTTTTCACTACTCCTTGGCTATTAACTGACAAAAAGCTTTTTGTCAGTTGATCTTCAAGCACAAAAAGCTGTTTTTGATTGCACATATTGGCTTGCCAGTATGCCTGTTCAAAGCTATGTGTATAACTATAAAAAATTCTAAAGTTGTTTTTTCTCTCAAGTCAACGTCCATAGAGACAAAGAAAAAAAGAAACTGTTTTGGTTTCGATGATGTTTTGGTGCCGATGATGTTACCATATTTCAGTTGCTATTGTTCAAGCGATGTAGGTATTTTATGCTATTTATGCTATTTATTATTGAATATGAAAATAAAAACCATAGTTATTAATTTTTCATTGTTATATTTTACTATATCAAATAAAACAATATACATATATGTTGAAAATACATTTAAGAAAGGAAGAGAAGATGAGTTAGGTGCAAGACATTTTAAAAATAATTTGTATGGATTCCTATGGTAACACTGATGCAAATGTACGTGCGCCGCTGGTGAGCGTATGAGGCTTAGTTTTGGTTGCCTTCCTTATTTTGATTTTTTTTGATACATACCTATATTGAACGCATGTGTGTATGTCATGTATCCATAGATATATGTATATGACAAAAGGGTAAGTTTCAATTTCGGTCTTTTTGTTGTTTGTTAATTGTTTCTTTGTTGTCCTATGCAAAACGTAAGTTGCGTATTTTGTGAACTTAAACAGGTGTAGGTAGGTACTCATGTAAATAATTTCGATACAAAAAAGAGGCTCGGATGTGACCCACACTGATAACTTACTATTGATGCCCACTTAAATTTTTCAAAATTTATTTTTTTTATTTGGAAAAATTGTATTAGTAAGTAAGTCTGCAAAAATATACATTTAAGCTGTTTTCTGTGGAAATAGATGTATCGAAAAGTTAAATTAATATATTTTGAAAGAAGTTTGGTTTCTCTCAAATAAACATTGTCTTAAATTGTTACAAAACATTAACAACAATACCTATTTCTATGGGATGAAACAACTTTAAAGTCAATATCTTTCTTTATTCAATCTAATTTATAAATTCAATTAGGTTAATCATTTTTTTATTTTTTTTTTTTGCTTAAGGTTTTTAGTTTTCTGTAAAATAAAAAATTGTTGTTAATAACAACAATTTGTACAATTTTTTTCTTTCTTTTTTCTTTCTCCTTTACCCGATATTTCAGTTTAAGAATCAATTTCACGTTTTTTTAGTACTTTTTTTTTAGGTTTAAATTAAAGGAAAAAACTATCGGTTGATTAACTTTTTATTTTAAACTATATTTTAAACATTTTTTTGTATTAAATTAAATAAGTTTGAAGTCAATATCTTTCTCTGTTTTCAAGATGCTTTAGTAGAAACTATTTTTACCAGTTTTTAGTAGTTTTCTAAAAAAAAAATAGTTAATTGGGATGTTAAAATAGGTCTGTTAAGTTTTGTTTAGAAGTTTGTATATGTTTAATACATCACTGCTCTTAGCCTATTTAAGCAAAGGTGGTTTTATAAAAAGTTTAAGAGACAATTTTTGGCCTTGACAATTAAAAATAAAATATCGTAAGTATTTATAATTATTTATTTTATTATTGATCTTTTATAAAATTGCCTTTGCTTAAATAGTTTCCAGGGGTCACGAACGTGGACGTGGCAAAATATCGACCCCACCCACCTACCACCCGCTGAATTGTACATTTATATATATATATGTAAATTGGTTATGTATTTGTTTTTTTTTTTATTGTTTTTGTTTGAGCTACGCGTTCATAACATTCATTAATTTTTTTATTTTAGTTCTAGGATTTTTATACCTTTTATCTTTTGTGTCAATTACCCATTTACAATTTTTCCAAAGTAAGACTTTTATTAAAAAATGTATGATGTCAATTTTATGTGCATAGCATTCATCGGAATCATCGAACCAGTCTTAAGAAAATTAATATTGCTCTTAAAATGAAAATAAACAAAAATCGAAGACCGAAAATAAATGTTTGGAAACAAAATAAAAATACTTAAATTAAAATTAAAAATAAAAATACTTAAAGCCCGTGCAAAGCTAAATATACAAGAGAAAATTGACATTTTACCAATGAACCAAAACTCAAAAACGTTTGCAAAACTCATTTTATCGCAAAGTACAACAGAATACACTGAAGAAGAAAAATGGATTTCGCAGTGTATATTTTTCCGTTCAGCCGCCGGTTATAATTTTTTGAGAAATCAATTACAATTTCACTTGCCTCATCCATCTTCTTTGCATAGATGGATAAGTATTAAAGGCCTTTCTCCAGGCTTAAACAAAAACGTTTTAGAGGAGATAGAAAAAATTACCTCAAAATTGGCAACGAAAGAGAAAGAAGTGGTTCTAATTTTTGATGAAATGAGCCTTCAGACAAGTTTAACCTACAATGAATACAAAGATGTAATTGAAGGTTTTGTAGATTAATGCAAAAACCAAAGATCTGATATATGTGCTAAGTCAGCCTGCGTTTTTATGATACGTAGTTTATGTGGCAACTTTAAACAAGTTTTGTATCATGTCATTTGCCCAAGTAATATCCCTTCACAACAACAACTATTTGCTGCGATCAAGGGCCTACAAATAGAAGTTTGTTTAATAAATTATGTCTAGATGACAAAAGTTGTAACTTTGTTTACAAACAACAAAAAATTTATGGTATGTATGATATTCCTCATCTTTTGAAAAGCATTAGGACTAATTTATTGAAATATAATTTGGCCACGGATGATGGAATTGTAAGTTGGAAAATAATTGAATATATGTACAATTCTGAAAGATTAAATGCAACAAAAATTTGTCCAAAATTAACATCGGCACATATTGACCCAACAGAATTTCAAAAAATGAATGTAAAGTTAGCGGCACAAGTACTAAGTAGATCTGTAGCTTGTGGAATTGAAGCTTTATTAGGTCTAAATAAATTTCCCATAAATATATCGCATTTTGCAAAACCAACAGCTAATTTTATAAACAAAATAAACCGGCTTTTCGACCTTTTAAATGGAAAACCAGCTATTAAAAAAAATGATCAAAATCTAATATTCATAAGAGAAATGAAAACATATATTCTCAACATTCAGCCTATTAATTCAAGAAACAAAGTGTTTTGTTTCAAAGGTTTTGCCTTAAGTATTGAGAGCATTTTGCAAATACAAAAAGCATTATATATAGACCATAATGATTTATATTATTTAAATATTAACAAATTTAACCAAGATCCCTTACAAAATTTATTTGGAAAGATAAGAGCAAGAAATGTTAATAAAAGTAATCCGAATGCTGCTGAATTTGGCTCCCTTCTAGCAAAAGTTATAGCTATGAAATTTGTATTCAAATCTAAATGTTCAAACTGTGAAGAAGACGATACAGAATATCTTAAAGTTGATTGGAATGCTATTTTACAAACCAATGCTGAGGAACAAATATCGATTTCGTATGAGCTACCGGAGAGTGAATCATTTAGAAAACGACATGAATATTGATAATAAATTAAATGCTTTACCGCCTGAAGACACGATTTTGATAAAGGTGCCGGAAATCGACGATCTTGCTACCAGATACTATGCAGGCTATTGCCTTTTTAAATCGATGAAAAAAATGAATAGTATCTGTGAAAACTGTATTCAACAAATGTCAAAAGATAAGCTTCAATTTGATTTAACGGAAATATTAATTAAATTGAGAGAATACGAAACCTTAAAAGAAAATACGGTTCTTATATGGCCTTCTGAAAATTTTTTCCAAGTCTGTAGTCTTCACGTAAAAATATTTACAACTTTCTTCAAAAAACACCTTTTATATCGAGATTAAAAGAAAACATTGTAAGAGAATGTATAAACGCAACAAACAGACAATATCCTAGCTGGTTCGATGATTCCGATGAATGCTATGCACATAAAATTGACATCATACATTTTTTAATAAAAGTCTTACTTTGGAAAAATTGTAAATGGGTAATTGACACAAAAGATAAAAGGTATAAAAATCCTAGAACTAAAATAAAAAAATTAATGAATGTTATGAACGCGTAGCTCAAACAAAAACAATAAAAAAAAAAACAAATACATAACCAATTTACATATATATATATAAATGTACAATTCAGCGGGTGGTAGGTGGGTGGGGTCGATATTTTGCCACGTCCACGTTCGTGACCCCTGGAAACTATTTAAGCAAAGGCAATTTTATAAAAGATCAATAATAAAATAAATAATTATAAATACTTACGATATTTTATTTTTAATTGTCAAGGCCAAAAATTGTCTCTTAAACTTTTTATAAAACCACCTTTGCTTAAATAGGCTAAGAGCAGTGATGTATTAAACATATACAAACTTCTAAACAAAACTTAACAGACCTATTTTAACATCCCAATTAACTATTTTTTTTTAGAAAACTACTAAAAACTGGTAAAAATAGTTTCTACTAAAGCATCTTGAAAACAGAGAAAGATATTGACTTCAAACTTATTTAATTTAATACAAAAAAATGTTTAAAATATAGTTTAAAATAAAAAGTTAATCAACCGATAGTTTTTTCCTTTAATTTAAACCTAAAAAAAAAGTACTAAAAAAACGTGAAATTGATTCTTAAACTGAAATATCGGGTAAAGGAGAAAGAAAAAAGAAAGAAAAAAATTGTACAAATTGTTGTTATTAACAACAATTTTTTATTTTACAGAAAACTAAAAACCTTAAGCAAAAAAAAAAAATAAAAAAATGATTAACCTAATTGAATTTATAAATTAGATTGAATAAAGAAAGATATTGACTTTAAAGTTGTTTCATCCCATAGAAATAGGTATTGTTGTTAATGTTTTGTAACAATTTAAGACAATGTTTATTTGAGAGAAACCAAACTTCTTTCAAAATATATTAATTTAACTTTTCGATACATCTATTTCCACAGAAAACAGCTTAAATGTATATTTTTGCAGACTTACTTACTAATACAATTTTTCCAAATAAAAAAAATAAATTTTGAAAAATTTAAGTGGGCATCAATAGTAAGTTATCAGTGTGGGTCACATCCGAGCCTCTTTTTTGTATCGAAATTATTTACATGAGTACCTACCTACACCTGTTTAAGTTCACAAAATACGCAACTTACGTTTTGCATAGGACAACAAAGAAACAATTAACAAACAACAAAAAGACCGAAATTGAAACTTACCCTTTTGTCATATACATATATCTATGGATACATGACATACACACATGCGTTCAATATAGGTATGTATCAAAAAAAATCAAAATAAGGAAGGCAACCAAAACTAAGCCTCATACGCTCACCAGCGGCGCACGTACATTTGCATCAGTGTTACCATAGGAATCCATACAAATTATTTTTAAAATGTCTTGCACCTAACTCATCTTCTCTTCCTTTCTTAAATGTATTTTCAACATATATGTATATTGTTTTATTTGATATAGTAAAATATAACAATGAAAAATTAATAACTATGGTTTTTATTTTCATATTCAATAATAAATAGCATAAATAGCATAAAATACCTACATCGCTTGAACAATAGCAACTGAAATATGGTAACATCATCGGCACCAAAACATCATCGAAACCAAAACAGTTTCTTTTTTTCTTTGTCTCTATGGACGTTGACTTGAGAGAAAAAACAACTTTAGAATTTTTTATAGTTATACACATAGCTTTGAACAGGCATACTGGCAAGCCAATATGTGCAATCAAAAACAGCTTTTTGTGCTTGAAGATCAACTGACAAAAAGCTTTTTGTCAGTTAATAGCCAAGGAGTAGTGAAAAAAATATGGGACATTTTCTTCTATGGGGATGAGACATCTGTATAGTTTCTTATCTGTGGTTTTATTTTAGCATAAATGATTTAGCGCTTCTTTCAGGTTTTCGTTAGACAGTTGAAATGATAATATTGAAGAAATAATGAAGATTTTTTGAATATTGTATGAATTAATTTAAATATTTAAACTATAAATATTAAAGAAAAGGATTATATATTTGGAAAACCATCACAAAATTTATTGAAAAAATATACTTTATAAATTTATACACGTGTTTTTCTAAATTTTAAAAAGTAATATCGTAAAAACCTGACGTGATACTGATACATTAATTTCAATTATGACCACTAAAACCAAAAGTGTTATTTTAATGCCAGTATAAGAAAACTATGTTTCGACTACTGTTATCGGCCCATGTTCTTGCATCCAAAAAAAAATCATTGATCCACTCACTGGCAAAAATGTTGTGTTAGAAGAATTGCAAGAATTTTATTTTGTAATAGTGTTTTCCTGACCGGATATTTTTCAAGATCCTATATAAAATATTTGTTGGTGAGTTAGAAGATTTCTGACGAATGGCCATCTATCTTCCTATCCCGGCTATCGATTTGTGTTGCTTGAAACTTTTACACAATATTCGTAACAATATTTTGTGGGAGAAAAATAATTTCAAGTCAATATCTTTCTTTGTTCTCCTTATACTTGAGTTGGAAAACCAATTTTTACAAATTTAAGTAGTATTTGTTGAAAGTTTTTATTTCTTATATTAAACAAATTAGATTGAATTGGAATTTCTTAAAAGAAAATTTATTATTATTTTGAAGGCAATACCATAATTTCTTCACGAGATACAGATAATCGAACATCAATGTTAACCAATTTTGCGTACTATTTTTTTCTAGATTTTAATATTTATGAAACAACTTACCTACTGTTGGATTTTTATAAAAATTTTACTGAACGTCAAAAACAATATTTTCTATAAGATGACATTTTTGAAAAGATATTTGAGTGGAAAATCAAGTTTTCCCAACTTTAAGTAATGTTTTTTTAAGGTTTTTATTTCTTGTAAAAAAAACTGTTAATTTGATTTTTATCAAAATTTAACCAGATGTCAAAATTGCTATTCTTCGTTGCATTAAATTATTTTCGGATAAAATCAGTTTTTGTTCGTAAAATTTTCGAGGTGACAATAATACGGATGTACGAACGTACGTACACACGCACACACAGACATCTTTCTAAAAATCTTTTATTAACTTCCCATAGGAAGTTATTGTAATGGGTCCGATTTGTCAAATTGAAAATTTTAACATTTCTCGACGTTTCAAGGTCCCTAGAGTCGAAATAAAAGATTTTTAGAAAGATGTCTGCGCTTGCGTGTGTATACGTATGTTCGTTCGTCCGTATGTCCGTATGTTCGCGACGTTTTTTTCGTCGTCTATAGCTCAAGAACCAGAAGAGATATCGACTTCAAATAAATTTTGTTATACAGATAATAAGGCAGAAAGATGCAGAAAGGACTCTCAAGAAAATTGCGTGGGTGTTTTTTTTTTACCATAGCAGTTTAAAAAAAAAGGTGAAAATTTTGGTTAAACCTAAATATCTCATGAACCAATGACGTTAGAGACTTGAATTAAATTTTATATTATATATTGTAACGTGATACAAAACAATTATATTTTTGGAAAAAAATCCAATTAACGTTTTTTTTTATAAATCAAAAAAACTGAACAAAAAAATTTGTCACCTCAAAAATTTTACGACTAAATTTTCATCTCCAAAACAATTTTGTGCAACGAAGAATAATGTTTTTGACATTTGATAACATTTTGAGAAAAATCGCATTGACCGTTTTTTACAAAAAATAAAAACCTAAAACAAAATTAATAAAAGTTGGTAAAAATTGTTTTCGACTCAAATATCTTTTCAAAACTTTGAGATATTGGCTTTAAACTACTTTAATCTTTCAAAAAATATTGTTTTCAACATTAGGAAAAATTTTACGAAAAATCTAATTGACAGTTTTTTTTATAAAAAATAAAAACCTAAAAAAAAAATTACTCAAAGTTGGTTAAAATTGAATTTCGACTCAAATATATTTTCGAGAACTTGAGATTAAGGCTTCAAACTTATTTCATCTTATAAGAAATTTTGTTGTCAACATTCTGAAAAATGTTGAGAAAAATCGAATTGACAGTTTTTTACAAAAAATAAAAACCCAAGAAAAAATAATAAAAGTTGGTAAAAATTGATTTTCGACTCAAATATCTTTTCAAAAATTTGATATAATAGTTTCTAACTAATTTTATCTTATAAGAAATATTGTTTTCAACAAAAGGAAAAATTTTGAGAAAAATCGAATTGACAGTTTTTTACAAAAAATAAAAACCTAAAAAAAATGTATAAAATTTGATAAAAATTGTTTTTCGACGTAAATATCTTTCCATAAATTTAACGCATTAGCTTCAAACTAATTTTATCTTTTAAGAAATATTGTTTTCAACTTTCTATAAAATTTTGAGAAAAATGGAATGGACAGTTTTTTTTACAAAAAATAAAAACCTAAAAAAAAAAAACAATACTAAAACTTGTAAAGATTTACTTTCGACTAAAATAGCTTTTCAAAAATTACAAATATTGGCTTCAAACTTATTTTATTTCACAGAAAATATTGTTTTTGATATTCAGTAATTTTTTTTATAAAAATCCAACAGTCCGTTTTTTCATAAAAAAATAAAATCTACAAAAAATAGTACGCAAATTTGGTAAAAATTGATACATATAGACAAACTTTTAAGCAAGACAAATCGGCAGACGGGATGGGAAGTTATCAGTGTGGGTCGCATCCCAGCCTCTTTTTTAGATTCTAATAACATTGAAACGTCAAGAAATGTCAACATTTTCAATTCAACAAATCGGACAATGGGAAGTTTATAAAAATAAATTATGTGGTGCAACAGCTCTTATAGAAAACCAGGGCCTTGCAACATTCAACAAAGGTTAGCCAAGAGACAAGGCTTTTGGTAGTCTCGTATAACTGAGTCTCGTCTCAATTTTGTCTCAAAGACTTCAAAAGTAGTTTCTCGGTTTTACGAGATGAGACCGAGACGAGTGTCGTCTCGTTTCCAGCCCTGATCTCAACCTGTGTGCAAGCATTTTGTATAGACAGTTAAAAGTTCATAGATAAAAGGTGAAAGTAATGTCAGTAATGGAGGGGATCTACATTTAATATGCCTAATCTGGTGGATTTCATTTTATAAAAACCTAGGGACTTTCGTTTTTATTAAAACATTAATTGTCAAAAAAATCAACTAAATTGTATTAAGGTCTTGAATAATTCAATAGAAAACAGTCTTAACTTTAATTTTTGATATTGCGAAAATATAATAGCCGTCTTAAGGAAATCAATGTTAAGTTATCATGTGTTGCTATTTTCAAATTGTTGCTGTCCCTGCTTGAAAATTGGTTTAAATTTTGACTATACTTTTTTTTTAAATACGGTATTTTTAAGTTAGCATACAATTTTGACTTAACCTTTTAAGTTATTAATACCTGTTCACATTCAGATTTTTTTGTTTCAGTAAATAAACTCTGTTTAGCTCATTAAACCTTTACAAAATAAATCAAAGTAATGAAATTGAATACATTGTAAGTAAAATACTCACACACTTTTATCTCAAACATTAACTGTTTCCACTTTTATTTGAATTTAACTTTTTTTTATTGCAAAACTGTATCAAAAAGATGTTAAAGTCGTCTTACCCGCACAACATTCAATTACCAAAATTACATTGTTATACCAATTTATTAGTGTCAAAGTAATAATTCGTATACGAATAAAAACACAAATTCCAATAATATTAATTTTAA
Organism: Eupeodes latifasciatus; assembly: GCA_920104205.1. Taxonomy (NCBI): domain Eukaryota; kingdom Metazoa; phylum Arthropoda; class Insecta; order Diptera; family Syrphidae; genus Eupeodes; species Eupeodes latifasciatus. The sequence continues at coordinate 46,608,623 of OV049924.1, read as the reverse complement.
TCACTATAAACTTTATTCGATCAAAGAAATTTTCAAATAAATCAGAACATAATTTATGGATAAAAACATAACTCGCTTCGTTAACGAAACTTCAATTAAAAACCCATAGTAGTACCATACAAAAATTTGTATCCAAATTATAACCATCATCATCATCATCATCATCAGTGACATTCTTATTCGAAAAATTCAAAAGATACAAAAAAAACATTAAAATTAAATGGAACATTGTGTTTGGTCATAAATATTGCGGTCATAATAATAAACTCTATAACTTTGTGTTATTGTCAAAAATAATATGGAATTTCGTCCCGACTTCCAACGGACTGCTGGTCGTCGCTGATGCATCGATTGATTGGTTTTAATATTTCCAAAAGAGCTATGCTTCTGATTGCGATGCTTCTTCTGCGTCCTTAAGTGATGTTATGACTATGAGGATGTAAAAGACACAAATAAAAGTGAACGAACTTCCATCATCTTCATAATAATTCCAATTCATAAAAGAAACAGAAAAAGATACAAAAATTCTTCTTAGAAGATGGATTATGGATCTCTTAAAGGAAACGAGGGTATCGAAATGAGCCAGAAAACCATCAATCTCCCTCCATATCACAGCAGAAGGGTGCCTTATAATAATTTTTAGTGGTATGGTGGTGAGATTGATATTGAGATTGAAAAAGTTGCACAAAATTTTAGTTGTCATATAAAGTGAGTAAAATAAATCTCCCAGTTGCTTTGCTTATCACGCGTTCAGATTAAAATCAAAAAGAATCCTTCGAATTACGAAAAATACTTTTTATTGCAAATAAATTCTTGAAATCGTTAATTCGTTTTATAGGCAAAATATAAAAATTATATGAATGACAAAAATTCCGCCGCCATTGTAAAGTGGATACAAAAAAGTGGTCGATCTGGGTAGTTAATAATTTTTAATATAATACGAGTTTTGTTTGTTGGAATAAACAATATAAAAACTGCAACATTGTAGCAGTTTTCTCATTTTTAACCCCAAACAACATTTGTTATGTTTTGATGGAAGGGTGACAACATTGTAGAAGATTCGAAAGGCAGAAATGTAATAAAAATCTATTTTTTCTGAATTGCCAATTTAATATTTCTTTTTTTAAGAAATAAAAAAAAGTTAAACCGTTTTATGTATCAGCTTGAGTTTTTTTTTAACTCGCATTTCTTCGGATTGATTGCTTTAATTAATCAGATGGAAAATAATGCAGAAGGCTTTCAAACTTCAACTGTGGTTTATTGGGGGTAAAATGAGTATGGGATTTTTTGTGTAGTAAAATACTTTATTGCTTACTAAGTTTTGTATACAATTTTAGTCAATTTTTTCATTACATAATTTTACTGTTTTTTGAATACTCAAAGCAAAAGGCATACAATTGACATTGAAGAAAATAGAAGACAAACAAATTTTGCCGGTTTGCTTAAAGTTTAAAATAGGAGTTCTTCAATGTTTCTATGCCTGGTACCTAGATCTTGTGGCATTATTTCGCACTTCTTATGGATTTCTTAAGACTAAAAAAGGGTATTGACTTTGCTTTAAAAAGTGATGATTTGTGTGTATTTTTTTAAAGATGACCATGATCAATAACATGACTATTTTTGACTATCCTTTGAAATTTGTATACCAAGTTCAAAGCTTCGACACACAAATATTTTCTAATGAATCAAAATCAAGATGGCCAAACAAAATATGTTGTTTTATTTTGTATGTTATTTATAACTTCGCATGGAAATTTTGTTCGTGCGTCCGTACGTTTGAGATTTGATATCGACTTCAAATTAAATTTGTAATACAGATAATTACACTGCCGGCCATAAGGATAGAAGCAGGCATTTTCGAAAAGTAAAATTGATATTTCTCCCGCTACATGATGGATTAGAAAAAAACAACTATAGTAAATGAGGGACTATTTTGTTAACAACAAAATATAAAATTTGGGTAAAAGAGAAATTTAGCTAACGGAACTTGTATTAATTTTTTTGTTTGGGTTTTTATTTTTTGTAAAAAAAACTGTCGATTCGACTTTTCTCAAAACTTTTCATAATGTTGAAAACAATATTTCTTATAAGTTAAAATTAGTTAGAAGCCATAACCTAAAATTTTTGAAAAAAGTATTTAAGTCGAAAATCGATTTTTACCAACTTTTGTTAAATATTTTTTTCGGTTTTTAATTTTTTGTAAAAAAACTGTCAATTCTATTTGTTTAAAAATTTTACTAAATGTTGAAAACAATATTTTTTGAAAGATAAAAGTAGTTTAAAGCCAATATCCCAAAGTCTTGAAAAGATATTTGAGTCAAAAAATCAATTTTTACCAACTTTTATTATTTTTTTAGGTTTTTATTTTTTGTAAAAAAAAACTGTCAATGCGATTTTTCTTAAAATTTTATCAGATGTCAAAAACATTATTCTTCGTTGCACAAAATTGTTTTGGAGATGAAATCATATTTAGTCGTAAAATTTTCGAAGTGACAAATTTTTTTTTCAGTTTTTTTTTTTGATTTATAAAAAAAACCGTTAATTGGATTTTTTTCCAAAAATATACTTCTTTTGTATCACGTTGCAATATATAATATAAAATTTAATTAAAGTCTCTAGCGTCATTGGTTCATGAGATATTTAGGGTTAACCAAAATGTTCACCTTTTTTTTAAACTGCTATGGCCAAAAAACCACCCACGCAATTTTCTTAAGAGCCCTTTCTGCGTCTTTCTGCCTTATTATCTGTATAACAAAATGTATTTAAAGTCGATATCTCTTCTGGTTCTTGAGCTAAGGACGACGAAAAAAACGTCGCGAACGTACGGACGTACGGACATACGGACGTACGTACACACGCACGCACAGCCATCTTTCTAAAAATCTTTTATTTCGACTCTAGGAACCTTGAAACGTCGAGAAATATCAAAATTTTCAATTTGACAAATCGGACCCATTACAATAACTTCCTATGGGAAGTTAATAAATCGGGTCATTAGATTAGAAGCAGTGAATAAATCGACGTTGTTTTGTGAAGTGCATACATTTTATTTTTTCGGAAAAACGGTAAAATTTATAAATTAATTTTTCTTGATTGAGTGTTAACAGAAATGGGCAACAAAAAATGTTTGACAGTGAAGGAAAGGGCAAGAATAGATGTTTATTGCTCTAAATGTTGTTAATGCTTTGCTATAGCCCGAAAAAAAATCGAAGTGATCATTGTGTCAGGAATTATTTAAAAAACCATCGTCTTAGGTACTCAAAAAATTATAAAAAAAAAACACTTCCTCTGCCTGCCACGAAACGTGAAGTATCCTTAGAATAGCGTCAAATTCAGCTTTATCGGCAGCTAAAACTAGGGTAAGGTAATGTTAAGGCCAGCTTATCCACTGTTAAATGCACGTTTAGATTGTCGCTATGCTTAACACTTAAAGCACCTGAAGTTTAAGAAAAAACCACCACTTAATGACGCAAAGAAGAGGCAACGCTTGTGTTTCGAGAAAGATCACATGAGCTGGGATGTACAAAATGGAATAACCGCAAATGATTGGCGGAAGGTTATTTTTTTGCAGCGAAAAATTTAACCTAGATGTGCCAGATGGTTATTATAATTATTATTTCCATCACCTAAGGAAAGAGTAGTGATTTTTAAACCGTCACCATAGCAAGAAAAGGAGGCGTTATCGTCTGGGGTTCATTTTTATTCTATGGGGCTATAGACTTGGTAGTCCAATATACCAAGTGACTAGGAAACTATACAAAGCCTTCCTAGAATCAGTATTCCCCAATTTAAGCGACCAATTCCATGGATTGTTCAGCAGGAAAACGTTCCCATACACGCAGCCCGAGAGGTAAAATCAGTTATTGCAAACCAAAACTTCCACTTGCTGCCTTGGCCACCATATTCCTTGTACCTAAACATATTTAAAAATGTGTGGAGCTATAGCTTACACGTAAGTTACATGAGGGAGGAAAGCAATACGGTGACAAGGAAGTGCTAATTATTCATGGTATCAAATTGGCCTGGAGTTAGATTGGAATCTCTACCTTAAAAGGTAGAATTTTTGAAGTTATTTTGAAGGCTGGTGGTAGCACACATTGTTAAAAACCTAATGAAAACTAAAAAACATAACAAAATACAAATACTTGCATTCTATTTCCATTTATTTGATGTGCTTCTAATCTAATGACCCGATTTATGTTCACATATTTTTGACTCAATTAACAATTTGCCATTAAAGTTCCGTTAGCTAAATCTCTCCTTTACCCAAATTTTTTATTTTGTTGCTAACAAAATAGTCCCTCATGTACTATGGTTGTTTTTTTCTAATCCATCATGTAACGGGAGAAATGACGATTTTACTTCTCGAAAATGCCTGCTTCTAACCTTATGACCGGTAGTGTATATAGAAAGATGGAGAAAGGACTTTCAAAAAAATTGAGTGGTTTTTTTCTTAACATAGCAATTTTTAAAAAAATGAACATTTTGGTTAACCCAAAATATTTCACGGACCAAAAATGCTAGTGACTTGAATTAAATTAAATATAAGGCATTGTGGCGTGAAATAAAACTGACAAAACTTCGAAAAAATTCCAATACCGGTTTTTCTTATAAATAAAAAAAAAACTGAACAAAAAATAATTGTCACCTCGAATATTTTACGAACAAAAAATAATTTTATTTCCAAAATAATTGTATTGAACAGAGAATAACGTTTTCGACATCTGGTTACATTTTGAGAAAAATCGAATTGATAGTTTTCTTCTTTTTAGGTTTTTAATTTTTTGTTAAAAAAACTGTCAATTCGATTTTTCTCAAAATTTTACTGATTATTGAAAACAATATTTTTTAAAAGATAAAATAAGTTAAAAGATAATATCTCAATGTTTTGAAAAGATGTCTTAGTCGAAAATAAATGTTTACCTACTTTTGTTAATTTTGTTTAGGTTTTTTTTTTAAGAAAACTGTCAATTCGATTTTTCTTAAAATGTTTTCAAATGTTGAAAAAAATATTTCTTATAAGTTAAAATTAGTTGGAACCCATAATCTCAAATTTTTGAAAAGTTATTTGAGTCGAAAATCAATTTTTACCAACTTTTGTTAATTGTTTTTAGGTTTTTAATTTTTTGTAAGAAAAACTGTAGATTCGATTTTTCTCAAAATTTTACCAAATTTTGAAAACGTTATTCTTCGTTGCACAAAATTGTTTTGGAGATAAAATCATTTTTTGTTCGTAAAAATTTCGAGGTGACAAATATTTTTTTTTCAGTTTTTTTGATTTATAAAAAACCGAGCAGAGCATTCGTTAAGAAACGAATCTCTGGAACAAATAAGAAGAGCCCGGAATAATTGGGAACACGTTTTGGAATTTTGAATTTCGGAAAGGGGGGGCCGAACAAGGATAACATGATTTTTCGACTAAAAGCGTTTTTTTGGTTTAAAACCTTCATTTTTGAATAGTTTTGAATGAATATTTGAAACAATTTGACTTGATTAATTTTGGATAAGGCAGCATTTTTTGTAAATTTTTAATACTAAAAATCAATAAAATGATTTAAATTCATGAAAATAATTTTATTATAAAAAACAGTGTTCTAAAAATCAATATTATTTTTTCGTTTTTGTGCGCCTTTAGCTATATTTGCTTATGGTTTTGGACGAAATTTTGACACGAACTGGGGGAAGTCTGGTTTGACTTGGAACATTTTTTGAATTTTTGATTTCTGAAAAAGGGGAGCTAAAATAATGTTTACAAAATTAAAAGACATAGAGTTCTTTTTTGAAAGATCGATCATCAGCGTAAATGAAAGGTTATAATCCAAGTTTTGGTTGCTGTACATGTGCTTATTAACGTTTTATTAAAATGTAATAAAAAAAAAAAAAAAATGGGGAGACGTATTTTGCATTTTTGAAAAAAAAAATCGGGTCCAATATCTATTAAAATATACATTGCACAACTCTCAGTTTTTGGAACAATGGTTAGGACACTTTTTAGAATCTAAAAAAATATAAAAAGTTTGTATTTCAAAAAAGGGGGACTAGAATTTTTTTATAAATTTTGCCCATGAGGGGTATAATTTTAAAACTCTTCTTTTCCACTTTTTAGAATTTTAAGTAAAACGAAAAAAACTATTAAAAGCTGCTAAAATGACATAAGCGATTGGTCGAAAGCTAAATTTGAAGTTTGGAATGATCTTTATCTATTTCTTTTGGTTTTGAACCTATAAGATGAATCTAAAAATTATAAAAATTCAATTTAATTTGGAAAAGAAGAGTTTTGAAAATTACGATTGGAATAGTTGAGTTTTGATTCAACCTATTTAGGAATAGATGAGTTTTGAAAAGAAAGTAAACTTTTTGATTCAACCTATTTAGGAATAGAGGAGTTTTGAAAAGAAAGTAAACTTTTTTTCATGATCTATAAATACAATATATTTAATTATTAAATATAAATCTACTTATAGAACATTATTTTATCTGCGAACTTACCAAAGATGTTTTCTTAACAAGAATTATTGCAACACTAAATAGTTTAACCCATGAATGCTCTCAAAACAACAAGGATTCACGCCTTTTTAATGTCATTGGAATACACGAGTTTTGAAAGCGGCTACTTTAATTTGCATAGGAAAAGAAGAGTTTTGGTGCGGATTTTGGTTTAAATAAATTAGGTGGCGCAACAGTCCATGAAGAACCAGGGCCTAGTGACTTACATCTCTCAACCATTTCTGTGTGCGAGTAGTGTTGTCAGAGATGGAAGGCACCTACAGTTTATATGCCGAATCCGAACGGCTAATTTGAGAAAGCACTTTTTATGACAAGAATTACTCTTGGAGAATTTGTCAATTCCTCGCAAGAGGCAGTACCCGTGAAAAAAGGTAGGTGGTACAGGCAGGGATTGAACCCAAGACCCCTTGCATGACAGTCCAACGCACTAACCATCACGCTACGGGTACGGATCTTGGTTTGTATGGGAATAAATGAGTTTTGAATTAAACGACTGAGTGGAATAGTGTAGTTTTGAAAAGAACTTCAATTTTTGAGTACTCAAAAGTATAGGAAGTAACAAGTTTTGATAAATTTTAGCTAAATACATAGACGAGGGCTCTTCAAAAGAACACTTTCTCATACTTAACACATTTTTGAAAAAAAAGTGGAATAGAAGAGTTTTGAAATTATACCCCTCCCATATCTTTTAAAATTTTGATCATAGATGTCCAAAAATTTAGAACAATGTTCAGAACAACCTTGAACAATTTTCAAAAATTTGATTTTCGAAAAAGGGGGTGCTAGGTCAAAAACAGTTTTTCGGGAACAAACCGGGAATAACATGGGACAAGTTTTCAAAATAGGAAAATCGAAAAAAGAGGGGCTAACTTCACGCCCTCTTCCTCGTCACCGTTTTACACAGTACTTCCATATCTCCAGCATTGTTACCAAAATTCAAAAAATTCCTTTATTAGTAGCTTAAAATTATTTTTAAGCAAATAGTATGTACAAAATTAAATAGAAATTTTAAAATTAAAATCGTTGTAATCTTCTTTATATATAAAAGAAAGTCGTGTTAGTTACACTATTTATAACTCAAGAACGGCTGCACCGATTTGGCTGAAAATTGGTGGGTAGGTAGCTTAGAGCCAGGAGAAGGACATAGGATACTGTTTATCTCGTTCGACAGCGTTCCCGTGTGACTTGGCATAAAACGTCAGTCACTGTAAAAATGGTATAACAAAAAAGAATCAGACTTGGAATAACAAAACGCAAATGACAGCTATGTGATGGACGTATGGGTGACAATTTGATTTTTGTAAGAAATCAATATGAAAACCATTTCTATTAAATAAATAATTAACAATCATAATAATGTAAGAAACCAGTATTAAAACTATTTCTATTAAAAAAAAATAATTAACAATCGTAATGCAATGATGGAGCCATTGCCTATTTCAAAAAAAAAGTGAAATGAACTATAAAATGTGGTAAACCAAAAACGCATCAGACTAGGAATAACAAAAACGCGCATCTCGAACAGCTAAGTAATTTTCTCTATGAATAATTGGTTGAAACTTTGAGTTATGAAATAAATGTTTAGATGAATTGAAGTGAAGTTTAATTAACAAGGGGGTAGTAATATCCCCTTAAATGTGCGCTTATTATAAAAAAAAACAATGCCACGACCAAGACGATCGAATCTTTCCCGACAAAGCCGTAATGCAAGAAGGATACGAAACACTACAAATAAAAGGACTGAAGAAGGACAAGAAATCGCACGTGAAGAGGTCAACAAATAGATAATTTGCGACGCAGAACAAGAGATTTATAAAGTGCTGATTTGAATCGAGCAGTGTTTCGATACGATTGCAGCAATGATTACAGCTTGCATCCTAGCGTTTGCATTGGACAAATGGACGTTGTTTGCCAGTATTGTGGTGCATTAAAGTTTTCCGGAGAAATGCCCGGATTATGCTGCCTTAATGGTAAAGTGATATTACCATTGTTGACTCCGCCACCTGAGCCATTGTCTTCATTGCTTTGTGGCGAAAAAAATTAATCACGCTACTTTCTTGCAAACACTCAAAATTGCAATGGTTGTTTCCAAATGACATCATTTGGAGCAGATATTATCAAAGAACGAGGATTTAATCTGACATTTAAGGTATGTACTTATTTTTGTACTTACATAGAATATAGTTAAAAAATAACTTACATTACTCATTCTTACGTATTAAATTTGCAAATTCTGAACTCTACTCTCACATCGAAAAAAGTCTTTTTATTTTGTAGATACAAAGACTGATTCACCATCGAATTGGAAAACAATTAATGGATATTGGAAATAGGCGAATGGAAATTGATGAATCTACACAATGTATCACCCTGCAAGCAAACTTCTGTAAGATCACATAAAGCATCGACGAATTAGTGCAGAAAGTTTTTCCAAACATTGCACAAAACTACAAAAACCATTAGTGGCTCAATAGGCGTGCTATATTAGCAGCCAAAAACATCGATGTCAATACCATCATCTTCACCGTTCAGCATGGAATACCCAGTGAAACGACAACATATAAGTCCATCGATACTGTGGAGAATCAAGACGGGATTGTCAACTATCCAACTGAATTCTTTAATTCGTTAGGTTTTCCAGGCATGCCACCGCACGTTCTTACACTGAAAATTGGCGTACCCATTATTCTTCTTGCGCCTGGATAAACGAGCGCAAAAAAGAATTACTTTTGTGGATACACACAGACAAAAAAATTAGGTGGGCATGCAAGAAAATTTGACAATAGAGGAAGAGTCGGAAATTAAAACACAAAAAACTTCGTTGGATACTCAGCCGCAGGTACTTTCTTTTCGAATGAACTATTATAAGTTATTATTTAGACTCTCAATCAAGAAAATGACGAACAATATTACCGAGGCAACAATTTTGACTGGAAAGTTCAACGGTGAAGACGTAGGTACTTTTGCCACGTATCCCAATGATCCCGACAGATATGCCATTCGAATTCAAAAGTTTACAGTTCCCGGTGCGACTCGCTTTCGCAATAATTATTAACAAAGCGCAAGGACAATCGTTGCAAGTGTGTGGATACAATTTGGAGAATCCATGTTTCTCACAAGGACAGCTCTATGTGGCTTGCTGACGTGTGGGAAAACCTTCTGATTTATTTGTCTACGCACCAGATGAAAAAAAAGATAATCTTTATTGTGTATCCCACAGCACTTTTTTTCGAAATAAACAAATTCAATAAAATGGCTTAGAATGAATTGAATATGTGTGTAATGATTTTTCTTTAAAATTATTTTTCTTAAATTTATTTTAGCTGTTGGTGAAGCAACGCACGCCGGGTACAGCTAGTAACAAATAAAAATTGAACAAAATTTGTGTTTAAAACTAATAAATACCATACTGTAAACAGATCAATTTCTTAAGTTTGACGGTTCGCATTAAATTCCAAAGAATTCATTAATATACATATTTTTTGAAGTTTTTAATGCCAATGTGGTTTATTGTTTTAAAGTTAACCAATAGTTATCATGCATTCACTTTCTGAACTTTGTTTTGTTATATTTAATAAAAGTGTCAGGAAAATCTGAAAATAGTTTTTCAAACATTCCTCTTTTTCCATGTTTATATATTTTTTCAGATATTTTTAAATTCATCATTAACTAAACGTGACAAGAAAAATAATAGGAATCTAATCAAATAAATCCTCAAAATAAAAAAAAATTCAAAGACCAAAAATGATTAAGATTATCGAATTATAGTTAAGGTAAGGTATTCTAAATTCAATTCGAAAACTTTGTACATTTTTCATTTCACCCAAAATGATTGATTCGACAGCCTTAAGCACCAATTTTCTACACAAAACCATAAGAAGAAGAAAAAGAAGAAGATAGATTGCTATTAAACTTGACAGAGAGAGAGAGAGAGAGAGAGACAGATTAGGTGAGTTATAGCCAAAGGGTTTACTTTGGTCCTTAACACAAAATATCGAAATAACCCTTTTTCTATTGAATACATCATCATAGTTGGTTTGGTATGTTATACCACATCCTGTATGCGCATATATTAAATTCGATATAAATGCAAAGCCATTTATGCCTCTTGGATAGCCAAAGTAATTTAACTTTTTGTCAGATGATGCATACATATATATACATATATCAACTTTATAGTGTGAAGATAAAGTGTCGAAAGGACACTATACTTAGAATTCTTCTTCTCCTGTGTTTCTGAAGGATTTCTGGACGTACAAATGGAAAACTTTGCTTATCTCTTTTGTGATGACAAAAAGGTGATTTTGTTTCGCTTTGTCAATGTCCAGTTGAATTGTTTGATGGTTGTTTGGTTGTTCCATTCATTTTATATGTATATATGTATATAGGAAGGTACTTTTGAAAAGTGTCTTGTTTGGTCCTTCAACCGATCGACTGACTGACGAACGACCACTACGACGACGACAAGGATGCTAAAGATGATGACGATTACTCTGTAGATGACGTGAATCCTGGACAAACGTCAAGCAAAAACGACCAGAGACGACATTTCGACTAAATTAAATGAAACTCAAAATTTACTTCAAATGCAAATTAGCTATAGAAAGATCGTCTGTGTCTTTTACATGCGACCGACTACGACGACGATAGCGAAGCCACTTATTATGGAAAATCCTGAAAACATAACGAAAAAGGACGATGGTTATGAATGGCTAGCCATGGAATGGTTCAAGTTCGTTTTTTGGTACTTCAACACAAAAAGGTTTGACTTCTTCCACTTTCAAAAAACCCCAACTCACATCATTTGTATATTATAAATCTATATACTGACAAAGTCGATGGAGTGCAAACATTTTACGGCAGGAAGAGAACAAAAGTTCCAATAAGAGATATGCGCCAGGACGCCAAAAGGATGAAAGGCTTATTGTTATTCATTAATTTCAATGTTTACTTTATAAAATAAATGTATACCTTACTAACGTAGAGCTTTTGGTTGTTGTACAATAGATTAACCCTTTTGGCTAACAAGGTGCTTTCACAATTCGATTAACGGAATACAATTTGGGGTTTTGTTTTGTTTGACTAAATGATTAAAGGCACAAAGTTAAGGAAGGTATAGGGAGGGATATGTACTTGGGTTGACACTTTTTGGTTGTTTTTGAAATGGACTTTTTGACCTTAGATTGTTTTTTTGCTGTGTTTCATTTAAATTGTTGTTATATATCAAGTAAAAAAAAAGAATGTATTTAAATTGGAAAAATAAATTTTAAAATAAAATTTGAAAATTCTTTAGGAGATAACTTCCAACACCGATAACGTCCAATTGGATGTCCCTAAAAACATTTTTTTTTTTTTTTTTTTTTTTTTTTGACAGGAGGAAATCTTCAAAAGACACTTGGCAGTATTCGACACCAAGTAGTGTGGGACTCTTAACCACTAAAACCACCTCTTTATCAGGACCAATCTTGAAGGATCGACTACAGATTTTTCTTTCTTAACTTTGTACAATCACTTTGGGGGAAGTTTAAACTTTTAATACTTTCCCATGTTTTTTAGACCATAAGCTCATGAGGCTTGGTTCTTCTTAATCTCCGAACATGGTTTCTTATATTCAAGACGGACTCCATTTCAGAATTAGTATGACTTTGCAGTCTCTGGTTGTGCGATACAGCGTATTTTTTAACAACTTCTGTAACCATTTCTATTTGTAAGTCACGATGTAGATCGGTATTTCTTATGTACCAAGGTGCATTAACTATTCCACGAAGGACTTTGTTTTGGAATTTTTGGATGATTTTGGTGGGAGCGGCTCGAAATGCTGTATTTTAAAATACTGTATGGTTAAAATTCTGTATCATACTGTATAATACTGTATATTCATAATACTGTATGGTTAATATACTGTATCTCAAAATGCTGTGTTGTCAAAATACTGTATCTGATAATACTGTATCTCAAAATTCTTCTTCTCAAAATGCTGTATGAGCAAAACATTATCTAAAAATACTGTAATTTGCAAAATTCCGCTCTTAAGCTTCCATTATAGAGAACAACAAAAGCAGAACTCGATTTATGTATGTATGTACATTATATCATTTATTGCAACTCCAAATTTCACTTAATTCTTAAATTTGCATTAGCTTTTAAATATCAACGAAATGAACGAACACGTGGAAGTTTTGACAGATCAATATGTTCGGTGTAATTGTTTATGGAATTGTTAATTGTGGTAACAACAATTCATATACAACTGTGAGAGAAATAACAATTAATGAGAAGAAAATGGGAAGAGAAAATAAGACGAAGATACCATTTATTTGTTTTTTTTTTTTTTTTTAATTAATTCAAAGACTTATGAATTATCATATGTTATTGTTCAAGGGAAGTATGTTAGAATATTATGCCAATGAAAAAATATTATGATGTATTCTTTATAAAAGTAATCTGTTCTTAAAATTCTGTATTTCAACATGCTGTAAATAGGCTGACAAATACAAATCGTTTTGATAATGTAAAAAAGTGCGCACTTTTTTACATTATCAAAACGATTTTTATTTGTCAGCCTATTTACAGCATTTTGAAATACAGAATTTTGGTATACAGAATTTTGAGCTACAGTATTTTGATCATACAGTATTTTGTACATACAGTATTTCGAAATACAGTATTTTGAGATACAGTATTTTAAATACAGTATTATGAGCCATACAGGATTTCGAACCCAACCCGATTTTGGTATTTGTTTTCTTTGTACAGCCCCATAATTGGATTCCATAGGTCCAAACAGGCTTTAGTACTTGATTATACAGCATTATTTTGTTTTGGATTGATAAATCAGAGTTGTTACCAAGTAACCAGTACATTTTTCTATATTTCAAGTTTAGTTCTTCTCTTTTCTTTTTGATGTGCTCTTTCCACTTTAGCTTTGCATCCAAAGTCATTCCAAGGTATTTGGCCGTATTGGCGTAAGGTACAGCTTGATTATTAATGAATATTGGAATATTGTTTATCTTTTTATTTGTAAAGTTTATATGTGAAGATTTTGTTTCATTGAGTTTGATACGCCATTTTTCGGTCCAATCTCTCACTGTGTCGACGGCATGTTGTAGTTTTACTGCTGCCTTAGAGACACATTTATCGGGTACCAAAATTGCGGTATCATCTGCAAAAGTAGCCATTATGGTGTGATTACCAACTGGAATATCCCTTGTGTATAGTAAATACAGGGTAGGACCTAGGACACTTCCTTGTGGTACACCGGCTTCTATTTTCTTCAATTCCGAGTATTCCTGATCGTACCTTACTCTAAACAAACGGTCTGAAATGTACGATTTTAATATTTCAGAGTACTGCCTGGGAAGATCCCTTTGCAGTTTGTACTCAAGTCCCTCATGCCAAACCTTGTCAAAAGCTTGAGCAACATCTAAGAAAATAGCTGAACATACTTGTTTTTCTTCTAATGCTTTTTCTATTACATCCGATATTCTATGAACTTGGTCTATCGTGGAATGTTTATTTCTAAAGCCAAACTGATGGTTTGGGATTAACCTTCTTTCTTCTATGATTTTGCTAAGTCTCTTCAGAAGCAGTTTTTCAAAAACTTTTGCCATAATTGGTATAAGCGATATTGGTCTGTAAGACGTCACTTCTGTAGGTGGTTTACCTTGCTTTGGTATGACAATTACTTCAGCAATTTTCCAATGGTGCGGGACATACCGGTGCTTAAGGCATGCATTTATTATATATTGGAGTTTTATGAAGGCTTTCAATGGCATTTCTTTCATAACCTGAGCAGTAATTAAATCGTAACCTGGTGATTTTTTATTTGATAGTTGATGTAAACACATACTTTTTATTTCTTTAAGTCTTACAATTGGTATTTCACTTTCATCTATCTTATCAACAAACTGTAAGCTATTTTCAGCCGCGTTTGATGAGTATGGCTTAAAAACATTCGCAAGATGTTCAGCGAAAAGGTTAGCTTTTTCTTTCGGGTTACCGATCCATTTCCCATCTTGAGATTTCAAGGACGAGTTTTGTAACTGCGGTCTTTTCAGGCGCTTGGTTGCTTTCCATAGCGAAAAATCGGTTGAAGCATCAGTCGTTAAATTCCTTAGGAATGTACTAAGTGAATCATTTTTGAATTTGTAAATTTGTTTTTTAAGATTGTTGCTTATACGGTTAAACGTTGTTTTATCATCTGGAAATCTAGTATTTTGCCATTTTCTTCGAGCTCTTCTTTTCTCTATTATCAAATCTCTTATCTCTAAGGGATATTTTATTTCATTTTGTCTTCTATTAGAAAATGTAGGAGTACTTTCTTCAGCGGCCTGTTGCACATCAGCAATAAATTGTTCCACTTCATGGTCAATTTGCTCGATTTTATCCATGGGAGATCTGAAATTTATAAAACTTAAAAGCCTTTCTCTAAAATCACACCAGTTTGTTTTCTTATTTACAAGCTTTGGATTACTTTTTTCTAGTACTTCCGATTCACTTAGTGATAGAATCACTGGAGTATGATCTGATGGCAGGTCATAATTACCTTCGACACTAATGTGATTTCGTTTGATTCCTTTAGCTACGAAAAAGTCAATAAGGTCTGGTATTTTATTAGTATCGGAAGGCCAGTAAGTTGGCGACCTGGAGGAATAGAATTCGCAATTGTATTTACGGCCTGCTTGGAAAAGTCTGTTGCCTTTTGTTGATATAAGTCTTGAACCCCAATGGGTGTGTTTCGCATTGAAGTCTCCACCAACAAGAAAGTTATGCCCAAGAAGATTAAATAGATCTGTATAGTCATCTTCTGTCGGGGAGCGCCTTGGTGGGCAGTATATAGCTGCTATCTTAAACTCTTTCTTTTTCATACCAATACTAATAGTTGTTACTTGCATATTTTCACTAATAAACTTGGTTACTTCATAATGTTTTAAGCTTTCTTTTATAAGAATCGCCGATCCACCTCTTGCCTTGTCAGCTGGATGTGGAGCGTGGTAACATGAATAGTTTTCTATTACATTATCTAGACTTTGCTCATTGAAGAAATGAGTTTCAGACACCAGGCAAATATCGATATGTTCTAGATCTAAAAAGATTTTTAATTCGGATGAATGTTGTATAAGACCGTTTGCATTCCATGTAGCGATTTTAAGTGTTCTGTCCATCATTGTTTTTTAAGAGCGACTTTTTCGCTTAGCTGTTTGATATTCAAATCCTGTTTATCAATTCTTTGAAGAATAAGTTGTAGCATTTCTTTTATGGAAGTCTCTTCATTCTTCCGCACATTTTTAACAATCTGAGAATAGGCTTTATTTTCATCGCTTTTACTTTGAACAGCCTTTTTAGGCGGTTCCTTCTTAGTACTGTTTTCAGCAGTTAAAACGGTATTTACTGAGTTTCTGGGTTTGTCTCTAGCAGATGTATTTTTGCTTCTGAACTCTTGGAATTTTTTGGCAACTGGGCAGCCTCTATAGCTTGCAGGGTGATTACCCTGGCAGTTCACACATTTTGCTTTCTGATCTTTGCTCATAGGACAATTTTTAGTTGCATGTTTTCCTTCGCACTTTACACAAGCAAACTCTCTGTTGCAGTATTTTTGGGTATGACCAAAAGCTTGGCAACGTTTGCACTGCGGAACAACTTTAGATTTTCGGAGTGATTCAATTTTAACAGCTATGCCCAAGATTGATCTTACTTTATAAATCTCCTCGAGACTTTGTTTGCTGTCAAAAGTAAGCATGAATAAAGGTAGTAACCTCTTACTTGTCATCGATTCTCCAGAGGAGTTTTTAATTTTCTCATTCTTAAATAGATTGACTGCATCAAGGGCTTGGAAGCCTTTTTGTACAAGATCTTCTACTACTTCCTCGGGAGAGCACGAGGAATGAAGACCTCTGGCCACTACTTTTATTGACCTTGTAGCTTTGTTCTCATATGAGTGCCATTGTATTTGGTGTTTGCTCAGTTCTTCAGTGACAGATCTATACTCGTCAGCTTCTTCGACTGTGACTTTCCAGTTATCTTTGTTGTACGATGTGTATTTGCAAGCTTTTTTAGTACATTTTTCTATTATTTTCTTAAGATCTCCAAAAATTGTAAATCCTGAGATCATAATTGGTGGTGGTGTAATTTTTTTGCTGCCTTTAGCGTGAGATATTGATTTATCAACAGCTACCACATTATTCGCTTCTTTAGTTCCTGTAATCAACTCTTTGTTATTTTCGGTTTTAGAGCTTTTCTGATTTCTTGAACGAGTTTCGGGACTACGTTTACGTTTCTTTGTGGTATGTTTTTTTTTCTTTTTCTCAGTTTCAAACAAGAGCTCTTCTTCATCAGTTTGATATTTAGGTTCAATATATTTTGGACTTAACTGAAGCGTGGACTCTGAATCTTTTTTGTCAAGCAAGGAAACTTTCTCTTCGAGTTTTTTCACTTGCAGCTGAAGACTTTGAACTAGAACTTCAAGTTGTTTTCTTGCCGCTATTTCAATTTGCCATTCTTCAAAGTAGTTCTTTGATTTTGATTGGTCTTTCTCTTTGTCTTCGTTGGAACTCTGTTGATCTGTGATGTCGATCTCTTCATTGATCTTGGTTCCTTTTTCGCTGATGTTTTTAACATCTATAATTTTGTTTGAGGTTGTCGATGGTGTAACCCCTGAAGTATATTTGTTTGGGGGAGTTCTTTGCATCTTTGAACTTCGTCTCTCAATATTTTTAAGCAATAATTGGTCCTCCCCAGAATCCATAGGACCGACCTCGAAAGAGGGTGGATTTACCAGTTTCACTGGAGTGCCACCTGGGGTATTTAATCTATTCGTTTTGTTCATTGCCATAATTTTTTTAACTTAGTGTTCGTACCATAAATAGGTCAGTTAAAAAAACATAAAAATGAAAATGTAGCATTCAAATTTTTCATCGTATCGAACCAACGAGAAATTCCACATATAATTGAATCAACTATGACGTAAAAGGTGTTTCTCTTGAAATTTATTTCTTCGTCTGTTTTAATTTGCTTTCCAGCTACTCGGTTTTTTTCAAAATGTCTCTTTAATTGCCTTTTTCAGTTCGATGGGAACGATTCTGGAACATCCCCCAATCCAGTAGCAACTGCTTTGCATTCAGATAAAAATTGATCTCATCCGTTTTGAAAAATGTTCAAATCGAAGATCAAGTTGTAGAAATCTTGAAGTTCAACGTCAATAGTACTGTTTCTGGCTCGAAGAAGGAAACTTTTTTCATTTATAGCGCTAAGAACCTTGCACCAAATCCAAGACATCAGGACGCATTCAAATTTGTGCATACATTTTAAAAGGCCATTTACATCTCTTCGAGCTTCAGCAGTTCAATTAATATCACTTAAGGCTTCTAATGATGTTCTAAGGTTTTTCAGATGGTTTCACTGCCTCAATTCTAACTGACCATCTTGTATCGGAAAGTTTGTGAAGGGATCCGGGCACATTTTTCTTAAGAATTTCCCAACGTTGAGTACTGCTGCTAAACAAGTTGAAACACCAACAAATGTGATTGCCGCAGTACAACATCCCGCTTAATCGACTACACGCAAGTTAAGGCTGTGAGCTGCACATGATGAATACACGGTGAATACGGTGTTTTGTTTAAAATATGACTTTGTGCACCATTATACTGTCCTTTCATATTGCTTCCATTGTCATAGCCTTGTGCACAACAGTCTTCTAAAGGGATTCCGTTATTGCGGTGCCAGTTTTTTTTTGTTGCAATCGACAAATTCCAAAAACCGTTCTTGGATGGTGAACACATTTTCTTCCAAGCACAGATATCGCAAAATAAATGTGTTTTGTTCCACATGACTTGAATCGGGTGTTGAATCGACAAATAAAGCATAGTATTTGGCGTTTTCAATCTCCTTCAAAATAGCTGAATTCACATGTTAGGCACAAATTTTAATTAATCTTAACGGAAAGGTAGTGGACTTGCAAACGTTTATGGTCTTGTTGTGAAATTCTTAGTTTTTCCAAGTGCCTCTGAAGTAAGGGGTCATAATGGCTAATTAATTCCAAAATGCCCAAAAAATTACCATTATTTGGCTCTCCAATAAGATTGCCATCGCCTCGTATTCCTAGTCCCGTGGTGGGATTTTCCGGTCTCCCGAATCGAATCAAAAATTTCGTTTACAGCAGAAACAAAAAAAAGAAAGAAAAGCTTTATAAAAACAGAAACCGAAATAAATATTTGTGTTTTGTTTTAAGTTGCCGGGCCCCTTATTTTGACTTTAAAAATTTTCAAAATAAAATAAATTTGAAATTTACGTTAAATTAAATAAGAAAAGCGAAACAATTTATTATAACTTTCTTTCAATAGTTCAGAGTTGCCCAATTTTCCATTCAATATTAACAAAAATGTACGCCAATAATAATCAGGGGCCCATATTGGCAAGCTTGTGACTGATATATGGGCAGATAACATGCAAACAGGGGCCCGATTGCGGAAGTATGAATGATTTTAAATTTTTGGGCCTATAAAAATAAGTGGAAATAGTGGAAAAATGTTGATGATAAATATACCTAGAGTATATTCTCATTGCTTTCAATTTTACGGGCCCTTAGAAAATTCCGGGCCCGGGGGTTTCACCCTCCCCCGCCCCCTCTCGACTGGGTTGGTAATACATATCATTGTTTTCTCTCAAGATCATCATTTAGAAATATGAAGTTAAGGGCTTTGCAATAAGAGTTTTTTTTTATAATAAAAGGGGGTTTCCGATAGCCTTATTATGCCAAGACATAGTGTGAGTATTGGGAAAGGGAGAGAGGGTTTTAGATGAGATATCTGGGCAAATTATTTCTTAATTCCAGAATATTGCAATGACAGGTAAAGACAGTGTGGTAAAGTTGAGCCCGAGGGTATACTGAAGAGCATTTTTGGAGGCGTGAATATTACGTTTGAATTGTTTGAAGGGAGTAATTTCAAGGTTTTCAGTCTCCTAGATACAAGTGCCACTCATGCATAGTGGCAAACGTGGTAAATTATGTCTAATCTAGTTTTGATTCCCCATGTAACAATGCTGCCTAGGTCAGAATTAAATGCGCTTTTCATACATTGCCGTCGAATATTCACATCCGAAGAGCATTGTTGTGAATCTCAAAACGAATATGAGAAGGCTGATTGGGCTCAGTGGGCTATTGATGTTTCTCAAACTTGAACATATCTAATACTACATGTTGTATTGAACGGTTTGAAAGGTTATTTTTAATCCAACGAAGAATTGATTCATCAAAACTTAAGGCACGCATTTTCGATCAGAGAGCCTAATGCCAGACCGTATCAAATGTGTTAGAAATATCAAGTGCAATAATCTTACTTTCTCCAAAACGATGTAAAGATTTGTTCCACTGTTCGGTGAGTGGACCTATTTCTATGAAGGTCGTACTGTCAGTCATCAACGAGATATTTCTTGAGCTGATAATTAATCAGCATTTCCATGACCTTGGAAAGAAGGGACGTATGTATGTACAATCGGTCGGTAATTAGAGGGTGAGGAAGACTCGCCTTTTTTGGGGATAGGCTGAAAAAATGCGGTTTTCCATCCGCTCGGAACGATACCTGAGGAATAGGACAGATGAAAAAGCTTACGCAGTGGTTTTGCCAGAGTTGAAGAATACCTCTTCAGAACAATAGCGGGGATACCAGCCTTCTAATAAGAAAGCACGCCACGCCGATAAGCATATTCTCAAATGACTTTTGCAGAAGCTGTATGGATGAGAAGCAGGAAGAGGAGGAAACAGTTCTTCACCTCCTCTGTACATGCCCTGCCTTAGCTAAAAAACGCAAGACTTACCTAAAGAAATCTTCTTAAAATAGTCTTTGACGTTTCATAAGGGACTCAAACTGGTTTCGTTGAGCTTAGAAAAAAATCTTATTCATGTGGTATCACAATGGGCCATTAAACTGGCCTAAGTGTGTCCTACTGCATCTCGGACAGCAATTTTAACCTCTCGTTACCTAAGCGGAAGTTCACTTTTGAAACTTTAAATTGAAATAAAAATAATCCAGGAGGTTGCAAGCCAATTTTGAGCAAAAATAGCTCAAAATAGCAAAAATAGGTTTATATTATCAGAAAACGAATTGTTTCCAACTTGAAAGGATTTAATTAGCTACAATTTCAGGGATTACAATATTTTAATTCCGCCGCAAAGCTGTACGTAGGTACGTCTATTTTCTAGTTATACTTCAAATGGTGGGTTTTTACCAAAAATTAATTATGTAAAATCAATCTCGAGATTTTATACTTCACTACATCCCAAAAGAACATTTAACATCACTTAAGATAAAACTACTTGCAAAACTCATCAATCAGTTCAAACATTGTTTTCATTGAAGACTTCATTTTAGTAAGCCACATAGACGCATATATCTGCCTTAATAATCTTCAACCGATTCACTACTTCGCTTTCATCATCATCATTACCCTCCATCACATGAGGACCTGTGCTCTTTTCTTCGATTGAAAGAACCGATAAAATAGATTTTGATGACCACTGTCATAAATACTTATTTTTTCCGCCCCCTTCTGTCATCATTTATATAGAAAAGTTTCTATACAACTTGAATTTGTTGACCGAAAAAAGGACATTTTCGCATATACTCGTACAGAGTTCATATCAAAAACGTTATGACCACGACACGACACTACATCTCCATCATCATGATGGTCTGGTCATGGGCCAAAAATAATAATAATTCCCGTTGATTCGAAAACTATTCAATTGTAAATAATAGCTAGCAATCAATTCGAGAACATTATACCTCTCTCTATATAATAGTCCTCTGTCTGTCTTAGGACACTCGTATATAGCATACAAGCTAAGTTCAACCGGAATGGGATGTTTGCGTTTGCATTTCCCATCAGTCGAACATCGAACAAAAACAAAATAAATAAATAAAATAACACTCGATCGTGAATCCATATACACAACGACACCGACAACATTGACACCGATAAAATTCAAGCATTCCAATCCCAAAGGATATTCATAATGCCGCCGATAACATGACAAACAGCGATTCTCACTTTTGTCCTGCCAAGAAAAGTGCTACATTTATTCAGTTGTGAATGAAGGAGAATTTCTTCAGAAGGACGACTTTATTTCAACCAAAATTCTCTGACGCTAGGCAAAAAGGACTTAATTTAGAAACTGGTCACACACACTCAATGAACTTAAGACGTAAATATCAAAACAAATATATGTTCTTTTGTCTCATTGTCTAAGGACTAAATTAACACGATTAGCAGTTGTTCAAGACTCAAGTCGTTGATATTAAACGAAAGAGATAAAAAAGTCTGTTACAGCGAATCAAAAACCTTTAATGCAATTTTCGACTCAAGACCTTTTTACCCAACGGTGAAATTCAACTCTCGAAAACAGTGGGCAATCGGTTAATGGCCCACCCATATCCTGGTGGCATCAATAATTTTTTACTATTATTACAATAACTACTATCACCGATATGATGTTGATGATTATGATGAGAATGACTGTGATGGCGATGGCGGTCTTGACATATTTATATCATGTTATTATTTTTATTATTATGATTGTGATTCTTATGTGCGATTGTTTGGAGAGTGAGAGAGATGTGAGTAAAGTTGCCGCGACTTAGTGATGGGTCCTGGATGATGGCATGGGATGAGAGTAAGGACGATTAACTTCCTGTGAGAGTTCTTATTTTTAACACAATACGAGAAAAAGGGGGAACTCAACTGAAAATGACGCCAGGCGATTTAAGGATTTTTCCTTAACTTAAGAAAAAATATGGATCTTCTGGCTTATGATGATGTTGATGATGATGGAAATGGAAATGGAAATCGAAGAAGTGTGTTATCTTTAAATCTATTGAAGAAATAGCATAAATGTAGCGGCAACTGACAAGTATAAGGATATGTTGTATGATGGAATTGCAAATTTGAATTAGTTACAGACGTTATGAAGTACATATAAGTTTGTATATAATTATTTTTTTTATTATAGTTGTATTTGACTGAAAGATAATATTATCTTAGCAATAATATTCATCATACCTTAAAAATAATGGGGTTATATATGCAATAATAACTTTTTCGTTTATGGGTTAGAATAATTGCTCAACAATAGAGACTTAACATAAAAGTTTGTTGTTTTTGTTGTGATGGGTTTTTGTGAAAAAGTTTGGATGAAGTACTTATGAAACTTCAGAATGATATGAAACTTTTCGGGGAGAAAAAATATTACTTAAATAAACATTAGAAGAAAGTTGAAGATATGAACAGAAAGGTTATTTTTAATTTGAATTCTCCAGCGGTAAACGAAAAACGTAAGTCCGCTTAAACTGATCTCGTGAAAAATGAAATTGTAAATTCACTTTTTTACAAAAAGACTAGATAAAAACTGAAAATTGAATGACTTCAATAATTGAAAACACAGTTTTATAATGCATTCGTTATGAAACCTGTAATAAAAAAGAGGCTGGGATGCGACCCACACTGATAACTTCCCATCCCGTCTATCGATTTGTCTTGCTTAAAAGTTTGTCTAAATGTATCAATTCTTACCAAATTTGCGTTCTATTTTTTGTAGATTTTATTTTTTTTATGAAAAAACGGACTGTTGGATTTTTATAAAAAAAATTATTGAATATAAAAAACAATATTTTCTGTGAAATAAAATAAGTTTGAAGCCAATATTTTTAATTTTTGAAAAGCTATTTGAGCCGAAAATCAATTTTTACCAACTTTTATTAATTTTTTTGTTTAGGTTTTTATTTTTTGTAAAAAAACTGTCAATTCGATTTTTCTCAAAATTTGTCCTAATGTTGAAAACAATATTTCTTATAAGTTAAAATTAGTTAGAAGCCAAAATCTCAAATTTTTGAAAAGATATTTAAGTCGAAAATCAATGTTTACCAACTTTTGTTAAATTTTTTTTTCGGTTTTTCATTTTTTGTAAAAAAACTGTCAATTCTATTTTTTTCAAAATATTTCTGGATGTTGAAAACAATATTTTTTGAAAGATAAAAGTAGTTTAAATCCAATATCTCAAAGTCTTGAAAAGATATTTGAGTCAAAACTCAATTTTTACCAACTTTTTTTTTATTTTTTTTTAGGTTATTATTTTTTGTAAAAAAACTGTCAATTCGATTTTTCTCAAAATTTTCTCTAATGTTGTAAACAATATTTCTTATAAGTTAAAATTAGTTAGAAGCCATAATCTCAAATTTTTGAAAAGATATTTAAGCCAAAAATCAATTTTTATCAACTTTTGTTAATTTTTTTTTCGGTTTTTAATATTTTGTAAAAAAACTGTCAATTCTATTTTTTTCAAAATTTTACTGAATGTTGAAAACAATATTTTTTGAAAGATAAAAGTAGTTTAAAGCCAATATCTCAAAGTCTTGAAAAGATATTTGAGTCAAAACTCAATTTTTACCAACTTTTTTTTTATTTTTTTTTTAGGTTATTATTTTTTGTAAAAAAACTGTCAATTAGATTTTTCTCAAAATTTTATCAGATGTCAAAAACATTATTCTTCGTTGCACAAAATTGTTTTGGAGATGAAATCATATTTAAGTCGTAAAATTTTCGAAGTGACAAATTTTTTTTTTCAGTTTTTTTGATTTATAAAAAAAAACCGTTAATTGAATTTTTTTCCAAAAATATAATTGTTTTGTACCACGTTACAATATATAACATAAAATTTAATTCAAGTCTCTAGCGTCATTCGTTCATGAGATATTTAGGGTTAACCAAAATTTTCAACTTTTTTTTAAACTGCTATGGTAAAAAAACCACCCACTTAATTTTCTTGAGAGCCCTTTCTGCATTTTTCTGCCTTATTATCTGTACAACAAAATTTATTTGAAGTCGATATCTCTTCTGGTTCTTGAGCTATGGACGACGAAATAAACGTCGCGAACGTACGGACGTACGGACGTACGAACGTACGTACACACGCACGCACAGACATCTTTCTAAAAATCTTTTATTTCGACTCTAGGGACCTTGAAACGTCGAGAAATGTCAAAATTTTCAATTTGACAAATCGGACCCATTACAAAAATAACTTCCTATGGGAAGTTAACAAAATTATATTTGAATTACATTTAATTTCACAAGTTGCGGTGAGAAACCACTTGATTTTTTGGTCATTTAGCTAACATGAACGCTGAAAATTTTACTCTGATGCCATACATTTCAGAGTTTTTATTAAATTATTTACTTAAAATAGAATAAGTGGCTGATTTTGAAGTCCGAGAATACAATTTATTTAATTTAATTATACGTTTGGACACTGACTTAAGGGTCTGGAGGCATTCTTTATAAGGCATTTCAACCAATATTAGCGTAGGTACTCTCAAATGTATGTATATACAGAAATATTTCGCAATTATCCAAAAACCAGTGGTGTAATTTTTACACAGTTTTTTTTTTTTTTAAATACACTAAAATCTTTAAATAATCTTGCGTTTTTTCAATTTTACACCAAAATTCAATAAATTTCTAGAATGACAAAATTAAGGTAAGAATTCTGGAATTTTGAAAAAAAAAACATATTACCATAACACACCCCTCTTATATATACCAATAATATTATTAATGCCCGCACAATTATAACCCACAACAAAATTGTAACTTGAACCAAAAACTCAAATTGATTAACGTAGTTCATATACGAAAATATATATATCCACCTATTCGGTCAAATTATATGCGCATACATAAGAAAATATAAATAAAATCATATCATTAAGCCCCTATAATTATTATCGACACATAAATTACACCTGTCAGAATAAAACGCAATTCCTTAATAAGTCCTATACAACAACAACAAAATATTAAACCAACAGACCCTAATAAAAATCATCTGGAACAAAGTGAGTTCGCACTAAACAGTTGTCCGTACCCTTGATGACTAATTTCATCCACATTTGACTTTAATAAATGCCCACAACATTTTATTCATTAGCATTAATTTCGTCTCTATACATACATATGTATGTACATACATCAAAATATTAAGTCTTATAATTCTCGAAAAAATAAAAGAAAATCAAATACAAAATTACCATACAACTTAGACGTATGTATATCTTCATAGAATTCATCCGATTATTTTGACTACTAAGTAAAAATATTATTATTAATTTGTTGGGTTGCAGAGATTAAAATAAGGACGCGATATAAAAACATATATAGATGTTTTAATCCTTATGCGATATAAACGAACAAGTACCTCACACTTATACACATTCGGATATTAGGTACACATATGGCTAATGGAAGAGTGAAATGTATCCTCACTGAGCTCTGCCCACACGAAAAAATAAAATAAAATAAAATGATCTCCTCAATTAGAATAGAACCATGGATGCTAATACGATTAAGGATACGATACTGTATTTAACATCAAGGATGCGATGAAATGCAAATATTGCACGTGCGTTTTTTACCATAGTCCTTTCATCGTCGTCGTCGCCCTTGTTTTTTCTTGTTGTTAAGGAAATATCTAAATACTCATGTAACAGATGGCGATATAAGGGATGCTTAAAAAAAAGGACTCTGTGCTGTCTGCACTTGTTCAGGAACAGACACATAGGCAGGCAGGATATAAAGTATAGATGATAATGGTAATATATTTCCAGCTTAAGTAAATGTTTTGCGGGTCCCTAACAAACTAAAAAAAAAAACACACAAATGTTACAATAATTGAGATAGATAAGTTCACCTGCACAAGAGTCATGTTTGACAACCGATAGTCCAGCGACATTGCGTTACGACGACAACAACTACTCAGGCGTGGTCAATTAGTTCCCCACAAACCAAACCGGGACTAATGTGTGAAAATTAAAATAAAAATATACCTATTGTCGTTCTACTGATAATGGTCATATCAGGCACAACAAATGACCCACCATTAGGAGAAAAAAGAAAAAGGACGAAAGGATTTCTCCAAAGTTCTCGCGCTGTTTTAGATTTTACACCTTAATAATATACCGTAATGCATTTTATCCTATTTATTATCAAAAACATAATAAAAACTCTTCCTATGGTTAATTTATTCAAATATGGAAATAGGGCGTCAAACGTTGGTCGGTCATTTCTATTCTATAACAAAAGAGTCCTTTGTCCCTCCATCAACTTATTGCACTCCTATAAATTCCTTTATTCAGCCATCATACACAATCAAATTGGAAAATCTTAAAACAAATAAAAATTTTGACATGACATTCCATTAGCACACCATTTATCAAGTTAAATTTATCGTGGAACACACAATAATGGCAATCGGAGCCAACTATTACCTTTCGTTCTTCTACAAGCGAAGCAGGGCCCGTCCTGCGGATAACTATTGTCCGAAAGACATTTCCTGTCCATTTACCGAAAACACAATGGGGGCTATAATATAGAGTTAGGTACACGTTATACCGTTGGTCGTCGTCGAAGTCGTCGTAACGCCAAGAAAATTCCAAGATTCTTATCACCAGTATAAAGCCAACATCTGAGTAAACTGACATTTCTATATTCGAATTACAGGTAGGTATGTTTAGGGTACAGGTGTATAAGTCTGTGAGGCTTGGCGTATTATAAAACAAGGCGTACAAAATGTAAGTTAATTAGACAATTAGTCAAAATAATGCGGTTTAGGCTATAGAACGCCACGCTACCTGCCGCCGCGCCGCCGATAACGATGGAGAGAGTTAGTTGGAACATGGAAAGCCTATACAAGAATAAGGATCGCCAACGATGGACGTTTGGACGTACACATGTAAATTATGATTGAACCTAGAATTTCTACAACTTGTTGGGTACATCTATATAACCAAAGAGTGTTATGCGCTTACCGTTCCGGAACATGAAAAATGCTAATGAAGGCGTAAGGTGTAAGTTAGCACTTAGTTATGGCAATCACACTTCCTCGAGGTATTTTTCTGCTAATGGAATAAGATTTATAGTCTATAATATTATGCATAACACAAGCTCAATAATTAAGTCTTTTATGTTTTGTTTTTTTTTTTAGATTATCTTGGAAAGTGGTTCTGCTCTAACAATTTTTCTGATGTTAGATGTTAGTGTAAAAAGCCAGAAAATTACGTTTAGTGAAATTAAAATACACAAAAATTTCAATTAAATTTAGAATTTAGTCCACTTGATAGTTGAGAGGTTGAATCTGAAAGGTGCACTTAAGGAAAAAACAAAAATGGATTGGATTAAGGTGCGGTGCCAACCTGACGTGAAAACGAAATACTGCATAAAATATAATTCTCAAAAATACTCGTAGTAGAAATTGTTTTGCAACTCGAATATCTTTAGAAAAAGTAGTAAAAACCGTATAAATACTTGATGTGCTTATACTTTTTTATAACAAGCAAATATATAGATTTTTCCAAAAAAAAAAAAAAAACTACTAAAATACTACTGAATTGCAGGGTTAACGTCTCGAATTTCTCTACAGGAAAATCTTAAGCTTCAATTTTGTTACGTCAAAATTATAAAAAAAAGGCTGGGATGCGACCCACACTGATAACTTCCCATCCCGTCTGTCGATTTGCCTTGCTTAAAAGTTTGTCTATATGTATCAATTTTTACCAAATTTGCGTACTATTTTTTGTAGATTTTATTTTTGTATAAAAAAAACGGATTGTTGGATTTTTATAAAAAAAATTACTGAATATCGAAAACAATATTTTCTGTGCAATAAAATAAAATTGAAGCCAATATTTGTAATTTTTGAAAAGCTATTTGAGTCGAAAGTAAATTTTTACCAGGTTTAGTATTGTTTTTTTTTAGGTTTTTATTTTGTGTAAAAAAACTGTGAATTCGATTTTTCTCAAAATTTTATAGAATGTTGAAAACAATATTTCTTAAAAGATAAAATTTGTTTGAAGCCAATGTCTCAAATTTTTGAAAAGATATTTACGTCGTAACACAATTTTTACCAACTTTTATAAATTTTTTTTAGGTTTTTATTTTTTGTAAAAAAACTGTCAATTCGATTTTTCTCAAATTTTTTCCTATTTTTGAGAACAATATTTCTTATAAGCTAAAATCATTTAGAAGCCAATATCTCAAATTTTTGAAAAGATGTTTGAGTCAAAAATCAATTTTTAACAATTTTTGTAAATTTGTTTTTCAGTTTTTATTTTTTTGTAAAAAAAAACTGTCCATTCAATTTTTTTCAAAATTTTACTGAATGTTGACAACAATATTTTTTGAAAGATTACAGTAGTTTAAAGCCAATATCTCAAAGTTTTGAAAATATATTTGAGTCGAAATTCAATTTTTACCAACTTTTATTAATGTTTTGTTTAGGTTTTTATTTTTTTATAAAAAAAACTGTCAATTAGATTTTTCTCAAAATTTTATCAGATGTCAAAAACATTATTTTTCGTTGCACAAAATTGTTTTGGAGATGAAATCATATTTAAGTCGGAAAATGTTCGAGGTGACAAATTTTTTTTGCAGTTTTTTTTGATTTATAAAAAAACCGTTCATTGGATTTTTTCCAAAAATATACTTCTTTCGTATCACGTTACAATATATAATATAAAATTTAATTCAAGTCTCAAGCGTCATTGGTTCATGAGATATTTAGGGTTAACCAAAATGTTTACCTTTTTTTTAAACTGCTATAGTAAGAAAACCACCCACGCAATTTTTTTGAGAGCCCTTTCTGCATCTTTCTGTCTTATTATCTGTATAACAAAATTTATTTGAAGTCGCTATCTCTTCTGGTTCTTGAACTATGGACGAACTTAAAACGTCGAGAAATGTCAAAATTTTTAATTCGACAAATCGGACCGAAGTCAACAACTGTCATCACCCTATCCCGACTGAACGGTCAAATCCTGTGCTTATCCTCCTGCGCGAAATATCTATTAGTCATTCTAGATCCCAAACTAAAGTGGAAAGTAAACGATAAAGAACGGGTTAAGAAAGAAGGCATTCATTGCCTTTTACGCCTGTAGAAAAACTTTTCATAAAAAGTGGGGCCTTCATTCGAAGATGATTTTGTGGACGTACACAGCTGTTGTACGTCCTATTTTGTTTCATGGATCAATTGTGTGTGTGGTGGCCTGCGCTTAACAAGAACTACAACATCGAGAAATTAAAGAAGGTTCAAAGAATAACTTGTGTCGGCACAACAGGAGCCCTTAGATCCTGCCCATCAAATGCATTAGTTGTTACCAAAACGGAGCTTTTCAGCGCTAATCGACTCGCGCAGCAAGGGCTGCTTGTAATTGCCATCTTAACTACATGCTTAGTCGGAATTCCATTAGCAATACTAAAATGCTGAATGCAAACAATAACTATTTTTCAATCGCTTCTAAAGTAAAAACTACAAATGAGTTGGTGCATGCTGGGTTAAGTTGGACTTATCTATCCTTAAAACTTTAAGCTTACTAGAAAAAACTTGTATATTAAGCTCCAAGTCCACATACATATGATTATACTTAATTCTTTGTAGATTGTCCCCTACAACAATGTAACCTCAAAACCCTAAGTTTTTTGTATTTTCTATAAAATTATATTTTCAAGCATTGTATAATAAAATATATAATAAGTTTTAATTAAATTTTTCAAACTCTCTTGGCATGTTGTTGACACATTTCACGCACCATAATCGCATGCAATTCATATGTTACTCCTTTTTTACACCTCCTAAGTAAATTTGGATTAAGGTACATATTACCTCCTTTTATACCTTTCTCTTGCAGTGTTATAACAAATAACAAAACCAAAATATATTCTCATAATGTAACAAAACAACATTTCACACACATTTTTGCTGTCGAAATTGGCGCTGTTTTGGCACTTCTCTAGACTTTGTTATCAAAATAAACAAAAATATACTCGCCATCTAGTTACATTATTAAATTTTGTTAACTGCCCTATTTTGTGTTGTGAGAAAAGTTCGCCTCACCTCATACCACCTCCATAGGACTGATGGAACTGGGAGCTGTTTACCATCGAAATGCACATGCGGTATGAACTCTTTTCTATAAACATCTAGCTACAAAATCCACCATCATTGTAGCTTATTTCATATTCTTATAGCTAAGCTAAAAGGTCAATTTCGTTTTATACATAACACCTCAACAACCATCACACTACCTTCACTTTACACTTCACAATCAGGTCCATAATACCAACTCGTAGAATCGTACAGCTGGAAAAACTTGAGCTAACTTTTGTGTGGAAATGCTACTCCACAAGCACAACAAAAGGAACTTAATTGAATTTTAAATTACTTTCGCAGAAAATGTCTTGCAAATGTAATATGTGATGTGAAGTGTGTGAAGCAAAAGGTCCTTCAAATATGCAAAATTGAAATTACCAAAAAACCTCTTAGCCCTCACTCCCACCACAGTGTAATTTCTAAAGGACTAAAACTTTTGGCCAAGAGTGCTGTTTACTGTATTTATACTTCCCTGTACTTTACCGAAAAACAGTTAAATGCAAATGGTCAATATTAAAATACACAAAGTGTTGTTGTTTCTGTTGTCAGTTTAAGTTAATCCTCGACTGTTGGGTGAATAATGCATTTATTATGCAAGATTTTCGAGGACACAAAATGACAAAGGATTAACGAACGAAATGGGAATATGAAGGATTTTATGTTTCTATAGACACACTTCAATTAAGTTAGTTCTACCTTTTATGACTAAGCTAGTGATATAAACAGCTAAAATCTTGTTTTGAGGGCCGGTATAGGGTGTTACAAATTTAACATGAACAATTTTCTTAGCTCCAATCATTTAATTTATTTTTAAGGGAAATATAACTTCCCTTAAAAAAGAAAATGAATTCACTTTTGGGTTTTTAAGTTAATTGTTTTCTTTCTGTGAATGCTCGGCAAAAATACTCGTATCAAACCCTTCGCGTGGGTGCCGGTGCGTTAATGATCACCACAGCTGCCTTGAGACTTGTCAAGATGGGGATCAGCTAAGGTCAGGATGAACTGTTAGTGGGTTCCTTTACTCTTCAATAGTTCAACCTACAGGAAAGCGTTTTGACCATAGGTACGGGGTCCCTAATTTTCAATCGGCAATCCGTGCCCAAGAATAAAAGACTGAGGGTAAACCAGAAATTAACGAGCTCATTCGGACGCTTTGGCAAGTTTTGGCCTCCAGGCAGGAACCGTAACGGGGAGTATTCATAGCGCTGGAACGTCCGATGCTGTGATGCTTCCCGAACTCTCAGGGAGCACAGCGAGTACCAGCCACACGAATAATTGATAGCTAGGTGATGGTACTCCTATGCTTCCTAAACCAACTAACCAAACCCTAGGGTAGCCATAGCAGAGCTACTCAGCGAAATTAAAATTCATCTGGAACCAGGTTAACAATTCTTGACAAAACTGCCAAAAATGAGGAACAATTCACGAGAGGGACACTGGCGCTGAGGACAAAATAAAGTACCAAAAGGTTATCGAGGAGAAGAATCACGTTTTGGCTACTTAAGAAAAGGTGGTTAAACGTAACAGAAATCTAGAAGAGGCCCTTCCAGCTGAGAAAAAGAGTAAGCTTGACGGTCGGTTAAAAAAAGGTATACTGTGCCATCTCCCACAGCAGGACAATCGCATACTCTAAGTGAGGTTGTCAGGGATGACCTCCAAGTATTGATTGTGAATGAGTTCTCCACCAAAAAGAAAGCTCTGCTAACGGTGTGGAACGGCATCGAGGGCAAATTCTCTGAGATGGTTTTTACCTATACCTTGTCCAAAACTGAGGGCCAATACCTCATTTTTAACTCTGGTAAAATGTTCAGGCGATACAGGGTAGACAATTGCGCTGACGAGTTTTCCAGGTAATTTCTTAGACAAAGCTTTACTAAGGCAAGCAATGACTGGGAGGGGTTGAAACCCAAGCTCATATCCGCTAAGGGCATCCTTAGACAGTCTTAGGCTCGTATTTGGTGGCCCCTCATGGGCATTAAGCCAAGCGGACAGGAGCTGATCCGCGGTCTTCAGAGGTTAAATCCACTGGTTCCAATGCATGACTGGATTGTCATTAAGACAGAAGAGCCGCAGAAGACCAGTGCCTCTTGCCTTCTGAGGATTAACAAGGAAAGCAGAGGGAGGCTTGAAAAAAAACATTTACAAATTGCGTTTTGGCGTCAGGAATGTCAAAATTAAAATCCTGCAAAGCCAGGGACCAGAATCCGAGAAAGGTGATGTCGAGCTTGTCGAGTCTTCATTGGAAGTTCCAAAAGGAGGAAAACATCGACGTCAGCTTTATACAAGGACCATGGGTTAATGGCCTCAGAGTGCGAGGCCTCGTAGATAGCCAATATGACCTTAACTACAAATTCCCAAACCAAAACCAAGGTAAACCTAGAACTTGTGTTTTAGCTAAAAAACACTTAAAAGCTTTTTTGTGTCCCAGCCTTAGAACTCCCGATCTGATAGTTGTCAGATTAGAAGACAAAAATACGAATTTTAAAAATGTTGCCTGACAGTTTTCAAAAGATAAACCCTGGGTCATCTTGAACAATCTTCTCCGTTTTTGTAAAAGTGGTGGACAAATTTTAATTGTTGAGACAAATACATACATAAGTGATTTAAACGAATCTCAACCGTGTGTCGATTATTCGTCTATCTTTAGAATAAAGCATTTAAAAAACGACAATACATCGTATTTTGTATAAGGACTTAGGTCTTAAGGCAATGTAAGTTCAATAAACATAAGAAATCAAAGCGGTCAATCAGTAGGTCCCATTTTCCATTGTGAGTCGGAGGCACCAATAATTTGTAGAGTTGTCGCATTTGGGTGACTGAAAATCCAAGAATGATTGTTAAAAATTCTCTCCATCTCCAAAGTGTGTCACTAATGTTAGATGCGGTTTTGAGGCGGTGTGATTGGAATTTACTTATTCGAAAATGAAACTGTCACAACTGTTATGATGAATGGAGGGCGCTACCGAGCTATGATTTATGATTTTTGTATGGCCCGAAGTGGAAGATGTTGGTATTGACGAAGTTTGTTAGATGACGAGTGCTGCGCGCCACACAAGCTACGAAACAATCGCCAAAGTTTACTGACCGTGATATTTCTCGAGGATTTGATCATAATTGTGTAACGAGAACTTGTCATTCAGACACAGACCTTTTTCTTTGGGACCATTTGAAAGATAAGTCCTATGCCAATGCTTCTTTTAAGTGAAGTGAGAGGCGATGAAGCATGAACATTAGATTTTGTATGCAATCACTTGGTTACCCAAGCAACAATTTTTGGTAAAAAATCGGCTAACAAACCGATTTATAACCCGAGGTTATTTACCGAAAAGTAATGAAATCAGTAAAAAAAAAAAATGGTTGCCTGTAAAGTCGGTTTTACGGGCGAAGATTTTACGTGACAACGTCTTTTTCTCGGTAGAATATTTATTGATATGAATATAATTAAATTGCACAATAGGAACAAGGAATTGAATGAAAATAAGAATTGCACAAATTTTTTAAACTAATAATTTACTTAACACTATCAACATTTATCAATAGTATGACATAACCTATAAACTCAGTTTCTCAACTTTTGTGTCAATCTAACAATTAATCAATCAATCATAGTTTACGACAATGAAATATCAGTGTACAATTATTTACCTTTATTGTTGTAGTTGTTGTAAATGACGAATCTAAGCACTCCACATTTTCACTACAGACACAGCTGACGATACTTTAACCACACGTGTGAACTTGTATTATGACGCTTTCTTGTTTTTCCAACGCCAAGAACGTTCGAGAAAGACAAAGACAGAGACACAAGCATGCGCCGATTCAATGCGCCTAATTCTCTAGTGCTGCGCGCGCGGCAGACCGATCATAGTTGAGTGGGAGAGAGACGCAAGGCATTCGGCGGGCCTCTCTCTCGTTCGGTGACTCATCGTTACGTTACCGGGCGTTACACTTTTTCATAAGTGACTCCCTAACAACCTAATTTAAGACGTTGTCACGTCAAAATCACGGCTGGGAAACGTTCCAGAACCATTACCATTACCCGAAATGGTCAGTAACTTTTGAACTTGGGTTTTTTCTTGGTAACAAAAAACCGATTTTAAAGAGTTAAATAATAACTTCTTCTAAACCTGGGTTTTTGTGTGGTAACAAAATTCCAGCTTTAAAAAAATAAAATAATAACTGCTTATTGGAGATTAAATGTTACCGATAAGAAACGGTTAATATCTTACGTTCCGTTGACGTTATTTTGAAGCGTTATGGTGACGTATTTTATTTACCAGTTATTACAGGTAGTAAGGAAACCTACAAATCGGTTTTTTTAATACCTGGTTTGAACGTTGTAGTTAGGTTACTTAAAAACCATTATTTTTCGTCGGTTAGAATTAGGTTACCAAAAAACCCAGTATAATTCCGAAATCAGTTATTTTATAACTATTTATAACTTTCCTGAAAATTAAATTCAATTTAAATAAAAAGAGGTTAAAAAATTACTTTTTACATGTTTTTTTATTCATGTTTAAACTAAACATTTATCTTCTTTAGGAACTTAAAACTAATGATATATATATATATAAATATATAATATATATATATAATACTAGCGGCCCGGTACGTGCTTCGCTACGTATAAGGCATAGTAATAAAAAAAATGATTATTAAGTTCATTTATTCAAACAAAAAAATATTTTAAATTGCTAGCTATTTAAAAGTCCAAATGACCCAAATGATGTATTTATCAGCAAAGAGTAAAAACTAAAAAATAAAAAAGAATTCGGTATCTACTCTCTCTTACTATGGTGGGTCTTTATGGGTTAGTCTAAAACAGTTGGATAAACAATATTTTTTGTTTTTCCATTTTGAGGCAAAATAAAGTTGGCATGTGAAAAACATGATTCCTCCAAATTGACACCACAAACTTGAAGTGTTTGCCCTTGGGCCTTATTTATGGACATCGCAAATGATAAACGCACAGGATATTGTAATCTATTTAATTCAAATGGCATATCAGTTGGAATCATAGGGATACACGGTATCAAACACACTTCTCCTTTTGAATTACCAGTTAAGATTGTAGCTTCAATCAAATTTGGCAATAACTTTTTCACTGCCAGTCTGGTGCCATTACACAGTTTTGGTGCATTAATATTTCGCAATAATATAATCAAAGAACCAATTTTCAGATTCAAGCAATGCGGTGGTAGACCAGCCGGTTCCAATGAATTTAAAAATTCAATTGGATAATTCATTGCCTCATCTTGATTCATAACACTGTCAATTGATTTATATGTCGTGACTACAACTGGCAGTTTCGCTTGAATTTGAAAATTAATGGCATTGATATGAATGTTCTTCGGTGCTAAAATGGCGCGTTCTCTCAACCAATGATGATTTCTGTAATTCTGAAGAATATTCGGAAAAACACATTCATTCAACTTATCTATAGATTGCGCAATTGTACAAAAATTATTCGGTAAAGTGATCAATCCGTTGGTACCGTCGCGTCGATTGGTAATTTGCCATCACCAATTTCTAACAATTGTTTTAAAAGCTCGTGGCAGTTGCATCATCATGTAGGTGTAGGTGAATACGCATGTTAATGTTCAGTGTCAATTTTCGTACATATCTCCAAAGAACTGATGACTTCAAACAGGCATTTATTTCATCAGCAGAAGATCGAGATATGACAGGCAATGTTTGACGAAAGTCCCCTGACAGGAATATCAGAGCATCACCAAAAATCTGTTGATAACCGCGTAAATCTTGCATTGTTCGATTAAATGCTTCTATTGATTTTTTATTCGCCATTGTGCACTCATCCCATAAAATAATTGACATTAATCGCAGAACTTTTGCCACAGCAGAATTTCTCGAAATATTGCAAATTGGAGTTTTAATCACCTGTACATTCAATGGCAATTATAATGCAGTGTGTGCGGTCCGACCAGCTTCTAATAATGTAGCAGCAATTCCCGAAGATGCAAGTGCCAATGCAATTTTCTGTTCCGATCGAATAGTCGCTAAAATCAATGATACAACGAAAGTTTTGCCTGTACCACCAGGTGCATCCAAGAAATATAATCCACCTGCAATTTTGGAAACGGCTTGCATGATTGTTTCATATAGGTACATGTTTTTGTTGAATATTCAATTTGGTGCTATTACAATTTTGTGATTATCAGATGGCATACGATCAAGAGCAATTTTGAACAATAGAACAATAGAACTAATGCGTTATGCTGATGGAAAAACCTTTCTAACTCACGAATAATTTCTCGTCTTGTATTTGAAACAATTGCACTACGTTGATCCAATTCACGATTTTTATCACCAATAAAATAAATTTGCAAAAATTGATGATCAGCGTCGGGGTATATGGCAATAACGAACCAGCTTGATGATAAATCTGGCCCTGAATCTGTCACATGTATGCAATTTTAGGTAGATGTTGAATCAGAATTTGTAAGACTTTATGATTCAGATTGATAGAAACATGGGACAGTCCTGTTGAGGTATTTACCTAAAAACTCGGCATAAAATTATCTCTAATAATTTTAGTAGCACCAAAAGAAGTCATTTGAAATGCCGAATTGTATTGTTGAATATTACTCAAACTGCTTCGACGTTTGAGACGTACCAAAAATAAATGAATACAATGGTTCGGGTGGAGTTTCTAATGTTGGCAATCTCAATTTGCCATTAGCACAACACATTCCGGGCGTTTCACCTGGAAAGTAAGCCGCATCACAATGTGGACATAATGCCACTTGATTCGCATTACGCGTTCGCCGGCCTATGTTTGGTCGTCTTGCTCGTGGCATTTTACCTTCACTCAACAATATTTGGGAAAATATAAACACAAAGCAATAACTCAACAATATTTTGGAAAATATAAACACAACAAAGCAATAATTATCGCTGATAAAATGAAATGACATATGATGACATTAAATTTGTTTGACAGAACTAACGTCAATTTTTTTGTCTTCGATTGGTTTGCCAAAGGTTCAAATTGGCTTTTAAGTTTTAGTACAAATTGTTTGTATATGGGAGTATAGAAAGATGTTGATTTTACACTTTTCCAAGATTTTTTTTTTTTTAAATTTTCTCTACGCACAAACCTTCTCTGGACTTCCACGAATAATTCAAGACCAAAATTAGCCAAATCGGTAAAGGCATTGTTGAGTTATAACATTACAACGAAAAGTGGCATTGATTTTTATATATATAGATATATTTATATAACTTAAGACTAATAAACAAAATTTAATTGGTTGCTGCCCCGTCGCTGAAAAAAATACACAAATTTATTAGAAAAAAAAATAAAAGCAATATTCTATTTTTTAGTTTATTATAGCTACATAAATATATAAATATAACTATATAAAAAGAAATGTGGGTAAAATTAACTTACATTTTTTTCTAGCCTGAAACGGTCCTGTTTCAAGTACGTTTTTATGTATGCGGATCCCTGCGCATCGCTAAAGTTAGGGAACCTCTTCCTGACCGCCTCCAGGATCACTCCAAAAATTTGCTTAAACACATCTAACCGTTTTTTGGTGACCGTCCCGAACCACGAGTATTCGAGGAGCAAAGTTTATTCAGACATGCACCTGGACATTGTGCGAACAGTTTTATTCGCGCTTACTCCTCCAAATGTGCTGAGTTTTCGAATCTATTTAAAAGAAAAACAGAACGAAACGAAAATTTTAGTTATAATATAACACATAGAGAAAAATAATATTAGTAAAAATACATTAGCAAGAAACATTATAAAAAATAGATTAGTAAAAATACAAAAGAATTTACGCATACCAAGGCTTGCTTAAAAACTGGATCAGTCCCAATTTTTGCTTCCAGCTTATCCACCTGGGCTTGATCTTTGATAAGCAACAAGCTGTCGGGAATTTCAGCTGTATCCGTCCTCGCAACTCCAAGGCACAGTTTCTTGATAATAAGGTTCCAGCTAATCTCCGTCTTTTCGACGGAATCCATTTTTAATGTCCCAGCAACATTTCGAGGGACTGGACTTGCTCTTTGTTTAGGCCGCACATTTTGAATTGTTTGTAAGGCAATTTGCTGTTGAGAAGTGTTGGAATCTGAAATGTTCAATAAGAAATATTTTACAACTTATTTTTAAATTGAAACATTAAACAAAAATAATAACATTTTGTATGGAATGATAAGAGTTATATACTTTTGGGCTATGACATCTGCTGCTAAGTACTTCTGGAAACTGCATAGTTTTGAATTGAGACGACAAGTATTTAAGCTTTTTAGGTTTTAGAAAATTTAAATTAAATTAATAAATCGAAAGTACTTACTTATCAAAAATGATTTTGCGCGCTATTTTCTGCCAGTCGTCAAATAGTTCGAGTCATTGTTTGCGTCCAGGAAAAATGCTAGTAATATTTGTACTTGTTTTTTATGGGGAAGTAAAAAAGATGTGATTCGTTTACTTATTTTTTACTAGAGAGTAAAAAAGAAGAGATTTTTTGTACCTATTCTTTGTAAGAAAAGGTGAAATAGGGATACAAATGACCCAAAATAACGTTTCATCCAATAAAAATAATTAAATTTAATATATTCCAAAATGACTTACCTAATATCCTTTTGGACACAATAATCCTGTTGACTCCAACTTCTTTTGTAAACAATCCTTTTGTTTTCGATAAATTACTTTTTTATAATTTTCACAACTCACTTATTAGCACTTAGCAAACTTTACGACTTCACGCCACGCTTAACAAAAACCAACTGACGAAAACATAGTCTGATACTAATATTGGAAAATAGTTTGTGTGGTTGAGTGAGTTTGGTTGTGCAGAGAATACAAATGAGTTAGACTATTTCTGAGGCTCTAGATAGGTAATATTTAGACTAAATATAGATAATATGGAGTACAAAATAGTAATTTTTCAACTTTTACTAAAAAAAGGTTATATTTCAATACAAAATTAAGCTTTTTTAAAACCAAATTTACAATTCAAATAAAATTAGTAAAATATAAACCAATAAAACAAATTATTTTAAAACCAATTTGACTTAACTACCAATAAAATAAGTTTTTCTATAACTAGTTTTACATTTTTAGTAAAACTGGTAAGATTATAGCCGATAAAATAATTACCAAATTCAAATCTAAAAAATCAGTTATTTTAAAGCTGGTTTTGAACTTGATAGCTAGAACTGGTAGTAAATTAACCAGAAAATTGAAAAAAGTAAATAATTGGTAAATATA
The DNA here is from genome assembly GCA_920104205.1 of Eupeodes latifasciatus. NCBI lineage: Eukaryota > Metazoa > Arthropoda > Insecta > Diptera > Syrphidae > Eupeodes > Eupeodes latifasciatus. The sequence goes on along the minus strand of OV049924.1, from coordinate 46,568,910 downwards.
AACCTGATTTATGACCCAGGTTTCAAATAGGATTTTTTAAAGCCAATTTAAAACCTGGGTTATTAAAATACCTAAAAAAAAGGATGCAAAATTACCTGAAACTAACTTTGGGTTTATTCCAGGGTTTGTTTTTACCGAAAATTTCCCTCAGTTAAAAGATAACCTATTTCAAACCATTTTAAAACCAAGGTTATTCCAGGTAAAACTAATAACCGCGGTAATTTTGCTACTGAACTTTTTCTCAACGAAATTCAAATTTCATAAAAGTTTGGAAAATCCATTTTGTTTGGAAAGTCTACTTTTACAGTCGATTTGATTCATGCTCTTGAAAAAAAAGGAGACTTCAGTGATAGAAGCCAAGGACTTTCAACTTATAACTTAAAACACCCTGCATTTTTCGAAATCACAGTATTTAATCTTATCTTAGGAAGAGTACGAGTAATTTAATCAAACCAGTTACTACGAGTATTACCTGCAAACGTTCCCCATGAACCATATGATATATTGTCTTGCAAGGACTTATCTCGTACTTAAGACTTTCTTGTATATGAAAAAAGATAACAATTGATTGCCGCTCATTATAGCCCATTAGGTTATATTTTAGGTACACCCTCTTCCACTTATTACTCGGTTACCATGTGATTTACCTACAAGATATAATGTAGGTATGTTATTTCCCTTTCTGGACCATTTTCGAATAATGACGAATCATAAAATATTTATCCAAATGTAATAGACATATTCTTTGGACGGTCCTTATGCTTTGGAAATCGGGCTCAAGAACACAAAACATCAACAGAAGCATCACCAAGTCCAAAGGCATCATCATCAGGATATACTTTTGCTGTGTATAGTCCCAAGTTGTATTCGACTCCTCGGGGAACACTCGGAGAACAATGAAAAATAATTGGACACATGAGTGGTCATTTGGTCCATTGCATAGTCATTATTTCCGCTCTTCAAAATGAGATACGCCAATTGTTGTCATTCCATTCTATTGAAATAAAGGCCAAAAACGGTGACGACGACGACGACCGATGAAGTCCGACGGACGGGCGGGATAAGGTAAAAGTATTGTGTTTCCATGCGAGTTTTCTATTTGAAATGAAGGTGCGGGGCTTTTTTGATATTGGGTATTGTGTCTTTGGGGTTCATTTATTTTGAATGCAAACAGACATAGAATTGACAGCAAGGTGATGGGCTTTTGCGTGTTGTTGAAATTTAGCTCGATATATTAAAATTGCCTCTCGATATTGTTGTCGGTTAGAACCCCAACCCCCTTCGAACAATAAGGGTTGAAATAGAAGTTTTTCATTTGCATTTCTGTAATGCAAGTTGGCGCTTCTGTTTGTTAGAAATATATTTGAAGATTGATGACAGAGAGTGCATCAATTGTGGAAATGCATCGAAGCTGATTAGTTTTTGTTGAGTTGGGGGGAGGGAGAGGAGAGAAATGTAATTTTGAAAATGCCATCGGATATGTATTTATAAATGTAATGGTTATGGGGGAGAATAAACCATAATACTCACTTCCAAGGGGGAATCTTAGGATTTAAAGGATTGAAACTGCACAAATCCATTTACATTTACGTAAATTAATGCATTCGAATGGTCTGAAGACAGAAATCAAAAAGCTTATTGATGTTTAAGACTCTTATATGAAGAAGTAAGAAGTTTAATTGGAACCACGCATATTGATTTCGACCTTAATTAAAGTTATGAAACATTCTAGAGAATTTTTGTTTTATCAGCCAGATATTGCATTAAGAATGGCAGTTAGAACCAGGAATAATTATTCAAAAGTTCACAGTTCTTTTTAGTTAAAAAAAAGGTTAAGTTGAGGACATTGCATCTTGATTGGTCAACTCGAAATCTATTCTTCTGTCAAACTAGACTCTAGAACAACAAATCCACAAATATGCCAAAATTTACGTTTTTAATTTTTTTTAACTCAAAAACGAACCAATAGGTTTTTATGAAATTGTCTCTAATTGTTTTTTCTTAACTTGGCTTCTTTCAATAAAAAAAAATATGTTTTTGTATTGCTCCAAAAGGGTACTCCACATAGAATAGTTGTTTTCTTTTTAAATTTTCTCAGGAACTCATTATCCGATTTCAATAATTTTTCAATTCCCATAGGAAGTTATTGTAATCGGTCCAATTTGTCGAATTGAAAATGTAGACATTTCTCGACGTTTCAAGGTTACTAGAATCTAAATAAAAGATTTTTAGAGAGATTTCTGTGAGTGTGTGTGTACGTTCCTTCGTTTGTACGCGTGTATTCGGGATTCCATTTTTCGTCGTTCATATCTCAAAAACCATGAAAGATATCGACTTAAAATAAATTTTGTTATACAGACAACATAAAGATGCAGAATGGACTCTTAAATGAATTGGGTGGGTGTTTTTTTTGAAAATTTTGGTTAACCCAAAATATCTCCCGAACCAATAACGCTTGTTTTAAAAAATCAAAAAACCTGAAAAAAAATAATTGTCACCTCGAATATTTCACGAACAAAAAATGTTTTTGTCTCTAAAATAATGTTAGAAAACGTTGAATGAAGTTTTTGACATCTGATCAAATTTTAAGAAAAATCGGATTTACAGGATTTTTATAAAAATAAAACCCTAAAAAAAATGTACTAAAAATTGGTTAAAATTGATTTTCGACTCAAATATCTTTTCAAAATTTAAAAATATTGGCTCCAAACTAATTTCATCTTATACAAAATATTTTTTTCGACATTCTGTAAAATTCTTATAAAAAATACAACAGTCATTTTTTTCATACAAATTAAAATCTACACAAAATAGTACTCAAAGTTGGTAAAAATTGATGTTCGATTCTCGATATCTCGTGAATAATTGTAGGTATTCTAAATCTAATCTGTATATGTTTATATCTTAATATCTACACTAATATTATAAAGAGGAAAGATTTGTATTTTTGTATGTAACGAATAAACTCAAAAAGTACTGGACCGATTTTAATAATTCTTTTTTCATTAGAAAGCCACATTATCACTGAGTAACATAGGCTATATTTAGAACTAGATTACTATAAAAATCTTAAGAAATTCCTATTAAAACCAAACGAAGGTGTAAAAAAATTAGCCATAAAATGTCTTTCATCGCATACGCTGCGAAGAGTATTAATGATAGGACAAAAAAATGTTTTCTAATTTAGTGAATCATCGTCGTTTTAATTAGCATGCTTATAACTTAAATATCTATAACTATTTATGTCTACCCGTGCAAAGCCGGGACGGGCCGCTAGTATATATATAGATCATGCGTCGCGTTATTTGTCCGCGATGGTTTCCTAAACCACTTAACCGATTTTAATCAAAATTGTACAACGTGTGCCTGTGCAGTTTGATTTAACTTGAAAGATAGGATAGCTTACATCTCAATTTATGATCGAAATATTATTTTTTTGCAAATAGTTTGTCTATTATTTGAAAGTCACAATTATCCGTTAGCTCCGATTCTAACAGATGGCGACATTATGTTGACTGGATTGAGTAATTATTCAATAGATTGCGCTTTGTCAAACTTCCAAACGTTTCATATAAGCTACAATTTAATAGCATAACCACCACATGTTGCTGAGGCTAAAGTATAGGTTAAATTTATTTTGTATAGAAAACGAAATACAGTGAATTTTAGTATTTCAATTTCTGGTGTTAGCATAGTCGGCCACGTGTTTCTTAGAATGAAGTATAAATTAAATTCATGTTATAGTGAAATTATTCCTGCCCTTTAATTATTGGAGCTTCGTTATTCAAAACTCTAATTAAACTATACACATATAAGTCTTATAACATAGTTATATTACTAGGCCAAGCAATGTCCATTTGTGGTTTAGATTGTTAAAACCCATGTTTTGAATCCCAAACCAGTACATTTTTATACCAGGTTTAACGTTTCCATCTTCGTTCGTAAATAATAATTTCATTGTAATAAGCGGTAACGGTAGTAGAAAATAAGTCATGAAGGTCGCCATGTTTTTTTATAAATGGCATCTACATATTATGTAAAAAAGCATGGCAGTACCCATGTCTGATTTTCACATACCGTACGCCCTTTACAACAATGTAATATCGCACCTCCGGTGGTACAACGACGTAAGTGCAAATTTTGAATTTTCTCAGTTAAGTATGTCACAACTCTTAAAAAAGGTATTTGCTTCCAATAAAACAAAGACCTAATTGAAACTGTTCTATTTGTGTCCAGAGGACAGATATGTCTTTGTAACGTTACAATGTTTTCAAACTAAAGTATCGCAAGAACATTGACTTATCTGTCACTTGTGTTTCAAATCTGCAACGAACACTGCTTTGATTAGTCAGACAACGACCTATTTGTATGAGTTCCAAAACTTTTTGTATAATAATTGTTTTATTATTTTCGGTCGAACAAAGTCGTAAGTGCACGTTATGACAGTTTTCTGTTGAATTTTTTAAATATTTTCCTAATATTTCAGTGAGACATCGACACAAGTGTTAAGTTTATTTATTACAAATCACTATTTTGTTTATGTGTACTAAAATTATTATTAACACTGCTAGAAGCAGACAAAAATGATTGAACTTCCAAAAACTGTGTTTAATTACCCTTTAATAAATAGTTTTTTTTCATACAAAAAAAAATTGTATGCTTTTTTTAATAAAACCCGTTTTCAAAATGTTAAATCGTGTTTTCCGAAGAACCGAATTTTTTACATTTACGTCATTGTACCACCGGAGGTGCGATATGACAAAAAATGCAACGTATGGCCGAGTCAGCTAGTAAGATATAAACATTTTGAAGAAATGCTACTAGATTTGGTAAAAATTGATTTTGTACTATAAATCTCGTTAACAAAAATAGATCTTAAAAGCAAACTATTTCATCATATATAAAATATTGTAGTAAGCAATTTTGAGTTGTTTAAAAAAAAATTCAACTGACAACTTTTTTAACAAAATACTAAAACCTACAGAAAAAAAACTGATAAGAAATAGTTTTCGACTCAACTATTAGGAGAACAAATAAAGATATTGACTTCAAATTATTTATATCACACTAAATATTGTTATGAATATTATGTTAAAGTTTTAGGCAAGACAAATCGACTGACTAAACAGGAAGTTATCAATGTGGGTCGCACCACAACCATTTTTTTTTTGTTGAAGCCAGAATCCAGACAATAAAATTCTATAAAATCTTGAAAATCCAAAAACCAGAAAACTCAATAACCAAAAAACAAAAAGTCCAGAAAACTCAAAATTAAAAAAAAATTAAAATGTTTGCAAATTGTTTTTTTTTTTTGACGTGACAACGTCTTAAATTAGGTTGCGGCTTGGAGTCACTTATGAAAAAGTGTAACGCCCGGTAACGTTACGATGAGTCACCGAACGAGAGAGAGGCCCGCCGAATGCCTTGCGTCTCTCTCCCACTCAACTATGATCGGTCTGCCGCGCCGCGCGCGCAGCACTAGAGAATTAGGCACATTGAATCGGCGCATGCTTGTGTCTCTGTCTTTGTCTTTCTCGAACGTTCTTGGCGTTGGAAAAACAAGAAAGCGTCATAATACAAGTTCACACGTGTGGTTAAAGTATCGTCAGCTGTGTCTGTAGTGAAAATGTGGAGTGCTTAGATTCGTCATTTACAACAACTACAACAATAAAGGTAAATAATTGTACACTGATATTTCATTATCGTAAACTATGATTGATTGATTAATTGTTAGATTGACACAAAAGTTGAAAAACTGAGTTTATAGGTTATGTCATACTATTGATAAATGTTGATAGTGTTAAGTAAATTATTAGTTTAAAAAATTTGTGCAATTCTTATTTTCATTCAATTCCTTGTTCCTATTGTGCAATTTAATTATATTCATATCAATAAATATTCTACCGAGAAAAAGACGTTGTCACGTAAAATCTTCGCCCTTAAAACCGACTTTACAGGCAACCATTTTTTTGCTTTGAATTTTCTATCTATTGTTTTATTATAATTCATTAAAAAACACTGTACCTACCCATCCTTGTTCCTGTGCGTTATGTTGATGCTTGTCGGTTGAAAAATATTTTAAAGGTATTTGTGAGGAACATAAATTTCTCATCTTTTTAAATTAATTTCTTACTGGTTGCTGAAAAGCAACTTAAAAAATGTTTCTTTTCGCAAACAAAAAAGAAAAGAAAATCCTTCCATTGAACCCCTTTAAAAACTGTCTCTTGTTGCAGAAATTTGTACATCTTTTGTTCCAAAATATGCTAATGTCACGGCAATTTGCATTCAAATCGACACACAGAGAAAAAAACAAATTGATGAATTAGAAGCAATTTTCAATGAACAAAAAAGAAACGAACAATCATTCTCAGAAAAATGATTAACGAACAAAAATTCTTTTCGAAGATTTGTTTTTTTCTTCAAACATCTCACGCGATGCTTCACAAAGGAATGTTGCACATCGAAATCAGTTAACAAGAAATAACAACAAAAAAAAAAAAGAAAAATATCAAACAAATTTATAACTTTGTCAATTCTACCATAAATTTTAAGTTTGTTTTAGTTTATAAAAGAAAAATATAAACATCTCCCAACATGTAGTTCCCACAACTCAAATATAGTACTACTTAAAAAAAAGAAACGATTTACCAACTCAAAAAGAAACTTACCCAAAGCAACTTGTGAAACGTGCACCGATATTTCTTATTCAACATTTTTAGCTGAGTAAAACCTCCTCCCCTCCGACTAACCCGGCATCAGAATCAAATAAAAGCTTTTTTTTCTGATTACGCCCTTGGCATTTATCCATGGTTACACGAAACTCGATATACGAAAGCAGCAAGGATTCTTTGTTTTTGGGGAAAAGAATCCTTTGTTCGGTTTGTTCCTGATGCATCCCGCGGTAGTATATTATTCTACTCATCCCAAAGCCAAGCATGCGAGACCCTGAGAAATCCTAAGCAGCAAGCGAACTATAACCTTTTTTTGTTATTTGTTGACAAAAGTGTCAGATGCAAAGAGCAAAGAGTTGGATTTAAGTGCCAATGCCAAGGTAGTACGCTTCCCTCGCTGTGTTACCTTGGAATCGAGCTAAGACCAAGGACACACATAACATAAAGTTTTTGCACTGCTATACGCTATTTCTATTATATATACACAAAGCTTAATCCAAGGACAATAAAATATTCAACGAACAAGAGCCACATGTATACCACCACCAACCAACTATCATCACTATACCAATCCAATCGTCCTCCTTCCATTATATGACCACCGTCATCATTCCATTGCATCATATCCTTTTATAAGATCGACGACTACGACGACGACGACGGTAGAGCTTTGAAAAAGGAGAATGTCATGGTGACTCTGTGTGACTTCATGCTGACTTGTTTCCTATTTCTTTATTTCTTGAATTCACTTTTTGTTGTTGTTGGATTGTGCTCCGTACTAATTTATATTTAGTTAGCACGTATCATTACCGGAATGACAAAATAATTGCCAATAAGGATCCGCTGACGACAAAACGACAACGATACGTATAACGAGGATGGCACGAGACGCGCGAATGTTCAGGATCAGGAGTTTGAAGAAATTGTACGTTTTTGGTCCTTTTTTTTTCTTGTTGAAGAAATTTGCAAATTAAGGAAGTAGAGCGAGGAAGAAATAATATTGTAGATAAAATTATAGATTTCAACACGGATTTTTTTTGAATTGTGAATCATTACTTTGAATTTTAATGCAGTTTCCTGACTCCATGTTTCTCCTCTTTCTTTTTACCAAATAAAAGAAAAAAAAATGTATGGAATTCCTTTTTTGAATTTATATATATGAGTGAAAAAGTGTTGTTAGATTATATCTTCAGTTAATTTTTTAGATTTTTCATTCTGAAGTTAAATAACAACCCTGTCATTTAAAAAAATTGAATTTAAAATTTAGTCTAAGTAAGTTAGAACTTCTTTATATAAATTTTTATACCACTTTTTGTATAAATTAGGATGAATTAGTCAACATTTTTTTAATGTTTTATAAATAATATTTTTTACCAAAACAAAAATTTTTTAAAAGTATTTTAATGAGCCCTGTATGAGCACTATCGACAACATTTTTTACGGTTTAGTAATTTTAAAAAATCTCCAATTTGTATGGCTTGGGGTCGTTTTAAAGGTTTAATTTAAACACAATAATTTGAAAGATTGATCAAAGTATGAAAAAAGTTTTAAGTTAAGTTTAAATATATTTTTGGTACCCTAGAGTAAATATTTCAACCTCAATTTTAACGAAAAGAAAAAGAGGCTGGGATGCGGCCCACACTGATAACTTTCCGTCCCGTCTGTCGATTAGTCCTGCTTAAAAGGTTTGTAGGTTTTCGTGTTTTGTTAAAAAAGTTTTTAGTTGAATTATTCTAAAAAAATTACTTAAAATTAACAACAATATTTTGCATACTATAATATAATTTTGAATGTTAATGTTGTCTTCTTATTTCGCTCAATTCAAACTAAACTTACAAATTAAATTTAATACAAACTAAATATGTATCAATTTTTACCAAATTTGCGTACTATTTTTTTTAGATTTTATTTTTTATAAAAAAACGGACTGTTGGATTTTTATAAAAAAAAAATTACTGAATATCGAAAATAATATTTTTTTTTTTAAATAAAATAAGTTTGAAGCCAATATTTGTAATTTTTGAAAAGCTATTTTAGTAGAAATTAAATTTTTACAAGTTTTAGTATTGTTTTTTTTTTAGGTTTTTATTTTTTGTAAAAAAAACTGTCAATTCGATTTTTTTTTCAAAATTTTAAAGAATGTTGAAAACAATATTTCTTAAAAGATAAAATTAGTTTGAAGCCAATGTCTCAAATTTTTGAAAAGATATTTACGTCGAAAAAGAATTTTTATTAACTTTTATACATTTTGTTTTAGGTTTTTATTTTTTGTAAAAAAAAAACTGTCAATTCGATTTTTCTCAAAATGTTTCCTTATGTTGTAAACAATATTTCTTATAAGTTTAAAGTAGTAAGAAGCTATTATCTCAAATTTTTGAAAAGATATTTGAGTCCAAAATCAATTTTTACCAACTTTCATTAATTTTTTTGTTTGGGTTTTTATTTTTTTGTAAAAAAACTGTCAATTCGATTTTTCTCAACATTTTTCAGAATGTTAAAAACAATATTTCTTATAAGATAAAATAAATTTGAAGTCTTTTTCTCAAGTTTTTGAAAAGATATTTAGATCGAAATTCAATTTTTACCAACTTTGAGTAATGTTTTTTTTTAGGTTTTTATTTTTTATAAAAAAAACTGTTAATTAGATTTTTCTCAAAATTTTATCAGATGTCAAAAACATTATTCTTCGTTGCACAAAATTGTTTTGGAGACGAAATCATATTTAAGTCGTAAAATTTTCGAGGTGACAAATTTTTTTTTCAATTCTTTTGATTTATAAAAAAAACCGTTAATTCGATTTTTTTTCAAAATATACTTCTTTTGTATCACGTTACACGTTACATAATATAAAATTTAATTCAAGTATCTAGCGTCATTGGTTCATTAGCTATTTAGGGTTAACCAAAATTTTCACCTTTCTTAAAACTGCTATGGTAAAAAAAACCACCCACGCAATTTTCTTGAGAGCCCTTTCTGCATCTTTCTGCCTTATTATCTGTATAACAAAATTTATGTGAAGTCGATATCTCTTCTGGTTCTTTAGCTATGGACGACGAAAAAAACGTCGCGAACGTACGTACACACACACGCACAAACATCTTTCTAAAAATCTTTTATTTCGACTCTAGGGACTTTGAAACGTCGAGAAATGTCAAAATTTTCAATTTGACAAATTGGACCCATTACAATAACTTCCTATGGGAAGTTAATAAAGAAAAAGACTACTTTTGGGAACACCAGAAGTTGCTAGAACAGGATTGGAACGAGCGCATCAAGGTAAGTAGTAATCCATTTCAGGAATGGTGGTTCAAAACCTAAGGAGGAGAGTTTAAAGACTAAAAGATTATGAGAAATTTTGTCAAACGCTTTGCTGAAGTCAGTGGAGAACATATCAACTTCATTCCCGTTTTCTATGGCTCTTAGAGTGAATGAAAAGAACTCTACAAAGTCTGTGTTGGTAGCCGTGCTGTGCTGGGATAGTTAGGAATCTACAACGGAAACTGAGGAGTTCATATAGAATGCTTTCAAAACTGTTTGGAATATGACAAAGTTTAGCAATTGGTCGATCTTTCTCTTTCGATCCCTTCTTGTGAATTTGAGTTATTAAAGACGTTTTCCATATTTAAGGAAAAGTTTCTTGAGGAATGATGAGGATAAATAAAAATTTTTAGATAGTGGAGCTGAAAGAGAAGAGGAACATTTTTTTAAGGCAAATGTCATTAAGACCATCAGGGTTCGGAGTGAACTCATCATTAAGTTGAGGAAATTGGTTTTCAATGGCTGATGGAGAAAAACGAAAAATTTGGTAAATACTCAAAATAGGTCCGAGCTGGTGTAAAAAAATCTTGTGAGAATACATTTTTAAAATATAATGCAAGTAATTAGCTATTGCTGTATTGGAATTTTCATTATTGAAAAGGACAAGGAGGATGTATACCCATCTGACTTTTTTTTTGTGATTAACGCACTTTAACAAGGATTTAAGATCGTTGATAAGATTAGCTTCATTTTTATGTAAATATTCTTGGTCTAGAGAATTGTATAGACCATTGAAATGAATACTCCAAGATACTTAGAGTAGTCAGTTGGATTATCCCAAGGCGGGGCTAATTGAGCAATTCGACGTCGTCGGTAGGAAGGGACATGAAGTGAAATTGAATAGTGTAGTTCATTGTAAAAACTGTTAGTGAAAAGACATATTCTCGAAATCAAATGGAATTTTGTTAATATAATTATTAAATTGGGAAAATTGGGCTTTATGAAAATCATCAAAATAGGATGTGAAGTGGTAGTAACAAGATAGTTGATAATTTTTAACAGCTGAAAGAATTTGGGGGGCAGAGAATGACTGATAAGTTATCTGGTAGGTTCTAGTTGTCGGTTCATAATAATTTAGAACGCCACTCACTTGGCTGAAGTTAAATGATCTACAAAAAGACATTCTTTTTTGTCAAGGAGGAATTACAAGTGTAATTTGATTCGTAATGTGACACTGTCCATTAGCAATAATAGTAAAATTTTAGTTGAAGACTGGAGAGTCTCACCTAAAGAATCTTTTTCGTATCACTTTAGGATACTCTTCTCTATAGACAGGAACTTTACTGAAAAGAAACCTTACAGGAACAAAACTAGAACGAATTGGACAGAGTACGAAAAATGGCTGAAAGACTGTATTGATCCACCAGAGGATAATACAAGTCTAAGTACTTCAACCATTGACACTGTTGTCCAAAACTTGTCTAGCAAAATGAGAATGTCTTTTGAAAAACACTGCCCTTTATCTCGTTCCAATAACTCCACTAACCCACCCTGGTGGAATGGTGTACTAAAGAAACGCAGAACAGAGGTCAGAAAACTGTTCAATAAAACTAAACTGAGTAAATAAGAAGAGGACTTAAAGTATTATAGAGCCGCACTTAACATTTACACCAAAGAGTTAAGGAAGGCCAAAAAGGAAATGAAAACTCATTTCTCCGGTTGTAAAAACCCAGAAAGTTCTGATTGCTTGCAATCGAACACGCTGGATTTTACTCACACGGAATCGAATTTAGAACTTAATCAGGTTATTACTGAGCAGAAGATTATCTGGGAAATAAACTCGTTCAAACCCTATAAATCAGCGGGACCAGACGAAATTTTTCCAGCTCTTCTTCAAAATGCTCTTAAAGTAATAACTCCGTTGCTTAGGGTAATCTTCATAAGTTGTATCAAACTTAGATACGTCCCTAATAGCTGGAAAAAGGTCAAGGTAGTCTTTATCCCAAAAGCAAGGAAACCGACTCACTCGACCGCTCAGGATTATAGACACTAGAGAGGATAATTGATCTACATGTTACAGAACTTCTCAACGAACACAACTTGTGCAACTACCAACACGCCTACCTTAAAGGTAAATCATTGGAGACTGCCTTGCATGAAGTAGTTTCATATATTGAGAAAAGTCTTGAACATAAAGAATATACCCTGGCAGCATTTCTTGATATCGAGAGTTCGTTTAATAACGTTAAAACGGAATCAATCAAAACTGCCTTAGTTGAAGTTGGAGTTGAATCTGTCATTGTCGATTGGATCTTCATCACCATGTTAAATGGCAGAATTATCAACTCTCAATTAGGAGTTAGCACTATCAAGAAAACAGTTACTAGAGGCACACCACAGGGAGGATTCATCTCACCCCTGCTCTGGATCCTCGTAGTCAACAAAATTCTCACAAAGTTCAAAGATCAGGGCATTAAAATCGTAGCATGGGAAGGAACTAAATAAAATCTGCCACACTAACCAGGTAAAGCTCTGCTGGGTTCCTGGACATAGCAATATAGGAGGGAATGATATAGTAGATGAACTAGCCAAGAAAGGGTCAGAAGCTGACATAAGTAGTAGCGACCATTCAGGTAGGGGACCACTCGTCCCGATTGGGGTACTCAAAAGGAAGATAGACCTTAAACTAAAAGAGAAAATCAATAACTCCTGGAAATCCAGGGACGATTGCGTAATCTCTAGAAGTTTATGGCCTAACACAAATGAAAAGGAAACTCGGTATATTCTATCGCTGAGTAAAAAGAACATCAAAATCTTGATAGGTGTACTAACAGGTCATTGCGCCATTGGCACAATGGTTAACAGGATAGGGGCATTTGCACCCGATTTTTGTAGGAGCTGTCAGAATGAGGAGGAAATAGAAACCATTAAACACCTGCTCTGTGATTGTCCGAACCTCCAAACCAGCCGACTCCGTCATTTCGGAAACAGGTTTGTTGGAGAACTGGATGATCTAGCACAGGTCTCAATGGCAAACATGAGGAAATTTATAGATAGCACAGGCTGGTTCGTTAACGAGCCAGTCTACGCTAATCGGCAAAATTGAGGAGCATCGATGCTAACTTTTACTTTTTTACAGGGGATCACAATGGACCAGTAGGCCCCCGTGTACGCAACAGCTTCGTGCTGTGCACACCCCTTATAACCTAACCTAACCTGACACTGTCCATTTAAGGTGTGGAAGGTTGAAGTCCCCAAAAATTAAAACTTCATTGAGGCGTCGCATTTTTTTTAAGTGATCGATCGCACAAACAGTAATTTCATATTTTTGTAACAGTTGGGAGGTCAAGGTCAGGATGTAGAAGCACATAAGATAAACAGGCGTTTTAAGAAATTTTATTTTAACTGAAACCAAATCAACTTCAGACGTGATAGAGATTGAGAAGAGTTAAGAGTTGTATGTATTTTTGATTGCTATAAGGACGATGAAATAGTTTAATTTCAAAATCTATTTTTGCTAACGAGATTTTTAGTCGAAACATAATTTTTACCAATTTTAGTAGCAAGGTTCCAAGAATGTTTATTTCAAGTTCAAGACTTCATACATTCAGAATATGTTGTATCTCAAAAACAAGGAAATACATAAACATGACACAGAAAGAACTTTCAGTAGATATTAAGTGGGCGTTATTTTCTAAAGCTATTTAAAAACAAAAAGTGAAGTCTAGGTTGATCTTAAATTTAACAAAAATAATATTGCTATTAAATTAAATTTTATTTTGCACATCGCAAAATTAAACAGAATTCAGTTGGATTTAAAAAAAAATGAGTTGATAGTTTTCTTATAAATCAAAAAAGCCGACAAAAAAATATGTATGTTTTAAGCTCAAAACTTTGAAGAAAAAGAATTGATATTACCGTCAAAATATTTAAATGATACAAAAGAGGCAGTTTTGACATATGCTTAAATTTTAAGAAAAATTCAACTGGCAGTGTTCTTATAAAAAAAGTGATAGTCAATTGGTTTACACTCTCGAATATCTCTACAGAAAACAGCTTTAACTCAAATTGTTTTCTGTTTTTGTATACTTTTCGCAATTCTTTAATAACAATTTGGTTTATTAAAAAAAAATGTCAGGTGAAGTTTTTGCGGGCACCCCAGTCTCTTTTTATAATTTTCATCAGTATAAATTCATACCAATGATGACGTGCCAGTAGAAATTTGCATTTTAAAGTTTTCTTCATAAGCAAAATTGTTTTTAAAGAACTTCGAAAAATATACATACCAGAAATTTGGTTTATTTTTATGGTGCACAAAGCCAATGTCATATTTTTATTCTCTAAGGATGGCTTATTCAAATCCTTTTTATAGAAAAGGTTACGTGAGTCAATCTTAAATTCTCATGCATCATAGAAAACCTTTCGCAGTTTAAATCATATTCATGCAAGAGAAAAATAAAAACAATTTTACGAGTTCATAAATCTACATTGACAATTTATGCGAAGAAAAATCATCATCAAAATAAGAATGAAAAAAAAACGAACTAAAATATAAATATTGCAGAACTCCACTGAGACGATGAAGCCATCTCCAGAAGCAGACTTATACCAGCAACAACAACAACAACAACAGAAGAAAAAATGATATGATTGTCAGTGGAACGGAAGATTTATGAGCTGAATCCGAAATAACCCTTCATGCCCATATGGACCATTGCCGGTTACACTTTGCCATCATCATCGTGCCATGCCACAAGTTACCCCCAGTTACACATCACCTACCCCCTTTTTTTGCAGTATCTAGTATAGTTGAGCTCATAATTGAAATGAGCTATATACACTACTCGTAGTCGTAGAAATAAAAGAAGAAAAAGATTGCTAAAGTGTAGAATTTTTTTGCATAATCATTTTGTTGCTTACAAAATTTTCCATCATCAGTATTGCTGGCTGGTAAACACCCCGCAGACAAAGGACTCTTTCTTTTTTATTTTAGGCTACTCGCTGCTCAATACCTTACTGTGGAAGGAAAGGATCCCGAGTTAAAGTCGGATGGGAAGGATGGTCGATGACGTTCTCTTCTACTCTCTATAGTCTTTTGGTTGTTGATGCTTTACGAATCGTTCCGCATAATATTCTCATTAATCATAAACAAAGTTATCATGCGAAAGTCAAACAATGAATGGGCGAGACGTTGAATTGAATCCCCAAAACCACCGCCACCGTCGTCGTCGACCGTCCAAAAGCATCCTGAGGAGGAGATACTCCTCTCTCTAGCTTCTCAAAAACGGGTGTTAGAGATGTATATCTAGACTGTTTTTGTATGAATAAAAGTTGTGTTTAGCATTTGCAATGTGAAAGAAAACCCTTCTCGGGTATGAGATAGATTTTTAATTTGTATCCTTTTTTCTGAATTCAAAAAAAGGATGACAGAGCATCAGGAGAGGTCTGCTCCTGGCATTATGCATTCCACAGAATTAGATAATTTTAAGTGACCATGAAATATCTGCAATGGTCAGGCTCAAGTCAACGAGTTGTTGTTATCGTTTTCTGCCCTCCGTCATCACGTTACTTTAAATAAGCATCATCAGGGTAATATTCGAGTCCTTAAACAAACACAAGAGTATATACGTTGTCCTAAAGAGTTAATGGGCTTGTCCCTAATGTAGCATAGACAAAAAAGGTAATTATAAATTTCTGGTGTTTGCTTTAATTTGAGTGATGAATCTGTTTTTGAAAGGTATGAAAGAAGAAGTCAAATTGAAGAACAGTAACAGTAAGTGTACAAGGTAAAGGAGTTTATGTTTTTAAATAAAAACAACCGCTTCTGGGTGTGTGTTGCAAGTTGACAGAAATGGAATTTTCTGATAACTCAGAGCAAATTTAATATGGAAGTACTTTGCAAGAGATGCTCTCTGAGGTTTCTATAACTTCCTTTCAAATGGCAGTAGCACTAAGCAAAAGCCGCTTAGGAAAAAGGTAAAAATGTGTTAAAAATGTGAAAGTAATGCAATTAGTATTCTACATTTTAGTTTCTCTAAGAAAATATAATTAAACTTGTGGTCTTACTATTCCTTACAAAAAATAATGTATTTTATTTTTTCATGCGATTGAGGAAGGTAGGTATACATTTTAGGGCAAGTTTTGGATTCTTTAAGTTTAACTTCCTTCAGAAGGAAAGTTTAATTTTTGTATCTAACTACTAAAAATAACGGTAAATGTCATAGAATCATAATAAAAATTTAAATTTTTAGAGAATCAATGAGTTTTATTTTATGTACAATTGTACACTAAAGGATAAAATCAATAAGTGTAAGAAACATTTTCGAAATTTCAGTGATTTTTCTAAATGCTGTATTTTAATGGTCGTTGAAATTTGAACGGCATACTCCACGCAATTTTGGAGGAGAATAATTTCTTTTTCTTTTGAATCTATACGAGCTTAAAGAAATAGATTAGTAAAGTCTTGATCTGGACCGGACTTACTCAGCTACAATCAGGGCTTTTTACTTGTATTGATGAGTTTGATGATTTAGATTTTAATTAAAAATTGTTCTTTTGACTTTGATCGACGATATCTCAACAACTAATAGTAATAGATTGAACTAAAGGGCGCCTTTTAAATTTGAAATTAATGTTCTACACAAATATCTTCCAACCTTTAACAAAACTTTAATTTTACTATGACATGAATTCTAAAAAAGAAGAAGATGAAAAACTATCGGTTTTTGCTTACAGCTAATCTACACTTAATATTATAAAGAGGAAAGATTTGTATTTTTGTATGTAACGAATAAACTCAAAAAGTACTGGACCGATTTTAATAATTATTTTTTCATTAGAAAGCTACATTATCACTGAGTAACATAGGCTATATCTACACTAATATTTTAAAGAGGAAAGATTTGTATTTTTGTATGTAACGAATAAAATCAAAAAGTACTGGACCGATTTCATTAATTTTTTTTTTCATTAGAAAGCTACATTATCACTGAGTAACATAGGCTATATTTAGTACTAGATTACTATAAAAATCCTTAGAAATTCCTATTAAAACCAAACGAAGGTATAAAAATATTAGCCATAAAATGTCTTTCACCGCATACGCTGCGAAGAGTATTAATGATAGGACAAAAAAAAGTTTTCGAATTTAGTGATTCATGGTCGTTTTAATTAGCATGTCTATAACTTAAATAACTGTACCTATTTATGTCTACCCGTGCGAAGCCGGGACCGGCCGCTAGTAATCTATACAATAAGTCAAATTCAAAACTTTGTACCACAGCAAGATAGATTGATAAAGATTTATTTAACTTTTCAAATTAAAACATGTATACAATTTTTAACATAAATCTATTAGGGCCCGATGGGCCATCAGCCAGATTATAGCCTAGCTTAAATAATTTACAATTTTTAGATGGTTGGATACATTGGCGCAAAATTTTAGACGATTTAGTACGATGTTAAATCATTTTTTGTATGATTTAGATTTAGATAGATTTTTATTTCTCGTCTTATATAATTTACATAGTTTACAAAAATAAAAAAAACCATGGCATTCTGCCGTCTGCCTAGTTGACAAAACATAAATTGAAAACTAATTTTTTATGAAATATAATTTATAAATAAACAATTTAGGTACATGAATTAAAAAGTTTTTTTTTGAATAGTTTACTATTGAAATAAAATATTATCTTCAGAAACTCTCATTAACAATTCTCCCCCTATAATTAAAAGCCAGTTTGCAGTACATATACAGTTTTTT
Organism: Eupeodes latifasciatus; assembly: GCA_920104205.1. NCBI lineage: Eukaryota > Metazoa > Arthropoda > Insecta > Diptera > Syrphidae > Eupeodes > Eupeodes latifasciatus. The sequence goes on along the minus strand of OV049924.1, from coordinate 46,551,219 downwards.
AACGTCGACTTCGTTCAACAATGATACAATTTCATTTTCAATCAAAAATCCCGTTCCAAGAACATTTCTCCTGATGTCTTTAAGAATTGGACATTTACCCATGAAGTGTAATACATCTTCTCTCACTTGTAGATTACATAAGGAGCATAATATTGGTAAATCCTCCCTATGTGGAATGAAGTTAAGAGGTACAAGTTCACCACGTAGCTTAACCATCATCGAAATCTCCTCTACGCTGAATTCATCCCGAAAATAGTTCTTCGCCTTCAAATTGTGATTGAGTTGACTGTAAATTGCTCTGTGCAGAGACCCAGTTGCTTCGTTAAGGCATTTTCTCCATAACATATCATCCACTTTTGCAATTAGGTGATACAGTGATTCTTTCCAGTGATTGAAATCAAAGTTATCAATGTTAAGGTCCATGTCACTCTTCCTAGCAAGTTTCATCCATTCTGCATACCATCCTGACCTATTTCGAATAGTTTGAAGTGCCACTATCTTCGGTAGCCGGTAATTATCCATATTCATGATTTTGAGCACATAATCAATCTGCATTCTAAGTGTTCGTACAAAGAGTGACTATATAGTTCGGCGTATTTGGTGGCAGCCGAAAGATCCTTTTAACGTAGAAGCGTAACAATTTTTCACATCTTCATATTTCTTCCCTCCCCATACTTGAGCTGCATAGAACAAGATTGATTCTGCTACTGCCTTAAAAACAGTGTACTTACTGCTGTGTGCGATATTTTTGTTTGAGAAACACCTACTCCAAGATGCGCTGATGGCGGCTTTTGCACTTGTAAGCTTTTTTTTTTAAGATGCGTTTCCATATTTAAATTTTTTGTCAAAATCACTCCAAGGTATTTGAACTCTTTGACAATTTCTATATTTTCACCATTGTAGTTCCATTTTTCATTGAGGCAGTTTCTACCTCCTCCGTTCTTGAAAATCATGATCTTGGACTTTTCCATGTTAACTATTAGGTTCCATATTTTACAGTACTCAAAAATCCGGTTTATCATAAGCTGTAGTGATTCTGGAGATGGCGCGAGAACCACAATATCATCCGCAAACAAGAGTGCTTTAATTAATTCTCCCGCGTGTTCGATACCAGCAGGTAAGAAATCGACTAAGTCTTCGATAAATAGAGCGAATAGGCTTGGACTCATCGTACAACCTTGTCTAACGCCTGATTCAGTTCTGAACCAATCCGACCTTTCTGTACCATTCCAAACTGCTGCATTTGTATCCATATACAGGCTTTGCAGGACTCTTCCAAATCTTAACGACATTCCCATACCAAAGAGCTTATAGAAAAGAGCTTGCCTATTCACCGTGTCAAATGCAGACTTAAAGTCCACGAAAAACGCGTATAACTTCTTCCTTCTTCTTATAAATGAATCCGCAATGCTTTTCAGAACAAAGATATGATCGATTGTTGAGTAACCGGATCTAAAGCCTGCTTGAAATTCTTTCAACAGCTTATTTTCTTCAATCCATCTATTGAGCCGTGTTTGCAGAAAAGCTGTAAATATTTTATAGGACGAATTTAAAAAAGATATTCCTCGATAGTTCGACATCTCAGACCAGCTTCCTTTTTTGTGGATCGGAAAAATGATTGATTCCCTAAATTCTTGAGGAATCATACCTGTTCCCAACACCTCGTTTTAAACTGAAGTAAGCTTGCTTATTAACTCAACGGTTCCATACTTAAAAAATTCCGCTGGTATCCCATTGGAGCCTGCCGCTTTTCCATCCTTCATTTTGTTCATAGCCGCATCTACTTCTTCGTTGGTTATATCTGCGTCCAAAACTTCATTATAAATACCCGAATGTGCAAAATGAAAATTGTTTCCTTCATGAATTGGGTTTAGCAAATTTTTAAAATGGTCTGCCAAAAGCAAGGGGCTCAGCTTGGGATGGATTTTAAAGGTTTTACCATTCAAATTGTTCACCAATTTCCAAAAGTCCTTCGAGTTCATACAATTTGATAACCGTCTAGCTTCTGTATCAAAGTATTTTGTTTTTTTTTGGAAACACAAGGTCTTGTAATAGGTGTTTGCTTGAAGATATTGTCTTTTAAAGTGATCATCACTTGATCGACGATAAGCTCTTAACCATCCAAATGATAATTTTCTGGCCTTTTTACACTCTAGATCAAACCAGGGCGCTATAAAGCTATCTTGTGCTTTCCTAATACTGCACAACGTTTTTGGATATGATGCTTTCATTACCTCTTCTAACTGACTCAGGTTATATTGCCGATAACTTTGGAGAGAAGTGTTAAGATTTATTTGGTATTGAACTCTATTTTTTGGTTCCACCTAAGTTTTGGTATGAGTCTCATAGGGTTTGAGTCCTCAGTTGCCATCGAAAGTCCACAAGTCATAACTAATGGAAAGTGATCCGAAAAGGGCACATTTTCAACTTTGAACTCAATTATTCGGTTACCACTAATAAGGCTGTAATCAATTATCGAACTACCCTGATTGCCGACAAAAGTAAATTCGCCTTCCTTATCCGCCCACCTGGTTCCATTTATAATTCGAAGACCATAAGAGTTACAAACATCCAATAATTTTGCTCCCTTAGCGTTGCAGACTGTATCTTTTGACTTCCGCTCTATCCCTCTAATTCGGTTTTCGTTTCCAGTTTCATTACCAATTCTTGCATTCAAATCTCCCACCACCATCAGATTCGATGAGCTCTGTTGTGCCACAAATTCTTCCAGTTTCGCAAAATCAGTTTCCCAATGGTTGCAGTTGATGTATGTTGGCAGTAAACGGTAGTTTATTCCTTTAATATTCAGGTTTAGAAACGTCACCTCATCTATAACCCGAAAATCACAATTAACAAGCTCCATGTTCTTCTTATATCCGAAAAAAACAACCCCCGCTGGCTCTCCCTCTTGACTGTACTCGAATAGCTGGTATCCACTTCAATTCATAATTAATAAATTTGGGTTCAAATATATTTACATTATTTTCGGTTATAAAAGTTTCATAAAGCAAAATTATTTCAAATTGATTTTTTGTATGATACTAGGTTAAAAAAAGGATTTGACGAGTTTAGTATCGTACTTAACATTTTACTAAAGTTAAAATCACCAAATGGCTACTTTATCTTTTTAGTATCGTACTAAATCTGTATGACATATGTCATTTTTCTCAAATGTGACAAAAGGCGCAAAATTTTAGACGATTTAGTACGATGTTAAATCATTAGTATGATATTAAGGTATGTTTGTTTTGTTTGCTCCACAATCTGTCATTATTTAGATATGTTCATGTTTTTTTTTCAATAAAATGGTTTTAGCATGATACTAGTTAGCAAAACAATAAAAATTGTTTAAAATAAGTGAAAAGTTAGTAGATTACTACGTATATAGTAAATTGTTAAATTGTTAACTAGTATCGTGCTAAGGCCTTAATAATAGGTTGTTTAAAATTTTGCGCCATTGAGTTTAAAATATATGTATAGGTATACATATTTTATTATTTTTTCTATTGATTTTAAGATTAAAAGTCTTCATATATAATTTTGTTTCTATACCCAAGTGCTAGTTTGATAAAATGTGCCAACTTTAGCCAATCGCTTTCTTTCAGGATTGATTATTTCGTTTTGCTCATAGGTGTTTTATTAGCAAATTTGTCGCCGTATCTCCGCCGGAATTTGACATCGTGCAATAAAATGCGCCACGTCTTCTCTTTTTCTAGTATTGAATAAAGAGCAATACAGTTCCAAGTCGTTACAATGCGGTATGAAAATTATAGATATTGTGTCCGTTTTGAAACTTGATCATACAGAAGATTTGAATATGTCTCTCTTAAGAGTGAGTTTCTTGCTTTGTCCACATAATCATTTCTAAGCTTAGAATCCCAGTCTTTCAAGTTTTTCAAGGTTGTTTGAAAATGCTTTCCATTCTGGCATGTTTTTCAAAATAAGGTTGAAACGAAACTCACACATTTCATCTAACTTCATCAGTTCCTCAAATCACGAAGTTCTATATTTTACTAACGAGACTGCAATCCTTCTAGCTGCTTTTTTAAGTGCGGATAAACATAAGTTTAACAATATAATTAAAATGAAGTTTTAGATAAGGAGCATGTAGCTTGGAGTTGTGTTTGGCAGCCAAAATTGACGTTTTAAGCATAGCAGTTTGGGCAGTTTTGACGTGACAACGTCTTAAATTAGGTTGCGGCTGGGAGTCACTTATGAAAAAGTGTAACGCCCGGTAACGTTACGATGAGTCACCGAACGAGAGAGAGGCCCGCCGAATGCCTTGCGTCTCTCTCCCACTCAACTATGATCGGTCTGCCGCGCGCGCAGCACTAGAGGATTAGGCGCATTGAATCGGCGCATGCTTGTGTCTCTGTCTTTGTCTTTCTCGAACGTTCTTGGCGTTGGAAAAACAAGAAAGCGTCATAATACAAGTTCACACGTGTGGTTAAAGTATCGTCAGCTGTGTCTGTAGTGAAAATGTGGAGTGCTTAGATTCGTCATTTACAACAACTACAACAATAAAGGTAAATAATTGTACACTGATATTTCATTATCGTAAACTATGATTGATTGATTAATTGTTAGATTGACACAAAAGTTGAGAAACTGAGTTTATAGGTTATGTCATACTATTGATAAATGTTGATAGTGTTAAGTAAATTATTAGTTTAAAAAATTTGTGCAATTCTTATTTTCATTCAATTCCTTGTTCCTATTGTGCAATTTAATTATATTCATATCAATAAATATTCTACCGAGAAAAAGACGTTGTCACGTAAAATCTTCGCCCGTAAAACCGACTTTACAGGCAACCATTTTGTTTTTTTAATTAATGGCAGCCCCAGCGTATAGCGTTATTGTTTCGGAAGTTGCGAGAAAGATTCGATATATTGAGCTAAATGGGAGCTTTTTGTTTCCGAAACCATTGTGCCAAACAGTTCCAATCGCATTCTTTGAAGCAGATAGTTTCTTTAAAAGGTATCTCTGCATATTAAGGTTGCTTCTAATGGTGAAAACTAAGTATTGGTATTGGTTTAAATAGTGTCCTCTGCAAAAACCATTCACCTTATAAGGTTCCATTTCAAACAATTTTGTCGTAGTCTATTTATATCATGAGCTGAAGTGGCTCGGGTAATTTTTCTAATAGCACGGGGTCATCCACGTACATAAGAATTTTAATAATCACGAACCCATCTATCACTACACCACAAGGCATGTCTTTTAGCAGGTCTTCAATGTAGAGTTAGAAAACTGGAGTGCTTGTTTTAGTCCTGCCAAAGCAAGGAACCAATCAGATAGGTTTTTTCAATCCTGGCGAACTGCGTAAAGTGTTCGAATATATGTCTTAAAGGTCTTCAATCATCTTTTCGAATTTAAGAGACATTCCATCTCAAAAAGGCTTAAAAATAAGAGCGCCGTACGATATACGGAATCAAAAGCAGCTCGAAAGTCTATGAAAAAAGCGTATAGAGTTTTTTCCGTTTACGTAGATATGTATTGGTAAGATTAAATATGTGGCCTACAGAGGAGTAACCCTTTTATGAATCGGATTTGGAATTCGCTAAGAAGATGGTTATTCTCGATCCATATGGTGATACCACATCTAAGTATTTGCATGAAAATTTTGAGTGCTGTGTTAAGAAAAGCAATTCCTCGGTAGCTTGTTGGATCCTTTTGATCTAGAACAATAAATAAAAAGAAGCTGGGATGCGACCCACACTGATAACTTCCCACCCCGTCTATCGATTTGTCTTGCTTAAAAGTTTATCTAAATGTATCAATTCTTACCAAATTTGCGTTCTATTTTTGTAGATTTTATTTTTTTTATGAAAAAACGGACTGTTGGATTTTTATAAAAAAAATAACTGAATATCAAAAACAATATTTTCTGTGAAATAAAATAAGTTTGAAGCCAATATTTTTAATTTTTGAAAAGCTATTTGAGTCGAAAGTAAATTTTTACCAAGTTTTAGTATTGTTTTTTTTTCGGTTTTTATTTTTTGTAAAAAAAAGCTGTCACTTCGATTTTTCTTAAAATTTTACCGAATGTTGAAAACAATATTATTTATAAAATAAAATTGGTTTGAAGCCAATATCTCAAAGTTTTGAAAAGATATCTGAGATGAAAATAAATTTTTATCAACTTTTATTAATTTTTTTGTTTAGGTTTTTATTATTTGTAAAAAAACTGTCCATTCGATTTTCCTCAAATTTTTTCCTAAAGTTGACAACAATATTTCTTATAAGTTAAAATTAGTTGAAAGCCATAATCTCAAATTTTTGAAAAGACATTTGACTCGAAAACCAATTTTTACCAACTTTTGTTAAATTTTTTTTTCAGTTTTTAATTTTTTGTAAAAAAACTGTCAATTTGATTTTACTCAAAATTTTACTGAATGTTGACAACAATATTTTTTGAAAGATAAAAGTAGTTTAAAGCCAATATCTCAAATATTTGAAAAGATATTTGAGTCGAAAATCAATTTTTACCAACTTTTATTAATTTTTTTTTAGGTTTTTATTTTTTGTAAAAAAACTGTCAATTCGATTTTTCTCAAAATTTTATCAGATGTCAAAAACATTATTTTTCGGTGCACAAAATTGTTTTGGAAATGAAATCATATATTTTAGTCGTAAAATTTTCGAAGTGACAAATTTTTTTTTCAGTTTTTTTGATTTATAAAAAAAAACGTTAATTGGATTTTTTTCCAAAAATATAATTATTTTGTATCACGTTACAATATATAATATAAAATTTAATTAAAGTCTCTAGCGGCATTGGTTCAGGAGATATTTAGGTTTAGCCAAAATGTTCACCTTTTTTTTAAACTGCTATGGTAAAAAAACCACCCACGCTATTTTCTTGAGAGCCCTTTCTGCATCTTTCTGCCTTATTATCTGTTTAACAACATTTATTTGAAGTCGATATCTCTTCTGGTTCTTGAGCTATTGACGACAAAAAAAAAAACGTCGCGAACGTACGGACGCACGGACAATCGGACATACGGACGTACATACGTACACACGCACGCAGAGACATCTTTCTAAAAATCTTTTATTTCGACTCTAGGGACCTTGAAACGTCGAGAAATGTCAAAATTTTCAATTTGACAAATCGGACCCATTACAATAACTTCCTATGGGAAGTTAAAACAAAGTCTTTGCACATTCTACACTTTAAGAACCGGTAGAGGTTTTTTTCTTAAATATTATACACAATTTATATAAATTTAAAAAATCATTTACGTAATAGTTTTTTTTGTATAAATCCAATAAGTAAAAGTAAGTAAAAGTATGTGTCATCTTGATGACGTAACTATCAATAGCAATTAACAAAAATTTAAGTCTTACCAAAAATACTTCTAATTTGTTTCAATGTCTCGAATACCTCAATATTGATTGATTATTTTCAAATAAAAATTTGAATCATTGAACATTTTTAAGGGAATGCACATGAAATATGCCGCATCCCACCGAAATTTTGACATTTCTCGCCGATTAAAGGTCCCTAGAATCTAATTCTATGATTTTTAGCGTTCAAACTAGGGATACCTTTTTTCATCCAGCGATTTCTGAAATCTGAATGAAATGAACGTTTCTATTTATTTATCAAAAATACTAAAACAAAATTTGTCACCTGAAATATTAAACTAACGAGAAGCTTTATTACATCCACCATTATTTTTGTATATAAACTTTATATAGTTTTATAAAGTTTGACGTTTTTGAATAGTGGTACAATTTTAAGCAAAAACCAGTTTTTTTCTCATAAAAAACTAGAAGTTGGTAGAAATTGGTTTTCTGCTCAAATATCCGTAGAACCGAGGCAGATATTACTTCAAAGTTAATTCATCTAATACAAAATATTGTTGTTATCAAATTGGTCATTTGGAAACATTTCTTAAAAAATCCAATTGACATTCATTTTTGTAAAAAAGATAATCCTACAAATTCAAACCTTTTTTTTAGAACTTCAAACGCATTTTTGAGTAAAGACGTTTGTCGTAATAATTTCTTTTGCAGCTTATACAAAATCACTAATTTTCACCCGGGCTTTTGAAGTAGCCTATGTCTTATATTGCCCCTCTTTCAAATGCCCAAAAGGACTCAAAAATCATCGTACATAATGATAAGCAGTAAATCACAATATCCGACAATTTATTTCAACAGAAATTCGAACAAACTCATTTACATTTTCTTATCTCAAAAAATCGATCAAAATGATTTATCCTTTTAAGGTAATGATAAAGAAGAAAACTTCTTTTAATGACGCTTTTATGAAGTCTATATAATATTCCAGTATTATTTCCAAAACTGTCTAAATACCTTGCCTTAGCGTTATCGCTTTATTCATTTCTATATATCGTTTTTATTATCACCTTTATGACCGATACTTTCATATTCTTTCATTTACTCAAACAAATACAAAAAGGACTAAGGATAACAGATTATAGAGAGTCTTTTGTGCAGTAACTTGGCCCTGATGGGCATGGCACACATAATAAGTGACGGATTAAGTCACCGTAAAGCGTTTATATAGCAATTCCGCCAATTAAACACAACTAAATGTATTACCATTGGGGATATCGTCAAGTCAGTCACAGTCAGTCAGGCAGTCTACACCAGAAGCAACCACGTTAAACCTGTAAACCGAAGTCAATTGTAGATATATCGGGCTAAGAGATTTAATGGTCACATTCACCAACAACAACAAAAACATCAACTGAGATGGAAAATAAAGCATTGATACTATACTTTCTATACCTACAAGAGCGATGAACGATTAAATGCGAATGTTTGGTAATAAAAATCTAAATAAATCCTTCATTTTGGGGGCTGATAGTCAAAGACACACACGTAATCTGGAAATTCAGCAACAATATTACCCACACACAAACGAATTTATTATCAAACCTACCTATACCTGGCTTTCGACCCCATCAAGCTGAAAATACAGTGTTTTGCCAAGCCAATCTTATACATAGGTAAGGTACCTCTTGTAGGTACGTAGAGCCTTAAGTCGAAAAATGCCCAAAGGACATCTTAACTGACAACATTTATACAAAAACAATAAACTCTTGAATTCCGGAACTGAAGTGAATTCATTTTTAGTACCCAAACGGGCTGTCAACCACCTTTATGGACGATTACAGGACCTTAATGGTTTTGTCTTTGTTTTCTGCGTTCTAAATATTTTGTGTTGGTGCTGTAGTTATGGTCTAGAGTATAGAGATCTGGTCTTTTGTAGAATTCAGGACAATAATATATAAGAACGGTGAATTGGTTTTATTTTCATTTTCATTACACAAGAAGATAAAGATTATAGTGTCCTGATTCTTCTTCTGTGGATATCCTACCCAGTTCAGTTCGTCCTTTCCAATATGATTGTGCAAGAAGAATGAAGATAACTTCATAGAAAATTTTCTCTTCTGGGGATATTTTATTTTCCATTCTATTCCTTGTATCTTCGTCGTCATCGTTGTCGTTGTCGTTGCCGTTTTCGTTGACTGGACATTCAGAGTTTCTCCTGGAGTATATCTTTTTTCACTCCTTCGCCTTATCAAAGGACACACTCACAATAGTTTGGAATAAATTGCATATAATTGCTTTCACTGGTGCACATTAAATGTCTCAGAAGAGATTTATGGATTTTTTACTATAAACACTGCCAGGATTTTTCTGCACTCAGTCTGAATCTCAATTTCTAGAATAATCTAAAGGAATTCACAGGAATAAAAGTGAGGTCCTGTGGTGAGGCGATTTGAAGAAATATACGATGGCAAATTCTGGCAGGACAACAGTGGTTTTGGTTATAATTATAATAAATAAATAATAAGTAATTAGATTGCGGTTTTGCAAAGTTTGTTGTGGTGGTCGGTTCGCAGCAACATTTGCTGAATTGAGTTTTGTCTATAGAAGATATCCTGCGAGCTGTCATGGACAGGATTTAAGTGAGTTATTTTCTCACCGAAGATTATGTATTTCATGTGTTTTGTTTCCGATTTTTCCTTTGGGAATTGTCATTGATTCAGTCGAGAATTCATTTTGAATCAATTTCCAATTCAAAGTGATTATTGATGAGAGGGGTTGGGAATCTGTTGTGTAAGCAGAAATTTATTGTTTTGGAGTATTAAGTGTGACACCGGTTGACAGGGTGGTATTGATTTATTGCAATTTTGACTCGGAGACGTTTGGGAGTCTTATCGTTGGATTTAGCTTCAGAATTTTATTTACATTTATTTTGATATAAATACAAACTGTTGCATACAGAATTCGAATCCTTCAACTCCAGACTTACAATTTTTGATTAAACTTTAAAGTTCTAATTTACCACAAAATCCGCCACTTCATTTCCTTAAATCAAAACAACTTTTTAACATCCTTTGTTTGAAGATAATTAATATGAAATTTCGCGGAACATATTGTGTTCTAACTTTAACCACACACACCCCATACTCCTTATGCTCTTAAAAATGTTTACCTCCTTCCCCTAATTTCCACTTATATACAAATATTTTTAATTGAATGAATAGAGTTAATCGTCGTATTTTATACTCGTTCCTTTTATTTGGTTAAAGTTACTTTAGCGACGACAAAACGCTATAACTTGTGGTGTAGCGTCATGCTGCTGCTGCCGCTGCCTCTGCTGTGCTGTATGCACGTTTGTTGGCAGCTCCACAATACCGCGAAAGATTAATGAGATAAAATTTGCGGATGAAATAACCCTTCCCATCATCATCATGATCAGGACTCATCTTAAGCGAACCAAACATTTCGTTCGTATATAAAATCCCAGCAATCTGCCGTCAAAAAAAAAAAAAAGAAGAATAAACTAAACGTTAAGAAATATTCCCTCGTCCTTAGTCCTTATAGCCATCTATAGTCTAGCTCTTTAGTTGCTCAAGCCAAACCATTCAAATAGATGATGAAATGAAAAATGGCAACAAATCTGCATATCATTCCGATGTTACTGCGAGGTAATGGAGCCTTTTCCTGAAGCGAAGCGCTACCTACACTACACCCATCCTTTATCCTTTTTTTGACTGCTGTTTTGTACAGCCCCGCTATTATGCAATGATGTTAGCAATTTTAATATTTTAAACTTTTTGCAAATACAAAAACAAAATTGTACACATAATAGCTTGTCGCGAAATAAACGATTCGTGGAACTCTGTTGGTGATGGGCGATAATGATGACTCGCATAGCATATACTTAGTTTAGCAAGGGTTGATGCAAACAAGGATATTTTTGAGTTCCATGGCTTTTTTTTTTTCTTTTTCATTCAATCAATCATTTTATCAAATGCGTTTTAATGAAATGCCAACGTTAGATTGTTGATAACACTCAACGGAATTTTAAGTGGGGATACTACATTATACTCGTTTATACTTTTTAAACTGTTTTGAGGGGCTTGTTTTAGCGAATTTATAACCAGGTTTTGCAAGTTGTTTTCATTTGACACAGACAATTAATGATGAGAACTTCCTTTTTTTTCGTAAATTGTCTGCGAATTTTCATGCTTTGGAATATGATTGTAAGGATTTTTATTTAATGATTTTTTTTCCATTATGAATGCAAAATTAATGAAGTCATGAGAAATGAGTAAATACAAATTTTTAAAAAATGTGAACATTTGAGAGTTGAAAATTTATAATAATTATTATTATTTGTGTTTAAATAATTGGAAACTTTGCTTTTATCAAGACGGTTTATCTTAACATGCAAATTTATTTATCAACATGGTTTTTCTCAACATAAAATACTTGAGAACAAGAATAGAGGGAACCTACGGTTTTTATGCTGAATCCGAACTGTTCTTGGGGGATTTGTCAATTCCTTGCAAGATGCAATTTTTGTGGTATTGAATCCAAAACCTTCGGCGATTACATCAATTGAATGAGTTGTGTTTGGGCCCATATTGGTTTCTGACGTTTTGATTTTGTAATAAATGTTAAAATTGGTATTTTATTTGCTCTGGAACTGACTAATAAGGTTGGCTATATAATCGTTCCGATTACTTACTTACTTAAGGTAGCGCTACAGTTCTGTGTGAATTAGGGGCCCACCCAACAAATTTCTCCATCTAGCTAGGAAGACAAAGTCTCTAACTAACTCAAAGTTATGTCTGTCGATGTTGACGATATGACCGAAACTTATCCTTTATGACAGCATGTACTTTGTTTTGCCCCCATTAACGACTAAACCCATTAATGCTGCCTCTGTCTCAATACTCTTAAAAGCCTCATTGGCATTAAGCTAAGTTCTTCCGGTTATGTCAATGTCATCAGCATATGCCAGTAATTGGAAAGACTTATGAAAGATAGCGCCTCTAGTGTTGACGTATGGGAGTTCACATCACATTTTTTTGACATCAAAAGGTTCGGTTACGTTGTTTCCAACCTTTATGAAGCAGCGTGAATTCTCCATAGTCATCCTGCACAAACGCACGAGGTTGGCAGGGATGCCAGAACTAGACATGGCTCTATACAGCTCGTGCATGTAGATGCTGTCAATGCTGTTATATGCGGCCTTGAAATCGATGAAAAGATGGTGGGTGTCGATTTGGTGTTCTTGTGTTTTTTCCAGGATCTGCCGTAATGTGAATATTTGATCGACTGTGGACTTTCCTGGTCTAAGATCACACTGATAACGACCTATCACGTTGTTAACGATGGGCTTTAGACGTTCACAGAGAAGATTTTGTAAGCGATGTTAAGTAAACTGATTCCTTTATAGTTGGTGCAGTTTAGAGGATCTCCTTATTTTAGTATCGGGCAAACAGGACTGATCTTAAATTTATCGTGCATGCTTTCTTCAGACCATATCTTACAGATAAGTTAGTGGAAGCTCTTAACCAAATTATCTCCAGCATGGTATTCAAGCCATCTGCTCAAGTGACTTTGTTAGACTTCAGCTTAGATATGGCGGCAATCTTCACTTCGTCTAAGTCGGCAAGATGGTATTGTTGGCTTTCGTTGTCTTTATTGAATAGATCATCCTGCCTGGCGGCGAAATTCGGTTCGTCAGAGCCGTTATACAGTCTGTAGAAGTGGTCCTTCCATATCTTCTGCATTGACTGCGGTTCCACTATAATGTTTCCACTTTCGTCTTTGCAGCCTTTCACCTGCTCATAAAACTTTCGAACTTCATTCCTGCTTTTGAACCTCTAAACATCTTCGACCGCACGCTTCTCATGCTCTCTCTTTTTCCTTCTGAGAAGTCGGTGTTCCTCTTTCCTCTTCTGCTCATAGAGCTCGTGAGCAGCTTTCGTCCTTCTACGCAGCGCCGACATTCCTTATCAAACCAGGGGTTTCTTTTTGGTGGCTACTTGAAACCCAGCACGTCTGAGGCGGCTTCTCTGATTGCATCTTGGCAATGTGGCAACTGGTTCTCGATACATTTTGTTAGCGGCAGAGAACTTCGAAAGAGATTACTTGTGACTCAGTCGGAGAGGGATTAAGCAATCTCATACGGTTTTAGCCGTTCAACGTTGAATCTTCTCGCAGCATCTCCCTGTTTTGCGAAGTGCTACCTTGGCTGCAACAAGGATGTTAGCTACTGGGAAAGTTTAGACATTCATGATGCTGGAAGCGGGTCTAGAGTCGATCGTAATATTGTCAATCTGGAGATCTCCAAGTTCCTTTGTGGATGTTGAGGTGTGGAAAACTCGTACTGGCTACCATGACGTTTCGCGCCGCAGCAAAATCGATGAGCCTGAATCCGTTGTCGGAAGTGTTGTTTTGCAGGCTGTTTTTCCCAATTATTCCACCAAAGATGTCTTCCCTTCCCAAGTTGGAATTAAAAGCGCCCAGGACAATTTTAATATCGTAGCTAGGACACTGCTCATATGTTTTGTCTTAGAGCTCGAACAACATATCCTTGGTGTTAACATTCCACGTGCATATCCAAATTTCGTAAATCCGTCTGTATTCGAGGCTTGTTGGTGCTTCGTAACTGGGTTTTCTTTATGTGGTCAAGAAGTCACCCTGACGCAAGACCTTCAACCTGAAGGACCAGGTCCTTGATTTAACTCCAAGGGTGAGAGTGGGCTTCAAATATGTCATAGTAGCCCTATAAGGTGTTCACTAAGTAGTTCTATCATTGATTCCATGATTGGAATTCCTTCGCTACTGTATGGATAAGGGAAGGTGCCTTAGTATGGAAACACCTCTCCCCCCTTTTCGCGCTTGCTATCCCCAACAACTTTCCACTGGGGTTGGAACCTACTCTCCAGTTGAGGTACTAGACACCCGATGTTCACCACAGGGTGCGGTGGTGAGAGAAGGAGTTGATAGACAGGGGTGTGTTTTGAGAAAAACCTATGATGATGCTTGTGTCCTCTTGAATGCACATATTTAGCATTTGAGCATCATGAGAAAATAATTGTCATCTATATTTTAACCAAGACTTTTTTTCACTTCAGAAATTTCAGAAATTAGTTATCTTATAGCAAGCGTCATACTACGATCAGAGGCTCATGATAAGTACATGTGTTAGTTTTCAGTAAGAAAATAATACAATTAAAACCTAAGACCGCGTTTCCATTTGCAAGAAAACTTCTGCAATAAATGTTCGATAGTCTGTCGGACAGTGAATTGCAAGTAGAAACTATATACCAAGCAAGTTCTATCGCGACAGTACTTTCATAACTTCTTGCGAGTATTTGCAAGTGCAATTAATTGCTAGTTTAAACACTTCTGCATCGACTCGCGTCGCGACAGTTCTTGCAGCTTACCGAAACAGTTTCGTATATCTCGTGCAAGTGGCTTCGGTGATATTGACTCACGGAATAGTTGGTAAAAATTGATTTTCGCCTCAAATATCTTTTCAAAACTTTGAGATATTGGCTTTAAACTACTTTTATCTTTTAAAAAATATTGTTGTCAACATTCAGTAAAATTTTGAAAAAAATCAAATTGATAGTTTTTGTACAAAAAATTTAATATAAATAATAGAAAACATTGACTTCAAATTAATTTCATTCATCCAATTTGTATTTGTTTATATTAGACATAAAAAAGTTTAATAAATGTTACTAAAATTGGTAAGAATTGATTAACGACTAAAAATCTCGTTAACAAAAATAGATTTTGAAATCAAACTATTTAATCATATGCCAAATATTGTTGGTTATTTTTAAATTTTTTAGAATAATTTAACTGATAACTTTTTTAACAAAACACGAAAACGTACCTTACTTAAAAGACAAATCGACAGACAGGATGGGAAGTTATCAGTGCGACCCACACCCAGCCTCTTTTTTAATAATAAAATTATCATCGCAGCTGCTAATCGTTTACGTTTTCTCGCCATGACTTCACAATTTTAAGTAAACAACCAGATTTCTTGAGACATTAATTGCTCTCCTGGTGTAAATACATCTGCAATAAATTGCGAAAGTATGATGCGCGAGCTTCTTGCAAGACATTTATTGCAGAAGAAATTGCAAGAATTTATATGACAATGTAAAAGCGACTGCAAGAAACTTCTGCAAGACTTCCGCGAGTTGACTTGCAAATGGAAACGCGGCCTAACACACGCACAAAATACAAAACATAATTAACATTTATTAAGAACTATTACGAAACAAAAAATAAAATAAAGACGTTTACGATAGTGGAGCACTGGTTCTAAACAATGATTTTAATTTTGTATTTAGATTTAAATCTGTCGATGATTAGTTTGAGTTATATAAAATGCTCATTCGACTTTAAGGCTTAAATTTAACATTCCAAATTCTGAACAAAAGTTCAAAATACAAATGTTTACTGAAATTATGGGTCTTTTATTTATGTATGAACGGGTGCTGAATTTATAGGAGAGAAAATCTGAACAAATCCTGCTAAAAAGTCTTTCGAATCTATACTAATATTATAAATGTAAAAGTAACTCTGTCTGTCTGTCTGTTACTCAATCACGCCAAAACTACTGAACCAATTTGCATTTGGTATGGAGATACTTTGATACCCGAGAAAGGACATAGGCTACTTTTTACTCCGGGAAAATGACGCATTCCCATGGGAAAATTGAGGTGGGCCGATCGCTTTTACGCCTAAACAACTGAACAGATTTCATGAAATTTGGTAAGGAGATAGTTTGAGACTTAAGAAAGGACATGAGTAACGTTTGACCTCGGAAAAACAACGCATTCCCATGGGAAAAATTACTTTCCGGGGAATCTGATCGCTTTCACTCCTAAATTACCAAAGATTTGAATAATATTTGGATTAAATTGGTATTACGGGAAAACAACGCATTCCCAACCCTTATGAAATAAGTCGCCACCAAGTTCCACAAATAATAATTTTAAACCTTAACTTTGCTATGCTCAACCTTGCGTCGCCAAACAAGAGAAATGTAGATACCTACAACAAATAATTCACTGGGTCTGTCTTCTACTCCTGATAATTCTGTTTCGGCTGCGGCGCGGGGCGAGTGCGCGGGTGGGGGTCACACGTGGTAGACGAGGCAGGTGGTGGTGGCGGTAGTGCGGCGCGGGGGGAGGACATCACTGAGTGGGTCTACCCGAACGGGCACACACTTGAGGGCACACGCCGCGCCGTTATCTTACAGAGAAATCATGCAAATATTTTATTTGTGGTGTAAATTTAAGTGTTTCTTTAATACTTAATGAATTACTCGGTTCGTCTTTGATCATTTAATTTACCAGAAGTAGATAGGTAGTTTTATGTTAGTTTCTTTAATTCTTCTTCTTAAAATGTATTAACCTAACCTAACCTATGACCATCACACTTAGTATGACCTCATCTCATCTTGGCACAATTCAAACATACGTAAAAAAGAGTACAGCCCAGGTTTTTTCATACTACTATCCAAAAAAAAAACTATCTAATGCGGACGAAGTCGCGGGCAAAAGCTAGTAAACTATAAAGTATAAATTGAAAACATAAGGAATTCTAAAATCTGAATATTTAACTTATTTCGGTGTACTTAACCGTTTTTTACAAGTACACAATGTATTATTTTTCCGTTTTCCACTCTCATTATTATTCCCGATTCATAATACACTCTCTTCAAATTTACGATTCAGAAGCAAAACAATCCCAAACTTCCTAAACGTTTACATTAAAAATATAAAAATCTTCTATATTTAAGTTTGGCACTTAATTCGACCCTTATAGCTTATAGCCCATAATAACTGTCTCCCAAATGCCTTCCCCATTCAACTAGTTATCGTTTCTTTTTTGTTTGTTGTTTTGTCGAACGAAATAAAAACGTTTTAAAGCAAATTTCTCGTTAAATAAATTTATTGACCGTTTCCCGCACCAAGGAAACCCAGCAGCTCCTTCGACACGCTCAAAATGACGATATTATATATACCGCCGCGGTAAACACTAATAAATTGGAATTTTAAACTTCAAAAGTAGAAATATTAAATTTTATGAGTACTGTTGTGCGTGCTTGGCTTAGGCGCTAGGCAAGACAAGGCTACTCGTACTTTACCCAATCGTATCCCCAGTGAAATTATGTTTCGTCCTTCCTGCCATCCATTAGCAAGGTACACGTTTAGGTATTAACTAAATTGGACCGCAACGAAAGCACCCTGATGCTATGTGCAAAAAGCGAAAAACAAAAACCCCAACCGAAAGGCAAAATCTTCACATAAATAATTTTATTGAAAATTTTCGCACTAATCTCTGATGAAAACAGGGAGGTTGATGGTGTGGATGCAAGGATCCTCATATCATGGCATCAGAGGAGGCACGAGAAGCTTCTATAATGACGACAACGAAGAGAAAACATAACATGAACGGAACATTTTGCAAAACAACCATTAATGTTTACGATATGCCGTTTAACTTAAGCTGCACCAAAAATATGACACAACTTGCATCTACATCATGAGACTTTTGGTATTTAGATTATAGGTATCGGTATATGTACCTAAGGTTTGTGTCCTTTTTGTGTAAAGCCAATTCTAAAAATTGTTGCGGGTAGTCATGGTGATGAGATGTTCTGTTCACTCTTCAGTCAAGTTTCAAGTTTCTCGTTTTGTCGCTTAGAAGGTAGGAAGGAGTACGTAGGTGGGTTTATAGTTTCTGTTGCTTGAGCTTCCGGTTTTGCTGCATATCGTACAAAAAGGACTTACAACACATCACTTAACTTCGTCAAGGATATGATATTATATACGAGTATACAAGCGGAACCGAGTTAAGAAATAACTTTTGGCGTTGGATTTTCGGTGAACGTGAACATATATGTATATGCAGAAGTGAAACACAAACTTTGCATATTAAATGACATTTGAGTTGAGTAGGTACCTTCGTACGTACATATATGCAACGTTAAAACGTTTGTTGTTTCGGAGAAGCCGCACCATCAGAAGTGCGGGATCGAGGAACATTTGTATAGAACTGAAATTTTAAGATTCTGATAAAGAACCTAGCGGTTGATGTTGGTGGAAGGTGGAAGGGAATTTTCATAGCTCTTTTGACAAAATGCAATTTCGTTAAAGGATCCTTCTTATTCTTGTTCTGCTTCTCTAAATTTGATCTCATCGGATAAGACCACAAAATGAGTAAATGCAATAAGTTTGTGATGTCATGAATTTCCAGGATATGTGAGAAGTTAAACAGGAATTTTAAGAACTACCTTATACCTACTATGAACCTACCCAGAATTTTATGTTAAGAACTAGGATATGACTGGGTGTGAGAGGGTTTTAGTATATTTTATGAAGATGAAGATGGATGAGCTTGCATAAGTTATGTCAAAGTGGCAAATTACAACTAGGTACTTATTTGTGTTCTTGTTAAAATGGAATTTTTAAGTTTTTGCTTGAAAAAGAGTTTGAATGTTTTGAGTTATTTTTATAAATATTTAATTTAAATACTAATTTATAATAGTTTTGCAAAAGTTTTTTCTTAACCGTAGACCTACGTTTGGGTCGTTTTCGACCCATTTCTTTTGCGTTATCGAAAATATTAAAATAACTACTTTTTATATTTGGCTGTTTTTTCATGACTTTGTTCCATGAACCTTTATGCATCGAATTCAAGCTGTTTTAGGTTTAAAAAATAAGTTGACCATGATTTTTTTGGAATTTGTGTGTTTTCTGTCAGATTGGGTCGTTTTCGACCCGGTATATGAAAACTCATTTCGTTTTGAAATTTCGTTGTGGTTTGACTGTTTTTTTTTATTTCAATAAGAAAAAAGATTATTTTGAAAAAATGTCGAGTTTTTCATAAAGTGATGACGATTTTTCCGCGGATAGTGATGAAAATTTTGTGCCTGAAGTTGGAAGTGCTAGAAATGAAGAGTTCGATTCATCTGAATCAGAGAATGAAGGTGAAGAAAGACCTATAGATTCGGCGTTTGCCGATTCCCAGTTTGTCTCTAAAAACGATATAATTTGGAGCCCAACTCCACTGAATCCATCAGGTATGTTACAAATTTGTCAATTGCACGGTTCATTTTTCCTGAAGTTCATGCTTCTAGTCGCACGCGCTTGAGCAGAAAACATAATTTCAATGAAACCCGTTACGCTCTTGCCCGAGTTGATGTTCTGATGGATTCATTTTTATTGTTTTTTTCGATTTAAATCGAGAAAATAATTATTGAAAACACAAATAATTACGCCGCTCAAAATTTGGAGATAAACATAAAGAAATAGATAAGAGCAAGCTACATGCATATTTTGGCGTCTTGATACTCGCGGGTGTTTACAAGTTTTTTTTTTTCAATTTTTGTCGGCTCTCTTCGAAGACATGTGGTTATTCTCAGATCTAAAAGAGAACGAATTGAATATTTGTTTGACGCAGATTTTGGTCGCCCAATATTCCGAGCAATAATGTCCAAAGAGATATTCCAATATCTTACAAAACTTCTGCGATTCGATGATCCCACTAGTCGAAGACAAAACCAAAAAGGAGTCAAGGACAAATTTGCCCCAATTAGAAGTTTATGGGACAAATGGGTTGAATTGCTGCCATTGTTCTATAACCCATCGTTCTGTGTTACTGTCGACGAGCAACTTCTTGGTTTTCATGGTCGATGCTCATTCAGGCAATATATGCCAAATAAGCCTGAAAAGTACGGGTTGAAGTTTTGGATGTGTACTTGTGCCGAAACTTCCTACAATTGGAAAATTCAGCCATATTTAGGAAAAGAAGTTGGAGGTGTTGCTGAAAGCAACCAAGGTGAGCGTGTCGTCCTGGATTTAGTAGAAGGATTGAAGGGACACAACATCACTATGGATAACTTTTTTACATCTTATGAATTGGGCCAAAAACTACTACAAAAGAACTTGTCTATGGTTGGCACCCTTAGGAAAAATAAAAGAAGTATACCACCAAAGCTTTTATTTGAAAAAAAACAACCTTTATTTCAATCGACATTTGCGTTTACCGACACCACAACATTAGGTTCGTACATGAGTAAGAAGAACAAGTGTACTTTAGTACAAAGCACAATGCATTCCATCGCTGATGTTGGTCCTGAACCAAAGAAAATGCCAGAGATAATCCAATTCTACAACAAAACAATGGGCGGTGTTGATAATGCTGCCAAAATGCTTTCTGGATTCAGTGCAAAACGCAAAACAAACCGCTGGCCAATGTGCGTCCTTGCTAATATAATTGATATTTCGGCATTGAATGCCTTTATTATCTATTCGCAAATTAATCTAGGATATCAGGCTTCAAGAGGGAAGCAAAGCCGAAAAAAGTTTTTTCATGATTTGGGTATTGAATTGGCCAAAGAGTATATGTCCAACCGCTCAAGAGCACCTAGAGCATCATGCTCACTTGTCCTTCAGGCGACACTAGCTGGCTCATCTTCGTCTATAGTGACTTCTATTGGAGGAGACTTGAATCCTACAGCTAAGCGGCCTAGAATAGATTCACCGCAGCCAAAAAGCGTGGCAGATGTGCTTTATGCATAGAAAGAAAAACAAAAGCCAAAGACAACAAAACAGAGTTGGTCTGCGTTTTCTGCAGGAAAAACGTCTGTAAGAATATACATAAACGTAATGTATGTGTAAAATGTATTGAAAACTTTTAGATGTACATATTTACTTTTGATATTATTAATAAATATGAATAAAAAGAATAAGTTTTTGTAAAAAGTATTCATTATTGTTCTTATTCTCTTAAGAAATATATGAGGGTCGAAAATGACCCGTTAACGTAAGATTAGTCGTATTTTCTTAACGTAGGTCTACGGTTAATTAAATAATAATGAGTTGAGAGAACAAAATTTTCAAACTTGTTTGTGTTTCGGAGAAAACAATTTGGAAGTTTTAGGGGCGAATTTATATAGGTACAACATTACCTGTTCATTTCAATGTCCATATCAATGTGCAGACACTCAATGACAATGGTATTTTTTAACTCTTGGAAATGTTGTACTAAGGTTTTGTCAATAAAAAAATGTTGCTTCTGCTATAAATAACGGTTTGAATAAAGATATTTGGTGTAATGATAGTGGATCTACATCTCACTTATTGAGCGGCACAATAGATATGGACATTTAAACTTTAATAGTCTTAAAGAAATGTCAGCTTAAAAATAAGTCCAAGTGCTAGAAATGAAAGAAGTACCAGGTAAGATCGAGTGCGTAACTAGTGCGAAAAGCAAAACATGTGTAAAGCCATTTCCAAGTGTAACATTCAGGCTCTCCAAAGAAAACCTTTTAAGATTGTGCACAGCGTTGTATATGGGCTAATGAATAAAAATTCTATTGGTGGGTCCTGATAGTTCGTTACTTTTATAGACGACATGTATAGTTACATTTTTGTTTACTTCCTCAAAGATAAGGATTAGGTATTTGGCGTCTTCAAATCTTTCAATGCCTCAGTAAAAAATCAAACAGGAAGGAAAATCAATATTCTGAGAATTTGAAGTGACAATAGTGGCGAATATGTTTCAATTGAAAGGGGTTTGGCGCATTTTTGGATGCAGAGGGTATATTTCGCCAGCTGACTGTTCTCCATACACCTCAGCAGAAAGGCTTAACTGAACGCGCTAATTGAACTTTGGTCAAGATGGCTAGGAGAATGATTATTCGCAGTGGTTTGGATAAAGTTTTTTGGGTGAAGGTAGCAACTGCAGCATATTTACGCAACAGATCCGCAACGAAGGCTGTTGTTGATAAAACGCCATATGAAGTGTGAACTAGCAAAAGGCCAACAGCATCACATCTTAAAGTTTTTGGTAGTTAAGCTATAGCAATCGAAAAAATACAACGAAAGAAGGTTCATCCAAAGGGTATAGAAATGGTCGGCTACTCTGACATTTCTAAAAGATATAGGTTATACAATCCAGAATCAAAAAGAGTAATCGTAAGCAGAGATGTCGTGTTGACGGAAAATTCATATGTCGGTTCTAAAGATGCAGGTTTTGACATAATTACCTGAAAGATGGTCAGCAATTAGAACGTTAAGGTTCTGAAAAAAATATGGATGGTGGCCAAGCTGATCAAAGCGTTGATAAGTTCCAATGTTGGAGAGCTAAAAGTAATGAGGATCCTGGTCAAAATGAAGCCAAATATGAAAATTATCAGTTAGATTGTTTGGGTTAAATTAAGTTCCTTATGAAAAGCGTGGGCGTTGGAAGGTAGCCGACTCTGTAAGTGTAGATTGTGCGATTCGAACAAGAAGACTTTAGAGAAGTTGATGCGCTGTCATGCGATTTTTTTAAAATCGTACTTGAATCATCGTCAACACTAGAGGCACTGGCGCAAAGTTTTAGACGATTTAGTACGATGTTAAATCATTTTTAGTATGACACTAGGTTAAAAAAAGGATTTTGATAATTTTAAACGAGTTTAGTATCGTACTATCTTCTTAACATTTTACTAAAGTTAAAATCACCAAATGGCTACTTTATCTTTTTACTATCGTACTAAATCTGTATGACATATGTCATTTTTCTTAAATGTGACAAAAGACGCAAAATTTTAGACGATTTAGTTCGATGTTAAATCATTTTTAGTATAATGATATTAAGGTATGTTGGTTTTGTTTGCTCCACAATCTGTCATTATTTAGATGTGTTCATGTTTTTTTTTTTTAATAAAATGGTTTTAGCATGATACTAGTTAGAAAAACAATAAAAAGTGTTTAAAATTAGTGAAAAGTTAGTAGATTACTATGTATATAGTAAATTGTTAACTAGTATTGTGCTAAAGCCTTAATAATAAGTTGTTTAAAATTTTGCGCCACTATCTTTTGAAAGTCTGTCCAATTCCTAGCATATGCTGATGACATTGACATAATCGGAAGAACTCAGGGGTGGAATCGCGTAAGGCGATAGTTGATTGTCACTGTTTTGATAGTCAATTTTGATCATCACCTTTTCTTTGTTCTGTGTAAAGTGACCGCTAAAACTTTACTATTTGCTGGCAGCACTTACCCAAGTTTGGGAAACTTGGTACAAAATGCAACAGGCATAAATGTCATTTCGATCAGCTGGTGTGTTTGTTGAAAATTTGTTTGTTTGTTGAAAATGTAATTATGCCTATAACTATACTTAATAATAATATAAGAATGTTTGTAATATTTTGCAAAAATATATTCTTCTGTTGAATCAAATTTAATGAAAAATTGACATAGAACCGATTGCATTTTCTTAATAACTGCAGCGCTTATTTCAGATACAGTACTTTGGCCCATCAGTGCAGCTCAATCAGCCCCAACTTGTCGTTGATAACCACCACCTCCATGAAGATTTAAAGTTGAAGCCTGTTGAAGGATAGGTGGAATATGTGTTGATCTTATTCCTTATTATACACAAACGTTTCTTTGTTCAATCGAACATTTTTAACATTTTTCAAGAATCTGAAATAAATAATTTATACGTATATTATGTACATTATGTTGTAAATAACTTATTTATAAATATTCATAGAAAGTTTCATAGTTACATTGGGTTAGGAAGTTTCAAAATATTTGCTTTATTCCTTAAGTTGGTTCTCAGCAATTGAACTTTTTTGTAGTCATTTCTCGTTCTGGTAGAAAATTTGCATTGAAGTATACATTACTGTTCACTCATTTTTATTTTAACTTTGATATCTTTTCACTTTTTTCACTAAATTTAAAATTTATAGAGGAGCTGAAGTTCACACAAATTATCTTTCTCACAAAAAATTAATCAAAATATATGAAAGTGACACCTAAATAGCTGTCACTACCAAACCATAGCAAAAAAGTGATAGTCAATTTGATAATCACCTTACGTGGAGCAAAATCATCCATTTTGATGGTCAACAATCAACAATCACCTTACGCGATTCCACCCCAGCGTGATGTCAATGGGGCTTTTGTGAGTATTGAGACAGAGGCGGCAAAAATGGGTTTAACGGTTAATGAGGGCAAAACAAAGTACATGTTGTCATCAAGAAAGGACAGACGTAACTTTGAGGTTAGGACTAGGACTTCGTCTACCTAGGCTCCGCTATTAACGCAGAAAGATAACCAGCGCTGAGATGAAACGAAGAATAACTCTTGCTAACCGTTGTTTCTTTGGGCTAAGAAAGCAATTGAGTAGCAAAGCCCTCTCTGGAGCGACCAAAGTGTCGCTATAGAATACCCTCATCATCTTCGTCCTGCTATACGGTGCAGAAGCATTGACTATGAAAAAAGCGGATGAAAGCACCTTGGGTCGTTTCGAGAGAAAACTTCTTCGTGTGATATACGGTCCCGTATGCATAGAAGCGGAGTGGAGGAGTAGATGGAACAACGAGCTGTACAGCTACGTAGACTTAGTCAGAACGGTAAAAGTCCAACGACTAAAATGGGCTGGGTCACGTAGAGCACATGGAAACGAATAGTTAAAGTTAGACTCTGTTCTAAAGAAGTTTAAGTTTTCCCCGTGTGTTAGTTAGCCGTATGTTTTCACAAAATATCATCAAGGTAATTTTAATATTATTCTGTTGTTGATCTCGTTTTAGAAAGCTTAAAGTTGAATGAACTTACTGAAAACAAAGCTCAAATATGAAATGAATTCGATGTGGTAGATGGAGGTTAACTTGAATATTTCCTGGTCACGGAAATTAATCGTATGGACGAAACTGGTGATTCTACTGTTTGTTCAGTGTGTCAACTCCGTTGGAAGTTGGGTTCCAAGTTAATTGTTCTAATAACATTTGCAAAAGGGTCAATCATACTGAATATCAGTCATCATTGGTGTCATAACCTTGCAAATTCTTCTCGGCCAGATAAACTACATTCTGTTTGTAAGCTCTCTCAGCGTAATACGAATTCGCATTTCGAACATGTAGCTGGTTTTTGGAATATTTTAAAGTATCTTAAGGAAACCATAGATTTAAAGCTCCATAAAAGAAAAACTGGACTTCCTACTGAACGCTTCGTTGACTCAGACTGGGGAGGTGATGCTAGTGATAGAAAGTCTTATACTGGCTGTAAATTTGTCGCAGCTGGAGGCGTTTTCTTTTGGATATCGAAAAAAACAAAACCTAGTTACACTCTCTAGGACGTACGGGACCTAACTAAGAACTTGTCTAAAATTAAGCGCTGGCAACATAATCGATTTGAAGTTTTGTTTATGTTCTGATTCTATTATTTTGTTTGATTACCGTCTCGATTTGTTTCTTTGTAAAAATTCCAACATGTATGTTTTTTTTTTATTTTCATTACGTCTACTCGCTAAATAAATCTTTTTGTGAATAAACGTGTGCTATCTATGTACTTATTCATCTTTTACCTTATAGATAGATTTTTATTTTCGTATTTGAATTACATTTGCTAAGCTATCACACAGTTTACATATACAGAGATTTGATATAAGATACATAGATACATTATATATTTCTACTGAATCAGTATTTATATTATTAAAATTAAGAATTGTATGGTGATATAAATATTTAAAGGAAAGTTCAAAAAAAAAAAAATCAATATGAAAAAAAAGAAAAAATATTCAGGTACATTGCGTCTTAACATAGTTTTTTAAATTATACATATTTGTTTGAAATAAATGGGTTAGTATTTTGGGTTAGTAAGAAAATTCATAAATAATGGATAAATATAATTATGTTTATATTTTAGTATAAAATAGTGACTTTATAATTGAATGTATAAATAAATAAATGATTTAATTATTAAGTAATAAATTAAATAAATAAATAAATAAATTAATAAATAAATAAATATAATAATAAATAAATTAGTTATTCAATAAAACAAAACAAACAATCAAACTAATAGTTTTTTATAACTATTAAAACATATAAATTAATAAATATTATAGGGCTTTTCTTGATCAAAATAAGAAAAAAGAGGCTGGGATGCGACCCACACTGATAACTTCCCATCCCGTCTATCGATTTGTCTTGCTTAAAAGTTTGTCTAAATGTATCAATTCTTACCAAATTTGCGTTCTATTTTTTGTAGATTTTATTTTTTTTTATGAAAAAACGGACTGTTGGATTTTTATAAAAAAATTATTGAATATAAAAAACAATATTTTCTGTAAAATAAAATAAGTTTGAAGCCAATATTTTTAATTTTTGAAAAGCTATTTGAGCCGAAAATCAATTTTTACCAACTTTTATTAATTTTTTTGTTTAGGTTTTTATTTTTTGTAAAAAAAACTGTCAATTCGATTTTTCTCAAAATGTGTCCTAATATTGAAAACAATATTTCTTATAAGTTAAAATTAGTTAGAAGCCGTTATCTCAAATTTTTAAAAAGATATTTAAGTCGAAAATCAATTTTTACCAACTTTTGTTAATTTTTTTTTCGGGTTTTATTTTTTTGTAAAAAAACTGTCAATTCTATTTTTTTCAAAATATTACTGAATATTGAAAACAATATTTTTTGAAAGATAAAAGTAGTTTAAAGCCAATATCTCAAAGTCTTGAAAAGATATTTGAGTCAAAACTCAATTTTTACCAACTTTTTTTTTTATTTTTTTTTTTAGGTTATTATTTTTTGTAAAAAAACTGTCAATTCGATTTTTCTTAAAATTTTTCCTACTGTTGAAAACAATATTTCTTATAAGTTAAAATTAGTTAGAAGGCATAATCTCAAATTTTTGAAAAGATATTTAAGTCGAAAATCAATTTTTACCAACTTTTGTTAATTTTTTTTTTTGGTTTTTAATTTTTTGTAAAAAAAACTGTCAATTCTATTTTTTTCAAAATTTTACTGAATGTTGAAACCAATATTTTTTGAAAGATAAAAGTAGTTTAAAGCCAATATCTCAAAGTTTTGAAAAGATATTTGAGTCAAAACTCAATTTTTACCAACTTTTTTTTATTTTTTTTTAGGTTATTATTTTTTGTAAAAAAACTGTCAGTTCGATTTTTCTCAAAATTTTATCAGATGTCAAAAACATTATTTTTCGTTGCACAAAATTGTTTTGGAGATGAAATCATATTTTAGTCGTAAAAATTTCGAAGTGACAAATTTTTTTTTTCCAGTTTTTTTGATTTATAAAAAAAACCGTTAATTGAATTTTTTTCCAAAAATAAAATTGTTTTGTATCTTGTTACAATATATAATACAAAATTTAATTAAAGTCTCTAGCGTCATTGGTTCATGAGATATTTAGGGTTAACCAAAATTTTCACCTTTTTTTTAAACTGCTATAGTAAAAAAACCACCCACGCAATTTTCTTGAGAGCCCTTTCTGCATCTTTTTGCCTTATTATCTGTATAACAAAATTTATTTGAAGTCGATATCTCTTCTGGTTCTTGAGCTATGGACGACGAAAAAAACGTCGCGAACGTACGGACGTACGGACGTACGGACGTACGTACACACGCACGCACAGACATCTTTCTAAAAATCTTTTATTTCGACTCTAGGGACCTTGAAACGTCGAGAAATGTCAAAATTTTCAATTTGTCAAATCGGACCCATTACAATAACTTCCTATGGGAAGTTAACAAAACTAACTTGAACAAAACTTCTTTATTACTAATGAAGAATATTATCATAAAATAACTATATATAATAATTTTTGTCTATATGTTGCGAGTGACAAAACTATGAACGACCCAATCATATTAGGTCGAGATTTCTTTCATAAAACAAATGTTAAGTTAGCGATTGGTGATTTAGATACCTACTAAAATAGTAGAGCTGATGTTAAAGAACAAGAAAAATTTGAAAATGTTAAAAATTTAGAATGTGTAAAGGATTTGAATATTAGTTTTAAACCTGATGATGAAAATGATGTTGAAAAATCCTGATTGTGACGAAATTATTTCAAAAATTGATCTATGCAATGCCCTCGACGAAATTGTTAACTTGAATATAAACGAGAATTTGACTTATGATGAAAAGATAAAATTAGAACATTTAGTTTTCGGGAGTATTACAACCAATGCGAAATATTCAGATAACGGTTATGAAATGGAAATAGTTCTGTCTAATCCAAACAGTTTTTTTCATTGTGCTCCTAGACGTCTTCTATATGCACATAAAATTGAGTTGCAGAAAGTTCTGGACGACTTGCTTAAAAATAACATAATTCGTGAAAGTAATTCACCGTTCGCATCTCCGATAGTACTGACAAAGAAAAAGTCAGGTGAAGTTCGACTTTGTGTCGATTACCGCAATTTAAACAAAATCACGGTCAAGGATAATTTTCCATTACCGTTAATAGAAGATCATCTGGACCGATTGCGAAACAAAAAATACTTTTCTTTGCTTGATCTTAAAAGTGGTTTTCACCACGTGAAAATGGCCGAAGATTCTATTAAACTATCTTCCTTTGTAACCTTAATGAGACAATTCGAATACCTTCGAATGCCATTTGGGCTTAAGAACGGCCCAGCATTTTTTCAGCGTTACATTAATAAAATTTTTAAAAATCTTATTGATTCTGGTAAACTTTTGGTTTATATCGATGATTTGTTGATTGCAACGAAGACTAAAGAAGAACATTTTATAGTCTTAAAAGAGGTTTTAGACGTTGTCTCCAGATATAGTTTGCATCTTCGTTTAGATAAGTGCATTTTTATGTATGAGAAAATTAGGTATTTGGGATATGAGGTTTCGGCGAATGGAATAGGTCCAATTTATAAAGGTTTAAAAGCTGTAGCCGATTTTTCTATACCTACAAATGAAAAGAAGTTGCACTCGTTTTTGGGCTTATGCTCTTACTTTCGAAAATTCATAAAAGATTTTTCTCTTTTAGCAAAACCACTTAACGATTTGTTGAAAAAGGACACAAAGTTTGAATTTGGAGATAAGTAATTGGATGCTTTTAACACTTTGAAAAAAACCCACTCACAGCTCCACTTTTGAGCATTTATAGTCCGACCGCCGAGACAGAGCTTCACTGCGATGCCAGCAGCTTAGGTTTTGGAGCTGTATTGCTACAGCACCAAAACAGACAAAAAGCTCCATCCTATTTTTTTCTTTTCGAAAAGATCCACGGATCAAGAATCAAGATGCTATCATATACGCACTACAGAGATTTCGAGTTTATCTTACAGGTATGCGGTTCAAAATTGTCACTGACTGTAGGTCACTGACCCAAACTCTAAATAAAAAGAATCTTAATCCTCGAATCTCTCGTTGGGCTCTAGAGCTCCACGATTTCGATTATATCCTCGAGCACCAAGACAGTAAGAGAATGGGTCATGTTGATGCCTTAAGTCGGTGTCATAACATTTTGGTTGTTGAACCTTGATCAAAATAAGAAACAAAACGTATTAACTTGAACAAAACTTCTTTATTACTAATGAAAAATATTATTTTGATAACATGGAAACAGTGAAAAATAAATAAGCTTTAGTTTGATTATTCTGAGCAAAGTAATTATTAAGTACAGTGATATTTCATGTCGTAAGAGATGAAGCCTCTTACAATATATATATAATAAATAAACTAATTGATTGCAATACATTAAAAACAAGTAGATAAATAATTGTGTAACTCACATAGACGTAAATAAATAATAAATAAACATTAAATCAAATAAGTAAATTATAAAGAATAAGTTAATATCACATAGTGTTTAAGTAAATAATTAAACAACATAATTTAAGTATTTAGAAAAGACAAAAGGAAAACGAAATATAACAATAAGTAAAATTACAAGTTTTAACAAAAAATTATAGTAGTTGTCAGATAAAATGGTTAGGATATAAGTTGGTTGATCAATGGATTATCCGAAAAATCACATTTTAATACAAATGAATTGTTTAACTTTTCAATTCTATCACAAATTTTTTCAACATTTGCTATTGCATGCAAGTCGGCTGTAGAATAATAACAAGGAAGATTAAGCATCATTTTAAGCAATTTATTTTAAGAACTCTGCAGTTTTTTGATGTGACATTTTCCCCATATTTGGCAAGCATACAAGAGAATTGCCTGAAAAAACACTTTATAAATTATAATTTTACTGTCGTTACTAAGACCAGACTTTCTATTGATAAAGGGATATAGTAGTTTTATCGCAATACCAACTTTCTTTTACGTTTTTTTCAATATGTTCTCTAGATACCTTACGCTTGTTTCCCGGTTTATGTTAACACCGTTTACATTTAGTTGATTGCTTTGAAGAAAAGAAGACTTTCTTTTTCTACTAAAAAAGATAGCTTGTACCTTATCAGCATTTAGTTTTATTTTCCATTTAGAATAATACTGAGTTATAAGATCAATTGCATGGTTTGTCTCTATATTAAGACGAAATTCATGCGATGAAAAAATTTCAGTATCATCAGCAAAAATAGCTAATTGACATTCAGGAAGCTTGGGAATATCGGACGTATAGATATTATAAAGGAATGGCCCTAATACAGATCCTTGTGGAACACCATGTTCAACTTGGTAACAATTTGACGAACAGTTATTAACATAAACACTAAAACACCTATCAGACAGGAAACTTTGAATAATTTTTATTAAATAAGTTGGAAAGCCTAAGGAAACTAGTTTATGGACCATTTCATCGTGCCACACAGTATCAAAAGCTTTTTCTATGTCTAGTAAAATGAGGCCAGTTGATTTGCCAAGCAAACGATTCTTTTTTATATACTGGCATACTCGCAACACTTGGTGAGTAGTACTGTAAAATTTTCTAAACCCGAATTGTTCATTAGGTATAATGTTCAATTGATCAGCAATTTCTAATATTTTTTCTTTAAAAAACTTTTTCAAAATTTTGCTAAGACTACTCAACAAACTTATTGGTCGATAGCTTTGTGCAAGTTTTAAATTTTTCCTAGGCTTTGGAATAGGTATAACCTTAGCTGTTTTCTAAAGCTTGGGAAAATATTGTGATTTTAAGCATGCATTGACCAAAAAGACTAAAAATACAAGTCCAGCCTTGGGTAGCACTTTGATATATATGTTTTCGATTTTGTCTAGTCCATCAGACTTCTTCGATTTCAGATTGTAAACAATATGTTTCACATCTTTTATGGTGATCAGTTGATCAACAGGTGTATCAACAATTTGTGAGTTTAGAGAACTTATTGATTGGCTTACAAGATTTTTGGTTTCATGATCACTGAGATGTTGGGACACTAAATGGTTATTCAAAAAAGTTGTTCCGATCTTTAACCTTAAATTCTTACAATAACACGGATGTTCATCAATTTTTCAAAAGTACCTTATAGAATTTTACAGTTGAATTCCAAAAATTCAAAAATGTATCTTATCCTAAAAGGTTAAAATTTAATTTCAAATAAAATTAAAACCAATAACCTCTTCGTTAAAATGTTTTGGTTCTTCTTAAATCTGAACTTTTCAAATTAGTTTTCTGATTGTAAACTTTCCAATTCAAACTCACTACAACTGAATATGAATGGATATAGTTAATTTATAACACACATGTTCAAATTTTAATGAATTTGGATTAGTTACAGAATAAAGATTTTTGTATAATGTGACATTTAAACATCAACCATTTTCAACCGTTAAAATTAAAAGTCCCCACAATTCTTTGAAACAAATTTCTTTGTTATGAGTATATTCGCTATGTGTATGTAAGTCCTTTTTCGTTACGCAAAAATGTTAACTTCTTTCCATTTCATCATCATCAATTATGTTACTCAAATCAAATTAACAATAACCTCAAATGGCATTTGTTGTAAATCCATTAGTTACATGCTCGTCGAAATTCCCCAAATCTCATATATGTACGAGTATAAAGCTATGTATAAAAGACGCCATCACCTAATTCATATAACTGTACGTATGTATGTCTACTTGCGAAGAAAAAGGGTAGTGCGGGTAATTTATATTGTCGCCTATAATTAATTGCATCGAAGATTTCACTTGTCCTTTTTTGTAAAGGACTTTTGTTTCCTTTATGTTTTCTTCTTTTTGAAAAATTGAAAATATTCTTCAAAAATATTTTATTTTTAGATAGGGGGAGGCGTCCAAGTGGAAATTCGATACAAAAACTCTTCTAAAATATCCTGAGTCATATGTGTGTGAATTTTGAATGAAGAAGACTCACCAGCTCATCATTATCATCATTTTCCACATATCCTTTTAAGAGTCTTCGGTCGGCCGGTTAGCTGTCTATCTGTATACGAGTACTATGTTCCTTCCATTCGGAAACTATCTGGCATTCACTCTATCAAAGCACAGCCCTTTAATTTGGGGATACGAGATAATATCTCATACGTATTTAGATGAGGCAGGCTATAAATTATCCTTGGTTAGGTTTTTGAGTTTGGTTGGTTGAGTTCTATATGGTGGCACACTTGTCGCTCTGGCTGACGCGACGATGAAGCGATGCGGTGCGGCGCTATGCTGATGTGTCTTTATATATAAGTTATGCCTATTTTGGAATATGATCCTTTCACAGTAATAAAACCATTAACACTTTGTTTTAATATGCATGCATATGTAAAGCAAATTAAATTCAACAAAGTGGATGTGGGTTTTTCGTCTGGCTTTGACTCTGCATGATGATGGTTAGCAATGTGTGAAGAAAAGTCTACTATTTAGAAGTAAGACAGGGGCGGATTTTTATTTTTAGAGGCCGCAGGCTTTGAAAGTTAAATAATTGATTTGTTTTTACAAATTTTATAAAATACTAGCAGCCTGTCCCGGCTTCGCACGGGTAGACATAAATAGGTAGATACAGATATTTAAATGATAGGCATGCTAATTAAAACGACAATGAATCACTAAATTAGAAAACATTTTGTTGTCCTATCCTTAATACTCTTCGCAGTGTATGCGATGAAAGACATTTTATGGCTAATTTTTTAACATTTTCGGTTGGTTTTAATAGGAATTTCTAAAGATGTATATAGTAATCTAGTACTAAATATAGCCTTTGTTACTCAGTGATAATGTAGCTTTCTAATGAAAAAAGAATTATTAAAATCGGTCCAGTACTTTTAGAGTTTATTCTTTACATAGAAAAATACAAATCGTTCCTCTTTATAATATTAGTGTAGATAAGTTAACAACCATGTTGTGTAAAAATATAAAGTAGGTCAAACAAAATTCTTCTAAAATATTTGAGTCCAATATTTAGTTCAGTTTTTTTATTTTTTCAAAAAAAAAAAATAGAAGTTTCAGTAGAAACTAAAAAATAAGAAGAATTTAAAAACCTCCTCGTTCATAGCATACAATTTTTTTAAGCTGATTTCGGCGTTTGGACATATAATTTTCATGAGGAAAATATTTGTTTTTAAATTTCGTTTTCCCATTTTTCTGAAATTCCTTTTATTAGAAATCATCTACAAAAAGTTCTAGAAGTCTTTTCAGCGCATATCTCTCGCTCTTGATTTATGGCTAGCGAAAAAATAAATACGAACGTCGGCCCCATAACAATAAATTCTAATGGGAAGGTAATAACGCATACTAAGTGCGGCCCTGAGTGAAATTGAAGCTAACATGCCACCCTCGCATATGTAAATATAATGTAATAGCACCAACTTCTATAACTACTTAACATATCCTTTTTCAGTATCGTATAAGTAATGCGACAATAGCTCGTTACGGTTCTTTAAGAAAGTCGGTGGTTCTACTTTTATACAAATTTGTGGAATGAGAAGTTTTTAAACGCGACAAACCTGCCACGAACTGAACTTATTTCAGTTATATTTTCATAAACATGCTCGGTAGGATATACATATGTAAGTATTTTATTATATTCGTGCATTAAGACGTTAAAACAAAAGGATATAATTTTATTGATTTGAACGCATGAGATAAGCGCAAAAAGGAGAGCCATTAAAATCGCTTTAAGTACTGTTTTAAATTAACACGCAAATACAGACACCACTATTTATGGTTCGTTTAGTTTAAGCGAATTTTCCTTGTTAACAGTTTGACTTTTAATTGCTACTCGTATTTGCTTTGAAAACAATTAAATTTTGATTTAAAAAAACAGAAGATTTTATGTCAATTTTAACTAATTTTTAGGACAACATGAATCTAGGCTTTATTGCATAACAGTGTGGAAAACAAATTCTGGTGGCTTGCCCCTCCTTTTTTTAGGAAGTTATTGTAATCGGTCCGAAATGTCAAATTGAAAATGTTGACATTTCTCGACGCTTTAAGGTCCCTATAGTCGAAATAAAAGATTTTAAGAGAGATGTCTGTGCGTGCGTGTGTACGTCCGTACGTTCGCAAAGTTTTTTTCGTCGTCCATATCTCTAGAACCAGTAGAGATATCGACTTCAAACATTATACAGATAGTAATGCAGAAAGAAGCTGAAAAATGGTTAACCCAAAATATCTCACGAACCAATAACTCTATAGAGACTTGAATTTTGTAACGTGATACTAAGCTAGTATGTTTTTGGAAAAAAATCCAATTAACAGTTTTTTTATAAATAGAAAAAAAAAAACTGAAAAAAAAGTTTGACGCCTAGAACATTTTACGAACAAAAAATGATTTTATCTCCAAAACAATTTTGTCCAACGAAGAATAACGTTTTTGACATCTGGTAAAATTTTGAAAAAAATCGAATTGACAGTTTTTTTTACCAAAAAATAAAAACCTAAAGAAAACATTACTAAAAGTTGGTAAAAATTGATTTTCCAATCAAATATCTTTCAAAAAAATTGAGATTATGGCTTCAAACTAATTTTGTCTTATAAGAAATATCGTTTTCAACATTGGTCAAATTGGTAAAATTTTGAGAAAAATCGAATTGACGAAATAAAAACCTTAAAAAAAATTACTAAAATTTGGTACAAATTAACCTTCCAATCAAATATTTCTTCAAAAATTTAAGATATTGGCTTTATACAAATTTTGTCTTATAAGAAATAGTGTTTTCAACATTGGTCAAATTTTGAGAAAAATCGAATCGCAAGTTTCGCAAACTTCTAAATCTTGGTAAAAACTTATTTTCGACTAAAATATCTTTTCAAAAATTAAAAGTATTGGCTTCAAACTAATTTTATCTCACAAAAAATATTGTTTCATAACATTCACTAAATTTTTTGTAAAAATCCAACTGTCCGTTTTTTCATAAAAAAAAAATCTAATCTACAAAAAATAATACGCAAAATTGGTAAAAATTGATGCTCGGTTTTCGATATATCGTGAATAGTAAAAGATATTGACTTCAAATTAATTTCATTCATCCAATTTGTATTTGTTTATATAAGAAATAAAAACTTTTAAAAAATGCTACTAAAATTGGTAAAAATTGGTTTTCGACGAAAAATCTTGTTAACAAAAATACATTTTGAAATCAAACTATTTCATTATAATTATGCAAAATATTGTTGGTAATTTTAAAATTTGTAAGAATAATTCAACTGACATCTCTTTTAACAAAACACGAAAACCTACAAACTTTTAAGCAAGACAAATCGACAAACGGGATGGGAAGTTAAAAGTGTGGGTCGCATCCGAGCCTCTTTTTTTTAACTATTTTTATAACTTAATGGATGGTTTTGGGAATATTATAAATGAATTTTTTTTTTACTAGAGGGAGTGCGTGAAGTTAGCCCCCCTTTTTTCGATTTTCTAATTTTGGAAAGTTGTTCCAAGTTGTCCCCGGTTTGTTCCAAAGTTTTTTTTTGAAAAAACCCAAAAATGGGGGTTTTAGACCCCAAAAACTGTTTTTGACCTAGCCCCCGCTTTTTCGAAAATCGATTTTTTGAAAATTGTTCCAGGTTGTTCTAGTTGTTCTGAACATTGTTCCAAATTTTTGGACCTCTATGATCAACATTTTAAAAGATATGGGCAAAATTTGAAAAAATTCTAGCCCCCCTTTTTTGAAATTTCAACTTTTTATATATTTTTTAGATTCTAAAAAGTGTTCTAATCATTGTTCCAAAAAATAAGAGTCGTGAAATGTATATTTTAAAAGATATTGCCCCCGATTTTTTTTTTCAAAAATGCAAAATAGGTCTCCCCATTTTTTTTTGTTTTTTTTTTAAGCCTACATTTTAATAAAACGTGATTAAACAAATGTACAGCAACCAAAATTTTGCTTATAACCTATTATTAACGCTGATGATCAATCTTTAAAAAAAAATCTCGATGTCTTTTAATTTTGTAAAAATTATTTTAGCTCCCCCTTTTCAAAAATCAAAAATTCAAAAAGTGTTCCAAGTCTAACCATACTTCCCCAGTTCGTGTCCAAATTTCATCCAAAACCATAAGTAAATATCGGGTGATTTTTTAAGAGCTTGAGAACTTTAAAAAAAAAAACGCATAAAATTTGCAAAATCTCATCGATTCTTTATTTGAAACGTTAGATTGGTCCATGACATTTACTTTTTGAAGATAATTTCATTTAAATGTTGACCGCGGCTGCGTCTTAGGTGGTCCATTCGGAAAGTCCAATTTTGGGTAACTTTTTCGAGCATTTCGGCCGGAATAGCCCGAATTTCTTCGGAAATGTTGTCTTCCAAAGCTGGAATAATTGCTGGCTTATTTGTGTAGACTTTAGACTTGACGTAGCCCCACAAAAAATAGTCTAAAGGCGTCAAATCGCATGATCTTGGTGGCCAACTTACCGGTCCATTCCTTGAGATGAATTGTTCTCCGAAGTTTTCCCTCAAAATGGCCATAGAATCGCGAGCTGTGTGGCATGTAGCGCCATCTTGTTGAAACCACATGTCAACCAAGTTCAGTTCTTCCATTTTTGGCAACAAAAAGTTTGTTAGCATTGAACGATAGCGATCGCCATTCACCGTAACGTTGCGTCCAACAGCATCTTTGAAAAAATACGGTCCAATGATTCCACCAGCGTACAAACCACACCAAACAGTGCATTTTTCGGGATGCATGGGCAGTTCTTGAACGGCTTCTGGTTGCTCTTCACTCCAAATGCGGCAATTTTGCTTATTTACGTAGCCATTCAACCAGAAATGAGCCTCATCGCTGAACAAAATTTGTCGATAAAAAAGCGCGAAACACATTTCGAACCGAACACTGATTTTGGTAATAAAATTCAATGATTTGCAAGCGTTGCTCGTTAGTAAGTCTATTCATGATGAAATGTCAAAGCATACTGAGCATCTTTCTCTTGGACACCATGTCTGAAATCCCGCGTGATCTGTCAAATACTAATGCATGAAAATCCTAACCCCAAAAAAATCACCCATTATAACTAAAGGCGCATATAAACGAAAAAAATAATATTTCCCCTCCCAAGTGCCCCCTTGAAAAAATTGAAAATTTAAAGCCAAAGTTTTATTCTTTCAGCAAAGACCAAAATGTCTATAAGATTCCGACTCTATGAAATTAACAATGATTATGCCTACATTCAAAAAAACATCCCCAACCCCCCCTTTACAAACACCCACATTAAAAAAAATATTTTTATATACATAATCACTCAGATCAAATTGTTCCAAAGTTTCATTCAAATATGTTCAAAAATAAAGATATTAAGTCCAAATAAAACTTCACAGCATACCATTCTGTTAACCATATTCTGGCCCCCCCTTTTCCGAAATTCAAAATTCCAAAGCTTGTTCCCAATTGTTCCGGGGCTCTTCTAAATTGTTCCAGAGATTCGTTTCTTAAAATTGATTTTTAGTAGGAAAAATTTACAAAAAATGCTCCCCCGCCCCCCTTTGCCAAAATCGAAAATCTAAAACTTGTTCCCTATCCAAAATCTCTCAAATCAAATTGGTCCAAAGAAACATTCAAAAATGAAGATTTTGAGCTGAAAAAGTGTTAACAGAAAAATCTTGTTACTTGCTTTGAAATTTTATTAACTCCTAATAGGTACCTAATTATTGTAATCGGCCCGATTTGTCCAATTGAAAATTTTGACATTTCTTGACGTTTCAAGGTCGCTAGAGTCGAATTAAAACATTTTTAGAGAGATGTGTGAACGTGCGTATGTACGTACGTCCGTACATTCGTGAAGTTTTTTCGTCTTCCATAGCTCAAAAAACAGTAGAGATATCGACTTCAAATAAATTGTGTTATACAGATAATAATGCAGAAAGATGTAGAAAGGGCTCTCAAAAAAATTGCGTGGGTGGTTTTTTTACCATAGCAATTTAAAAAAAAGGTTAACATTTTGGTTTATCCAAAATATCTCACGAACCAATAACGCTAGCGAGTTAATTTAAATCTTATATTATAAACTGTGACGTGATACAGAACTAGTATATTTTTGGCAAAAATTCCAACTAACGGTTTTTTTTTATAAATCAAAAAAAACTAAAAAAAAAAATATTTGTCACCTCGAATATTTTGAGCAACGAAAAATAACGTTTTAACCATGTGGTAAAATTTTGAGAAAAATCGAATAAACAGTTTTTTTTTTAAATAAAAACCTAAAAACAGCAATACTAAAACTTGTTAAAAATTTACTTTACAATACAAAAAGTTGAATTTTTTCAAATTTTGATTATAGAGGTCCAAAAATTTGAAACAATGTTCAGAACAACTAGAACAACCTGGAACAATTTTCAAAAAATCGATTTTCGAAAAAGGGGGGGCTGGTCAAAAACAGTTTTTGAGGTCTAAAACCCCCATTTTTGGATATTTTTCAAAAAAACTTTAGAACAATGCGGAACAAACCGGGAACAACCTGGAACTACTTTCCAAAATTGGAAAATCGAAAAAAGGGGGGCTAACTTCACGCACTCTACTAGAGGAACATTATGAAAAGTTAAAATTTCTCAAAAATTATTTTAAAACTTAAAAGAATGGTAACTAAAACTAACACTGGGTTTTTCACTAAGGCACAACACCAGCGCTGAGATCAAACGAAGAATTACTCTAATTAATGTTCTTAAGGCAAAGAAAGCAACTGAGTAGTAAAGTCCTCTCTCGAGCGACCAAAATGTCGCTATAACAAATCTTTGTCATCTCCATCCTGCTGTATGGTGTAGATGTAGAGGCATGGACTATGACAAAAGTGGATGGAAGCACCTTGGGTCGTTTCGAGAGAAAAGTTCTTGGCGTGATATACGGTCCCGTATGCACAGAAAGTGAGTGGAGGAGAAGTTTTAACGACTAGCTGTAACGGCTGTTCAGCGACGTAGACTTACCAAGAAGGATAAAAGTCCAACGACTATGCTGTCTGGGTCACGTAGAGCGCATGGAAACCAATTTTCCGGCCCGGAAAGTCTTCGAATCCTTGCCCACAGGACAGCGTAGTAGGGGAAGACCGCGGATAAGGTAGCGCGCACAAGTGGAAAGTGATCTCAGCCAACTTGTAGTGCGCAACTGGAGACATCTGGCCAGATACCGAATTAAATGGAGAAGTTTGGAATTTGAATTGATAGGTGATACTCTAAGTGAACTGTTAAATACACTAGATTCAACAAATCTGATACTAATTGGGGACTTTAACGGCCGAATAGGTCTTTCTCAAAACAACTTTATATCTGGGACAAACTCTGCACTTTTATATACCAATCGTCAATCCAAAGATGAGTTATGTGATAACAAAGGAAATAAAATAATCGAGCTCATAGATTCCTTCGACTGCCAAGTTTTGAACGGAAGTTGTGACGGAGATGTTTCTGGTGAATACACATTTTTAAGAGGTACATCGTGTTCTGTTATAGATTACTGCTTTGCTACTGGAGGTTGGCACGATCTCCTTTCGGACTTCCGAATAGGAAAACAGATTTTTTCGGACCATATGCCCTTGGAAGTAAAATTTGTATTAGCAACTAATGGAAACATGAATAACACACGCGAGCTTACTCCCTTGCCGAAGTTATACTGGAATGAAAAAATGTTGAACTCCTATCAAACAAATTTAGAGTTCGAACTTCTCCATCTGTATACAGTCGAGGAAACTCCGAGTATAGATCAATTGACTGAAATTATCAAAAAATCTGCAACGTATCCTACACAATCTCGTGGAAGGAATGGACAAAATAAACAAAAGTGGTTCGACAATGACTGCATGAAGGCAAGATCGAAATCATTTGCTTTTCTTAAATTGCTTAGAAAATATAATACAGATATTTTTAAAAACCTCTATAGCAAAGCAAACAAAAACTTCAAAAGTATCTGTCATGCTAAAAGAATAGCGTATGAGCAACATAATATTGCAAAGATAAACTGTTCCCGATCTGCGTCAGACTTTTGGAAAGCAGTAAAACTTTTAAACGGAAGAAAAAATCAGATTTCAGCTGGTCTTCAAGCTCAAGAATTACATATACACTTTAGAGCACTTTTGAACACGCCACAAACATCACCCAGTATCCACTACGCAGAACCCCAAATTATCGATGAGTATCTAGATGTACCATTTGAACTAGCTGAAGTAATTCAAGTCATCAAGAACGCCAAATATAAGAAAGCACCAGGAGAAGATGGAGTGCCTTTCGAATTTTATAAAAATGGTTGTACTGAATTCGCCCAAGCCCTTACAGATGAGTTTAACCGACTTTTCGAGAGTGCAGACTTTCCACAGAGCTTTAAAAAAACTATTATATACCGGCTTCATAAAAAAGGAGATTTTACAAATCCAGCTAATTATAGGGGGATATCCTTCCTTAACTCTGTATCCAAATTGTTTACCGCTTTAATCTTCAGCAGACTAACGAAATGGATTCAAAACAAAAATATTCTACACGAATTCCAAGCTGGCTTTAGAGATAGTTATTCCACAGTGGATTAAATCTTCACGCTGCTTAACATTGCGCAAATATATAAGCAAAAACATAAAACACTTTATGGTTTGTTCGTAGATTTCAAATCAGCTTTTGATTCCATTCCACGGGAGGCACTCTTTTTCAAACTCTACAGGATGGGGGTAAGCAGCAAATTGGTTAATATAATAAGAGCTCTGTATGAGAACAATAAAGCAGCGGTATGGGATGGATTCTTCTTGTCTGATGAATTTCCAACGTCGATGGGTGTGAAACAAGGTTGTATTTTGAGCACGCTACTGTTCATCAACGATATAACGGATGAAATTGGGGGTGGAGTGGAAGTTAGCCGTATAACAATACCAGGCCTTATGTATGCTGACGATATTGTCTTCCTAGCCGATACAGTTAATAGTATGCAACTGAAGATCAACAAGCTTGAGAAGTACTGCAAATCCTGGAATCTAACGATAAATCTAGAAAAAACCAAAATTCTGGTGTTTAGAAACGTTGGAGGGCGATTCTCGAGAAACGAAACCTGGACTTACCAAGGGGACCCTATCAAAGTTGTTAGAGAGTACAAGTATCTCGGTGTTTTAATAACATCTAATTTAAATATGGAAAAACATCTAAAAAGCAAATTATCGGAAGCAAAACGCGCAATAAATTCAGTTTGGAGTACATGCATTCAAAACAAATATGTATCCCATAGCTCAAAGCAAAAAATCATACAATCAACTGCCCAGTCCATACTTTTGTATGCCGCGCAAGTTTGGGGATATGCCAACTTTGACCAAGTCGAAAAGTTCCAACATTATTGTATAAAGCGTATATTTAGACTTCCTATTAATACGCCAAATTATATGATCCATATAGAAACAGGATGTTCACCCCTTATTTTGGTAACGCTAAAGTTGCACTTTGACTATATAGTAAAAGTTATGGAGATGGAAGAAAGGCGCTTACCAAAAATTGTAATGAAGCATCTGCTAGCAAACAACGCAAACTGCGTCAAGGAATGGCAAGAACTTGCAAATTGTTACGGATGTGACCTCAATTTGTATGCTAATGAAGGAGCAATTACTCTGAGGAGAAAATTCCAGAGCATTATGGAAAAATCTGGCCCGTACCTATACAACAGACAGTGTTACCGCTGGGATTTTTGAAAAGGTCGCAAAAAAAAGGGTCAAATGAAAAAAAAAGTCGCATTTAGATTTTTTTTTAATACATACCTAGATCAAACGAAATCTGTATAAATTGCAAAAAAAAAGAGTTGTTTTTTAGTTTTTTATTAGGTACCTATACCTTCTAAGAAAAATAAATTTTTATACTAGTATTCAATACATTCGATTTATATCACACACGTTCCTTTTTTTAATAAATACGTTAAAATGTATATCTATGGGTGATCATACATAAGTT
The DNA here is from genome assembly GCA_920104205.1 of Eupeodes latifasciatus. NCBI lineage: Eukaryota > Metazoa > Arthropoda > Insecta > Diptera > Syrphidae > Eupeodes > Eupeodes latifasciatus. The sequence goes on along the minus strand of OV049924.1, from coordinate 46,508,841 downwards.
GGGTAACTCGATGTCATCAACCAATATATACAAAGTCTGATTATATTTTATTGAGATTGCAATTTATTTTAAAACAATGGAAAGACCTTTATTTAGTCACCCAATTTCAGTTCTTCATTTTGAATACAAGTTATTAAAAAAAACACAATTAGTTCTTAAAACGTCAGTCCTCTGGCATGTCACAACCCTGAAAACAGTGAAAACCAACCATTAAGTGACTGTCTATTAAACATTATCATTCATTTGAGAAATCTTATTAAATTAATACAATGTGCGATGTATATAGTTTAATATATATTACAACTTTCATAATGCAGTGTTCTCCACTTTATTTTAAAAAAATAAGAAATTTTGTGTTCAGTTTTATTCGTCAGTTTCTTGTGTGTTATTTAAATTTAAAATTCGTGCGAAATATCGCCGACTCAACGTCAAATCCCACTTTGAATTTTAATGTTGGTAATAAAGTTAGTTGCGGGTCGCACAATTTGACGGCCACCATAACTGTACCAGAGTTTGGGTTATGTTTGTTGTCTATACACGTGCTTAGCCAGTCAACACGTCAGTTTTATGGTGAGTCGTTATTTTTTTGTTAATCTAAAGTTTATTTTTATTTATTCGTATTAGACTTTGATTTGTTCAAATGTAGTTTGTTGATATTTGAAATTACAAAAAAAAAAACATTAGTCCAGATTATAATCTCAAATTTCGTCTTTTTCGTCAGTAGTGTGGCGTCAGTTCTGTGTCATTTAAATTGTTATTGTTCTTCATTTCTTGATCATTAGTACTTTTAAGATAAATATTGTTAGATTTTGTTTGTTGATTACTTTGAAATATTTAGTGAAACTATGTGAAAGTAGTAAAAGATAAGTGAATAACGTTACGTTAAATGTCAAAAGTCTGTTTTGAAAACTGATATAGTATTTTCTCCTAGTATTACATATTAACAATTATTTTTAATTGTTACTAAGTGATTTTAAGTGATCATTATTAAATCCTAAGAGATTTTTACTAATTTTTATTAAATTTCATTATAATACTTTCAAAACTGTGTATACTCGTCAGTCCTCTGGCAGTCAAATTCTGAAATTTTTAAATATCTTACAATGTACTAAAAAAAGTGACTGTCCCGATTGGGAACAATATATTAATTAGATTAGCTATCATATACACCCAAATTTATAGAAGTTTGATTTAAAAACTATCGTAAACAAAATATCCTCAAAAGTTACCCAACTTTTGTATAATAACCCATATGTATGTAGTATGTATGTACATATATAAAATCAAATAACATAATAACAGTCAATACAATCGATTTAAGTTATATTAACTCAAGTTTTAAAGTTAAACTAAAAAATAAATAAATTCATATTCTATTCAGTTCTTTTGAAATACAAAAATTAAGGTACATTTTAGGAATTTACGGTAGCTTTTTATAAGCTCATCTGAGAGTTTCCATTCATCAAGAGTTTGCTTTTCTAAAATATTTGCTGCAGAGAGCATTGCATTACATGTTTCCACACACAGGCGGTTCGTTAATCTATTTTTTAGAATTGTTAACCTTTCAGCACACGCACTGCTGTGTGGAAGTGTGAAAATATTTTTTACAAAGGAGTATAAGTTGAATAAACATATTCTCCGAGAGGGTTTTTAATTGCCCCGATCTTATGCCAAAACTACTCCAAATTTGACAGTTCCAAGAAACTTTCATAATTCTTTTCATGAATTTTGAATTCTAAAAGCTTGTATTCTTCAATTACTTTTTCAGGTTGAATTATAAGATGTTGATCATTATAATTAATAGATCATTATAATTAATCTCTTCGCCTAGTTTGATTACTTGAGAATCCAAGTGCCTCAAAACCGAAAACTTCCTATCATTAATATCAAACCTTGAAATAATTTGCCTGCAAATTATTTGGTAATAAATAAGAATTTTACTTTTCATATTTTAAATATCCGAACTGGAAATACTTTCTTGTTTTATATATGTATGTTTCGCTTCATTCCCTATCTAAATATCACTTACAATTTTTATGTTTTTTGGGTCTTCTCTTCATTTTTAGTGCGTAGTATTATATTCTTTTGTTAAAAAATTTTTGTACATAATAATCAAAATGTCTTTAAATGAAATGGTTAAGTGAATTACTTGAGAGGATTCACTCTGAAACTGTTTATTTAAATTATTCATTATTGATAAAACATACTTTAAAAACTTCAAATAAATTAAGTTTGTGTTATTAAGATTTTCTAAGATGTCCGAAATTTTTGAAAAAGGGTTTGGTGACTTTTCTTCAAACTTTGCCCTCACGAAGTAATGCTGCAGAACTACCCACTGCTCAACCATTCGGAAAGCAACAGCCGCAAATAAAAGCCACCTTGTAGAGCTGAGTTTGAGAAGCTTGTGTTCTGGTACATCAAAAATAGCTTGAAGACCCTAAAATCACCTAACCGCTTAGCTTAGAAACTTTGTTAAAGAGGAACGGAGTGGTGAAATAACCAAAATTACTCATACAAACTTAAAATTGTTAACTATTAACTACATTTATATGCAGAGTCGAAAGGTTGAAATGAATTTTTATGATAGAATAGCAAGATTTCGATTCTGAGCGAAAGTGATCGAGTCGACCCCCAAACAATTTCAACTTGATTCCATTTTATAGATTGAAATTATGTGTGAGAGTGTTAGTTATGTTCTTATTTCAATGGAAGTTTGGAAATTGTGTATGAATTAAGAAAATAACTTATCTTTTCAATGTATTTTTCTAGAGATGGGGTCAAAAAAGTCGCATAATTTTTTAAAAAGGGTCAAAATAGACAATTTTTTAAAAAGTCGTATCATGGTCGCATGAGGCACAAAAAAGGGTCAAAATGCGACTAAAGTCGCATAGCGGTAACACTGACAACAGATACGTTAATGAAGCTCAGTCTTCATTACACAGGCTTCACTACAGCAGCGTTAAATATAATTTACAAGGAAACACATACTTCTTGGATAGGAATAATACTGATATGATAAGAACATATTTATGGTAAGAGGTGAACTTATAAATCTTAACTACATGCCACATCGTCCTGAGCTGCCTATATTGTGCGATCTATGCAACCGCGAGGAGAGGGAGGACGTCTACCATTTTATTGCTTTGTGCCCAGTTTTAAATGAAATTCGTATATCGTACTTTGGAGAAAGGACACTTGAAAAAGAGGATTTGATGGGTGTGCTGAATGGCGATCGTGGTTGGGATGTTCTATACGGATACACAAAAAGTGCAATAGATTATAGAAGGAGAATTAGAGATGCTGATTTTTAGAAAGAAAAAAGATTGTTTCTATTTCCGATAAATTAAATATAAACCTTATTTTTACTAATTGAATATACAAAAATGTCAGTCAGGTAGACGGCTTATAGCCAAACCTAAAGACTAGCAAAAAAAAAAACAAAATATTGTAAAATATTGTATTGTATTGTATTATTTATATTTGAATAAAAAGTCATTAAAACTAAAACTAACTAAAAACTGGAGAAGTTTGTTGAGTGACGCTCTAGTTCACACCAGTACTGTAGCGCCACTTTAAGTTAGTAAGTATGTACCTTTCAACGCAGGCGTAATGTGTTATGAGACATTTTACAGAAGTTACAGAAAACCAAATGCTTACACAAGTCTCAAGCTTAATATCTCTCATTTCGAGAATAACTTCTTTTGTGTCCTTATTTTATTGAGCTTTTTATAAATATATGGTAGTGGTGGCAGTCAGAATCTCCAAGTACTATTTTTTTATAGTGACAAACTTAGCCAATTTTTGACAAGGTTTAACTTTAAATTCAAAGATTTGCAATATTTACTAAGTTATTTCATGACATGAAGTACTAAAATCTGGGTTATCAAGTCGATTGCCATTTCGGCATCAATTAAATGCACGAGAAAAGTCCCATGATGACTATGCGAGTAACTTATGTAAACATAACCGAATTTTTGGCATAAGCTATGCTTATTTGAACGTTTATAAAGTTGTGCCTTTACTCTTTCTTTATCTTAGTTAAGGTCTCTGTATATGTCGCTCGTTGAGATGACTATCATTAAAAGCCTGAACGTTAAAAATTCGTCTTCGTCCAGTTTTAAGAGTTTCTATTAAGTTTATAATTTTAATCGTACGACAAAATCGCCATGTGTGAAAGCGGCTTAAGAACTAAGCACTTTTTTTGCAATGTGTTCAAAGATAACAACCCTGCTCCTGTAAAAGTACAACAAAATCCTATTTTAAAGGCCTTGCTTCATAAAACGATGGCATTCGGTCCACAATCGTTAGATTTAAATCATTATTTTGAAAATCTTTAAATCTATTCAATTTAAACTAATTAACTATATCTATGTAAGCCTTTTTTGTAATGTATGCAAACACTCGCCAATAAATCCTGAACATGGTCCACTGGTCATGGTCATATACGAGGACACAACCCGATCTATCATCCTTCGAATGATGGACCAACCATCGCTTGTCATTCAAACAATAGATCTTATGTGAAAAGCCATTCAAATCGCATACACGCGACCAGCTCAGATTTAGAGAGACCATAAACTGCTCTTTTCTAAGCGATTTTCAATTTCAATCAAAAACTGTAAAATATTCAAAAAAGAAGTAAAACATATACGACATCGAAAATTGAAAAATCCCTTTTGAGAAGTAGTGACTTTGACATGGCATGAAATTTGAGACGAATCGCAAAAGGATGCTCATTTCATTTCGTCTACCTAAAATCCTACATGTGATGATTCTTCTTTGAGCGACATAACATATCAAAAATCCAAGCGGGTGGAAATAAAACAAATCAAAAGAAAAATGGATTTTCAAAAATTTCCCGGTGGGTGATGTGATGTGATTCGCTGTTGAGTGCGTTTAAAATTTTGTATAAAGCAAAGTTCAGTTGAATGGCTTTTCCTGTATGTTATACCTTGTACTTTCTTATAACTTACAACGGCATTTAAGGTACTCGAAATTGACAAGGATATAAGCATAAAGAACAAGGGAGGGAGTACATCAATATCATACAGTGTATTTATTTTCGAATGGGAAAATTTGTGCAATGTCATTGTTTGACATGTCACAATAGTTTTGACGAGTTCTGACAACCCGAACTAAACTGTATGATGGTTTCTTTTTCTAAAATCAGCGATTTAAATACAATTTTTATGGGAAATTACATTTCTACAGCATTGATGTTCGTTGTTTATTTTTTGTATGGTTCACATCATAGCATTTTTCAGTAGTTGATGTAACATGTATCTTTAAATTTAACAATCGAAAAAAGTTTTCAGGAAACTAGAAACTGAAGTTGAGAAAAGTTTTCTAATCAACACAATACGATTAGGTTCATCTCATGGGAAATTCAAAAATATCATCAAAAAGTGTAAATCTGAGAGAACTTACTTTTCTGATTTTAAATTGCGCTTTCTAACCCTTTTACGATATACTACACCCAATTTTTAACACTTCATAGAATAGTATTAGAGATTTTAATTTCATATTTGTGTATACAGTTTTTCAAAAGTATTCTAATCGATTTTTTTTACTTTTTAAGCTACAATCTCAAAAATTAGCAGAGATATCGATTTCAAGCAAGTTTTGCTTTGCATAATAATGTATTTTTATCTAAAAACTCCAATATATGAAGAAACGACTTTCAAAAAAAAAAAAAACAAAAATATATTTTTTAATTTGGATGACCCCAAATTACTGTAAATGGTGAGTGTGCGATGATACCATCCTATTTTTCGGAAAAAGGAAGAGCCACACAACACGCGTAACAATGGACAAATCAGAGGCGAGTTCGGTAAACAGTTTATTTCACGTTTCACATGCGATTTAACGCTTATATACCATTTTTTGTGAAGTTATGTTGAAGTCGATGTCTAAAGCAAAAAACCCGTTTCGATTGACGTACTCGTAGCCAACATTGAAGCATTTATAATTGAGATAAAGTCCGAAATGTTAGAGAGAGTAGACCCGTATTTGCGGACGGACCATTTGCATTAAAAAATCTTAAAACATTAAACAATATCGATTCTAATAAAGGTCTAATGCTTTTTTCTTTATTTGTATATACATATCTTTCAATGGAAAAGGCATTACACACCTTAGAATAGAACGTACCATAGAAAACGCCCTCCGTCATAGAGAGTTCACTATTGTTGCTTTCCTTAACATAGAAGCCCAGTAGGAAATTTGCTCACCAATGAAAATTTCGTGTGAAATCACAAAGGAATTCAACTACTCGAATCATTGAGGAATAGTATGCCATGAAATCCGTACTGAAAGGCACCCTTTCTTTTTCTTTGTAAAATATTTCACTCACTATGAAGCATGAGAAGCATGTAGTACCCGTGGCATGATGGTTAGTGCGTTGGACTGTCATGTCAGAGGTCTTGGGTTCGATCCCTGCCTAATGCCATCTAAAGTTTTTTCACGGGTTCTGCCTCTTGCGAGGAATTGACAAATTCTCCAAGAGTAATTCTTGTCATGAAAAGTGCTTTCTCAAATTGGCCGTTCGGATTTGGCTTAAAACTGTAGGTCCCCTCCATCCCTGACAACAGTACTCGCACACAGGAATGGTTGAGAGTTGTAAGTCACTAGGCCCTAGTTCTCAACGGACTGTTGCGCCACCCGATTTATTTTTTATGAAGCATGAGATGGGTTTCGTGTTGTTTATTTGTCGTCTCTTCTCTATACCTGCCACTGAATGGTTATACGGAGATTGGCCTCAGTTTTAGAATTTTAATGCTTAGTTTTTTTACATATATGTACCTATGTAATAAAAAATTGCCGTTCGAGTTCGTCAGCCTGGTTTGCTTCGAGAAGCAAAGTTATTTCCAACAACAACGACCGACTCTGTTGCCGACGGATGGTGGAAGGATTGCAATTGCAATGTTCGGTTTTTTTCATGAAAATTTCGGTTCGCGATCCACAGCCTGGCTTGCTTCTAGAAACAAAGTTATTTCCAAGAACAATGCACAGTGTCTAATTAGGTTAGGCCCGACACGCCACGCGCCGCTGTTTTAATAAATTACATACATACAAGTTATCGTGTTCTGTGCAACACGACTGAAAAAAAACTCAGTTTGTTGGAGGTTGACTTAAAAGTGAAGCTTTATTTTATTTCTCTCTTATATTTATAATAATACAATATTTTCAATAATTGCTTAATTAACAAAATGGAAATGATTGCTTAATTAGCAAAACACAAATAATTTCTTGGTTTCCAAGAAATGTAAAGTATTTGACTTACTGCTTTTATATTTGCTAAATTAACAAAATTAGAATACAATAATTGATTAGTAATATTTTAAGTTAACCAAAAAGAAATATAATTGCTTATTTAACAAAAATAGAAACAATATTTTGCTTTCAAATAATTCTTGGAATTGGATTGGGAATAGGTGGTCGATAAGGTGCAAGGTGTCGTGTTAACTCCCCCTTTCTTAAGTATCTGCGTCTCGCAGATTAGATTTTGAAAGTGGTTTGTTGTGAATTAATGCAGGGATTTGGGTCAACTATGGGAATATTTAGTTTTTAAGGTTCAAATGAGGGAATAAGAATTTTTTTTCTTGTTTTTTGACTGTTGTCTCAAAAAAGCGAACAAAATTAAGTTGATTGTTACACCTATGAGCAGAATAGTTAGGTTGGAACCTAGGAATAAACCATCGTTTATAGAAATGCTGGAAAGTTTTTCTACGTTGTCTAGGTGAAGTTTGTGTAACTATTGTAGGTCGAGTTTTATTTCCCCTTCGGTGAGGTTATTCTGGAGTAAGGGAGGCAGTTTATGATAGGTTTTACTCTCCCAGTTTGTATACTTTAAATTATCAACCTCAGTAGATTCGTTGAAAAAATTTATAAGAAATGAACCGTTCAGGTTACGAAAATGTCTACCGTATGTTATGTTGCCGACATAATTTGTGAGGAATAAAGTGCTCTCGTTGATTAGTTCTACTATTGGTCTACTTTCGTAATTAAAGTCACACTTAACTTTTTCACCGTTTAATAGTTTCAGTACGCAGTCATCTTTGGTGAGCTTTTGGAGTTGAGATCTTTTACAAAGAATAGTTTCGTCGATTTCTATACATTTCCCTATTATGCCAAACTGGAGATGTTGTGAAATGAATAAATTAGAAAAGCTTAAATGTATTCTCTTGTTATTTTTAATTGTTGATTTTACGATAATATTGTTAAATGTCGTACCCTCAGTAGGTACGATGATTGTTGCCCAAAGAGGTAAGCAAACAACGTAGAGTAAAACAGATTTTTTTACAAGCATCATTGGTTCGGCGAATTCAATAGCCTGAAGTTCGTTCTAAAAGGAAGGGATTCTATTTTGGAAAGAATATCTGAAATTTCGATTTTGCTTAATAGGTTTGAGTTGACAATACCTCTTTTTGCAAGTTGTCCTGCTAAAACTATTTCTCCTATTTCCTCCTTTAAGAGGCTAAGCTTGTTAAAAATAATTTGCTCATATTTTTAGGTGGTGTTTGTATTAATTGCTCCAATTATTTTGTTATAGTTATCAATTAAGGTGTCTGTTACTTTAGTTAAATATTTGTTTATATGATATTGCCTTTTATTGTTAGTGGAGAGTTTGTTATTTTCGGCGACAATATTGTCCCAATCCGTTGCATCGGGGTTGCCTGCTAGCCACTTCCAAGCGGATCCGATCCAATTGATTGACCGTTTCTCTTTTGTCGGGGTCTTGTACTTGTCCTGAAGTTGTTCTAGGAGGTTTTTTATTTTGGATTTTTGGAGTTCCAGCTGCGGTAGGTAGGCATTTTGATTTTATTGGAGGGGTGATTAGGAATTTAAAACCTGGACTTGAGTAGGATTAAATATGGTTAGATAAGGGTTTCATAATGTGTTATAATTATGACAATATTTGATTTGGTTTTCCGGCACAAAAAATTTAAGGTATATATTTATATTGAACTATTTTTGTATAAATTTTAAATATATAATAGGTATGTTTTGCTTTTAATAATAATAAATATTTTAAATTTCTTCGTAAAGAGAAAAGAAAGTTGATTGAATTATTTTTTTATAAATAAATAATAATAAAAAATCTATTATAATGATATATTTTACTTTTGATAATGTTCTTCGTAAAAAAAAATTTATTGAAAGCTTACAGCAAAATTTTCTGCATCTTCGGGTATTCCGTTTGATCCTTTTTGCTCTGCTGCTACTTAGGAACGGTTGATCCTCCACTGTTTGATTGCACTTATTATATACGAGGTTCTGATGTTTCTCGTAGGTTCTCCTTAATGCACGCACTGCACTGCTTTTAGTTGCGTTTGAAGTTTTTCACGAAACACTTAATTTTTTGCAGAGTGGCTCTAACGTTTCACTTTGTTTCGTTTAGGCTTTAAATACTTTTCGTGAATCATTTAACTTTCCCGCAGTGGTTCTTATGTTTCACTTTGTTGAGTTTTTATTTTTAATATTTTTCGCGAATCACTTAATTTTTCGGCAAGGTGGTTCTTTCGTGTCACCTTTTTGTGCTTTAAGTTATTTTTTAAAAAATATTTCGCGAATCACTTAATTTTTCCGCAAGGTGGTTCTTAAGTGTCACCTTTCGCGCTTTAAGTTTTAAATATATTTCGCGAAGCCCTTTAGGGTTTATAATGCTCGGGCGCCAGTTATCGTGTTCTGTGCAACACGACTGAAAAAAAAACTCAGTTTGTTGGAGGTTGACTTAAAAGTGAAGCTTTATTTTATTTCTCTCTTATATTTATAATAATACAATATTTTCAATAATTGCTTAATTAACAAAATGGAAATGATTGCTTGATTAGCAAAACACAAATAATTTCTTTGTTTCCAAGAAATGCAAAGTATTTGACTTGCTGCTTTTATATTTGCTAAATTAACAAAATTAGAATACAATAATTGATTAGTAATATTTTAAGTTAACCAAAAAGAAATAATTGCTTAATTATCAAAAATAGAAACAATGTTTTGCTTTCAAATAATTCTTGGAATTGGATTGGGAATAGGTGGTCGATAAAGTGCAAGGTGTCGTGTTAACTTACATATGTACATTCCCTTTCTTCTTTTGTTTATTTTGTCAGTTGAAGTCTATTGTTCACGGTGCCAACAAGTGCGTAAAGCCGATATTTAAAGAAATGGTTATTGAAAAGAGTAAAAGAAAATAAATTCTTAAAAAGTCAATATAAAAGTGTTAAAAAGTTATTTTTATTTTATTTGTTTCTTATGTACCTATGTTTTTCGCTTTTTTTCACAATAACATTCATTATTTTATGTTCATCTAATTTAATTTTTTTTCAATAAAATCATTCAAATGTAGATGACTGTTTTTTTGTTAATATTTGTATCCAAAGATTTAGTTGTGAGTAAAAAATAATTAGATAATAAAAACATGAATGACTTCTTTTGTGCACATTCAAGACATTTTTTACCAGGTCATTTTGCACCAATGAATGAGTAACATTAGATTGCCTAGTGAAATCACTGGTCAATACTCATTTATGAATAAACAGTTCGATTTTGTAAAGTGAATTCCTTGGTGAATATTCATCACATTTTTCACCAATGTAAAGTACCCAAGTATATCAGCAACTCCACTAACCCAGTGATTTCAGCGGTGTGAATTCACGGTATTTTTCATCAACTACAATTCACTTTGGAATACACCAAATACACTTTCTTGGTGATTTCCTCACTGAACAGTCACCATGAAATTCACTACTTGGTGAACGCCAATCCAATCCCCATGTTAATTTCATTGATGTTTTCACAATGTTTTCATGGGGTGTAGCTTCCATTCACCAAGGAAAAAGTTGGTGATTCACCGATGAATTTTTTGAAATTTCCTACTGGGAGGTGCTTTTAACAACGTGGACACATATGCAATCACATCTGCACTAACATCTCTGAACGTAGAGGGTTAGCTTGGGGATTTGTTAGTAGAGGACACCTCTCTCCTCTGGAGCTTTTTGGTAAATGAAATCCTAACTGGTCTGGATGGGAAGGGTTTCAGAGTGATTACCTATACGGATGACGTTGCTATGCGTATTTAGGAAAGTATCTTTAAACCGTGAAGAACTCTTACAAAATGGCTTAGACAAACTAATACCTTGGCCTGATCGGTGTAGACTGGCAGTCAACCCACAAAAAAACCAATTAAGTCCTATGTTTGAGTAAATACAAAATTCCATATGTTAACCCTATCTATATATTAAAGGTATTCAATAAATTAATAAAAAAGAAATAGTCAAAAAAGCTACTCTAGCTCTCTTCTCCTGCGAAAAAGCTATTTGTAATAAATGGGGCCTACAACCCCGAATTACGCATTAGTTATACACAGTATGGTCGATTCCCTTAGAAATAGCTATAAACCGCGACAAACCAAATAAAGTCCAGCGTTAAGTTTGCCTATGTACAAGCCTTTGACGCACGGCCCCATCTGCTTCATTCGATACCCTACTCTACCTAACATCTGTTGATATCTTTTTGGGAGGATAGGGATAATAGGGATGATAGGGCATTCCTGGAAGACGGCTCAATCTATTTTTACATAGATGGATCAAAAACAAATGAAGGGTTGATAGAGGGATGTACTCTGCACGACTGGAATTAAGTTTCTCATTCTGCCTTGCTTATTGTGTTCCAGGCGGAACTTTTGACGATAAAATAAGTCTTATCCTGGCTTATAGAAAACGTGATATTAACATCCGTATTTTCTCAAATAGTTAGACCGCTATCAAATCTCTAGACTCTGTCTCTACAAATTATATTACAGTCCATAACTGTCGATCATCTCTAATGGAGATGGCACAACAATTTAATATTCACCTTTGCTGGTTCCGGACCATAGAGAAATTAAAGGAAATTTTAAGGCAGATGAACTTGCCAGAAATTGTGCAGTACAATGCATTCTACTCGTACCATTCTAACACGTTTGGCTATAATGCTGGCATACCAATCGCTGCATGAAAACTATTGCTAATGAAGAAGGCAAACACGAAAAACATCTGACCTACACTAGATTTAAAGCGATCAAGATACTTGCTGTTATTAAGCAGATCCCATATAAGCTCAATAATAGGTGTCATAATCGAGCATCGTCTTATTGGAATTCACGCCACGTGGCTAGGCGTATTCTCAAATGACTTTTGCAGAAGCGGTATGGATGAGGAAGAGGAGGAAAAAGTTCTTCACTTTCTGTTTACATGCCCTGCTCTTGCTCAAAAACTCTAGATTTACCTAGGAGAATTCTTCTATTATATGAACCTAAACGAAATCAGCAAACAATACTTTTATGAACAAACAAATCAACAAAACTATTTGTCACCTGGAATATTTTACGAACAAAAAGTTATACTTTCTTCAAAATAATTGCATGTTAAGAAAAATAATGTTTTCGACATCTTGTTTTAATTTTTGGAGAAATCGATTTAATTTTTTTTGAAAAAAATAAAAAACCTATAAAAATATCTATCAAAAAGAAATAAAAGTTTAGTTTTTACTCAACTATCTTGAGAACCGAGAAATATATTGACTTTAAAGTTGTTTCCTTCTACTCGTATATAAATATTGTTACAAAAATCAAAGCTCTATCAAAAATTCGGCTGTATTGGTTTAAAGTCTCCAATATGTACATAGTTTCTCAGACAACAGCTGAAACTTAAATTTTTGAATACATAATAATTTAAATTTTATAAATACAAAATTTACTTCTGACAAAAAATAGCTTTTGAACATTTTTGCGGACAACAATTATGGATATCATCCTAGCCTCTTTTCGACTGGCTGCTGTAATGCAGATACCAAACGAACGCGTGGAGTTGGAGGAATACGTTGCAACGCATTCTTACAATTACAGTAAGATGCGCTGGCCTCGTTTCACCAACGCCCTAGCAAGAGAACTTCGTTCGAGTGACATAGCCCCACCAAACAACAGAAACCTGACAAATACAGAAATTGACCAACATTTACAACAGATGGACGAAACAATAAAACGAACAATGGAACGGACAATACCAAAGTACAAAGAACGGGACCAAATGGACGCTTACAGAAACGCGACTATTGACGCACTGCGTAAGCACAAGAGTGGCTTACTGACAAGACTCAAAAACTTGTACAGACGACTTACAGACCCACACGACTTGGAGGTTAGGACACTGAAGTCGTCAATAAAAAATGTCAATCTGTTGATTAAGGAGAACTACAGGTTATCAATTAACAAGTACTGGGACCGCAAGATCCGGTCTGTTAATTCCAGTGACCCTGGTATGTTCCCTAAAATCAACAAGATATCTCTGACAACATTACTCGCACACAGGAATGGTTGAGAGTTGTAAGTCACTAGGCCCTGGTTCTTCATGGACTGTTGCGCCACCTAATTTATTTATTTTTATTTAGGAAAAAGAACGACAATGACCTTCCGTGTCTGAAACTCCAAAGAACTGAAGAGAACAGAGACGTACTCATGACAGCGCAAATAGATCCAGAAGAAGCCATCTTTGACGATGACTTTTATATAATTGAATATCCGAAGGAAAAAGTGGAGGCGGTGGGAGCTGCTTTCCAGCAAGTGTACAAGGTGAATCTTAGCATTCGCCCCAACCACGACCTGGAAAGCAGAGCCCTACTTAATCACTTTTACCTTCGAAATGATATAACACATTGGCGATCTGAGAACCGCGGTTTTATGCGGTTCGATGACGATTCCTTGGCAAATGCCATAATCGCCGAGCAAACGGGACCAAGTTCCCTGTTAGTGACGAAGGTTGAGCTTCAGCTCATCTTCAACTCAATAAAAAATAAAAAGTCAGCAGGTGTCGATGGTATATCCAACGTTGTACTAAGACATTTACCGATGGAGGCAATTGACATTTACACCACACTCTTCAATAATGCACTGAATAATGCATATTATCCAGTGCATTGGAAGACCGCTGTGGTTCATCCTCTCCCGAAAAAGGGAAAGGACAACTCCAACCCGTCAAATCTTCGGTCGATAAGTCTTTTCAAAAAGATCATCAATAGGGCTCTGATTAAGTGGCCTTTGACACCGTATGGTTAGAGGGTCTTTACCTAAAACTGAGCAGGCTTGGCATAAGCAAACCATTGTTGTATATACTTTATGATATGCTTAACGGTAGAAAGTTTGTTGTCAAAAGTGGCAATGTAACTTCTACCACAACATTCTTAATTAAAAATGCTCTTCAACAGGGAGCGGTGAATTCGCCGATTCTCTTCAGCATTTACACCCCAGCGATCTGATAGATAGTCTTACAAAGGCAATTGCGTACGCCGACAATCTAATTGCGTATACAAAACGGCCCGAAAGGTTGAGGTTATTAGAATTCTCTTGCAGCGTGATTTCGACAAGATTCAGCGACATTGCGACGACTGGAAACTGAAAATAAATGTCCAGAAGACGGAGACAATTCTGTTCCGGACTCCGTTGGCTAGGGCCACGAGGGATACGTGCAAGAATTGGCGCAAGATGGTTATCGTTGATCTTCACGGGCAGCCATTAGCGAGCAAAAGTGTAGTGAAGTACCTCGGTATCTGGTTAGATCAGTATTTATATTTCGACAGACATATAAATGCTGCTCTGACCAGGGCCAGAGGAGCCTTTGCTCTGACGAAACGGCTGTTTTACAGCAGTCGGCTTGACCCCAGAGTGAAGGTAATTTGCTACATGGCCCTCATACGGCCGATGATCGTTTATGGTTGTTCTGTGTGGTTCAACGTTGCCCCTTCCCAGATGGAGAGGTTTCGGGTGTTCGAGCGGCAGTGTTTACGACGCTGTACCGGCTTATATCGAACAGCCGAATCTTCTTACGTGCATTACTATTCCAACGAGGTCCTATACAACGGGGCTCGAATCAACAGAATTGACAATTTCGTGATAAAACTCGTTCGAGGTCACATTGCAAGAGCTATGTCTTCGACCAACAATTTAATTTTCGGGGCGTTCTATCCGAACGACGAGTATTTTGAAAGTGCACGCTTGAGCGGCTTTATTCCACCAGAGGCATTCCTCTTTTTAGATAGATGCGGTCTGATACAGGATAGATTGGCAGTTCCGTTAATCTACCACGTCAGACGACGTACCGTGGATAGGCGACTCCTGTACAATCGGGACGTCATGGCACAAGACGGAGCAGAACCGAAGGTTCAGTAGGGCTGTGTCCGAACGGGACCGAATTGATAGGGTGAAGCAGGAGAGCCAGTTTTGGTGCCTTCAATCGGCACTTGATAGTGAGTAGTCGGGATGGGGTTTTAAGCCTTGGCCGGCTTACATACTTGTTTTATAGTTTTAGGGTTTAGTTTTAAGTAGAATAGGCATGGTGGCACAAAAAACAAAAACCTAAAAAAAATACAAAAAATACAAAAAAGAAAAATACAAAAAAAAAAGAAAAAATTAAAAAAAAAATCATGGAATAATCAAAAAAAAAATAAAAATAAAAAAAAAGACAAAATATGAAAAACAAAAAACGTTAGATAGTTAGATTTGCTGCTGTGGTTGTTCTAGTTTTAAGTAGTTTATAGGTAGAATAGGTAGTTTTAGTTGGCTTTAAGTTTTATATTAAGGACCTTATTTTAAGTAGTTTTTAAGTAAAAATAAAAAAGGATATTGACATTAGTTTTTTTCTAAATTTTCTAATGAATACAAAAATAAATAAAATGAATTGAAGTTAAATAGATCTTAGGGCCGAAAGGCAATAGCATTAAGTATTATTGTTTAACTTAGAGTGTCCGTATGGGACCAGTAAGTTAGTTGTAAGTTATGGATAATTAGGCTAGTTTTATGAATTTTTGTCTAGCTTTAAGATAGTCTTAAGAATGAATTAATAAAAATGAATTTGGAAAAAAAAAAAAGCCTCTTTTCGTTTTTGGTTCCAAGTTATAGGAAACTCAAAGTGTATTAGAAATTTAATTCTACTTCCGTTAAAGGAGACCTTCATCAACAACATACCTCGCGCTCATACTATTTTTTCTTTAAAAGCAACATAATTTCTTACTATATACCTTCAACAATATACCAACATCCGATTAAGCCCCATCAAACTCTTGTTTCCTGTTAAGGTACATAAAATATTATGTTTGTTTATATCTTCTAATTCCATAAATTGAAATACCTGCACCATCAGTGGAAATAGGCAATAACCGTACATAATTGAACTTAAACAACAACTTACAACTGTTGTTATATATTTATGTAGTTATAGATGACCGGCCGGCACTATATTCTCTACCGGAAATTACTTCTTCTATGCTCGTTCTCCTATAAATATGCTTAATCATACCACGCGAATCGAAAAACACAACATTCCAATCGCAACCCACCCACACGACATAAAACTCCTACCTTGAACAAAAAGCCATCATGCCATCTATTTTTGAGAATTAGTTTCGGTCGAATTATTAAGTGCACTTTATGATATTGAACATCGCAGATGACAACTTATTACCACCGACGACGACAACGGACGCGACGCGACGTCCTCCACCTGATGCTACTTTTCTCCCATATATTTAGAGAACTCTATATATAAAGAGGTACAATTACAATATTGGTTTATTTAAGTGCTTAATATTGAAATAACCTCTTGAAATGCCATAATTTATTTGATTACATGCATTTGAACACCTAGGTTTTGAATTGTTTTAGACTTCACCCTCCATACGTTTATTCGTAATGCGTTACTTTAGAACCGAGGTTAAATTATGTAGTTTACCCCCGGGCCAAGCAGGCGACACTCATTACTAACAACAGTCAATAGTTTATGACCACCACTTGGCTGAAAAGATGCGGACATCAGGACCTTCACCTACCTATACATGAAACAGCTAAATTAGAGGTTTTGTGTTGTGAAGTCATCAAAATAATGACAGCGATTTGATGCTACTCGTGATGCGGCAAGCATCTGATATGGGGTAAGGGAAGGGCATATTGTACCCGATCACATGTGATGTGGTGGTCTGATATCAGCGATAATTTTTGCCCTCTCGTCCTTTATTCATTTCATTTATACACTGTCTGCAACTGATGTAACTTAAGATTAGAATTTTATCTCGTGCGGTTATGTGACATATGTTGTACCTGCAGCACGAGTACAGGTCTGAGAGTTGCGTTGCGTATCTTTGTGTATGTTTTATTTTAAATGAACACATTGAGCATATGGTTAGCAACACAAACAACTGATCCATATAATTTAATTGTGAGTGTAACCTAGAAATTAATTTTTGAACAAAGAATACAAAAAACCCTTACTGTATGAAAATATATACCAAAAATTCAATAGAAAGTTTGAATACAAAGAAGTAAGTTCTGTTAGATGAAATGTCCAGACCAATAATGATTTTAATTGTAATTTAGATACAAAAATAGAGAGTAAAGATGGTTTTATGAGATGGTCTGCTTGAATTAATTCATGACTTATGAAATTTATATTCAAATTGAAAGATGAACAGAAATGATATCATTTTAATGAGACTAACTGACACGACAAACTTCGTACGTATTTCAATGGCGTATCACAGAATTTCTTGTATTACTTAAAGGGATTCCTTTTTACGAAACCTAATTGCATAACATCTTCGTGAGGAAAGATCAAATTTAAACAAACCTGTTAAAAATTTGAACAAATGATAAAAACAATCATTATCATGTGATGAAATAAGTTTAAAGTCAATTCATTTTCATTTGTTCTTAAATATTTCTTTCGAAAATCAATTTTTACAAATTTTTTTTAAGGTTTTAATGTTCGATTATTCGATCGTTAATTCGATTTTTAAAAAAGAGGCTGGGATGCGACCCACACTGATAACTTCCCATCCCTTCTGTCGATTTGTCTTGCTTTAAGGTTTGTCTATATGTATCAATTTTTACCAAATTTGCGTACTATTTTTTGAAGATTTTATTTTTTTTTTTATTAAAAAACGGACTGTTGGATTTTTATAAAAAAAAATACTGAATATCAAAAGCAATATTTTCTGTGAAATAAAATAAGTTTTAAGCCAATATTTTTAATTTTTGAAAAGCTATTTGAGTCGAAAGTAAATTTTTACCAAGTTTTAGTATTGTTTTTTTTTAGGTTTTTATTTTTTGTAAAAAAAACTGTCACTTCGATTTTTCTCAAAATTTTATCGAATGTTGAAAACAATATTTCTTAAAAGATAAAATTAGTTTGAAGCCAATGCCTCAAATTTTTGAAAAGATATTTACGTTGGAAAACAATTTTTACCAACTTTTATACATTTTTTTTAGGTTTTTATTTTTTGTAAAAAAACTGTCAATTCGATTTTTCTCAAAATTGTTCTTATTGTTGAAAACAATATTTTTTATAAGTTAAAATTAGTAAGAATCCATTATCTCAAATTTTTGAAAAGATATTTGAGTCAAAAATCCATCTTTAACAATTTTTGTTAAATTTTTTGTTCGGTTTTTAATTTTTTGTAAAAAACTGTCAATTCGATTTTTTTCAAAATTTTACTGAATGTTGACAACAATATTTTTTGAAAGATTAAAGTAGTTTAAAGCCAATATCTTAAAGTTTTGAAAATATAATTAAGTCGAAAATCAATTTTTACCAACTTTTAAATTTTTTTTTGGGTTTTTATTTTTTTGTAAAAAAAAACTGTCAATTCGATTTTTTTCAACATTTTTCAGAATTTTGAAAACAATATTTCTTATAAGATAAACTAAGTTTGAAGCCTTAATCTCAAGTTTTTGAAAAGATATTTGAGTCGAAATTCAATTTTTACCAACTTTGAGTAACGTGTTTTTTTAGGTTTTTATTTTTTTATAAAAAAAAACTGTCAATTAGATTTATCTCAAAATTTTATCAGATGTCAAAAACATTATTCTTCGTTGCAGAAAATTGTTTTGGAGATGAAATCATATTTTAGTCTTAAAATTTTTGAGGTGACAAATTTTTTTTTTCAGTTTTTTTGATTTATAAAAAAACCATTAATTGGATTTTTGTCCAAAAATATACTTCTTTTGTATCACGTTAAAATATATAATATTAAATTTGAATCAAGTCTCTAGCGTCATTGGTTCATGAGATATTTAGGGTTAACCAAAATTTTCACCTTTTTTTTAAACTGCTATGGTAAAAAAAACCACCCACGCAATTTTCTTAGGAGCCCTTTCTGCATCTTTCTACATTATGTAACTGTATAACAAAACTTTATTTAAAGCCGATATCTCTTCTGGTTCTTGAGCTATGGACGACGAAAAAAACGTCGCGAACGTACGGACGTACGGACATACGGACATACGGACGTACGGACGTACGGACGTACGGACGTACGGACATACGGACGTACGAACGTACGTACACACGCACGCACAGACATCTTTCTAAAAATCTTTTGTTTCGACTCTATGGACCTTGAAACGTCGAAAAAATGTCAAAATTTTCAATTTGACAAATCGGACTCATTACAATAACTTCTAAATTCTGTCTACGAGCAGAAATATCAAACTTATCAATTTGTCAAACTGGACCCATTGAAATAACTTAGAATTGGGACACCCATATTCACATACCTACCAAATATACGTACAAAATTTCATAAAAATCAGACGAGCCGTTTAAGAGAAGTATGAACTCAAAACTCCGTGACACGCATGAGAGTATGAAAAGGTAACTTTAAGTGGTTCAATCTTTGTTCTTTAAAATTATTGGAACAGGGTTGCCAGTTTTGGAGTCTAGGGGAAAAATATATTTAAAAGCAAATCTATAAGATGATTATACTTTTATTTGTTTTTCTTCATCTCCAATTTTCAGAAAAATCAATACGTGTCAACATAAATAGTATTTTCCTAGTTTATCTTTTATAGGCCAAGCGAGTGACTATAAGTTTTAATTTGAAATGTTTAAATACAAAAGTTGTCGAAAAATAATTTTGTGTCAGTTTAATAGTTTATAGTTATTATTTATTAAATTTGAAATTTTTCTTAAGCTATAATTTTGAAAAATTCTGAAGTCAAAATAAAGTTTATTAGACACAATGTTTTCTTTTAATTTAGGATATACTATTTTTAGTATTATTTTTTGATGAACAAATTATTTAATCTTTTCGTTTCGAAGACAATATACGAGTTGGTTATACAAAAAAAATAATTAGAATATTAATATTTTTTCGTAAAATGTGGCGATTCTTTATTTTCTAAGGACGACATTTTATTTCATTTAGCAACACTGACAAATGCAACAAATGTTCAACAAGGTGTCTGTCGGGGTAAATTAATTTCCTTGGGGTATAGAGTATGGTTTTTTACAATGTACGTGATATTCCGAAATGAGCCAATATCAACTTTAAATCGAATCGAATCGACCTTCACAAAAACTAGTGGTTGTCTTGACTCAATTCTCATTTCGGTTTGTCCAAAACATTGTTTTTTGCATTTGTTTAAATTTTTACAGAAATCTACCAAATTATAACTAAAATTTTTGGTTTTTGGATTATTTCTAGGGACAGCTTTGATTTTAATAATTGAGAAAACAATTTATAAAGTACTTTAAATGAAAATTTGTGCAATGACAAACAAATAACTATTACATTTTGCTTAACAATAAAATATATCCATAATTAAGCTGTAACCTTGAAAGTCGGAGTCCAAACATTTATTTCTCGAAGTCTTGATTGTACACCACAAAATACTGCAAAGTTTTGAGCACAGAATTTGAAAGTAACATTTTGTGACTTAAGTAATTACTATTCTGTTTATTAAATAAATATCGGACTAAAGGTTACTTCAATCACTCAATCTCCAGTATTTAATATAATATAGTGGCGCATATTCATAGTCAATTCTAAACCCTATTCTAAAAGAACCGGAGTCTAACTTTAAGACCCAGGTTAGAAACTGGTATTATTCATAAATAAATTTGGGAGCTTTGTTTAGTTGGGTGGATCGTTTTGGTAGTTTTTTCGTAGAAATGTAATGGGCCGCGTTCCAAAAGTTGTATCCATAGATACATTAAGCGTATTCAAAATATTTTTTTTAATTTAACAATTTTTAATACTGCCCCAAAACATTTGAAAATTAAACGTACTTTGCATAATAAAATATTTTTTTTCAAAATATCTTTTTGAGGGATAACTTGTAAGCAACCTTCCAATATTTTCAGTTACACATTTTAAACTCTCGCTTGACTAGGAATTTTCCGTACAAAAATATATTGGCCTCATTTCTGGCAAATGTGTTGTATTGTGTTGTGCTTTTGTTTTAAGCTAAGAATATGTCTTTGTCTACTCTTAGTAAAGTGATTTATTGTGTCCTGTTTTTTTAAATGGCTGGAAAAGATTTTGAGGCCTGTGTGGAAGATATATAATACGATGTTATTTGTGGCTAATTCGTAATAAGCAAATTCAATTGGGGTTATCGGGAACTTCTTTTCCCATGGATTTGTCCCCATATTCGAAAAGTTGGTATCGGGAACTTTTCGAAAATGGGAAAAAAATTCCTATGGAAAAATACCTATCGGCAAATCTTTTTTCATGGGAAATTTTGTGTTTTTTCTGTCTGAATATTTCCCCGTTATTTAGTTGTCGGAATTTGAAGCGGAACAAACAATGTAAGCAAAATAATAATGAAAATATTAATAAAAATTTATCTTTTTAAGGTCGAATTCAACAAATAGTCACCAAGTTCAAGTTTTAATCGGTTTTATGGAAAAAAAAAACGAGATATTGCTAATGGTTTCACAACAAATCGGTCTAAGGAAGATCTATCAACATTTTGGAAAGAAGTTGAAAAAGAACTTAATAGTTTGGGCCCACCAACAAAATCTATTTCTGAATGGAAAAAAGTAGGTGATTAGTTGATAACCATGATTTTTTTCTTAATAACAAAAATAATTTAAGGTATGGCTTGATAAAAAAAAATACGTGAGGAAGAAAATGTCTGAAAACAAGAGACAACAAAAAGCAACCGGTGGAGGCCCAAAAAAGGAGTATAAATTCAGTGCGTTGGAGGAAACAATAATTAGAATTTGTGCCTTAGAAGAATCGGTGGAAGGTTGCCCAGATGCTTTTACTTTTGGTTTCCCTTCATGTAGCAAAAAGAGAAAGACAGACGGTAATCGAAATCAAATCGTCGATAGTGAAAATTGTCCAAATTCATCATCAGTCAGCCGTTCTGTTGAAGTGTTAAAGGACAAATCCTTCGACGAGAATGAACTGAACTGAACTGGAGGAGCAGAACGTTGAAACAAATGATTCCCAGATGAACATTGAAAACAGAACTTCAACTCCTCGTCCTACAAAAAAGCCACAAAAAGGCATAACTTGTAACGTCGCTTTGGAACGAGAAATCGTAATTCAAAAACAACTCTGCAATAAGGTTGAAGCGGCAGTTGAGGCTATGAAGCGACACCAAAAAGAAATGGAATACCATTCCAAGAAAATATGTAGGTCCATTGACAAAATTAGTGAGTTTCAGAAGAAGATGTTGGATGAAACCTCAAGGCACAACCTTGAAATGGAAGCAATGAGAATGCAGGAAATTAAAGCAAAGCTCGAGTTCCAAAAACGATTTCTTGAAATCGAGGAAGAAAAACTAAAAAAGTTATAAGTTGAACATAATTTTATTTTTTTAATTTTAAAAGTGCCTTTTCTTGTGATGAATTTTTATTTTTGTTTTGTTTTTGTTTTTTTTTTGTTTTGAACTTATTTTTTATGCTAAGTTTTATTTGTGAAGTCATATATATTTTTTGTTTTTATTATCACTTGAGTACGAAATACACCCACCCATAAGTAAATGAATACCAAAAATAAATGTGTTTTGATTAGCTTAGAAACTTAAAGTCTATTTCCTATTTCTCTTCTTATACGTTTTGCTTGGTGATTGTATTCTGTATCGTTTATATCAAAATCTTCACCTCTATTATTGGTGTCGGTGGAATTGTCTTCATCATCTATAAATTCAGTACTCACATTAACTGGAAAATCGCTTTTAAAATGGATGCACATGTTGTGTAAGGCGCAGCATGCATTCACTATTTTAATTGCTTTTTTTGGAAGGTAGTGCAGCTCTCTTGCACCGAGCAGACACCTCCATCTTCCTTTAAGGACCCCATTCGTCCTTTCAATTATATTTCGGCATCGAGTATGGACTTCATTGAAATTAGCTTCCGATGAACCTTGTACTGTTCGATGGGGTGTCAATAACCAGGGTTCCAAGGGATATCCAGCATCACCTGTTAAAAATTTTATTGAACATATATAATAATTGTTTTATTTAAAAGATTATTTATTACCCAATAGCCAAGAATTTCTGTCACCATTTAAATATTTTTCTTCCAGCCAGGATCGCAGTTCACTTACTCTCCAAATAAATGAATCATGTGATGCTCCAGAGTGTGAAGCATCTACAAATCTAATTTTCATCTCGTCGTCGCAAACCTTAACATAGATTAAATTAAATTGAGAAAAACTAACAAAAAAGAAATCTTACAAGTAAGACGTTCAAACTAAAATATCCTTTCCGGTTGTAATATAAGTGTTTGTTCGTTGGTGGGGCAATTATTTTAACGTGAGTGCCGTCTATGCAGCCCACTACCCCAGGTATTTTATGTTTTTCGTAAAAGTTCAATTTTGTTCGCCTCTTTTTTTCGTCGCTCATTTCAGTTTTGATAAATTTGGGGCAAATTGTGGTCTCAAAAAAACCCAAGACATTTGTCAGGACCTCCGAAAAAGAAGATTGAGCCAACCCAACCTCATGATCTTTTCCTACGCCCGTCTGGTATCCACCTTCGGCAAAAAAGCGTAAGCAATGCACTTAGCTTGACTATAGGAGGAATTGCTTGGAGGGAAGAAATTAGATAGCATATCAAGCAAATGTTTAAACAATTGCTTGTTTACTCTATAATAGCGATGAAATCTGTAGAAGAAAAAGATACAATATTTTTTTTTTCTATCTGTAAATATTTTTACTTACAGTGGCTGTGGCAATTCTAATGGATTTGAATGATCTCTTAAGCTTCGCCTTATGGATCTTTGTTCTCTTCGTTGTTCTCGTTGTATTTCATCGATTAATAATAAAAGGGATATTCTTTGCATTTTTAATTAACGATTAGGTCTAGGACGAAAACAAACCATTTTTTCACTAAGAACCGACTGTCAAATCATTCCAAAACTATGTTCGAAAATTAATTTATTATTTTCATGTTGGCAAAATTTGTTCCCAAGGAAAAAGAATTCCGTGGGGAATTCCCGATAATAGGAACTTGTACCCGGGAAGGGAAAAATTCCTAGGGAAAAATATTTCCCAAGGAATTCCCGATAAGGCTGAATTTAATAATTTGGTTATTGACATATGCGAGGAAATTTCCTAAAAATTATTGAAGCTCTGGTAGAAAGCACTGAATCCTGACATAGACAGTCGTTCAATTATAAGGTAGATGAAGAAGTACTATGAAAGCTATAAGACTTTACTTAAGCCATATAAATCAAAAAAGGCTAGGATTCATATAAAAACCAGATTTAGTTGTTGTTGTTGTTGGATGTGATGGAACCGCTGTCAATATAGGCTTCAAAGGAGGTGTAATAAGATGTCTAGAACAACAAATACAACTACCATTGCAGTGGTTTGTCTGCTAATTACACGCTAATGAACTAACATTGAGACACTTGGTTGAGCATCTTGATGGTGCTACGACTGGACTCCGAAGCTTTATAGTACCATTCGGAAAAGACTTAAAAGATTGCGAAATTCTGCCTTTAGTACAATTGAACTCAAAAAGCTGTGCTCTATCAGATATATTGAATGCAAACGATCTAAGCACCGATCAATCATATCTCTTTCAGATTTGTACCGCTAATTATTTTTTTTTTGTATTGTACGCGCACTCAAGGGGATATGAATACCCTTATAATGATATACACAGTGCGAGTAATTAGGAAGGAAGGATAGGATTTGAAAGGAGATACCGATGCACATTGGTTTTGAATGCCTGCACATTGTAATGAGTGGGAAATATTGAGTCTGGTAAAGCATTCCACATTCGTGTAGTGCGACTAAAAAAAGAATCTCTGTACTTTACAGTACGACCGAAATTGGGCTCAAGGGTAAACTAATGGGCATTCCTAAAAGAACGAGTATTACCGTTGAATTGTTTGAAGGGAGGAATGCAACTGGCTATTTCATTAGAGCATTGTTTATGGAAGTAGCGATAAAATAATGAGAGACATGAAACCTTACGACGGCGCTCGAGAGATGCAAAAGTTGCAGTAAGACAACGGTCACCTATCATTTTTAGAGCTCTCTTTTGAATTCTGTCCAAGATACTCAAGTGGGTTATAGGAGCACCTGCCCAAATATGGGAATTGTACTCAAGTTTTGGACGAATATAGGCTTTATAAATTATAGCCAGATCAGAAGGGGTAAAAAACTTCTTGCATCGTCGTCGGAGAAAATTACAACCCCGGAAAAATTGTTCATTCCAGATGGCTTACCATGGCAAATAGAATTCTAAGATTGATTGTTGAACAATTTCTCCAAATGAAAATCCTTACATCTTAATTATATTTTGAAAGTTTATGCTCCGATGTGGTTTTCAATAAAAACAAAGCCGTATCTATGGATCGAAACACTTTCACAAAAGTATGGTCCTATCGAGATATATGTCGGGACACTTGAAAGCTTTAATAGATCCTGCGATTTAAGGGAATAATTTGTTTGGGCATTCAGAAAACATACTACTTGCGATGTTAGCAGACGAACGGGAACCAATAAGGATGTTAGCTTTGGGGAGGATTCTAAAATGTAGAAATGAATGAAAGAATGAAAGTGATGTCATTAAAGAATGTATTCAAATGCCAAAAAAAAAATAATTCAGTGATTTTGCCCATTTTAAAGGAATTTCCTTGTCACACTCAAGCTTCGAAAAGATGTGT
The DNA here is from genome assembly GCA_920104205.1 of Eupeodes latifasciatus. NCBI lineage: Eukaryota > Metazoa > Arthropoda > Insecta > Diptera > Syrphidae > Eupeodes > Eupeodes latifasciatus. The sequence goes on along the minus strand of OV049924.1, from coordinate 46,482,909 downwards.
CACGATTGTAAAAGAGTCTTCTACTGCTGTATGTGGTCCTAACATGAGAATCTCGCAAATTAATTTCTGTTTTTAATACGAAAAAAAAAACTATCATATGCCTTAATTTACTCATGATAAAAACATTTAATCAAGTTTAGTTAAAAAAAGTGTTTCATTCAGGAATGTCTTTTTTGATCTTTTAACTGCTATAAAATATGAATTTTTAAGGAAAATAATGTTTAAATTTATTGTTTTCCTATATGATTTATGTAGGTCGGAAAAAATTGAGGCTTTTCAAAATATCATAAGGCTTGGGCGGTATAAAATCTTTTTTTTTTTCGAAAAATATAACTACACCGTTTTGATTGTTTTGAACTTTCTATCAATGGCCGAAACCGAAAATAAAATAAAAAAAAAACGGGTTTAAAGACATTTTACTTCAATCATACTTCTTTTTTCATTTTGAATCTGCCAAAAATAACAAAATTTATATTTTTAAATCAAAGCACATTTTTGTTGTTTGATTTATTTATTTAAAATATTTGAAATACAATCAATCGTATCAGAAAATTAGAACTTTTATCTGTTTAGTTCATATTTGACGTTTTAAATAGTTTAAACAGCTTAAACATACTCTCTGTTGTGTTTATAGTTAGAGTCCAGGTTATCCTTTAAAAGTGGGTTTAATTTTTCTATGAATAACATAAAGTGGATTTTAGTTTAATCAGAACTTATTGAAGAATATTGAATTATGCCCTAATATTCTTGGATCAAAAGCCAACATTATACAAAATTTAATGATGACGTTTCCAAAATCCTCAAATGTCCTATCATTATCCTAATGTTTCTATTAAACAACAAAAATCCAGGACATTAATATATGCCTCATTGATTTCATCAAAAACCAAAAGCCCACATTAGACACACATGTCCAGTATTATTATAATTTATAACCCATTTCAACAGAAAAGAAAAAACAATCCTTTTATTTCGTACATCTATTAAATACATGTATCAAACATTAATCCTTTTCCTTTTTAAGACATAATATTTCCAATTTCCTGACAAAAATCACATAAAAACCCAAAAACAAAAAATCGAACAACTTAACCCAAAAACCACACAGAATTGCCCATAACATTCGTCTCACCATCATGATACTTTAACTAAATGTAACAACGTAATTTTGGCATCATTAACGTCCATTTGCTATAAATATATGATTTATCTTAAATTATATAACAGACAAAAAACAGGACGAAAGGACACACAGAAACCTAATACCAAATGGGCTTGACGCATGTTAGCCTGTAATTTCTTTTTTTTTGCTTTTCTATATTCGGCCAGAAAAAGGGTTGTGTGACCGAGAGTGTACTTAGGTCTAGGTCTGGGTATGCCATGCCATAAAAAAAAAAATTTCATTTGGTCACTCGAATTTAGATGTAAATTGTTGGGTTCGCCACTTCCATTTATCCTGATGTTTCACAATAAACAATACCCTCTTTTTGGGAACAAAAGAACAACACACATCAAGACCCACAAGACCCACAATTCAACTCATCACCCATAGCGCTACAAAACACAAAAGGATTGAAAATAAGGAATTACTTATTATGTGTACTTACAAAAACAACACAGGACACAGGAGACATCAGGATAACAACCCGAAGCCCGAACAAAATGTACTTACGATGCATGAAAATTTATTTGTTACGGAACAATTCAATAAGTTAATAATTCAATTTCGGCGATAAAAATCTGATTTTGGGTAAAAAAGAAAATAGTCCCGAAAAAGGAACACACATGCACCACATCATCGCATCGCATCGTTCAAAAACAGGATTCAACCCTTTCTAGTCAACCGTAAACACTGCGTGTTTCGACAATATAGAAAAGTGTGTATAGAGCGCATAGAGAAGAGGTCCTTTTTTAGTATCCTTCGTTGTTGGTTGTTTTGTGTGCCTAAAAGCAAAGGGTGTGCATAAATTTTATTTTCGTTTATAGACCGTCCTTCCCCCACCCCCCTCACCAAACAAAAATATATACACAACTAATAGAAATAACCTAAATGCGTTCAATGTGGATTGAACAAAATCACATATGAATGTTGAATGTGTCATGGGTGCATGTCCTTGTCCTTATTGCATATCCATTATTTCTACGTAAATTTAAAGTAATTGCCAAATCCTTTATAAAAAAGGGTGACCTTTTCTTAGAGGTATAGAGCTAAGCTGATATGGTGGAGCCGGGAGATGTATGGAGTATGACATTTTTCGCCTAAAAGAAGCACTAAATCAAATTCAGATGTCGTTGACGTCGTCGTCGTCGTTGTCGTCTCTGCCGACAGTCTTACATTTGTTTCGCGCTTCGGTGCACTTGTTTTTTCTTGTTGTATGTTCTGTTCATACATCGTCGTCGTTGTCCTGAGAGAAACACACATGTGAAGCCGGAAGAAAAATTTAATTCATAAATAAAATAAAATCACGTATCATTGGTATCATAAATAATTCATTTGATATATTTCAGAATAAAAATGCAAATTAGGAGAAAACACAAAGAACAAACTTTTTTGCGTCACAGTAACTTGAATATTGTTTAGATAATTTTTTTTTTATAAATTCTTTAAACCCTCAAGGCGTTATCATGTGAACATATTTTACAGAATTTAATGTTATTAAAATATCAGCTTACGGCTTGAGGAATTTAAATGCGACTTAATCGATAGATGTATCCAAAAGAAACAAAATGAACTGGGACTTCTTACAAACTTCTGGTCGTTTTGAGTATTTATTGGGTCATCCAAAACAATTTCTAAAATGATTCTAAATCCAATAATTTTGGCCCGGGGTTTTCAACAAGAGGTTTTAATTTTTAAATAAAAAAAGAGTATATTTTAAATGTAATCAATAGATATTATTTCAGTGTGAAGAGAGGAAGGTACGATGTTAGCAGTATGCGAAAAACGATATCAGTTCAATGACCGTCACGATTACGATTGTCGCATCATAGCCTTTAAATGATATTTTCCATTAATAATTCGGAAAATTTCGGCTTTATCCCATTACTCCAGATGGCAACAATAGGCTAAAAATGTTAAATCAAAATATCCCGATGTGTTACCCGTGGCGTGATGGTTAGCGGGAAGGACTGTAATGTCAGAGGTCTTGGGTACAATCCTTGCCTTTACCACCTAAAAGTTTTTTCACGCATACATGCCTCTTGCTAGGAATTGACGGATCCTCAGAGAGAAATTCTCCTCTTGAAATCTTGGAAAGTGCCTTCTATTTATTAGCCATTCGGTATAAAAAACTATAATTCTCCTTCATCCATGACACCACTAGCACACAGGAATGGTTTAAAGTTGTAAGTCTATAGACTGTTGCACCACCTAATTTTTTCTTATACCGGTTACCAATTGTTGATTTTCAAGAAATAACATGGTCAAGAAACTTCAATCTTCAAACAATTATAGACATAAGTTGACATGGCAATTAATTCACCTTAACAGTTGCACCAGCCTTATTTTTAAATATGTAAGCATGTTCCATTTAGACCGCCCGCTAGCCCAAAAACCTTAATAAACAGTGACTTATCCATAGGCAATTAGCGGCCCATAGACACCACACTTGTATCGGTGTGCAAAAATGTGTGCTGTTAGTTGGCTGGAGCAGAAAGCGATTTTCTGTGTCAGAAACGGAACGTGCAAATTCAAAAGTTTTTGATTTTTCTGTGAATCGTTGTTGAGTTCCAGTGTGGTCTGTGGCAATTTGTTTCAATAAAAGCTTCAAACTTCAACGTCACTCATTCTGATCTTTCCTTTTTGAAATCTCACTACTAACCGGGTGTCAGTACATAGGTGTGCACACAAATGTGGTTTCATTGGTCCGCTTTAGAATACATGCTGGGTGGAGTGGATTTTGCAGGAATGTAGAGTAACGCCCTGCTATTCGCAGACGATATAGTTGATATAGGTATGGGGATACGAAAAGTACAATTCTGCTAAAAAACTCCTAACGCACTTTATAAAGGAATACTTTATTTGCCGCAAAATACTCCAAACTACGTAATCATGTCTCCTCCCTTTGTTTATAAAAACATTAAAGTTACAAGTAGACTTCTTGCTTAACGTTTTTAACAGAATGGTCCTAAAAAAGGCTATAAAAGCGATGCATGATCAAAATAGTTGATATCGAGAGTGACAAGATCTTGCTAATTACAGTAAAATTTATTTGCATATATCCATCGAGGATTTATCAGCCTCTAAAAACATCTTGTACAAAGTCATTTTAAAGGTTGATGAGAAATGAGTATAGTGTTGAAGGGTCTAATTCTTTGTACAGAACCACTTACAGCTGAATAAATCATAACCCTGCAGAGAACAACTATTTTCAGGATTCCAATAATGTCCATTTGATCTCTACGTAGTGAACTAGTGACTTACAACTCTCAACCATTCCTGTATGTGTGCGAGTAATGTTGTCAGGACTTTTCATGACAAGAATTACTCTTGGAGAATTTGTCAATTCCTCACAAGAGGCAGTACCCGTGAAAAAACTTTAGATGGCACAGGCAGGGATTGAACCCAAGACCTCTGGCATGACAGGTTAACGCCCTTTTTTTTGTTTTTTTTTTATATTCATTTTTATTAATTCAATCTTAAACCTATCTTAAAGCTAGACAAAAATTCATAAAACTAGCCTAATTAACCATAACTTACAACTAACTTACTGGTCCCATACGGACACTCTAAGTTAAACAATAATACTTAATGCTAATGCCTTTCGGCCATAAGATCTATTTAACTTCAATTGCATTTTATTTATTTTTTTATTCATTAGAAAATTTAAAAAATACTCATATCAATATCCTTTTTTATTTTTACTTAAAAACTACTTAAAATAAGGTCCTTAACATAAAACTTAAAGCTAACTTAAACTACCTATAAACTACTTAAAACTAGAACAACCACAGCAGCAAATCTAACTATCTAGCGTGTTTTGTTTTTCATATTTTGTTTTCTTTTTTTATTTTTTTTATTTATTTATTTTTTTTTATTCCATGTTTTTTTTTTATTATTATTTTTTATTTTTTGTATTTTTTTTTTGTATATATAAACTAAACCCTAAAACTATAAAACAAGTATGTAAGCCGGCCAAGACTTAAAACCCCATCCCGACTACCCACTTTCACCCTATTAGTTCGGTCTCATTCGGACACAGCCCTACTGAACCGAAGGAGCTCTGCTCCGCCTTGTGCCATGACGTGCCGATTGTACAGGAGTCGCCTATCCACGGTTCGTCGTCTGACGTGGTAGATTAACGCAACTGCCAATCTATCCTGTATCAGACCGCATCTATCTAAAAAGAGGAATGCCTCTGGTGGAATGAAGCCGCTCAAGCGTGCACTTTCAAAATACTCGTCGTTCGGATAGAACGCCCCGAAAATTAAATTGTTGGTCGAAGACATAGCTCTTGCAATGTGACCTCGAACGAGTTTTATCACGAAATTGTCAATTCCGTTGATTCCAGCCCCGTTGAATAGGACCACGTTGGAATAGTAATGCACGTAAGAAGACTCGGCTGTCCGATATAAGCCGGTACAGCGTCGTAAACACTGCCGCTCCAACACCCGAAACTTCTCCATCTGGGAAGGGGCAACGTTGAACCACACAGGACAACCATAAACGATCATCGGCCGTATGAGGGCCATGTAGCAAATTACCTTCACTCTGGGGTCAAGCCGACTGCTAAAAAACAGCCGTTTCGTCAGAGCGAAGGCTCCTCTGGCCCTGGTCAGAGCAGCATTTATATGTCTGTCGAAATATAAATTCTGATCTAACCAGATACCGAGATACTTCACTACACTTTTGTTCGCTAATAGCTGCCCGTGAAGATCAACGATGACCATCCTGCGCCAATTCTTGCACGTATCCCTCGTGGCCCTAGCCAACGGAGTCCGGAACAGAATTGTCTCCGTCTTCTGGACATTTTTTTTCAGTTTCCAGTCGTCGCAATGTCGCTGAATCTTGTCGAAATCACGCTGCAAGAGAATTCTAATAACCTCAACCTTTCGGGCCGTTCTGTACGCAATTAGATCGTTGGCGTACGCAATTGCCTTTGTAAGACTATCTATCGGATCGCTGGGGTGTAAATGCTGAAGAGAATCGGCGAATTCACCGCTTCCTGTTGAAGACCATTTTTAATTAAGAATGTTGTGGTAGAAGTCAGCATTACCACTTCTCAAAAAAAAGTGGAAGCAGATTTTAGGAAAAAAGTGAAGCAGATTGAGAAAAATGGAAGCAGATTTCAAAAATGAACTTTTTCATATTATTCAATGAAAAAAATAAAAAAAAAATAGAATTTTTTAAGCCTTCATATCATAAACTCAATATGTTAATGAACATTTCTTAAATTAATTCTTGGTTGTTGGCAACGAAAACGCAAAGATTGGGCTCGCGTTGGTCAAATGAAATGACTTTATAATGTTTTGATTGCAAAGGACGAGTTCTACAAGAAATAGTTATTGTAATTGTAATAGAATTTCAGTACATCAACACACATTTTATCTTTGTTTTTGGACAACTTGAACATATCTTTTTATATTGAAAACAAAAAACCAAATCCAAAATAACACTAAAGCACAACTGAATACAAATAACAATAACAAACAGAAAAGAAATAAAATGCATGACTGGTTCGCATCCAAAAAAGTGTATTTAAAACTATTTCCTGTATTTTAAGATTTAAAATGTACCTGCAAAAAAAGTTTGTTTTCAAAAATGTAAATGCCATTTGGTTTCTCAAAAAAACCTTAATTTTTTTTTTAAATTTGTATTTGAAAATCGTTTTTAAATTTTAGTTAAAAATATTTTTGGTATAGAGTTTTAAACTTATTACCTATTAGACGTCCGGCATTTCAATATTGTAAAAAATGATGACCCATTTTCAAGATATCAAATTTCGAAAAATCAAAAATTATTGAGACAGTATAAGAGCTTTTGCAGAAAAAAAAATAGTTTGGTTCTTGAGAAAACTTAAAAACAAAATAAAGGTTCTATGGGGGGTACCCTCCTGGAGCAATAGAAAAATATTTTTTTATATTAAATGAAGCCAAACTAAGAACACAAATTTTAGCAAAAATTAAAAAAAAAATCTATTGGTTTATTTTTGAGAAAATTCGAATTAACGATTTTTGATCGTACAAATTTGTATTGGGACTACTGTTATTTTTAGTTAAAAAAGAAAAATTGTGGTAACGCTGGTAGAAGTTACATTGCCACTTTTGACAACAAACTTTCTACCATTAAGCATATCATAAAGTATATACAACAATGGTTTGCTTATGCCAAGCCCGCTCAGTTTTAGGTAAAGACCCTCTAACCATACGGTGTCAAAGGCCTTTTCCAGATCAACCAGAACAGCACCTGTGCATTGTTGTTTTGATTTATTCTATTGGATATCAGAAACGAGTTTAGACGCAGCATGAATTGTGTCATTACCCTCCTTGAACCCGAACTGTTTATCCGGAATTGTTTTGTTGTCCGCAGCCCACTTAGTCAGAGCCCTATTGATGATCTTTTCGAAAACTTTGCTGATGCTCGGCAGAAGACTTATCGACCGAAGATTTGACGGGTTGGAGTTGTTCTTTCCCTTTTTCGGAAGAGGATGCGGTCTTCCAATGCACTGGATAATATGCATTATTTAGTGCATTATTGAAGAGCGTGTGTAAATGTCAATTGCCTCCATCGGTAAATGTCTTAGTACAACTTTGGATATACCATCGACACCTGCTGACTTTTTGTTTTTCATTGAGTTGAAGATAAGCTGAAGATGCAAACTTTGCTGTAACTCAATATCAATCTATATCTATGTATGTATCTATCAGTGACTTATTTTAGATGTATAAGCTTTTCAAGAATTATAATTCTATTTTTCGAACAATTCTGCTTATCAACGTAGGCTGTGACATAAAAATGAGCCTTACCACTCAAGATGATTTTACGATACAAATCCAGATCATTTTAATGCATTTTCAAGACTCGCTGAACTTTACAAAAATTCAAGTCCTTTGTTTTTTTTTGCGGGATATCTGATTCCAAGGATCGATGAGGGAACGGGTAACCTGGGTGTTTGGGATTTAACAGCAAAATCTTATGTTGTTTTCAAGCTACGCACACGATTTTTCTACTTCTCATCACTAACTTGTCCCAATAATTAGAATTTCCACATTAGTTTCACTTTTGCCGGCAGAGAAGGTGTTTAACGATGACCCAAAAAAGTCTTGCGAAATTGAGTGTGAAATGCGTTGTTAAACTATGTATCGTTTCGTTTAAAGTAATGGCTTAGTTTTCGCTTATCAAATGTACAAAAATGATGGCTTCAAAAGTCACAGCACTCCATATAGCGGGCTATTCAAAATTACACCTGTTATTGGAAAACCCCTTTTGTAAAGAGTAAAATTTCCATTAAAGTCTAATATATTTCATTCAAGCATCTGTCCTTCTTTTTCCCCAAAAAAGTCCTTAATAAATCCTTTCCAAAATATTTCTCCTGTGATATATTATTATCTCGAAGAAGCCACAACCATAAATCACTCAAATACCTTTCAATCATACATTTCCCATGTTCTGTTCATAGGTATGTATAGTATACCTAATGCACAATCGCACTCACATGCAAGAATAATTTATTTAACAATTTGCAAATTGTTTTCTCTTCTGATGTTGTTCTTCTATAACAATCCTTTAGGTAGAACTACTCATACGTATATCCTTATAAATGGATTAAAGCAAGCAGATCTAATGGTAATAGGATTTCTAATAGTTTGTCTTTCAAGTTTCATAAATGACATGAAATCATGTCCTGTTATTCTACATAAGTTTGTATGGATATATGAAGGTACGTGGTATGAAATGTACCTATGGTAGAAATTATAAGAAGGCAGCTTTTGTGATATTTGTCCTTGGGATGTGCCATTTCTTTGGTTTTGTTCTGCAAACTCAACTCATGAGAGTAAACTTCACAACTTCAATGTCTCCTTGCACGATATGATGATGTGAAATGTGTGCTGATGGCGCTTTGCAGAATTTGTGGAATCTATATACGAAGGTGTTTCATAGCACTATTAAATATTTACAGTTAATTTTATAGCCAAAAAGGGCAATCGCTTCTTGTCTTGGGTTGCATTTTGGCATATATGAATGGAATGTATGTGGTAGAAACAATATGGCCCCCGGGTCAACGGAAGCCATAAAATACTCGTTTGTCACGAAATGCATGAAACACAAACACTAAAGTTTCAAAAATAAAATGCATCCTTTCTGCACGCTTTTGCCACAAGCTCTGCATAAGTTTGCCTAGACTCTATATACCTATATAACCGACATTGTTTATATGAGGTTTGCATGAAGGTATATTGTGTGTGTCGCCAGAGTGCAATGTGAATGGTTTGAGCTGTGGTCTTCTTTAAAGCATTCCCATATACAACAACGAACAACAAAAAGAAGTTTATAGCTTTAGTGGTGCTGGTCTATCGTAACCATAAAAAAATTGCACTATAAATATTTTTCACATATTTATCGTAACGCAAAACAACAATGACATTCACAATACTCATTACAGCTTTTGCATTAAACAAGAGACAGCAACGGAAAGGATACATACATACATAGTACATATTCATAGAAGATAACCAACCTCTAGGATATCAGATCCACAACCCATGCCATGCATGTCATGTCCTTGTGTCTCTTTTTTTTAATATCATTTGGTTGGTAACTGCGGTTGTCATTGTTGTTGTTGTTGTAGAAGGTGGGAAGGATGTTCCTGCTCTTACACAAATTTTCTGTGACAACACAATGGGATACTTTTTTTGTAGCGTTCTTTAACAGGTTTGAAAAAAAGGATATAATAATAGAAGCACATAAATCACAACATCAAAGAATATCGCGTTGCTCAGCAAAAATATATAAAAATTTATACATGAGGAAGTAATTCCATGGATTAGGATATTATCCTAGGTATTTATTTTTTTCTATACCTTCCCATTTTCCAAGTGATGAGCAATAAGAGGGCTTTAAGGACATATCTACTTTTATCTCCAATACTTAATACGCTTTAATTTTCCTGAGTTGGGCTAAAAAAAAATCAAAAAAAAACGTCCTTATGCACTTTACAACTAAGGGCAAAGGATTTATTTGTAATTTTAAATATTTATGAAAAAAGTCTCATGATAAATCATAATGTCATCTTTTTCTGTAAAATATATAACTTTTGATTAATAGCTACAAACGAAAAAATGAAATTCTCCACAAATTCCGACTTTCCCAATGGCGAAATCAATTCCTATTTCCAGCTCCTTTTTTGTGGTTTGATTATATCAGTTGACAAAAAGCTTATAACAGTGAATATACAATCTTTTTATGTCATGTGTATGGAAAAATAAAAAAGAATTAGGACCAAATTGAATATATGCTGTCATTGCACACACATGACTTGTCGTCTTTTTTGTCGTGTGTGTGTACTTGTTGATTTATTGTCCTTCCTGTCTGGAAGAAATTCATCTTCGGATGTGGCGTCTTTCTATAAGTTAAATACATTATGTCTCCTTTTGCATTTAAAGTACTAACATGAGTGTTAAATAAAATGTTTTTACATGTGTTCTTAATTTGTTCGTATTTACGACTTTTTTTAAAATTTAAATCTAGGTATATTTGTGAACGCTGTTTTTTAAGGTTCGTGATTTATATTTGAAGCTTAAAAATAAGATAACATATTTGTTTAACTTCCCATAGGAAGTTATTGTAATGGGTCCGATTTGTCAAAATGAAAATTTTGACATTTCTTGACGTTTCAAGGTCCCTAGAGTCGAAATAAAAGATTTTTAGAAAGAAGTCTGTGCGTTCGTGTGTACGTACGTTCGTACGTCCGTACGTCCGTACGTTCGCGACGTTTTTTCGTCGTCCATAGCTCAAGAATCAGAAGAGATATCGACTTCAAATAAATTTTGTTATACATATAATAAGGCAGAAAGATGCAGAAAGGGCTCTCAAGAAAATTTCGTGGGTGGTTTTTTTTTACCATAGCAGTTTAAAAAAAAGATGACAATTTTGGTTAACCATAAATATCTCATAAACCAATGACGCTAGAGACTTGATTCAAATTTTATATTATATATTGTAACGTGATACAAAACAAGTACATTTTCGGAAAAAATTCAATTAACGGTTTCTTTTATAAATCAAAAAAACTGAAAAAAAAATTTGTCACCTCGAAAATTTTACGACCAAAATATGATTTCATCTCCAAAACAATATTGTGCAACGAAGAAAAATGTTTTCGTCATCTGATAAAATTTTGAGAGAAATCTAATTGACAGTTTTTTTTATAAAAAATAAAAACCTAAAAAAAAACATTACTCAAAGTTGGTAAGAATTGTATTTCGACTCAAATATCTTTTTAAAAACTTGAGATTATGGCTACAAACTTATTTTATCTTAAGGAAATATTATTTTCAACATTCGGAACAATTTTGAGAAAAATCGAATTTACAGTTTTTTTACAAAAAATTTAAAACATAAAAAAAATTAACAAAAGTTGGTAAAAATTGATTTTCGATTCAAATATATTTTCAAAACTTTGTGATATTGGCCTAAAACTACTTTTATCTTTCAAGAAACATTGCTGTCAACATTCAGTAAAATTTTGATAAAAATCGAATTGACAGTTTTTTACAAAAAATTAACAAAAGTTGGTAAAAATTGATTTTCGACTCAAATATCTTTTCAAAACTTTGAGATATTGGCTTTAAACTACTTTGATCTTTCAAAATATATTGTTTTCAACATTCAGTAAAATTTTGAAAAAAAATCGAATTGACAGTTTTTTTACAAAAAATTAAAAACCTAAAAAAAAACAATACTAAAACTTGGTAAAAATTTACTTTCGACTCAAATAGCTTTTCAAAAATTAAAAATATTGGCTTCAAACTTATTTTATTTCACAGAAAATATTATTTTCAATATTCAATAAAATAAAATCTACAAAAAATAGTACGCAAATTTGTAAAAAAATTGATACATATAGGTACACAAACTTTTAAGCAAGACAAATCGAAATCTTTTTAATTTAGGTATCGTTTATATATTAAATTTTTGAATGAGTATCAAAAATTGTCCCGTTAATGAACGATTCACGAACAGAAACAGAGGGTAAAGCGAATCCATTACTGATGAGCTTATCGCTTCTGAATAAATTTTTGTTTTTCCTTGGTGGGTTGAATAATTGTGAGTCGCTAGTGCTGCAATGACCAGTTAGTAGTGGCTCAATTCAACCATCATCGGCCAGCTTCATGATCGAAAACATCGACTCCACCTTTGGTTTTGTTGTAGTCCATCATTATCATTATAAGTCACCAACGCCATTCTTTGAGAAAATCCAATGATAGTGAGTTCATTTGCCAACACTTTTTCATTTTATTGAATTTTACGGGATACTTTTGATGATCAAGGAATTCTTTACTACAAAGTGTTTTGGCGTGTATCTTTTGTTTTTTGTGGATTTATTCCAAGTTGGTGCGATTTTTTACAGAGCAACTTCAAGGCAAAGTCGACTGATGCGAAGAAGTTATCGATTGTAATGTTAAGCCCGGTGTTGAAATATGATGGCATCAACGACATCACCACATCATATCAACAATCAAGTCCTGTACTTTGATAAGAGCTTTACTATTACTAACCAGACCCCTAGTTTTACCCAATATAACTCACTTTTTGCGCATTCTCTTTACTATAGTATTTCCAATAAATATTTTTTTCAAATATCGCCAAAACACGATTTTTCAGCTATAACATAGTCACTTGTAACTAAATAACTAAGAAGAAATAATGGACCTTTGTGTACGCATAAATGTACCAGTGGAAGGGTTGAACCAAAGACCATATAACAAGTAAAGATGTCGCACGTAGAACAAAAATCTGTGCCTGCTTTTTTCCACCATCCCTTTTTTACAATGGGTCCAAAACATGAGTCTAGGAATTTGAATGTATAGAAACATTTCAAATGTTGTGGGTACACACTGTACGAAAAAGAGCGTTGCTATTTATACTGAAAAGTTAGAGGGAGAAACAAGGTATTTCATGTTTATGAGTAGAAAAAACAAAAACAAAACGTATGTCTTTTCAATGGGTCCAAAACATGTTGCAAGATTTGTAATAAATTTATGAAGCAGAAGAGAGAAAAAATATTTTTTTGTCCTATTTGTACAAGCAAGCTAGGTTGATGATCGAGTTAAAAGAAAGAAGGGCGAGTTGATGTCCTTCACGTGTATGTGTATTTATATTGTCTTAGGGATTTTTTTTTGTTGGCTGCGTAAATGCAAACCAGTTTTATTTATTTTTTTTCTTGAAAGATAAAACAACCTTGAAAAGTGAGTTTTGATAATGTTCGTAAATAATGAGTTGTGGTAGTTTGAATATTGGGCTTTGCTTTGCTTTTGTTTTGTTTTGTTTTTACTTCTTGGGGTTGGTTGTGATTTGAAAATCGTATTCATTAACATGTTTAAATGTAGGTCAAAAAAAGATTGAATTTTTGATGTGAGGATTTATTTATGCGTATGTTAAGTATGTTAGGTAAATTTTTGATCTCTTAGTAAGGTCTTTTATTTTTCCTTTTTTTTTTGGTTCGTTATCGTTACTATTGAAGTCGGTAATGGATCAATTAAATGAGGAGTACAGGTGATGCGTACATTTCATTTTATTTCGTTGATCGAGTACAAATAGGGGTGAGGTGGCGTCTACCTCAACCTTACCATTTTTAAATCAAGAAATTTAATTCATGCACGGATGGATTCTTCGTATTTGCACCTTTTGCACGTATTTGTGAAAACAAATTTTCAATGATGTCTTGATTTAACCTCTTGGTTAAAACAAAATCAATACCTTCATTTTCATTAAACATTTGTTCAGCCATCATCAATGTGGCTCTTAAAGTTTGTTCCAATCCTGCAATCCAATATACTTTCGGTTTTTTCACGAGTCTTATATTTTTAACATATTCTATAAAGTCTTCAATATAGTTATATAAGTTAAGTAAAAGATCCTCTGAGATCTTAAAAAAATATATTTTCATATATTTTCTTCTCCGACTTCAACTTTGAAGGAAAAGTGATTGAAACGAATTTTTAAAGCGGAACGATCTTCTTTATTGAACGAACGAATAGAACTAACTTAAAACTAAGATACAATTTATGTTTAAGCCTACGGTGCCGATATGTGCCAATATGTTTATAGATTGTGTTATATATATTGTAAATGGATTTAAAGGAAGATGCTGTGTTTGAAGGAGGATGCTGTGTTTGTCTTCCGTTGTTTACTTTGGTTCTCATGGCATCGATGTTTTTGTTTAGTCTGGGATTTTTCAGGGCTAAACTGCTGACATCGGTATCTGGATGGATACCAACTGTGGAGTGGCCATGGGTAGTGGTACCTTTGTAACTTATACGAGATTTTTCATTTTTAAAGCAGATTTATATGCATTCCTGTCATATAGGCTTCCGCTGTTCATGCAATCAAATATTCTGTCAATTTTTTTGAAACATTTAGCTGTTGATTGAACAACTACTTTATCGTTTTCAACAAAATTGCCTGTTTCCACTGCCGTTAACAAAGTTGCTGATGTTGTCCTGCTGAAAACTTGAACAGCGTAAACGACACGCATTTTGTCGAAAGATGACGGATCAATATGCTTTTGAGTGAGTTTTGGGCACATTTTCGTGGTGCTGTTCTTTTCAAGATCATACAGCTTTCTTACTGGAGTGAAACTTACTATTCCATCAGGTGTAACCAGATCTGAGTTCAATAAGGTATTTCTCATACTTTTTATAATATGGGGAATATCGTAGAACGAAAAAATGTGCTGCTCCTTGAACATAAAGTAAGGTTTTTCTTTTGTTACTCCTAATATCCCCAAACATTTCCTGTTATTTGGTCCCTGGTCACAAATAATAGCTTTCACATTCAAAGCCAAGTTACTTGCTATTTCAAGATTTTTTAATAAGATTTTACTTAAGTTTTCACCTGAAATATTTGTTTCACTAACAAAGTAGTTCAAAATGCATTTCCAGTTAGATATCAATCCCCGTACCATAAAAACACAAACTTGTTTCCCAATATTGTTGGTACGAACAAAACCTGTATCTTCTAAGCCATCAATTATATCAACTGCAGAATTGTAAGTAAGATCTCTTCTTATAGCAATCTCATCGAAAACAATAGCACATATACGACTTTGTACACTCATTTCATTGAATTTTCGCAAAAGTTCTTGATGAGCAGAATTTTTGAATCCTGGCTGCATATTTTTAACAGGATCCCATCTATGCAGACTTGATACATGCGGAAAATTGAGGTCCAAACCATCTCTTAAAAATATATAAGCCGATTGACTTCTGTAGAAAATATTCTGGGCTAAGACTTTTTGCTCTTCCATTTTTCGTTTCTTTTTTTGTTAAATAACATGCTGCATAAAGTTTTTGCGTTGGCAGATACTTCTAATTTCTGTATCTCCTCTAAAACGAATTTGGATTTGTTTTTTTTTGTTTTTTGAAGTTTTTATTCCTACTCTTTTCCTCTGCATTTTTAAAGCTTTCAATTCCGCTTTAAGAGAATTAACCTTTCTTTGTAAGAAATTACATTTTTTTGAAAAACCTTCGCTTTTCCTCATATAAAAGTGAACATTCTTTATGTTTTTTAAGCAAGAACTACATAACCTTCTACTAATTCCGGTGAGTTTACATAATTTCTATTCCCAGGTGGGGTTCTTAAAAGAGCCAATTCATTCAGAGTGAAATCATCATCCGCTTGCACTAGTTGAAAAGGTGGAGTCCTTAAAAGGACAAAGTCATTCTGATCGAAATCATCATCCACCCTTTCAACTAGCTGAGACGGAGTTCTTAAAAGAACTAATTCATTCACAGTGAAATCATTATCCACCCTTGGCACTTGCGGAGGCGGAGTTCTAAGAAGAACTAAATCATTCGTAAAGAAATCATCATCCACCTCCCCAACTTCTTCAGGCGAAATCAAAGATTGTGTTGGTAAAAGCAATGTGGGTACAGATCCTTTCTTTAAAAATTTTTTACCAATGCAATCCTCTGTGAAATGAAGACTGCAAATGTTAAACTTTTTCGAAGAATCACGCGAAGAAATGCCACATTTTTCTCTCCAAATTGCCTGTAAACTAAGGTTTTCAGGAAACTTGAAAAGCTTTATGTGACAATTCTTCCGGTAAGATCTCCCACATTGTTCAACGCAACACCTTTTCCCATTAAAATAATTTTTTTTGTAAACAGTTATCATTCTTACTTCTTTAGATATCTTCAAAAAACAACCAAACGCAAAGAGATTCGAAATAGAATATTTGATTGCATGAACAGCGGAAGCCTATATGATAGGAATGCACATAAATCTGCTTTAAAAATGAAAAATCTCGTATATAACCATATTGAAGACTTTATAGAATATGTTAAAAATATAAGACTCGTGAAAAAACCGAAAGTATATTGGATTGCAGGATTGGAACAAACTTTAAGAGCCACATTGATGATGGCTGAACAAATGTTTAATGAAAATGAAGGTATTGATTTTGTTTTAACCAAGAGGTTAAATCAAGACATCATTGAAAATTTGTTTTCACAAATACGTGCAAAAGGTGCAAATACGAAGAATCCATCCGTGCATGAATTAAATTTCTTGATTTAAAAATGGTAAGGTTGAGGTAGACGCCACCTCACCCCTATTTGTACTCGATCAACGAAATAAAATGAAATGTACGCATCACCTGTACTCCTCATTTAATTGATCCATTACCGACTTCAATAGTAACGATAACGAACCAAAAAAAAAAGGAAAAATAAAAGACCTTACTAAGAGATCAAAAATTTACCTAACATACTTAACATACGCATAAATAAATCCTCACATCAAAAATTCAATCTTTTTTTGACCTACATTTAAACATGTTAATGAATACGATTTTCAAATCACAACCAACCCCAAGAAGTAAAAACAAAACAAAACAAAAGCAAAGCAAAGCCCAATATTCAAACTACCACAACTCATTATTTACGAACATTATCAAAACTCACTTTTCAAGGTTGTTTTATCTTTCAAGAAAAAAAATAAATAAAACTGGTTTGCATTTACGCAGCCAACAAAAAAAAATCCCTAAGACAATATAAATACACATACACGTGAAGGACATCAACTCGCCCTTCTTTCTTTTAACTCGATCATCAACCTAGCTTGCTTGTACAAATAGGACAAACAAATATTTTTTCTCTCTTCTGCTTCATAAATTTATTACAAATCTTGCAACATGTTTTGGACCCATTGAAAAGACATACGTTTTGTTTTTGTTTTTTCTACTCATAAACATGAAATACCTTGTTTCTCCCTCTAACTTTTCAGTATAAATAGCAACGCTCTTTTTCGTACAGTGTGTACCCACAACATTTGAAATGTTTCTATACATTCAAATTCCTAGACTCATGTTTTGGACCCATTGTAAAAAAGGGATGGTGGAAAAAAGCAGGCACAGATTTTTGTTCTACGTGCGACATCTTTACTTGTTATATGGTCTTTGGTTGAACTTTCTGTACAGTTTACTAATTATTGCGACCCGGAAACCCCCATCAATGGTATATCTACGAGAAATTTCAAAGTTATGACATTTCCTAACAGTTTTGAAGTCAAACAAATTTAATGATATATTTTCAAATGACGTGAAGGATTAATTTTCTACATTGAAATAGGAATACAATTGAACCCCATGACACGATTGTTCCGATTTTTCCCGTGATGTAAAGGAGGTTATCTAACCGATTCTAAGACTTGTGCATGTTCGTATTAGTGTAATTTGGTTTCATTTTACGAATTGATGAAGCATTAAAAAGAACTCGTTCTTGAATTTTGTTTCTATCTAGAAGATAAATCCACCAAACCGACCAGACTCTCAGTAAATGTGGGTAAAAAATTTACACAGTCTCGTCTCGGAAGCTTTGGAAGTAATATCGTCTCTCGAGACGAGTCTCGTTGTCAGCCCTAACAAAAAACTATCAATTAAATTCGTCTTAAAATTTAATTTAATTTAAATTCATACAAATTATGTATGTGATGACGTTTTTGAACCATCCAAATTTTTCAATTTTGTTTCAAATTGCAATTAAATAAAAACAAGCATTCATTTCTTTAAATTCCCGTCTGCATATCTTGAATATTTTTGAAGAAAATATCTATTCCGGTTCTGGCAAAAAATTGAAGTAGGCTCTTACACATTTTTATTTATTTACTATAAAACAATTAGCGATCAAAGAAGTTCTCTCCGTGATATCAACTTCTGATATCCGCATCTTCTCTGACAGTCAGGCTGCTATTAAATCTCTTGACGGTGTCTCAACCAAATCTCAAACGGCCCTCGATTGTCGATCGTCTCTTGTGGAGATGGCGCAGCAATTTAACATTCACCTCTGTTGGGTGCCGGGTCACAGAGACATCACAGGAAATTGTAGAGCCGATAAACTCGCTAAAAATGGAACCGTCATACCTATTTCACCTGAAAGGGAGAAGATAGGTATACCGATAGCTACATGTAAACTTCTGCTAAAAAAAACAGCTTTTGCGATAGCAAACTCTAGGTGGCACAATTTAGCAACATGCGCAGCCACAAAACTCATATGGCCTTCACTGGAACTAAATAGTTCTAAAGACTTGTTATCTCAAAGCAGACTTCATATTAGCTAACCTAATAGGTGTCCTTACGGGACACTGTTTTATAGGCAGACACCCAATACGACTTGGTGTAGCCTCAAATGACTTCTGCAGGAGCTGTATGGACGAGGAAGAAGAGCAAACAATCTCTCACCTTATCTGCACTTGCCCTACTCTTTCACTAAGACGCAAACTTCATCTGGGAGACTACTCTTTTGATAATCGCATTGAACTAGCTAAAAAGGATAAATATAAATATCAAATATTTTCTTCGCTTTATAAAAAGCTCAAAATGGTTCGACTAGTAAGAAGTAATTCCCTAAATTCATGTGGTATCACAATGGGCCTTTTCTTTTGGCCTAAGTGTGTGGATTCTGAATCCGCAGCCACTTTAACCTAACCTAACCTACTATAAAACAAAAGCTTTTCTTGATATAAAGGTATTTATGGGCAAAACTTCTGGAAACTCTTTTATCGATATAGGGCAAAGTTCCACCAAGTTCAGTCATTTTTATAAACTAAGCGATACTTTCTCCAATATCCATAATTTATTTAGTTTAGAGGTTTTGAAGAGCAATACAAAAATTATTTTCAGAATTATTAAAAATATCCAAACAAAGTCGAGGTACAACAGAAAAAGGCCAAGTCTTGCAGCTCCCATTTTGACAGTTTTTAATAAGAAATATAGGGTGTCCCAAAATTAACGCAAGAAATCTTGCGTTAATTTCAAACAAGTTGATATATATATTTATTTAGAAACGAAATCTCATCAAATGGAAACCTTTTTGGATTGATTAAGTGTTTAAAAAAATACTTGTCTTTATAAAGGGTGTCCCAAAATTAACGCAAGAAATCTTGCGTTAATTTTGGGACACCCTATATTTATACCAAATTTTATCAGAAATATTTTTACCAATTTTTATCGCAAAATTAGTTTGACAAATTTTGACAAATTTTTTACCCATTTTCTTAACATTTGTCAACTTTACAAAATTTGTTTTAAAAGCTTTGCATGCAGACTTAGATGAGCTGCAAGGTGTACCAAATACTTAGAAAAAAGTTCTTGACCCCTTTTCGCCCTTCTTTGCTGCCATTTTTGTTTCAGCGTAATATGATGTTACTTTTTAGAAAGTCTTCAGGACATATACCTAAATAAAACTCTCTACCAAATTGTCGGCTTTGTCAGATTATTTTTAACTTCCCATAGGAAGTTATTGTAATGGGTCCGATTTGACAAATTGAAAATTTTGACATTTCTCGACGTTTCAAGGATCCTAGAGTGGAAATAAAAGATTTTTAGAAAGATGTCTGTGCGTGCGTGTGTACGTACGTCCGTACGTCCGTACGTCCGTACGTTCGCGACGTTTTTTTCGTCGTCCATAGCTCAAGAACCAGAAGAGATATCGACTTCAAATAAATTTTGTTATACAGATAATAAGGCAGAAAGATGCAGAAAGGGCTCTCAAGAAAATTGCGTGGGTGGTTTTTTTACCATAGCAGTTTAAAAAAAAGGTGAAAATTTTGGTTAACCCTAAATATCTCATGAACCAATGACGCTAGAGACTTGAATTAAATTTTGTATTATATATTGTAACGTGATACAAAACAATTATATTTTTGGAAAAAAATTCAATTAACGGTTTTTTTTATAAATCAAAAAAACTGAAAAAAAAAATTTGTCACTTCGAAAATTTTACGACTTAAATATGATTTCATCTCCAAAACAATTTTGTGCAACGAAGAATAATGTTTTTGACATCTGATAAAATTTTGAGAAAAATCGAATTGACAGTTTTTTTACAAAAAATAATAACCTAAAAAAAAAATAAAAAAAAGTTGGTAAAAATTGAGTTTTGACTCAAATATCTTTTCAAAACTTTGAGATATTGGCTTTAAACTACTTTTATCTTTCAAAAAATGTTGGTTTCAACATTCAGTAAAATTTTGAAAAAAATAGAATTGACAGTTTTTTTACAAAAAATTAAAAACCGAAAAAAAAAAATTAACAAAAGTTGGTAAAAATTGATTTTCGACTTAAATATCTTTTCAAAAATTTGAGATTATGGCTTCTAACTAATTTTAACTTATAAGAAATATTGTTTTCAACAGTAGGAAAAATTTTGAGAAAAATCGAATTGACAGTTTTTTTACAAAAAATAATAACCTACAAAAAAAAATAAAAAAAAGTTGGTAAAAATTGAGTTTTGACTCAAATATCTTTTCAAGACTTTGAGATATTGGCTTTAAACTACTTTTATCTTTCAAAAAATATTGTTTTCAACATTTAGTAATATTTTGAAAAAAATAGAATTGACAGTTTTCTTACAAAAAATTAAAAACCGAAAAAAAAATTTAACAAAAGTTGGTAAAAATTGATTTTCGACTTAAATATCTTTTCAAAAATTTGAGATTATGGCTTCTAACTAATTTTAACTTATAAGAAATATTGTTGTCAACATTAGGACAAATTTTGAGAAAAATCGAATTGACAGTTTTTTTACAAAAAATAAAAACCTAAACAAAAAAATTAATAAAAGTTTGTAAAAATTGATTTTCGGCTCAAATAGCTTTTCAAACATTAAAAATATTGGCTTCAAACTTATTTTATTTCACAGAAAATATTGTTTTTTATATTCAATAATTTTTTTATAAAAATCCAACAGTCCGTTTTTTCATAAAAAAAAATAAAATCTACAAAAAATAGAACGCAAATTTGGTAAGAATTGATACATTTAGACAAACTTTTAAGCAATACAAATCGATAGACGGGATGGGAAGTTATCAGTGTGGGTCGCATCCCAGCCTCTTTTTCAGAGTAATTTTGGTATGTAATTTTTTTAATTTGTCTGAATTAATCTTTCTCTACTTTTCATTTTTTTGTATTTTTATGTTTTATGGCTTAACACACTTAATTAAAACAAAAATCTAAGACGCAATGTCTCAGTCTCTAGAGTTAAGTATTTTCTTAAAATAAAACCTTTAGTTTTGTCTATTTAGACTCTAAAGAAAACTACGTATTTGAGAACGTTAAAAATCCATTGACAAAACTAAAAAAATAAATAAAAGAGGCTGGGATGCGACCCACACTGATAACTTCCCATCCCGTCTGTCGATTTGTCTTGCTTAAAAGTTTGTCTATATGTATCAATTTTTACCAAATTTGCGTACTATTTTTTGTAGATTTTATTTTTTTATGAAAAAACGGACTGTTGGATTTTTATATTGAATGATATATGAATATCGAAAACAATATTTTCTGTGAAATAAAATAAGTTTGAAGCCAATATTTGTAATTTTTGAAAAGCTATTTGAGTCGAAAGTATATTTTTACCAAGTTTTAGTATTGTTTTTTTTTTAGGTTTTTATTTTTTGTAAAAAAAACTGTCAATTCGATTTTTCACAAAATTTTATCGAATGTTGAAAACAATATTTCTTATAAGTTAAAATTAGTTAGAAGCCATTATCTCAAATTTTTGAAAAGATATTTTGGTCGAAAATAAATTTTTACCAACTTTTGTTAAATTTTGTTTAGGTTTTTAATTTTTTGTACTAAAGCTGTCAATTCGATTTTTTGCAAAATTTAACTGAATGTTGACAACAATATTTTTTGAAAGATTAAAGTAGTTTAAAGCCAATATCTCCAAGTTTTGAAAAGATATTTGAGTCGAAAGTCAATTTTTACCAACTATGAGTAATTTTTTTTTTAGGATTTTATTTTTTATAAAAAAACTGTCAATTAGATTTTTTTCAAAATTATACTGAATGTTGATAACAATATTTCTTATAAGATAAAATAAGTTTGAAGCCTAAGCCTCAAGTTTTTGAAAAGATATTTGAGTCGAAATTCAATTTTTCCCAACTTTGAGTAAAGTTTTTTTTAGGTTTTTATTTTGTAATTCGATTTTTCTCAAAATTTTATCAGATGTCAAAAACATTATTCTTCGTTGCACAAAATTGTTTTGGAGATGAAATCATATTTTTGGTCGTAAAATTTTCGAGGAGACAATTTTTTTTTCAGTTTTTTTGATTTATAAAAAAACCGTTAATTGGATTTTTTTTCAAAAATATAATTGTTTTGTATTACGTTACAATATATATTATAAAATTTAATTCAAGTCTCTAGCATCATTGGTTCATGTGATATTTAGGTTTAACCAAAATTTTCACTTTTTTTTAAACTGCTATGGTAAAAAAACCACCCACGCAATTTTCTTGAGAGCCCTTTCTGCCTTATTATCTGTATAACAAATTTTATATGAAGTAGATATCTCTTCTGATTCTTGAGCTATGGACGACGAAAAAACGTCGCGAACGTACGGACGTACGGACGTATGAACGTACGTACACACGCACGCACAGACATCTTTCTAAAAATCTTTTATTTCGACTCTAAGGACCTTGAAACGTCGAGAAATGTCAAAATTTTCAATTTGACAAATCGGACCCATTACAATAACTTCCTATGGGAAGTTAATAACATTTTAAAAACTAAAGAAAGAAAAGAAACTTATTTCGAGCGTTATTGACAATATTTACAATGGAATACAATTAGAACTATTTTATTTGTATTTGAGTTCCTTAACATTGGACATTTAATGTCTTCATTTGATTATTCTAATTTTTGTATCTCTGCCTTACAACGTCTAATATATACATACATACATATATGTTTCTACATTATAAACTTATTTATTTTAGCAAATCAAAAAATTATCCAAAATAAAATTCACACCGAATTTTCAAATGACCCGAACCCATACAACGTATTATGTATAAACTACACTAAGATGACCATAAATTGCAACAAATTTTTAATTTTACTACGCAAAAAGAAACATTAAATTTTCCACCGCAATCTTGCCGCCATAATACCTACCGTTATAACGAAAACCATTTTTCTTGTTCGTCCTTTGTACAAAGATAATCATATCCTTTTTAACGTTGTTGCCTTAAAAGTTTTCTCATAAAATGTGACGAAATTATACCCAATGCGCCACATACAACAAAGTTACTTATTATATTGCTATCTAGTCGAATGTTGACACATGAACATTTGGACAATGGTCAATCACATCCTTGTACAATATCTCTCTCCTGCTGCAAACAGAAAAATAATATTCTACTTTGTCTTTCTTCTAATCTGGCAATAAAAACCACCAAAAAAGTTAACATTTCCATTCGCCAAAAAGGTCCTTCGTCTTTATATATTTATTCTTCTTTGTTCGCTGATTTTATTGATCAACTTCTCTGCATATAAATCTTCAGATTAGCTCACATATTCCTGTACAACCATTTTCGTCGCTCCACCAAATGAGGACGTCACTTTTATAGAGCAGCACTGTAAATCATCATATTTAAGTTGTTAATTTATTTGCAGTTGCCATGTGAAATGTGAACTGTTGTTGTGCGATGTATATGACTGTATGTCGTCGTCCTTCGTCATCGTCATCCTAGAACCTGGGATTCATATAGAATCCCTGGTTTTGATGGCTGCAATGTGAGATTGCGATCTACTGCGCCAGTTCTCTTCGCAACCGCTATTAGCCACAACATAAAATCTTTAAGTGATTTTATTACCTTTCCTCCTCTTGCTGACACGTCACTCACATGCCCATCAAACAAAAACAATACACGATAAGAAGAAAAGGACGAAAAAAGGGGAAAGAATGTTTGTTGACTCTCGGGGTTTTGTTCCAGTTTTAAGGAGTATCCTTTTGTCCTTTGGGTTTGCGATGATGATACGAGTATAAAGTGAATCCTATTGTGATGAAAATTTAGATCTCGACTGACGCAAACAATACAAATGGTGCGAAAAGGATATAGGTAAACTGTCAATAACTTTGACTAAATTATTGTTTTGTTCAGCCTTCATCTTGCGAGCTGTTGACTTTGACGCATTTCGTCAAAGAATCAACAATAATACGAAAAGAAAGAGGGAATAATATTTTGTCATGGAAATTTGGGCTTACCATATCAGCAATTGAAATGTATAATTTTCTTTTGTTATATGTAAAAGATACTTTGTTGCATTTAATAGGTGTCTGTTTTTCAAAATGAGGACTGTTTACATTAAGAACATTAAACAGGATCAAAGAGGATAAATACATTTGCCTACCTGGAAATTGAATTAGACATAGCGAATTGAGCAAGAACATAAAAAAGGGTAGCATTTTTATTACGATTCCTTAAGGATTAGAAGTTAAGATATTTTATTGTATATCTACGTTCATACAAACGCATGACAATGAAAAAGGATACGCAGATGTGTATTTTTTTGTTGTAGAAAAAAGAAAACAAAAAGGGAGTTTTATTTTTGTCACTTATATGAAAAGGGATAAGTATATTTAAATAGAAAAAAAAGGCTTAAGTTGTTGTTCTTTTCGTTAATTGGCGTTAAAAACACAACAATGTTGTTTATCTTTTAATGTTCATTAATACACAAATACTCAAAAAGGCAAACGTAAAGGTATCTAATAATCTAATTCGACAAAATCATGTAAAAAGCAAAAGATCTGAGAATTTGTACGTGGTACCTGGCAAACTTACAATATTAATTTCAAACTAATCCAGGAAAGCGTAATTATAATTCAATAGATTTTATTCCTTGATTAAACTCCTTCTAGCTTTGTACTCGTATAATGATTACAAATGTTTTGAAAAGTTAGCATTTATTCACTCTGTTTCTACCTTTTTCAAATAATATCAATTGCGCAACTGCGTCGGTCGTTGGATTTATTGGTTTCACCATCGACTTATCAATCTTTGAATTTCTTCAAAAAATGTATTTGTTGTCTTAGAAATTAGCAGAAAACAGAAACACACTACAAAGTTTAATAAAACCGGGACTATTTAGTCCTTCCTTTAACGCTAGTGAACTTGATAATAAAATCATTGACCTCACATTAGCTATGAAAAGATTGCTAGAAATTGCTTGTCCACTTTTACCCATAAGAGGAAAGAGGAAACCAAAATGGTGGGCCTCAGAGCTAAACTCTAAACTAAAGAGAATGTAGAAAATTCTTTAACAGAGCAAAGTCAAATCCACAAGCCTAGATTCTCATGGGATTCTTATAAAGAAATCCTTAGAAGTTAAAAGAATGTACTTAAATAAATCTTAGTGATCGTCCTAGTGGTCCTTCTGTGGTAAAATAGGAGAAACTTCGGAGGCCTCTAGGCTACGAAAAATTCTGTCAATTAATCCAGCGATGCAAAGATGTCTGAAAAATGCAGATGGCGCCTAGAAACTTTCAAGTAAAGAATCGCTGAACTTACTATTGGATACTCATTTTCCTGATAGCTCTCTGACCGCAAGTTGTAACAATCAAATATGTTTAGGTACAAAGGGTTCTCAACAGCTTTGAACCATTTAAATCTGCAGAACCTGACGGAATATTACCAGCTGAACTACAAGCCGAACTAAAGCCTCAGAAATAATTGCACCAATACTTGAGGCAATTGTAACATCTGGTCCATATTCCCTCGGCATGGAGAAAAGTGAAAGTTGTTTTTATACACAAAGCAGGTAAATGCTCGCAAGTCAACCCTAAAGATCTACGACCTATAAGTCTATCATCATTCCTCTTCTTAAGACCTTAGAAAGATTGATTGATATCCATTTAAGGGCAAGTATTGATACAAAAGTTCTGTCTACGTCTCAACATGCCTACTGTAAAGGTAAATCGTTGGAAACAGGGCGCGTTCGTTACACACCTTATTAGTCACCATCGTACACTCCCTCCATTATAGAGAATTCATTATGGTTGCTTCCCTTGACATCGGAGGTGCTTTTAACAACGTGGACAAATCTGCAATCACATCTGCACTAACATCTCTGAACGTGGAGGGTTCCATTGGGGCGTTAATTCATTTAATGCTGACTAGTAGAATACTTAACACAAAACTGGGCAACTCTTCTACTAGAAAATTCATTCGCAGAGGGACACCACAAGGTGGTGTTCTATCTCCTCTCCTGTGGAACCTTGTGGTAAATGAAATTCTAACTGGTCTGGATTCAGAGGGTTTCAGAGCGATTGTCTATGCGGATGATGTTGCTTTTGAAGTTTCATTTCAGCTTGCCTATGTATAAGCGGGTCGCTTTGCACGACCCCATCTGCGGCACTGATTACGCTATACTACCTAAAATCTCTTGATATACTTAGCAAACAATTAGTAGCTGCAAGATCTGCTATTTGCCTCAAAGCTGCATCGCAGTGGGTTAATAACAACACTGGGTACCCCTTAATTTTTAAGTACTTAGAATCAAAACCAAAGCACACAAACTACACCATCCCCCAACTGCAATTCGACAGAAACTTCCAGATTTCGATACCTCCCAGATCTTTTTGGGAGGATAAGGCATTCCTAGAAGACCAGTCAATACACTTTCACACAGGAACCCAGGTGTGTAGGTACTCTTAACGACTGACATTAAATCTTTCATACTATCTTCCAAATCATTGTAGCGTGTTCCAGGGGAAACTTTTGGCTATAAAAGAAGTCTTTTCATGGCTTAAAGAAAACGTGACATCAACACCTAACATCTGGCTTACACTAGATTTAAGCGCTCAAGGTACTTGCTATCTCTAAGCACATCGCATATAAGCTCGATAATCGGTGTCAGAACCGGGCAATGTCTAATAGAAAAGCACGCCACGCGGCTAGGCGTATTCTAAAACGACTAACAGTTCTTCACCTCCTCTGTACCTACATGCCATGCTCTATAGCTCAAAACTCAAGACTTACCTAGGAGAATTCTTCTATAATGATCGAAACGATCTTAATCATATTAACATAATTAGTCTTTCACGTTTTGTAAGGGACTCAAACTGGTTTCATTGAGCTTAGAAGAAAGCCTCAAGATTCACTAAACATTAAAATGGCTAGAGTTCTTAATAGATGACAATATCGATCTTATAATCGTCTACATAATGCCCTTGTTTTTAAAATTTTATGAGGCTAATGTCCTAAGCTACTTTACGTTGGATAGTTTCATTTTGAAGTCCCACTCTTTTTTAGATATACTGATATAATATGAGATGTTTGCTAAATTAGCTGAAGAAGGTGCTATAAAAACGATATAATAAAAAAAATTAACGTTATTTTCTGGAATGGACCTGGGCCTTAACGAACATGCGTCCCCAGCCAGCTCAATCCCTAGCTAGGTGTCCCCAATTTCGCAAGCCAAGTTAGTTGAGCCCCTCTCCCACCTGATTGCGCCACCTTCGTCGCGGTTTTGCTCTACTGAGCAGGTTTTGGGGATTGGATTTAAAGACTTTCCAGGCTGGCGAGTTGATGTCCATTAGCTCTACATGACCCAGCTATCTAAGTCATTGGAATTTTCTTCTTTTGACTATATCTTTGTCACCGTCTAACCTGTGCAGTTCGTCGTTGTATCTTCTCCTCCACTCTCCATCTATGAAGACGGGACCAAAAATCATCCGTACAATTTTTCTCTCGAAGCATCCTTGATAAGGTCCAAGACTCAGCCTCAATTTTTGCACATTTCCCCTTTGACAAATAAGCTTTCGAATAAATTTTCAAAGTTTGTATCTGAGAGCAAAATATAGGACTTCACCATCTTTTTGTCTTTCTATGTAACATCCTCCATCTCCGTATTTAATTATTGATTTAGATTCATATCCTCTGAGATAATTTTGTGCTCACAGAAGGAAGATGGCAATTTTTACATTTCCGCTAAACAAAGTACGATAAATTTTACTTTTTTATGCCATCAAAAAAAGGACTCCCCTTCATATACCCTTGTGCTGTGCGTATGTCAACACATCATCTTCGCTTAATGTGATTATGTGTTTATCAAATGAGACTCACTGTACTAACGTTCGTTCATCATTATTGATTTGTTTCAGAAACTCACAGTCCTCATGACAACACCGAGGATTGTGCACACGCAGTCTTCGTCTACAAGTCCATATTTTTATGGGCATCAATTTTTTATCAAATATCGAATATTTATCAAGTTTTTTTCTTCTGTTGGTTGTTTTGGCCTCCGGTTAACACAATTCAACCCGAACCCCCAAAAAAAAGAACACAAACAAAAAACTTGACGAATTGTGCCGCCATTTATCAAGTAAATCGACGGAAATCAACAAACAAAACGCCGCACCAGGAACGTCCTTAGATTCTTTTCTATACAATTCAATTCAATTGAAGATACTTTTCTTTTTTCTGTCGGATGTGTGTGTTCAGAAGTTCTTCTAAGAGTTGGAGGTACACACATTACAGACCGATTCAAATCATTCGAGTGGAAATAAAACAATTTTATCATCAGGAGGGATGAGGACGATGTAGAACCCTCTTTAGCCTTTGTCACATGTGAGACATCTATCAAACTAGCGAAAAATTGCCAAAGTTATTTCATTCAACCAGCCAGCCCGGCAGTGAACATTGAGGCAGTGAGAGCGAAGTGAATAAGTTAATGTCCCATGCTGTGTATGGCGGGTGTCTGTCTACAGCCTTGGTGGATTTTTTCGAGGAAAATAAGACGCTATAATCTTCGCAGATGTAATGAATTAACTCAGATGTGGCCTACATTTTAATGGAAACTAATGCGTTGCTGTCATCCACTTGTTCAATGGCAATCTGTATTTACAACGGTTTACAGATAGATAGATAGATGACATCAGGGATGACTATGCATATACCTGTCATCCTTAAATGTCAAGTGAATAGTTCATTGAATCTAATTAAGTTAATCGGAAGTGTTCATGGTTTGGTAAATGGGTGATGGCTTTTGGGGTATGACTTTTAGAGGAAATGGGTTGAACTCAAATCTGTCGATCTTTTTGTTAATCTATTTTATAAAAACATGTTATCTAAGGGTTTATAAGGTTTCTTTATCATTTCATAGGTTGAAAATGGAAATATTTTGAACTATACTTACTTACATACTTACTTAAGGTGGTGCTATATAGTCTGGGATGGACCTGGGCCTCAACCAACATGCATCTCCCGTCAGCTCGGTCCCTAGCTAGCCGTCTTTAATTTCGCGCGTCAAGTTGGTTGAGGTCCTCTCCCACTTCCGTGCACCACCTGAGTCATGGTCTTCCTTTACTGCTATGGCCTTCGGGATTGTATTTGAAGACCTTCCGGGCTAGAGCGTTGATGTTGATGCTCTACATCACCTAGCCATCTAAGTCGTTGGACTTTTATTCTTTTAACCAAGTCAGTGTCGCTGTACAAAAGGTAAATTTTGTCGTTGAATCCATCCTCCACTCGCCATCAATGCAGAAGGCACCAAAAACCACCCGAAGAGTTTTTCTCTCGAAGCATCCTAAGATGCTCTCATCTATCTTTGACAGGGTCCAGGCTTCAACACCATAAATGATAACCAGGTTGATGAGCGTCTTATAGGTGGTAATTGTAGATGCTCGAGGGAGAACTTATAACAGTGCCTTGGTAGACAAAGTCCTTAACTACCTCAATGGTTATAGTTGTCAATGGTAACGTTTTGTCCAAGACTTCGTCGTTCAATGTCGTTGTTTGATGATAGCATATACTTGGTCTTGAAGGAGTCGCATGACAGTGCATCGTCTTGTCTAAAACCTTTTTTTTGACATCAAATCCATCGGTGAGATAGAGCAGCGTGCATTTTCCATCGTCATTCTGCACAAACGGATAAGTTTGACAGGGATGCCAAAACTAGACATTGCTCTGTAGAGCTCTTCCCTATAGATGCTGTCATACGTGACTTTAAAATCGATAAAGAGATGGTGGGTACCGATTTGGAGTTTCTGGATTTTTTCCAAGATCTGCCGTAATGGGAGTATTTGGTCAATGGTGGACTTTCCTGGTCTGAAGTCACACTGGTAAGGAACTATCAGTTTGTTGACGAACGGCTTTAGACATTCACATAATACGGCAGAAAGGATCTTATATGAGATGTTCAGGAGACTGATGCATCTATAGTTGGCACAATTCAGGAGGTCTCCTTTCTTTTGTATTGGTAAACTATGCTGAGATTCCACTCATCAAGCATGCTGTCTTCCGACCATATTTTGCAGATAAGTTCGTGCATGCTCCCTACCAAGTCATCGTCGTGTGAAACCTGCACTTAAGAGGCGGTATATCCGATGGCTGCAAGATAATGTTGCCACTGGTTTTCAATGCTTTATGCAGGCAGCACAGGATCCTCGATCGCAAGAGGACATGGCAGTCTTTTGAGATTGTAGACGTCTAACGTTGAATCGTCTCACAGTACTTCCTTGTATTGGCTCGGGATATAAATAGCCGTACCTTGGCTACATGGTCCGAGTCAATGTTGGCCCCTCGGAATGTTTGGACATCCTGTATACTGGAGAAGTGTCGTGCGTCGATCGCAATGTGATCAATCCGGTTGACAGTTGATTGATCAGGAGATTTCCATATGTCCTTGTGTGAACTGCGTTCTAGCTACTAGAACGTCTTGTCCGAGACGTGGGTGTGTCGTGCAGGCTATATCTCCTGTTTGTGCCACCAAGATGTCTTCTCTTCCTAGCTTATCAATTTAAATGTCATAGCCAGGGCACTGCTCATATATGTCTTATCCGAGAGCTCGAAGAATATTTCTTTGGTGTCTTTATCTTTCTCCTCTGTTGAGGCATGCGCGCATATTAGGCTTATGTTGGCAAATTTAGCCTTGAGGCGGATTGTCATGATCCGCTGGCTCACACTGTTGAAACTCAAGACTTTTTACCTGATTCTAGTTTCAACAACAAATCCACACCCAAAGAGACGCTGCCTTTCCCATCGCACTTCTTGCATGGCGGTAATATCTCCCTTGCAGCAGTTTACGGCTTCCGCTAATTGTTCAGCTGCACGTGGTCTATTAAGGGACCTAACATTCCACGTTATACAGATCCGTTCGTTGTCCTTATTTCGTTTGATTGGTTAGTCATCAGTAAATCCAACGGGGAACTGGATAAAAGGCTTCTTACAGTCCTGAGTGCCGAATATGTCGTAGAAACTCTATAAGGTGTTCAATAATTAGTTGATTCAATCTCGGAAATTCCTCCACTGCCCTCTGGATAAGGAGAGGCACCTTAGAGGAAACACCTCTCCCGCCTTCGTACGTTTGCTATCCCCGACAGGTTTCTACCATGGTTAGAACCCAATCTCCAGTTGAAGTACAAGGCACCCGATGTTCCCCGCGGGGAGGTGAGAGTAGGAGTTGATAGGTAGAGGTGGGTTTTGATAAAAACCTGTTGAAGCTTGTGTCCTCTCGAATTTACATGTCTACCACTTGAACATTTGTTTGTATTAATGTTCAAAAATATCGTATTTCTTGCATTTTCCATCATAGTTCATAGTTAATTGCAAGTCCACAATAAAAATTAATTTTTCTTGAATATTCTGCCAATGTTAAGAAAACGTTTTTAAACAAAAGTCAATATGATTTGAAAATTGGTAAATTTTATTTTGCGCAAAAAAATGTAAATAGAAACCTCTTTCTAATAGTTTTTAATGTATAAATCAAACAAAAACCTTTTGACTTATACAAAGTGTAAATTCAAGAGGTTCAAAAATATAAGTCCTCGAATTCAACCATTTCTTAAAAACTATTTATTCTTTAAATTAATCAGTCACTTATTGTTGTTTTCTTTGTTTGCTGTTATTTTTAATTTTCCATTTTTCTTTTAGTCCTTTTTTACATCACTTACTTAATCACGCTATTGAATATTATAAACCAAAAGAATTCCGCAGCTTTCAGCTAAGTCAACAATATATTTCATCACCTTTCAAAACCCCTGCAATTCGGTTTTTAAAAATTAAGTACTAGCTCACTTTTAATTCCCATTACACCACACCCGTTATATTCATCATCATCCAGCATCAGCATCAGGATCAAAGGGTTTTTGATATCTTTTTTGGGTGAAAAAATCCTTTCAAAAATATGTTCTTATCCTAAATAAACAATAAAGCAAGTGTCAAGCGCACAGTATCCGAATAAGCGCCGTGTCGTTGCTTCGTCGATGTCGATTTCTATACGAAACCACCTTAAAACCTGAACCGTCATATTTCCGGTAGAGTGCGTATACCGCGCACTTCGGAGTTTACAAAACAAAACAGCCACTCCATCATCAGAAAAGAGGGTGGTAAATGGTAATAAACAACACCGGGAAACAAGAGAGAGCCCCGCGTTAATGCTATTTAACATTCTGCCTTTTGGGTCAAATTGAATTCAGAGCTTGACGAATAGATTTTGTGGTGCAAAATTATAATTAACAGCCTCACAATAAACCGCCAAAAATTCAGCTATAAGTCCCACAGAAGCGCGGAGAAGGCTATGGAGAACATTGATGTTTATCCTTGAAAAATCCTTAAACCCTAAATAATTACATCACCAAAAGGACTATTATTCGATGGCTCTAGCGTACCGTCTATACCTAACCTATAGCTTTGTGGCTAAAGAGACGTATAGAACGGCTTTGGGCTTCGATCAAACGAATCCAGTGGAATACCGACCTTTCAAAAGGTGACTTGGCTATACAAGCCATCAGCATCAGTGGGTGGGGTATTGGGATTGGGATTTTATATTTTGTATGAACATCAGTGAGCTGTAAATGTATCTAAAACATTAACCCCTCGACTTCGATGCGTTCGGAAGGTACAAGTATATTGGATTTTATGTTGCTCGGTTTTCGCTCAAAAGCTATCGCGGGCACATTCATCTTGAAAATAATGTTTAATCAAGGAGATTAAAATTTCCGCGACTCGCAGGATTATGTGGCAGGCAGAAAGAGCGAGACAAAGATGTGCGGTTGAAGTTGAAGGCAAATCCTTTGTTATTAATTATGCGCGCTTGAGTAATTTCTTCTACAAGACTTTTTCTTATTGTATATTTTTAATTTAGTATTGTGGCAAAGCAACGATGCGATGATTTCTAAGCACTTCGATGCTCTCGTTCAGGACTCGCTCATAAACTCCTGTTGAACGAAACGAAAGGATTCAAGTTAAGCGGCATAGGTGGTAACATAGTGATGATTATGATGATGGGTGGTGGTGATGGTGGTGGATGGATGATTATGCAAAAGAGTTACCACTTACTTACAATTTTATTTGGATTAATGAACAAAGCCTCGATACGACTCATTAGTCTACCTTTTGAAGGATTTTCTGTTTTGTTCCGCATCGCGCATTGTTGTTGTGATATTATCGAATGAATGAACGGGTTATGGATGGTTTGGCGATATCCGTTCAAATACCTAGACCTAGACCTTCTATATAATCACAGATGGGTTGAATTTAAATTTGAATGAATGTGTGATTAAAACATCCCCATTGTATTTATGTTGACAAGTAGAATTATTATTTTTTCAAGTATAATGAGGTAGATTGATTCGCAGTGATGCTGGAGGATCCCCAGCGAAAAAGACAATGGGAGCCTTTTTTTTACCAATTGTTAGTGGGGCTATTGTTCGGATATTTTGCGCCTGTAATTATTTTTAATTATGCGCAAATCGAGGAACAAAAGATGAACTAAGAGCAATTTTTATTTGATATTCATAAAATTTGAATAAAGATTTTGAAATATATCATGCATTGAAATCATCGGATCAACGTACTGACATGCATAGATTCTCTATAAATCAATTGTATTCGTTGGCGTATACTAGATTTTTTTGTATTTAATTTTTTTATAAAAGCTTTGTTCGAAAGAAATAAACAATTATTTTCCGTATCAATTTAAAATAAGTCGAATCTAAAATAAACTCATCAAAACAAACTAGGGCCCACAAAGTTTTTTGGCTTTCGTCTGACAAATTTGGTGGTTATGTGTTTGTTTTTGGTTATTAAGCTTCAGCTAAGTATTAAGTAATAGTGTACACACTTTTAACACGGAAAAAATTCTTTATACAAGTTACACTGAAAAAAAAAAACAAATTTTGTTGGAAAATTAAAAAAAAAAAGAGGCTGGGATGCGACCCACACTGATAACTTCCCATCCTGTCTGTCGATTTGTCTTGCTTAAAAGTTTGTCTATATGTATCAATTTTTACCAAATTTGCGTACTATTTTTTGTAGATTTTATTTTTGTATGAAAAAACGGACTGTTGGACTTTTATAAAAAATATTACTGAATATCGAAAACAATATTTTCTGTGAAATAAAATAAGTTTGAAGCCAATAGTTGTAATTTTTGAAAAGCTATTTTATTCGAAAGTAAGTCTTTACAGGTTTTAGTATTGTTTTTTTTAGGTTTTTATTTTTTGTAAAAAAACTGTCAATTCGATTTTTCTCAAAATTTTATAGAAAGTTGAAAACAATATTTCTTAAAAGATAAAATTAGTTTGAAGCCAATGTCTCAAATTTATGGAAAGATATTTACGTCGAAAAACAATTTTTACCAACTTTTATACATTTTTTTTAGGTTTTTATTTTTTGTAAAAAACTGTCAATTCGATTTTTCTCAAAATTTTTCCTATTGTTGAAAACAATATTTCTTATAAGTTAAAATAAGTTAGAAAATATTATATACAATTTTTGAAAAGATATTTGAGTCAAAAATAAATTTTTACCAACTTTTATTAATTTTTTTTTTGGGTTTTTATTTTTTGTAAGAAACTGTCAATTCGATTTTTCTCAACATTTTTCAGAATGTTGACAACAAAATTTCTTATAAGATGAAATAAATTTGAAGCCTTAATCTCAAGTTCTCGAAAAGATATTTGAGTCGAAATTCAATTTTTACCAACTTTGAGTAATGTTTTTTTAGGTTTTTATTTTTTATAAAAAAAACGGTCAATTAGATTTTTCTCAAAATTTTATCAGATGTCAAAAACATTATTCTTCGTTGCACAAAATTGTTTTGGAGATGAAATCATATTTTAGTCGTAAAATTTTCGAGATGACACATTTTTTTTTTTCAGTTTTTTTTTATTTATAAAAAAAACCGTTAATTGTTTTTTTTTTCAAAAATATACTTCTTTTGTATCACGTTACAATATATAATATAAAATTTAATTTAGGGTTAACCAAAATTTTCACCTTTTTTTAAACTGCTATGGTACCCGTGGCATGATGGTTAGTGCGTTGGACTGTCATGCGAGAGGTCTTGGGTTCGATCCCTGCCTGTGACACCTAAAGTTTTTTTCACGGGTACTGCCTCTTGCGAGGAATTGAAAAATTCTCCAAGAGTAATTCTTGTCATGAAAAGTGCTTTCTCAATCTAGCCGTTCGGATTCGACATATAAACTGTAGGTCCCCTCCATTCCTGCAATTACTCGCACACAGGAATGGTTGAGAGTTGTAAGTCACTAGGCCCTGGTTCTTTACGGACTGTTGCGCCACCTAATTTATTTTATTATGGTAAAAAAACCACCCACGCAATTTTTGTTTGAATTTAAAGAATTAAAACAGTCCACGATTTAACAACGTTATAAAAGCTGTACTTTATTCAAAGAAGTATATATTGAGAGTGATTAATATAACATAAGAAAATAAGAAAAAAGAAAAATACTCAAGAATTGCATTACTATATAATAGACGTGAATTTAGGCTTTTATAAACAGCGCACAGTAGTGCTTAAAAGTTATAAATTATAACAATTTTTTTGGGAGCCCTTTCTGAATCTTTCTGCCTTATTATCTGTATATAACAAAATTTATTTGAAGTCAATATCTCTTTTGGTTCTTGAGCTATGAACGACGCAAAAAACGTCGCGAACGTACGGACGTACGAACGTACGTACACACGCACGCACAGACATCTTTCTAAAAATCTTTTATTTCGACTATAGGGACCTTGAAACGTCGAGAAATGTAAAAATTTTCAATTTGACAGATCGGACCCATTACAATAACTTCCTATGGGAAGTTAAAAATAAAAAAAAATAACTTTACATATCACTAAGTATTTGTTGTTATAATTTCTTGTTCTTTTCTTTTGCTTAGTAGCGAGTAGGGTCTCCTCCACTCCGTATGCTCTGTGCAAGCCCATCTGGTAGGCTTACGCGATCAGATGCATTACATTTTAAAGCGTTTATGAGCTCCTGTTTAGTGTTGACACTGCTGTGGTTTTCTTTGACGCTTCTTTTTAAATGCTCGATCGGTTTGAGGTCTGGGCTTATTGCTGGCCATTGCAAAAGTATAATATTGGAGTCAGAAAGAGCTGTTTGTGTAATAAAGTGTGTCCCAAAATTAACGCAAGATTTGAATTTGCCGCCATTTGTGCAGTGAAGTGTTGGCAACCCTGAAAAAAAAGCAATTTGACAGCTAACAGTATAGGGTTATTAAAAATGGAGCGTTACACGATAGAACAATGTGTCTTCATTATTAAAGAATATTTCAAAAATAGTGAAAGCTTGGCGGCTGCAGTTCGAAAATTTCATACAAAATATGGTCGGAATAGTGTTTTAACTTCGTCAACTGTGAAGAGATTAATTGAAAAATTCATGGAGACTGGATCCGTTGGAGACGCCAAACACACTGGTCGTCCAAAAACAAACCGTTCAAATGTGAATGTCGAAGCAGTGCGTGAGAGTGTTGCTGACAATCCAGGAACCTCAATTCGACGCCGTGGACAAGAATTGCAAATTTCAAGAACCTCTCTACAGCGTATACTCACCAAAGATCTGTGTCTTCAATTCAAGATATTTTCAAGCTCATAAACTTTTATTTTAACAACAAAAATTTGTATCATAGAATTTCTGTATTGAACATTTCATTTTAACATTGTTGAATGTCAATTCTATAGAAAACAATGTAATTTAAACGTGAATCCTCTTGTGGTGTCTTTTATACGTTGCGTATTGTTAAATCATTGATATTATTGTACATAATGACATGATTCAATACTAAATCAAAATGAAACAACGTTGAATCGTAACGAAATCATTTAACAAAGAACAGATCGCATATTATAAAAATCGACAATTCTTCCTTTTGATTTTACATTGCATTATTTTTCTGTGTGTGCTTACAAAATTCAATTAACACAACAATTGAAGCCTAATGACTATGGACAGAGAAGAGAGTTCGTTGAATGGATTATTGAACATCAACAAATGGACCTTGATTTTTCGAGCAAAATCATCCTAAGCGATGAAGCACATTTTCATCTTGATGGCTTTGTCAATCGCCAAAATTGCCGCATTTGGGGTTCGGAGAACCCACATGTGATTGTCGAAAAACAAATGCATCCACAACGCGTGACTGTATGGTGTGGATTTTGGGCTGGAGGCATAATTGGGCCATATTTTTTTGAAAATGATGCTGGTCAAGCAGTGACTGTTACTGGTGCTCGATATCGCGACATGATTACACAGTTCTTTCTGCCAAAATTGGATGATATTGATGTGTCCAATATGTGGTTTCAACAAGACGGTGCCACATGTCATACAGCCCGTGAAACAATTCAATTACTGCATGAGACATTTCCAGGTCGTGTACTCTCTCGTTTCGGTGATCAAAATTGGCCTCCTAGATCGTGTGATTTAACACCATTAGACTTCTTTTTATGGGGTTATTTGAAATCACAAGTCTATGTCAACAAGCCCACAGCCACCCGTGCATTAAAGGAGGAGATTCAACGCTGCATCAACGAAATTCAGCCACATTTATGCAGAATAGTCATGGAAAATTTCAACAAAAGAGTGCGCATTGCATGCAAAGCCGTGGAGGCCATTTGTCCGATGTGTTATTCCATACATAACCCTATCCTATGTACTTTACGAGTCAATAAAAATATAACTATCAAAAGACTAAAAACGGCGTTTTCTATTTAATTCAAATCTTGCGTTAATTTTGGGACACCCTTTACAAGCAATATGTAGGTGAGCATTGTCTTGCATAAGAACAACATGATCAACTCTTTCCGAAAATGAGATCACAACAGGTCGTATTATACCATTTCAATGTTACTGGCAGCGGTAACGGTGTCCTCATCCAGGATAATCAGCTCTGTTCTGCTTATCAAACTTATTCTAGCCCATACGATAACATTCCACCTGCCTTTCTGCAGACTCGTACTCGTTTATCATTACTCAAAAATTTTATTTTGCATTCATCTATAAAGAGTACAGGCCTTCAGTTGTCCATGGTCAAATTTAAATCTCACGGGCGTACTTTAATCAAGCTCCCGATGGACCGGTCTGAATTTTGACCAAATAACATGCACTCTGGAACGTTGACCATATTCGAGGAGTCGATTGTAAATGGTTTGATCACTGACTTAAGTGCCAGTTCAGTTGGCTGCCGCAGTTGAGTTTGTAAAGCCCGGGTGGTTACAGTAGGCTCCCGACCAGCAGTTATTCCTATGTACCGGTCTTCTTGCTGAGTTGTGGCTCAAATTTTTTGTGATCCTGGACAGGACACCCCTTGCTACTCTCACGGTTCCCGGGAAGCGTTCTCACACGTTTTGGATAGCTCGCCGGAACACACCGATTCGATTTTCAACAGCCTTTTAAGACACTCCTTGCTCCAGCATGTTAACCGCTCTAATTGCGTTTTCAGTTTCCAAATGGCGGGCGTCTCGACCCCGACATTGTAATCACCTTCAATCACAAAGAATTGAAGAACAACAATTAAATAAAGAAACACTTAGCAACAACGCTAGAATTGGACTGAGAAATCAAATGCAATAATTTTTGCATTGATTGTTTTTTTCTAACGATCGGCTTTTTTTGCCTATTCACTTGGAAGTAAATGTAAAATCGTTGTTCAAAGCATTAATAGGGAATCATACACATGCAATCTTTATAATAAAATGCTGGGCTTCGATAATGTTCATCAATTAAGTATTTTTTAGGCAAACAAAACAAAATAAATCCTGGGTGGGCCATACTTTGTTTTGAGTAGTATTACTGTTTAGTAAAAATGTTTCAAATAATTTTAAAAATATTCAAATATTTTTATTTTAGTGGTCAAAAATAACTTTTTTTTTTTGTGAAAAAATATGTTACTTTAATGGATATAGTTCCATTTGTATAAAATAAATTTTGAAGTTTTAATTGGTAGGTGCTATATAAAAATGAAAATTTCAATAGTTTTTGAACCAAGACGGAACAAACAATACATTTGGATAGAAAGTCGTAATCAAAACTGATTTTTGTTTGATCTTTAAAAGTAACTATAAAAAAAAGAATGCTTAGTAAATCTTGAAGATTGGGTTAGGTTAAAGTGGCTGTCCGTGACGGAGAAGGACACACTTAGGCCAGTTTAATGGCCCATTGTGATTCCACATGAATCTTGAGGCTTCCTTCTAAGCTCAATAAAACCAGATAGAATCCCTTATTAAACGTGAAAGACTTATTATGTTAATATGATTGAGATTCTTTAGATTGTTATAGAAGAATTCTCGTAAGTAAGTCTTGCGTTTTTGAGCTAGAGCAGAGTATGTATATCAGTACGTTTTGCATTAACAATAGTTTACATGCCAAAACTGTAAAGGTTATCTGCCTTACAATTCCCTAAAATGTCTTTATGGGCTTAATAGCGGCCTGAATATCTAAGAAAATGCAAATGTTGATATCACGTTTTCTTTAAATCAAGAAAAGGCTTCTTTAATCGTCAAAAGTTCCGCCTGGAACACGCGTCGTTCAGAGTACACACCTCCATCAACCTCTTAATTTGTTTTTGGTCAATCTGCATAAAAGTGAATTGACTCATCTTCCAAGAATGTCCTCTCCTCCCAGAAAGTTCTGGAAGGACTCCCTGAAATTACGCCATAGGAAATTACGCCAAAAAAGGAAAAAACGCCAAAAATTCTCCATACAATTTTTTGGCTTTTTTTCCTAGGAAAAAGAACCCAAAGAGTTTGGTGTTAATTCCGGATTTTTTGGCCATTTTTACGAAAATTTCTTGACGTTTTTTCCTTTTAGCATAACGAAAAAAGGCCAAACAATTTTTGTTTGGAAAAAACGCCAAAAATTTGCTTTTGGACTTTTTTTCCAAACAAAAAAGGAAAAAACGCCCAAAAATAAACTTTTTGGTTTTTTCCAAATCTTAAAGGAAAAAACGCCACAAAACAAACTTTTTGGCTTTTTTTCCTAATCGAATAAGGAAAAAAAGCCAGAAAATTAACCGTTTGTTCTTCCAAATCAAAAACAAAAAAGACAAAAAAGTAGATGTTTGTCGAATGTATTCACATGGTATAAAGAAATATATAACGGCAAATAACAGTGTTTTACATGTTTTTCATGAATTTTGAAGAGCATATTTTATGCTAAATTCTTTAACGTGATCAGTAGTAATTGATAGTTTGAAGAGCATTTTCATAAAGTGATGGACAAAATGGAAAGTTTTGATTATGAAATTATAAGTGGTAAACAAAAAAATAGCAAACTTTTTTACGTAACGGAACAAAAACAAATAAAAAAGGTGACGTGAAATAACGCCAAATGAAATAAAGCCAAATTCAAAAAATTTTGATTTATTGTCTAGAATAGCTAGGTTAGGTTAGGTTAGGTTGCAAGGGGTGTGCACAGCATGAAGCTGTTGCGTACACGGGGGCCTATTGGTCCATTGTGATCCCCTGTAAAAGTAAAAATTTAGCATCGATGCTCCTCAAATCTGTCGATTAGCGTAGACTGGCTCGTTAACGAACCAACCTGTGCTATCTATAAATTTCCTCATGCTTGCCATTGAAACCTGTGCTAGATCATCCAGTTCTCCAACAAACCTGTTTCCGAAATGACGGAGTCGGCTGGTTTGGAGATTCGGACAGTCGCAGAGCAGGTGTTTAATGGTTTCCATTTCCTCCTCATCCTGACAGCTCCTACAAAAATCGGGTGCAAATGCACCTATTCTGTTAGCCATTGTGCCAATGGCGCAATGACCTGTTAGTACACCTGTCAAGATTTTAATATTCTTTTTACTCAGCGATAGAATATACCGAGTTTCCTTTTCATTTGTGTTAGGCCATAAACTTCTAGAGATTACACAATCATCCCTGGATTTCCAGGAGATGTTGATTTTCTCTTTTAGCTTAAGGTCTATCTTCCTCTTGAGTACCCCAATCGGGACGAGGGGTCCCCCAACTGAGTGGTCGCTACTACTTATGTCTGCTTCTGACCCTTTCCTGGCTAGTTCATCTACTATATCATTCCCTTCTATATTGCTATGTCCGGGAACCCAGCAGAGCTTTACCTGGTTAGTGTGGCAGATTTTGTTTAATTTCTTCCTACAGTTTAAAACTGCTTTTGATCTTATGGTCTCACTGGCTAAGGCTTTGATAGCAGCCTGGCTGTCCACGAAAAAAGTAATCTCCGAAGAGCTTAGATTTTCTTGGTGTGCCAATTCAGCTGCTTTTGCAATGGCAAAGATCTCGGCCTGAAAGACACTACAGTCAGCCGACAGTGTATATGACGCTCTGATGTTCAGAGATTGGCAAAACACTCCAGCACCTGTTCCTGATTCCATTTTTGAACCATCAGTGTAGAAAGGGATACCCTGTTTACTTATAAGTGAATTAGGATCCCAACCCTGTCTTTCTGGTATTAAAATAGAAAATTTCCTGTCGAAATCCAGTAAAGGGGGGATGTAATCGGTGGTCTCTCTCAGTCCTGGAATCGTGTCATATCTTTGTAAGATTGACCCGTGGCCATAAGTGCTGTGCCTCCAAAAGCTCAGTTCTCTTAAACGAATTGCAGTTTTGGCTGCCGTGCACTTTATGAACTCATCCAGAACCGGGAGGTCCAAGATCATTTCCAATCCAGCTTGTGGTGTGGATCTTTGAGCCCCTGTTATTCCTACACAGGCTAGTCTCTGTACCTTATTCAGGTTCTTGAGATAGCTTGATTTTTCCACCGCTTTCCACCATACAATAGATCCATAGGTAAGAATGGGTCTGACTATCGCTGTGTACATCCATTGGATGACTTGCGGTCGCATACCCCAACGTACACCGAAGGTCTTTTTGCATGTGTAGAATGCACATAGTGCTTTTTTCATTCTTTCCTCCGTATTACGCTTCCATGTAAGCTTGGAGTCAAGGATTACTCCTAGAAATTTAGCTTCCTTAGAAGGTTTTAGAGGAATGCCATTTAGTTTGGGAGGGTTGAAGCCCTCCAGTTTCCTTTTCTTCGTGAACAAAACTAGCTCTGTCTTGGTGGGGTTGACCCCGAGACCGTTCTTAGTTGCCCAAGAAGATAAATCCTTTAATGCATTTTCCATAATGTTTTCGATGATGGTAAGAAACTTGCCTGATACCAAAACCACTATGTCATCTGCATATGCTACTATTTTAATGCCCTGATCTTTGAACTTTGTGAGAATTTTGTTGACTACGAGGATCCAGAGCAGAGGTGAGATGACTCCTCCCTGTGGTGTGCCTCTAGTAACTGTTTTCTCAATAGTACTAACTCCTATTTGAGAGTTGATAATTCTGCCATTTAACATGGTGAAGATCCAATCGACAATGACAGATTCAACCCCAACTTCAACTAAGGCAGTCTTGATCGATTCCGTTTTAACGTTATTAAACGCACCCTCGATATCAAGAAATGCTGCCAGGGTATATTCTTTCTGTTCAAGACTTTTCTCAATATGTGAAACTACTTCATGCAAAGCAGTCTCCACTGATTTACCTTTAAGGTAAGCGTGTTGGTAGTTGCACAAGTTGTTTTCGTTGAGAAGTTCTCGAACATGTAGATCAATTATCCTCTCTAGTGTCTTAAGGAGAAACGAAGAGAGACTTATTGGTCTATAATCCTGAGCGGTCGAGTGAGTCGGTTTCCCTGCTTTTGGGATAAAGACTACCTTAACCTTTTTCCAGCTATT
Source organism: Eupeodes latifasciatus (assembly GCA_920104205.1). Lineage (NCBI taxonomy): Eukaryota > Metazoa > Arthropoda > Insecta > Diptera > Syrphidae > Eupeodes > Eupeodes latifasciatus. Next base: position 46,439,451 of record OV049924.1, on the reverse strand, counting down.
AGGGACGTATCTAAGTTTGATACAACTTATGAAGATTACCCTAAGCCACGGAGTTATTACTTTGAGAGCATTTTGGAGAAGAGCTGGAAAAATCTCGTCTGGTCCCGCTGATTTATAGGGTTTGAACGAGTTTATTGCCCAAATAATCTTCTGCTCAGTAATAACCTGATTTAGTTCTAACTTTGATTCCGTGTGAGTAAAATCCAGCGTGTTCGATTGCAAGCAATCCGAACTTTCTGGGTTTTTACAACCGGGGAAATGAGTTTCCATGAAGAGTTCAAGCGTTTCCAGGCTCGAGTTCGACCATGATCCATCAGGGTGTTTAATGTACCCCGGGATCGTGGGATTAAGGGCCAGGGTTCTACGGAGCCTTGCCGCCTCGCTTGTTTTTTCAATGGATTCACAATGTTTAGCCCACGAATCCTTTTTGGCCTTCCTTAACTCTTTGGTGTAAGTGTTAAGTGCGGCTCTATAAGACTTTAAGTCCTCGTCTAATTTACTCAGTTTAGCTTTATTGAAAAGTTTTCTAACCTCTGTTCTACGTTTCTTCAGTACCCCATTCCACCAGGGTGGGTTAGTGGGGTTATTAGAACGAGATAAAGGGCAGTGTTTTTCAAAAGACATTCTCATTTTGCTAGACAAGTTTTGGACAACAGTGTCAATGGTTGAAGTACTTAGACTTGTATTGTCCTCTGGTGGATCAATACAGTCTTTCAGCCATTTTTCGTACTCTGTCCAATTCGTTCTAGTTGGGTTCCTGTAAGGTTTCTTTTCAGTAAAGTTCCTGTCTATAGAGAAGAGTATCCTAAAGTGATCCGAAAAAGATTCTTTAGGTGAGACTCTCCAGTCTTCAACTGAAATTTTACTATTATTGCTAATAAGGGTCAAATCTATGATTTCCTCCCTGTTTTTGTTTCGAAAAGTAGGGTGATTGCCCCTATTACATATCGATAAATTAGAACAGAGAATATATTCAAAAATTGACTCACCCCTTTTGTTGATATCCTTTGAGCCCCATTGAGTGTGGTGAGCGTTGGCATCACATCCTACCACCAAAGGTGTGCCGCTTGCTGTGGCATGGACCACAAGATCACGGACAGTTTTTGATGGTGGGCTCTCCTCCTCATACGGCATGTACGTCGACGCTAGAATGAAGTTTCCTTCATTTGATTCGACGCTGATTGCCGTGTTGTCCTTGTTGCTGTACCTAGATAGGAAGAAAGCGTTAATTGATTTTTTCACTAGGATGCAACTTCTAATATTACTTACATCTGACGTGGAGTGGAAAAGGTTGTAGTGCTTTGACCTCAACCCACGGATTCGGTTTTTGCCTAACCATGGTTCCTGGATCAAGGCCACATCCACGTTCTCGTGAGACATGTAGAGCGTAAGGTCGTACGTTGCTGCTTTAGCGTGGTGCAGGTTTATTTGCACCACTTGCAGCTTTTGACTCCCCTTTGCCTTCATGCCTCTTAACCTTTACGGTTCCGAGACCATACCTCAACACGTCTTTTTTACCTTTGAGCAGAAGGTCAGATTTCTTGTCTGCCACAAACAAGAGGTCCTTCCCTTCGCCTCCATGACTCTTTCTTGAGTGTTGGAGCTTCCATTCTAAAATGGGAAGCTCTTTGTTCTGTTTCGCCAGCAACTTTATAATGGCTGCGTCCTCATGTTCTGCAGGAGGGGGGATCCATATGCTAAACTGCTGGCGGAGTGGTAGAGCTGCGGCGGGTAGAATCTCAAGGGAGGAACCTTCCCATAGTTCGCCAATGTTGGCGATTGTACGGTTCAGAAACTCCCGTGATTTCTGGTCACCGCAGCAGACCACTTTAACTCCTCGCCGCCATCCGGCACCATCAAAGACATAGTCTTCCGAACTATCGTTCTCCGATGCCTCCATCATGGCTTTGAGGATCTCGTTTTCCACAAGGAGCCAGTTTTTTGCCGAGATTTTCCCATCTGGGTCGTCACGGCTTATTATGGCAATTTGTAGGTCAATCGGGGTGGTGTCGAAGCTGCTGGTTTTCTGTTTTTTAGCACCATCTTGCTTGACCGCCTCCTCCGATCTTTGTCTCTTGGACGTTCCTGGCTTCGTTCCAGAAGAGGTGCTTGCCGGTGCTTGGTCTTTCCTAGCGTTGGCTTGCTGTTTCTTACTGGAAGTCGCCTGAACTTTACCTTTGTCGTTCCGAGCGGTCGAGTTATTGCCAGCCTGTTCACGATTTGCCTTTTTAGGGACAGACCTAGATTTGGCAGCATCTACTCCTTTGCTCTCCGACTCTTTGGTATTCACTTCCTTCGCTATTTCCCTGGGTGCAGTGACAGTCTCTGCCAGCTGCCGCTCAAAGTTCCTAACTAGCTTCTTGTGCTTTTTTAAGAGAGCCTTGTCTCTCGAACTGAGCGTCGCAGGGTCTTTCAACTCGGTCATTTTCACGAATCTTTTGGAGGATCTGTAGTTGCTGCGTTGCCTCGTAGCTTTGAGGGGTGCAGCAGACTTCAGCATAGTCTCTTCTTGACTCGGTTCCATCAGTAGCTCGTCCTCGGTTTGACTGCCTATGGAAGGAGGTCTGTCCGAGGTCTCCGTACCTTTGATAGTTAGACCATCTAAGTCGGGGAGGAGATCCACTGAGAGAATGACCGGTTGTCTTTTTAGCTCTCGTTTTCCTTTCTCCAAGTTTACATTTGTCACTGGCGACTTAGCTTCTTGCGAAGCCAAGCCCTCGCCGGCAGCCGTGACTTCTGCCGACACTTGAACGTATATCCCCGTTCGATTTACTTCATTTTGTAAACTTTTGTCCATATTTATTAGATAAGCATCTCTGCTTTTTGTGGTTTTCTTAGTTGTCTTACTCCGCAGCTGGATTGCTGAAGAGTTAGACGTAAGCCCCCTCGCCACAACAAGGCGAAAACCGTGAGGGGGGTCTAGAATAGCTACTTTTGCTAAAAAGTTTTTTTGAATTGATAGCACGGCGCGGCGCGGCGTACTAACAGCTAGGTACGTAAGGGGGGGCATGCTTCCCCCCTGCAACCCCCCTGCTTGGGATCACTATAGGATTTGGGGTGGGTGCGAGTTTGGGTATATGCGTTCGCTCGCGCTACCGTTCGCCGTTGCGGCGCGGGTTTCACCGCCCCGCTCCATGTTACGTCGTACGTTCAGATTCTTTTATACACTTTTTGGGCTTTAATTCCAAATTAATTTTGGAAATTAAGCCAGAAAAAGCTCTGTTTATTCTTTTAAGGCTTAATTTCCAAAACTAATTTGGAAATTACACCAAAAAGTTCTTATTTTTTTTGGCGTTTTTTCCATTTTAGTATTTTGGCTCTTTTTCCAAAAGTTTGGAGTAATTTCCACACTTTTTGGCGTATTTTCCTTTTTGTTTTTGGGCGCTTTTTCCTATTTTTTTACGCCAAAAATTTTTGGGCTTTTTTTCCAAAACAGTTTTTGGCGTAAATTCCTATGGCGTAATTTCAGGGAGCCTCTTGAAGGTATAGAAATCTGGAAGTTTCTGTCAAATTGTTTTTGGATGATGATGTAGTCTGTGTGCTTTATTTGATATTTTTTTTTGATATTTATTTATTTGTATGTCAGCTGTACATCAAGTTAAACTTATAAATAGTACAGGATATAAAACATTGATTTAAGATACAAATAACAAAAGAAATATTTACAAGCGTGTGAGAACAAAGTTAACAAAAAATTAATTAAAATTAAATATACATTAAAAATGGACTAAGATTAAGAATTAAAGATTTCAGAGCAAAACAAAAATTAATTAAAAGTTATGTGAATCAAGACGCAAGAAATAACATTGAAAATGATTAATTTAAAAGTATGTTCAGTTCAAGTTTGAGAAATATTCAAAACAAATTGCTTGAAACTTTCTGTTTTCGATTCCAGACCTCATGTCACTGGGAAGGTTATTCCACAGTCTAACAGCATGAACGAAAAATTGCCTGCGCGATGTCAAACACGTAAAGGTGGACGAGCGCAATAAAATGGAACGACTAGAAGCACAAAAATTAAGTCTGTCACATAGATAACTAGGAGTCTTTTTAACAATCAATTTAAAGAGTAAAATGCAACAACGATATTTGAAGAAAGCTACCAGATCGCAATTAAAAGCTGACGAGCTTGAAAAGAGACATGATCGAACCTACGTAGGTTAAAAACAAACCAAGCTATTGCATTAAATGCCACTTTTAATTTATGAGCTGATTGAGAATCAAGATCAGCAAACAGCTCACACCCGTATGTTATTATAGGTAGAACAAGTACTTTTACCAGTTTTAATTTAATATGGGTAGGCAGTACGGATTTAGTAACAGATAGTCCTCTAAGTGAAGCATAAATCTTTGACACAACTGTATCGACATGGTTATTCCAAGTTAACCTGTTGTTAAAGACCAAACCTAAATTTCTAACTTGGGCAACATATTCAATAAAACAATTATTCAACATAACGGGAGGGAAATTATCTGGGTTTGGTTTGTTTATTGAAATTGGAAGAGTTTTCGTTTTTTCAGGATTAAGTTTAAGTCCGTTCCGTGTCGACCAATCATATATAGCCTGTAAATCAATGTTCATTTTGGATATTGCATCCTTAAGCATCATCTCAGGAAAACTAATATATAATTGGACATCATCTGCATAGATATTAAACTGACAGTAAGACAAAACAGAGGGCAGATCATTAATGAACAATGAAAACAGTAAAGGTACAAGGATTGATCCTTGAGGAACACCATTATTAACAGGGAGGAACGAGGACATTCTACCATTACAAGACACGGCTGGCGTACGATTTGTCAAATATGAGTAAATAAGTTTTTTGGTTGTGTCAGAGAAGCTAAATAGGGTCGTCAATTTATCACAGAAAAGATTATGGTTTACACAGTCAAATGCCTTTGAAAAGTCAAGTAAGGTTATCACAGTTGTAAATTTATTGTCTAAAGCATGTCTTATGTCATCAGATACGTTGAGTAAAGCTGAAACACAACTACATAATATGTCCAGACCGAAATCCAGATTGCAAAGGATTCAATAATTGCTTGTCTTTAATATAATATTTTATCTGTTTACTTATCAGACTTTCAAAAACTTTAGATAGAAAAGATAGGATAGCTATCGGTCTATATTCCTTCTTCTTTCCTTGTTTTAGGATGGGGATAATTTTCGATGTCTTCCATAGGATGGGATATGTAGATGTCATTATAATGGTGTTGAATATGTGCGTTATGTGGGAAAGTAGAAAGGGTAAGAGGATTTTAATAAAGTCAGGATGAATATTGTCAAGTCCGGTGCATTTAGATTTTATGGAGAAAATTGCTTTACCTACCTGATAACCATCTACGGCACTTACCGAAAAGGCGTTAGTAGTATCATTCTCTGCACGTCTAGAAGAACTGATTCTTAATACTTAAGTATTACAGAATGGCCAATGCTGTGGTAAACCCACTATCTGGCGGATAGCAGAGCTCGCAGCTATTTGTCTGCTAAGTATATCAAGAGGTGTTAGGTACAGTAGGGTACTCAGTGCCGCAGATGGGACTATGCGAAGTGATCAACTTGCTTAAACTTAAGAACTTAATTGTCATCAGTCACATATGTATGTCATATGTATGATAATTACTAAAAATTTGTTGATTGTCGTATATCGTATATTTTGTTTTTAGAGGCATAGAACTTTTTTTTAAAATAAAAGACAACATATTAAATGTTGAAAAATAATATTTTACCACTTTTTCGAAATGATCGTTTGTTGCTGGTTTATCAGTAAAGATCAGAAACTTGACATATCTAACAATAAGTAATCCAAAGATGTCAAATCACACGAACGAAGAAGTCAACTCACTAGGGAAGTCTCAAGCGTTTTAAGATTTTTGTTGATTAGCGTCAAGCGAGAAATAGGCTTCATTACTGAATATAATTTGACAATTAAAATGTTCTATAAGTTTGGCGAACAAAGTATGATAGCTACCTTGACAGTAATCCATACAAGAAGTTAAGTTCCTCATAAAAAAAACACCCGATATAATAAAGACAGTGCGGAGAGACGTAAATAGAGGAATTTTTGGATCTGCTATTTGCTATTTGCAGCTATCTAACAATCTTCTGTACTCATCTAAAGATTTTTATTGTTAATAGAAAAAAATACCAATAACTGTTGCAAGCAACATCAGCCAAATGCCTTTAACAACTACGGTAACAGCACAATATCATTTTAATCAAGTTTTGAATGACCAATTCGTACAATTGCTATACTGAATATCGTATGTCCCGAATAATTTCATCTTTAAGGTCTTTACTCAGCATTAGTGTGGAGAAAAAAATATAAAGGTTTTAGATCATAAAAATGTTTGTGGTCAATTGTTAACAACTCTTCTAGAAATAACACGGCCAGGAAACTTTTCTTGCAAAATTGCACTTTTGTACAGTGAATTTATTCAATTTCAATGCATTGTGGAATAGTGTATTATTTCAATTTTATTAATTGGCGTAGCTTTCAAATATCAAGTGATAACAGCTCCAAAAGTGATAGCTGGCGAACTATTCTAAATGAAACCCCTTTTCGGAAAACCCTTTAAGAAATACAAGGCTTTAAAAACCACAAAAACAAAAACGTAGCTAAGTAAATGAATGACAAAAAAACTAACCCACATGCCAAATTACCTAAACAACGGATCACTTTGACATCGTAGATTAATTGAAGTTCAACCAAACCTAAAAAAATATTTATGTCATCATTATCAAATACTACCTACTTGTTGTTCCGTTTTTTTAACTAATTGTTATAAGAGCTCTCGTCCTTTCCTTGAATGAAACCTAAACACAAAATTAATATCTTCTAAGGTTTCATAAAAATAAAACATTCTCTTATTATTTCGTATTTTATTTCCAACAAAATATCTGTAGGTATCAAATTTCCTCTACAGTAAAAATGCAATGACATAATAAATCAAGTATGATTTTATTTAATCATTGGCAAGATGAGGGTAACTATACACATTACTATCAATCCAGCTACCTTCAGCCTTAAAAAAAGCTTCCCCACAACATCCTGCCACATAATTAGAGGTGAATAGCTGTCAGAAAAGGTTGTGACACATTCTATCACTACCATAACACACATATGGATGGATAAAAAATGGAGAACCGAAAGCAATTACGAAAGAGTCAGTGATGTTTTCATTGACTGCTATAGTTGTCATTTGACACCACTTAGTTCGGATTTGGAAACCTCAATACCGCACCGGCATTATCACTACCACCCTCCCTTTAAGCAAAAAAAAGGATGATTTGCCACTTCTTTCGTCCTTTATCATATCCATCTGTCTATCGAGTTACTTCTATGTACAAACAATGCCTAATAGATATCCTCCCGCTCCCGTATATACTCCCTGCTTTTAAACTAAGGTCAAATGATAGTCTTTTCACTTAAAGTAAAATATTTATTGTGCATCAAATTTTAAAGGCCATATGTGATAAATTCGCATTCAAATTTGTGTGTTTGAAAAAGGCGAAGCTTGAAAAAAAAAACTCAACTCAAATTAATTTCAACCCTTAGCAACTTTGAACTCAGATTGCATTAAATGTATAATTCGAGATGGTGACAGATTAACTCATGTAGAAAATTCACTAAAAGGTTCTGATATGAGATTTCTTATATCCTGTTTTAAAAGTGTCCTTTTTTTGAAATTGAACACTAAGAAGAATTATTTTGTATACGATTTTGGATGATTGCATTTTTAATCGGATTTTGTGTTTTAAATTGATTTAAATTAGTGAGGTAATGACTGGTTTCATCGAACACTTGTCGTTGTCGTCCTGTGACCGTCAAGAGGGTAAAGGATACAGTGTGTTATAGTTGGATTCACTATTCAACAATTACGAAATCCCTTAAAGCAGAAAGACTATTTTGGGACTTGCAATGTTGTTAAGTCAAGTGATGTGTATACACCGACTTTTTAACTTTAAATTATTTGAATGAAAAGTTCAGCTAGGCGTAAAGATTGTTGGTTTCTTTTTTTTTTTTTTTTAATTGAAAAAATGAGAGTAAATGGGTAGTTTTACTCCGTTTTCAGAAAAAAGGATTTTCTAATTTATGCCAGCCTGTTAAAAATAGTACACAATGAAAAGGAATTTCCTAAAAGAGGTTTCATTTTGAATAACCCGATATTTGGGCAGGTGTACTATTGAAAATGTAACCATTACAAAAATTGGAACGATTTACGATTTAACAACGCATTCAAATTGCTTAAAATCACTATTTGGTCACTATTTGAAAATAAGGGTTTTGCATAGTTATAATACTTGCTTATGGCCGGAATTGGAAAATATTGGCTAAGCCGATGTTTATCTGTTTATCTTCAAGAAGACACAAAAAGCTATGGTGCAGCAACCGTAGCTTTAGGCAATTTGGTAAATATCGTTCTTCATTACTTTCGAACGAACATGTTTTAACGAAACATGACATCACAATAGTAGAGAAGTCGGACAATTCCGGGCATCTGGCTGTCCTCGGCCTATTAAGTTTAAAATTAGAAATTATGATTTTAAGCGGATTCACGTTAAGCGTTTTTTTTTTCAAAACCAAACATAAAAGTTGTCCTAATAGAAATATGTTGGTGAAAAATTGAAAGTTCGAATTTTCTCCCAAACCACCCACAGAAATGTAAATTTTCTCTAAAATGTATTTTCTTCTTTCAATGTAAAAAATATATTTTTGTATTGTTCCAGGTAGTTATCCAAATTGAACTTTTATTTTGGTTTTAAATTTTCTCAGGAATTAATAAACCTTTTAAAATAAAATGTCTATTTACAATCCGCTTCAACTAAATACTCACAAGCATTTTTCAAAACTCAAATAAACAAATAGTAAAAAGGTGTTAGGAATTTCATCAAAAGGAGGTGTGGTAATATGGAAAGCTATCAGTTAGTTAGGGTTGAGGTCAATACATCAAAAGTTACTGGAACTGGCTATAGGGGTATCTTAGAAAGAAATGTTGGTAAATTATCTAAAATTGTGTGACCCAGCATAAACTTGGTTTACCAACATGATAACGTGCCTATGCACTCGGTGTGCATTATAAAAGCTTGGACAAAGGAGCAAAACTTGCACTTCCTTTAATAACTGCCGTAATCATCTAATATAAACATTATTTTATATACTTGGGGATGGTTAGCACCCATAGTTAATGAAGATGGTCGTCAGTTTAAAGACAAAGAATCCTTAATTTCTGCAAATAAGTTACGTATAGCGAAATTTCGTTGAACTATATCAAAAGGCAGTAGGATTCCGGAAATAGTTTACTAAATGATTAAAAATAGTAAAAGTGGAAACATACCCACTACCAAACTTTAAAAAAAAACTTCGGCAGTGTATGTAATAATTTATTAATGGTCGTAGATTTCTATTCTTTTGGAATTTCAAAAACACAATTACAAATTTTTTAATATTAAAAATTAATTGAACCAACGATTTAAAGCAACAAATTATGCCGTTTTTGAAAAATTAAATGGTATTTACATTTTGAAGATAAACTTATTTTGCAGGTATATTTTTAACTTCCCATAGGAAGTAATTGTAATGGGTCCGATTTGTCAAATTGAAAATTTTGACATTTCTCGACGTTTCAAGGTCCCTAGAGTCGAAATAAAAGATTTTTAGAAAGATGTCTGTGCGTGCGTGTGTACGTACGTTCGTACGTCCGTACGTCCGTACGTCTGTACGGTCGCGACGTTTTTTTCGTCCTCCATAGCTCAAGAACCAGAAGAGATATCGACTTCAAATAAATTTTGTTATACAGATAATAAGGCAGAAAGATGCAGAAAGGGCTCTCAAGAAAATTGCGTGGGTGGTTTTTTTTACCATAGCAGTTTAAAAAAAGGTGAAAATTTTGGTTAACCCTAAATATCTCATGAACCAATGATGCTAGAGACTTGAATTAAATTTTTTAATATGTATTGTAATGTAATACAAATTAATTATATTTTTGGAAAAAAAAACAATTAACGGTTTTTTTATAAATCAAAAAACTGGAATAAAAAATTGTCACCCCGAAAATTTTACGACTAAAATTTGATTTCATCTCCAAAACAATATTATGGAACGAAGAATAATGTTTTTGACATCTGATAAAATTTTGAGAAAAATCTAATTGACAGTTTTTTTTATAAAAACCTAAAAAAAAAATGACTCAAAGTTGGTAAAAATTGAATTTCGACTCAAATATCTTTTCGAGAACTTGAGATTAAGGCTTCAAACTTATTTCATCTTATAAGAAATTTTGTTGTCAACATTCTGAAAAATGTTGAGAAAAATCGAATTGACAGTTTTTTTTACAAAAAGAAAAAAACCAAAAAAAATTAATAAAAGTTGGTAAAAATTGATTTTCGACTCAAATATCTTTTCAAAACTTTGAGATAATTGTTTCTAACTAATTTTAACTTATAAGAAATATTGTTATCAACATTGGAAAAATTTTGAGAAAAATCGAATTGACAGTTTTTTTTACAAAAAATAAAAACCTAAAAAAATTATAAAAGGTGGTAAAAAATTGATTTTCGATTCAAATATCTTTTCAAAACTTGGAGATATTGGCTTTAAACTACTTTAATCTTTCAAAAAATATTGTTGTCAACATTCAGTAAAATTTTGAAAAAAATCAAATTGACAGGTTTTGTACAAAAAATTAAAAACCTAAAAAAAATTTAACAAAAGTTGGTAAAAATTGATTTTCGACTCAAATATCTTTTCAAAAATTTGAGATAATGGCTTCTAACTAATTTTTACTTATAAGAAATATTGTTTTCAACATTAGGAACAATTTTGAGAAAAATCGAATTGACAGCTTTTTTTACAAAAAATAAAAACCTAAAAATAAAAAATTACTAAAACTTGGTAAAAATTTACTTTTGACTCAAATAGCTTTTCAAAAATTACAAATATTGGCTTCAAACTTATTTTATTTCACAGAAAATATTGTTTTCGATATAAATATCTACAAAAAATAGTACGCAAATTTGGTAAAAATTGATACATATAGACAAACTTTTAAGCAAGACAAATCGACAGACGGGATGGGAAGTTATCAGTGTGGGTCGCATCCCAGCCTCTTTTTAAATCTTAAAATAAAGGTGTTATCTTTAAACAGACTAGGTTCGTGCAACCCAGTCTAGGTGCATTTGATTTAAATATCAAAATGAAACATCTTATTGGAAAGTCAGTATAAGGGTAATAAATCACACGATATGGACAGTCAATAAAGAGGACTATTTTTCGATAAACCGATATACAGATTTAAAAGAAATTTAAAACTAAGTATTTCCTTTTCTTTTATTTGTCGTTAAATGTGATATTCCACAATTAATGTGCCATAGCTATAATACTCGTATACCATTGAAGGTCCTGCAAAACGTCCACGATTGTATCCCTTCCAGAAAACTTATAAGAAACTCTTACACAATTATTAAAAACAACTTCCTTGCAGTTAAATACAAAACAAAAATAATATCAAATTAACTCAAATCCGATATTTAAAATTCCACAGGATTAAAAGTTAATTAAAAACGAAGCAAAAACCAAATAAGAAGTATTAAAAAAAAGGGAATAAAAAGAAACAGAAATAAACAACAATTTCCTAATTACTATAAAGCTGCGTTCTGTATATTTTATTCTGGGTTCTATTCTACGGTATATTGGTGCAGTTGAAATCTTTTTATGTCGGAAAAACGAAGTCCTGCATTATTTAAACGCGTACTTTTAATTAGAGCATCGTATAAGAAATATACACAAAAAATATAAATAAAACAGCAACAAAAAGAAAAATAAAAACAAAAACAGAATATACCGAAACAAACACTGGAACGCAACCATAATGAGAAAAAGGACAATAATTATAAACAGAGGAGCTTATGCACTCTTACAAATTACATCTTCAACATCAAAGAAGGGCAAACGGAAGCGGCATTAATAAACGTACGTACAACAACCAGAATAACAGAAATAATGCAGGATAACAATAAGCAGAAAGAAATGTGATGTTGTGTCTCTTATTTTCAAGAGAATGCTTAATATCCTTTTTAACATTGAAAAAAAAAGAAAGATGACGGCAAGGACGATGATGATGAGGATGACGACTACAACGACGACGACACAATGACGACGGACGACGGCTCATTTGCTTTTAATTCTTTGATTATTTTTGTTTTTGTTTAATTCTTCTTTATCTACATATTTACATTTTTACATTTTTTTGTTTGTAAATATATCTAAAAGAATATTTTTCATGCCATTTCCCTTCTGATGTGCGGTTGGGTTCGAAATCGGAATAACAAAGTGTGAGAGTGGGTGGAAATCCACAAAAACCGTAATCAACCCTTTTTTCTGAATTGCAGATTTTTGGGCGGTTTTGTGTTTTTCTTTTTTTTAAATCTGCCTTTTGAGTCTTCTTTGGTGATTTTTTCTTCATCCTTGTGTGGTATGCCTTAAGTCTGAGAGAAAGGGTCTTATAATCAAAGATTAACCGTTTCAAGTAGACAAATAATTTGCAGGGTTAAAATGGGTGGAAATCTAGTGATAAATGAAAATAATTACTTGGATGAAAATGAGTTTTTTTGTTTTCTGTTAGGGAATTAAAACTATAAGAAAACGAACAAAAATAACTTCCTCAGATCCTTGAGTTTAGACAATATTCTTTTACCTTTGATCTTTTTTAATAATTTAATCCATTAAGATTAAGAGTTGCGTATACTAATTGTATTAATATTCTTCGGTAAGTCTTGACTTTTGTATGACTTTATGTAGTGAGTACAGTTTTGAGTAACAATTCTATATGAAATTTTGGCACTAGATTATATATCGGGTGATTTTTTAAGAGCTTGAAAACTTTAAAAAAAAAAAAACGCATAAAATTTGCAAAATCTCATCGATTCTTTATTTGAAACGTTAGATTGGTCCATGACATTTACTTTTTGAAGATAATTTCATTTAAATGTTGACCACGGCTTAGGTGGTCCATTCGGAAAGTCCAATTTTGGGTAACTTTTTCGAGCATTTCGGCCGGAATAGCCCGAATTTCTTCGGAAATGTTGTCTTCCAAAGCTGGAATAGTTGCTGGCTTATTTGTGTAGACTTTAGACTTGACGTAGCCCCACAAAAAATAGTCTAAAGGCATCAAATCGCATGATCTTGGTGGCCAACTTACCGGTCCATTCCTTGAGATGAATTGTTCTCCGAAGTTTTCCCTCAAAATGGCCATAGAATCGCGAGCTGTGTGGCATGTAGCGCCATCTTGTTGAAACCACATGTCAACCAAGTTCAGTTCTTCCATTTTTGGCAACAAAAAGTTTGTTAGCATTGAACGATAGCGATCGCCATTCACCGTAACGTTGCGTCCAACAGCATCTTTGAAAAAATACGGTCCAATGATTCCACCAGCGTACAAACCACACCAAACAGTGCATTTTTCGAAGTGCATGGGCAGTTCTTGAACGGCTTCTGGTTGCTCTTCACTCCAAATGCGGCAATTTTGCTTATTTACGTAGCCATTCAACCAGAAATGAGCCTCATCGCTGAACAAAATTTGTCGATAAAAAAGCGCGAAACACATTTCGAACCGAACACTGATTTTGGTAATAAAATTCAATGATTTGCAAGCGTTGCTCGTTAGTAAGTCTATTCATGATGAAATGTCAAAGCATACTGAGCATCTTTCTCTTTGACACCATGTCTGAAATCCCGCGTGATCTGTCAAATACTAATGCATGAAAATCCTAACCTCAAAAAAATCACCCATTATTACATACTATGTAAAATCATGATGAGCTCAGATAATTACCCAAACAGTTATTTGTGCTCATTACATATACACTGTACTTTATGTGTAATTATGTATTGAGTACATACATAATTATTTCAAGTAGTAAGCAGTCCATTAGTAATTTATATATGTTTTTCTGTTAAGACGTATAAGGAACTATACCTACATATTCATCCATACTGAATGCATGTAATTTGTAATCAGTACATATCAGCCTCTTACGGGTTAAATACAGTTCTAAGGGGTGATGTAAAAAGTAAAAAAGTATATCACTCAGATCTCTGTGGGTCCAATGTACTCTCTAGGACAAGGTCAGTATTTAGGTTGGTAAAGGTCGGAAGGGGCGATTTCTAATAAGACATCCTGACTTTTGAAACCATTTGAAAAATATATTCATTTTCATTCATTTTCATTTATTCATATATACTAACTTTACACAGTAAGATACAATCTTTCTATATTCCCAGTATGGTTTTCCAAATTTAGTTATAGGTATGGAATTTTTAGAATAAGTTAAAAGTATCCTAATCCGTTTCCTTATCTTCACAGCCCAAAATATCAGATAAATTATTATGACACCAATTCTGTTTATGTGTATAGCCATTGAGTTTTTTCGAAGCCTCATATTCCAATAAGTATCAAAAACTGATCGTCTGCAATGCAGTTTCGATTAAACTTTACAATTGGTTTGTTCTAGTAGCTTTTAATTTATAATAATTAATTCGTAAAAAAATGTAAAAATCGATGTAGAAAGCAAAAAGCTTGAACAAATTGTATGCAAGCTTTCTACTTTTTAAACACATTGTTTTGTAAATATTAAGCACATAAGAACATACTCCCCGATTTCAATAACTATTTTCGATGCATACTTACTAACCTACTTACTTACTTAAGGTAACCCTAAAGTCTTGTTTGAACTAGAGCCTCACCCAACAAATTTTTCCATCTAGCTCGTTGGCTAGCTAGATGTCTCCAATTGCGCTCTCCAAGTGAGGTCATTTTCCACTGATCCGCGGTCTTCCAGAATCTGCCGTAATGTGAATATTTGATCGACTGTAGACTTCCAGATCCACACTGATAAGGGCCTATCAGGTTGTTGACGATGTGCTTTAGACGTTCACATATTACAGCAGAGAAGATTTTGTAAGCGATGTTAAATAGACTGATTCCCCTATAGTTTTTGCAGTTTAGAGGGTCTCCTTTTTTCAGTATCGGGAAAACAATAAATAAATAAAAGAGAGGCTGGGATGCGACCCACACTGATAACTTCCCATCCCTTCTGTCGATTTGTCTTGCTTAAAAGTTTGTCTATATGTATCAATTTTTACCAAATTTGCGTACTATTTTTTGTAGATTTTATTTTTTTTTATGAAAAAACGGACTGTTGGATTCTTATTAAAAAAAATTACTGAATATCGAAAACAATATTTTCTGTGAAATAAAATAAGTTTGAAGCCAATATTTGTAATTTTTGAAAAGCTATTTGAGTCGAAAGTAATTTTTTACAAGTTTTATTATTGTTTTTTTTCGGTTTTTATTTTTTGTAAAAAAAACTGTTAATTCGATTTTTCTCAAAATTGTATCGAATGTTGAAAACAATATTTCTTATAAGTTAAAATTAGTTAAAAGCCATTATCTCAATTTCTTGAAAAGATATTTAAGTCGAAAATCAATTTTTACAAACTTTTATTAATTTTTTTTTAGGTTTTTGTTTTTTGTAGAAAAACTGTCAATCCGATTTTTTTCAAAATTTTACTGAATGTTGACAACAATATTTTTTGAAAGATTAAAGTAGTTTAAAGCCAATATCTCAAAGTTTTGAAAAGATATTTGAGTCGAAATTCAATTTTTACCAACTTTGAGTAATGTTTTTTTTAGGTTTTTATTTTTTATAAAAAAAATGTCGATTAGATTTTTCTCAAAATTTTATCAGATGTCAAAAACATTATTCTTCGTTGCACAAAATTGTTTTGGAAATGAAATCATATTTTGGTCGTAAAATTTTCGAGGTGACAATTTTTTTTTGTTCAGTTTTTTTGATTTATAAAAAAACCGTTAATTGGATTTTTTTTCCAAAAATATGCTTCTTTCGTATCACGTTACAATATATAATATAAAATTTAATTCAAGTCTCAAGCGTCATTGGTTCATGAGATATTTAGGGTTAACCAAAATGTTCACCTTTTTTTTAAACTGCTATGGTAAAAAACCACCCACTCAATTTTCTTGAGAGCCCTTTTTGCATCTTTCTGCCTTATTTTCTGTATAACAAATTTATTTGATGTCGATATCTCTTCTGGTTCTTGAGCTATGGACGACGAAAAAAACGTCGCGAACGTACGGACATACGGACGTACGGACATACGGACATACGAACGTACGTACACACGCACGCACAGACATCTTTCTAAAAATCTTTTATTTCGACTCTAGGGACCTTGAAACGTCGAGAAATGTCAAAATTTTCAATTTGACAAATCGGACCCATTACAATAACTTCCTATATGGGAAATTAATAAATTGGGTGGCGCAACAGTCCGTTGAGAACTAGGGCCTAGTGAATTACAACTCTCAACCATTCCTGTGTGTGAGTACTGTTGTCAGGGATGGAGGGCACCTACAGTTTTTTAAGCCGAATCCGAACGGCTAATTTGAGAAAGCACTTTTCATGACAAGAAATAATCTTGGAGAATTTGTCAATTCCTCGCAACAGGCAGTACCCGTGAAAAAAACTTTTAGATGGCATAGGCAGGGATCGAACCCAAGACCTCTGGCATGACAGTCCAACGCACTAACCATCATGCCACGGGCAAACAATACTAAGGTTTTATTCATCGGGCATGCTTCCTTCCGACCATATTTTGCAGATTAGTTGGTGCATGTCCCTAACCAAATTATCTCCAGCTACTTTAAAGAGCTCAGCATTCAAGCCATCTATTCCAGAGGCTTTGTTAGAGTTCAGCTTAGATATAGCAATCTTTACTTCGTCTTAGTCAGGAAGACGGGATTGTTGGCTTTCGTCAATATTTAATTGATCATTCTGCCTGACAGCGGAATTCGGTTCGTCGTCGCTGTTATACAGTCTCCAGAAGAGGTCCTTCCATATCCTCAGCATTGACTACGGTTCTTCTATGATGTTTTCAATTTCGTCTCTGCAGCCTGCGGTTCAAAGTTTATATAATTGTAAACTTCGTTTCACCTTTCTGCTTTTTTCTACTCTTCTGCGCATAGAGTTTGTGAGCAGATCTCGTCCTTATATGTAGCGCCGCCTTGCGTTTCTCTTGTTTGGCAGCATTTTCCTGCCGACGTTCCTCATCAAACCAGAGGTTTCTTAGTCTTATTTTGCCGAATTTAGCCTTGATGTGGATGGTCATGAGGCACTCGTTGAAACACTTATAGCTCAGGACTTGTTGCCTAAGCCTGGGTAAAATGACACAGCCTCACCCAAATAAGCATTGTTGGTTTTCTCAACAGAAAATCCGTTCATATCCGAGGCTTGTTGGTGCTTCGCAACTGGTTTTTCTTTAAGTGGTCATGAAGTCACCTTGACGCAGGACCTTCAACCTGAAGCACGAGGTCCTTGATTTAAACTTCAAGAGTGAGAACCGGCATAACCGCTCCTTACAGGCCTGGGCTCCGAATGTGTCGTAGTGGCCCTATAAGGTGTTTAACCTAAATGAAAATATAGACACCACCGTTGATTCCATCTGGGCAATTGTTCCGCTGCCACTCGATGTTCACCGAGGGGAGGTGAGACTAGGAGTTAGTAGACAGAGGTGGGTTTATTTAGAAAAAATCTGTGGATGCGTGTGTCCTCTTAAATGCACATTTCTGCCATTTGAACATCATTTTCGATGCCTACAATTTAAAAAAAATATTTATGTAACTATTACATATATGGAATCTGTATTAATACATTATGGATACATGTGAAATTCATTGTATTTTTGTTCAATACACCAGCAAACTTTATACATATTCCAATAATTAAGGCCTACAACTATCTGTACTGAGTACATATACCACAACATAACTAGACTTTTAGACATGTTTGATATGTTAGTGACCCTTTGTAATATTTTAACATAAAAATTAAGTTTCTACCAAAGAAACTTCTTCTTTATTAAGATTTCTAATTCTAAAAAATCATCTTTACAAAGCCCATATTCATTACTCTATCATGTTGAATATTTGAAAAATGCAAATGCTAAATCGAAATTTATAGAGATCTTTACATAATGTATACTATCCCACCATAATCCATCTCATTATCCTTAGACTACTACAATACAAGTCTTTCTTTTTGTAAAAACTGATCAAAGTCATTCGTTCTTTTCTGTTCCATTATAATCCTCGATATTCTTTGATATCACAATTTGCTTTGTCATCAGACATTTTCTATGTTATGACTTACCGATGAGATGAAATATGCCTTTTTTGTAAATATCTCCACAATGTCCTTTTATTTGACGTGCATATATACTATATCCAGCTTCTATAAGGATATAGAAAAAAGGCAAAGAAATAAAAAAACAGAGTCAAAGCCATCATCATCATCATATCAAATAATTGTTTGGCATCATTTGTGTTGAAATTCCTCTGTAAACACCACAAATAAACGTCTCAACAGATTGTACAACGTTTACGAAACCACCACCACCACCATCATCAAATATAAGTGCGTCTTCGTCATCGTCATCGTCGTCAGTTTGACGGTATGAGACTATCACTTCAATCTAACTCCTTGATAAATCCTTGTAAACAAATTCCATCTCTTTAAGACAGACCATCAGACCGATAACAATAACTTATGCTAAAAAGTGAACAATATTTTGCCCTTCTTCAATTTGGTTGGGCTCAAAATTGAAATGTGGAGCTTAGTGTGAAACGCTATCTATTCGGTTGGTTTTATGGTGGCAAAGGCAATAGTATAGGGCGTCAAATTACCAAATCCACCATATCACCCTAGAAGACCTAAAGAGATAAACTCTTCTTCGTGTTCTTGTGTAGCAACAACCCTTTATGTTTGATTCATCCAGGGACCCCTCTATTTTCTATTTTCGAGCAACGAGAGTCAAGAGAAGAAGGGCATAAAGTTGGCCGGAAGCCAAGAGTCTAATGATTGACATAGGGATTTAACAATGACACGACGAAAAGTGAAATTCAAATTGAAGTAATTTCCACAAGAAGGGTTGCTTTTATAAGTTGGGTGACGCGATAGCTTGGTAACACAGTAACACTATGAACAGTAGCGTGGGTAGAAAGTTCCATTGTGTAGATTGTGATTTTTGGGTGGATATGGAAAAGATTTAAGGGTTTCAACGGAACAGCGTCACTTTCGTTCGTTGGTTAATAGGGAAATTGACAATATACCAGTTGTTGTTGTAACAACACAACACTACACGAAAAGAATAGAAAAATTTGACACAACTTGCCATCACCGAGGTATATTCTAATCGCCCGATAATTTCGATTCTATTAATTTGGGGTATCTCTATTCACGCATCTTTTGGTTTTGGTTAAAAGGGTTCAATTTGACATCACATCAGGGCACCACAAAAAGGACTATCAAAGAACTACAACTGATGAATGCTGTTAAGGAGGTGTTATCCATCCGTCGTCATATGTTGTTTTGCTGGTGCAGTGCAACTAATGGAATATTTGCCAAGTCATAATCATTTTTTTTTTTTTTTTTTTAAATTAAAAAGTAAATGTTTAAAATTGTGCGCATCTGTGTTTAACAATTTTAATCCTGTTCAATGGAATATTTGACAGAAATTTTAATCTGGGTGTACCATAAATGTTTACGATTATGCGTGTGATTTAGATTCTTTACATTTTTGTAAGAGATATGGGATATTATTGTGTATACGTCAATTTTTGTTTGCATATGAAGTGCGACGTAAGAAGAGAGCACTGCTGTATGATTTTACTTATAATGTCAATCTGGAATAGGAATCTACAAATTATTAGATTTAAAGAAAATGATTAAGGACAGTGTTCGGGGGATGGGATTAAAGTTGAAAATTATCACCAAATTTTTGACATTTATTTATTTAACTAAAAATTAATTTGTGACGCATATGACTTAGAAAAAGAATAAATTCCAGATTATTTTTTTTAATATTTGGTAGAAAAGAATGCAATCTAGTTTATTCAGAAAAAATTGACACATCTTTTAAGACTTTTTTTGGTTTATATATATTTTTGAGATACAGAATTTTCAAAATCATGTTTTAAAGGGGTTTTTAATAAGGACTTGACAACTTGTCCAATCGGAAAACGAACGTCGCACAGTGTGGTATTTTGACCTGAAACGTGGCCATAAATCAATTTTGTCAACTTTCACCCTCAGGATTAAGAATGGCTACTTATTAGTGAAGTCTATCTATAAATTCGTCACCCCCGTTCGCGACACCATCAGTTGCAACTTGCACTTTTTGAATAAGCACTAGTTTGTTTGCGATTTTTTTAAAAAAAGTGTATTTTCTAAGTGTTTTTTTTTTAATCTTAAAAGTGACTTTTGTGAAAAAATTTGATATGGATATGGTAAATCAAGGTATGTACAGAAAAGAAATTTTTATATATTCAACTTAAGTTCTTCATATCGATGAGTTAAAGAATGTACTTACAAAATTTGCACTTTTTCCGTTGTTTTTACTAAACATTAGTGTTTTTGAATATTGGCAACACCTCGCAACAAAGTTTGTCATATATATTATTTAACTTCTGGGTATGTAGAACAATCCTGCATTTCAGAACCATTCACAAGTTTTCACCTAAGAAAAAACAAAGCATTTGAAAAAACTCCTTTCAAGCGACCATAACTAAACATTTTTTATATTATTCCAGATGACTCTAATTCCACCTTGTCTCTGACCAGGAAACAGCTGCATGAGTTGGTAAGAGGAAGCTCAAAAAGACTCCTTAAAGATTTGGATAAAAAATGTATGGATATCACAAACTGTCCCCCAGAGAAAATAGATGAACTTACAAAAATTATCAAGGCGTTCAAAGCAAACTATAAACGGAGATGGCAACTCTGCAACTGCACAGAAAAGCGTTTCTTGGATAAGAATGAAGAGTGGCTTAGCGAAGAAGTAACGCTACCTGTTGGCATACTTCCCGGAAAGTCTAAAGGTCGCCCAAGCAAAGAGTTCGGGGAATCACGTGACCGACCAAAACGTCGAAAAACAGAGGAACTTCGAAAGAGTGTGTCTTTTGAAGAACTGACATACGCAGCACAGATGAGTCAACGAGCAGCGGGAAATATTGATGTCGCAAAAGTGATGGAGGTTGCGACCCAAACTCCAACCAGGGCCATGAAGCTCCGGAAAGCAGCTGCGATTGGCAGTAAAACCCTGACAACTGAGAAACACACTCCTGAAAATGCTTCGAGGATATTCGTCGAAGCTAATTTAACTTCTAGTCAATACGAAGTGATTCATCAGGCCAACAAAGATATATATCCGTGCTATACCTACGTGTATAAAGCTAAACATAATTGTTACCCACCAAAAAGCGTAAGTGAGACAGTTGCCGAAGTGAAGCTCCAAGATTTAGTGGATCACACATCATCACGTTTTTATAAATATTTGGAACCACAACTCCAACAGTGCCTTGAGAACAGTGAAACAGATTTAGAGCTCATATACAAGTGGGGATGCGATGGGTCTACTCAAAGCCATGTATAAGCAGAAATTCGAAGATGACGATAATAGTGATGCAAATATATTTTTGAGTTCTTTTGTACCTCTTCGTCTCAAGTAAGGGAGTCAAATCTTATGGCAAAACATTCACCCTTCATCACCGAGATGGTGCAGACCAATACGGATTCGTTTTGTAAAAGAAAGTAAGGACATAACCAATGAAAAAATCGAATACGTTGAAAACCAGGCCCAAAATCTTCAAGCAACAAAAGTAAGCGACAAAATAAGAGTCAACCACGTACTGCTTCCAACAATGGTCGATGGAAAAGTGTGTAACGCAGCTACGAATACTGCATCTACATTACGTTGTTACATATGTGGAAAAACTTCAAAAAGTTTCAACGACTTGGATTCTATAGAACCAGAGAATCCAGATACTTTCAGATTTGGGCTATCAATACTACACGCCAGGATTAGGTTTTTTGAATTTCTACTGCATAAGGGTCGCGTAACAGAAAAAAGTGACCGGGAAAAAATGCAAGCAGCCAAGAGACAAATACAAAAAGAGTTTCACGATAAAATGGGCTTACTGGTGGACATTCCAAAGGCTGGGTATGGCACAACTAATTATGGCAACACCTCGCGCAGATTTTTTAATAGCCAAGAAGAAGCAGCTTCCATTACAAGCGTGGATTTATCATTGATACAAAAATTCAAAATTATATTAGACGTGATATCCTCTGGTTATGAGAAAGATCTTCAAAAATTCGCAAAATTTACGATGGATGCTGCTAAATATTGTAAACTTGTATCCATGGCAGCCTATGTCTCCAACAGTGCATAAGATTTTAATCCACTCTACCAGTGTCATATCCCATGCATTGTTGCCAATCGGCCAGTTGTCCGAAGAAGCTGCTGAAGCTAGAAATAAGCCAATACAGGGAAAACTTTCACGAAAATTCTCCAGGACTGCATGCAACGAGGATGTGCTTAACCGGCTTTTATTGACGTCAGACCCTTATATCAGTAGTTTAAGGACAAGCAAGACAAAAAAACAATCGTTTTCAAACTATAAAATTAAATTAATCCTGGTCATTTTTTATTACTTGCTATAAAACAAAAGTTGCGGAAGGAAAAACAAAAAAGGATTAATCTGTTTATTCAATAATTGACCTGTACTCATACAATATACAACTAATCCAAATCTCAAATTCTTCGTATTTTGGATTAAGAGGGTCGCTGGTATTTTAGACTTGGTTATCTGTATACTGGGACACAAAATTTTGGAATGAAAGTTGAACACCCGGATTAAGAAAACTTCACTCATAAAAAAAGGAAAAAAGGGATTTTCTAGGAAAAAGTATCTTTCAGTTTTTTTCTAATTTCTTATAAACTATGACATTTATCGGAATGGGGTTTTTTGTATTTGACTAAAAATATATCTGGTCATTGAATATTGACACAAAAAATGTCCTTGATAAACACATTTAAAAAAAAAAAAAAAAAAATTAAAAACCGAAACAAAATTTTTTTTCCTAAATTTCAACTTTAAAACTTAATTTCTCAAAAACTATTTAATTAAACAATTTAAATCAAAAAACAAAACAAAGAATAAAATATTAGATTTAAAAAAAATTATAACGCAATGTTGTACGTGCTTTTTTTGATTTTTAATAATTTTTTTTCTTTGGGCTAATCGGGATGGGCATTTAAGTGGGTTTTACTGTATCTAAAAAATGAAAATTTATCCTTCCAAATAACTTTTTAGTCATTTGGTACCTATTTGATATGAAAAATGTGCCCAAATATTTTTGGCCAGGTTTTCGACCAAAATACCGCACTGTGCGTCGCTTCAAAGGTTCATCGATTTCAATCCTTGAGTCAGAGTTATCTTGTATGGGAGTAAACCAAAACTCTTACGCCATAATGTCGTACGAGCGATGCATGCTTCATAAATCCGCGGAATTGACTGATTTGGATCGTTTTCTAAGGACGGCTAAACGGCATTGATATTTCTGACACTTTGGACATTCTTGACTTGTTTCTTACTTCTGACACTGATAAGTACACCATTAGAGTTCTATCTCCTTTACGCACCATTGTGTTATAACTGCAAATCTCTCGTGTCAAAACTCTATAGTTAAAGAACGACCTTGTAAGAGAACCGTTTGGCAAAACGAGAAAGCCAACTGGGACGATTTCAATAATTTCTTCAGGATCTTTAACTGGTCACTATGCTTCCTTGATAATGACGTTGACGTAAGAGCTTATGTGATCACAAGTTTGATTCTCCTGGGAATGAGAAATTTTACCCCGAACAGGGTTAAAAACATCAGACCTAAGGAAAACGCATGGCTTGATGCTAGCTGTAAAGATGTTATTAGGGCCAAAGAAGCAAATTTCCGCTGTTTTTATATATGACCAAAAATTACGGCAAACAAATATAATTTCCCAAAAGCAGCAAAAATATTTGGTAATTTGTAAGAAACAAGAGGAATTCTTCGTCTTCCTTGGTTCCTTCGCTAGTTGTCAATGACAATCCATTTATTAGTTCTTTAAAGAAAGCAAATCTCTTTGCTTGATAGTTCGACGTCAATTCGCTGCCATCGAGTGTTATGACTCAGCCTGTACTTGAGCGAGTTAGTGATTCCATAAGACCAATCTTTTTTCGCACTCGTACTAAGACAAAAGTTCTTAGAGATCTTAACACTCATAAATCCACTGTTCCAATTGGTATTCCAGTTATTGCTCTGAAGTGGTGTTCTTCAACGCTGGCAAAGCCACTGCATCAGCTTTTTCATCTGTCCTACTCCTCAGGTCTCGTTCCCAGAGGCGAATCCTCCTCACACTCCAATTATAGACCTATTTCTCTTCTTCTTTCTAAGATCATAGACACGTTGAATAATTATCAGCTTAAGAAATATCTCAAACAGCGAAGGCTACTTAATGACCCACAGTACGGCTTTCGCAGCAATAGGTCCAATGGAGATATCTTGGTTCATCTCATTGAACATTGGAGCTAATATTTATATCGTTTTGGAGCAAGTAAAATTATTTAACTTGATATTTCAAAAGCATTGGATAGGGTTTGGCATCAAGCTCTCTTATCGAAAATACGTGCTTTAGGTTTTCATAAATCCCCTCTTCATTGGATTAGTAATTACCTTTCGGATGGTTCAGTACAAGTAGTATTGGATGGGTTCAAGTCTGAAAACAACAAAATAAATCCTGGCATGCCCCAGGGCTCTGTTCTATCTCCAACACTCTTTCTCATCTAATCTTATTCGTTGTTTTGCGGACGATTGTATTCTTAGCTTTTCCTTATTCGTTTTCAGACTCGCATCCCGTTTCTTCAGATATGGAACTGCAACGACAAGATATGGTAAGCTTCCGACCCTAACAGCATTGTGCAATGAGGAATAAAAGACCGCTTGGAATGTAATGCTTCCAAAACCCAATGCTGTTTTGAATCATTAAAGCGAGATATACCCGCCATGCCATTATCCATGGTCCAATGGAAGGCACTTGCATCAATTAGACTAAACATCTTGATATTCTCGTTATTTGTGCCACCAACAACCTCTTGTGGAACGATCACAAATGTGCGATGTAACCAAAAATTGCGCAAGGTGTTTGGGT
Organism: Eupeodes latifasciatus; assembly: GCA_920104205.1. Classification (NCBI taxonomy): domain Eukaryota; kingdom Metazoa; phylum Arthropoda; class Insecta; order Diptera; family Syrphidae; genus Eupeodes; species Eupeodes latifasciatus. The sequence goes on along the minus strand of OV049924.1, from coordinate 46,414,345 downwards.
TGCCTAAGGCTATGCAAAGAATGTGTCTCCCCTTCTGATCTGTCTGTTATCTACAAATACGTCCAAAGCTTGAGTATTACTCCCATCTCTGGGCTGGTGCCTACCGTTATTTTAACGGTTTATACTCTAGAGAAATAGCTACCTGCATTCCTCCCCTTAAACAGTGCAACCGTAATACTCTTGCTTCTATGAATGCTCACCAGTATACCCTCCAAACCAAATGTTAGTAATTTTGTTTAATGTTGTAATGTTGTTACAAGAACTGTCAAAAACTGAATTTTTGCTAAAAAAATTAACATAAATTCATTCTTAGTACAACATTATTTGTTCCGCGATATTTGACACCAACTTAAAGGTTTACTTGAATGGCTTTATAATACAAAACAAAATTAAACTTATTTCTGCATAGTATATATTTAAAGTAGAAACATCACCGACATCTCTCTAAAATATTTATTTGGATTCTAGAGAGCTTGAAACTCTTTGAATTGTCAAGATTTTAATTTTGAGAAATCGGATCGATTATTATCAAAACTTCCAATGGAATGTTAAAAAAAGGATTCAGAGGTAAGTTTCTTTAATTTTGAATATGAAAAATTAATTCCCGAACAATTTAAAAATGTTTTCTAATCAGAACGTTTAAAAAGACTAGTTTATGTAAATTCTGAAATATGTAACAATTGTCTATTTTTTTATGCGTTTGCTATTTTTGGAATAATGGTCTTATAAATCTCAATTCCCTTCAAATATGTTTCAGCTTTTAGGAATTCATCGTTAGCATGTAGAAGAGTTGGTGTAAAATTCATTGGGCCAAATCCCAGAGCAGGTATACCAAGCTTAAAATGAAAAATCATTTTTGATTTAAATAGAAACAAAAATATAAAAATTAAATTTAAACCTGTCTCAAATAACGACTATCAGTTCCTCCAGGAGTAATCAAAAGTTTCATCTTCAGACCACTAAGTTAATAAAATTGCAGTTTTTGAAGCGTTAGATATTTTTGTTTGGATTAAATAGCTTTTTTGAAATAAACTTACAGCTCATCAAAGGCATTTTTAAATGCAGTCCAAAAAATATTACTTTCATCAAGTTTTGTTGGTTCTATCCTAGGTTCTTTAAGTTCATAATAGACTTCTACTCCACCACCAGCTTCTGTGCACCAAGTTTTGATCTAATTAAAAAAAAAATCGAATTTAAATTTCGTTCAAATATTATTCTAGTGTTAAAAACTCATTACATTTTAAAATAGTTTTGAATAAAAGGTACCAATAAGGAACTCTATAGCCAAAACTGTTTCACTTCAGAGAATTAAAAAAAACACAACGTTTTCAATTTTTAAAAGCTCTTTTTTAAAAAAGTTTGAAGTAAAGAAAACATAATTTTTGATTGTTTCAAGGTGTGAAAATTTTTGAAGTAAAGAAGACATAAATTTTGATTGTTTCAATGTTCACAACTAAAGATTTGATTAAGACAGTTTTGCAGATATTACTTAACATTTGTACCTATACAACTTAAACCACTGTGCGATACTGTGAAAATATATATATGTAAATTCATAGTTTAACCGAATTCCGGCTGCAGTACACTATTAGAGGGAAGCCCCTTCTATCTATCGTTGTATATTTGTAAATTTGATACACATTTTGAGATCTTTACTAACCTTTTTGTCAAGTTCGTCATGATCCATGTCATGTGGAATTCGAATATCGAAAACGGCAACAATTGATGCTGGCACAATATTAGTTTGTACTCCACCATTAACTTTCGTCAAATTTATAGTCAAAACTTCTCCGGTAGTTAGATTTTTGTCATTTTTCAAACGATCAACTTGTTGTTGTCTTAAGTTCATTAATTTCTCAAGAAGATAATTAAGTTTTTCTCCAGCAGTATTTGAATGCAACAAAGAACCATGACCAGTTGGACCAGAAATTTTCAAATGAAGACCTTTAAAAAAATGAATTTAAAAACTTAGATAATAACGTAGTTCCAAGCATGTATACACTTAAGCATTATAAACTTACGCCACATACTGCGCTCAGAATAGTTCACAATGAAAGCTTCATCCGGTGAAGCTCTACTTTCGTCTAAAGTAAATCCAACGTTCAGTTTCTTAAAATCATTTGTTTGGACAAACTTATCCATTCCAAGCTTACCGCCTGATTCTTCATCTAAGGAATTAATTATTAAGAGGTTGGTCATTTTTATATACAAATAAATATAAATGGTGATATGATAACCTGGTACAAAGGTTACATGAATCGTCCGTTTCAAGGCCGCAACACCAGCTTTCCTCAAAGCACGAATAGCTGCTAAATATTGCATACCAATTGACTTCATGTCTTGAGATCCACGTGCAAAAATTCGCCCTTCTGAGTCGATATCAGCTGCAAACGGCGGATGAGACCAATTTTCTGGAAACACTGCCACTACATCCATATGTGAGTTCAACATTATGGATGGTAATTCAGGATTGGTTCCAAGCCATGTTATAACAACGATAGGTTGATCAACACCTCCGGGTCTAAAGATCTGGTAAGGAAGTCCTAGACTTTCTGCCTGTCTGATGATGAAGGCAACACATGGTTCTGTGAAATGAAACAAAGGTATCAAAGTGAAATAATTTAATTAGTACTTAAACATAAAGTTGACTTAAGGTTCTAAAACTAGTTTCACTGGTCACACTTGTAAATTCTTGTTTCACTCTATTGTTTTTGAAGTTGAGTAGTATACAGGCGATAGTCAGACCTTTTAATATTTCTGATCTGCCAGTGAAACCTTTTCAAATGTCTAACAACCGTGTGAAATTATAATTTTGTTTGACAATATTACTAGAAAAATGTCCATTTTTGTCACAGCTATTGTCAGATGTGATTGTTTAAAACGTCTGACATTTGTTGACGATTTCTTTATTTTTAACAAATAGTCCGAAACAGAAGACTTCTGGGTAATTTTTATTACATTTTTTTTTTCAATTGTCATCTCATTGACATCTATCTATTCGATTACTGATCGAACTGACACATAACACACGATAAACAAAATTTAAGAAAATTTCTTGAATCTTTATACCATAATCTATATTAGGACCAACACTAGGTATTCGAAGATACTCTCGAAAAATTTTAATTTCATCATTTTGCTCCCAAGCACTCATATTCGGTTATCTTAAAATATACTTCCAAAATAAAAACAAACAAACTAAAAATATACTGATTTAGATACGATTCAAAAAACAAATGTTCCCTAAATATAATTTTCTTGCGTTTTATATCAAATATGTGCCTATAGATTCTTAATAGAAAGAAATATCAGCTGTCTCTTGTCTATGTTTCCATAGCTTATCAAAGATATGCTAAACAAAAATTTGTGGTTTACATAAATTCATAAACCACAAACAGGTCGCAGTTTTATTAACAACAACATATTTGTTTTAATATAATGTATACACTCGTGCTCAAAAATAGTGTCCCAGACTTTTGAAAAATAAATTTAAGTTTCTATAACTAGCCCTTGACTTTTTGTACCTCTAGGTGCCACGAATCTTTACAAATAATTTACAATGTAATTAAATATGGACTAAGACAATTGAGACATTGAGAGCAGAAGTGGCGTAATCCTCTTTTGTATTTTTAATCCAGAATGGTCAAAAACAAAATTTCCCCTAACGCAGAAGTGATGTATATTTAATTTGCTCATAAATCAATGCAAAAAGAGGCTGGGATGCGACCCACACTGATAACTTCCCATTCCGTGTGTCGATTTGTCTTGCTTAAAAGTTTGTCTATATGTATCAATTTTTACCAAATTTGCGTACTATTTTTTGTAGATTTTTTTCTTATGAAAAAACGGACTTCTGTGAAATAAAATAAGTTTGAAGCCAATATTTGTAATTTTTGAAAAGATATTTGAGTCGAAAGTAAATTTTTATCAAGTTTTAGTATTGTTTTTTTTTTAGGTTTTTATTTTTTGTAAAAAAAACTGTCAATTCGATTTTTCACAAAATTTTATCGAATGTTGAAAACAATATTTCTTATAAGTTAAAATTAGTTAGAAGCCATTATCTCAAATTTTTGAAAAGATATTTGAGCCGAAAATCAATTTCTACCAACTTTTATTAATTTTTTTAGGTTTTTTTTTTTTTTTTTTAAACTGTCAATTCGATTTTTCTCAACATTTTTCAGAATGTTGAAAACAATATTTCTTATAAGATAAAAAAAGTTTGAAGCCTTAATCTCAAGTTTTTGAAAAGATATTTGCGTCGAAATTCAATTTTTACCAACTATGAGTACATTTTTTCTTAGGATTTTATTTTTTATAAAAAAAAATGTCAATTAGATTTTTCCCAAAATTTTATCAGATGTCAAAAACATTATTCTTCGTTGCACAAAATTGTTTTGGAGATGAAATCATATTTTGGTCGTAAAATTTTCAAGGTGACAAATTTTTTTTTCAGTTTTTTTGATTTGTAAAAAAACCTTTTGTATCACGTTACAATATATAATATAAAATTTAATTCAAGTCTCTAGCGTCATTGGTTCATGAGGTATTTAGGGTTAACCAAAATGTTCACCTTTTTTTTTAAACTGCTATGGTAAAAAAACCACCCACGCAATTTTCTTGAGAGCCCTTTCTTCATCTTTCTGCCTTATTATCTGTATAACAAAATTTATTTGAAGTCGATATGTCTTCTGGTTCTTGAGCTATGGAGGACGAAAAAACGTCGCGAACGTACAGACGTACGAACGTACGTACACACGCACGCGCAGACATCTTTCTAAAAATCTTTTATTTCGACTCTAGGGACCTTGAAACGTCGAGAAATGTCAAAATTTTCAATTTGACAAATCGGAACCATTACAATAACTTCCTATGGGAAGGTAAGAATGGTGAAACATCGATTCGGCACTGAACTATTCTTGGACCAGAAATAGTGTATTTCACTTACTCCTCTTCTGCACAAAAAAAAATTTAAATGAACACGTTTACATCACCATACATTTCTATACAAAAAAATGATTGCTGATTGGTATTGTTTCCAACGCAAGAACTTAGACAAATGCTAAGCATTCTAGGTATAGAAGCCGCTTATATTATGTGCCTAATAAAGAAAGACCAGAAGGTAAGGGTTTGCAAAACTTTTTTCTTAAAAACATTCCAAGTATCCGATGGAAAAATATCCAGACTAATAAAACGCAAAGCTTCAACACACACCCTACCTTTAGATCATCGAGGCAAGACAGAGTCTGGAAATAAGACCATTCGACTTAAATTGCAAGAAATTAAATAGTTTGTTTATAAGCAAATTTCTTCTTATGAATCGCATTACATCCATCATCAGTCTGAGAGAAAATTCTTATCCCCTGACCTTAACATATCTTAAATGTTTATCAGAATTCCCACAACAGTCCAACAACAGACATTTCTGGCCCTATGGATTGACAGAGGGTTATAGCAGCTGCAAAGAGGGATCCATTTAAAATTATTGTTATTAATGGATCTGATGTTTTCAACTAAAAAATTGGAAAAGAACATAACACATCGGAAAATTAATGTTAAAAAGAGGCTGGGATGCGACAAACACTGATAACTTCCCATCCCGTCTGTCGATTTGTTTTGCTTAAAAGTTTGTCTATATGTATCAATTTTTACCAAATTTGCGTACTATTTTTTTTAAGATTTTATTTGCTGCTGGATTTTTATAAAAAAAATTACTGAATATCGAGAACAATATTTTCTGTGAAATAAAATAAGTTTGAAGCCAATATTTGTAATTTTTGAAAAGCTATTTGAGTCGAAAGTAAATTTTTACAAGTTTTAATTTTTTTTTTAGGTTTTTATTTTTTGAAAAAAAAAATGTCTATTCGATTTTACTTAAAATTGTATCGAATGTTGAAAACAATATTTCTTATAAGTTAAAATTAGTTAGAAGCCATTATCTCAAATTTTTGAAAAGATATTTGAGGCGAAAATCAATTTTTACTAACTTTTGTTAATTTTTTATTCGGTTTTTAATTTTTTGTAAAAGAAATGTCAATTTAATTTTTTTCCAAATTTTACTGAATGTTGACAACAATATTTTTTAAAAGATAAAAGTAGTTTGAAGCCAATATTTCAAAGTTTTGAAAAGATATTTGCGTCAAAAACCAATTTTTACCAACTTTAAAATAAAAATTTTTTTTTGGGTTTTTATTTTTTGTACAAAAAATGTCAATTCGATTTTTCTCAACATTTTTCAGAATATTGAAAACCATATTTCTTAAAAGATAAAATAAGTTTGAAGCATTAATCTCAAGTTTTTGAAAAGATATTTGAGTCGAAATTCAATTTTTACCAACTTTGAGTAATGTTTTTTTAGGTTATTATTTTTTAATAAAAAAAACTGTCAATTAGATTTTTCTCAAAATTTTATCAGATATCAAAAACATTATTCTTCGTGGAACGAAATTGTTTTGGAGATGAAATCATATTTTAGTCGTAAAATTTTCGAGGTGACACATTTTTTTTTTCAGTTTTTTTGATTTATAAAAAAACCATTAATTGGATTTTTTTCTAAAAATATAATTGTTTTGTATCACGTAACAATATATAATATAAATTTTAATTCAAGTCTCTAGCGTCATTGGTTCATGAGATATTTAGGTTTAACCAAAATGTTCACCTTTTTTTTAAACTGCTATGGTAAAAAAACCACCCACGCAATTTTCTTGAGAGCCCTTTCTGCATCTTTCTGCCTTATTATCTGTAGAATAAAATTTATTTGAAGTCGCTATCTTTTCTGGTTCTTGAGAAATGGACGACGAAAAAAACGTCGCGAACGTACGGACGTACGAACATACGGACATACGGACGTACGAACGTACGTAAAAACGCACGCACAGGCATCTTTCTAAAAATCTTTTATTTCGACTCTAGGGACTTTTGAAACGTCGAGAAATGTCAAAATTTTCAATTTGACAAATCGGACCCATTACAATAACTTCCTATGGGAAGTTAATAACGGAAAGGTAGTATGATTTAAAGTAGGCATTGAACTTTTAGTCACTACTACACTACTTTTCCTTTATTAAATTTTTTTTTTTACTTTTCCCTTATTGAAATTAAATTTTCGATATGTTATGTTATGTTATGTTATGTTCTTTTCCAATTTTTTCTGAAAGAGGCACCATTCAATATTTTGTATAAGTACAGTAATAAGAAAGACGCACTTTTTGATACCGTCATTTAAAAAAAAAAGAACTTCTGTACTTACACAGATCTCGAACTTTTGTTTCGAGAAGAGAATGCTGTAAGTGAAACAAAAAAGAAAGACATATTGGATTTACTTAATTGTATCCTACTGAATTACCACGACTTTTATAAAAAAAAATAAAACTGTTTCTATGGACAAAGACGTTGAGCTGGTTGATTACGCAGATAACTAAGAAGATAGAAAGTAACTAAACTAAATAAACTTACGAGTATTCTTAAAACTTTTTAAGTATTTTTTATTTAAAAGTGAAAATAAATTAGTTTTTTCATATCTTGTTTTTCAAATAATTGATCCAAGTTACTTTTTTAAAAGTATGCCAGTATCCCAGATGTGATAGTAGTGTAACCCACATTAAATCCAGTGTTTAATAATTTAAAGAATTGTTAGAAGTAAAACAACTTATACTTCGATGTTTACTGAACAAAAGATTTTTATTGACTGACTAAATATTATTATTTAATTACATACATACAATGAAAAGTATATAAGCTTTGATTTGATTAAAACTAAAAACAATATTTGAATTTGAGTGAATTTAAGCAAAGTAGTTTTATATAGTGTTCTACAAATAATTTAATTTAACAAGAATAGATTAAGATATTAAATATAAGCTATCCCAAAATTTATTTCATAACTGAAGTTTATTAACTTTTATTTTGAATAGAAAGCAAATAACAATAATATATTTTTCGTAAAATTTTTAAATCGCGATTTTCTCAATAATCGCATATTGGTGTTACGCCACTTCTGCTCTCAATGTCTAAATTATGGTCATTCAAATCATTATAATAAGATAGTAAGCTGGAAAATCCTATTTCTTTTGTTAACGTTGTGTAAATAGTTTAAAAAATATCGTGTCTGTGTCAATTAACTATTGAAAGCCAAGGATAGCAAAAGTTCGTTTTTTGGCAATATTTCTATGTCTCCAATGTTTAAATCACATGTTTTTATTTAGTTAAAACAATTTTTAAACGTTCGTTGTTCGATTATTAATATATCTATTATCGTAAATATAATGAAGCTTAAAATTATAGGTGTCAAATGTTAGGGCTGATCTGAAACAATGAACTGAACTGAAACATAGAATTGAAATCATTACCAGTGACGGATTTAGGCTTGCTGCCGCCCTAGGCCCCGTTCGATGCGTCGCCCTTATTGTTAAATTTTATTTCATAAATTTGTATCCAATATTTTTTTTTTAAACAACTTTATTTTATTGAAGTATAATTTATAAATATAATTAGTTAACATGAAAGATTAATAAGTTATAATCCTTAGATAGACAAATAATAAATATTTTTTTTATATTAGTCAATTCAAAAATTTTCAAATTTGCAATGCAATACATGGCATCTTCTATTTTTGCTAAGGAATCTTTGAATTGATAATGGAAATTAATACATTCAATGTCTAACGTCTCTTCCAAATAGTCAGGATACTTATTGACTAATTTATTGGCAAGATTTTTCAACTCGTTTGTATCTATTTCACATTAATTGTTGAAAAATTTTAAGTGTTGGTAAAGTGTTTCAGGTGCACTTTTACGCCTGGCTAATTGTAGACTAAGAGTGTCTAAAATAGAGTAATAAACATTTGTGCGAACATTTTCTGGTCCTGAAAAAGGTGGTCTTTCATTTACCCGTGAGTCATCTGGCTGCATTTTTCTATGGCCACGAGTATCATAACGACAATAATCCTGAACTGCAGACAGTACTTTAGCTTTTTCTTCATATTCAGAAAATTTTCTGTCTCTTAGTCTATAGATCTACACAACGGATGATAAATCAGCTTGAGATTCTTGATACTTCTTACTAGCAGCATTTAAACGACCTAAAATTACATTCTAGACAACGACTAGGATTGCTCTTTCTAAATGTTGTAATTTTCGCTGCAATCTCGTAGCTTCAGATCGCGTAGTCGGTTTCTCATCTCTGCTTTCGGCAATATATCCAGTGCATCAATTATTGCAGACCCCTCTTTTTCTTATGCGTAACATCATCAATGCATCATGTCGAGCAGCCCAACGAGTTTGAGAAAGACTCTTAATTCTTAAATTTGTACGCTGCACCAAGATTTCCCAACGATAAGCAGATATAGTAAAGAAATTGTATAGTTCTTGTAAAGTATTTCTAGAGATTTTAACAATACACCCTTAATATCTTTAGCTTTATGGCCGATATTTGGTAGAAATTCTAGAAACCTTTTAACAATTTCACCGTTACCACGTACATGCATATCGTATAATTATAGTAAGCTGATCGACATGTGCTAAATCAGGCGTAGAATCTACAATAAATACTTAGCAGATTGCACTTCACTAGAAATTTGTTGTAGTATACTTTATTTTGAATCAACAGTATAATTTCTTCATAGATTGTTTTAGATAAACACGGTGTATTCCCACTACCAGGGTGTGCATACAATTTTAAATGTTCAGATAAAAATAGAACAAATTTAGCAAGGAGTCATACTGTTCCTAAAAAGTTCCCATTATGAGGATCTCCAATTGGTTCTGAATTTCCTCGAAATGACAGGCCTCTTATTGCTAGTAATTTAATAATTGCAATTGCTCGGTAAAAAATTTGTTTTCATTATATCTTTTTGCAATTTCAAATTTAAGTCAGATTTTCTAGATTGATTTTTTAAATTGGCAAACAGAAGTTATGATTTTGGATGCGTTCCGAAACTTTAGACCGAAGATATATTTGTGCCTTTCATTAAGTTTTAAATGTTTAAATGTAGAAACGCTTTCAAGTGTTAAGCATTTCATAAATTTTGCCGCCCTTCAAATAATGCCGCCCTAGGCCTGGGCCTCACGGGCCTAGGCTTAAATCCATCACTGATCATTACTCATATTTATACTCAAAACCCTTGCACTGCATTATTCAAATCGTGAAATAAGCGATCTTACTTTTCGAGCTCAAGCTCAAAAACCTTGCGATTAATTTTAAATTAAAAAAAAAATATATTTCGTCGGTGAAACCAGAAAAGTGTGTAACTCCAAATTTTCTGAAAATGAGATTTGAATAACATCTGTTAGTCAAACGTGATATCTACCGTTACTTAAACTGGAAATCCCCTTAAAGTTCATACTTTTTATTCTATTGGCAAATTTGAAAATGGTGTAACTCCATGCTCACTTAATTTTGTGAGAAAACCGTGTATCTCCCCATTATGCGGTAGTAAAAATGTGAGTGACATCAGGCAAATCGTGCCAATAACTTCAAAACTATGACGTTTTTATGCTCTCCTGTAAAATTTGCTAATATGGAGTTACGCACTTTTCTGGTTTCACCCACGATTTGCATAATTATGCAAAAAAAAAAACCAAAAAACTCACCACAATTTCTTGGAAAAATAAAAACTCAAACAAAAAAAATCAAAATAGATCTTTCAATGCTGAAAAAACGCGAAAAAAGCAATTTTATAATTTTATTTTAACACATTTTTTTTGAAGGTTGTTCCAAAAGGCAAGGTTTTCAATCGAAAAATGCACTTAATTTTGAAGTTTTTTCCAAAATTTGTATGCTTGAAAAAAAAATGAACAATTTTCTTTTCAGAACTGTAACAAATCTCAAATCATAAAGAAATTGAATAAAACTAAAAATCAACTTCATTTAAATAATGTCGAATTCCGGCCCTATACTTTTGAAACCGTAAAATGGATAACCCGTTTTTATCTAGACACGCAGGATAAGTGTTTTATCTGGTTTACATATGAGCCACTATGGACTTAAGTTTTATTATTTTATTTAAATATTGCAAATTTGATAATTAAATTTATATTAACACCAATTAAATTTTTCAATTTCATTTTTTTTTTTGTATCAATATTGTGCACCAGCTTAACATAAAAAAGGATAAACCAAAAGAGATTTTCTTTTGTAGCACCATTTTATTTAATCGCCTCCATCGCTCGCGTCTTAAAAAATTATTAACTAAACAAATGAAAGGATTTCTTTTTTCCGTCTAATCACTACACCATTAAAATCTATTTGTTCTGCGTTGTTGAAGTTTAACATCAACACCAGAGCTAAAATTGTACACCTAGGTTCTCTAGACTCCAGAACAATATACATAGGTATAATGTTTTTGTTGTTTCCCCAAAAGCCCGATAAAAGTTTTGAAAACTTTTCTTATCTTAACATTTAATTAGCTTCGCATTCGAGCGCATTTTCGCGAACACGATTATAAAAGTCGAACGAAAAACTTTTCACAACATTTCCGAATCAACAAGAAACTTATTCTTCAAGTGGAAAAACTCTCCTCTAGTCCTGAGATGCGAGTTGATGATGGGTGAACAAATATTCAAGTCAATGGCAAAACTTAAATTGAAAAGGTAGGTGAGAGGAAAACTATTATGAATAGAATTAACTTTGGGAATTTTTCGTGTAAGAACTAAAATTAAATTGTTTTGCGCTATTGCGCTTCTTCAAAGGACAATAAAAATAAAAAGCATCAGAAGAACTTAAGACACAAAACATTAGGTTTTCGGTGTAATAATCTCAGAATATATGTTTTCTTCGTCGCCATGGTTTTACTTCTTTTCGATCAAAATTAAGTGTGTTCTTCTTTTCTTCTTCTCTTGGAGTTGAGAATCCTTGATCCATGGCCAAGTGGTATATCAAAGCCACCCCCTATAAATTAAGTTACAACCAACATTAACATGAGACTGAAGTAGTGTTTTTTTCGGTCTTAGAGTCATATAAAAATCTTACGTGCTTCACATTCAGCAAATCCTATTATCTGGAAAAAAGATATAAAACCCCATCAAGATGCAATGGTCAATAACTTGAAGACATCATCCGTCAGCTTTCAGCCAGCAAGCAATAGCAACAGCCCCTTCTGTTTTGAAAGATTCCTTAATACATCCGAAGAGAGAGAAGGACAGAAAGCAAATAATAGTAATAAAATCGATGATGTCCAGTCAGTGATTTCAGTGCGAAATGATGACGTTGATATAGGTTTGACATACGGTCACATTGATGGATCATAAATAACTTATGAACGACCCCAGGACACGAACTCTTAAATTACGAGTATATGACTGAAGCTCAAGCTCGCAAATGCCAACAACTGGAAGTGCAATGTTCAGGATTTTATCACAGTTGATGATGTGTCGTAAAACTATGGACTTGGAAATAATGTTCGGGCTCAATGAAGTGTCTATTAATCTTAACAGAATATTTGAGAACTTGCCTTTTGAACTAATTTATGCATTTTCATCAATTAGTATAGTACCTACCCTGGATGGTGTTATAGACATAAATATACATAAAAGGATATATACTTTCCAATACTATACCTCTATATAAGGATAATGAACATTTATAATCTCAGGAAGTAATTAAAATGTCTCCCCCGCAGCCGTAGCACACCAAATACCATACTTCACCATAAACAGGGAAATTCTAATTTAAATTAATATTCCCTTCATCGTTATAAGCTATAACTTCTTATAACACAATGCTCCCTCTTTTGTTGTTGCTGATGGTATACTTATAAGATGAATGAATGTGCATCCCTTCAACTTTATATAAATATCATCGAGGAATCTCGTAAATTCAAGGTAAAACGTCATCAACTAACAAAAGTAATGACATTTTTTACTGCCCTAGCTCTCCATCATAAAACTCTTGGATACAAAATGCTTAAGAAAAGCTATGAATGTTTTCGTTGTTTTGTGTTTTTGAAAAAGGACGAATGGACTCATATAATATTCCATTTCATTGTTGGAATATTGGAATGTCTCATGGGATGATGCCCTTTTTGAAATTGAGGGTGTTAAAAGAAATCAGCGGAGGAAGAATTAAAACATTTGGACTTTTAAGAAAATAGAATTTGGTATTAAAATTATAATTGTAAAGTAACCTATTATGTATTTCAGTAAATAATCAAGGCCACTGAATAAATGGGTGTAATGACTCGAATCAAAAAGACTGGACTTCGGAAGATTTTTGCGTACGTATTTTTCCGGTGGCCTTGGGTTTTTGTTTTGCACTTCACTTCCTGCCTTTCTGTTGTTTATTAAAGATATCGTAATGTCCGATTGACTTGGGGGTCAAACTGACTTCCATGTAGATATAGGGAAAGCTATATGCTTGTCTATAGTCTGGAAGGAAAAAGCGCTTACTTGCACCTCCACGTGGTGGCTCCTGGACACAAGTAAGAGAAATCAGTGCAGCTGTTGACGAATGATACTGTTCAATTAATAATAATTGAAAAAGGCACATCTGAGAACTGCATTGAGAAAATTCTCTACTTGTGAACGAACGCAAGAATAGTTATCTTCCTTCCTAAGATTAAAATCTTAAGATCGATGGTAACGAGGGACCGTCGCAGAGTGGGGAAAATGCGGACAAAACCTATTTTTCTGAAAGTAGGATTTTTTTTAAACTGAAAGTGTTTCTTATAGTTAATTGGTTGTAGAATCAGAAAATGAAACCCGTTTTTCAAAAAAAAAATTGTAGACCAGTAGATTTTCGCTCAAAGTTCAAATATCGTGAAAACTGATAAAATATTGGTATTCCTTAAATGATCAGTATATTGTGAAATTTGAAAGTTTTAAACAATTTTGTCTGCTTACATGATTGAAATAAATAGATAAACAATACAGTATGTTATTTTATTGAAAAAAAATTGGATAAGGTATTTTTTGACGAAGAAACACTCTATTTATGTGATTTTTTTAGTTCGCATAAGGTTTTAACTACTGCCTCTGTTTGCCTCTGTTAGCAAACTATTCCCAATAGATAGTGTAGGGTCTCAGCAACATTTTTCAGTAAAAATCTCATCCGGATACGTCCGGATGCGATATTTATGCCTTTTAACCAGTTCGGCACGAGTACGATAACTTTGGCGCCAAGATATAATAACGGTTTTTGGTAGAGGGTTTTAATACAAGCATTTTTTACTATGGCAGGGGGGTCTATCTCCCCCCGTTTAGGCGGTAGGGGCAATTTAAAAAAATTGGTATTTAAAATGGAAAAAAATAATTAAAAAATAACGGCGATACTTACAATTAAGTTTTATACATTTTTTTTAAGCCAACATTCTGTTTTATTAGTCAGTTTTTAATTCAAGTCAAAACTATGCGTAGTTTTTGAAAAAAATAATTTTAAACTCAAAATTTGAGTAAAAAAGGTTAAAAAAAAAGGTTTAAAGTGTAATTTTTCAATACTTCAAGATTATCTACCATTGTTTTTATTTCAGAATTTATTTCTCTTATTTGGTTTTGATCAAAAACTGAAAACTAGATGATTTTATGTCTTTTAGTTTTTGAGAAAACTAATTTAAATACTAATTTTTTTAAATTGCCCCTACCGCCTAAACAGGGGGAGATAGACCCCCCTCCCATAGTAAAAAATGCTTGTTTTTAACTGTTCTATACAAATCCGTCATTAAACTTTGTCGCCAAAGTTATCGTACTCTCCCCACCAGTTCTGACGATGATGATGACATTCCCAACTTTAGAGCATTTTCATCTGTTGGTTTACACTGGAGTTTTGCAATGTCATTCATTTCCGATGGCTTTGCCCCGCAAATGGTACAATTACTACTAGAAGTTGTATTTGTAACAATTTGTGCCGTTTTTCCATCTATCATTGTGAAATACATTGCATGTTTTATTTTAATAAAGAATCCATTGAACTCAATGTCAGTATCTCGGAGATTCAAAATTTCAGCTTCTACACGGTCTTTTTCTTTTCTAACTTCTTGCAGAGTGTCTTTCGAAAAGAAAAATTGAAGAGCTGGTGAATGATGGGTTGAGGATGGTCGAAGATTTTTCTTCATTTTCTCGTTGAACAAGTTTTAATAATACCAGGGATGTAAGAATTAAATGTCCATCAGAAATGCCTTAAATTGAAACTTCATAGATTTGCATATATCAAATTAAGTTTATTTGAATTATTTTGAATAAGCTTATTAAGATTAAATGATTTTTTTTTTTTATTTACTTGAATTATTTTTTTTTTATTTACCTACTTGAATTATTTTTGTATTTATTATTTAAATTTATTTTATATTACATTTAAAACAAATCAAACGGTAAGCTTTGAAAACACCAACTATCTATGTCATTATAAATCCAATGTGTTATCCTTACAACTGCAAACAAAATAAACCTAAAGATGTTTTTTACTCACAACCATTCACCTTTAAGCATATTAAAACTGAATTTTTAATAATTTACAATGCTTTTAAAATTCTTTTTTCGCTATTTATCATTATATTCGCAATATACCTTAAATTCGGTAAACAAATCTTTGTTTTCAGATATGTTTTCCGAAAAAAGCCATTTTCTCTTTTAGTGGGCGTGGAAATGGGCGGAATTTTCTGGTGTAGATTTGTCTTGCTATTGGCTATCATTCCTGAAAATTTCATTCAAATCGGTTCATTAGTTTAGATTTTATAGAGTTTTGTCCGCTCCCCCATACAAGATGCCCCACTGTGCGTCGTCGTCGCGTCGTCCTGCCTCGTGGGTTCGAAATAGACTTACTGATAAAAATTATAAAAAAAGAGGCTGGGATGCGACCCACACTGATAACTTCCCATCACGTCTCTCGATTTGTCTTGCTTAAAAGATTGTCTATATGTATCAATTTTTACCAAATTTGCGTACTATTTTTTGTAGATTTTATTTTATTGAATATTGAAAATAATATTTTCTGTGAAATAAAATAAGTTTAAAGCTAATATTTTTCATTTTTGAAAAGCTATTTGAGTCGAAAGTAAATTTTTACCAAGTTTTAGTATTGTTTTTGTTTAGGTTTTTAATTTTTTGTAAAAAAACTGTCAATTCGATTTTTCTCAAAATTTGCCCTACTATTTAAAACAATATTCTATAAGTTAAAATTAGTTGGAAGCCATAATGTCAAATGTTAAAAAATATATTTGATATTTTAGTCGAAAATCAATTTTTAGGTACCAACTTTTGTTAAAATTTTTTTCGGTTTTTAATTTTTTGTAAAAAAAACTGTCAATTCGATTTTTTTAAAAATGTTACTGAATGTTGACAACAATATTTTTTGAAGCCAATATCTCAAATTTTTGAAATGATATTTGTGTCGAAAGTCAATTTTTACCAAGTTTTATTAATTTTTTTTTAGGTTTTTATTTTTTGTAAAAAAACTGTCAATTTGATTTTTCTCAAAATGTGTCCAAATGTTGAAAATAATATTTCTTATAAGATAAAATAAGTTTGAAGCCTTAATCTCAAGTTTTTGAAAAGATTTTTGAATCGAAATTCAATTTTTACCAACTTTGAGTAATGTTTTTTTTAAGTTTTTATTTTTTATAAAAATACTGTCAATTAGATTTTTCTCAAAATTTTATCAGATGACAAAAACATCATTCTTCGTTGCACAAAATTGTTTTGGAGATGAAATCATATTTTAGTCGTAAAATTTTCGAGGTGACAAATTTTTGTTTCAGTTTTTTTGATTTATAAAAAAAAACGTTAATTGGATTTTTTTCCAAAAATATAATTGTTTTGTATCACGTTACAATATGAAATGAAATTTAATTCAAGTCTCTAGCGTCATTGGTTCATGAGATATTTAGGTTTAACCAAAATTGTCACCTTTTTTTTAAACTGCTATGGTAAAAAAACCACCCACGCAATTTTCTTGAGAGCCCTTTCTGCATCTTTCTGCCTTATTATCTGTATAACAAAATTTATTTGAAGTCGATATCTCTTCTGGTTCTTGAGCTATGGACGACGAAAAAAACGTCGCGAACGTACGGACGTAGGGACATACGTACACACGCACGCACAGACATCTTTCTAAAAATCTTTTATTTCGACTCTAGGGACCTTGAAACGTCGAGAAATGTCAAAATTTTCAATTTGTCAAATCGGACCCATTACAATAACTTCCTATGGGAAGTTAATAATTTAACCAAATTGTCAAAAACAACCTAGATTCAAGCTACCTATTTGTTTTTAATTAAAGCTCTTTAGCTTCAAGTACTGATAATGTCTGGAGCTTGACCATTAATGGACACGTGTCAAACACTGTTAAGCATATGCATGACACTTTATATAAATGTCTTTGATGACAGTCACCTCAAATTCTGTGTTTTTGCACAAAGAGTCATTTACATCTACCGAATTCGATTCAATTCAAAATCTCCTTCATACATTCGTATATTATGTAAATATAAATGTACTGTACGTGTTTTGATATCTGTTTTTATTTACACAACGAAAACTGACCACCTTGCACAAATAAAGGCTTATTGTAACTCAACATCAAATAATAACCCAAACCACATAAAGTACATATCAATATACTTTTATCAAAGCCTAAAGATAGGACACACTCTCAATTCAATATCAACGACAATTTCTCTAAGAATAAAATTAAGTTTCTGCTCAAAGAACAAATACAATAAGCTTTCGAGATGAACCACTAATTGCATCCTGACAAACAAACACAGGACGACGACGACGACGCGCACTCTTGTTGACCAATGTCAATAGCAATTAGGATTGAAATCCACCAAATATGTGTGTAAATAGATATAACTATGTATGTATGTGATGTTGATGATACTATATGTGTACAAATACGCATCCTTATACTCGACACTCGTATATACTCGTAGTATAATATTGCCAATAATGTCGGAAGTGTTGGGTTATATCCGGTTTATATATCGAACGAAATGGAAGGCAGGTCAAGAGCTTCTTAAGACCAAAGACGTGTTAACATCATTAGGATGCGATACACCATGAATATTATCCTTTCTTAGGCTTGCAAATATTTGCTTTCTATTTTGTCCTTTCTCTATACCTTACCTACAATATCTAATTTTCAAAACTACGCACATTTCTGTGTATGTACCTATCTACAAAACCATTCCCAATAATATCGAATGTTAAATAGCAAGTCCCTTCAGAGAAAGCTAATTTTCTCGTCACACATAAACCTTCCCATTATTTTAGAGCAAATGTACCTAGACTGAAGATGCAAAGTTTCTCTAAGGAATTGTCAGTTCATCCGTTACCGTTTGCTGTCTTAACATTATAATTAAGAATCCTTAAATTTGATATCTCTCGTTTCTGTAGGACATAATCTAGGATCGAATTTTGTCCCCAAAAACGTATTTAGCAAGGCTTAACAAAGAAGGAAACAAGTTATATCGCCTTTGGATCTTTAGAATGTGTGTTCAAGAGTGCTACCGAACGTTGGCAGTTGTCTTCGTTGTCGTTGTCGTTGTCGCCGCCATTGCTGACACTGTCGCCGTTGTCGCTTTACATCCTGTTCGGCTGAACCTTTATCAAGAGAAAAACTTCTTCGAACAATGACATAAGAAAACTTTAAGGAAAAAGCTGTACTCATTCCACATGTACCGCTATACCCACACCTATATTAACTGTAATATAGTGTAAACCAAGCCAAGCACCGGAAGTGGAGTATGGGTTGTTCCTGAGCCTGAGCTAAGCTGGAGACGGCCGACCAACCGAACGAAGCGAGGACGAGAGTAAAATTCATCGAATTACACGGTTGTCTTAACGCTTGGTCGGTTGCACAAGAAAATTAATTGTTGAGTAATTGAAATTTTATTTATATTAGTTTCCTTTCCGGCTTTTGTCGTCTTAAGCTTCACTGAATTTCCTCGGATATATTTTCCTGTTTACATTTCTGTTTACTTTTCTTATTTTATTTGTGATTTCTTAGGAGAAAAATAAAAATAAAGTAAAGTCAATAGAAGAAAGAGATTTAAGGTGGTTTTTAGATTTTGTCAACTTTTTGGTTTGAGTAATTTCGCGGTTAAATAAATATTTCTTTCATCTTTTTATTTTCTGTAAATTTTTTCTGGCGATAGAAATATAATTTCTCGATAATTGTAAAAGGGAGGAGAGGGGAAGCTAGAAGTCAATGTAAGGAAAATAACCTACAATTTTATATATTTTTTATCTTCTCTTTGATTTTTTTCTTTTTTATCTTCTCTTTGATTGTCTTCGTTTAGGATTGAAGGTTATTTAAGGTCGTATTCATAATAATAGATTAACTTTGTCATTTTATTAAGAAATAAAAAAGTTTTTGAAAATCTCGTCTTCGACAATTCTCTACATGAATAAGCACATGGTGATTTTGATACTATTCTTCGAACGTAAGTTTAAAACAATAAGCTGTGGAAATTTTTGCCGTTCAAGAAATTGTGTTATCTAGAGAGGTTCAAATGGTAACCATGTGCATTCAAGGGGGCACAAGCGTTCACAGGTTTTTTCTAGAAAAACAAACTCTGTTTACTAACTTCTACTATCACCTCCCCACGTTGAACATTGGGTGCCTATTACCTCAATTGGAGATAAGGATTAGTGCAAAGGATAGGTGTTCCACTTAACCACTTCTCATTTCATCCAGACGGCAGCGGAGGAATTCTCAGGATGGAATCAACAGTTCCAGTTAGGTTGATCTACTTCGTGAAACCCTTATATGACTGCGACATCTTCGGAGCCCAGGCCTGTAAGGAGCGATTAAGATGGCTCTTGCCTTAGGAGTTAAATCAAGGACCAGAGCCTTCAGGTTGAAGTCGTTCGTCAGGGTGACTTCCTGACCTCGTAAAGAAAAACCAGTTGCGAACCCACAACAAGCTTCGGATACGGACGGATTTACACTTGACAACCTATGCAAACGATTTAAGGACAACGAACTTTGGATTTGCACGTGGAATGTTAGGTCATTTAATAGACCACGTGCAGCCGAAGAATTAGCGGAGGCCAGTGACTGCTATAAACCAGGGAAAAAAGAGGATAGAAACTGCGATGCTGAGCCAGCCAGTATGCATTTTCCACACCTTAACATCCACAACGGAACTTGGATTTCTCGAACGAGACACAAGTAACCTCTTTCGAAGTTCCCTGCCGCGAACACAGTGCATCGAGAACCAGTGGCAACATTGCCAAGATGCAATCAGAGAAGCCGCCTCTGACATGCTGGGTTTCAAGCAGCCACCAACAGGAAACCTCTGGTTTGATGTTTGAAGGAAAAAGAGAACTTAAGAAATGTTAAGAGGTTCAAAAGCAGAAATGAAGTTCGAAAGTTCTATAAGCAGGTGAAGCGAAATTCACAAGCATAAACCTCGAACCGAAGGCTGCAGCGACGAAAGTGGAAACATCGTAGTAGAACCGCAGTCAATGCAGACAATATAACGGCGACGACAACGATCCGAAATCCGCTGTCAGGCAGAATGATCCATTCAATATAGACGACGAAAGCCAAAAATCCCGTCTTCCTGACATAGACGAAGTAAAGAATGCTATATCTAAGCTGAAGTCTAACAACGGTGCTCGAGCAGATGGCTTGAATGCTGAGCTCTTCAAAAGAAATAATTTGGTTAGGGGCATGCACCAACTTGTCTGTAAGATATGGTCGAAAGAAAGCACGCCCGATGAATAGAATCTCAGTATTGTTTGCTCGATACTGTAAAAAAGGAGACCCTCTAACCTGCACCAATTATAGAGGAGTCAGTCAACTTAACATCGCTTGGAAAATCTTCTCTGCCGTCATATTTGAGCGTCTAAAGCCCATCGTCAACAACTTGAAAGGTCTTTATTAGTGTGGTTTTAGACCAGAGAAAAGTCCACAGTCGATAAAATATTCACATTACGGCAGATCCTGGAAAAAACCCAAGAACATCAACTCAACACCCACCTTCTCTTCATCAATTTCAAGGCCGCATATGACAGCATTTACAGGGACGAGCTGTATAGAACCATGTCTAGTTTTGGCATCCCTGCCAACTTCTTCCGATTGTGCAGGATGACCATGGAGAATTCACGCTGCTTCATAAAGATGTTCAAAAACTTAACCGAACATTTCGATGTCAAAAAATGCTATAGTCAAGGTGGTTTTAAGAACAAAAATTTAACAAATAAGTTCAATTTAAGATCTGTAAAAGAAAGTTCCTCTTAGAAGACCCCTCTACTATTTTTAAAAAAGCTCTTTAAATTTTCTATATAAAATTGACAATAACGCAACTTCCGACATTTTTTTTGGAAAATTGTATTTCGGATTAAGTCAGACGTATACTTTTTACTTGATGGTAATTGGTAATCAATCAGAAAATATCACCACCAGCATCTATTTTTTGTCCGTCTTCTGCAAATCTTACCTCAGTTGGTAAGTGGTTTCTATAGAGTCCATCTATAGAGCCTCACATAAGGAATGGGGCATCACCGGAAGATGAAAAATGAAAAAAAAAGAAGATGTCAAGAAAACAGCAACTAACAAAGTCTTATAATGGCAAATGTGGTTTTAAATTTCCTTCTTCACGGTAAAATGAACAAATTCTAAACTTTCTGTATGATTCAATAAATCCCTTAGTTACCCCGAATATGTTTTGGGATATGTGCTGTTTTCAAGGATACACAGCAGACATTCTTATAATTGGTTATGGAATTTTATAGCAAATGGACTTGGGCCAAAAGACACAAAAGTTTTCTTTTCTCCAAAGACAAATACGAGTCCAATATAAGATTATGTCTCTTTCCTGTGACTTGGTAATTTGATTTGATTTGTTTTTCATGAAAGAAACCAAGAAAAGTGATATTGATATGTGACCCTTGTGCATGGGTTTTGAAAAGTTCTAGCATAAGAAAATATCTAAGAGAAGGTTCTGTATATGGATTAAGATATAAGCAAGCTGAAAACATACGATATCCCTTTGGGGGTTGATGTCATGGTCATTATAAAAGATGGGTCTAGAATTTAGAGGTTTTCATTACTCAAAAACACGCACATACGAGTATCTATGAAACTGTTGTCGTAGATAATAAAATTGAAAATTGAATTTTTGAAAAGTTTTAAAAGTTACTAAGGTCTGTTGTTTTTTATCTTCTGGGAGGCGAGTAATTAAGGTTGAAAGACCTTTTACCTTAATTTTATGATTCGTTTAAATACAATTTGGCATTGCTTGTAGGATTTCCACATACACCTTGTCATGACGTCATTAAGCAGCAAGCTTGTAAAATAGAGGATATAGAAGTTGAAGTTCATATACGAATTCAAACTTTGTCTTTTATGGAACCTAAACTCATAGTAAGATTTTTCACTTGTTTACAAAAACTAAAATAAAATTTTATCAAAAATTATTCATTGTTTATTAACAAATTAACCACTTAAGTTATAAACACTCCCACGAACGGTGTAATCCAATTTTAGTTATGAAACCGGAAGACACACTACGTGCGACACTCTACAGGACATGCTACGTGCCTTACACCCAAATTACCCCCAATAAAACCAATTTGTTGAAAAATTTACCCTTGCAACCACACGACCTTATCAGTAAAATTATTGTTGCGCAATTATTTATTGCAGAATTGTTTCGTATGAATAAAGAAGCAAAAGTACAACAGCGGAAAATAATTACCATTTAAACCGTAATTTAGTTAGTTAGGTAGGATAGGAAACCCAAGTTGTATAAAATCCAGAAGGTTGCATGTCACAGTAGTCACAGTAGGGATTTGTACTGAACTTTTCACTCCTTCCAATTGAAAACTTCCTCAAACCATCCTCTTCACGAGCGGTACGGTGGTGGTAGCTAGAACGACCGACGACAACGATTAACTATCAATGCATAAACTATATACAGCAGGGAACTATTTCAGATCCTGGCAAACGAAATGCATGCAATACAAATTACGATACTTAGATAAGGACATGGATTTATATTCCTGAATCGTTTCGGCCATTGTTATTTAGTATATTATAAAGGAGGGTAAACTATGTGTGGCTGATTGTGAAACCACAAAAATTTATACTCCCAAATAACAAAACAACTAACAACAATAAGAAAGGACGAAAAATTACAAACAACATAATATAAACTTTTCTTTGTTGAGATACAATCAGCTAGACACATAAAAATCGTTTTCTATTGCTAAACAATGGTCAAAAATATAGTCGCCAAAGTTAAGTTTAAATCTAAAACTACTTATAATGAAAAATACGAAACTGACCTTTCTTTATGACTTTTTGGAAGTATTATATAATCAGGTATCGGTATACATGGCTGACAAATTGGTTGATAACTATTTCAATTACTGCAGTAAACTTGGAAGAAAAGAAAAATACTACTTGATGAATATTCAATGTTTTTTTTCCGCAAATATCAATGGAATAAAGAAAATATGTTATAACAAATTAAATGGATAAGGGATCGAAATTGTGTTCTAAGAATTTATAAAAGCTTTTCCCAAAACAAGGTTTCATTTTTAAGAACCCTTCCGAAGTTGTAATCTTTTGAACGCGATACACTCTTGGAAACGGTTTTGAAATTCTTTAAAATTCACCATAAAAATGAAGAAATTTTGAATACACAGTTTGGAAATCGAAAGCACTTTTGGACTATCGTAACGTAAGGCAAGTTTTCGGCCAGCAATATTGAAATTGTTGGTAAAATTGGAGTTATTAGTAGAAGTTAGTTACATATATAAGAAATTGAAGTCCTCTGCGTACGTCGAATTTGGGTGGGCTTTTGAGACGCTCTTTTGAGGGTATAATGTCATGAATTAATGAATTGGACTTGGACTTGGACCCTTTCTTTTCTAGCCTATTAGGATTATAAATGTAATGTTTTTTTTTATTCATCCGCAGTAAAGTAGAAATGTAAATGAATAACAATTACAACATCCGCAGTAGAGCTAAAGTGAAATCCTGCTTCGAATATGACTTTTTTTTACTTTTATTTAATTTTTAGACTTTAGATTTCAAATTATTTTGGATCCCAGCAACACGTGTGCATACTCATGGGTGGGCAATCGGTGGATATCTTTTAGGGTATAAATCTGTTGATACAAGATATAGCTTTATGTTTATTACAATTGACAACCATACAGCTTTAAGAATTACCTTATTAGATGAATTTTATTATGTTTTTCCAATATACATATTACACATGTATTTAAATTGCAATAATTGGGATGAAGATTTTTGTAGTTTAAGTAACTTATTAAATACTGTAAGCAACAATAATATAATGGTAATTGGTGATTTTAATGCACGGTTAGGAGAGGAACAGATTGAAAATGATACGATGGTTTTTGATGAGCACTTTAAATTGACCAGACATTCAAAAGACAAAATAGTGAACGGAAACGGAAAAAAATTATTAGATCTTTTTCAAAGTTTCGATATTTTTATATTAAATGGTTCAATTAACCATGACATGGCAGGGGAATTGACATCTATAGGAGGGCCAGGTTCGTTTTTCGGACCATATGCCTTTAACAGTAACCATTACTACAAAAAAAAGTAAGACCAGAAAACGATATCATTCTTCTGCCTTAACTCTTATGGAAAGAACAGGATAAGCCCAATTATCATGCGAAACTGGATGAAATTATTCAACAAACCGATTATAGCTCAGTTAGTCATTAATAAGCAAATTGATCTTTTCACCAATGCTATTAAATATTCGGTTACGTCAACTGATAAAATGTGTGTTGTCAGAGGAAAACAAAAATGGTTCGATTTAGATTGCGAGAAAGCTAGAGTTAAGTCTTTCAAATTGCTAAAGCTTGCAAAAACTCGAAACGGAGATTTATTCCGTAAATCTTATGTTCGAGTCAACAGTTACTAAAAACAAAAAGTAAAAAACAAGAATACTTTTCGAAAATTTCAACGAATTAAATAATGTAAGAGATTCCACCCATTTTTGAAAAATTGTTAAAGGAACTGAATGCAACAAAGTTTAAGATTGGTAAAATTTTAAATGTCAATATACTAGCTAATTATTTTAAGACTCTACTTAACCCTATTTTCACTTCAAATCCTGTGCAGTACGCTGAAAATCTCGTAGATGTAAACGCGTTAGACGAAGATATAAGCTCAGAAGAGATACGTATTGTCTTAAACAAAGCGAAGAACAATAAGGCTCCAGGGTATGATGAATTCCTTACGAGTTTTTTTTTTAAATTCTCCTCATAATTTTATAGAGAAATTAGCGAAGTCATATTCTCAAATACTACGGGAGAAGTACCTGAAAGTTTTAAAAAATCAATAGTCTTTCTAATACATAAGAAATGTGATATAAATAGGGTCAAGAATTATAGAGGCATTTCTTTTGTGAATAGTATTGCTAAAATATTTACTGGTATCCTCTTACATAGGCTTGAAGTTTGGGTAGAGGAAAAAAGATTACTTAACGAGTTTCAAGCAGGCTTTCGTGCAGGTTATTCAACGATTGATCACCTCTTTACTGTTCAAAACATAGTTGATTCTAATCTTGAAAACAGAAAAAAATTGTATGCTATATTTATTGATTTTAAAGCGGCTTTTGATAGTACCTATAGATCGGAGATCACTTTTTTATAAATTAAGTATGCTAGGAATTTCATCGAAAGTTCTAAATGTTTTAAAGAATATGTATGAAAATACTTTGTCGGCAGTTTGGGATGGTGAGAAAATGTCAGGATGGTTCCAAACTTTAAGTGGGGTCCGGCAAGGATGCTTATTGTCTCCTTTGCTATTTGCATTATATATAAATGATATAGTGGATGCCTTGCCAAACGGAATTCGAGTCACAGGACTAACAATAAAATGTTTGTTATATGCCGACGACTTTTTATTGTTAGCTGACACACCGGAAAGCCTACAGCTTATGATAAACAAACTAAGTACCTATATATTGTAAAAGGTGGAATTTGGTGATAAATACGGCAAAGTCTATAAGGTAATGATTTTCAAACCAGGTAGAGGTAGGCATTGTAGGAATGAAAAACGGGTCTTAAATGGAGAAAACTTAGAAGTAGTTGATGAATATAACTACCTTGGCATGATAGTCACACCCAACCTTAAACCAAATAAGCACTTTCATTTAAAATTTAAACAATCAATGGCTGCTATAAATTCAACTTGGAAATCCCTGTTTAAAAACAGAAAAGTTGCACATAGCGTTAAGTTCAAAGTATTCGAAGCTGCTTTAAGGTCAATAATGACTTATGGCTCTCAAGTATGGGTGGAAAAATTGCAACGGTTTTTCCTTAAAAAGACTTTTTACATACCACAGACAACTCCCATTATATGATTTTTCTTCAAACCGGACTGCCACCTGTATATCTCTTTACTTAAAGAATGCACTTCGAGTATGTTATGAAAGTTCTTTCATTTAATGACAACCGTCTACCAAAGATTCTTGCAAAACACAGCATACAAACAAAAATCAGCTGGTTTAAAAAATGGAAGGATATATTCTTGTTGTGTAGGATATCTCTGGAATCTTTAGATATTTTTAATGGATCTCTTAAGGAAAAGTTAAAAAACATTCTAGAATTAACAGATGCTCGAATACGATCAGATCTAATAGAGGAAGCCAAGGGGTCATCGCGTCGATCTTTTTACCCAAAACTTGAGTATAATTTGAACGAATTTAATTATTTCACCGATGATTTGAGCTTGTTTGAAATTTAAAATATTTTCCGTGTTAGAGGAGAATTATAGACCTTACTTTAACGACCGGAGAACATTTTGCTCCTTGTGTAACCTGCAAGAGTGCAAGAGCAAGAAACATCCTATCACTTCTTTTCTGTGTGTCCCATTTTAAAAGAATTGATATTTGCATATATTCAAAAAACAATACTAAATGAAGCAGAGTCGATATGTGTTCTAAATGAAGAAAACTGGAAAATCCTCGCCCAATATTGCATTGAAACCATATTGAAACCTTATTCAATAAATTTCCATTTTTGTTTGCGCAATTTATGAAAATTTTAATTAACATTGTAATGGAAATTAACTTATGTAAACCCCATATCGTAGCATATATAATTTAAAATCACTTTTGAATAATATTTTTTTAATTTAAAATAGAAAACTATGTTAATTAAATTAAAGCTTTTTAAAGAATTTTTTTTTTGTAAAATTAAACATGTTAAAAATAAGTTGGCATCTGGCAGACGGTTTAAACCAAGGCCAAATTCTATTCATTATGTTTATAAACATTAATTGTAAACTTTCTATTGTATTCTATTCATTTTTAGACTAAGGTATGGTTGATACCTCGTTAGGATCAAGGTATATATGTATGTTCGTAGAGCAGTGTAAAACACACAAAACACAAACACCGCGTTTTAAAACTAAAGATGAACTATGATATGAATTTTTTTTTTTCAATTTAATTTTACTAATGTATTCTTTTTTCAAAAACAAAAATGATGACGATGAGGATATGATTTGGAAACCTAGGAACGTTTCCGGATATTCCAAAATGAATTTCTGAATACATAATGTCCATTGCAAGTGCAACCCTTTTTTCTGCAGCAACAAAATAAAACACATCTTTTCTTCCTTTTAAAAAATCATTTGGAGTAAGTAAGAGAAATCCATTTTCAAGCACTATTATTGTTTTTAATTACAGGCAAGGTTAAGATAAGATAACTTGTTATGCTTCAACAATTTAAAGAATCAGTACTTTTTCATATTAACTTAATTTTGTTTGTTATTAATTTGAGTTCGAAAAATTGCTGAGTGGTGTACACTTTCTGCCCTCTATCTCTGGAACGGATGTGTTTGAATAACATTTTAGAAAATTGCATTCCTAACAATTTAACTAAAGATGTAAACGATATAAAGCGATTTTCGCGACTTTTGGAGGTCCATAACCTACGACGTGGACACGAGATTCTATAACACCAAAAGGAAACCCTATGTATTAAAACGACTTTTCAAACATTTTATTATGTAAATAGTTCTTTCCAAAAAGGGTTTCCAATACACGTTTTATTCGGAATAGATCGCTGTTTGATCACAAGTCATTTTTGAAGCTTTTATCTTGTGACACTAGACAAGTAAATATTATATGCTATTATTTTTAAAATCTATTACAAAAATGGTGAACATTTTGCAGCAACAGTTCAAAAATAAAAACAACTTTTGAGTTGTTTGCAAAGCACCTTTTTCCTATTGGAAAAGTGTGGGTTATTGGGACACGTTAGTAATGGTCGAAATCATGTGCGTCACTCACGAACAACTGAGAATGTTGAACGAAATCCCTCTTTTTTGTATAAGCTGTACTATCACCAGCTGATTAACATTTCAGCTTGTTGGGTCGAAGATTGATTCAATCAAATGTCAGCTTCAAAAAATCGGATATCATTCATATCTACTCATTTTGTAATGAGCACGAACCTAAAGTTATTATTTCCATGATAATTTTAACTGGAATAAGTGTTAGACAATATATTAAAAAGCTTCTGAAAAACCTTTTAATGGATAGATATCATTTACACTAAATGCCACCTATCCTACATTTCTGCCCCCAAAAAAAAGAGGCTTTCTCTTCATCAAACGTACACGAAACAAAACAAAAATCCCAGCTATGTTCATATGTGAATTTTTAAGACACAAAGTACTTAGCCACAGGCATTTTACGACTTTAAGAGCTTGGATATATGAAGGTACCTGCTACCTAAAGTCGAAGTCGGTAATAAAAAAAACCTGCCTTGCATGCGATATTATAACACCACCGAACCGACATAGCACCACCAACAGCGACAGAGTATAAAATTTCAATGTTTATCTGCCATAAAACCCACCATCATGACGACGACAACGATGACGGCGACAAAAACACAACTTCCAATTCTGAATTCAGAACATCAAAACACTCTGTAACTCTCTGAACACTTCGTTTCTGTGGAACTCTCTCTCTACGTCTATTATAACTGACTGAAACTGGCCAACTTGCATAAAAGTGGACGGACGTCACAAAGTTACGGTGGTGATTTGCATACCTACGACATGGCCATTGAAGTCCTTATGTCCTGATGTTGCTATAGTAAAAGATACCTCTTTTCGAGAGTGTCCAAAGTCCATATCTTTGCTGTATCATTCATATCCATATACGAGTACGAGTACGAGCACTCCCAACGAAAAACATCATGAATGACCGACAATTATGTTTCGTTCCGAACATTAAAGTGCAGCCATTTCGGAGTTGAAAATAGCCCCGGAACGCAAATTAAATTAAAAAACATTAAACCCAAGCTGAGGCTTTGGCTCTGTTTGTTTCCCCAATTCTCCCAGCCCGGCCGGACGGGTTATTACTTTGAATGGTTTTTGAGCACTTTCCAAAAATGATGCTTAACCAATATTGTAGTACAAAACCATGGCATACAATGTGTGAAGTTATATGGACCGACGATGGTTGGATGAAACAAGTTGTAAGCAAATGTCCTTTTGTGTTGTTACATTTTATTTTATTTGTTGCTATTTTCAACCCATGCCATTCCATACAAAACCTCCTCCTGCTAAAATTTTACCTAGTTATGGATGACCTGGCCATGATGGCTATACTGGAGTACGTAAGTAGTTAGGAAGTCCTTCGCCAGGATCAGGATGCGAGTATCAGTATATTGTTTAAAATAATTCAGACTATCATTAAGCGGTTGGTTAGCAGTACTTATGGAGCTTGTCATGTACTTCATGTCAATCTGCTGGAGAAAATGGGAATATGGTTGGCCTGTAAGAGCATTCGACAAATAGTCAAAAAATTAATGGCATTTCCATTGGATCGAAAATACAGGATACATCAAAAACACAACATGTTGGAAAATGCGAATTGCTGCGAAAATAATAATTTTTAAGTAGCTGTCTGACAAGGTCGTTAAAATAATGTTAAATATGAGAACATTGGATATAGGTTGTAGGTGTATATTTTATGTTATTACTTTTATAACCGTATAAATACAATTTTTTAATGACTCAAAAATCATTTGCAAACCGGCGCAACGTTTGATGCAGAGACTTTTGTGTTTTTGTCCAAAATCGATATTGACATGGGAAACAAAAACCAGCAAATGAAATTGCCACTGATAGAAATATGTTTACAAGATAATATGAAAATAAAAAATACAACGAAAATGCTTAAATTCAACTCGAATTGTCGAATTGGACGAAATTTCAGCAGTACTTTTAAAAAACACAGGTCATCCTTTTTGAAACTCACAAGTCCAATTTATTAGTGGGAACTGCGAAGTTTAAAATATTAAGTGCGAAGTTAAAAGTTATATGTTTATAAAACGATTATTTCTTATTGTGTCCTTAAAAATAAGTTACCAGATTTTTGAAATCTATTTTTTTTAAGTATTTGAAATTTTTGACGAAATTAGATATTTTTGTAACATTTATTTTTTGATACAACAATGTGTATGTGTCAGAGTATTTGAACTTATAAGAACTGTATTTTATTTTCAAAAAAAAAGAGATTATGTTAAAAAAATCATTGGATGTTTATTTCATTGTAAGGAAGAAGGCGTTGCTTAAATAATGAGAAAAAAAAGGCTTGGATGCGACCCACACTGATAACTTCCCATCCCGTCTGTCGATTTGTTTTGCTTAAAAGATTTGTAGGTTTACGCGTTTTGTTAAAAAAGTTGTCAGTTGAATTATTCTTAAAAAATTTTAAAATTACCAACAATATTTTGCATTTGATGAAATATGTAGTTTGATTTCAAAATCTATTTTTGCTAACGAGATTTTTACAAATGTAAGTAACATTTCTTAAAAGTTTTTATTTCTTA
Source organism: Eupeodes latifasciatus (assembly GCA_920104205.1). Lineage (NCBI taxonomy): Eukaryota > Metazoa > Arthropoda > Insecta > Diptera > Syrphidae > Eupeodes > Eupeodes latifasciatus. The sequence continues at coordinate 46,383,560 of OV049924.1, read as the reverse complement.
TAGAAACAAATACAAATTGAATGAATGAAATTAATTTGAAGTTAATATCTTCTAATATTCACGAGATATCGAGAACCGAACATCAATTTTTACCAAATTTCTTCTGATTACAGAGTTCATGTGAACTTTTCTCGAAATTTTTTAAGTCGGTTTATGTTCAACATTCCGAATTAAAGCTTCATCAAACAGAAAATGTATGCATTAACAATGCTAATATCTCAAAACTTCATTTCTTTGAGTCTGACATTCTTAATGGTATCTCAAAATTAAAATCTAGCTCAAATCCTGGTCCAGATGGAATTCCATCTCTGGTTCTGAAGCAATGTCAATTTACATTTGTGTTCCCACTACTAATAATTTTTAATAAATCTCTCTGTACTGGCGAATTTCTTGATGAGTGGAAGTTCTCATATATAAGTCCTATTTACAAAGCTGGTCCAAAAAATCTTTTAACAAATTACCGCGCTATAGCTAAGCTCTCTGCAATACCTAAATTATTTGAGCTTATAGTAAAAAATCGTTTGTATTTTAGTATAAAAGAGCATATTTGCGTTGAACAACATGGGTTTATGTCAGGCAAGTCTACTTCAACAAATCTCATGCTTTATTGTAAATATGTCGTCGATTCATTAGAATTTGGTTATCAGGTAGATACTATCTACACAGACTTTATAAAAGCATTTGATTCTATTTGTCATGAAATTCTTCTAGCTGAACTTCGAGCTTTTGGCCAGAGAGAAAAAACTAAATGAGAGAACCAAATTTCCTCGTCTCCGTGTCTTCGAAACCTCTTACTCTCATTTTTTATAGCGTGTTGAATTCGTATCGGTGTATACATGTTTTCACCTCGGAGAAGAGTACACAAAAAAAACATCATTTCCGGGAAATGCGACATTTTTCATTTTTGTTTATTGATAGCCAAGAAGGCTATGTTTTTTAAAGTCTCATTATAATATTTGTAATTCTCATGAATTTTTTTTTAATTTTGCTAACATCTTGTCGTTTTTATATCTACAAAAATACTCCTATAACTCAAATTAATTCTAGCAAAACATTTTTGTTTGTTAATAAATAACGGAAGAAGTTATACCGGTAGTTCGTGGTGAATTTGTTTTTCCCTTCTTTTTCTCTAAGTTACAGATAGATGGCAGTAACAACCAAAACAAGAAAGGATGTGTGCAGAAAGTGTTTAACAAGGTTTAGGCTTTTTAGATTAGACTTTATTTGTATATATGAACGAGTACATGTTTTTTTATAAATGAATGTTATGTTTATTTCAATAGTAATATCTTAACTATTAACTTAACTACTGTATTATCTAAAATATACTGCATCGAATTATTTTACATTGAATTATAAAAGGCGGAAATAATAAAGTTCTATAGTTTACCGGGAATATTTATATAAAATATCCATATCTTCTGCAATTGCGGCATCAATCGATATTTTCTGGAACTTAGTGTTAACGTAACATTTATTTGTCATGAATTACTTTTTCAACTTTTGTATACACCATAAAAATCAATTATAAAATTTGTACAAAAGTACTTTTCGGCTTATGTAGTTAAGCCTTTAAAAGCAACACACTACCTTAGGGGAAAGCAGTAAGAGTAGCTTATCACCTATTCACAAATCTTATGCAATGAAAATTGGCAACAGAAGTAACAAGTTGACGGTCTTTTTATTTAGTGTCTACTTAAATCACTTATTTTCAGCATTTTGGAAATGTCGTGAGTAATGTAAAGGAAATAAACAACGAGTACACACAAATAAAATAGGAATGGAAAAAAGAGATGAGTATATAAAAATGTTTTCAATGTTCCATGTTTACATTCTGTAACTCTCGTTTTCAATGTTCCTGCAATTCTCGCATCGACAAAATTAAGTCGATAAACTCTGAAAATTGAAACAAATCTGAGTTTTTTTTTGCATCTTTCAACGGTCTGAGCGAAAATTAAACGCATAAACGCAGCTAATAATACAAATAATAGTTGTAGTGCTTTCAGAGTTTTATGTTTCTAGGTCCTAATTCTCATTGGCAAGTTGCACCACCTAATTTATTTTACTTACTTAATGATTAAAACTGGCTTCAAATAACTAACTAATATTTATCTAAATGCGTAATTTAGAATTGTTTCTAAATCTTCATTGTTCTGGCACCTAGCAAGAGTAATTAATTTCACTTCATATTCGAATGACATTACTCTCAAACGAACACAATGAGAGTACCAAAAAGTTGTTCATACACAATTTTGAATTTTCTTTGAACACCTCTGAACAGCTGACTACATCCGCCATTTTTCAAAGGTGGTCGCCATTTTTAAAAGGTGGTGAGCAGAGAGAAAAGAGAGAAAAGTTTTTTCTCTCTCGTGGTGAGTATGTGCACAAACTTGCGTAAGTATTTGTTTCCCACATTTTTTTTATATGGAGTTAATACATATGCAAGTTGGTGGCCAAATCACAGCTTGTAGGCAAAAAGAGAGCAACCGTTGGTTCTCTCTATTAGTTCTTTCTCGATGCTTTTGGCATTCACGGATTGCTTCTGAAATGGATTTCCAGCTACCTTTATAAATAAACACAATGTGTGAAATTGGGAAAATTCTTCTCTAATATCATACAAGCTTCATCAGGAGTTCCTCAAGGTAGTCATCTAGGACCACTTCTTTTCAATATATTTGTTAATGATATCCCCTCTCTTCTTAAAAATGCATCTTGTTTGATGTACGCTGATGACATGAAAATGTTTCTTTGTATCAAAAATAGAATTGATCAGCAAAATCTTCAAAATGATTTAAATGTTTTATCTGATTGGTGTGATAGGAATATCCTTCCATTAAATATCGCAAAATGTAATGTGTTTACGGCATATCGTATTTTAGTTCCAACGATCCACAACTACCATATGTTCAACCAGGTTCTTGATCGCAAATCTGAGATTCGTGATCTTGGAGTCATTTTTGAAGTTGTCTTTTCGTTACATATAGATTATGTAATTGCAAGGGCTAATTCAATGCTTGGTTTCGTCAAGCGAAACTGCAACGAGTTTTCTAACCCTTATGCTCTGAAATCAGTGTACATGTCATTAGTTCGTCCGATCCTTGAGTATTGTTCAATTGTTTGGTGTCCTTCTACTTCCATTGGGATAACTCGTATTGAAAGAGTTCAAAAGGCTTTCATAAGATTTGTTGTTAGGCAACTGAAATGGAGAATTGATACTCCTTCATATCCGTCAAGATATGCTTTGATTGGACTTGATTCCTTACAAAAAAGGCGTTCTGTTCAATGTGTACTGTTTGTCCATGATGTATTTTCATACCGTATCAAATGCCCACAAATCATTTATAATTTTGAAATCTATATTCCGGCGAGAAGATTGCGTCTTCGTCATTTCTTTAACAATCCTAAACATAGATGTAATTATGGTTGTAACGAACCATTTTCTAATGCATAAAATTTTTCAACACTATATTTAATGAACTTGATCTTTCTACAAACAGATGTGAATTTTAAATCCAATTGCAAAGCATATTATAAATTAGCTTTAAGTATTTAATTATATTTGTATGTCAAAATTGTTAGTAATCTGTAAGATTTATATCCGTAGATGAATAAATAAATAAATAAATTTGCTTCCTATTTTTTGTAGATTTTATTTTTTTATGAAAAAACAGACTGTTGGATTTTTATAAAAAAATTACTGAATATCGAAAACAACCTTTGATATAAAATAAGTTTGAAGCCAATATTTTTAATTTTTGAAAAGATATTTGAGTTCAAAATCAATGTTTACGAACTTTTATTAATGCTTTTTTTAGGTTTTTGTTTTTTGTTAAGAAATTGTCAATTCGATTTTTTTTCAAAATTGTATCAAATATTGACAACAATATTTTTTATAAGTTAAAATTAGTTTGAAGCCAATTTTTTTAATTTTTAAAAAGATATTTGAGTTGAAAATCAATTGCTACCAACTTCTATTAATTTTGTTTTTAGGTTTTTATTTTTTGTAAAGAAAAACTTTCAATTCAATTTTTCTCAAAATTTTACTGAATGTTAACAACAACATTTTTTAAAAGATAAAATTAGGTTAAAGCCAATAGCTCAAATTTTTAAAAGATATTTGAGTCGAAAATCAATTTTTACCAACTTTTGTTAATTTTTTTTAGGTTTTTAATTTTTTGAAAAATAAAACTGTCGATTCCATTTTTCTCAAAATTTTACCAGATGTTGAAAACGTTGTTCTTTGTTGCACATTTTTTGTTCGTAAAATCTTCGAGGTGACAAATATTTTTTCAGTTTTTTTTTTCATTTATAAAAAAAAAACGTTAATTGGAATTTTTTCCAAAAATATATTTGTTTGGTATCAAGTTACATTAATTAATATAAAATTTAATTTAAATCTCTAGCGTTTTTGGTTCGTGAGATATTTAGGGTTAACCAAAAGTCATTTGAGAATACGCCTAGCCGCGTGGCGTGCTTTCCTATTAGACAGAGCCCAGTTATGACACCGATTAACGAGCTTTTATGCGATCTGCTTAAAAATTTGAGCGCCTTAAATCTAGTGTAGGCCAGATGTTTGTTGTGACCTGGCACACAATATTTTACATGCAGCGATTGGTATGCCAGCATTAGCCAGACGTAGTAGAATACAGGGCTGCCGAAGTGAGTACTAAGGGAGTATTTGTACTCCCCTAGCATTCATTGTACTCCCGTACTCCCCCCATTTTGATTGTACTCCCCTCGAAAATGTTCAAAACTTTTTCAAAAATTAATTAATAATTGTGTTAATAAAAAAATTAAGTGTCATCAACGATTGCAACTGATTCGTTCAAAGCTTAAAAACACTGAATGTTTTGATTTTGTAGTAGCTTAAACTGGAAGAAATGTCATACTTCACTTCTGTCAGTTGTCACTCCTTGTCAGTTGCATAAAAGAAATAAATTGTCTATTGTTGTCTGGGAAATTTACAATCAAAATTATTTCACAAAGCGTAAGATCTAAGATGATTCAAGATGGAAAAGTTAGTAAGCAATACAAAAAAAATTGTTTTCATTATTTTATCAAACAAATCCTATTTGTCAAAATAAAGATACCTAATTAAATATAAAAAGAATTCTCCTGCGACGCTTCCTACAGTGGAAAGTTCATGTGCATCATCAACGTCGGCGCGGCTGGCGGTGCCGCGCTGCAGAAACAGAAACTGTTTGTCTATTGCCACAGTCAATGACATTTTAATGACAGTCACTTATTCAAAATTGCCATGCATCGCAATTGGTTCCTTCAAAAGATCTCTTATGTAATTATTGCAAATAGGTCATATTTATAAAAAAAAATGTCACACTGTAAAAATCGAAAGTCTGATTATATGTATTTTATTTTTTCACATTTAATATGAGTTAAGTTACTTTTATTTAATAAATGTTATTTTTTATTAGTTAAAGTTACTTATATATTGTTAAGTTTTTTTTTGTTAAATTAAACATGAGTTCATGAACCTTTGTATGTGTATTTGAAATGAAATACAAATAAAAAAAAAGAAATTAATAATTTTTGATATTAAGAGTATTTCTTTTTTTTTGAGTACTCCCCAGAAACACGAAATACTCCCCTCTAATCCTCTGCAATACTCCCTTCTGAATTTTCAAAACGGCAGCCCTGAGTAGAATAGGTAGAGACTATCAGAGAAGCCTGACTATCTGAGAAAATACGATTATCAGATGTTAATATCGGGAGCGGGTCGAAATGCTGTATTTTAAAATACTGTATGGTTAAAATTCTGTATTGTAGGTACTGTATGATACTGTATATTCATAATACTGTATGGTTAATATACTGTATCTCAAAATGCTGTGTTGTCGAAATACTGTATCTGATAATATTGTATCGGGAGCGGCTCGAAATGCTGTATTTTAAAATACTGTATGGTTAAAATTCTGTATCATACTGTATGATACTGTATATTCATAATACTGTATGGTTAATATACTGTATCTCAAAATGCTGTGTTGTCAAAATACTGTATCTGATAATACTGTATCTCAAAATTCTTCTTTTTAAAATGCTGTATGAGCAAAACATTACCTAAAAATACTGTATTTTTGCAAAATTCCGCTCTTAAGCTTCCATTAGGTATAGAGAACAACAAAAGCAGAACTCGATTTATGTATGTATGTACATTATATCATTTATTGCAACTCCAAATTCCACTTGATTCTTAAATTTGCATTAGCTTTTAATTAGCAACGAAATGAACGAACACGTGGAAGTTTTGACAGATCAATAAGTTCGGTGTAATTGTTTATGGAATTGTTGATTGTGGTAACAGCAATTCATATACAACTGTGAGAGAAATAACAATTAATGAGAAGAAAATGGGAAGACGAAAATACCATTTTTTTTTTTTAAATTAATTCAAAGACTTATGAATTATCATATGTTATTGTTCAAGGGAAGTATATTAGAACATTATGCCAATGAAAAAATATTATGATGTATTCTTTATAAAAGTAATCTGTTTTTAAAATTATGTATTTCAACATGCTGTAAATAAGCTGACAAATACAAATCGTTTTGATAATGTAAAAAAGTGCGCACTTTTTTACATTATCAAAACGATTTGTATTTGTCAGCCTATTTACAGCATTTTAAAATACAGAATTTTGGTATACAGAATTTTAAGATACAGAATTTTGAGCTACAGTATTTTGATCATACAGTATTTTGTACATACATTTTTTTGAAATACAGTATTTTGAGATACAGTATTTTAAATACAGTATTATGATCCATACAGGATTTCGAACCCAACCCTATTGTATCTCAAAATTCTTTTTTCTTAAAATGCTGTATAAGCAAAATATTATCTAAAAATACTGTATTTTTGCCAAATTCCGCTCTTAAGCTTCCATTATAGAGAACAACAACAGCAGAACTTGAAAAAAGTGCGCACTTTTTTACATTATCAAAACGATTTTTATTTGTCTATTTGCCTATTTACAGCATTTTGAAATACAAAATTTTGGTACACAGAATTTTAAGATACAGAATTTTGAGCTACAGTATTTTGATCATACAGTATTTTGTACATACAGTATTTTGAAATACAGTATTTTGAGATACAGTATTTTAAATACAGTATTATGATCCATACAGGATTTCGAACCCAACCCGTTGATATCACGTTTTCCTTAAGCCAGGACAAGACTTCTCTTATCGTCAAAATTTCCACTTCGAACAGGCTACAATGATTGGGAAGGCGAAATGAGAGACTTCATTTCAGTCGTTTAAAGTACACACCTCCACCAACCCCTTCATTTGTTTTTGATCCACCTGTGTAAAAGTGGATTGACTCGTCTTCCATGAATGCCTTAAGGAAGGTAAAGAAACCTGGAAGTTTCAGTCGAATTAAAATTGGGAAATAATGTAGTCTATGTGCTTTGGAATTGAATTTGTACGAATTGGTACGAATTACGAATTGGCTAATGTTGTTGTTAACCCACTACGATGAAGCTTTGAAGCAAATAGCAGAGCGATCCTCTTATATGTACATAAGCAAGGTTAACGTTGGACTTTATTTAGTTTGTCGCGGTTTATAGTTTTCTTTAAAGCAATCGGTCTGATTACCGATGTGTATAACAAATGCGTAACTTAGCGATAATTAACCTCGTCTGAGAATTTTAATTGGATACCTTTAATAAAGAAAGGGTTACTTAGTTACTTACTTAAGGTGGGGCTACAGTCCTGTGTGAATTTGGGCCTCACCCAACAAAATTCTCCATCTAGCCCGGTCCCTAGCTAGATGCCTCCAGTTTCGCGCTTCAAGTTGGGTGGGGTCACTTTCCACTTGTGTGCGCTACCTGATTCGCGGTTTTTCTCTACTGCGCTGTCCTGTTGGTTTCCATGCGCTCTATGTGACCCAGCCATCTTAGGCTAAGCCTACGTCGCTGTACAGCTCATATACAGCTCGTCGTTCCATCTTCTCCTCCACTCCCCTTCGATGCATACGGGACCAGAGATCACACTAAGAACTTTTCGCTCGAAACGACCCAAGATGCTTTCCTCCGCTTTTGTCATAGTCCATGCTTCTGCACCGTATAGCAGGACGGGGTTGATGAGGGTGTTATATAGCTACACTTTGATCCCTCGAGAAAGGGCTTTGCTATTCAATTGCTTTCTTAGCCCAAAGAAACAGTGGTTAGTAAGAGTTCTTCTCTGTTTGATCTCAGCGCTGGTGTTGTTTTTCTGCGTTTATAGCGGAGCCTAGGTAGATGAAGGCCTTGACTACCTCAAAGTTACGTCTGTCGATGGTCACGTTTTGACCGAGACGTCTTGTGTTGACGTGAGAGCTCTGCACTATTTTTTCAAGTACGATGTTAAAAAAATCGCATAACAGCGCATCACCTTGGCTAAAACCTAAAAAAGGAAGGGTTAACAAATGGAATTTCGTATTTCCTCGAAAATAGGACTAAATCGATTTAGTGTGGGTTGATATCCAATCCACTCCTATCAGCCCACAGCATTAGTTTGTCTATGGGATTTTGTGAGAGTTCTTTTAGGGTGCTTTTCTGAGACCGCTATAGCAATGTCATGCATCACTCTGATACCCTCCGCATCCAGAGCAGTTAGCATTTCATTTACCACCAGGTTCCAGAGGAGAGGGGGAATAGAACACCACCTTGCGTTGTCCCTCTATTAACAAATCTTCTAGCAGAAGAGTTGATTAGTTTTGAGTTAATAATTCTGCTAGTTAGCAGAATGAAAATAAATTTACTACCCTCAGAGATATCAGGGATAATGAATACCAACCTAATTTTTACGAACAAAAATTACTTAAAAAACCAATTAATGTTTTTTTTTTTAACGAAGCAAAGTAAAGGACATTAATTATTATCAATAAATGTCGATAAATTGATTACCACTCATGTCCTTATTGTCACTTACACAAACCGCAATTAGAAGTGCATTAAAAAAATACATCATCTCTCTTTTGATAATATTTATATAATTTTCATAAAATAAAATCAAATCTCAAAAGACTTTAGTTCTCTATCATTTTACATTAATTTCGTCGAAGCCATCCAGCTTCTCTATTGGAACATCCCAATCCCAATCCGTACTGGCCCATTAATTTCATTCGCATTCATCACATTCACATATTTTATAAGTTTTATGATTCTTTTGAGAATGAAAAGAATTCTTATATCCGCATCCATATATCCATCCACTCTGTATTATCAGGCTTGACGTCTATGCATACCTATTCCTATTTGAATCTTTAGAGAATCCACCCAGTTCGACTTTATGTCCTTTTTCGGCAGAGTATATTTTGGCGCGGCGCATTACGCAACGACTATTTCTGTCATCATAAATTCTTAATTTATGGGCAATCAATGTGAGCGTATGTCAAACGCATCAAACTCATCAGTTCTGGCACATCAGCCTTTATTGGGAGAGGTATAGAGAGTGAGAGAATAAGCGAGAAGTGTTTCCTATGATTCTGCGATTGTGACGCGGATTGATGCACATCATCTCCGTTTTATCCGTCCGACGTCGCCGTCGTCACTTCGGTCGTCATTTTTGAAACTCTGAACGGAAAGGGAAGTGGAAGTCCCTCCTTAGCATCAGCTTCAGCATCGGATGAAAGGAAAAAAAGATCAACGGATATTTTTGTGCAATTTGATTTCAGCGCAGCGGGGTGTGCTCTGAGTTTGTGGTCCTTTTTCAGGCCCTGCAATTGGATTGGAATTATAATTATATTCATATGTGAGCATCATACATCGTCGTTGCGTCGTCATCGTCCTTTATTCAAAAACTCACCTAATGCCACAGTCATTTTTCTTATGTGATGATTATGTGTGATTTTGATGCTGTCAAATGTGTTTCTATTTTTCTCACCCAAAAAGGTCGTTCAGTTTTATGACAATTTTATTTGTTTTGCAAACAATTTGGAGGCGGCTGGAATTGTGAAAATAATGTATATACAACATAATCATTTCATTTAATTTTTACGCATAACACCGTGTGGCTCGTTTAAGTATACGTCCATATGTATATGAATATGTCAGTCCTTTGCTGAGCTCAGCAGTGGTAGCTCTGATAAAGGGGATTTCATTGCGAGATGTAATGGTTACATTATTAAAGAGACTGCATGCAAATGAGGTCTTGCATTGAATATCACATCACGGCAGAGCACAGCACCGGGTAACAGTACAACGATATGTGGTATTTCCGTTTTGGAATATCGATGTCATTAGGCTTTAGTATAATTTGTAGTTATGGCAAACTATAAACAAGAAAATTAATGTCGAACATACGCAACCATGATTATCGTGAATTTGTGATGCGATTTTATATACTCGTGCATTTTAGGTAGGAACGGTGATAATTTTTTCGTTTTTATGATAATTCGTTTTGTAATTTGAATCACACAAAATGGTACAACTTTGAATTGTATATTCAACGAAATTGCATTAGAAAATTATTTGAACTATTCTCGAAAGCCTTTATTTGGTAACATGTAGTATGGAATGTTTTATAAGGTAAAATATGTAGGTAAAATCATATTTGTAGTTACTAAACAAAAATACAAAGATATTTATAAGAAGTGTGAGATTAGTTTTTGAAAAATTGTTGAAAATAAAAATTTTAATTTCTCTTATAAATAAAGTACACAACTGGGTCGCACGAACTTGCTACTGTATAAAAAGACTGTTTGAAAATAGTACTAATATTTTAAAATTAAAGACCTTACCTATAAAATAGGTTCGCGATTAAAAATCAAAAAAATCTTGATTTATTAATTTTTTCGAAAATCCGTAGAGGAAGTTTTTTTAATTTTTCAATTTTAGTTAAAAAATGTTTTTAGTATGCAGTTATTTAGTAATTTATTTTTTTTTAAATCCAATGAATAAACAATAACATTTTTGATCATCAAATGTTATTAAGACAATATAATAATATATACGTTGTGAGACCCACACTGATAACTTCCCATACCGTCTGTCGATTTGTCTTGCTTAAAACTTTAACAAAATATCCATAACAATATTTTGTGTGGGATAAATAATAAATAATTGTTCTTCTAAGAATCGAGTCGAAAACAATTTCTTATCAGCATTTTGTGGTATTTGTAGGTTTTTGTGTTTTTTTGAAAAAGTTGTTAGGTAGTTGATTTTTTTTTAAGAAATTAACTTAAAATTACGAAAAACATTTTGCATATTATAATGAAATAGTCTGATTTCAAAATCTATTTATATTAACGAGATTCTTAGTCGAAACCCAATTTTTACCAATAATTTAATAGCATTTATTGAAAGTTTTGATTTCTTGAAGATTTTAATTTGTATTGAAAAACTGGCTGTTGGATTTTTTATAAACATTTTAACGAATGTCGAAAACAATACTTTCTATATAAGATGAAATTAGTTTGAAGCCAATATATTAATTTTTTGAAAAGATAATTGAGTCGCGAAAATCAGTTTTTACCAAATTTTAGTAATGTTTTTTTTTTAGGTTTTTATTTGTTGTGAGAAAAGTGTCAATTCGGTTTTCCTCAAAATTTTACGAAATGTCAAAAACGTTATTTTTCGTTGCTTCCCCCACACAGACATTATAACTTCCTATGAGAATTTAAAAAAATCAATTGGTTCGTTTTCGAGAAAATTTGAATTTTCGATTTTTAACCAAAAAATGTGTACCTATTTTAATTCTTCGAAAAAATAAAAAAAAAACACCTAACGTGAATCAGCTTAAAACCTTATTTTCCACTCAGACTGACAGACACATGGAGTCAGAGGACCCACTATTTTCGACTTTTCTACTATCGTAATGTCATGTTTGATTAAAATCTAGCCATATAGTTACTGTATATAGAAAGTACAAATTTACAAATCATAAAAGAGTTGCATTATATATAACTGAACCGATCGGCCAGTCCACAGGACACTTTATATTTGGGGAATTCAAACAGAATAACAATGAGTTATATGAAATTAACTGCAAAATAAAGATAATGCTTAGTAAATTCCTGTGATGGGCTCGGCACGTAGCACGCATGAGCGAAGAAGAGCCCGTCTCCAAAGTCCTTTGCGATGCAATTTATATTAGAAGACAGTGGGAAAGACCATACCTCCGCTTAAATGATGGCGTAGACCAGAACGCTTTTAACCTTGTGATGTGCAACTGGATGGCGTCGGTTAACAACCGGGGAAGGTGTAGAAGCATGTTGAACGAGTCCGGGATCGGAATTAGGTTGTGGCAACGATGATGAAGTAAGTAAGTAAGTAAACAATAATGTGACAAACATTTGCACGCTTTATTCATCAATATGTTTCCTAGAATTCATTACCTGTTAAGAATAGATATTCGGAAAATTATTTGTATTATTATTATTATTATTATAAACTAGCTGACCCGGCAGACTTCGTACTGCCTCAATCGATAAATAAAAGACCTTAACTTTTGTATAAATTAATTTCAAAACAAACAGAGCGTAAATGGTTCCATGGGACTAATCTTCTTTCGCACTCGTGCAGTTGCAAGAGTACTTAAAGACCTTGACATACACAAATCCGCTGGCCCGGATAGTATCTCCCCAATTGTTCTGAAGAGGTGTTCTTCAACGCTGGCAAAACCACTGCGTAAACTTTTCCATCTTTCCTACTCTACACTTCTACAGGTCTCTTTCCGAGCGGATGGAAAATAGCATTTGTTCAGCCTGTCCCTAAAAAAGGCGAACCCTCCTCCCCCCAACTATCGTCCAATAGCACTAACGTCCCTTCTTTCCAAGGTCATGGAAACGCTGATTAATTATCAGCTTAAGAAATATCTTGAAGAACGGAAACTTCTTAATGACCGACAGTATGGCTTTCGTAGCAATAGGTCTACTGGTGATCTCATGGTTTATCTCACCGAACAGTGAAACAAATCTTTACATCGTTTTGGAGAAAGTAAGATAATAAATTGCACTTGATATTTCAAAAGCATTTGATAGAGTTTGGCATCAAGCTCTCTTATCGAGAATGCGTGCTTTTGGTATTGATGAATCTCTTCTTCGTTGGATTAGAAATTACCTTTCTAACCGTTCAATACAAGTTGTATTGGATGGTTTCAAGTCTAAAATTCACAAAATAAATGCTGGTGTTCCCCAGGGCTCCGTTTTGTCTCCGACTCTCTTTCTTATATTCATAAATGATCTTCTGTCTGCCACTTCTAATCCATTAAACTGTTTCGCCGACGACAGTACTCTCAGCTTTTCATATTCGTTTCTAGATTCACATCCTTGTCCTTCGGATGTGGAACTTCAACGGCAGCGTATGATAAGCTCATTAAATTCTGATCTTGACAGCATTGTTCAATGGGGAATCAAAAATCGTGTGGAATTTAATGCTTCGAAAACTCAATGCTGTCTCCTGTCGTTAAAGCGTAACTTACACCCGATGCCGCTTTCTATGAGTGGCACTTGCATCCAGGAAACTAATCAACTGTCAGTACTCGGTATGTGTATCACAGATCACCTGTTATGGAATGATCACATATTTGACATTGCCAAAAATGCTGCCAGGTGCTTAGGATTTCTCCGACAGTGCAAGAAATTGTTCACCCCTTCTGATCTGGCTGTAATTTACAAAGCCTTTATCCGTCCAAAGCTTAAATATAATTCACATATCTGGGCAGGTGCCCCTAAAACAAGTTTAAATCTCTTGGATAGAATTCAAAAAAGGGCTTTAAAAATGATAGGCGAATTTGCCAGTTGTATTCCACCCTTTAAACGATTCAGCCGTAATACTCGCACTTCCAGGAATGCTCATCAGTTTACCCTTGAGCTCAATTTCGGGCGTACTGTCAAGTATAGAGAGTCTTTCTTAAATCGCACATAGAGAATGTGGAACGCTTTGTCCAACTCTGTTTTTCCCTCCCATTTTGATGTTCAGAACTTTAAGACCAATATGCACCGGTATCTCCTCTTAAATCCTACCCTATTTTCCTAACGCTCGCACTGTGTTTAAATATAAACATATAAAGGGTATAAAAAAAAAAACGTATTGAATAAAAAAACATTTTTTTAATTATTATTATTTTCGACACATCATAATGCTTACTTAACCCTCTACTGCATGCATTATGACCCACTTAAAAAAAAAATTTTTTACTGAATTTACTTTTAATACATCTTGGTTAAATTTTTATAAAAAAAAATTTCGAAAAAGTAAGTAAATTTTCAAAAAAAAAAAAATTGCCATATATGGCGTTGTATGAAGTCACTGATTTTTCTACAAAAAAAGTCCTTGCCATATATGGCGTTTTATGCAGTAAAGATATTTCTTACAAATAATTAAGTTTATGTTTACTTAAAAACAGAGTATTCCTGAAATACTGCCTATTTATAAGGTTTAAATTTTTATTAACAAACACACATTGTTATGATACAGTTTGTTAATCAATTTAAAGCTTTCTCATAAACTATATTATTTTTTGTTTTGTTTAGTGGTGCGTAACGAAGATCTTTCAATGTTCTGTTCAGCGCCTCCAGTGACCTCTTATGGGACATTGTGCATTCATCCCAAACAATTAATTTGCATACCTGTAGGATTTTGGCCATTGCGCTACTTTTGGCGATGTTGCAAATTGGTGTTTCGGTGATTTGCATGTTTAATGGTAATTTCAAGGCAGAATGCGCACTTCGTCCGCCTTCTAGCAGAGTCGCAGCTATTCCAGATGAAGCCAACGCTAGAGCAACATCATTTCGCGATCTGATCCTCGCCAATAGCAATGAAATTAAGAACGTTTTTCTGGTTCCTCTGGGTTAATAAAAGTGAGAAAATTTCTCGTCGCTCACTTAACAGTAAAGTGTCACTATCACAAAATATCAAAAAAAAAAAAAAAAAAAGAGCACACTACTTGCAATGTCACTATCACAAAGTATCACAAAAGTAAAGAAAGTTCTCGCGCACGTAGCGGTAATCGTCACTCACAAAGATAGAAGGATGCACTCATAGAATATCGTAACCATGATCGTAACACAATATCGTCAACCGTAATACTTTTTTCCGTATTTTTGTTTTTTTTATTTATTTTTTTGTTTGTGACAAAACTTAAGATTTATCAAACTTACAAAAATAATCTGATACAGTTACAACTGAAGTTAGCTAAAATTAAGTTTCGCGAAGCCGACCAAATTAATTGGAAATCAGTACTATAATAGTTTATTACATTTTTTGTCGCGTTCGCGATTCACTTTTGTTTATTTTCGGAACGCGACATTAGATCCTCCAAAGCGCACGTGAAGACTATTTTCATAGATATGATTGACTCTTTGACGTTAGGAACACGCCTAAATTGCGTAGACAACAGTGAGTGATTATAATTTAATATGAACTTTATTGAATAGCAATAAAGTTCCAATTGACTCTATAAAACGTTTGTATGGGAAATAGAAAAGGGCTGTTTTTAGGGTTTTTCCCGGAAATTATTCGATTTTGTCTCGCCTTTTAAACCTTCTCTAGACCTCCACGAACATTTCAAGACTAAGATCAGATAAATCCATTCAGCCGTTCTAGAGTTTAAGTGAGACTAACGAACAGCAACTCATTTTTATATATATAGACTAGCTGACCCTGCAGACTTCATACTGCCTCAATCGATAAATAAAAGACCTAAACTTTTGTATAAATTAATTTCAAAACAAACAAAACGTATGAATAAAAAAGCATTTTTTTAATGAAGCATGAAGTTTTATTATTATTTTCGACACATCATGTTGCTTACTTAAAAAAACAGAGTTTGCCTGAAATACTGGCTATTTATAAGGTTTAAATTTTTATTAACAGACACACACTGTTATGATACAGTTTGTTAATCAATTTAAAGCTTTCTCATAAACTATATTTTTTGTTTTGTTTTGTGGTGCGTAAATAAACAAAGAAGACGGTTTTCCGACGCGCGAACACGCGACGTATAATTGTCCATGCGTGAAACAGGGAAACTCCAAGTTGATTCCGCAAACTTCTAAAGACTGTCCTTGCGATTTATTTATTGTCATCGCAAAGGCCAGGCGTACTGGAAATTGTAAGCGTTTAAAATCGAATGGTAAATCCGTTGGAATCATCGGTATTCGAGGGATCAAGACATCCTCTCCTTTGTATTTTCCTTTTATGATTGTTGCCTCAATGACGTTATTCATCATCTTTTTCACAGCCGGTTGATTAATGTTACGCAGCATGATGACAACTGATCCTACTTTTAACTGCAAATTGTGAGGTGGTAATCCAGGCAATTCCAGTGAATTTAAAAACTCCGTGGGATAGTTGACTACGTCATCCTGGCTCATAACGGTGTCGATTGATTTAAAGGAAACCAACTGTCCTGGAAGAAAATTCTGAATGGTCGCATTGAGATCCTCGACATCTTTATTTTTCGCTGCCAATATTGCTCGTTCACCCAGCCAATTATGGTTTCTCAATGCATTAGCATAAAGACGTTGAACGCGTTGCTCTGAATTCTCATTTGCTCGTGAACATGCAACTTGATCTATTAAATTTGCATTATCCGTTGAGTGTTCTTCAATTGATCTATTTAACCGACGATCATGGACTAATTGGGCGTTTATTTTCCTTAAATCTCGAAACAGTCATTATCCGTTGAGTGTTCTTCAATTGATCTGAAACATTTTTTTAATTTGATCGCAGCGCTAACTGTCGGGACAGACTTGATAAAATTTGGTCACGCAGTTGTTGAGATGCTTGTTACATATAACTGCTAGATAGCGCTTTTATAGAAAGCTTACATCGCGCCATAGACCCTTAAGGTGCAACGGTGCGCGTTCCCAATAGCACTTTGCCGCTAGATGGAGCTAGGGGCGTAAAATCGTTTTTTTTTTATTTTTTAAAACCTTTTAAAATTGAATATTATTTAATATTTGACACTGCGATGGTAGCGTTGTCTGTCGGATCCAATGTAAAACATTCCAAAATGTGAATCTAAACCATTCTCAGATCCCCTTGAACACACAGAAAAATTTTTTATCAAAATCGGTCCAGTCGTTAAAGAGAAGTTCAGTGACATACACACTCACAGAAGAATTATATATATTAAGATAGATAGATAGATGAAGTTGAGTTTGAACGGCATCCATTATGTTGTCCTTGAGGGCGCCAGTGGTTTGGGTCTTATTCAAGAAAAAGTCTTAAGCACACGATCTTGGTGGCCAATTCACTTCGCCTCGGACTCATATTAATATACTATAAAATTGCTCGCGCAGAATATCAATTGTGTCGTGTCTTGAGCTGTGCCGCACGTAGCGCCATCCTGTTGAAAGAATAAACCTACGATGTCCAGTGGCGTCTTTAGACATGAGCCCGGTGGGCCAGGGCCCAGGGCCCCGCAATTATTTGGCCCCCAAATCCACCAACTCAAAATGAATAAAATAATGTTAGTAGACAGTAACAGAAAAACAAGTTTCATTTTACTCTCCGTTCCGTTGAAATTCTCCTCCTCAACATCTTAAACTTCTGGCAATGTGTAATCATACTCGTACACCTGAACACGCTGTCAAAATTAATTTAACAACTCTGCTTTCGTTCTACTCTACAGTTCTGCACACATGTTGGCTTTTCAACTCACTCCATAAACAAACACAAAGTTGTCCCATGATGAGTTTTACCTTGATGAGTCGGATAGAACAATTTTGTTTCCTTTCCTCTTTCTTCCTCTCTGTCCAATGGAAGGAATAAAAACTATGTTTCTTTGTCATTCATAAATAATCTAAAGGATAATTTTCATAAATTTGAAGCGTGTGCCGAAATTGAGAATCCGGATGCTAATTATAAAGACTTAATGCAACGAAAAATAGTACGAAGTTCGCGTGCCACATATTTTGGTCCGTCCAGCTAATTGGGAAAGAAAAGTTTAAAATATCAACTTTTTTATCCAATTATTGACACTATTACTTTGCAATTAAAAATACGATACAATTGCTATCAAGAAATTAATGCATTGTTTGGCTTTTTTTATCGATTGCAATATTTGACTTCAGTGGAGTTGTAAAATTCTTGCCAACAGTTTTCAAAAAAATACCATAGAGATGTTAATGCAGAAGAACTTGAGTTAGAATGCCTGCACCTCGTACAATATTTAAAAGAATTCAATAAAGATGTAAATGAAGATTTTTTTTTTTTTTTTTTCATTTTATTGAGACATATTACAATATCAAAACGTCGCCCTAGTATTGAAGTGCCGTATACGTCATTTTTACATTTTTGAGAAATCGCTTTTGAATGTTTGGAGGTCTGTTACGAAAAAACTAACCGCTGACTTTTTTTGATTTTTTTATATTATATATAGAGGAGAATTCTCTTTCATATACATGTTATTCATCATCTGTTAGTCTTTAAGTTTTCAAAATATTTAAATTTTTGTCCAAAATGAGTTTGCCGTATACGCCATCAAAATCAGAAGTTCCTTTCCTCTTCATACACATACGTCAAAAAAAAAATAAGATTCTGTATTCTCACTTTCTAAATTCAAAATTGTTTTTCATAATAAAAGGCACAGTTTAAAACGGAACATACATTTTATTTTAGAATTCATTTTTAACATACAATTTAAAAATATATCACAATATTGTACATAGGTACTTTTAAAAAGTACGTTACAGTTCATATACGAATAGAAAAAGAAAAATCCACTTAAAATTAGTGACTTCAACATTTTTGTACTTTTTCTATATATACCAGAAAAATGGCACTTTGCAATTATTGCAACTTAACAATTAAAAAAATGAAAATTCTTTAATAAATTAATAAATAAATTAATTATGTTTACATAGTTTAAATAAGGCTTCGTAGTATAATTTATCTTCCGAAGACATGAAAGGGAAGAGACTTTTTATATCTTCAAGTTTTTCTTTGGATATGTTTTTAGTTCTTTTCTGAATAACTTGTAAGTCCTGATCAATTAAATTTTTCGGTGTTCCCAAATTGGTTTTGGTCGCTTTTTTAATGATTGAGCACATTTCGTATCTTAAATCCCTCGCATTTCTCTTGAATGAAACTTGAAAAAAATATGGCTTTTCGTATTTAAAAGAGTTTGTTTTGGTGAAGGGCATAGATGCATAGTTCAAGTGGCCTGATTTTGCGGAATATGCTTTAAAATCATCAGCTTGCATTTGAATTAATTTAAGAGATGTTTTTGGATAGTTCATGCTTTTAAGTTGTCGAAATAGTGACAAAGGACTGTGCACTTCAATGTTTTTAAGGTGTTTGTCTATGACACTATGCACAGAGTCTACCTCCTGTATAAGTGAATGGCCGGGAATAGAAAACTTTTAAAGTATTGTTCTTAAGTATTTATACTTTTTTTCGATACTAGGTAAGCCGGTATTCACATACGGCATATGAAAAATAATATATTTTTCGTGACTGTGACGTATGTATAGGGTGATTTTTTTGAGGTTAGGATTTTCATGCATTAGTATTTGACAGATCACGCGGGATTTCAGACATGGTGTCAAAGAGAAAGATGCTCAGTATGCTTTGACATTTCATCATGAATAGACTTACTAACGAGCAACGCTTGCAAATCATTGAATTTTATTACCAAAATCAGTGTTCGGTTCGAAATGTGTTTCGCGCTTTTTTATCGACAAATTTTGTTCAGCGATGAGGCTCATTTCTGGTTGAATGGCTACGTAAATAAGCAAAATTGCCGCATTTGGAGTGAAGAGCAACCAGAAGCCGTTCAAGAACTGCCCATGCATCCCGAAAAATGCACTGTTTGGTGTGGTTTGTACGCTGGTGGAATCATTGGACCGTATTTTTTCAAAGATGCTGTTGGACGCAACGTTACGGTGAATGGCGATCGCTATCGTTCAATGCTAACAAACTTTTTGTTGCCAAAAATGGAAGAACTGAACTTGGTTGACATGTGGTTTCAACAAGATGGCGCTACATGCCACACAGCTCGCGATTCTATGGCCATTTTGAGGGAAAACTTCGGAGAACAATTCATCTCAAGGAATGGACCGGTAAGTTGGCCACCAAGATCATGCGATTTGACGCCTTTAGACTATTTTTTGTGGGGCTACGTCAAATCTAAAGTCTACACAAATAAGCCAGCAACTATTCCAGCTTTGGAAGACAACATTTCCGAAGAAATTCGGGCTATTCCGGCCGAAATGCTCGAAAAAGTTACCCAAAATTGGACTTTCCGAATGGACCACCTAAGACGCAGCCGCGGTCAACATTTAAATAAAATTATCTTCAAAAAGTAAATGTCATGGACCAATCTAACGTTTCAAATAAAGAATCGATGAGATTTTGCAAATTTTATGCGTTTTTTTTTTTTAAATAGTTCTCAAGCTCTTAAAAAATCACCGATATATACGATTTCTAAGCTTTATACTGAAATTTCTATGCACATACGTCAAATCAATACTAAACGATCATTTTATTTTCGATGACTTATGTTCTTAGACAATAAGACGTACGTCAAAACAATTCGCAAACAAATTTTTTCGTAAATTGCATGAAAAATTTGCCGTAAATGCCAAAATTTGGCGTTTACGTCAAAACAGTACTTGAACTTGTTGATTTTGATGGATATACGTCAAAACCATTCTGAATATCTCAGCAACGAAAAGAGATAGACAAAAACGGATAACAGATTTGAAAAGAGCGCCATCGAAAATATAAGACTGCATACCCAGTTCAAAATATGAGTTTTGGCGTATACGGCACTTCAATACTAGGGCGACGAAAATTGTACAGTCTAATTACAGTGGATGAAATTGGGAATACATTTCCAAATGTAGACACTGCCTGTAGAATTTTTGTATCTTTGATGGTTTCAAACTGCAGTGGAGAGCGTTCACTTTCGAAATTGAACCGGATACAAAATTAACTTTAAAGCACAATGCTACAAGGTAGACTAAACAGCTTGTCAATTTTAACAATTGAAAATGAATAACTGCAGGAAATTGAATTTAATGACTTAATTCATGATTTTGCAACTAACAAAGTCAAAAAAGTATGCCTTCAATATTATTTTATTGTATACTTAAACTTACATAAGTATACATATATCTAAAAAAAAAAACGAAATCAAAACAAATATAAAGAAATAAACTTACATAAAATTAAAAAAATATATATAAAAACATTAGAAATCAACCAACCAGTAACGTTATTTGGATGCATTGGCACTACTTTAAATTCGCGTGGATTGCTATCGTTAACTTGACCTGTCACAGACCATAACATGTCAATTTTTGGGACGATAGCAATCCACGCGAATTTAAAGCGGTGCCAATGCATAACGTTTCTGCTTGGCGTGTATTTTGGTCTGAAGGCGTCAACGCTGGTCCGTACTTCTTGTGAGCGATACGAAATTGACTACCTCGGATTCTACTGCACACTTTGACGAACAGCGGCGATGTTTTCGGCATATATTGTTGACGTACGTTTGTTTGTCTTAGCCGATGTAATCCAATTTGATACCCCAACGTTGAATAATAGAAACAATATGGCCGCCAAGAACTGTCAAAAACAACCCGTCCCTATTCTAAAACATTTTAAACGTATATCATTAATAATCTCATCAATGAGGCGAAACAAAATAACTATTGAAAAAATTTCCTTTTTCTTGAAAACCGTTTCTAAAGAGCTCATAGAGCTCGGATAGAAACCAGATATTTCCGCTTCCTGATGTTTTTTATGGAAAACTTAGTTTGTACAAATGTTTAAATTAAATACTTAGATTTGTTTTATATTGAATTTTATTTCATTTAAGTTAGTACGGGGAGCAAAGACTATTATAAAGGGTGTCCCAAAATTAACGCAAGATTTGAATTAAATAGAAAACGCCGTTTTTAGTCTTTTGATAGTTATATTTTTATTGACTCGTAAAGGACATAGGATAGGGTTATGTATGGAATAACACATCGGACAAATGGCCTCCACGGCTTTGCATGCACATGCGCACTCTTTTGTTGAAATTTTCCATGACCATTCTGCATAAATGTGGCTGAATTTCGTTGATGCAGCGTTGAATCTCCTCCTTTAATGCACGGGTGGTTGTGGGCTTGTTGACATAGACTTGTGATTTCAAATAACCCCATAAAAAGAAGTCTTATGTTGTTAAATCACACGATCTAGGAGGCCAATTTTGATCACCGAAACGAGAGAGTACACGACCTGGAAATGTCTCATGCAGTAATTGAATTGTTTCACGGGCTGTATGACATGTGGCACCGTCTTGTTGAAACCACATATTGGACACATCAATATCATCCAATTTTGGCAGAAAGAACTGTGTAATCATGTCGCGATATCGAGCACCAGTAACAGTCACTGCTTGACCAGCATCATTTTCAAAAAAATATGGCCCAATTATGCCTCCAGCCCAAAATCCACACCCACCATACAGTCACGCGTTGTGGATGCATTTGTTTTTCGACAATCACATGTGGGTTCTCCGAACCCCAAATGCGGCAATTTCGGCGATTGACAAAGCCATCAAGATGAAAATGTGCTTCATCGCTTAGGATGATTTTGCTCGAAAAATCAGGATCCATTTGTTGATGTTCAATAATCCATTCAACGAACTCTCTTCTCTGTCCATGGTCATTAGGCTTCAATTGTTGTGTTAATTGAATTTTGTAAGCATGAAGACACAGATCTTTGGTGAGTATACGCTGTAGAGAGGTTCTTGAAATTTGCAATTCTTGTCCACGACGTCGAATTGAGGTTCCTGGATTGTCAGCAACACTCTCACGCACTGCTTCGACATTCACATTTGAAGGGCTTGTTTTTGGACGACCAGTGTGTTTGGCGTCTCCAACGGATCCAGTCTCCATGAATTTTTCAATTAATCTCTTCCCAGTTGACGAAGTTAAAACACTATTCCGACCATATTTTGTATGAAATTTTCGAACTGCAGCCGCCAAGCTTTCACTATTTTTCAAATATTCTTTAATAATGAAGACACGTTGTTCTATCGTGTAACGCTCCATTTTTAATAACCCTATACTGTTAGTTGCCAACACTTCACTGCACAAATGGCGGCAAATTCAAATCTTGCGTTAATTTTGGGACACCCTACATTTGGAACGGGCAGTCTAAGATTTATTAATCTTAAACTTTGTTGAAAACATGTATTGTGCGTTTACGTGCATATCGTATTCTTTCAGGTGCATTTATTAATCGAATATCCCACAAATAGTATCAATCAAAGTACTTAATTTAGTAAAAATTTAGTTTTTGTGTTTAAATTGGTGCAAAATGTAAAAAGGATATAAAAACACCTTGTATGATGCCTCATATAAGTCCTTCAATACTTTTATTGTGAATAGCCCATCAAATATGAAATTCTAAAAACCCCAAATAAACCTTTTTACAAACTTTAACTGTAAATTAAGAAGGTTCGCGACCTGATAATTTTCTGAATCTTCTTGTCGGGTGGTATGACTTGATCTTTAAGAATGTGCATCTAAAACCCGAAAAAGTAAGTTGTAACGATGTATAGTTTTGTGAAAAGCCACAAACCACTTAACTTAACTCCCATTGCAATCCGATTGTAAACTTCAGCTACATAAATCTCTACCGATTTGAAATGGCTTGAATTTGCTTTCAAATTAAAAAAGAAAAATAAAATACAATGTCGACGATTTCCACATAGCGTTACAACATTTTAAAATTTCACTTAACGCTTTTCTTCCCAATATGGATGAGGCAGCAGCAGCAGCGCGTCGTCGTCGGTGGTAATGGTTGAAGTCGCCAAACGACCAACCCTAAAACCACTATACCTATGAATGTCTGCCGACTCGCAAACCTATGACCTGAAATTTCACCAACTTCTGTCTATATCCAAAATACATATGTCATTTGATTTCTCCCTGGGGTGAGCTTAGAAAAAGGACTAAGTAAAGTATTTCTTTTTTTTTTTTGCATATAACACAATTTAAGCTTCTCCCCTATTTTTTGAATACCGCGAGTCTTGCCGAGTGCTAAAAAGTTGTGTTCATCGAATTGGAAATATTTATGGATTCAGACGCCGCCGCTGTTATCGTGGTTCGAAATAAAATGTTTCTAGGTTTCGCATTTCACTTTCATTTCGAAAGTAGTACCTAGTAGTGCAAATTTCTTTTTGAATTATGGCTCCCGCAGAAATTCGACTCAACGTGCTTTGAGTTTCAAAAAAAAGTCTTTTAATTCATAAATTAAAACTTCAGCTACGTGCTCTCACAAATTTCGGTCGAATCTTTGCTCATTTGCGAGTAAACAATCTCATCAGGACATTAATTGATTTTTCTGTAAGAATTTAATTTACTTTATTTCCGCCATCCATTTTGTATTAAAAACAAAAATTATTTAAAAAACAAAACAAAAAGCCCCAAAAAAACAAGAGTTCGACAGAAAAAAAAAAGATTAAATGACATTTGCAAATTAATGACGTGGAGACCCATGAAGCTTAATGTTGATTAAAATGCTTCCACGTCATGTGTCGTTGTCCTGAAAAAAGTATATACCTATGGATTCACAAATTCAAACAATGCTTTGTGCAAAAATAAAAATTGAAACGATTCGCAACCTAAAAATAAAACAAAAACACAAAAACATCAGGAAGCCCCAATAAGGATGACGAAAAAGGCACGAAATGAAAACAAAACAAAAGGACGAAAAAAGTTGGATGCAAAAAAATGAAAAAACTGTTAAATGCGAAAACGCGCTGACATTTTTGTCCTTTTGTTTGACAGGTTTCCTATGCGTTTTCGACTCCCCGATTGACGGCGAGCAACGCCAACGCCTCCTTCACCTTCACCGACCGCCAAAAACCAAAAGGACTTTGTTGTAGATTTGCTCCTAAAGTCATTTATCGACGTCCATATAAAGTCCTCCATCCATAGTCAAAAGAGTCTAGCCTATATGTAGATGGCCAACATGTACATGTCAACATTTTAATTAAAAAAGGATACGGATGTTTGTCGAATTCATATGGGTAAGTGATGGTAATGGTCGGGTATAGTGGTCAGGAGCATTTCGCGGCGAAATATATGTAATGTATGTAGGTATAAAATAAGTGCGAGAAAGAGGGTGCCAAAGTAATGAACTCGTTTCGCTTGAATATAATTCCGAGAGGGGGCTTTCTGCTATTTTTATACTTTCATCATCATCAAGACAGAACGCAGAATAGTAGAGAACCTGAGGACCAAAAAAAAGGGTGGCTTCTTTCATTCTGAAGCTGATGGTGGGAAGGGGGTAAGCTGACCTGACAACAGTGGCAGCTAGATCCATTGTTTGGATCATTTTAATTTTATTTATTGTTTGCCCTTAACAGATGGACTAAGGACGACTGAGCGGTGACATGGCAAAGTGTTGTGTGACGTCGAACACAATAGAACCAAAGATGGGTGCCACAATGACCGTGGTATTCAAATTAGATGAATTGCTTTAGCCGTGTCTGCATTCATTCTCAAACCTTTCCACCTTTTTTCGAACGAACGAATGAGTGACGACAAAAAAAAAAAGTAACGCATTCAGATATTCGACATTTATTGTTTGAAAGCTATTACTCATTCCCTCAGAATATTGTTTGATGATTGTGTGTTCTATTACAGTTCTTCTGAAGTGGCGTTGTTGGAATTGGAAACCGAAAATATAATCAAGAGGGGAGTAATAAAATAGTACTTATCGATGGAGAGTTACAATATTAATTGATATTTGTCCGCTAAGAGACAGTTTGCTTGCACTTTAAGGTCTATACGGTCTCTAAGGGTTCAAACATAAATAAAGGGTAAAAGGCCTGAATTTAAGTTCAATTCTGATTCATTTTCCTACTGCAAAGCTAAACAAAAATCAATTAATTTGAACATTTTTTTTTTTTTTTGAATACCTACCTTTAGTACTCTTTCCAAAAGGGAAGGTCAATGTACTCCAAAAATATTATTGGGTATAGCTATTTTTAAACCATACAAGTAAAATAGCCTTGTACAGGAAACGCTGTCAAAGGTGTAAATTGAACTTAAAATATTATAAGTCAAAGTTTAATTTTGACTTGATAAATTATGAATCAAGTTCAGATTACACCGTTTTAAACTATTTCAGCTGAGTTGTCAATAAGATACAGGAATTTCCAAGTCATATTCAGTGCAATTCGCCATACACGATGGAAAGTAAAAAGAAAATCTTCAGCGTAAGTATACCAATTTGGAACTTAAACCACATATCTGTCTGAAATAAATATAAAGAACGTAGCTACTACTATTGAAATAGATCACAATTCGGTCCTGATCAACTAAATTAGTCGTCACCCAGTATACGTCAACTTATCTTATTAACATACCATCGAAAGTTCTTGTAACCGGCCCAATTCTTCGGAAAGACATTAAAAAGTTAAGCTAATAGCATTTTTACAATATATTAAACAATCATATTTATCTTAACTTTAGAATAAATTGAATCATGGCGAACATTGTTTTTGACATCAAACATTAGTACAAAAAATTCAACTTTTAGTTTTCTTATGAAAAACAAAATTTTATCCAAAATTGGTAAAAATTGTTTTTTGACTAGAATATATTGAAAAAGTTTGTAAGCTGAAGTTTTTATGAAAATCCAAAACTATTAAAATATACTACTAAACTGTTCAAGCGCCTGGAATATCTCGAAATAAAACTGTTTTTGAACGTTTAAGATTGCGAGTGAACCTACAAAAATGTGAGTTTATGAAACCTGAAGTCAAATACTTAGGTCACGTTGTTAGTTCCAAAGGTCAACCTGAAAGCAAGGTAGAAACTATTCGAAAATTGACACATCCAACAAATTTAAAAAAGCTACAATCATTCATGGGTAAGATAAACTTCTACAATATTTTAATTAAAAGTTTTTCCCAAATAGCAGCTCCTCTGAATGAACCTAGAAAACAAGAAGTTTTGTTCCAATAGAAGGCTCTACAGGAAAAGGCATTTCAAAATCTGAAGCAGCAAGTGGTGGATGCAACATACCTTGCTCATTTTCAATCAGATTTTCCTATAATCCTTGCAACAGATTCTTTCTGTTACGGAATAAGTGCGGTGATCTTTTACCTTAACCCAAATGGTACTAAACAAAACAGCCCATAGCCCATGCAAGAAAAACGATTAATGATTCTCAACACAATTATAACCAAATCTTTCTCAATTATTTTTGGTGCAACTAAATGCTTTCTCAATTATTTTTGGTGCAACCAATTTTCGCCAATATTTAAATTGCCGCCATTTCATTTAATATACCAAGACCAACCACAAGTCGTTAATTTTATTGGTCAATCCAACAAAAAATCTTCCTACGATAACAACTTGTCATTTAACACGATGATCGTTAACTCTAATGAATCCAACAAACACGCTAACGCTGAAGCACTTTCGCGTTAACCTGTGAGCCCAGATACAGATTTTAAAGCTTTTGAATAATCTTGCCAGGAAATCACATTTGAAATGACAGAAAAAAATTAATGATTTTCCAATGTTGCTGCAGAAACCCGAAAAGATGCAGTGTTGTACAAAATAAAGCAATGCATAGAATATGGAGGGCCAGAAAAACTACCAGCGGGTGAAAAACATTTTATACTCGTACCGCACTTCAACCGCAGATTTACCCTCCGACATAAAAATGTGCTCAATTTGTGAAGCGTTTACAGTCGATTCTCCTATAAATAATTTCAAAGTTTTGCCGCATACAGAAAAACCATGGGAACGTATCCATATCGATTTTGCTGGTCCATTTTCAAATAAAATGTGGTTAACTTGTGTAGATGTACTTTTTAAATTTACGTTTGCAATTCCACTCACAAATGCAACTTCAAGTAATGCCATCAAAGCTTCTATCAAGAATCCTTGCACTTAAAGGATTACTTGAAGCAATTGTAAGTGACAACACATAAGAGAACTGCACCATTTCATCCATCTTCGAAGGGAGAAGCTGAGCCTTTTGTTAACACTTTTGAAACTAACTTGAGCAAAATCATCGAAGATGGAAAGTGTCTTGATGTGCCTTTTCAAAATATCCTATAATGTACAGAACGCCATCCAATCCTTTATCTGGGATAACTCCAACTAAGATCTTACATGGACGGTTTTAAGAACGATTCTGTCCAAATTAGCACCGAGCAGCAAATTCAACCATCATCGTAGTTCTTTATGTTTGAAGTTCGTTATTTTGCTAAAGGTCCTAAGTGGTATAATGGAACTGTGATGTCACATAATATTAGCTGAAATAAAGCAACCTAATGTTGAAATAGGAAACTTAAATGATAAATTCATACTTTATAGAAAAAATTAAGTCCAAGAACCAAGTCACCTATTTGTATTCCGAGTCCAGAAGCAGTCAAATCCAATCGAGCCCGAAAGCCAGTTGTTCGTTTTCAAACATAAGATAACGGCTTGAGGATGTATAATATTAAAGGGGAGGTTAGAAATCGCAACAACAACAAAATAAGTATATTATTTTTAGAAAAAAAGCTACGTTTTAACACCATTTCTTAAATGTAGATATCAAATGTACCCAAAATAACTCTAACTCTAATAACTCGAAAAATTCTGGTCAAACTTTTTTTTCGTTTTTTTTTTCTTCAAATTTCGTCAAATTTAATGTGTTGAAATAACAACATATTTTTGACGTGACAACGTCTTAAATTAGGTTGCGGCTGGGAGTCACTTATGAAAAAGTATAACGCCCGGTAACGTTACGATGAGTCACCGAACGAGAGAGAGGGCCGCCGAATGCCTTGCGTCTCTCTCCCACTCAACTATGATCGGTCTGCCGCGCGCGCAGCACTAGAGAATTAGGCGCATTGAATCGGCGCATGCTTGTGTCTCTGTCTTTGTCTTTCTCGAACGTTCTTGGCGTTGGAAAAACAAGAAAGCGTCATAATACAAGTTCACACGTGTGGTTAAAGTATCGTCAGCTGTGTCTGTAGTGAAAATGCGGAGTGCTTAGATTCGTCATTTACAACAACTACAACAATAAAGGTAAATAATTGTACACTGATATTTCATTATCGTAAACTATGATTGATTGATTAATTGTTAGATTGACACAAAAGTTAAGAAACTGAGTTTATAGGTTATGTCATACTATTGATGAATGTTGATAGTGTTAAGTAAATTATTAGTTTAAAAAATTTGTGCAATTCTTATTTTCATTCAATTCCTTGTTCCTATTGTGCAATTTAATTATATTCACATCAATAAATATTCTACCGAGAAAAAGACGTTGTCACGTAAAATCTTCGCCCGTAAAACCGACTTTACAGGCAACCATTTTTTAATGCGGTTTTGTTTTATTATGCGGTTCAAATGGTTTTATGATACAATAAGAATTTTGAGATTTTTCTAAAATGGTTACGGGAGCAAAAAGTGATTATTAGGTACCTGCCTCATTTTTAAGGAATAAAGAAAAATACATTATTTGTGCAGTTTATTTTTTTTGTATTGGTTTTCAGAAACCTTTTGTATCTAATTAGTACTTTGTTGGACCTCCTCTTGCTTTTATTACGGCTTTGCATCGCCGTACATTACATTACATTACATTACATTACATTACATTACATTACATTACATTACATTACATTACATTACATTACATTACATTACATTACATTACATTACATTACATTACATTACATTACATTACATTACATTACATTACATTACATTACATTACATTACATTACATTACATTACATTACATTACATTACATTACATTACATTACATTACATTACATTACATTACATTACATTACATTACATTACATTACATTACATTACATTACATTACATTACATTACATTACATTACATTACATTACATTACATTACATTACATTACATTACATTACATTACATTACATTACATTACATTACATTACATTACATTACATTACATTACATTACATTACATTACATTACATTACATTACATTACATTACATTACATTACATTACATTACATTACATTACATTACATTACATTACATTACATTACATTACATTACATTACATTACATTACATTACATTACATTACATTACATTACATTACATTACATACTACTCAGTACATAAATGTACAGAGTAGAGACACAGCACCTTGAGCGACTAAGACAAGACATTAATACAAGACAGAAGGACAGAAGAGAAAGAACAACAGACAGAAAGAACACATGACAACAGATTGCGGTAGGTTTCGAGACGGTCCTCCATCTTTCTACTAACCACGCTCACTGATGCTTGATTTCGGTGATCGATGGGAACCGAAGCTTTATCAGTGACTAGGCCGTTGCCAAGTTTCATTATATACCAAATATTCTCAATTGGATTGAGATCTGGACAATAGGGGGGCCAACTTAGTACATCGATTTTAATTACTTCGAAGTACTTTTTAATCTTAGAAATAAAAAAAAAAATAAAAATATTATTTTTAGTCATAAAAGTTTTAGTTTTTTTAAAGCTTAATATTAGTCAGTCATGGTAAAAATAAAAATGAGTTCATACTTACAACTTTGGCTGTATGACAAGGAGCATTGTCCTGTTGAAAAATGAAACTGCACGTGTCCCCAAAAAGCTCTAGCACCGTGGGCTCTAATAAGGATCCTCCCATCTCCAACATGGAGCTTGAATTTTGATTCGTCCGAAAAAATGGCATTGTTCTACATGTCTTGAGTCCAATTTAGGTGCTCCTGAGCCCATAGCAATCGTTTTTCTTTGACTCTTTCTGGAAAATCCGGCTTCCGTGCTCTAAGTCCAGCTTTCACGAGCTTTTTTCTCACTAAACTTAACGAAATAACTTTGCTTGTAGCTCGACACAGATCGTTTTTAAGGTCCACCGAAGTCCTGAACCGATGCCGACGACTATACAACACCAAAAAACAATCTTCCACTGGCGTCGTCTTTGAACTCCCTGAGCCTTTTTTCCTGCTAGTAGTCCCGTTCTCACGATATTTTTTCAAATTCCATGCCATAGTTTGTTCAGCAATATTCAGTCTCTTAGAAATTTCACGTGTTGTCAAATTGAAACGTGACAGACACAAAATATTGGCTTTACGTTCCGAACTGATTTTTCCCATTTTTTCCACAAAATCACTTCGGTTGGTATTGGACTACTATCACGAGCCAAACGCAGCTGGTTGCGTTAATTCCCGAACAGGTATACGCTATTTTAATTTAAAATTTGAAATAAAACGACAATTTTTCTCTCTAACTGTTCATCAAAAAATATTTGTATTCGAGTTTTAAATAATTCTGGACAAGCGAAGAGTGGGTTGTATTAAGTCAGGTAAAGTGTTCCACATTCTTGCAGTACGGCAAAAAAACAGAACCTCTTTAATTTGACACAGTTATTTCAAAGTTGGATTTTAGGGTAAACTTATTATGTATAGGAAAACCTGTTTTCGTCAGCTATATCTTAAGAACCCGCAAACTTCCCGACTTCGAACAATTTTTTACAGACAGCAAGGAGACTATTCTAAAAAAAAACAAACAAAGTGGCTTCAAGCCTTTATTGTTATTAACTTCCAGCAAATTAAAAAAAAATAACAGTTCAAATGAGTCCCATTTTACAGTGTTATTATGCCTAAACAGATTCTAAGTGGAAAGTCTCTTATAATAACTATGAAAATGCCACACTGAAAAATTTAAATCAAGTTAACACTGATTCTTTTTTCACATACCTACATACTTCTTTATTCTGTTGCTTCTTCAGCAGGGATGCCATTCTAGCGACTTTGTCGCTAGATCTAGCGACATTTCAACTTCTTTCGCGACAAAAAATATTTTGATGTCGCTAGATTATTTCTAGCGACTTTTCTAGCGACTTTTGAAGCCAAGCATTTCTGAGTTGTGAAACGTAAATACTATAGTTGTAGTTAGAATTTTGGGGCAGTGGGAAGAATTGAAACTTCATTTTGGTGTGACAAAAAGTAATTGCTACACCGCAGATCAATTATACTCAATGTATAGCAATCGTCTATACCTTATTTTCTTAAAAAGTACCTTAGATACAGTTCAATCCGCAATAAACAATTTTGAAGGTGAACATTGTGATCCATTTGAACTTTTAAATTCTTTAATTTTGTTACTGCGTTCACTATGTAGCGGTATTATTATTCCCGATGTTATTAAGACTGACAAAGACTATTTAATTTGCGATATTGAAAACAATTTGTTGACACACCCATACCTGGGTTATATATTTGAATCTAAAATAGTAGAATCTAAATTGGATATCAGCTTAATAAGTGCTGTAAAAAGTAATTATATTTCTCTTACAATTAAGTTGATAAAAGAGATACAAAAAAGGGTTCCAAGCAATTACATTTCTTTAGAAAAAATGCAATTGCTGTCAGTTCAAAATGCGTTAAGAGCTGTAAAAGATCGATCAATAACTGATTTGGCTAAAAGTTTAGGTTTTCTAGAAAAGATCTTAAAGCAGTGGACAAATATTAACTTTGTTCAATGGAAAGAACTGCATGATAGTATTAAATTTTGGGGAGAAGTTTTAAAGTACAAAGATGCAGCGGATGTCAATACTTATCAAGAATTATTTGAGCTAGCTGGAACTGTGATGTCACTTCCCCATTGTAATGCTGAAGTTGAGCGCATTTTTAGTACGATGAACCTTGTGAAAAATAAAACCAGAAATAAATTGTCAACAAATACTTTAAATTCTATTATTCTTATTCGATATCTGCTTGAATTACTTAACAAAAACTGTCATACCTATGAACTACCAGAAATCGTTTTAAAAACAAATGTATTTAAATATAATGAGGTTGAAATTCTTGCAACTGAGAATATTAAAGAAATCGATAGTGATCTTTTTGTATGTGATTCAGAATAAATACTAAGTATTTTTTCCAAAAGATTTAAGGATTATCAAGATACCTAAATACCTATTAACAATGAGACTGAATTATTTTTTGTTTTACCTTTATTTGTTTTTTGTTACTCTAGCCCTAAGTTTTTTTGTTAAATAACTTTGAATTTTTGAAACAAAAATAAAGTTATTCTAAAATAAATTTTTGTTGAGCTTTATTTTACAATTTTTTTCTAACGACTTCTAGCGACTTTTTGTCTCCAGAATTTCAGCCAATCTAGCGACTTTTAGGGGTTGGCCTAGCGACTTTTCATTTCAGCTTGTGGCAACACTGTTCTTCAGTCCTTTTATTAAAAAAGTTCCTTTAGCAGCCTCTTACATAGCGTTAATTAAACCAGCGCGTTTTGATTTTAAAAGAAAAACCACTTAAATGAAAAACAAAACTCTGTGTGCGCAAATTAATAATAATTCGCTCATAATTCATGAGCACTAATAGAACTTAAAAATGAACATTCCCATTAAATTATAAACCATATAAAATCCAAAAACACCAAGCATATCATAACATAGAACAGAGGGATTTTCATTTTTGTCTTCTTATTTATTTTATCTCTGGAACTTTTAGAGAAACTTTTCAAAGTAATTTCAATAGTAACTTAATAGTCAATTAAATCCATGGTAATATGCGCATGCATTAAGCTCGATGAAAAACCCCAAACTTACTTTAACTTGAATTTCAGTTTTCTCTTTATATGTACGTGTTTTAATATTCAAAAAGTGTTCGCAAAAGTGGTTCCATGTATGAATACGAAAAAGGTATAACCAAGTATAGGTAACTTCCTTAAAAAGCCATCAAAAGAAGATATGGCAACGATGACAGAAACCTCACTTTATTTTCCTCTTAACATGGCACAAGGTACACTTTACCATCCAACCAACCGTCTTCAACACCACGATGATGATGGAAGTTTTCTGATGAGAAGCTTTTAAGAAAACTTTTCGTCCTTACAAGAAATTAAAAAAAAAAACACATTCACTGAAAAACCATATCCGCAAATGAGAAACGATAAAGTTGATGTGCCACCACTTCATCCATTGAAATCTGTGATTATAAACAAAAACAGAAGTTTGCAATTAGATTATTTCAGGACTCGTTTTAGAGTCCTGGCATAAGAAAACCAACCAAAAACACAACATAACCCAAATGCACACAAATTTAATTAAGTAATCAAATCCATTAAAATGAGAATTCAACATCCTGGTAATGTTTATAAGGATCTAAAGTAGTTTGTTGCATTTCACTCCTTTTTTTTAGTTCAGATTCAGATTAAGAAGGTAGAAGGTATAGCATGTGCCTTATGATGATGATGGTAAACTTTATATATGTATGTATTGTATGTATGTATGGTATGTAGGTTCCTGCAATTTAAATTTGAAAAGGGATCACTATTCAAGCTGACAGGCTCTCACTTTTCTTTGCTCAGTCCATGGATAGGATTTCGATTTTCTGTATATTACCAAGGAAAGGATCTCAATTCACCATTCCATCTTTTATGTTCGTATCCATTCGAATGAATTTTCACTCGCATTCACATCACATTCACATTGCATTATTCTAATTGGATTCTTGGCAAATGGATTTGTTTTTGCTTGAATAAAATAATAAATCTTTTGTTGTATGTGCGGTGCGTTCGTCGTCCTCGTCCTTGTCATCAAGTCAAAACAAAAACACCTTTAAGACAGAAGCCAACATAACATGTCAAAAGAGATTCATTATAGTTTGACACTTTCGAACAATATGGGTATAAGTTTATGTCTGATGTGTCTGATGATGACTATATCTAAATATAATGTATGTTAGTGTGTAGGTATGTTATTTGCGATTTACGGACGAATTCACAAATTGGAATCCTGTCAAGTTGTTTCAAGGATAAAGATTATAATGGAGAGAGAAATTCGCCAGGGGTATTGTATTTTATTTGAATAACATTTAGCTAAGAAAAGTGTTTTGATTAAATAAATTTTTCATTTTCATTTATTTATTGTATAATTATACTCTGTAAGATACAATATCTTATAAGCAAGAGCAAATCTCAGTATCATAATACTATTTTTACAAAAATTGTGCTTTGAATTCAAATGGTGGAATTATTATGTATGCATTAAACAGATTAACAAAACAACATAAATTATGTAGGTATAAATTAAAAAAAAAAAGAAAGTAATATGTGTACATATGTACATTCAAAATTATCTAAAAATTTAAATTTACAATTCATCATCATAACGATCACCATCATCATCATCATCATCAACATCAACATCAACATCAACATCAACATCAACATCAACATCAACATCAACATCAACATCAACATCAACATCAACATCAACATCAACATCAACATCAACATCAACATCAACATCAACATCAACATCAACATCAACATCAACATCAACATCAACATCAACATCAACATCAACATCAACATCAACATCAACATCAACATCAACATCAACATCAACATCAACATCAACATCAACATCAACATCAACATCAACATCAACATCAACATCAACATCAACATCAACATCAACATCAACATCAACATCAACATCAACATCAACATCAACATCAACATCAACATCAACATCAACATCAACATCAACATCAACATCAACATCAACATCAACATCAACATCAACATCAACATCAACATCAACATCAACATCAACATCAACATCAACATCATAATCTACATCAACATCAACATCAACATCAACATCAACATCAACATCAACATCAACATCAACATCAACATCAACATCAACATCAACATCAACATCAACATCAACATCAACATCAACATCAACATCAACATCAACATCAACATCAACATCAACATCAACATCAACATCAACATCAACATCAACATCAACATCAACATCAACATCAACATCAACATCAACATCAACATCAACATCAACATCAACATCAACATCAACATCAACATCAACATCAACATCAACATCAACATCAACATCAACATCAACATCAACATCAACATCAACATCAACATCAACATCAACATCAACATCAACATCAACATCAACATCAACATCAACATCAACATCAACATCAACATCAACATCAACATCAACATCAACATCAACATCAACATCAACATCAACATCAACATCAACATCAACATCAACATCAACATCAACATCAACATCAACATCAACATCAACATCAACATCAACATCAACATCAACATCAACATCAACATCAACATCAACATCAACATCAACATCATCTTCATCTTCATTATCAAATAAGCACAGAGCTAGGAAAAGAATTCTTTTAACATTTTTCCAAAAATGGTCGGACTGCTTATAATTTTAACAGAGCGAGGGAGGGAGTTCCACAGACGAATAGAATGCACATAAATAAATGAAAATGTTTAAAAAGTTCCTATTAAAATATATTTAAATAAAAGTTGTGCATTAACAACAAAATGACATTTCCTATTTAAATTATTATTTTAAGAAAATCCGATTCGTTGAATAAGTTGTGGGAACAAATTTAAAAACTCGATACAAATTACTAGAAAAGAAACCATTGTTTTAGATAAAATAAATAATAAAATAGGTGGTGCAACAGCTCGAAAAAAACAAGGGTTTAATGGCTTACAACTCTTAACCATTCGAATACGAATACGAACGGCTAATTTGAGAAAGTACTTTTCCTGACAAGAATTTTTCAATTTTTGTCAAGAGGCACAAGAAGAGATTGAAAATAAGGCCTCTGGTATAAAAGTCCTACGCACCAACTATCACGCCACGGTAAACATGGATAAAACCAACTTTCTTTAAAAAGATCAAGAGAAAATGGATCTTTGGTTTTTCTTCCGCCATTCTTTGATGTTCAAATAGTATCCATGTGCATTCAAGAGCATCAAAGCTAAATTCGGCAACATTAGCCTAAATATGCGCACACGTTCCCACAGAAGAGAAGGATGACAACACCAAGTATACATATGTTCATCGAGCTCTTGGACAAAGCATATGAGCAGTGCCCTAGCTATGATATTAAAATTGTCCTGGGCCATTTTAATGCCAATCAATGAAGGGAAGACATCTTTTGTGTAATAATCGGGAAAAACAGCCTGCGCGACAACACTTCCGATAACGGATTTAGGCTCATCGATTTTGCTGCGGGGATAAACGCCATGGTAGCCAGTACGCGTTTTCCACACCTCAACATCTACAAAGGAACTATGAGTTCTCAAGATCAATCCACCAGATTAAACATATTACGATGGATGCTAGACATGCTTCCAATATCATAGATGTCCGAACTTTCCGAGGAGCTTATATCGATTCGGACCACCACCTTGTTGTAGCCAAAGTAGTACTTCGGGTTTCCAGACCCAAGGACATGCTGGGAGAAGATACAACATCAGACGGCAATCGACAACCGCAATAGATCGCAAAATCCTTCTCTTCCGCCAAAACAATCTCGAGAACCAGTGGCAACATTGCCAAGATGCAATCAGAGAAGCCGCCTCTGACGTGCTCGGTTTCAAGCAGCCCTGGTTTGATGTGAAATATCGGCAAACAAATGCAGCTAAACAATAGGCACCCAAATGGGCGCTGCTCACGTGCTCTACGAGCAGAAGAGGAGAGAGGAACACCGATTTCTCAGAAGGAAAAAGTTTTATGAGCAGATGAAACGAAATTCCCAAGTGCATGAACTTCGAAGGCTGCAAAGACTAAAGTGGAAACATCACAGTAGACCCGTAGTCAATGCTGAGGATATGGACGGACCACTACTGCAGACTGTGTAACAGCGACGGCAAACCGAATTCTGCTGTAAGGCAGGATGATCCCTTCAATATAGACGACGAAAGCCAACAATCCCGTCTTTCCGACTTAGACGAAGTAAAGATTTCCGCACCTAAGCTGAAGTCTATAAAATCCGCTGGAGCAGATGGCTTGATTGCCGAGCTCTTCAAAGCAGCTGGAGATTATTTGGTAAGGAGCATGCACGCGCAAACTTATATAGGGTAGGGTGGGGCACTTTCGACGGTGGGGCACATTCGACTTTTACAATTGTGAGAAGAGAGTTGATTTTTAAATCAAAATTTTAATGGTATTGTTGGTCACATTGTTCTCTCCTATCATATACGTATTCTTACAGTTCTCTTTCGACTGCTGTGGTGTCTAGAGTATTTTTTTCATATTCAAGTGATTTTGTGGTAGTACCCGTGGCATGATGGTTAGTGTGTTGGACTGTCATGCCAGAGGTCTTCGGTTCGATCTCTGCCTATGCCATCTAAAGTTTTTTCACGGGTACTGCCTCTTGCGAGGAATTGACAAATTCTCCAAGAGTTCCTGTCATGAAAAGTGCTTTCTCAAATTTTCCGTTCGAATTCGGCTTAAAACTGTAGGTCCCCTCCAGCCCTGACAACTTTAATTGCACACAGGAATGGTTGAGAGTTGTAAGTCACTAGGCCCTAGTTCTCAACGGACTGTTGCGCCACCCAATTTATTTATGTAAGTGATTTTGTGTAACTTTGCTCAGACACGAGGTAAGCGATATTTTATTTTGTGATAACGGAATTTGAAAGGTGTCCAATTCAAGTTGTAGTGTATTATCAAAAGTAAATGTGGGTTTATTTTCTTTAATTTATGTTTAGAAGATTTCAAAAAAATTTTAATTTAAAAAAAAACTAAGTGTGGGGCACTTTCGACGATAGCACGTGGGGCACTTACGACAATACTCGAATGTGCCCATGTTATTTCTGTAATTTTTTTTTTAGAATGGTTCGCTCATATAAGAAGAAGACTGATCGCAGCGATATCGATGAAACAAAACTTGAAACTGCTCTGGAAGAAATTTTAAGCAAAACAGAAACACCCTCGTCAGCGGCTCGGAAATATGACTTGAAACGTACGACACTTATTTCCAGACTTAAGAAACTGAATCCAAATACCGAGTCCAGTGATTCCCACCACAGTTAAACATTCAACTCCAAATATACGACCCAATTGGTTTCCAAATTTTAGGAGCGTGAACTCGTGGATTACTTTAAAAGGTGTTCTGCTCAAACATTTGGATTTTCGTATTCAATGGCTCGAAAGTTTGCTTTTGAATATGCAACAAAAAATAATATTACAGTTCCTAGTTCATGGTTGGTCGAAAAAGAAGCTGGTATCGTTTGGGTGCGTGGACTTCTCAAAAGAAACCCTAATATTTCCTTGCGCAGACCCGAAAATATAAGCTTAGCAAGATTAAGAGGCTTCAATAAAACTTCGGTGGAGGAATTCTTTACAAATTTAAAAAGACTCTACAAAAAGCATCAATTTGAACCTAAAAGTATTTTTAATTTGGATGAAACTGGTATTTCAACGGTCTTAGCACCTCCAAAGGTAAGACAATCTTTTAAAAACAATATTTTGAAATTGTTGACCCAAAACTAAAATTTAGGTAATATCAGAAAAAGGGAAACGCTCTGTAAGCCAGATGTCATCCGCAGAGAGGGGGACTCTTGTTACAGTTGTAGGGATTGTTAATGCTGCTGGTTGGGCTCTACCTCCAGTGTATGTCTTCCCCAGGATCAGATTTAAGGATGAATTTATTAAAGACGGTCCCAGCAACTGTATTGGTCTTCTGAGCAAAAATGGATGGATAGTCGGAGAACTGTTTATTCACGTATTAAAGCACATCCAGAATTTTACCAACTGCTCCAAAGAGAAACCTATTCTTATTATTTTGGACAACCATTCATCACACTATGGACTGGAAGGTATAGACTTTTGTCGAGAAAATGGAATTGAGCTCTTGTCTTTTCCACCTCATTGCTCTCATAAGCTGCAACCACTGGACGTTTCCATATTTGGCTCATTCAAAAGCTATTCCAAAAATTATTTTAATGAGTTTCAAGTGAATAACCCAGATAAACTGTTATCAATTTACGATATTGCTCGACTGACAAAAGTTTCTTTTCAAAGAGCTTTTTGTCCTGAAAATATTGAAAAGAGATATAAGGCCACAGGGATATACCCTTAATATACGGCTTAATTTTTAAAGACTCTGAATATTGCACGGCTACAGTTCCTTCCGAACACCAAAATGAACCACCAATTATACAAGAAGACATTCAAAGCACTCGCCAAGAAATAAGAACGGTTCAAATCACTCCCCATGAGATAAGGCCAGTTCCAACAATTCCCCCACCAAAATTCATAAATAGAATAAATAAAGGAAAATCCAAAGTCTACACTGAGACCCCTGAAAAGAACAGAATCATTGAACTAAAGCGTAAACAAGAAGAAAAAAATCATATAAGAAAAAGAAGATTCCCCACCTACCGGGCATTTTCGACATTTTGAAGTAGTTGTTTAACATATCTTTTTTAAACTCCTAGGTTTGAGAAAAGTCTTCAAGCTTTGTGAATTCCTTGAGTAAAATTGTTAAAGTTTCAAATAAAACAAAAATCTCGTTCAAAAATGCATTTTTAAAAAAGTTATAAGGAATTTACAGAAAATCTGTTGAATGTGCTCCACCCTACCTACTCGTATAATATAAGGTCGGAAGAAAGTATGCCCGATGAATATAACCTTAGTATTGTTTGCCCGATACTGAAAAGAAGGAGACCCTCTAAACTGCACCAAATATAGAGAAGTCATCGCTTACAAAATCTTCTCTGTCGTTATATGCTCATCTTCAACAACCTGATATGTCATTGTCAGTGTGGTCTTAGACCAGAAAAAATCATAGTCGATCAAATATTCACATTACGCAGATCCTGGGAAAAACCCAAGAATATCTACTCGACACCCACAAATTCTTCATCGATTTTAAGGCCGCATAAGACAGCATCTACAGGGATGAACCCTGTAGAGCCATTTCTAGTTTTGGCATCACTGCAAAACTTGTCCGAATGTGCAGGATAACCATGGAGAATTCGCGCTGCTCCAAAAAGGTTGGAAACAACTTAATCGAACCTTTAGATGTCAAAAAAGGCTTTAGACAAGGTTATGCGCTGTCATGCTATTTCCTTAACATCGTCCTTGAAAGAATAATGCAGAGCACCCACGTCAACACTAGAAACACTATCTTTCAAAAATCTTTGAGGGCAAAACAAAGTACATGCTGTAATCGAGAAAGGACCTAAGACAACGACGTGTCGGTCAAAACGTTACTATATACAGACCAGGGCCGGACAAAGCATATGTGCAAGATGTGCAAATGCACAGGGCGCAGAATTCTGGGGGCGCATTGCCAGGAGCAAGAAAATGTAATCTGATCTTGCGCAAACAAATATGTACTACTATTTGCCATTTTTGAACCACAAACATTCTTAAAATAATCTCAAAAAAACATCCATCACATCACAACTGTCCTAAGTTATCTCTTGCGCACTAACTAACATCAATTTCATTGTTGCATTAAATGAAAATTTAACTCAAGATATCGCAGAACTAAAAATCCTACCTACCTCATTTCCAAATATTTCACCATTCACCCTGTTCATACAAGAGAAAAAAAAGAAAAAATCTCAACACAAAAAAGTTCCATGCAAGAGAAAAAACGAAAAAATCTCAACACAAAAAAGTTCCATGCCACCTCATATGTGCAAGATATATTTCATGCACACCGAGTCCCAAAATTAACATAGAAGTATGACGAAGCAAAATACTTATTCATATTGAATCGTATGGGCTAGAACGTGCAGGTTTTGTATCACGCACAGTACCCTGTATGTGAGACTCACATGAGACATTGTGAGTTCTCATCTACAAAGAAAACAACAAAAAAATGTCTCTGAAAAAAGAGAGCAGGTAGGTTTCTGTATTCTGTGCTACCTTCTACTACAAATCAAAGACACAGCAAACAGCATATATTTTTTTTGTTGTTTTCTTTGTAGATGAGAACTCACAATGTCTCATGTGAGTCTCACATACAGGGTACTGTGCGTGATACAAAACCTGCACGTTCTAGCCCATACGATTCAATATGAATAAGTATTTTGCTTCGTCATACTTCTATGTTAATTTTGGGACTCGGTGTGCATGAAATATATCTTGCACATATGAGGTGGCATGGAACTTTTTTGTGTTGAGATTTTTTCGTTTTTTCTCTTGCATGGAACTTTTTTGTGTTGAGATTTTTTCTCTTGTATGAACTGAACAGGGTGAAATATTTGGAAATTAGGTATGTAGGTAGGTAGGTATGGTCAATTGATGTGCAAGTTTTCTTTTTTGCACACTGAGTATCGAAACTAACATGGGAGATATTTAAAAAAAACTTATTCATACGGAATCATATGGGTCAGAGCGTGCAGGTTTTCTTATTGCACTTGCACACTGTGTAAGAGTTAAGTGCCTGATTACAGGAGATGAACTTTTTAATAGAATGGAAAAGGAGCATAGAGCTTAAAAGTTAAAGAGGGATGATTCTATGTGGAGTCGAATTGTTCTTGCACCCTTTTTTTTTGAAAGTTAATGACTGTTGTAACGGCTACTTTTAATGTATATCTAGTCTGGTGCAGAATGCAGATTGTTTCGATTGTTTTTTCGCTTTGTTGGTTAATTAATATTAAATAAATAGCTATCAGTTTTTAATAGAAGTGACGTTTTTTTTGACAAGACCGTAATGTGACTGACTCAGTTGATTTTAGACAAGCTTGAATTAAATGAAATTTTAATAAGTATCTAACTGTCAAAGCCAAAGTTATGATAATGGTTCGAATATGGAAGGAAAAGAAGCGGGTGTTCAGATTCGAATTCGAACCCTGGAACCAAGAGCATTTTTGGTTCCATGTTACCCGCATTCCTTAAATTTAGTGGTT
This sequence comes from Eupeodes latifasciatus, assembly GCA_920104205.1. Classification (NCBI taxonomy): domain Eukaryota; kingdom Metazoa; phylum Arthropoda; class Insecta; order Diptera; family Syrphidae; genus Eupeodes; species Eupeodes latifasciatus. The sequence continues at coordinate 46,340,863 of OV049924.1, read as the reverse complement.
AATGATGCTGCTCGGTTCTCATTTTATGCAGTTAAAATTTTCGATACAATTCAATGTTTGTTTAACTTTTTTTCAATTCAAGAAATATATGAAGCCCTATAGAATTAAGAAATCTAGAGGCAAAAAACATTGCAGAACCGTTAGGAAATAAAATTTTTGATTTTACATTTATTTGCTGCCTGCTAATTTGGTTTGATATTTTAGAAAATATAAATTAAACTAGTAAATATTTGCAAAGTTCGTCCGTTAATCTGTCAACTGGCATAACAGTTTTAGAAAATACAAAAAACAGTTTGATTTTAATGCGTTCCGATGAAAAATTTAATGAGTAGGTATGTTCAATTAACCGAGCGTATTGCTAGTTCCCTAGAAATACCAAATATGTTTCTTGTAGCTTCATCATTGCGATCTCAACGGAGAAAAATACTTTATGCTGATGAATGTCCTGAAACTATATTAGCCGAAACAAAGATTCAAATACTTGAAAGGTTTGATACGTATAGTATCAATTTTACATTTTTGAGTAACATAAGCGAATGTTTAAAAAATAAAAATGTACGTACTTCATGCCTTAATTTGCAGAATGTTTTAACATAAAGTAGTTTTAAATATTAAGATGGAGAAGAATTGTTTCAAGAGTTAACCGTAATATCCCAGCTTGTTACGCCACAAAGCTCAAGTTTAGATGTGTTAAATTTTATTTTTAGTTCAAACCTTGAAGATTTTGCTCCGAATTTAGTAACTGCTCTCCAAATCCTTAATACAATCCCGGTCACGGTAGCTTCAGGAGAACGTAGTTTTTCTAAACTTAAAATTATTAAAAATTATCTTAGGACAACCATGACTCAAGAGAGATTGGTAGGTTTATCTATAATGTCCATTGAAAAGAAATTATTAAATTATTTAGACTTTGATGATCTCTTTTCTGAATTTGCAAAATGTAAGGCCAGAAAAGTAAGTTTCCAAGTTTAAAAGTTTCCCCTCTGCTCATTTCTTCGCTGCGTTTTAGTTTAATGGTTTAGGCCTCCTGGGGATACCTCAATAAAAAAAAACGCATTGAAAGTCTACCTCCTGGGTAATCTTTGAAAGGCTTATGCTTGTGTATCAGTTTATGTGTAAAAAAAATATAAAAAAGGGGCGCTTTCTACAAATCTTGCACAGGGCGCAAGTTTGGCTTGGGCCGGCCCTGATACAGACGCAACTTTGACGTAGTTAAGGACTTTGTCTACATAGGCTCCGATATTAACGCAAAAAACAACACCAGCGCTGAGATCCAACTATGAATTACTCTTGCTAACCGCTGTTACAGCAATTGAGTAATAAAGCCCTCTCTCGAGCGAGCAAAGTTCAACTATACGGTGCAGAAGCATGAACGGGCTGTACAGCGACGTAGATTTAGCCAAAAGTAGGTATAGGGTTCGCTATATAACTTTTTTTTTCAACTAGTGCTTATTTCGTGAATGGTAACACTTAGCTCATGTCTTATTTGACAGATAATTAGTTTTATCCTTCCGCTAAACGAATATGGTTGTGTATACGCTTGAACAACGCTGGGAACAACGCTTAGAGAAGATGCCGATTTTGCCAAAAAAAAAACATCTTTTCAGGTGAAGCTCATTTTGATCTTGGCGGGTATGTAAACAAGCAAAATTGTCGCATTTGGGGCACAGAAAACCCGCACGCACACATTGAAAAGCCGATACACACAAAAAGAGTTACTGTTTGGTGCGGATTTTAATCCAGAGGCATAACTGGGCCATTTTTCTTCGAAAATGAGCAAGGAGTAGCCGGTACAGTGAATGGCGATCGTTATCGGGCCATTTTAAACGAGTTTTTGTTCACAAAAATTGAAGAGTGCCACACTGCCGAAGCTACACACGATGTTTTTATAGCATTTTCAAAAAAAAAGTTATTTGGCAGGCCCTTTATAAAAGTCCAACGACTGAGGTGGCTGCGTGACGTAGAACGCATGGAAACCAATGATGCGGCCCGGAGAGTCTTCGAATCCACGCCCACATTACAGCGCAGTAGAGGAAGACCATAGATCAGGTGGTGCCGACAAGTGGAAAGTGACCTCACCCAACTTGGAGTGCGCAACTGGAGTAATCTAGCTACGGAACGCGCTAGATGGAGAAGTTTGTTGGGTGAGGCCCTAGCTCACAAAAGACTGTAGCGCCACCTTAAGTAAGTATAAGTATAAGAATTCATTGATCCGGGGTTTAAATCAGCAGTAATGTTGCGATTTTTCTAGTTTTTGGCGATGTTACTTTCAGCAATGAAGTTAAGACACTTATTATCAATTAGGTTAATATAATATTTAATAAACAACTCTCCAAGTTTGCTGGGCTTAACCCAAGGTCTCCATCATATACAAAGTAAAAATACCATACATTTTTGGCTGAACTTAAAATAACTCTCTTTAAAAATAATATTAAAATGTTTAAAGAATTAATTAGAATTGAAAACCTTATGGTATGACACACCATCATATCAGGTATTCCAATTCTGTCTTTCGAATAATTACCATAACCAAATATGAATAAGGATCCTTTGAAATTCACCTGAACCTCTCATCCTACTTTATATGCAGCGAGATAAAAGTAAAATTAATTTCATTTATGTCATTGCCGCAATAAAAGCTTACAAAAATATTTTCGCATTCAAGAATTGTTGGTATAACATTTAATGCATCGTCCTGTGATGATAAAAAACTGAGAATAAATCATTTCATTCCTCATCCAAATTGGATTTTTTCATATCCTTCTTTTTAACAAAAGCTCCCATAATGTTGCCCATTAAAATTATTTACGTTTATTCACCTTTGATATGATGGGGATAAGAGTTGCACTATGCTGTCCTGGCTGTATAATATGCATCATCCATCTATACCATCATTTCCATCTAAGTTGGATGAAATCCAACTTTTTTTATTATCGTAAAAAGTCATCATTGTCATCCTTTCATATCATTCATATTCCTTTTTGTAAAGGTCCTGGCATGGCACTATACCATATACAAAATAACATTGACAACAAAGTAATTCTTATTTCCATTTTTTTATTAATATTAACGACTATGAACATACATTTTTATGGATGAGATATTGCCTTGCAGATTTCCGCCGTTACCGTTATAAGAAAAGCGAATATTAAAAGGAAAAACTATGTAGAAAAATCTATAAAATACAACACAAGAAATTGTATTACTAGACACGTTTTTCTTTCCTTTCTCGGGGTTTATTTAATAAAAATGAATAGAAACTAAGGACTAACATAATCCGCCTTCGATACACCTCCTAAAATAAATTTAATTCACGTATGTATGTATCTAAGGACTTTATGATTTCTGTGGATTATTGTATAGAAGGTTGTATAAGATAAAATTAATTGAATGTGACTAACAGTAATAAAAACGATTGCATGTAACTGTGTTTTTTGTTTCTTTTGTTAATAAATTGTGACTTCTATACAGAAGTCGGACAAAATAACAATAGGACTGATTTTATATTGCCCATTCACTTAACGTCTGATTTGGACTATAGGGTCAGTTTGATTTTGTATAAATCAAATAAGTTTTTTTATTGCCCAATGATTTCACCCACTGACATTTGATTTTTTTACGAATTAAGTTTTTATATTCAACTTGAGGTATCCGGTTAACGTTCTTTTACTTTAATTTTAGACTGTTAAAGTAAGTTAATAAAGTTTACAAAATTTACAATTCAAATTTTAGTAAATAAAAGTTATGGGCGTGGTATTGCCGTCTGCCCGATTGATTCGTTAAACATTTTGCATGTACATATGTATCATAAAACAATAATTTTAAAGTAATTTAAATGAAAATTAAAACCTCTAATTCAGATTTTTGTAATTAAACAAAAAACAAAAAAGAGAAAAACCAAGAGAAATTTACATTTTGGATCTTTTACAAGAAGAAAATGAACAAAAATTTAAAATCGTGATGAAAAGTATCTGTCGCAAGAACATGGTGCAACTACTTTCAGTACCTATGTATAGTGTCTATATTTGAGTGCATCTTTTAGATAACTTTTGAGGGCTACCCAATTAGAACCATTCAATATGGTTTTCGTTTGTTCCATCGTAAAATTAAACTCACCGAAGTAATTGCATCTGTAGATAGGGCATAATGCTAAAAGGTGAAAAGTGTCTTCTTTTGCTCTCATATTGCATATTGTGCATAGATTTGTTTCTTTATTTATGTATGTTGAACTATATAAATTAAGCATATCACATCTAGCTCTGCAAATTAAAGATATCGATTAGATGTTATTCGAATCGTTAAAATATTTGTTGAAGTTTAGGCTAAAGCTGAGCTCTGGGTAAATCGGTCTGTTGATAGAGTTAGTAGCTTGTTGAATGTATTCGTTGTGCTCGTGAAGCTCGAGTAACTTATACAGATTTTGCTTCAATTCAGCCCGGTCTTCGTATTGCAAGTGAACCCATTCCACCTTCCTGTTTATTACAAACTTCGTAGGGATATTGGGTATTCTGTGCATTGGTGATCCAAGAGTTTTTATGATATAATCAAAATGTAGCTTGAGAGTATAGTGGTATAATGAAGGTTAACCTGTTTCTAGCGTAAGAACCTAATTTTTCGTATTCATCGGCAGGCGGAAGAGTTTTTTTTTTAAATATCGTAGCAGTTTTTCAACTTCTTCATATGAACGGTAACCCCAAGTTTGGCAACAAAAGCACATGACAGAGCGCATAATTGATTCAAAGACCTTGTTTTTCGCGGAGGTCTTAATTTCATTGTTCCCGATTATATCTTTCCAGGAAGAATTTATAAGCTTTTTAGCGGAAACCAGTTTTTTCTCAAGGTGATGAAAAAACTTCATGTTTGATTGCAGTATAACACCAAAGTATTTGTATTGTGTTACTGTTTCAATTGATTCCCCATCTAGAAACCATTTTTCGCCGTTTTCCAATTTTGTTTGCCTGTTGCGAATGATCATAATTTTTGATTTTTCTAAATTTATTGCAAGCCTCCAGGTTTTACAATAAGTATTGAGTTTATTGATCATAAGTTTAAGACTCTGTGGAGATTCAGCAAAGAGAACGATGTCGTCAGCATAAAGAAGCACTTTAATTCTTATTTCTACTACGCATACTCCAGCAGGTAGATGAGAAGAAATATCGTCAATGAACAGTGAAAACAATATTGCACTCAGAAGACAGCCTTGCTTCACTCCTGATGTTGTGATAAACCATTCTGACATACTTTTGCCATCCCACACCGATTGTCGAGTATTTTGGTACATATTTCTGAGGACTTTTAACAGCTTCGTAGACAATCCTTTCTGTGACAGTTTGTAGAACAATGCATTGCGATCAATAGAGTCAAAAGCTGCTTTAAAGTCGACAAAAAACATGTATAATTTTTTATATTCGTCACAGTGAAAATGTTGTCTATCGTTGAGTAGCCTTTACGAAAACCTGCTTGATGCTCACTTCGATACTCATTCGATTAAGTAGAATTGCAGAGAAAATGTTTGCTGTTGAGTTCATGAACGATATACCCCTGTAGTTACATGCCAAATTAACATCACCTTTTTTATAGATCGTCAAGCATGTGCGTTAGGAACTCGATAGGAGCATTTTTGTAAAATTCGTTAGGGATTCGATCAGGACCTGGTGCTTTTCTGTTCTTAGATCTATACAGGCTCAATTGTAGCTCATTTAGAGTTATTTCCCTATCAAGTAGATCATCTTCGACAAGTGGTTCTGCGTAATGAAAGTTGTGCTCTTCCAAGTAGCATGGATTCAGCAATATTTTGAAGTGTTCGCCCAGTTTTCCTGCCGTTAGTGTATCCCACAAACGAAGTCTAGGCCTTTTAGTGACTTTATTTTTGCCCAAAAACTTTTGGTATCTCTTGTACAGGAGAGCTCTATAGCTATTGCATTGTAGTAAAGTTTGCGTTTATAAAGGCATAATTCTTTATAATTTTTATTTGCGGTGATATATTTTCTTCTTAGGGTTTCGTTATGATCGATGGTGTTCCTTAATTTTCTAAGCAGATCAAATGATAGCTTTCTTGCGGTGAAGCATTCTTGGTCGAACCATTTTTGACGGTAGTTATTAGATTTTGATGGGGTAGAATTTATGTGTACGACTTCCTTTATAGAGTTGTTTAAAAAACGTATTTTGTCCTCGTTCCGAAGTACCAATATGTAGTTAAAAAGGTAATGTTGATCTGGTTCAGTAACTTTGCTGCGTCAATTTCTTTTGAAATATCTCTCCAGACGAGTTTTGGGGGTAGCGCTATTTCGTAGTGATATGAGGGGTTGTTGAGGTTGAGTTCTACTAAAAGAGGCATATGGTCAGAGAATGTTTTTACTCCTACTTCGAAAGACGATGTGATTTTTATCCATTCACTTGAAATTGCGCAGAAATCAATTAGTGATTTGCCTGATCCTTCAATGAATGTAAATTCTCCTAGTGAATCATTTTTACTACAGCCATTAAGAATACAAAGATCGTTTGTTTGACACATTTCCATAAAAAGTCTACCATTTCTGTTGACTGTTTGGTCTTTAGAATTTCGTGTTTTTGCTATATCTATGCCTATAAAATTATTTTCATCTGAGACTATCTGTTTATTTCCTATCCGAGCATTAACGTCACCGATCAGCATTATATTTTGAGACTGCAGTGTGTGTAGACAATCATCGAGCGCATTGAAATCATTATCCCAGAAATTGCAATTTAGATACGTGGGCACAATAAAGTACCTTTCACTCAGGTTGTTTAGATTGTTTTCTCGTATAAATCTACGTCTTGAGTTTTAAGCTACATTAGTACACTTAAAACAATATTTTTCGTAAAGGTTCGAAACTCGCTTTATTAACTACACGATTTCGTTGTCTTAAAGAAAATTTAATTGGTTCAACGAACGAAAATATCCACAAGATCACTTTAATTTTCATCATAGTTTTAATGCAAAACTTTGCCCGTCAAATAATATTTCTCTTTTATTAACTAATTAAAATGTTCATTATTTTCGATCATATCATAACTATATTTCTTAACAAAACAATTCATTATATTACATAAAATACTTAAAAATTAATTACATTTTAATTGACTGAATTAAGTTTTTCGTGATATACAGCTTAAGTAGAGTTTTGTTCTTTTTCCAGATTCCGTTAAGTGGGTTTTACTATTCCAATAAATGCAGTCCCTCTTTAAGGGTGTTGACAAAATAATTTTAAATTTTGACAAAGTTTAAAATTTTTAAGCTTTGGAATTTTATTTGAAAAATTAGCTGACCCGGCAGACTTCGTACTGCCTCAATCGATAAATAAAAGACCTAAACTTTTGTATAAATTAATTTCAAAACAAACAAAACGTATTGAATAAAAAGGGATTTTTTTAATGAAGCATGACGTTTTATTATTATTTTCGACACATCATGTTGCTTACTTAAAAAAACAGAGTTTTCCTGAAATACTGGCTATTTATAAGGTTTACATTTTTATTAACAGACACACACTGTTATGATACAGTTTGTTAATCAATTTAAAGCTTTCTCATTAACTATATTTTTTGTTTTGTGGTGCGTAAATAAACAAAGAAGACGGTTTTCCAAAGTGCGAACACGCGACGTATAATTGTCCATGCGCGAAACAGGGAAACTCCAAGTTGATTCCGCAAACTTCTAAACACTGTCCTTCCTATTAATTTATTGTCATCGCAAAGGCCAGACGTACTGGAAATTGTAAGCGTTTAAAATCGAATGGTAAATCCGTTGGAATCATCGGTATTCGCGGGATCAAGACATCCTCTCCTTTGTATTTTCCTTTTATGATTGTTCCTCATTGACGTTATTCATCAGCTTTTTCACAGCCTGTCTTGTTCCATTGCATAGTCGAGGTTGATTAATGTTACGCAGCATGATGACAACTGATCCTACTTTTAACTGCAAATTGTGAGGTGGTAATACAGGCAATTCCAGTGAATTTAAAAACTCCGTGGGATAGTTGACTACGTCATCCTGGTTCATAACGGTGTCGACTGATTTGAAGGAAACCAACTGTCCTGGAAGAAAATTCTGAATGGTCGCATTGAGATCCTCGACATCTTTATTTTTCGCTGCCAATATTGCTCGTTCACCCAGCCAATTATGGTTATTGAACTTTTGCGCTATATCTGGGAAAACACGCTGAATAAGCTCCTCTTTTGAATCTGTGATGTGAATCCGGTCGAGGTGTCCATTGCAACTTTATTATTTCCAATAGTTAACAACTGTTTCGCAAACACATTTGCAGTTTCATCATGTTGCAAAAATACTCACATGTTAGTTATTAATTGGAGTGTATTTACGTACTGCCACAAATTCGATGACCTGACAACAGAATCATGGCCCCACCAAAATTATTTTGGTTGTCACGAAGATCTTTCAATGTTCTGTTCAGCGCCTCCAGTGCCCTCTTATGGGTCATTGTGCATTCATCCCAAACAATTAATTTGCAGTACTGCAGGATCTTGGCCATTGCGCTATTTTTGGCGATGTTGCAAATTGGTGTTTCGGTGATTTGCATGTTTAATGGTAATTTCAAGGCAGAAAGCGCAGTTCGACCGCCTTCTAGCAGAGTCGCAGCTATTCCAGATGAAGCCAACGCTAGAGCAACATCATTTCGCGATCTGATCCTCGTCAAAAGCAATGAAATTAAGAACGTTTTTCCGGTTCCTCCGGGAGCATCAAGGAAATAAATTCCACCAGATCCACTGCTTACGACTATTTTCTTGATCTGTCTCTTCTGGTCATCAATGCGGTTAGCACGTGAGGGAGCCCTTCGCACATTTGATTGACTGTGACGACCTAAGTCAAGTCGTCTTCTCCTCGGCATCGTAACGTAATTAATCAAAGTGAGAACATTTCTCGCTCACTTAACAGTAACTTAACAGTAAAGTGTCACACAAAATATCAACAAAAAAAGAGCACACTACTTGGAATGTCACTATCACAAAGGATCACAAAAGTAAAGAAAGTTCTCGCACACATAGCGGTAATCGTCACTCACAAAGAATTACATTTTTTGTCGCGTTCGCGATTCACTTTTGTTTATTTTCGGAACGCGACGTTAGATCCTCCAAAGCGCACGCGAAGACTATTTTCATAGATATGATTGAACTGCATCGGTAATAAATTGCAAACTGACTCTTTGACGTTAGGAACACACATAAATTGTTAAGACAACAGTGAGTGATTATAATTTAATATGAACTTTATTGAATAGCAATAAAGTTCAAATTGACTCTACGTTTGTATGGGAAATAGAAAAGGGCTGTTTTTAGGGTTTTCCCGGAAATTATTCGATTTTTTCTCGCCTTTTAGACTTCCACGAACATTTCAAGACTAAGATCAGATAAATCCGTTCAGCCGTTCTCGAGTTTTAGTGAGACTAACGAACAGCAATTCATTTTTATATATGTATCTATATATATAGATTGCTCAAAATTTATTATAACGATAACATTGAGCGGCAACAAAATAGGTGTGTAAAAAATGTCATGTTGTTAAAAATAAATTAAAGTTAAATTAAATTAAAATATCTCATAGATTGAAATTACTACTATTTAACATAATTTTTTTAAGCTTCCAAACACAATCGGTCTGATTTATCGAATTGACAATTTTGACATTTAAAGCATCAGCACTTATGTTGACTAGAAATACATTTTTCAAATAAAAACAATAATATCTACATAAAGTGCTTTCAAAACAAAATCAAAAGCTGATTTTTTAAAATGCAATTTAAAAATACGTAAATGTTTTAGTAAGGCTCAAATATCGCATGAATTATTATGAATTTTGAAAACAAAAATTATATCACGTTAAAAATAATTTTAACATAAAAGGAAAAGACATTTTTGAAATCTGTTTCAAGAAAAATTCAATTGTTTACTAATTGTTTTCCGGCTCAAAGACAAAATAAAGATATTGACTTCAAATTTACTTTTAATTTGCGTAATATACTAAATAATTTTATAGAAAGCATTGCAATCGTTAAAAAATTCGAACTTGAAATTTTGATCAAACAAAACCTTACGATAGTAGAGAAGTCGAAAAATGGTCTATCCTAGACCCTACAGCTCAAACTTGGAAATTAAATATTAAAGCAGATTCGCATTAGGTGTTTTTTTAAGACGAAAAGAAACAGTAGTCCCCAGACATAGAAAATTTTAATTTTCTCAAAAATGAACCTACAGATTTGTATTAAATTTTTTATTATTTTTTTTTCTTAACTTCAAACAAAAACAAATGCATTGCTACAGAAGGTAACAGTTATTAACTTCCCATAGAAAGTTATTGTAATCGATCCGATTTGTTGAATTGAAAATGTTGACATTTTTTAGAAGTTTAAGGTCCCTAGAATGTAAATGAAAGATTTTTACAGAGATGTCTGTGTGTGCGTTTTTACGTATACGTTTGTACGTTCGGGAATTTTTTTTTGTCGCCCATAGCTCAAGAATTACTAGAGATATCGACTTCAAATAAATTTTGTTAAAGAAAGATGCAGAAAAGACTCTCAAAAAAATATAATTATACCAAACTTATATAATTTTGCAAAAAAAAAATCAATTAATAGTTTTTTTTTATAAATCAAAAAATTAAAAAAAAAAATAAATGTCAACTCTAATATTTTACGGAAAAAAAATGATTTTATCTCCAAAATAATTTTATGCAACGAAGAAGAACGTTTTTGGCATCTGGTAAAATTTTGAGAAATATCGAAAAGACCGTTTTTTATAAAAAATAAAACCATAAAAAACCTCAGTTTTTCATAAAAATAAAAATCTACAATAGAATAGTACACAAAAAAACTAGATGTTCAACTCTCGATATCTCGTGAATAAATGAAGGTAAGGTATTGAGTTCAAAGTGATTTCATTCCGTGATAAATTTTCTTAGAAAAAACCAATCTGTATTTTTTTTAACAACAATTAAAAACTTTCAAGAAGTGCTACTAAAATTAGTAGAAACTCGTTTTTGACTAAAAATCTCGTTAACAAAAATAAATTTTAAAATCACACTATGTATTTCAAAATGTCAACTTTTTTAGCAAAACACAAAACACAAAAACCACAAACCACTGACTGATATGAAATGGTTTCCGACTCAAGTATTTGTAGAACAAAGAAAGGTATTGACTTCAAATTATTTAGGTATTTCACACAAAATATTGTTATGAGGATTTTGTTTAAGTTTTAAGCAACACAAATCTACAAACGGGATGGGAAGTTATCAATGTGGGTCGCATTCTAGCCTTTTTTTAAATTTTTAAAATTGTAATCATTTGATTTTCAAATACAAATCAATCACCGAAATTTACATGATCATTCATCGTAAACTTTATTTTTAAATCTCATAACAAAACTAATATGTAATTAAAAAAAAGTTATGAAAAGCCCACAAAACACTTCTTTTTAAAACAACATATCTCGCGAAAAATATCAGGATGTAAAATAAAAAAAAAACAGAAGAAATTCAAAAGACATAAAAAGTCACTCCATATCAATACTTTTAAGAAAATTTGGATTTTTGTTAAGGTCGTTGTTGTAGTTAATGAACATAAGAAATTAATAAATTAGGTAAATTAGATTAGATAGTCCGTTGATAACTAGGGCCTGACTTACAACTCCCAACCATTCCTTTGTGCGAGTAATGGGCAAGGGCGGATCCAGGCTTTTATTCAGGGGGGGTCACACGCTTAAAACAAAGACGAGTTTTTACTCACAGCTTAAAAATGTTCTTTAATGTTCTGTAAAGGAGGCTAAAAAAATTTAAATAACATAATGTGTATATTAACCTTAAATTTACACATTTCAAGGGCTAAAGTGACAATTTTGGTTATGTTGTTCAACAAGGTCTGGTCTAACTTTTTAATTTGGACGACTCCTTACATATGTATAAAATCATTCCAAGATTTCAATTTTTTTCTAAATATGCCATATTTAAGAGCTAAAACACAATACTCGTAGTTTAGTTTGATTTTGTTGGTTTCATGCAGAAATGTAAGACATTGTTTTGAAACGTACATATAGCTTTTTTCCAAAAATAATATATTATTTCTTTGTTGCCATTTCTATTAATGCGAAAAACGTTACAAAAATTCAAAAACCCAGAAAATGAGATAGAATCTGATATTAAGAATTTTCTGTGTTTTTTTACCTAGTTTTTTCGAACTCAATTTTCGGGATTCTGCTTACTCGTAGTTTAGAGCAGATTCTAGAAAATATTTTGATCTTAAAGGAGTCAACAAAACTTAAAAATTGTAGAGAGAAAAATGTTTGGTTCTTGAATTAAGGGAAATATGTGCATATAAGCAGGGGCGTCTTTAGACTTTTGGGGGCCCTGGGCCCAATAGGATTTGGGGGCCAAAAAAAAAGTAGGCATAATATATTTTTTTTTATTCTTTAGGTTAAAAAAATCATTTTATTTGTGTTTTTTTTTGTACATAATTTTACTTTTTAAAAATAACTAAAAAAAAAACATAAAACAGATATTTTGTTTATACTTTTATAATTTGTTTTGATTTACCTTCAATAGTTGAAATTGGAATTGATATTTTAGACTTTTCTTTGCCAATTAGCTGGACGGATTGTGCAGAACCATCAAAATATGTGGCACGCGAACTTCGTACTATTTTTCGTTGCAATAAGTCTTTATAATTAGCACCCGGATTCTGAATTTTGGCACACGCTTAAAATTTATCAAAATGTTTGAAGGCTCTTGCTGGTTTTATAAATTATTTCTAATATTGCGCTCCAAATTTCTGTTAAAATGAGGAACTGCAGTTTTGATATTTTCTTACACAGGCTTAGCGCTTCGCTTTTTGTGCCTGGAGCTTGCTCTGGATCTCTAGAGATAGATTTCAAGGCTTCAGTAATTTGCTTATAACCATGATAGAGCGCATTAACTGCATCAGTTCGTGCAGACCATCTTGTTTCAAAAAGGCTTTTAAGAACTCTATGTGAACCTAAACATACATTCAATTTATTCCAGCGATGGGTAGAAGCAGAAAAAAAGTTGTATATTTTTTGAACCGCTTGAAAGAAACTTGTTGCCTCCTGCACAGCAATCAGCCGCATGAAGGCCTACTAAGTTAAGGTAATGGTAGCAAATTCGCACTTCTCCTTTAATCTTGCTTGCAAACCAGAATATTTGTTACCGACATATTAGACGCATTATGATAGCTTTGTCCTCTACAATCCTCTATAGAAACATCATGATTTTCAAGAAATGTCAAGATTGTGTCAGCCAAATATTCAGATTTATGTATGCTCTTGAATAGGTATAAATTTTAAGAACCTTTCGATTGGAACACAATTTTTAACATACCGAATTATACAAAAGTCAACTGGTCGATATGAGAAACGTCGGGTGTACTGTCAACACTTAGGGAAACATATTTTGCCGATCTAATTTCACCTTAAATTTTCATTAGGTCTTGTTTACCCATTATATCAATGAATTCGTTGAAATATTTGCTGATAAATAGGAAGTGTATCCCTTTCCTGAGTTCTCACATCTTTTTAAATGATCTGCGATGAATGAATCATAATGGGACAACTTTGTGTTTGTTTATGGAGTGAGTTGAAAAGTCAACATGTGTGAAGAACTGTAGATTAGAACGAAAGCAGAGTTGTTAAAATAATGTTGACAGCGTGTGCAGATGTATGATTAAAGATTCATGTTGCCAGAGGTTTAAGATGTTGAGGAGGAGAATTTCAACGGAACGGAGAGTAAAATGAAACTTGTTTTTCTGTTACTGTCTAGGTCTACTAACCTTATTTCGTTTTCTATATAATTCTTGTGTAGATTCATTCATTTTGAGTTGGTGGATTTGGAGGCCAAATAATTGCGGGGCCTGGGCCCTCGGGCCCATGCCTAAAGACGCCACTGCATATAAGTTCATGATTTCTCTAAAAATTAATTAAAAACAAATTAAGATAAATAAATATGTTTGAAAGAAACTATTGTGTGGCCCTCACAAATTACACGTTTCAGAATCTCTTTTCACTTCAATTATCAAGAAATTGAAAGTTTTTGTATTGATAAATATGAAATGTGCATTGTGTTTTTCAATTAGCCATTAGTTTAACAAAAGTGTCACTTTTGCTGTTTTTAGGACATTTATATTCTTGAAATTCCTGTTAAAATCTCAGTTCTAGAGCATCCAAAGCAAATTCACTTCAAAAAGTAGATTTCTTTAATTTTGTAAGACCTTTAATGTTTTTGTATTCGAAAGAAAATCAATTTTAAAAGAAATAAAATGCACGACTGGGTTACTAGAACTTGCTTATTTCTTCCAAAAATTCTGTTTAAAAATATTTCATATATTTTAAGATTTAAACATGAATCTGCAAAATATGTTTTTCTTAAAAATTTAAATGCCATTTTATTTCTCAAAAAAAAACTAGATTTACTCATTTCAATTTTTCAATTTTTTTTTTCGAAATTCATTAGAGGTTTTTTTTTAAATTAATGTTTATATTATACATTTTTTTAATTTTGTCTTTATACTATTTTTGGTATGCAATTATTTAAAGCTTATAAATATACATTTAACACTTAAATGTCGTTAAATAATGTTCACCTCTTTCTGAAGTATCAAGTTTTGTAAAAAAAATAATATTTTTTTGAAAATCAAAACAAAATCAACATTAAACAGTAAAAGTTTTTGGTCTTATATTAAAAACAAAAAATCTTCTTGTGGCATTCCTAGTAATATGCATTACCTTGATTCAACACATTCAGATCTTTCATCTATTTGTAATTCATTTGCTCATTATTTCCAATCAAATTACACCAGATCTGACGAAGCTACTTCAAGTAATAGAGAATTTTTATTTCAAGATTGTAAGGTGAATATTGGCCAAATAGAGCTAAATATGTCTGAAATAGAAAGTGGCCTTTTGAGTTTTAATGAAGACATAATCCAGGTCCGGATGAATACCACCGATTATCCTTAAAAAATGTGCATTAGCAATTATAGAACCTATTTTTCTTATTTTCAAAAGCTCTCTATCTAATGGTGAGTTCCTATCAGTGTGGAAACAATCATTTTTAACTAAACTAAATTCATAAATCTGGATCAAAGCATCAAATTAACAATTATCGTCCAATTTGTAAATTATCATGTATACCAAAACTGTTCGAAAAATTGATATACAATAAGTTAGCTTTCCTCGTGAAAGAACAGATTTCACCATTTCAACACGGTTTCGTATCGGGAAGATCAGCAACAACCAATCTGTCTATTTTCTCCAATTTTATTTTAAATAAACTCGAAAAAGGTCATGAAATTGATGTGATTTATACAGATTTTGCGAAAGCTTTTGATAGAGTAAATCGCTTTATTTTGTTGAGAAAATTAATTTCTTTTGCTTTTCATTCAAATCTTTTGAAATGGTTGGACTCTTGCCTTAAGAATCGTATTCAATTTGTTAGAATTGAAAATATAGTTTCAAGTCCAGTTTTGGTAACCTCAGGTGTTCCCCAAGGTAGCCATCTTGGACCACTTCTTTTCCTAATTTTTATCAATGACTTACCTGATATTTTTGAAAATTCTGTTCAACTTCTATTTGCTGATGACTTAAAGTTTTTTAGATGTATAAAGTCCATTACGGATTGTCATCTGTTGCAAAATGATCTTTGTAAATTATCTGAATGGTGCTCTGTAAACCAATTATATTTAAATGCCTCTAAGTGCGAATGTTTTTCTTTTTGTCGTAATTTTTCCCAAATTATCTTCGAATATAAGATTAATAGCCATGTTCTTGTTCGAGTTTGTGAAAAGAAAGATCTGGGCGTAATTTGCGACTCTAAATTAAACTCTATCAAGCATATAGAGTTCAGTGTTTCCAAAGCAAATTCCATGCTAGGCTTTATTAAACGCAATAGTAAAGATTTCAAAGACCCTTTTGTTCTTAAATCGCTCTATTCGTCTTATGTCAGATCAATATTAGAATACTGCTGTGTTATTTGGAATCCATTCTATAACATTCATTCAAACAGAATTGAAATGATTCAAAACAAATTTACTAGGTTCGCAATTTGGAAATTAGGTTTGAACATCGAAACTCCATCATATACTACCAGATGTCAACTTTTAGGTATGCAATCACTTGTAAATAGACGAAAAATGTATTCAGTTATATTTATAAGTGATATTTTATCGTACCATATCAAGTGCCCATTTCTTTTATCCTTAATTAATTTATATGCTCCATCGCGACAACTGAGAGTACGTTCTTTATTTCGTGAAGATGATCATAGAGTTAACTATGCAAAAAATGAACCTATAACCAGCTGTGTCAGTGAAACTAATCTTATTGCGTCTCATATTGAATTTGACTTTCACCTGAGTAGATCATCTTTAAAAAATAGATTGTTATTGTATTTCCATTTTAATTGATTGTTAATTTTACAATATAATTTTACTGTTGTAAAATTGTTAATGTTTATTTTTACTTTATAAAAAATATTTTGTTGTATGTAATAGGCTATAAGTCCATCTCGATGTATTAGCATGTATTCGAATTCGGTAGTCTAACTGTAGATTTAAAATCTCTAAATGATGGAAATAAATAAATAAAAATAATTATATTTTTGATCATCAAAAATCATCATCATCATCAATTTTATCACTGACAAGAGCTTGAACAGAAAGAAGAGATTATTGAAATCGGTCCATTAGTTCTTGAGAAAACTTAAAAACAAAATAACGGTTTTATGAGGGATACCCTTCTAGATCAAAAACAAAATATATTTTTCTTGTAGAAAAAAGTCAAATTTAGAACAAAAAATTTAGAGGAAGTTTTAAATAAATCTATCGGTTAATTTTTGAAAAAAATATAATTTAGTATGGCGACTGCTCTTTTTTTCGTATTAAAAAAATGAAAAAAAAACGCCTTACTCTAATCCGCTGAAATCTTAACTTTAATCGTCACAATGGTTTGTGCCAGGGGCCAGGACAGACAGACAGACGGACGGAATCGGGGGACCGTCGTAATGTCATGTTTGATTAAAAGGTCGAGCTTGAAAGTTTTTATGAATGCAATACTTGCCATATAGTTCCTGTATGTCGCAAGTTAAAATCACTTCAATGTTCACTATTTATGTGCGTCAACAAAATAAGATGAAAATGAAGGCTAGTTTAGGAATTTAAATGCAACTTAATATGAAATTTATAATTATACTATGTTCTTGGTCCAGTCCTCAGTTAAAAGTAGTACTTTTAGCAAACAAAGTTTAAGGAAGTAAAATACAAATTATGTTTTCATATATAAAAAAACAAATAATTAAAAATATAATGGGAGTCATTTCCATTAACACAATACGATAGTTTTGAGTTCAAGACAGTTCCTACGAAAATAAAAAAAAAATTATCTCCCAGTGAGGGTCATGATTTGTAACTTTAAGGTCAAATATTGTAACTTTATTAAAAACCTAAACGAAATTTCAGTTAAAAAAAACAGCCCCTTTAAATAAAGAGTCTTATGGTAGCCAGAAGTCAAAAATACTCGTATATTAAATTATCTAAATGGAAAATTTATGTCGATTTCAAAAATTGTTTAAAAGTTTTTTCGTCATTTGGTTAGGAGTACTGATAATACAATTTAGAAAAAGAAAACACTGATATTAGAAAAAAAAAAACAATTCACATTAATCACTCAAACGAAGATTGTCATCTCAATTTAATTTTTTGTCATCAATTTCTTTTTTTTTAAACTAAATATGGAACAAGTTGTACGTCGTCGTCGTGTCGTCTTAGATACAAATATGTATCTATGCATACATAAGATCATATACATAGCTCTATGCATCAACATCTTGAAAACATTTTGTAGAATCTAATTTTCCAAGATGATAATATTTTTGAAGATGAAAATTAATGATGGTCCAAAAAGCTTTCACAAGAAAATTAGTTTTTCTTTGCTTTTCTGTGCGGTGACTTTTCCTCTCATTTTCTGATTACTCTCTCACATAATAGAAGAAGAAACCAGCAGCAGCATACCGTGTCAACAGTTTTGATTGATTGTCCTTTGACATCATATAAGGTTATGTATATAACGTAAAGGATATGGAAAGTCCTTCTTCGCCTTGCATATACATTAATTATTGATGTCATGAAATCTGGGGCGCGTGACTGCCGTAACGTTTCCGACATATGACGCATTAAGTATGCTCTCGTTGAATTTTAAGTGGCTCTGGTCTTAGCTCTGTGGCCGGGAATGTGAATCTCCAAAATTAAGAACTTCGAGTTTTGATTAATATTTCTATGGCACGGTGGCAATGGTAAGGCAGCAGGTCCTGATTAAGAGGCTATTAATTTGGCGGTGACTTTTTTTTCGAGTCCTTTTCCGATATGGAGAAGAGAATGAGAGTACCTTCCGTTCGAGTTGACTCAAGAATTGATCACTTTCTGTATAGACTTGAAAGATATCTATTTCCGGTAGTGGACAAAGGCTTATATCTTTATACATGTATGTATGTAGATACAGTGCTCTGTTTTTCTATCTTCTGACGACGACGCATTATTTACGCTCAACTTACATGCAAGGGTTTTATATATGTTGCTCTGAATGAAAAGCACCCTTTTTTGTTTCGTATAATTATGCGGGTAGCGAGACATTCTTGCGTCACACCGCCGCCGCCGCCGCCGCCACCACCACCAATGAGACTCTTCAACAAATGTGTTGTTGTCAATTAAATGAGATCAGATGGCTAATACCCCGTTCGGGAGTGACGCGGAGTAAACTGTACCAAGCACTAGCGCCTTTTTTAAATATTTTAATTCGTTTTCACATCATTGTACATTACCTTGGGCTCATTTTTGTCTTTCATCCTTTTTTTATTCCCTGTCTCTCCCAAGATGAAGTCAGGTTTGATTAATCATTTGGATGGAGCGTGTACGCACGTTGAATAAAATAAAATAATATGCGGGTAGACTACGACTCCGAAGCCGCGCGCCGCGCCCGCCGTCAATGAAATGGGAGAAACAAAATATTTAAATTGAAAGCAACAGGAATATCAAATTCAACTCAAAAGGACGAAAATCCTTGATTACCCTCAAAAGGAATGTTATTCCTTCTTCGGTTGTTTTCTCTGTTTTCAATCTTTCTTTTTGTTTTGTTCTATTTTGAATTGTGATTTAAAATGGTAAAATTTATTCTGGCAATTTATTGAATTCACTGCAGTGTGTTGTGGAGTGGGGTACTTGAGGAGCAAATTAACCCTTAAATCGAATCAATCTCTCGCAATTTATTCAAATCAAATTATTTGTCTTGTTTCGTCTACATTTTTGTTTGTTGGCATTGCTAGCTCTGGGCTGAATCAAATCGTCAAACCCAAAACAGCCAATAGAAAAGAAAAACGATTAATGGGTAATTGGGAGTTTGGTAGTTGAGTGTGTTTTCATTTTTTGATTCAATCCGAAGTTGATGTTGATGTTGATGATGGCAGCAGTGAAAGAAATTCCATTTATTTAAATGGGTTATTTTTTGATTGAGTGGTTTTTGAATTGTTGCGCTTTGGTGGATAATTTGTAAAATAAATAAAATTGTATAAGTCCTCGCATGCGAACGAGTTGAGTATGTATTCATTGAAAGGGGTTGATTTAGTTCGATTTTTATTTTGGTTCAGTCCATATTTTGAAATTGCATCATTTTAAATAATAAAAGCAATAAAGTTTATACTCAATGGGGAATGCAAATATAATTTCTGATCGGAATACGTATAACTACAATTGTAATATTTAAGACGCAATATTTTGAATATTGTGTAATTTACATTTTAACTAATTAAATGTAAATTTGAAATTTTGAAATAGAGTTTAGTTTGATTTTCTTTACAAGAACCCATCATTTATATAAAATTTTGTAATGATCGATAATAATTTACCTATTATTTTTATTGAAATAACTTTAGTAAAAAGGGCTTAACGAAAATGCTGAATTTGGTAAAGAGCTTTATTTATACGTCGTTAACACATAAGAGGGGGTGAAAGGAGATCAAGTAAGTACACTTTTTTCACAAATTAATTAAAAACTATGAGTTTTTGGAAGAAGCTGTAGGTACACATTGTAATTTATGTAATTTAATCCAAAAAAGATTAGGATACTTTCTACGAACAGTTGGAGAAAAATGTTCGAAAACTTTGGGGTATAGTGATACATTAAGTCAAACATTTAATAAAATCATATTTTGTTAAGTCATATCAAAAATATTTTATATTATTTTATAAATGTATATGTAAAAACATTTTTTTTATGTTCACTCCTAAGTAGTTTTTTTGTTGAAAATTGGTTCCATTGCATTCTTCAAGAATTTAATAAGGCCAACTTTCTGTGAATAAGCCTTGGCTTTATTTTACGACACCAAACTGATCTGTGAAGTTATTTATGTATATAAAATTATATATGAATTACGTGTGTATATCATTCCTTAAATTTGGAGCACCCGTCCAAATAAAATCAATTTTTAGGGAGTGTTATAAGGACGTTCACAAAATTCAATATTATCTTGGACTTATATGTGCAATGTTCCTAGAAAAGTTAAAATTTTTAGATGGTTGCATAAACATTTGAAGTAGAACGAGATGTTATGGTCTTTATAATAAACCTGGACAATAAAATTAAAAATCCCAAATTCTTAAAACAAAAATTACAGAGAAATTGAAATTGATACTGACTATGTCAAATGGTTATATAAGTTTGAGTATTTTTCTCTAGTTTATTTCAAGGCATAGAATTGTGATAAATATAAGGTGGAAAAGATTAAAAATAAAAAACGAGGCTGGGTTGCGACCCACACTGATAACTTCCATCCCGTCTGTCGATTTGTCTTGCTTAAAAGTTTGTCGATATGTATGTATGTATCAATTTTTACCAAATTTGCGTACTATTTGTTGTAGATTTTATTTTTTATGAAAAAAACGGACTGTTGGATTTTTATAAAAAAAAATTACTGAATATCGAAAACAATATTTTCATGCAACTCCTACAAAAATCATTTGCAGGGGCTCCGAGTCGAATAGCATGCCTTCCTATTAAGCAGTGCCCAGTCAGGACACCTATAACGTAGCTAATGTGCAATCTACTCAGAGAGATTAATTGTTTTGAGCGCCTAGTGACTTACAACTCTCAATCATCCATGTGTGCGAGTAATTGCAGGGATTGAGGGGACCATGTATGTGCCGAATCCTGTTACACTTTTTATCACTAATCGCGAGGGGGAATTATATTATTTAATATTATTTTTTTTTTTAAACGAACAATATCAATTTAAATCAAAACAAACTATAACAAGACTAAACCGATAAACTAAATCGACGACGACGGCGGCTGCGTAGCGACGACTTTATCAACTCGCACTCAAATGAGTACGAATGCGACACAAAAGAGAGAACGAAAAAAAAAAGTGCAACAATACAGCTCGTTGACGAAGCTGTACCCGCGGCTGCTCAGCTGGGCTGGGTTCTTTTGGAAGAATTTGTTTATAAATTATAACAATGTTGATTGATTTCTAAAATCAATCAAATTGTTACAATTTGGAAATAAGTTATTGCAAGTACCTACAGTGGGGTACGTTGCAATAAAAATGGGCGCCAGGAATTTTTTTTAACAAACCGAAGAAGAAAATTCCAAAACTCTTTGTGATAAGTGAAGCGATTAAAAAAAGACAACACAACGACCGTTTGGTTTTTAAATTTAATATTTATTATTTGGGAAACCGTGGGATTGAAGATCCCTGGATTAAAACCCAAAATGTTTTCAAAAAAAAGTTAAAATTACAAACGAATGGAAAAATAAAAAAAAGCAAATAGTAAAAGAAAATGAGTTCTTAACACCGGATGCGGAATATATATATGAATATACAACCGAACAAAGAAGTAAAAGAAACAAACTACTTATCTTGTTTTCCTTCCTAATTATCCTTTTAAACACGATCCTCACACCTCGATCCTCGACTATTAATTTTCCTTCTAATATCCTCGATTTCCCGATTTTCTAAATCCTTCTTCTCAATCTTTTCTTTTTCTTTTCAAAATTCCTCGAAACTTCCTTTTCTATCACTTATCTTATCACTTGTCAGGCTCTATCAAGAGTGCCTTCCAAGCCAATTCCCAACTAATTTTTCCTCCCTCGACCATTCCAGTCACACACACATTCATTCAACACAAGCATCCGTTTTCGTGATTGTCGGTCACAGCATCACGGCTTCCTGGAAGCTTAACGCTCATCAGGAAAGCCACCGTTGTTGACTCTCAGCGAAACTTTGCTTTCACACACACAATCACGGTTTCGACAAGTTGTTGGATGAGTTTCCAAAACTTGCCGAAACATAATGGCGAGTTCAGACCCCTTCCCAACAATTCCTATTTTTCGAGAAAGTTCAAAGAAAAACAAAAATCGAGAAGAAGTCTCAACTAGGCATTTTCCTATTACTATTAATTACGCGCGAGGTTCGAGATGTGAATTTCGTACCAAACATTAAGTTAAATTAAATTAAAAACGCGGTGTTAAAAACCCATTTTGTACATAAGTGATTAAGTTAAGAATTACTAATTTTAAAATTCAATAGATATGTTGTTGTTGTTGTTTAAGTAGGGTCCGCCTGACCCCATACTTCTTCGGCTCATCCGCCGGCATTTTCGACCTTGTCGAAAGAACTCGTTCCCGTTCTCGAACTCGATCACCTGCTTTGTTGCTTTTGCAAAATAAAGGCTAGGTACACCTGTGGTTGATGAGACCATGGTTGCCCTCAACTTTGCCGATATTTTGCAGCCACAACGAGAAAAAGAAAACAGCCAAAGGCTGGTTTTTGTTGCGGTAAAATTTACCGTAACAATCCGAACGGCTATAATTTGAGAAAGCACTTTTTCATGACAAGCATTACTCTTGGAGAATTTGTCAATTTCTCGCATGAGGCAGTGCCCGTGAAATTTTTTTTTTTTAATTAAGGTGGCACCAGGCAGGGATTGTACCCAAGACCTCTTGCATGACAGTCCAACGCTATAACCATAATGCCACGGGTACTACAAATTTTTGCTGATGTTAATATGTCTCAAAAAATCTGATAAACGTTTCGAAATGTCACTAACAGTTTTTATACATCAAAAAATAATGAACAAAAATTGCTTAGCATTTAAGGATATTTCGGATATTTGATACAAAATTTATAAAAAAAACTTCATAAACAGTTTTTTTTGCAATTCCACCAAGGCTGGCCCATTGTGATACCACATGAATCTTAAGGCTTTCTTCTGAGCTCACTAAAACCAGTTTGAGTACCTTACGAAACGTGAAAGACTGATTATGTTAATATAATTGAGATCACTTAGATCCAATTCACCAAACATTGATACAAATTCTTTTTGATTTGAAAATCTTGAGAACATATAAAAACTTTGGCGCCTGTTTCTCTAATAGATCTGTATATTAAAAAACTCCTTATGTGATGTCTTTTCATTTTAGTTATTTAGAAGCTGTATTTGCTACTAAAAAAAGTAATTTATAATAAATAATTTATTTGTATAATTGCCGTCCTCAAAGTTTAATACAAAAAATATCATGAATCGAAATGTATTACATTTTTCTTATTTCAACTATTAACACGCTATCCAAATGTCCAATATTCACTTAATCCGTCAATTTATTATAATTATTCAGTGTCTCCTAAATATTATTTTAAGCGTTTTCTAAACCAAAAATTCAAACAATTTTTTTTTTGTTGAACAAAATTATTTTGGATTTAATTTTATTTTTTGTTCTAAAAATATTAAAATTGGCAAAAATATTTTTTATTAATAAAACAAATTTGAATTGGATTTTTTTTTCAGTTCATAATAATTTTGTATGACGTCACCATTACCATATTTAACAACAAATTTAATTGAAATCGATAGCTTTATTAGTTCGTTAGATATTTTTGCTCAACTATCGCTGTTGATTCCTCAGATACAGTAGACGAAAAAAGGTATCCCAAAAGTACGAAAGTAGATACAATCGAACACAAAAAACATTTATCTAAAAACCATGGATTTCGAATCTAAGAAGAAATTTTAAGAAATGTCAACATTTTCAATTTGACAATAATTTCCAATAGAAAATAAAAATTCTTTGTAGCTAGTTAAAATGTAGGTGACTGTTTTCAGGTAGGTAGTTTCCTTTTTGATTTTAAGAAATTGTTTTGTTTTTTTTTCAAAATATCTCAAAAGTAGGATTTTTTCTCAGAAAGCGAATATTATTTGATTGAGACTTATTCCACTTTTTGCCCTAATTGTGTTTGGCATTAGTCCAAGTCTTAAGAACTCTTAAATTAAATTTCTTTTACCATATTTTTTCCCAAAATTGTCGAAATGTGCGTTCAAAAATTGTTTCCATTCCATTTTTTTTTGTTTCAAAATATGGTTCCCAGTGGAAGTTGTTGTAATCCAATTTGTCGAATTGATAATTTTTAAATTTCTTGATGTTTCAAATTGGACATCCTTTTTAAGAAAGGTGTTTATATTAGCTTTTTTACTGTGTCTCAAGAACCTTGTACTTCAAACGTCAACGTTTTTTTACATCCTTTTAAACTTATAGAAAAATGCAGTTGACAGTAGTTAACAACAAAAATAGATACAAAATATTTTTCAAATAAATTTTCAAAGTAATACTGATGTCTGATGCATTTAATTTTTTTTTTTTTTTTAATATTGCGTTATTATTACGTTTTAATGAAAATAAATGGATCCTTCAAAAATTAAAAATTACAAAAATGCAATTTAATGCTTCAGTTTTTGATACTTTTCCAAGTCTTAATATTTGGCTTATAAATAACAGATGCTTGTTTTTAATTTCATCAATTTGTTCTTTTATAATTATAACTTATCATTATGTAAACTGAAAATCGAAATTTCTAGGTTTTAGAATTTTGTTAAAATTATTCTGGATGAACTTTTTTACAAACTAAAATCCAAATTTCATCCAAAAATATACAATAATATTACCTAGGTAAAAAAAAAAACAAATTTACTAATTATTTCACTTACTAATTATTATTATTTATATTTATTTTATTTATTTATTGTCTTATCATCTTCTTATATATAAAAATGAATCGCTAAATGTGTTGGTAAGCGCATAACTCAACAACGCCTGGACCAATTTGGCCAATTCTTTTTTTAAAATGTTCGTTGAAGCTCAAGGATGGTTTTTACGGCGAGAAAAATTCCAATAATTGCCGGAAAAACCATCAAAACAGCCCTTTTCTTTTTTCCATACAAATTTTTTCTAACTAAAACGTAGTCGGCTTAAAGAATTTGACTTCAAGTCATATCAAATTAAAAAAAAAAAGAAAAAAAAAAGAAAAAAGTGTAGATGTCGATTTGCTGTTGTTTTTCTTGGATTTTCTGTTACCTTATCTACTGAGTTTGCTTTTGTCAACTGATAAACGGCTGAAACAAATCCATATATCGTGTTTTGTGCAGAGTGTTAGTGTTTGTTTAGTTAGTGTTTAGTGACAAAATAATTTATATTTGATATGCCTCCTATAAGACAAAGCAATTTAGGTAGAAGAACCCGAACTACTACAAAACAAGCTAATAACTAAACTAATCGTACTGCACAAGAATGTGAAAGAATTCGGATATCTTAAACGCGTGAAGGGCGAGCGCGACATTCAACTAATGATCGCTCAAGTTTGAATCGAGCTGCTTTCAGTTACGATGTGTCAATTGACTACAGAAACTACCAATGTGTTGTTATTGGTTCTATGAACTCGGTTTGCTCACACTGTAAGGCATTGAAATACAAAAACGAAGCTAATGGATTGTATTGCGCAAATGGTAAAGTGAAATTGATACCATTGGATCCACCACCAGAGCCATTGTACTCATTGGTTTCAGGAATAGGAACAGATTCCATACACTTTTTGACACTTATCCAACACTATAACAATTGCTTTCAAATGACTTCATTTGGGGCAACAAATGTATTTCGGGAAAACTTCATGCCAACTTTCAAGGTATGTATTATAGCAGTTATTCATAATTATTTTAGCGAACAAAATTTTATATCACCTAATTTAAGATGTTTATTGATAGATATTAGTTACAACTAAATATATAATTTTTAAGATCAAATATTATTTAAGTTTGATCACTGACAATCCATAAATTTATACCCCATTGCTTATTTATTTTATTTTATTTTATTTTATAGTGTTTGGTACAAAAATAATATTTTTTTTTTAATTAACAGATACAAGGGCAAATACATATATCACAGAGCAGGTTTACTGTTATCAGTGTCAGATAGCGACAGCAAATTCCTGCAAATTTATTTTATGGGCAATTCACCACAAGAAATTGATATGAGTTGTGCAAATAACAATTTAGTAAAGAGGTCTATTGTAGAACAATTACAAACTTTATTTCATGAACACAATCAATTGATTATATTGTTCAAAACTGCACTGGATCTGATGCCATCTGATAATCAGAAAATTGTAGTCAGAGCTGTCAAATCACCTGCAGGTCAACATGCAAGACGTTAAAATGTACCAACTATTGATGAAGTTGTTATCGTTGTAGTTTGAGAAAACTTGGAATCCCGTGATATTGTTTTACATCGTCGAAATGATCAATAACAACGTATAAAGCAATTAAAAGACGAACTTATTTAGAAGGTGTTTCCAAATGTTTCTCAAAATTACAGAAACCATGATTGGTTGAGCGAACGAGCTATACTGGCTGCAAAAAACATTAATGTAAATGAATTGAATTTCAAAATTCAAGAACAAATTACCGGCGAATCGAGGATATATATGTAAATCAGTTAATTCGGCTACTAACCAAGATGATGTAGTCAATTATCCACGGAATTTTTAAACTCGCTGGATTTGCCAGGATTGCCACCTTACAATCTTCAATTAAAGGTTGGATCAATAGTTATAGTGTTGCGAAATATCAAACAACCGCGTCTTTGCAACGGTACACGGTTAGCGATAAGATATAGCGAAGCAACTATACTCAAAGGAAAGTATAAAGGAGAAGATGTTCTTATACCGCGCATCCCAATGATTCCGACTGATGTGCCATTTGAGTTTAAACGACTACAGTTTCCAGTGCGGCTTGATTTTGCTGTGATCATAAACAAGTCCCAGGGACAATCATTAAGTGTTTGTGGTATTAATCTAGAAAATCCATGTTTCTCACATGGTCAATCGTATGTTGCCTATTCCCGTGTTGGAAAACCATCAGATTTGTTTGTCTATGCTCCAAGTAATGGAACAAAAAACATCGTATATCACAAAGCACTAAAATTTCTGTTTATAATTATGATTAACAATAAAGCGATTACTTACTTTTAAATCGTTATATGTATGTATATGTTTCATTTAATTATTTTGTATTCACAACGCCCTATCACCAGGGTGACGGTTCTGTTAACGAGAATGTTTAGCCACGAGTATAAAATACGTAGGAACAATAACTGCCACTTTGAAAATCTTTATGACAGGACGAAGTCTGTCGGGTCCGCTAGTTTTAAATACATTTAAATACATCTAAATTAAAACTACGTTTAAAATCATTTAATATTTAACAAGACTTACACGGAATAATTTGATTATTAAATTATATATATTTTATAAATTTGAAAAGAAAATAATAACTTTTTTGAGGGTTTGAATTTCATATCATCTTATTGATTAAGTTTGTTAACTTATTCCTAAAAACACATTTATAGATTCCTAACTTGTTCCAACAAGACATAATAACGTCTCAAATTCTTTAATTGCCTTATTTGTGTATTCTTTCGATTAACCATTAAAAAAATGTTGACCTACCTCATTGTTCATTCTAAAGACGTTTTATTCTTGTTGGTCATTTCATTATACATAACATAATACCTCAAACTTTCAGTTTTTTTTTTTTGCATACCAAATAATTTCTATCTGCCTCGGAATCAAACTTTGGTTGGCATGTGGGGTCGTATTTTCCAGAGGTGGATTAGAGTTCGAAAGACTCTTAAAACTTGAAACTGTTGTAAATAAATACAAATCATAAAATATAGCGTGTATACAAAGTGTATGATAAGTAATATGGGCCAAATTCACCTCCCTTTTTAGATCTATAGGCAATTGTTTAACAAATGTGTGACTGGTTTTGATAAAATCAATTTATTTATCATACATATAAAGAACACTTATAACACACACTGATAACTTCCCATTCCGTCTGTCGATTTGTCTTCTTTAAATCTTTAACAAAATATTCATAACTATATTTTGTGTGAAATAAATAATTCGAAGTTAATATCTTTCTTTTTTCTCCCAATACCTTAGTCGAAAACCATTTTTCTAATCAGTTTTTTGTAGGTTTTCGTGTTTTGTTAAAAAAGTTCACAGTTGAATTTTTCTAAATATTTTACTAAGAATTACCAACAGTATTTTGTGTAATATGAAATAGTTTGATTTCAAAATCTATTTTTGTTAACGAGATTTTCAGTCCAAAACCTATTTTTACCATTTTTAGTAGCATTTGTTGAAAGTTTTTATTTCATTTTTTAAAGAGATATTAATAATCGAACATTACTTTTTACCAATTTTGCGTAGTATTATATGTTGATTTTTATTTTTAAGAACAAACTAACTGTTGTATTTTTATAAAAATTTTACTGAATGTCGAAAACAATATTTTCTATAAGATGAAATTAGTTTCAAGCGAATATTTTCAATTTTTAAACAGATATTCAAGTCGAAAATCAATTTTTACCAATTTATAGAATTGTTTATTTTTATTATTATAAGAAAACTGTCAATTCGATTTTTCTCAACATTTAACCAGATTTCAAAAAACGTAATTTTTCGTCGCATAAAATAATTTTGAAGATATAATCATTTTTTGTTCGTTAAATATTTGAGGTAACAAATATTTTTGTTCAGTTGTTGATGCAAGTTTTGTATCACATTTTTTAATATACAATTCAATTGAATTCACTAGCGTTATTGGTTCGTGAGATATCTAAGGTCAACCAAAATATTTACTCTTTTTTAAATTTCTATAGTAAGAAAACCGTCGAAAGTCTTTTTGGCATTTTGTATTAATTATCTACATTAAAAAATGTATTTGAAGTCGATATCTCTACTACTTCTTGAGAAATAGACGACAAAAAGGCTTCCCAAACGTACGTATACACGCACACACAGACATCTCTCTAAAAATCTTTGATTTAGATTTTAGGGACCTTAAAACGTCGAGAAATGTCAACATTTTCAATTCGACAAATCGGAACGATTATAATAACTTCCTGTGGGAAATTAATAATTTAAGAAAAAAGGATTTTTAAACTTTGCTTAAAAAGGCCTTCAATGTTCAAAACATACCCTAAAGTGAAAATTTCGTGTTTAATCCAAAACAAATTACCCTTTATTATGAAGACAGTTACGCAAATATTACATTTTCTAAAACAACAGAAATGTTTTTTTTTTAACTATAAGAAATTCTGAAATCAGTAAAAGACATAAAACAAGATTTTCTAGGTCTACGAAAGCTTTCAATCAGGTACCTTTAAACTGTTATCTAAGCTAATTCTATGTTTCTAAAGTCCTGATGCTTCATAATTTGCATAAGCTTATTCAATTTTTTAAAAAATGCCTAATGCTGTTTCCATCAAAGCCTTTTTTAAGACTTATTACTAACACTCCAAAATGCTCCAATCCGACCCTGGCCAAAGCACGCAAAATTATTAAAAAAAACCTGTTTTCCGTAACCCACAAAGCCAATTAGCACTCTGAATTCTCTCAAAACCCAAAATTGCTAAACAAAATAATATCAAGAACCGGTTCAAGCAGGTGTGTCTTTTCTCTACACCTTACACCATACCTGCTCACAATAACAGTATTTCTTAGCAATGTACCTACTTGTGACTGTAATGATATTTTTGAACCATAAATTTGGCGCCAAAACAATTCTTATACCACAACACTACAAACATCTCATCTGTAATTTGACGACAGACGTCATTTGATTCATATTTTACTCGAAATTATTTCTGAGTAATATTTCAGATTTTTGATATAAAGAAGGCGTGTTGCTAATCTACCGTTATATCAATTAAGTGAATTAATTTATAAATTTCCACGTCATATTTTTAAAGAAACAGAAAAACCCAACTTGATGATGAAATACCTACCCAACAAAGGGAACTACCACCAACGACGCGACGTCCCCAATAGTACGAATATGTGAAACCAGCCAACGCAGCGTCAGAAACAAAAGAAAGTAACGGAGTAATCGACAATGACAATTGAAAAAATTTCAAATGAATCATCATTAAAATTGTGTCAATGACCTAAATATCGCATGAGATTACAAAATAATTCATAATAAAGAACAAATTGAGATTTCTTTGTTTAAATATTTTGTAATTGTTTTATTTATTGATTTTTCGTTTTTTTTTATAAAAATAAATAAGTATAAAATATTTTTCGTTAACTTATAATTTATAAATTATTTTATTTAAAAATACATTAACATACATGTGCTAATTTTTGAATATAAACAAATAAAAAAATAATTCTAATTTTGGACGAACATTCTTTTAAATTTTCTTTTTGTTTTAATAATAAAGAAACAAAAAACTTATAATATTATTTAACAAGAATTTCATTTAATAATTTTTCGTTTTTTTTTTCACAAATTCTATTTTTATTTTTCATTTCACTTCCAACTTCCCGTCGGCAATATGAAAACCAGTTAGCGTCAACGCCACAACAACGGTTTTTATTTCAGGATGAATTTCAATTCATTTTCTCGCCTTTTTATTAAAGTCGTCCTTTCCTGAAGGATCCTTATTTTCTTTTGCTCTTTTTCCTCTAATAAATTTTTATAATTCGATTTTCGGCTGCTTTTAATTTTTTGATTTGCTAATTTTTGAATAGTCCTTTGAATCCTCGATGTAACGTTTGAGGGCCTCGAGCAGGATCATTGCAATTAGCTTCAATTGAAGTTCACGCATTTTTAAAATTTGTTTTTCTTTTTCCTTGGATTTTCGAAGCAACACTTCCTGATCCGGGATATAGAATGCCACAGCCATTTTTTTGTTTATAATTAATTAAAAGTCTCTTCTGTTTTTGATTATCAAAATAATTTTCACTTGATGCTACGAGTATATTTTTACGTAATCGTATAAATTTCACTTTTATTCTTTTGATAGTCTTAGCACACAACCTTCTCGTTTGATGATTCAAAACCAACTGAAGAAGTCGAAGAAAAATTGCTATGAAGTAGTACTCTCGGTCTCGAATATCATTCACTGAAGCCCGAACTCGAACTCTTCTTATAGGTAAGTTTTCTTTTTTGTTTTTCTGGTCGTTCAACAGCGGCGGTAACGGCGGCGGCTCTTTTTGTCCTAAAATCATCCCTGATTCGGTTTTATGTAATATGCTTTGAGAATTCAACACAATTTAATTTGGGGTGGTTTTGTTGGTTTGTTTGGGCTTCCCGGTTTGGTAACAATGAATTAACTGTTGTTGAGCGTTGGTAGAGGTGAAGTAGGTGAAAAAGGGAAACAACAAAAATTGTATGGACAAACGTTTTCAAAAGAGCGTTCAACAAATGTCATTCACAACAAAGCGTAGCGTCTCGTCGCGTCGGTCGATTCTGTCGTGAGTCGAGTTAGGCAACAACGCAACGTGGTAAGCATTATGCTATGACAATCTAGCTTCTATTCTAGGTGGTAGGAAGGCACTCTATAGGTATAAGAACTCAACTTGGTTATCCAGAAGCATGGTTGATAGCATTTCCCCTTCCGGGTAGTATCGTATAGAATTCCCAGTGGTTCCTGGGATGTACATAAGGTACATCTCACTCTGTTTTATGTATTTCTAGGCAGAAAAAGGGAATAAAAGAACAGTGCGTAAGGTTAAGACGTTTTCCATTATGCTTTTTATATATATATTTGTTGGTTACGGAAATGATTTAGGGAGTTGATGATATAAGTTTTAGGGTTGGAGACAGATTTTTTGGGATAGATTTTGAAGGAGAATATTTGATTCATTATTTTTTGTTTCTGTATACAGATATATTTTATACATATGTATATACGAGTAAATATAAGGAAGGCGTGTTTCGAACTGGTTCAGCCTTGATCTGGGGAGGAGCTCTACGAGGGCATCTGCATTGATGGGCTAAATGGGGTAAAATATAATAAAAAATTGGATACTTTTTGCCCTTAAGTTGGTACAATGAATCATCAATGGGTGGATACAAAAGTAAAATCTAGTCTTGGTAACTGAATAGAATAGAAGCAAATAAACGGAAGGAATCTTGATTGAACGGGTAAAGTTTAATAATTATTATCGTGATTATCGTGATTGATATAAATTTTGGCATTTGTTTATATTGAGTCATAGCTAAATTTGTTATTTATTTGAATAAATTGCAAAAAGGTTATTGACACTTAATTATATATTCATTGACTTTGGTTCATGTGCTTTTGAAATACCTATATTATTTTGTTAATAACAATGTGAAATAGTGATGTACATATATATGTATATAGAGTTAACATAATAACAACAAATAAAAAATTTTAATATTGAATTATTTGCAGATTCAATATAAATACAGACATCTTACAAATTTATTCGACGGCTAGGTTGGTGTTTTGATTATTTCCTATGTGCAACAAAAATTAACCTCAAAATGGACAAAGTGTTTTTCAATTAAAAACAGGTTTGATGACAATTAGACAATTTCTTCAGTTAACATTTATACTATTGTTGCATAGTTGCTAAAAAAACAAAATTTAGTTGCTGTGTGTCGTGGTCTTTTTAAAATATTTTTGTTGACAGTTTAAAAGACATTTAATTTATTTTATTTCGAGCAAAAACTGACGGAACAGTCAGAAGCTAGGTATTTATTTTGCTGATAATTTAAAAATGGTGGCTCTGTCGCAGTTATTATCAGTTAAGTAGTTTTTCAATGATTTTTAGCATTATAAATTAATTTTAAATTATTACGTCTATAATCAGATTGTACTTCACAAAACTTGCGACATAAATACAACTAAACAAAAGAGTTGAGGTACGAACTTTATGCAATAATATTTTTGTCGGAAAAAAAGAGTACACGGAGAGAATTGAAAAATCACTAATTGCTAAATTTAAGGTTGCAATTTACGAAAACCCTTTTTTTAGTAAATCAAGACGATTTTATTATAAAATGAATGAGAAAATTGTAATTCAGCATTCAAATCTTCGTAAAATACAAAATTTTATAATTTGGTAATTATTATCAAAAGTTATAATTCGCGCTTGTTGAAATGAAAGTATATTGCAACTTTTGAGTCGCAAGCTACTACTTTAAGGGAATAATTTAATTTGAGTACTCATTAATCTTGTTTTGCGAAATGTATGCGGTGATTTAAGCATTCTCAATTCTCAAATCAATAAAATATAATCACAATATAAATATTCAAGTTAGCAGGGAAATGAAAGTGGCTACAGTTTGTCTTCTTTGAAGAATTGTAGCAACTGTATAATTCGCAGTTGCTCTATGCAGCTCGGATTATATGGAGTCTCGATTTATTTGGGAAAGTATGCGTCAAGACAAGGTGTAAATGTTATCTTCTGATGAGCCCAACCATTGCATCGGGGCGAAACGCATATATGAACAGTGAACACTTATGCTGGTTTATATTTTTCATGATTTTAAATCATATTTATTAGAATAAGTTTATGTTGTAAAATACTAATGAAGATTGTTGATTTTGCAAAAAATTGTTCTTGAATCTCTACATGATTGCTTGAAAATGGAAAGTAAATTAATCTTTAAAAGCTACAAATTGCTGCAGAAACTGTTTCAAATTACGACTCATAAGTTGCAATTTAAAAAAAAGAAGTAGCAAAACATTAGATGTAATTTGCAAACTAATGTATATTGTCGTAGTCTAAGAAAACAAGGGTTGAAATTTACCACTTGTGTGTGTAGGTATTTAAAAAAACGAATCATAATCTACAAGAAAACAATTTCAATCTACAAACTCCTGCTGAAATTCACGATAAAAACAAACATTAAATTGATATCAAATTGCAATTCGCTGTTTGAAATATTTGATTTCCTCTGTCGAATTATTGCTACTCAAATGTAGTGAAATATGATTTTTGAGTGTCAATATCTTCATTTTGCTCATTTTATGAAATTGCAAACAAAAAGTAGCAATTTACTTATTTCGAAGCCAAGGTCCAAAACTGGATTCATTTTTCGTGATTTGTAGCTTATTTTTCTTGATCTGATCTAAGAATTCTTTCCGTGTAGCTGGAAATAAAACGTTTTAATATTTATTTTGCTCATAAGAAAATCGGGTTAGTATAATAATTAAGAAAATAATTTATATTACAAACTCCGTAAATTAATTCTTACGCCATTCTTCCCTAAAACACAATATCTTAAATATTACTATTTTCAAATATGTAATTTAAAACTCTTTATCTTCGAAGTTTTTTTGTTGATATAAAAACAATGCCCTAAGAAAATTGGAACGTATAAATAACATAGCCTCTAGAATATGGACAGTTTATTTTTGAGTGTTATTTCTGCTATGCCCTACTCTTTGAGCCAATGTTAAAAGGATTTTAAACGTTTGTTAGGAACTACATTATTATTAACTTCCCATAGGAAATTATTGTAATCGGTCCGGTATTTCGAATTTAAAATTTTGTTCAAAGTTCCTAGAATCTAAATAAAAGATTTTTGGAGAGAAGTCTGTGCGTGCGTGTGTATACGTTACGTACATACGTCCGGGAAGCTTTTTTCGTCTTCCAAAGCTAAAGAACCAGTAAAGATATAATATAATAATTGTTAAATCCATTTTACTAGACTAAAAAGGTGATTTGCCTAATTTTAAAGGATTTTAACATCTTACTACCTCTTAACAATTTTCCAAATTTAAAAGTTATTTTTATAAGGTGAGTGGATGGAATGGTATAGTCAAGAGTTGGAAATTCCAATTTATGGGTCCTTTTAAGCATTTTTGCTTTGTTTATTTTCGCGAACCCTTAACAGTAGGTTCTTTAAAATTTCGCTCCAAAAACTCTAGCGACTTGAATTAAATTTTATATTACATAAGTCAAAAATACTAAAAAAAAAATAAAAAAGTGATTTTATCTCCAAAATAATTGTATGCAACGTAGAATAACGTTTTTGAAATCTAATAAAATTTTGAGAAAAATCGATTTAACAGATTTTTACACAAAAAAAAAAATGTCTTAAATGTTAGTAAAAATTGATTTTTTACTTAAATATTTTTTGTTTTAAGTTTAGGATATTTACTTCAAACTTATTTCATCGTATAGAAAATATTGTTTTCGACATTGGGTAATATTTCATAAAAATCAAAATCTACAAAAAAAAAATAGTATGCAAAAGTGTTAAAAATTCATATTCGATTCTCGATATCTCGTGAATGAATGAAGTTATTGTCTTCAAAATGATTTTATTCTGTGCTTAATTTTGTTGTTAACCTAAGATATTGTTCTTAGAAAAATCTAATCTGTCTTTGTTTATATAAGAAATAAAATTGTTCATGGAATCTTACTAATATTGTTAAGAATTGGTGTTCGACTAAAAATTTCGTTAACAGAAATAATTAGATTTTGAAATTAAACTATTTCATCATATGCAAAATATTGTTAGTAATTTTTTCAGAAAAATTATACTGACAACATTTTTAACAAACACGAAAACCTGCAAAAACAAGAAAAAACTAAAAAAGAAGTGGTTTTCGACTCAAGCATTAGGAGAATTAAGAAAGGTTTTTACTTCGAATTATTTTGCTCACACAAAATATTGTTATGAATATATATTTTGTGAAAGTTGTAAGCACGACAAACTGACAGACGGGATAGGTAGTTATCAGTGTTTGACGCATCCCAGCTTCTTCTTCAATTTTGCTTAGGAAACCATTACTTTGGTCTATCTTAACAATAAACAAATAAATATTTAAAAGTTTTACAAATGGGAATATTGGTGTTTGAATTTTTTTAATATCATTGATACTTTTCGAGATATGTAACTCTTCAAAAATATGCAACATCTTACGGTTTCATAATTTTATCTACCTAGGTATAAGTTCTGACTACTTTAAACGAAAATATCTTAAATTACTCAGATAAATTATTTGCTCTCAGTTAAATTAAGTCATACTTTTTAATAAATATTTTCGTAAAGATCTGTTTTTTGTCAAAGTTTCAAATGAAAGTTGTAGGTATACACATATTTCTGCATGTACGCAAATATTATTATCAAAAAGGTTTATAATAAAACAATTTTCTTTCCTATTTGAACTTGCCGACACCGCAGTATTTTCCTCCCACATCCAAAAATGATTAATCATTGAGAATGTTCTTTTCTGACGGAATATTTTTCGGAAATCCCAAAATATGTTAGCCAAAAACTAGCAAAAAGCTTTTTGTAAAATGCATCTTTTACAAGTAAATAATTAAATCCAAGTTGTAAAAATGTAATTTCTAAAATACAAGATAAAAAGTATAATTTGTTTCAAAATTAGTTTACTTTAAATTACATTTTTTAATGCAAATAAGTTCCAATTTTGAATTGTTTTTTTTTTTTTTTTAATTCAAACATTTCTAATATTTCGCTGATATTCTTCTAATGTTAATAATTTTTATTTTGCAATATAAAATTTTACAATTCAAAATCCATTGTTTGTATTAAATTCCTTGATACTACTCGTACCTTCTATCAATTGGGCTATCATAATAGTTCACTTATCATTTTTTAAGAAATTTAAGTACAAACATTTGATTTCAAAAAATTCTGAAACTAGTGTTTGCCTTTTTCTTGCATATTTTAATCAACAGGGACAAATCTGTAAACCAGGGAATAATATATGAGGACCGACGCACGGCCATGTGAGCTACAGGACTTATAGTCACTATATGTTTTCAAATTGTCATAAATTAGATTTTTTGTAAGTACACGCCATACAATTAGTTATAATATTGACACCAAAACAAAAGCATTCTTATATCCAGAAACTTGATGAAGAGGAATTATCCTAAAAAATCTCATTAGGAACAAAAATTATCTGTATATGTTTAAACTATATGCCAGGTAAAAATTGTAACAAATTTACATTGTTTCGAAATCTTAAAATCTTCTTCTATGAGAAAAAAATCTCTTTTATGAATTTCTATCGAATTCAATTTAGTATCAAAGACAATCTTTGTTAATTGTTAGAAATCGTTTGTTTTTGTAATTAAAAGTAAAACAATAGTTTTTATCAAATTAATTTTCCAAGAAATGAAGGTAATACTACTCAGGTGTTCCAAATCACATACTCATGTGAAAATCTAAACGAGCAAAATTAATACTATGAACCATCAAACTATATGCCTATCATTGAAAAACAAAAGTGATCATTTTCATTAACACCCAACGTACAATTAAAATTTTCTTATACAATTTTGAAATCTTTACGGAAATCAATTCTTTTGTTTTAATTTCTTTTAATTACTCGACTCCAAAGGGACTTTTAAAACAATAGAATCCTTAAAACAAGGATCATCCAGATGCATTTGAATCTTTTTCTATTGTTTTAGTTTCTATCAGGTAGATACCTTTTTCACTATATACAACAATTTTGATCCTGTCTGAACATGAATCAACGTGAGAAAAATAAATGTGAAATCATACTCCCAGTCTTCATAGATGACTTTAAATAAATATTATCTTAGAAATAGAAAATAGAAAATTTATGAATACCTGAATCTATTTCAAATAGCTATGTACATACATATACAATTTTGAATCTGATCCAAAAAAGAGATGTGGGAGGTTAATTTTTATAGAATTTATAGATAGAACTGAATTATTATTATGTATTTTAAACAACTTTTCCATTTTATAAACAAAAAAGTAAATGTATACTGCCATAGGCTAGATCGTAATGATGAAGAAGTCGGAGGTGGAGTTGCCATTGTAGTCAAAAAGTGTTTAGTATATAAATTAATACCAAATATTAAAACTTATATTTTTGAAACAATTGGTATTGAATTAATGTTAAATGATAACACTAAATTTAAAATTATTTCTATTTATTTTCCTGGGGGAGCCTCAAATGCACAAAAGGTGGGGTAACTTACTGGTAGATATAACTACGCGGTATCCTATAAGTTTACTCTATCCTAATGGTCCAACATTTTTTCCAACCAACAAAAAATCTTCGCCATCAACCTTAGATCTGATTATAACGAACTCACCAGAAATCGTTACCCAACCTATAGCTGTCAACGCTCTGAGTTCGGATCATATTCCAATAAACTGTGATATTATTCTTAATGAAAGAATTAAAGATGTGCAATACTTAGATTTTTAAAGGACAGATTGGCATAGCCTTAGAAATACAACCTGTGATATAGAAAGTATAAGTAATTCCCATCAAATTGATGAAAAAATTGATTATTTTACCAATGACAAGGACAAGGACAACTATTCTTCCACATTATATCTTGAATTTAATCAAGCAAAGAAATAGATTAAGAAGCCAGTGGCAAAGATATAGACAGGTATATGACTTCAATGAAATGAACGCATACACAAGACAAAAATAGCTTTTGAAATTTCAAAGTTCAGAAACAAAACATGGAGTGATAAACTTAACTCTCTTGAACCGAATTCCAAACCCTTTTGGAAAATAGCCAAGATTATAATAAATAAATTAGGTGGCGCAACAGTCCATGAAGGACCAGGGCCTAGTGACTTACAACTCTCAACCATCCCTGTGTGCGAGTAATGTTGTCAGAGATGGAAGGGACCTACAGTTTATATGCCGAATCCGAACGGCTAATTTGAGAAAGCACTTTTCATGACAAGAATTACTCTTGGAGGATTTGTCAATTCCTCGCAAGAGGCAGTACCCGTGAAAAAAGTTAGGTGGCACAGGCAGGGATTGAACCCAAGACCCCTTGCATGACAGTCCAACGCACTAACCATCACGCTACGGGTACTACCAAGATAGCCAAGATTCTTAAAGCAAAAAACAAATTTATTCCTTACTTAGAACACAATGATTCCTTGTTGATAACCTGTGAAGAAAAAGCTGACATTTTTGCGGGATTGTTTGAAAAAAATTTTAACAATCCGTTAATAAATGAAATCAGCTCAGTTAACGGTCTAGTAAGTGAGTCAATTAACTTTATTAACAGTAATGATGAACCTTTGCCAGAAGATGTTTTAACAATCCGTTAGTAAATGAAACCAGCTCAGTTAACGGTCTAGTAAGTGAGTTAATTAACTTTATTAACAGTAATGATGAACCTTTGCCAGAAGATGTTTTTATCACAAACGATGATATTAAAGGAATAATACATGGTATGCGGAACAATAAAACACCAGGAGTAGATACTCTGCAAAAATTCCTACCTTAAGGAGCTACCAATAATTGGTGTATCTTTTATATGTTTTATTGTTAACGCTTGTCTAAAGATAAAATACTTTCCAAGCAAATAGATAACTGCAAAAATCATACCCATCCTCAAGGCAGGAAAACCACCAAACATACCTAGTAGTTATCAACCAATAAGCCTACTTAGTAGTCTTAGCAAAATACTAGAAAAAATTATTAAAACTAAACTTCTTGATTTTCTGGAGTCTTCCAATATTGTGTCAAACCAACAGTTTGGATTCAGGCAAGGTCATAGTACGACACATCAAGTTCTTAGAATTTGCAACATGTTAAAGACAAAATGAATGCAAAAGAATCAACGGGTCTTGTCCTTCTGGGTGTTGAAAAGGCTTTTGATAGCATATGGCATGATGGTCTGCTTCATAAACTAAAATTATTCGGTTGTTTTTATATATAATAAAGCTAATACAAAGCTTCCTTAGAAACAGGCAATTTCAAGTTAATTTAAATAGAATTTACTCTTCCGTTAAAAACAAAACATCGGGTGTACCTCAAGGGTCAGTATTAGGTCCATTATTAAAATGCTATACCCACTTATATGTAGAAAATCACCCCTGAGTAAGTTCAATAAGATTATTATATGTAAAGTAATTTTCCAAGCAATTATTGTTTATGCATGCCCAGTATGGGGAACTTGTGCAAAAACGCACTTAAAAAAAATACAAGTTTCTCAGAACAAAACATTAAAAATGATGGCAAAATTACCTTGGCATTATTCCACCCAACTTGTACACTATCAAACTGGAGTTCATCTAGTTGCAAGAAAAATTGAAGCTCTCAACCAAAGATTTTATCGAAGATGTAGTGATTCAAACAATATGTTAATACAAAATTTAGTAAGTGAGTAATATCAATGTTTGTAAAATCGAAACTAGAATTATTTATTTGTTTATTTACTAATATATGTACTTATTCTTTTATTTATTTGTTTATTTGTTTATTTATTTATTTATTTGTTTATTTATTTATTTATTAATTTGTTTATTCATTTATTTACTTATCTATTAATTTATTTATTTATTTATTTATTTATTTATTTATTTATTTATTTATTTATTTATTTATTTCTTTATTTATTTATGTATTTATTTATTAATTTATTTATTCATTTATTTATTTATTTATTTATTTATTTATTTATTTATTTATTTATTTATTTATTCATTTATTTATTTATTTATTTATTTATTTATTTATTTATTTATTTATTTATTTATTTATTTATTTATTTATTTATTTATTTATTTATTTATTTATTTATTTATTTATTTATTTATTTATTTTTTTATTTATTTATTTATTTATTTATTTATTTACTTATTTATTTATTTATTTATTTATTTACTTATTTATTTATTTATTTATTTATTTTTTAAATTAAATTCAATTATAATAACAAGTTAACTTGTTTTTGTTTGGCCATTTTTTCTAAATATTATTATTGTATTATTCAATTATAAAATACCTATATACCAACTTGGCAGTTCCTTTAGTTTGTTAGTTTAATCTAGTCATTTTTTTTATTGTAAAATATATCGAATGAAGGTTTTTTATCATAGTTTTCCTTCAAATGTAGTTGCGTACTACGCAAATTTTTGTAAAGCCTTATCTATGAAAAATAAATTATCTATCTAAGAAAAATCTATCTAAATGCATACTGAACACTGCAGTTTTATAAGAAAATGTTCAGTTTCAAAGTTAAGACAGTGATTTGGAAAATACAATTATTCCCTAGGAATTTATTTACATTTATTAAAAAAAAAACTCCCAAAATGAAAGCGTTTTACTAGAATTGATTTTACATCTCCTAAGTGTTTTAATGCTCAAAAGAGTTTGAACAGTCGACTTTTTTTTTACTCCAAATTGAACAGGGTTATTTACTTTGTGGTTTCAAAAGTAAACGTAAATAAAACACATACAAAATATTTTTGTTAGAGATATTTCTTTTTATTATAAAGTTTGAACGTTGACATTATGTGAGATGATTTAAATAATCACCACGCGAATTGTTGCCAAATTCAATTCTTTTGAGGTAATTGTCAGCCACTTTTTGACACATTTATTATTATTTATTAACTTCCCATAGGAAGTTATTGTAATGGGTCCGATTTGACAAATTGAAAATTTTGACATTTCTCGACGTTTCAAGGTCCCTAGAGTCGAAATAAAAGATTTTTAGAAAGATGTCTGTGCGTGCGTGTGTACGTACGTCCGTACGTCCGTACGTTCGCGACGTTTTTTTCGTCTTCCGTAGCTCAAGAACCAGAAGAGATATCGACTTCAAATAAATTTTGTTATACAGATAATAAGGCAGAAAGATGCAGAAAGGGCTCTCAAGAAAATTGCGTGGGTGGTTTTTTTACCATAGCAGTTTAAAAAAAAGGTGAAAATTTTGGTTAACCCTAAATATCTCATGAACCAATGACGCTAGAGACTTGAATTAAATTTTGTATTATATATTCTAACGTGATACAAAACAATTATATTTTTGGAAAAAAATTCAATTAACGGTTTTTTTTATAAATCAAAAAAACTGAAAAAAAAAATTTGTCACTTCGAAAATTTTACGACTAAAATATGATTTCATCTCCAAAACAATTTTGTGCAACGAAGAATAATGTTTTTGACATCTGATAAAATTTTGAGAAAAATCGAATTGACAGTTTTTTTACAAAAAATAATAACCTAAAAAAAAATAAAAAAAAGTTGGTAAAAATTGAGTTTTGACTCAAATATCTTTTCAAAACTTTGAGATATTGGCTTTAAACTACTTTTATCTTTCAAAAAATATTGGTTTCAACATTCAGTAAAATTTTGAAAAAAATAGAATTGACAGTTTTTTTACAAAAAATTAAAAACCGAAAAAAAAAATTAACAAAAGTTGGTAAAAATTGATTTTCGACTTAAATATCTTTTCAAAAATTTGAGATTATGGCTTCTAACTAATTTTAACTTATAAGAAATATTGTTTTCAACAGTAGGAAAAATTTTGAGAAAAATCGAATTGATAGTTTTTTTACAAAAAATAATAACCTAAAAAAAAAATAAAAAAAAAGTTGGTAAAAATTGAGTTTTGACTCAAATATCTTTTCAAGACTTTGAGATATTGGCTTTAAACTACTTTTATCTTTCAAAAAATATTGTTTTCAACATTCAGTAATATTTTGAAAAAAAAATAGAATTGACAGTTTTTTTACAAAAAATTAAAAACCGAAAAAAAAATTAACAAAAGTTGGTAAAAATTGATTTTCGACTTAAATATCTTTTCAAAAATTTGAGGTTATGGCTTCTAACTAATTTTAACTTATAAGAAATATTGTTTTCAATATTAGGACAAATTTTGAGAAAAATCGAATTGACAGTTTTTTTTACAAAAAAATGAAAACCTAAACAAAAAAATTAATAAAAGTTGGTAAAAATTGATTTTCGGCTCAAATAGCTTTTCAAAAATTAAAAATATTGGCTTCAAACTTATTTTATTTCACAGAAAATATTGTTTTTTATATTCAGTAATTTTTTTATAAGAATCCAACAGTCCGTTTTTTCATAAAAAAAATAAAATCTACAAAAAATAGAACGCAAATTTGGCAAGAATTGATACATTTAGACAAACTTTTAAGCAAGACAAATCGATAGACGGGATGGGAAGTTATCAGTGTGGGTCGCATCCCAGCCTCTTTTTTATTTATTTATTGGGCGGTATTTCAGCCATAACTTGACGAATGTTGGTTTTGAAGTGTTTAAAAGTTAAAGTTTCATCTGCAAAAACACGGTCTGGTATTTGGTTTGGTCTTTCCCATGATTTTGGTGGCCAGTCGATATCGCCACGAACAAGAAATTACGCGGCCAGGAAATGTCTATTGCAATAAAGCCATATTCGCTCGAGTTTTTGGCATGTGGCACCGTCTTGTTGAAACCACATATTCTCCAAGTCGTATTTTTTGAGGATTCTCATAACCCTCAAATAAGACGATTTTGTTTATTAACATCCCCACCGAGTTAGAAGCGTGCTTCGGGGCTGAAGAAAATTTTGTTCGAAAAATCGCCATCCACTGACTGTTGTTCAAGCACTCATTCGACGTATTTACGACGACGTTGTCAATGGTCAGCTGGCTTCAGTTTTTGTTTATTTTTCCTGAGAACGACGAGGAATTGACACATTCGGGTCTTCGGCAACACTTTCACTTACAGCAGCGATATGTTCAGTGGTAATAGCGAAATAATGATGCACATGCCTTACAATATCTGTAACCAATCCAGTCTCTTCAAATTTCTTCACAATTTCCGCAATTGCAATAATATTCTCTTTTAAGAAATATATATACAATGCTGTGACAGAATCACCATTTTTGTAGTAGGTTTTAACAATTTTTATGCGTTGTGCCATAATTAAGCTATCCATTTTCGTAAATGTCAGACTTTCAACTGAAAAAAAATTGGTTTACAAACTTAGTTGGACAGGTGTCAAATTCCAGACCTATATATTTGAAATCAAAAGCAAAATGGATAACCCGTTATAAGAAATAAAACTTTCAAGAAATGCTACTAAAATTCGTAAACATTGGTTTAGACTTAAAAGCTCGTTAACAAAAATAGATTTTGAAATCAAACTATTTCATCATATGCAAAATATTGTTGTTAATTCTTAGTTATTATTTTAGAAAAAATCAACTAACAACTTTTTTA
This sequence comes from Eupeodes latifasciatus, assembly GCA_920104205.1. Lineage (NCBI taxonomy): Eukaryota > Metazoa > Arthropoda > Insecta > Diptera > Syrphidae > Eupeodes > Eupeodes latifasciatus. Next base: position 46,296,667 of record OV049924.1, on the reverse strand, counting down.
ACAAAACCCGAAAACCTACAAAAACTACACAAAACTTATAAAAAATGTTTTTTGACTCAAGTATTAGGAGATCAAAGAAAGATATTGATTTCAAATTATTTATGTGAAACAAAATATTGTTATGAATATTAATTTTGATAAAGTTTTAATCAAGACAAATCGACCAGCCTCTTTTTGAAATAAGTAAGGAACAATTACACCATAAGCCCGAAAACAGTATTAAAAAATGATGATTTGGGGATGAAGAAGCTTTTACAAAAATTGTTCTAAAATTTTCCGAGTATTAAAAGTGCAATTTCTGCTTCGCCTCGTACAGATAGGCCTCATCACTGAAGATGATTTTAAGATGAACCGGATCAATTTGTACGAATTATTGGAATACGACTATCCAACTTTGCCGGTGATGGTGATTGACTGGATTTAAGTCTTCTGTCAACTGAACTTTTTTATTTATTTTTATTCATTTATTTCATCTGTCGACTTACATCTATCAGACTAACATTAACAATAAATATTATAATAATGATAAAATAAATTATATAATGTAATAATATGTACAACTTAAATTAAAACTTAGTTTCCAAGATGCAAAGCACCAATATATGTATATAACGTATAGAACATTTTGTTTAAAAATTGATCTCACTTGACTAAAGTCGATTACATTGGAAATGGAGTTGAACGCAGTACAAGATTTGACTATAGTATCATTACGGGCATAGTTTGTTCTATGATACTCAATATAAGAAAAATCTCTAGATCTTATAGATCTTTCAGGTGCATAAATTTTAAAAAGAGAAAGAATAGGAGGACATACAATATGGTTCATAATAACATCTCTAGCAAACATTATTAAAAAATATTTTCTTCTAGATTGAAGATTCATTAGCCCGAGAAGATTACATCGGTCTTTATAAGAAGGAGCAAAATCCCAATCCAGCTTTCCGATAGCATAACGTGTAAATCTTTTCTGAATGTTTTCAATTCCATTATTATGACAAACATAATATGGATCCCATATAACAGAAAAATACTCCAAAACAGATTTTACTAACGATGTATACATAGATTTCAAAGCGTGAGGATCGGAAAAATCTTGAGAGTTTCTTTTTAGGAATCCCAACATGGCATTGGCTTTCGATATTAAATAATCATAATGCGGTACAAAGCTAAGTTTCTGATCAAAAATTACACCTAAGTCCATTTTTAAATTGACTCTAACTAGATCTGAGTTTGAGATACAATAATTAAATAAAAAAGGATGACGAAGCATGAAAATAGAGAGAAAATTACATTTAGAAATATTAAAGTGCAATCTATTAATAGCACACCAATTAACAACATTTTTAAGATCCTCTTGAAGAAGACTGCAGTCCTCTATACTTTTCAAAGACTTAAAAATCTTGAGGTCATCAGCATAAAGCAGACATTTTGAATTCATAATATACAAAGGCAAATCATTTATGAAAAGCAGAAAAAGTATATGTCCCAAATGACTTCCCTGAGGAACTCCAGATCGGTTAAAGATAACCTTTGACATTTTGTTCCCAATACGTACAAATTGCCTTCGTCCAGTCAAATAACTGGACAACCATATGAGCAAAGAAGAGTGAAACCCCATTAACTGTAATTTTCTTATAAGTATTTGATGTTGAACCCTGTCAAAGGCCTTTGCAAAGTCAGTAAATATAACATCTACCTGACAACCATCCTCTAATTCAGTGCTCAAGAAATTAGAAAATAAAGTTAAATTAGTAGTGGTAGATCGACCGGTAAAAAACCCATGTTGGGGTTCGCAAATGTAGTTCTTCACTTCATTATAAATTCTTCGTTTTACAATTGCTTCGAAAATTTTCGGAATCAATGGCAATTTTGATACAGGACAGCAAAACGTCTTGGACACACTTTTTTAGAATGAGGGGAATTTGTCTGATATTTTGGTATATGATTGTTTTGGTTATGTATAATAGGAAATAAGTTATTAAAGTATTTAAGTTGAAAAATTCTGTTAAAAAGTGTTAAAATGCGTCTGGCAAGGGGAAGGCTGAAGGTTAAACGTCTTGGACACACATTTCTACAATCAGGAGAATTTTTCTGATTTTTTGATGTATCATTCATGTGGTTATCATTTCGACCCAAAAAGTTGATTTTCGCGCATTTTGGCGGCCGTCTGGCAAGGGAAAGGCTGAAAACAAAACGTCTTGGACACACTTTTTTGACATCAGGGCACCATCCCCTATTGTTTATATATCAATTTAAGTGGTTATCACTTCACTCCCAAAATTTGCTGCCGGCTCTTGGTCTATAAGACCTGAGGTTTTATGTAGAATATGATGTAATATTGTCTTAGGAATGTCTAGTTCCAAAGATCGACGGAGAATCAATATACAACAGGCTACATCAGCTATGTATATTTTCAGTTGTTTTTGAGCTGAGAAGCACACATTTTCCATTCTTCACATAACTTATTTGTCATGAAAACTCAAATTTTTCCACTAGTTTCACTATTGCCAGCCGAAAAGGGGAAAAATGTTCACCATTTTGTTTTGAATTTCCAATATTTCAATGCGTTTTTTCTTCATTTATCCTTAAAGCCACAAGAAACGGTCTTTATTATCTGAAAAGGGAAACAAAATTGTTAATTGTGTTCATTAGCTGAAACCTTACACCAGCATCACATAACCTTTAACAAATTTTTGGTCTATACCGCTCAATTCTTCATAATAAAATAGATAAACAAAACAGAAAACAAAATTAAATACCAATCGATTTATTCTCGTATCTTTAAACATCATTCTGCATTTTTTATTATTTTATTCTATTCTTCTATTTTTATCTAAACTATTTCCACTCACGTGGGTGGGCGAGCGAATAAATTGGACCATTTTCCATTGCTTTTTATGTGTTTTCTCATTTCCATTCTAAATAATTTTTTTTATAGTTTTATGGCTGTGAGTGTGTCTTGCAATCCTTTTTAACGGTTTTTATCGCCAAATATGACATCAGCGATATACGAACATATAGAAGAATTGAAAGCTACATTTTATGGTTCAATTTCATTGCAAAGGGATTTTTCTATTCTTTCCCATTTTTATTTCTCTAAAAACCCATTTATTATGCATACGTTGAGATACTCTTCAAAATTTTATTACAAAACTGATAAGAAATTTGAAGAATTGTTCACATTCGAAGACGATGTCGAAGAAGAAGAATTGAAATGCTATTTCACTGATTTAAGTTTTGCATATCAGTTTTTTATTTTTATTGCACCAGCTCTAAACACGAAACATAACTTAAAAGATATGTGGATGCGTGTCATTGATAAATATGACACATAAAGTGGATTGTTTTCGAAGACGTCATTTAAAATGATCTACAACCACCACCGCCACCGGCCGTGGTAACCTATTTTGACAAGTTGACATTTGCTGTGACACCGTTTTGTGTTTAAAACTGATGGATGCATCGCACTTTGATGACTCATAGATAATGCTGACCTAAATTATTATTTTACTAAAAATTATTTTATTGTTTTGTTGTGAAACCTAGTTTCTAATATACGTGTGTGTGTGAGTGTAAAGTAATCTATTTGAATGTTTATTTTTCACACAGCATGTTGCAACGGTTACCCTGGATTAGTCATGCCTCATGCAACTCCATTCAACACACATCGCAACCGATAGAACGAAGAGAGAGAACTCGGTATGATGCACTTGCACCAGAACTACTGGAGGCGTCGATCAGTCTGGAGTGTATTTGAATTGAACTGGAACTGGAAATATGTGAACCTGATATACAATACAAGTTGATGATAAGTCCATTGACGTCAGTAGCGGACGATGAGTCATCATCGTGTGAAATAAAATGCCTCGAAGAAGGAATTACTAGAAAATGAGAATTTAATTTCTGCTTAAATGCAATTAATTGTGTAGATATAGAATAAAGTTGTGGTTTGAAGATTATGAATTTGTTTTTGAAGTATTGGCAGTTGAGCTATGAATGAATAAAACACAAAACTTAAAGAAAATTCTTTTAAATTTTTTAAATAATATACAAGACACTAATTCAGGTAGTGAGTAATACGAAAATTGGTTAAATTAATTTGTTTTTCCAATTAAAATAGAATTTAAATATATTTTAAAAAGCAAATGTGTATTCGTATCTATTTAAAAAATAATACACAGTTAGGCGTTTTTTTAAATGAGAAATCCATTCAAGGGCGGATCCAGAGTTTTAATCAGGGGGGTCACACACTTAACATAAAGAAGAGTTTTTGAAAACCGCTAAAAAATGTTCTATAAAGGTGGCTGACAAAATTTAAATATCATAATGTGTATCTTAACCTCACATTTACGTATAGTAAATGCTGTCCAGTTTTCACCATTGAGAATTAAAATGATATCATCATTGCTGAGGACGTTTTTTCCCCAGAAAGCGCGTCGGATTGTCTGAAGGATAGGGCATCTTCCAAGGCAATTCGTTACATTTTCGGTTTCTTGGAGATTACATAATGTGCACCGAGTGTTGTCGTTTGAGCCGTGTGGTTGGTAATTTAAACGCAACAATTCCCCTCTGGTTTTGAAAATTAAGGATATTGTACTGATAAGATATCGATCGTCGAAATAATTGTTCACACCCATGTCGTAATTTAATTGTCCATATAGGATTCGGGACTCACTTTGTTGAGATGACTCTCCAAATTTTGCAAAAAATGATGCTTAAATTTTTCCAAGCAATAGTGGGCATAAAGTTTTCCAATCAACTATACCTGATTCTAGCAACTGGATGTCATATTCAAGACCAAGTCGAGTCCACTCTTCAAAGAACTGGGATTTCCTAGAAAGCAGGTGTAACGATTATGTTAGGTAGCCGATGGTTTGGTAGCTCTATAACTTTAAATATATTATATTGCAGATGCATCTTTAATGTGAAGATATAGAGTGGTGCCACTCCTGTTTCTAGGTGCAACATATAGGTAGATGTATTTTCTGGGAGCCGGAACATTTTTTTAATAAAATATCTTAAAAGTTTTTCTACCTCCTCATACTGCTGAAGTCCCCATACCTGGCCAGCATAGCATAATAACGATCGCATTACGGCCTCAAATAGTTTAAACTTTGTGCTTGGGGCAATATGCTTCTTACTTAAGATTCATTTCCAGTTGCAGTTGATACCTTTTTTTGCTTCGATTAGCCTTGCCTTTAAATGTTTTTGTAGAGATAGTGATGGCGTTATGATTACCCCTAAATATTTTTACTCCCTCACCACCTCAAGATCTACATTTTCCCATTTCCATTTTTCTTCTCTTGCATATCGTCCTGTTCCGTTGCGAAATATCTTTACCTTCGATTTATTGGTATTAACAGTCAGATTCCATATGTTACAATATGATTGGAGTTTGTTTATCATTATTTGCAACATATTTGGAGTGGGTTGGGTTCGAAATCCTGTATGGATCATAATACTGTATTTAAAATACTGTATCTCAAAATACTGTATTTCAAAATACTGTATGTACAAAATACTGTATGATCAAAATACTGTAGCTCAAAATTCTGTATCTTAAAATTCTGTATACCAAAATTCTGTATTTCAAAATGCTGTAAATAGGCTGACAAATAAAAATCGTTTTGATAATGTAAAAAAGTGCGCACTTTTTTACATTATCAAAACGATTTGTATTTGTCAGCCTATTTACAGCATGTTGAAATGCAGAATTTTAAAAACAAATTACTTTTATAAAGAATACGTCATAATATTTTTTCATTGGCATAATGTTCTAATATACTTCCCTTGAACAATAACATATGATAATTCATAAGTCTTTGAATTAATAAAAAAAAAAAAAAAAAAAAAAAAAAAATGGTATCTTCGTCTTATTTTCTCTTCTCATTTTCTTCTCATTGATTGTTATTTCTCTCACAGTTGTATATGAATTGTTGTTACCACAATTAACAATTCCATAAACAATTACACCGAACTTATTGATCTGTCAAAACTTCCACGTGTTCGTTCATTTCGTTGATATTTAAAAGCTAATGCAAATTTAAGAATTAAGTGAAATTTGGAGTTGCAATAAATGATATATGTAATGTAAATCGCGTTCTGCTTTTGTTGTTCTCTTTAATGGAAGCTTAAGAGCGGAATTTTGCAAAAATACAGTATTTTTAGATAATGTGTTGCTCATACAGCATTTTGAGAAGAAGAATTTTGAGATACAGTATTATCAGATACAGTATTTTTACAACACAGCATTTTGAGATACAGTATATTAACCATACAGTATTATGAATATACAGTATCATACAGTATGATACAGAATTTTAACCATACAGTATTTTATAATACAGTATTTCGAGCCGCTCCCATTTGGAGTCTCTGCAAATATGACAACATCATCTGCATATAACAGTGCTTTAATTGTGGCACCGGAAAAACACCATCATCTAGGAAAAGAGAAAATAGAACTGGGCTCAGAAGACAGCCTTGTTTAACACCTGATGTCGTGTGGAACCATTCAGATCTTTCTGTTCCATTCCATACCGTTGTTTGGTTGCTCGCGTAAAGTCCTTTCAGCGTATTCAACATTTTTGTGGATATACCTAGGCAGCTTAGCTTGTAAAACAATGCATTCCGATCAATTGAATAGAAAGCTGACTTGAAGTCAATGAAGAAAGTGTATAACTTCTTTCCTTTCGTTAGGAATGATCTGGCAATAAAAGTCAAAGAAAATATATTGTCCACCGAAACCAGCCTGAAACCAGCCTGATATTCGCTTAGCAGATTGTTATCTTGAACCCATAGCGTAAGTCTGTCTAAAATTACACCTGTAAAGATTTTCATGACAGAGTTCATAAAAGATATGCCACGATAGTTTGTTGGTTCGTTCACGTCGCCTTTTTTGAAAATTGGGAAAATGATATTCTTTAGGAAGCTTTCCGGAAAGTCATCGCTCATGAAGATGTAGTTGTATGCATCTGTTAGTTTTATTAAAAAGTTTTCTGAAGCATATTTATAAAATTCATAGGGAACGCGATCGTCTCCTGGAGCTTTGTTGTTGTTACATCTGTGAAGGACAGTCGCTACTTCTTGAATTGTGAATGGTTGATCCAGAATTTCGTTTTCGTCCCAAGGATATGCTAACTGTATTTGGAAGGGTCTTTCTGGCCTTCCTAGTAAACGTTGAAAATGATTTGCTAATAGTCCCGTACTAATTTCGGTTTTCCTAACGAAAGGTATCCCATTTAGTTCACGCGCTAATTTCCAAAAAGAGCTGCTATCTCTTACTGCGTTCAGTCTCACCATGAGGGAAAGAGAATATTATTTTTGTTTTTCCTTGCAGAGATTTTTGTAAGCCACATTTGCATTTTGGTACATCATTTTTGCTGAATTTGAATTGATTGCCCTGACTATTTACATATATCAAGGGCTAAAGTGACAACCTTACTTATTACATTGTTTTAGAACAGTGTTGAGCAGAAAGATATGGTCTAATTATTTAATTTGGACGACTCCCTACATATGAAAGCATGACAAGATTCCAACAGTTGTCTTAATAAGCTAAGAGCAAAATTACAATAGTTTAGAAAGTTTTTGGTGCATTTCACGCAGAAATGTTGCCAGAAAAATGCGTGATCTTTTTTCGTAGGAAAATAAATCAGAATCTGATATGAAGAATTGTCTGGCTTTTTTTGGCGTATTTTCCCGGAGCCTATTATTGCTATCATTTTCAGTCGTACATTGCAGAGCTTATGCTAAATAACAGATTCTAAAAAAATTACTGTTTTGCGTGAACCTTTTGAAAATATTTTGATTAAAAAGGAGTCAACAAAAATAGGTGAATTTAGGAACATAATTTCTCTAAAAATTAAATAAAAACAAATTAAGGTAAGGTAAATAAGTTGGGAAGAAACTTTAGTGTGGCACACACAAATTACAAGTTGCAAAATCTCTTTTCACTTCAGTTCGGAAGAGTTTCAAAGCGTTTATATTAAATTAATAGATATGAAACGATTATTATGTTTTTGAATTAGCCATTAGTTTAAAGAAAGTGTCACATTTATATTTTTTAAATACGTATTTAAATCTCAGTTCTAGAGCATCCAAAGCAAATTCACTTCAAAAAGTAGATTTCATTAGTTTTTTTGAGATCTTAAAAGTTTTTGTTTTTAATAGAAAATCAACTTTGAAAGAAAAAAAAAACACTTTAAAAAGGCTTTACACCATTTGGGTGCATCAAAAAAAAAAAAAAAGATCGAATCGAATCGAAGACGAGTTTCAGGAATTAAAATATATATATCAAATTGGCAATCTTTTATTCAAGGTTTCTTCTTAAGAACCTGAATTTTTAATATTAATATTTATTTGAATAACTTAAGGCATTACCAAAGCTTTTCCAAATTCTAAATTGCGTGAAAACAAAGATTTTAGTTGTTTTTGACACCAAACCGCTTTTTAGTGAATATCGTTAAATTACTAACAAAACTGTAGATGAATTCTTTACTTATACAACTTCACTGTATAAACTTTATGGTTTATAGATATGACCCCTATCCCCCTGGATCCATTGGTCAAAAGTTGATGAATTTGTGCTGCACGATTAAAATAGTGATGGTTTCCGATTCATACTATGTTCGTCATGACCCCTATACGACCCCCTCTGGACCCACCATTGAATCCATTTTAAATTTAGCTTTATTGGTTTTTGAGATGTTTGGGGTCGACCAAATTTTTCACTTTTTTGCGACATAGAGGATCTATAGGACAAGTTTTGCATTAGTAAAAAATGTGGAACTCTAATTTTCGATAAAAAAAATTAATCCGAAATTCGATATCTTAAAAAATTAGAAAATTTCATAAATACATAAATAATTTAAAAAACGCTCTAACGATTTTTAAATAAAAATTTTGAGAAATTAAGGTTTTTTTGAGAAATCAAATGGCATTTAAATTTTAAAAAACAAACTTTCTTTGCCTGTACATTTTTAAATTTTAAAATAGAGGAAATATTTTTGAACAGACTCTTTGGATACCTACTTGAAACCTCGAGAAAGGTTGAAATTTTCAATTCAACAAATCGGACTGATATAAATTTAAAAAAAAAAAAAAAATATCATATCTAATATTGTATTTGTATTTTAAGTTTGGCAAAGAAGCTTTGATCTTTAGATCTTAATTAGGTTTGAAGTTTTAAAAATTTTCGAATAATTAGTCGAGAATCCAGAAAGCCCACACATCATCTCATGTTTGAGATCACACAAAATTTTGACGAGAATCTTGAATATTTTGACAGATTCTATATTCAAATTTGAAGCAGACTAAATAGAAAATGTTTGAAAACGTTGTAACGTTAACGTTTTCTACTCACTCACCTGCAACTTTTACAACTTACTTTAAATTAGGCTTTTAATGGCATTATTATGTGTTTTCTCTGGATCATGGGTCTAAATGTCGTTGTTGGGTCAAAATTGGACTAATATTTTAAAATTCTAATACTAATAAATGGTTTTGTTAATCTTTTTATACAAATCTGTATATCTGTATTTGATATAACAAAACTTTCTCATTTTAAATTAAATTTTTGGTTGGCAGCAAGTCTGAAAGTTAAAGGACAGGAATTATTACTTTTATATAAATGGATTTATTAACTTCCCATAGGAAGTTATTGTAATGGATCAGATTTGTCAAATTAAAAATTTTGAAATTTCTCCACGTTTCCAGGCCCCTAGAGTCGAAATAAAAGATTTTTAGAAAGATGTTTGTGCGTGTGTGTGTACCTACGTTCGTACGTCCGTACGTGCGTACGTCTGTACGCTCGCGACGTTTTTTCGTCTTCCAAAGCTCAAGAACCAGAAGAGATATCGACTTCAAATAAATTTTGTTATACAGATAATAAGGCAGAAAGATGCAGAAAGGGCTCTCAAGAAAATTGCGTGGGTGGTTTTTTTACCATAGCAGTTTAAAAAAAAGGTGAACATTTTGGTTAACCCTAAATATCTCATGAACCATGAACGCTAAAGACTTAAAATTAATTTTATATTATATATTGTAACGTAATACAAAACAAGAATATTTTTGGAAAAAAAATCAAAAAAACTGAAAAAAAAAATTGTCACCTCGAAAATTTTACGACCAAAATATGATTTCATCTCCAAAACAATTTTGTGCAATGAAGAATAATGTTTTTGACATCTGATAAAATTTTGAGAAAAATCTAATTGACAGTTTTTTTTTTATAAAAAATAAAAACCTAAAAAGAACATTACTCAAAGTTGGGAAAAATTGAATTTCGACTCAAATATCTTTTTAAAAACTTGAGGCTGCTTCAAACTTATTTTATCTTATAAGAAATATTGTTTTCAACATTAGGAAAAATTTTGAGATAAATCGAATGTACAGTTTTTTTACAAAAAATAAAAACCTAAAAAATAAAATTATAAAAGTTGGTAAAAATTGATTTTTGACTAAAATATCTTTTCAAAAATTTGAGATAATGGCTTCTAACTAATTTTAACTTATAAGAAATATTGTTTTCAACATTCGATAAAATTTTGAGAAAAATCGAATTGACATTTTTTTTACAAAAAAAAAACAATACTAAAACTTGGTAAAAAGTTAGTTTCGACTCAAATAGCTTTTCAAAAATGAAAAATTTTGGCTTCAAACTTATTTTATTTCACAGAAAATATTGTTTTCGATATTCAATAATTTTTTTTTATAAAAATACAACAGTCCGTTTTTTCATAAAAAATAAAATCTACAAAAAATAGAACGCAAATTTGGTAAAATTTATACATATAGACAAACTTTTAAGCACGACAAATCGACAGAGGGGACGTTATAAGTAAGTATCAGTGTGGGTCGCATCTCAGCCTCTTTTTTCATTCTATCGATTTGCCAGCCTTGAGTTCAAAGTTTGAAAACTTTTTTTTGAACATTTTTGATAGAAGGTAAGTACTAAGAACCATAACTTTCCTAACATCCTCTATATAAAAGCAACAGCGTGAATTTTAAAAGTCAGTCCGAATAAGACAATATATATTATAAATGAGGTACATATTTTTAATCCAAAATATTGTGTCTTAGCAGATATTAAAAAGCAATTCTGGTCACTATGTCACAATGTCTTATGTTTTAAAATTATTATTAAATGGTCAAAAGTATAACATTTATTTTTAGTAAGCAAGTTTAACCTCTAAACTGTTTTTGCTTACCGATCCATCCAAAGGTTTTGACGAAATCACTTCTGGGAACTTAATTTATAAAATAAATCCACTTTTCTCGTATTTATATCCAATTTAAATTCAAATCGAATTTAAGTCCATCCGCCTGATTTTTCTATGTTCAAAGTTTTATTGCTCGTAGTTTGTATGCATCGCACTTAAAAATTCAATCCCATCAGAATTTGAAAAAAAAAAAAACTCCCACGAAAATTCTCCTTTAAATCGAATTCAATATTCAATAGAATAGAATATAAATTTTCCTTTCAATTGAATAATTTCAATCAGTTTAAAAGCAAAACCAAATTTCAATCAATCCCGATGAACCATCATCAGACAATATGGATGAATGTTGTTCTGTGTGGACGAAAAGGACCTTCAAACCGAAACCGAAACGAACACCAAATGGTTTTGTGAATACACAAATAAAAAAAGGATCTACATTGTTGTTGTAGTGGCATCTGTTGCAAAATGTACAAGCATTCAATTTTTCCACCACCATCCACACTACTTTTTGAAAACATCACCAGGTGAGGCATAACGACACTGGACACAGGACATCGAAATCAGTCGAAACCGAAACAGTATTCAAAATGAACCATAAAAGGACACTGTGTTTCATGAAAAGTGCAACAGTTGTTGTCATTGGATTCGTGTGGCAAACCAAGTCACAATCACGGTTCCACTCCTTCCAAACACCCTCTAACCACCACAACCGATAACATCAGGCTTGCACAAAATGATTGGCATTGAATCCAACCGAATAGCGAAAAGGATTCAAATGCATGCAGCAAATAGAGTAGAGAGGGCACCCAGGATGGAGTCAGAGCTGATGGACACTGGCCCCTAACTTATGTAGCAATTGGTAATTTATTACTCTTTCCTGGAAGTGTACAAAATACAAAGTCCTGCATGCGATGGCCTAGGTAGGAAATTTCATTTTAAACAGAAGCTATTTAGTTAAATCGAAATGCCTAGTCTCCCGCACTCCTTCTACAAAGTCCAAAGCCCACGCCGCCGCCGGCTGACCGTCAAGCCGCCATGCCACCCAGAACAAACATACAAACATGGGAGGCGAATCCTTCAATCAGTTTCAGTATCGATTTTAATTAAAGAATTAACAGGAATATGTCAACCGTATTGTGAGTTTGATGACAGAAATGTGGACAGTTCTACAACTCCTCGTCCTTTCATCCATTCACATTCCTGCATGGACAGGGAAACGGACACGGACACTTCGATGCCAACTCAAGCTCTGGCTGCTACTATTATCAATAGCCAGGATGTGATGTGGTAAAAGGTGGGGATGAATGTGTAGGGTGCCCAACCCGGTGTTTCCGAGTAAAATCGGTTGACGTTCACGGATATTGAGCATTTCACTCGGACTTTGTTGCAAATAGATGCGGCAGCTTTGGTCGATTCCAATGAACATATATGGGAGCCAATCTAATCCCGGATAAATAAGAACGGTCCCAGTCCTAGGCCGGCTGGCCAGGCACACTGCGGATTGCGGACTTTGTTGCTTTGGATTCGGATTCGGACAGCATTTCGTGTCCTGTTCCTGTCAGGCTAATATGATATAGAGTTGTGCAACATTTTATGCCAAATGCCTCACCACATTGTTGCCCCATAATGCTCATGCTTATGCTTATGCTTAGGCTTGCCATGGATTCGAATGGTTTTGGGTTTTCATCCGGATTTCCCTGCTGCGAGTGTTGTGGCCATTTTCTTGCTGTCAGAGTTCCTATAGTTGGTTCAGCTGATGTACGTTTATGTATGAATGTAAAACTCTGAAATTATGGTCGGCTAAATTTGGATTAATTGAGTAAAAATTCACAGTAAATGCACCTGCTAAGCTGTTTGCTTAATTGATTTATGGGGGATTTCAGTCAGTTTTTGTTTTTGTTTTTGTTTTTGTTTTATTCAATTTGTTTTTGCTTTGTTTTGGATTTTGCGGATGTTTTTCGAATTTTAATTCCTCCAGTGAGGATTTTAGTCCAGGCGTAAGCGTTCTCCTCGTCAGTAACGAACATTACACAGGATATATTGAGTTAGTTGGTGGTGACTCCTGGAGTCCTAGATAATGGTGTAGTCGTCTCGGTTGTTATTTGGTTGTTGTTTCGAATGAATGTTTTTGATTTGCATTTGGAATTAATCTAAAATTTACAAAATAAATGATTTATTCAAGCAATTTGACAGAGTTATTAGGGTTCATGTGCGGTAAGTCCCCGGATAGAATATATAGAAAGGTGGTGTGTGACATGGGTAAACCTTTTAATCTTTTGTTTTTGGAAACATATGAGGTCGACTTACATAGGTAAAAACTGATTTAGGTATGGATTTTGTTTTTTATCTGAAATAATTTGACTAAAATTAACAAATAAAGTGAATAAATTAGTTTCTTTTTTGTCAGTGTCACTAACAGACGATTGACACTTAATTTACATAAATCGTTGAGATTAACTTTTTCGAATATTATTATTAGGAAATATTATGATGTGTTGAGAATGTAATTTTTAATTCATTTATTAACTTTACATTGGAAGCTATTGTAATCGGTCCGATTTGTCGAAGAGAAAATGTTGACATTTCTCTACATTTCCTAGAATATAAATCGTTAGTTTCTCAATAGATGCTTACTGATATTAAAACTCCGAGCAATTTCTTGTTCAGATAATAACATCAAAATGAGCAGAAATGACTTTTAAAGAATTCAGAGTTGCGTTTTTTTTACTTAAAATATCTACTCCCTAAAAAATATTGTATAAAATAAATTGTGTGGCGAAACAGTCCGTTGAGAACTAGGGCTTAGTGACTTACAACTCTCAACCATTCCTGTGAGCGAGTACTGTTGTCAGGGATGGAAGGGACCTAAAATTTTAAGCTGAATCCGAACGGCTAATTTGAGAAAGCACTTTTCATGACAAGAATTACTCTTGGAGAATTTGCCACGGGTACTACAATATTATTTTGGTTAATTTAAAATGTCTGGCGAAGAAATAACACTATCGACTATTATTAAATTTATTATTAAACTTATTGTAATGTTATTGATGTGAGTTTAAAAAAGTCAAACCTTTTTTATTGAATACAAAATATTGTCAATAATATTTGTTAAAATATTTAGGAACATTCAAGCAACAACCAAATATCATACTATTATTTCGCTAGTAAGTCTCCCACTCTGAACCAATTTTTACAAATAAGGTGCCAAAAAAAGAGTTTTTTTTTGTAAACTATGCGAATTGTTTTTGTATTAAATATAAATTTATAAATTGTTAAAAAACTTAACTTCAAATGATAATATACAGTTTAAAATACTGGGAAAAGTTCAAATCAAAAGAAATGGTTTGTGTATTTGAACGAAATAATCGAATGCACAAACCATTTCTTTTGATAAGTTAGTTTCCCGGTATATTTTTGGAATGAGTTATTTCTTACGATTTGAGTGACCTTAAGATGAGATAGGCCAGGAATGTCAACGCAGCTTATCTCTGAGAGACACAAAACTCATGCCAAGACGAATATAAGAATGGTAAATCAAAGCTTTATATCAAATTATGTTTAAATGTTTCGCCGACGTGAATGAAGGATTTCTTAGCAAAATTTTAACTTTGAAATTTTAGTTAGAATTTATATTACAGTAACAAGTTTGAAAATCGAAATTTCTGGTGATAAGAAATTGTGTCCATTCTTACTTAGCCTGACAATGGTAGGAATGGCAAGTGCTTGCATACTTAAGATTAATTTTTGACTAAAAATTCAAAACGTTTATACTAATCTTATAAAATGTAATAGAAGTGAGGTTAAAGTACAAAAATCTTGAGGCACATAATTTATTTTAAACTTTGAAACACAATTTGGTTAAGAGATTCTCTAATCTATTTTATAAATTTGTTCGTTATTTTTTGAAGCAAGTATTTTTGTGGTTGTGTGTGCATGATTGTTAAGGTTAAGAAAGAAAGAAATGGACTCGCTCAAGAAATCAAGCCTTTATAACAGGAACCCCTTACAGAAACAATAAGTGTTGCCATATTTTAAAAACAGGTTTCTAGGCTATACAAATAGAATCCAATGGAACACCATTTTTAGTTATACTTTTTACGATTGACGACGATTGAGTTTAAATTTGGAAATTAAGGTTTTAAACCGATTCGCGTAAGGCGTTTTTTTATTTATTTTAAGACCAAAAATAGCTGTAGTCCACATACAATTTTTTTGGTCAAAAATCGAAAATTCTAATTTTTTCAAAAACGAACCGATAGATTTTTATTAAATTTTCACTTAACTGTGCTTTCTTAAATTGGCTTCTTTCAATGAAAAAAATATTATTGTATTACAACAGAACAACCATAGAACCGATATTTTGTTTTTAAATTTTCTTAAGAATTACTCAACCGATTTCAATAATTTGTTTTCTGCACAAGCTATTACATATTTTTTTTTTTTAAATATTTGATAATCAAAAATGTCATTGTTTTTATTTTTGATTTTTATAAAAATATTGAACATTTTTTTTCGAAATTCGATTTCTCGAAAAGGGGTCGTTAATTTTTTTACGAAATTGAAAACAATTTTTGAAAACAAACTTTTTTAACAGGTACATTTTTACATTTTAAAATACAGGAAATATTTTGCATAAATGAGTAAGTTGGTGCGATCCAGTCGTGCATTTTATTTTTCTTTAGAGTTTATCTTGAAACTTAAGGTCCTAATTCTTAATACAGAAATAAAAAGATCCAATGTCATATTAATATAAATCTTGAATAATTGGAATCCCGTACAAAAAAATGAGAACAGTGTTGCCATATTTTAAAAACACATATCAGGACTAAATAAAAATAAATCCAATGAAACGCGATTTTCAGTGCTTACATTTCTATAATACGTAGGTATACATAAATGAGATTTTAAATAATAATTCGTGTTAATTGCGATTATATAAAAAAACATCAAAGCCATATTGTTGAACCAGTTGCTTTCTATATAAACAATTCTAAATCCTAGAATATGAAGACTTAAGGCAATTGTGGAACTGAAAACACTGGTTGACAAAGTTTGCTTATTGGCATTAAAATTGCACTTTTCCAATTGGTTTTAATGGCCTTAATTTAAATCCGTGATGGTTTTCCAAATCTATAATCCTTTTCTTCAATATTCAGTTGAAATATTAAAATTATCATATAATATTCGAAAACAAAATTTAAAAAGTTGTTAGATTTCACCTGTATTACACAAATCTGAAAGAAACGCTTTACCAATTTTATCCAAATGGTTTTCAACAGAAAAAGGCAAAACGGTTTGAAAGTTCGTTTTGTTCTTGTAACGAATCTGTTGTCTAAACAATTCTACTGTATCAAGTTTTTGAAATATATTAAAAAATATATAAAAATATTGTTGAAAACGGGTATTTTTAAAACCTGAGCAAATGGTTATAATCAGAAATTGGATTCGAAATCAGCACTAAAAATAAGTCCAAAATGTATTTTCCAAATCTATTATCAAAATTAAGTTTTTCTCAAAACTTCATATACAAAGATTCAAATAAAGACTTATAACTAGTGAGAATTTTCCGAAACTAAGTAAGATACTAAAATGCTTTAAATTGTATCTAAAAGAGAATGATTTGTTCTTTTCAAAATCACCCTACAATTTATTGTTAGGAGATATTTTCAGTTTTAACTTAGGCTTTAAAACCTCGTTTTTGGTTGTTTTTAGCATTTTTACTGGGCATGTTTTAAAAACTTGATGTGATAGAAAAATGTAAAGGCGAGATTCGAATTAAGGACATCTTAATATTTTTCAAAAGTATCTTTTGTGCAAAAGAAAAAAAAAGTTATTTTGTCTACCAGTGAAATAATACAAATTTTCATTGTTTTTTAGATCTCGAGCTATTTCAACTAGACAAAAAATTGAATTTACCGGATTTAAGGCAACAACTCTTTATGTCCAGAGAAAAGGCTACTTGATTAAAAAGCAGTATAGTACCTATATATAAGTGTTTCCAATTATCTGAAAAACTAAAACATGTTTTTAGATTTATCTTTTTAGTGTTTAATAAATAATTCACAATAATTCCGTATGTCCGTACGTACGTTCGCGACGTTTTCTCGCCGTCCATAGCTCAAGAACCAGTAGAGATATCGACTTCAAATAAATTTTGTTATACAGATGATAATGCAGAAATATTCAGAAAGGACTCTCAAAAAAATTGCGTTTGTGATTTTTTTATGGTTGCAATTTAAAAAGAAAGTGAAAATGTTGGTTTACCCTAAATACCTCACGAACCAATAAATTTAGAGACTTGAATCTTGAAATACATATTTTATTATATATCGTAACGTGCTACCAAACAAATATATTTTTGGAAAAAGATCAAATTAAAGGTTTTTTTTTTTATAAACCAAAATCCAAAACAACTGTTTGCAACGAAAAATAAAGTTTTCAACATTTGGTAAAATTTTGAGAAAAATCGAGTTGACAGTTTTTTTTATAAAAAATAAAAACCTAAAAAAAACATTACTCAAAGTTGATAAAAATTGATTTTCGACTCAAATATCTTTTCAAAAGATTGAGATTTTGGCTTTCAACTAATTTTATCTTATAAGAAATATTGTTTTCAACATTCAATAAAGTTTTCAGAAATATCGAATTGACAGTTTTTTAACAAAAAATAAAAACCTTAAAAAAGCATTACTAAAAGTTGGTAGGTAAACATTGATTTTCGACTCAAATATCTTTTCAAAATTTAAGAATATTGGCTTCAAACTTATTTTATCTCACAGAAAATATGGTTTTCGACATTCAGTAAATTTTATATAAGAAAAATAAAATCTACAAAAAACAGCACGCAAATTTGGTAAAAATTGATGTTCCGTTCTCGATATCTCGTGGACAATAGAAGATATTGACTTCAAATTAGGTTCATTCAAACAAAACAACAAAACACTAAAACACTAAAACCTACAAACTTTTAAGCGAGACAAATCGACGGACGAATGGGAAGTTATCAGTGTGGGTTGCATCTCAGCCTCTTTTTATTATTTTAGTATTAGATAGTCGATTTTTTGTAAAAAGTGTTTTTTAGCTCATTTTTAAACAACTGTATTCTAAAAACCGTTACATCTACAGGCGCAACTTTATGCTCAAATTGTATTTAATTTATTTGCCTTAAAATTGTAGAACAATGATTGTAATAAAACAAATTCTCCTTCAGAGTAAAAAATACCAATAACCGAAAAAAGCGCGAAATTTTCGAAGTTTTTTTTTATTTTTTGAAGTCTTGCGTTCAGCACTCGAGATCGAAAACTAGGAATATTAATTAGGCCAACTTTAAGGAATCGGAATCAAAAAATGAACTTGACTTGATGAACTTGATATTTTCAAGACATTGTCTTATGGTTCTCCTATATTGTTTTTGTAGACCCCATTAAATATTTCTTCAAATTTATTCTAACAATTCAAACTCTCACATTCCATTTGTTGAGTTCATATCGACGAGATTAAGGATTAAGACATAAATTATTATGATCTCAACACCCTCAAACTCCCATTGAAAATGGACATCCCTTATGAATATACCTCTAAGGTTCTTGTTGCATTTTAATCTCTCAAGCATTGATATTTACTGGAAATTAATCGTCATGCCTTGTCAACGATTGTGCTGCAACAGCATCCACTCTAGACATTACTACCTTACCTACCTACTGTTCGTCCCATCGTCGTCGTCACTACATTGCCATTGGAAATCGCATATAATAAAGCCTAATGCAGCAAAAAACATATTTCATCCGGTTAATCTGTATTACACATGTTGAAAACATAAATTCTAACGCCTAATAACTCATATCAGGATTCATGCAGAAACGACACAAATAACATTCCTTTATCAAGTTCATATACATATGTATGTGTACATAGAGTACAGTATAGGCATCATGATAGGTGAAATTAAGCCAAATTGAATGCAATTAAACGCAAAGATAGGAAGGATTTACGATTATAAAACATCCAAATGTTTAATTGCCTTTGGTTGAAATTAATTGGTGGCTGGGGACGACTTACTTAACAACACGCGGATAGACGGACAAAGCTGCGATATATGTATGTATGTCGAGGTACAAAGGTGGATGCCGATTTCATTGTGTATAAAACTGTCTCCACTAGAGACAGCGCCACGCCACCATCCGCCGAACCATGAATATCTCATACTTTTTGCTAATGACCACGGATATAACTAAGTATGGGGGAGTCCAGAGAGAATCAAAAGCATTGATAGCAGTCATTTGGAAGACTCAAAGATGACAGCAGTCGCCATAAGCTCTAACAGCAACAGCAGTAGCAGCAATCATTTTGTAAGCGTTACTCGAACCATATCACAAATGGTTTATATACTTTATCTGTGGTACAGCGAAAAAATCCATAAAAAAAGGACACTCGCAGAAGGTTTTTCAATTAATTGCGATTTAGCCAACTGATGCTTATCGTCATCGCCGCCACCACCACCGCACCGCACCTGACAAGTCTGACAATATATGAAATTTTGGGGGGACAATCGAAACCAAAAGGATTCATTCAACATTCAACAACATTATGTGTGTGCAGTTGAAGAAAAAATTGAATAAAACATCAGAGGAAGCATAATTATATGAAGCAGTGAAGCGTAAACATATGTCGCCGCTAAAATATTATGTGCTGCATGAAAAAGACGACTTAAAATAGGATCACAAAGATACCTTTCATCTTTTTCACGTTAATGTTTTGTTTTCTTTTTTAAACGTAATTTTTATCCTCTTTGCATATTATGTAGCTTTGGTCATTCGAATAATTGAGAACAATCAAAAAACTGATTGCGACAAAGATGAAAAAGGTGTTCTAAATACACGCTTGTTCTATTATCCTACAGGGTGATTCGAAAAAAAAATGGAACATAAAATACTTTGCAGCTTTTAAAATTATCTAAAGTGAGCTACTGTTCTTGTACAGTTAAAATTCTTAATGGACAAAATCATGGTTAATATGCTGTTGGGTGTCAGTGGAAATTAACTAGTAACTCAGTGGCGTCTTTAGGCATGGGCCCGGTGGGCCAGGGCCCAAAGACCCGCAATTATTTGGCCCCCAAATCCACCAACTTAAAATGAATGAATCTATACAAGAATTATATAGAAAACGAAATAAGGTTAGTAGACAGTAACAAAAAAACAAGTTCATTTTACTCTCCGTTCCGTTGAAATTCTCCTCCTCAACATCTTAAACTTCTGGCAACATGAATCTGTCACGCTGTCAACATTATTTTAACAACTCTGCTTTCGTTCTACTTTAACAGTTCTGCACACATGTTGACTCTTCAACTCACTCCATAAAGAAAGACAAAGTTAACCCATTGATGATTCATTCATCGCAGATCGTTAAAAAAATGTGGGAACTAAGGAAAGGGATACACTTCATATTTATCAGCAACAAATTCATTGATATAAATAGGAAAACAAGTCCTAATGAAAATTTTAGGTGAAATTAGATCGGCAAAATATTGTTCCCTAAGTGTTGACAGTACACCCGACCTTTCTCATATCGAACAGTTGACTTTTGTAATTCGGTATTTTAAAAATTGTGTTCCCATCGAAAGGTTTTTAAAATTTATACCTATTCAAGAGCATAAATCTGAATATTTGTCCGACACAATCTTAACATTTCTGAAAAATCATGATATTTTAATAAAGGATTGTAGAGGACAAAGCTATGATAATGCGTCTAATATGTCGGGAAAATATTCTGGTTTGTAAGCAAGATTAAAGGAGAAGTGCGAATTTGCTACATTTGTACCTTGTGCAGCACATTCTCTTAACTTAGTAGGCCTTCATACGGCTGGTTGTGTGCAGGAGGCAACAAGTTTTTTTTCAAGTGGTTCAAAAAATATACAACTTTTTTTCTGCTTCTACCCATCGCTGGAATAAATGTTTAGGTTCACATAGAGTTCTTAAAAGCCTTTCTGAAA
Source organism: Eupeodes latifasciatus (assembly GCA_920104205.1). Taxonomy (NCBI): domain Eukaryota; kingdom Metazoa; phylum Arthropoda; class Insecta; order Diptera; family Syrphidae; genus Eupeodes; species Eupeodes latifasciatus. The sequence goes on along the minus strand of OV049924.1, from coordinate 46,275,454 downwards.
CAAGATGACCTGCACGAGCTGATACAGTTAACGTGCTCCATCATGGTTATAAGCAAATTACTGAAGCCTTGACATCTATCTCTAGAGATCCAGAGCAAGCTCCAGACAAAAAAATCGAAGCGCTAAGCCTGTCTAAGAAAATGTCAAAACTGGAGTTCCTCATTTTAAAAGAAATTTGGAGCAAAATATTAGAAAGAATTCAGAAAACCAGCAAGAGCCTTCAAAAAGAAACAATAACGATTGACGTTGCTGCCAATTTGCTTTGTTCACTATGTTCTTTTATAAATGATATTATAAGGGAGAATTTTGATAAATTTGAAGCGTGTGCCAAAATTCAGAATCCGGATGCTAATTATGAAGATTTAATGCAACGAAAAATAGTACGAAGTTCGCGTGCTACATATTTTGATGGTCCTGCACCATCCGTCCAGCTAATTGGCAAAGAAAAGTTTAAAATATCAACTTTTTTTTCCAATTATTGACACTATTACTTTGCAATTAAAAATACGATCCAAATGCTATCAAGAAATTAATGTATTGTTTGCTTTTTTTGTCGATTTCAATATTTGACTTCAGGGAAGTTGCAAAATTCTTGCGAACAATTTTCAAAAAACCATAGAAATGTTAATGCAGAAGAACTTGAGGTAGAATGCTTGCACCTCGTACAGTATTTAAAAGAATTCAAAAAAGATGTAAATGAAGATCTTATTACAATATCAAAATTGTGCAGTCTAATTGCAGTGGATGAAATTGGGAACATATTTCCAAATGTAGAAACTGCCTGCAGAATTCTTTTATCTTTGATGGTTTCAAACTGCAGTAGAGAGCGTTCATTTTCGAATTTGAACCGGATAAAAAATGAACTTCGAAGCAGCTTGTCAATTTTATCAATTGAAAATGAATTTCTGCAGGAAATTGAATTTGATGACTTAATTCATGATTTTGCAACTGACAAAGTCAGAAAAGTATGCCTTCAATAATATTTTATTGTATACTTAAACTTACATATACATGTACGTATGTATATCTAAAAAAAACAAATCAAAACAAATATAAAGAAATAAACTTACATATAATTAAAAAAAAATATAAAAACATTAGAAATCAACCAAAAAAACAATAAAAATTATCAAAAATCAACTATAAAGAAAAATGTTCAACTATTGAAGGTAAATTAAAAAAAAAATATTAAAGTATAAAAAAATATCTGTTTTATGTTTTTTTAAGTTCTTATTAAAAAGTAAAAATATTTAAAAAAAAAACACAAATTAATTTAAAAATGATTTTTTAACCTAAAGAATTAAAAAAAAAAAATTATACCTACTTTTTGGGGCCCCCAAATCCTATTTTGGGCTCAGGGCCCCTAAAAGTCTAAAGACGCCCCTGTAGTAACTTATTTGTATATGTTAATTCTGAAGAAGTCAATTTTTTATAAAGCTTCTGAAAAAAGTATAGGTAAATGCAAAAACAATATTGTTTTCAATATGGCAGCATTTCCTCTTACTCTTAAATATTTTGTTTTTTTGATACAAAAATGATTTTTTTTAATTGATGTGTTTATAAACCTATCAATTGTTGAAAAATAAATGTTATAAATTTGTTTGTGTAGATTTTTTATTTAACATGTAGTTTTCGAAAAAATTCTTCACCCCTTTCTTCTTATTTCGAGTTGACGAGCTGGACAATCCATTTCCGTATGGTTGGAAGCGTGCTCGTGCACTTCAGAAGTTGGTTGTGGGACTTGCTTCAGTGATTCCTGCTTTGGTTCAATTTCAATATTGTCAGAGAAACTCACATCATCGTTTGGTCTTAAGGTTGAAGAAAATTCATGGTTATATATTGAAATTAACATTACCTCCCATTGAATGTTGTTAAGAACTTGCCGCAGTTTCTGAACTTCCAACGAAAGTAGAGTTTGCTGCTGGTTGATGATTCAATAAACGTAATTGGTTTTGATGACGCCTTATGTATCCTTCACCAGTCTGGATGCCGTACATGTTACTACTCAAAACGCGAGTAATAACTCCATTGCTCCACTTCTTTTTGACTTCCTGAATTGTCGGGCTATAACTTTTTGATTTGGTTGTAATTTGGGTTTTTATCTTTAAAAGGAAATTTTATGTTGGCCCGGTAGAAAACACGATACCAACAGTTCTGCTGGAGACTTTTGTGACATTGGATTCGGCGTCGCACTATGCGTCGAGAGAAACACGTTGACTGCAACATCTGCATTCTTCTCCTAATCAAAAATCTTCTTTAAAGCTTATTTTAAAAGTTCGCACGAACCAACCGGCCTGACCGTTTGAGGCAGTATGAAACGGTGCAATTCTCCAATGTTGTTTTGAATAGTAGCTGCAAAATTCTTCAAAACCTAAGCAGTGAATTACGTACCATTGTCCGTTACTTTCGTCTTTGGGAGTCCCTCGATGGCGAAAATCATCTGCAACGCTTTTATTGTAGACTGCGACGTCACCGACGAAGTGACAACACGAATGGAAATTTGGAAAAAAAAATCCAAGCAAATCAGCCACATTTTGTTGAAGAATGGACCAGCAGCAAAGTCCAAATTGATCATTTTCAAAGGTTTTTCTGATGGTTGCCAATTCACGTATTCTCTTTTCGGATTCGATGCTGATGTCTGGCATATGACACAGTTAGCTACCATTTTTCGATCTCCTTCATAATCTTTATTAAACATTAATAAAATACATACATAATACATGGATATGATTAACTTCCATTTTCATCACTTAAACCATATGTTAATGTTGCCGACCTCGATGAAAATGAGTAAGTGGGCCCTGAGTTCTCCTGAAGCAGTTTAGGCATCTCTTCGTTGTGAAATTTTGGTAAATTTCCGAAAAATATCGGCAATCAATTTTCTAGCAAAAACGTTCTTCCCTACCTCCATATCCCTTAACTGGATGGGCATCCCTGAGCAATCACATCATTGATTGCCATTTAACTTCTTCTGACTGCATTGGACTTTTTTGAGCTCTTTGCGGTAATTTATCAGGAAATTTGTTTTTTTGTTTTTGAATCAAACGGTCGTATGTTTGATTTTTCATAACCCTGTTGCTATAATCAGGACTCTTTACATTCCAAAGAGATGGATATTTCCTATATACCTCCAGAAATTGGCTATCGAATGTTTGTTCTTTATTTTTTTGTATTTCAAAAAAAAGCCTTAAAATCAGTGTGTACTTCAGAAATTTTATGTTTCAAATGAGCAGCTGTATCTTCATATTCACGTCACAAAATATCTGCACCTGTTGACGAACCTGAGCAAATATCAAAATTGATTGATTCAAAATTGATTTTTACATATGTAGGTAATTGTACAAATCGCACAAACAACTCCATACGCAACACAAACAATCTGTACAAACCCCAATTTGCGCAGTTATTTTGTGTCGTGAATACCCGGCTTAAAAGTTAATTTTTAAGTTTAAGAACAAAAATAGACAACTTTTTTTACGAAACACGAAAAACAAATAACTGATAAGAAATGGTTTTTGGCAAAACAAATAAAACAAATTGACGTCATACCTTTTTAACTTACATAAAACGTTGTTATTAATATTTTGTTAACATTTTAGAAAAATCGACAGAAAAATGGGAAGTTATCAGTGTTTGTGGGTCGCATCTCAACCTCTTTTCTTAAAATACAATTACGTACATCAAGTCTCTAAATTAAAGTAAATTAACTGCCACTTTGCCACTATGAGTTCCCTGATAAAAATGATATCAATTTAACGACCTGATTAACGGTCGTGTCCTCAAAGAGTTGCCTAAAAAAGCAATGGTTAAGCTCTTACAGCTCACTAACGCTGCTTTAAGACTTGCTTACGTACCCACGCAATGGAAAGTCGCCGAAGTAATAATGATCCCCAAACCGGGTAAGGCACCAAATGAGAAAAAATCGTATAGACCAATTTCTCTCTTACCAATTATATCTAAAATATTTGAAAAATTGCTTCTTAAACGAATGCTACCAATTATTGAAGACAAACTTTTAATTCCCGACCACCAATTCGGTTTCCGGAATAATCACTCGACAATTGATCAGGTTTACCGAATAACTAACGAAATTGAAAAAGCATTTGAAGAAAAAAAGATTTGCTCAACTGCATTTCTTGACGTTTCTCAAGCTTTTGACAAAGTTTGGCATGACGGGCTAAAATATAAATTAAAAGTCTTTCCAGAGCAAATATATAACATTCTTGAATCGTACCTAGAAAATAGATTCTTTCGAGTTAAGCAAGGAACGGAGTATTCGGAGTTTAAAGAAATAAACGCTGGGGTTCCCCAGGGTAGCGTCCTTGGACCGATTTTGTTTGTTCTTTATACCCGAGATATACCCCAAACAGAAGGCACAACTTTAGGCACTTTTGCCGATGATACAGCTGTACTCGCAATATCGGCAACCTCTAAGCTTCAAAAGGCATTAAATAGCATTTCAGATTGGACAAAGAAATGGCGAATTGCTTTTAATGAAACGAAATCGACGCACACAAATTTTACGTATAAAAAAGTATATAACTTACCTATTTATATAAATTCTGTGCAAATTCCATACGCTAATGAAGCGAAGTATCTAGGCATGACTCTAGACGCGAAACTTAAATGGAAAGTTCATGTAAAAAAGAAACGCGATGAACTCGAAAATAAACTCCGCGAATTGACATGGCTTATTGGAAGATATTCCAATCTAAGCGTTTATAACAAGCTTCTTATTTATAAGCAAGTACTGAAACCAGTTTGGACGTACGGTATACAACTTTGGGGTTGTACCAACGAAAGAAATATACAAATTTTGCAAACATACCAAAACAAAGTACTTAAAATAATAGTAAATGTTCCATGGTATGTAAGAAATAGCGACTTACATAGAGGTTTAAATATAAAATATGTAGAAAACGAAATTAAAAAATTTGCTACAGAGCTAAGATCACGACTTAGAAATCATAGTAATAACTTAATCCAACAATCTGTTAGCGAGGCGTTCGTTTTTCGGCGTCTGCACCGAACAAGACCTTCTGATCTAGCGCAAACAAATTAATCTCTCCACTCGAATTTTGTGGAATCTTCAGGTCCTCTCGTTGGAGAGCTTCCTGACAAAACGCGAACAAAATGACGCTAAAACTACTTGTTAAGCTGAACTTAGTTGTAGTAATAATATAGAAGATAAGGGAGGTGAGTTTTAGTCAGTAAAAATCTGACACTACTATAAGCATCGGGCTTATAGTGTCTCTGAAGATTTCTCACCTTCCTGCGGAAAAAAAAAAAAAAAAAATTAAAGCTAAAATTAAGTACTTTTAAGATGATTATTGGGTTTTTGACGCATGTATTTGGTTTTGAAGTTATATTCAACTGAGTTAATGAGTTTTTGAATCAAATGAAAGGAATTTTTTCAATCCTTAAAATAAATTCAAAATTGTTTTTCTTACAACAAAATATTTAAAAATTTTAAGCTTTAACTTGCTGGAAATCTATTTTGTTATTTACCTTTTTAAACAAGATAGGTAAGAGCAGTTTTTTTTCAAAACCACTTTTAGCTTAAATATGTATCTTGAAAACCCTACTTATACTTACTTTATCTTTCTCTTCGTCCCACTTTTATAAGTAATTTCACTAATTAGAAAATTTGAACATCCTTCCATTTCCAACTTTTGTGCCAAAGAAGTGTATGATTTTATTTCAAATTTGAGGTAAAAAATTGATGTTGCTAAAAATGCATTTCAAATAGAAAATTAAAATGTTGAACAAATTTTGAAACACATTTCTATATCTCTTAGCAGACTTCAACAATTATCTTTTACACAAAAAAGTATTTTTATAATTGGACTAGCCCCCCAAAAACACACACAAAGGAAAGATATCGAAACACCCTGTGAATTAAGATAATGACATACTAATAATATTAAAAAAAATTAACATAGGATTAGTCATCTTTTGCAGATTATGAATTATACGCACTGTTAAGCATAAATTTCATTGCATGATGATGATATGGATGAATTATATTCGTGCATGATGATGCGTTTGATCTTTTGAGCTTTTTGTTTGTTATGTTAAGTAACCTCAAAGTAGTAGACATTGTTTGAATGCAATCACTCGTAATTCGTACTTATGCTTATTTTTTTGAAAATTTTAATTTACTCTGATTCATTTTATTCCAGTACGTTATTTTAAATGAACAATAAGAATCCTCTTTGAACCTAAAAGTAAAGAACTAAATATAAACGGTTATAGGTGGTCATTAATACTTTGTGGTGATGTTTGGCAAATATTGAACCAATTCAAAAATCCATCATCCATATGATGGCATTCATCAAAACCACATACATGAAGCTAGAAGATAGGTATTTGTTTTCTATATTTTTCAATCTAAATAGCAAATAACAAAATTAATATTCCAAATACACAATTTCTAAACTCCCAGTTAAAAGCTCTGCGATCCACAGAGAACTCTAAGCAAATATAAGTCGTTTAATAAAGTTTTATTTGAACAAGAACCATACTAAAATGCAGGGAACCATATCATCAAACGATTTGAATTCATATAGATTTAGGAGTAGGTAAAGTTATTGACATGCTAGGTTTTTGAATCACCACCGATTTGTGGTTTTATGACTTTGTATAGGTACAACAAAATGCATTTATTGCCAAATCCGTATTTAGATTTATGAATATTTGCATTTTAGAACAAAATTTTACCTAATAAATGTGGTATTTGAATACGATTGTGAACTTAGATGTGGTCAATTGCGGTGGTTCAGCTTCAAAGCTACTTCTGAAGGTGCTTAAGCTAAGTCCTTTTAGAAAGTTTAATAATACAAGACTGATACCGAAATGACTTTGAACTGATTGCATTTTAAATAAAAGTTAAACAAAAGTCTAATATTTTGTATTACTCCCAATTTAAATAAAGTGTTTTTGAGTAAGAGGTTTCATTTTGAATGCTGGAAAGCTGGTGGTTTTTGAAACTGTCAACTTTTGCTAATTGAACCGCTTTCACAACGCATTGAAGTTGTTTAAAACCCCAGCACCTATGATGGGTTATCGAGAAATATTTTTTTGGCCTCCTTTAATGATACATTGCAGCCATAGTCAGTATAATGTTGACAAAAACCTATGTTTGTCGATTCCTCCTTAATATTTGGAATTTGGAGAAACCACTCCACAATCGAAATTACACCATACTTTGCATAAAGACTAAGGTCTTAAAGTCTTTAAAGTTTAGTTAACACGAGAACTCAAGCTGTTTTAACACCATTAACGTTTTTTTTTTAATAAAAAGTGATGAGGTTCATTTTCACTTCAGATACTAAGTTAATAAGTAGAATTGTTGAATTTGGGGTTCCAAGAAAAATTGTTGAAAAGCATAGTTTCATGTGTTTGGTGAGGTTTTTGGAGATAGATAGATAGATTTATCTTCATTTTACAAAAAAGGAAAAAAAAAGTAGAAATTATTCAATTATTTGGTTGTTGAAATTTTTAATGATTTAAAACATCAAAGGTAACATTTTTTGAATATTTTTTAATGTTGACTAAGTCTACATAATATTTAAAAAAATATTAACAAAGCATAATAATTTATCATAAATATAAAATAATTTATTTAAATATTCCGATATAAAGAGAGAAACCTGAGATCTTTTGCAATTTTTATGATTCGCAACATAAAATCTTGTAATTTTATATGGTTTAAAACTAAAAGGCTATCAATTTAAAATTATCGAACTTAGAAGCTATTACGATAGGTAAGGGCATGATTGCAAAAACTGAACACAATGAACAAACTCCGAGAGCCATTTAATATATCGTATAGACCTTCGGATTTCTTGAAATATAGGTCAATCTGCCTGTTGACCCTTGCTTTAAAAATGGTGCTTATCACCTCAGATGATTAGTTCCTATTGAAATAACTTTCCAGAAGCTGAAGATGTGCTCTAGATAATTGCTGGGTATATAATTTGTCATCCACTTTAGCTATAAAAATAAGTTCATTAAATCACGAACGTTACTCTCAAATAACAATATTGTGATGTCATGCGATAAAACCAGTTGGTTCCATTCACTGAAAGGAGAAACTTTTGTTCTCAATGATCTTAAAGCGATTGATCTATAAAGACTATTTTCATTTCTTTTTATCAGGTTTTGCAGATAAATGGGAGGTAAACCAGATTCTACATGTATGGCATAGGTTGGAAAAGAGTTCGGTAAATGGAATAGTCGCTTAAAGAAATAACTTAAATAAGTCAATAGAACTGACCACAAACACCTTCACTCCATAACATATACACGTTTTGACAGTAGCGTTAAGGACTTGATATTTAGAGACACCATATTTGGACTTGCGAACAATTTCGACCACATCAAACTAATTTAGCATCAGTGATTTTTTCCTTTGCATGTTTGCCAAAGTTTAGGTTTGATGATAACAATATGAATGCAGTCACCACATCTATCCGCCTATTATACAAGCTTACCTGTAGTCCTCCTGTCTGTCGATTCTCGAAGATCATTATTTTCGTTTTTAATATGTTAATATGAAGATCTCATGTCTTGTAGTACGTTTTTTATCGATTTATTTGAAATTGAAGCGAAAAGGGATTATTTGATATCAGCACCAAGTCATCTGCATAGAGAAGAACTATTATTAGATCTCCCGTAAAGTTAACGCCCCCAAGTAGAATATCAGCTACATCATCAATGTACAAGGCGAACAGAATAGGACTCAAAATGCATCCGTGTGGTACACGAATCAAACCATTCTGAAAACATAGAACCATCCCATACAGCTGGACTTGATGACGCCAGAAATTTCATGTACGATATTTAAAACTTTGTTGAAACTCCGATCGATGCCAGTTCATAAATCAATGCGGCTTTAAAGTCCACAAAACACATAATACAGCTTCTTATTCCTCTCCATATATTTTCTAGCAATACTAGCTATAGCATTAATATGGTCTGTGGTTAAAAATCCGAAAAGTGTTCTCAAGTTCTGTTAGTGAAAGTTGAGAGTCAAGTTCAGTCACATGCAAATCCTGTAAAGCATAGCTAAAATTATGAAGGTCCTCCTCCGCTGTAAATACAGTTTTAAAATGCGCCGCCATTGTAACGCTTCGGTAGTACCTGGGGCATGATTGTTAGCTCGTTGGACTTTCGTGCCAGAGGTATTGGGTTCAATCCCTACCTGTGCCATCTAAATTTTTTTTTCACGGGTACTGCCTCTTGGGAGGAATTGACAATTGCTCCAAGAGTAATTCTCGGATTAGGCATAATAATTGTAGGTCCACTCCATCCCTGGCATTACTCGCACACAGGAATGGTTGAGAGTTGTAAGTCACTAGGCCTTGGTTCTTCATGGACAACAGTCCAGCGCCACCTAATTTATTTTATTTGTATCAGCTTCGAGATTGTTCTTCATATTATGGTAACGCCCCCCAACTCCCGTACATTAGACCGAAATTCCATAGAGTTTTTGGAATGTTTTAATTTTTTCGCAATTTTCTTAAGGTATAGCATTTTTTGTTAAGGCACAGTTGCACGCAAGTATTTACATATTTTTGAAAGCAATAGCGTTTGTGAATCTAAATAGTTTCAAGTATTTGAAAGAAAGCTTTCCAAGGTTTTTTCGGGAAGTATCTGAGATCCTCTGCTGCATCTCCTTGTCAAAAAGTGCTTTCACTAGAATTGGTAAGTGAGCTATGAGCACTTCAAAATCCTCAACGTAGTTAACTCACTCTCTACTATTTGCAACACCATTCAATACAAAAATCCAAATCATCAAAAAGTTCCACTAAGGGCCCCCGCAGACTGCAGACTTTTTATCGGCCGATAAAAGTATCAGTATGGAGAGGAATGCATATGCGCACACTACAGCGATTCAGTATCGGTCGATAAAAAAGTTTGATGGGCTACCCGATTACATTCAAACTAATCTGTCGGCCAACTATCGGCCGACTGTTTAATCAGTATTGGCGCATACACGCCTGCGCATACATGACGATTGTTTAGTCGGCCGATAGTTCAGTTCGCTCTGCGATTTGGCGTCATGTGCGTGTATTTTGAATATGGCGTCGCCCAAATCACAATTGTTGATTGTAGAAAGTTCCGTCGAAAAATTGATTGAATAAGTCGAGAAAAGACCTGCGATTTATAAAAAATGTTTAAAAGAGTACTCCGACGCGAATGTGAAGAATAGTCGGCCGGCTGTTAGATAGTCTGCGCCCTGTTCACCAACCAAACTGTTTAGTTGGCTCGCCTCGGTGTGCCCACTTTTAGCCCAACCCGACTAAACTATCGGCCGATAAAAAGTCTGAAGTCTGCGGGGGCCCTAAAAGCTTGCCATTTCTATTAAGCGTATCATTATTGGAATTTCTGATTACATCAAAAACAAGTTGGTCTTGTAAAAAATGCCTCGCAAAGTTCTGGAATTACCAATAATACCGTATGCTAAAATCGATAAATTAATAATATTAGTACTTCTATTGTTTTTCTGCAATAGAACGTTGCATTAATTCAGATGGCGCTGCTCTCGGTTGAAAAATATATATGGTGTTATTGCACCTCATTCGTAAATGAGGATGATGTACCTGCTAAATGATTAATAATTTTGTCACACCGAACGAGTTTGTTTTCAACAAAACGTCGTTCGTGAGATACAACCAATGAAACAATCGAAATTTAGGACGAACAATTTGATGAACTCATAACCTTTGACCGCCGGGATTTATGACTTAGCTCCTTAAAACTTTTATCTTTTAAACCACTTGAAAGTAACATAAATTAAATGTAAATGATCCATAATCTATTCAAGATGTTTAAGATAGAATTCATAAAGTTATCGAGAACATTCAGCAGCGAATGCGCAAATTAGCTATGAAAAATTTCATTAAAAGGATTTGGGACTGTAGTTTTGACGTCGCGCGTTTGGCTGATATACAGTATACACTTCCATTGCTAATGGTTAACCTTCCACTTCACAGTGAAATAAACAACCACTGATTTCTCTCAAAATATACACGTTTATTTTACTATCAAAATGAAACCTCGCATTGGAAACCCTATATGTAATTCCAAATTTAAATTGTTCATTTCATTTCATAAGAAAATAAAGCCTAAATGACATCAATTAAATGACAGACTTATTTATCATAACCATATACGAACCCTTTCCATTTTCTTTTTCACTTAACTCCCGGCGTAATTTTAATTCAATTACCGTCCATTGACATCTTGCATCATAAAATAGGTACCGTCGTACAGGCAGAGTTTACTCAGACACTAATGAATAAAGTCGCAGGATATCCCACTCCATTCATTCTCGTTCTCAATCTCATTTCAATCAATCAGTTAAAAGTGTAAGTCACAGCGGATTGAATGCATTTCTTCAACCTGAATGCATTTTATAGGATTAAGAACAAACAAATTGCCAACTGCCTACTCATCGAAATATCATGCAGTTTAATGCATTCTAATTATTATGCACAGCAAAATATATACACTTCGTCCTCTATATTTTCCTTGCTTCACAGTTCCTTGATCCTTTTTGCTTCGTAGGTAAGGTTTGTTGTATATTTTACGCTCACAAATCTGGCAAATCTCGTCATGCCACCGCCGAACCGCCGAAGGATATGTTTGTCGCGTAATCGCTTTAAATGAAAATGCAATTACAATGCACATACGTGTAGGACTATATGGAGAGCCTGCAGAGCCTTTGCGGGAAATAAGTTCTTAATCCTGTTGCTCCAAGCTCTGTATAAGTCTCTAACTCTCTCTCCAACTCCTCGTATGGGTCCTGGTGTAACGAGAATATAAGAAGAAGAAGAAAACGTAGCAGGATGTGATATCAGCATCTATAGACTCATACCCCACAGATGGTGCATTATGCAACATCATTCAGGATGCAGTGTGGGTTTTCTGGTATATGAATCCAGCTTTACCCATCAGAGGATAAAAAAGGATAACTATGTTCTGGATATATCGTCCTGATGGGCACCTTCAATATTTTGTTGGTTAAGATTGGCCCAGCATGGCAGTCAGCAGCAGTATGCAGCATTGTAAAGCGTTATTGAATCATTGGCTTTTAACGCTTAAATAAGCTTAATTAAATTTCAACCCGGTCTTTCTCGGTTTGCGCTGTGCTGTGTGAGTTCCTTGCTCCTCCACCACACAATTCACAGATTCACCGTCTGTTGCTTCAAAAAGTCACATTTCGATTCGCTTCGTCTAAATGCACTTCTATTGTCTGAAAACGAATTCAGGAGGAAAATTCCATTATTGTTCCATCAGGACATCACATGGCGTGTGTGTGTTTACAAGGACTAAAACCAAGCAAGGAACAACAACAGAAGATCTTTTCTATGCAATTCGGCAAAAACGGTTTTCTGTTTTATGCAGTTTATAAGACCAAAAAGACCCTGGGTTCCTATTGTACCTTTATTGTATCCCTGCTAACTTTTGTCTTAGCCCATAAAATGAACAAAAGGGTTATTTTATATGGGAATGCACTCAGTATATGTGCGATGGTTATGGGGAAATGTATGGGTTTGATGGTTGGTTACATGTTGTGCACCTTAGTCCTTCCTTACAACGAACGAAGAAGACTTTTGGAAGTGAATCTGGGGGGAAATCAAGTCAAAAAATATACAATACAGGTTTATTGGTGGTGCAAAACGATAATGATGCCAGTCAAGTTGGAGGTTTTTTGAGAAAAAGATGCTGACTTGGGACAGATGGAAAGATGAACAGTGTATATGTCAGGTGAATGTTTATAAAGAAGAAGGTAAAGAAGAAAGAAGGAGGACAATTTAGATGAGATGAAAAAATGAATTGCACCTGAAACAGTTTCCAGAGATACCAAATACCCATCATAGAGTTTGCAATCATGTTGCGAACAATATAGCTTTTCAGATGGAAACTGTATCTACTGTTTAGAAATGGTATAGAAACAATAGCTTTCTTGGAAGAAACTATAAAAGTTTGAATAAATGTGAATAAGCAGCTATATAAGACTTGAATGGTTAAGTCGTTTAAAGAACACGTGTAATTACATTTAAATATAACGTTTGCAATGTTTGAGCGTATTCTTTCTTTTTGCTGAAAATTAGGAACATTATCATTCAAGGAACGTTAAGTAGCTGTGCACGATTTTAATATCAAGTACTCCTTTGTTTTTAAGCTATTCAATATAAGCTGATGTTATAACAATGAGTGCCCAATGGCTTTAAACATCCAAGACAATTATGTAGTTAATACTGTTTGTATACGTATCATTACACTGTTGTACAAACGTGCGAAACAGAAGGCAAAACTTATGATTTCGAAGAATTTCGACCTATAAGTTAAAGGTACTTGTATACATTCAAGACGTGAGTTTTGTTGCTATTTTTCTAGCACCGGCTTTAAAACTCACTTTTTCCATTTAATTTTAAGAATTATTTACAAATCACTACTTAGCTTATATTTGCATGCTAAGCACTTCTCTGAGTATATGCTTTGTCTAGAATATTGAAATGTTGCAAATGCTGTAAATGTTACCTAGTTGCATTCCTCCCCTCAAAAAATTCTATTATGATACCTTCTTTTATGAATGTTGACCAATTCATCGTCTATCTTTGAGCTTCAAACTCAATAAATACAGATATTCTCTTTTTAGCCGCACTACACGAATGTTTATTGCCTTACCCGCTTTCAAAGAAAAATAAGTTTGTTTATTAGCATACCAAGCGAATGAAAAATGGTCTCTGAACAAAATTTTGTTCGAAAAATCGCCATCCACCGCCTGTTGTTCAAGCACCTATTCGACGTATCTACGACGATGTGAATGGTCAGCTGGCTTCAGTAGTTGTGTGAGCCATAATGTGCCGTAAGGCAGTCCTAATTTCTGAGAACGACGAGGAATCTACACATTCGGATCTTCGGCAACACTTTCACTTACAGCAGCGATATTTTCAAAATTAAACATTATTAAAACTTGGTAAAAATTAGTTTTCAACTTGAATATTTTTTTTTTTTCAAAAATTAAAAATATAGGCTTCAAACTAATTTCATCATATAGAAAACATTGTTTTCGACATTCAGTAAAATTTGTATAAAAATCCTACATTCAGTTTTTTTATAAAAATTAAAACATAAAAAAAATAGTAGGCAAAATTCGTAAAAATTGATGTTCGATTCTCAATATCTCTTGAACAAATGAAGTTATTGACTTCGAAATGATTTCATTCTATGCTGAATTTTCTTAGAAAAATCCAATTTAAATTTGTTTATAACAAAAGATTTGACAGATAATAAATAATAAATTGGCCACCACGGGGCCCCAAAATCTACCTGCGCCAGTTGGAAAACCCTTTTAAGAAATAAAAACTTGGTTTTCGACTAAAAACCTCATTAACAAAAATAGACTTTGAAATCAAACAAAACATGCAAAATATTGTTGGTAATTTTTAGTTAATTTTTCAGAAAAATTCATTTGTTAACTGTTTTAATAAAACATAAAAACTTACAAAACAACAACAAACTGATAAGAAATGGTTTTCGACTCAAGTATTAGGAGAATAAAGAAAGATATTGACTCAGTATTATTCAAATAGTTTGTTTCTGATGGAATCTGGTCATTGAGGAAGCTATAGGTATTCCTGGATGTTGTTGCTCTGGAAAGATGTTGATTGAAATTTCTTTCATCAATTTTTGCAGTTACATTGGAAATGAAACGTGCATTGAATTAAGAAGATGTAAACAACTATCATCTGTTTTTTTCTGCACGGGGAGTTGTTTATGTAAAACATGAAGCAAATGACACCGCTGTACCCATTGATTGCATCGATGGACTTAAGATGTTACCAGATCAACATAAAACGAATAGTTATTATTATTTCTATCATATTTATAATTGTTTCTCTCTTCAATAAATTTAGTTCTATTATAATTTTTTCTCTTAAATATTTTCTTTCTTTTTTAATTTTTGCTTTTCATTAATTGTTGACTTATATAATTTAATTTAATAATCTTGCTATAATTTTTCCTTATTTTACTATTTTAATTTTTAAAATTTTTCGTTCTCTTTTATTTCCTTATAAGCATTTTTTGTTGTCTTGGTGTTGTTAGTTATGTCCAATAATAGGGAATTACGCTCGATGGTGAGAATTCTGTTCCGGCAGAAATTTGGGCTCCGCATTTGTCACATCAATGCAAAAGCTTGCTGCCGAAAATTGACGAATTTCGAGATCTTTTTATTTTTTCTGACGTGAATGTTGTTTGTGTAACAGAAACTTGGTTAAGGGATGAGCTAAATGATGAGATCTGTTGCGTAGCGGGTTATCGTGTTTTTCGATTTAACCGTATAAATCGTATTGGGGGTGGTGTTGCGATTTATGTTAGGAACAAAATTAGATGCAAACTTAAACTTTCAGCTACTGGGGAAAGTGCTATAGAATTCTTATTCGTTGAAATCATAGGTAGTAGTCAGGGAAATTTACTAGTGGGTGCCATCTACAGGCCAAATAGATATATTGACATCTCACCACTGTATGCGGTATTGGAAGAAATTTCTTTGAGCTCTCCTAATATTGTGCTTTGTGGTGATTTCAACTGCAATCTCTTGAATCCTAACGTTTTCACAAATCATATGTTATCTTTCAATTTAGTACCAGTTAACACCAGTTCCCCAACACATTTTTTTGGAAGGGATTCCTCGTTATTGGACCTTATGTTTGTGAGTGACAAGAATAATGTTGCATTGTATGACCAACTTTCGGCTCATGTTTTTTCTAAGCATGATTTGATTTTTCGAATACTTAACTTTAACCTTAATTATTCAGATGAAAAAATCACTTATCGAGATTTCTATAATATAAATGTGCAAAAACTTGAAACTCAAACACGAGAAACAAATTGGGATTCTATATATTATATGCCTCCATCAAATGATCAAATTGAATTTTTAACACATAATATCTCTGAACTGTATAATACCCATGCCCCTTTAAAAACAAAAACTGTTAAACAAAACAATAATCCATGGTTTTATTGTGCCATTAGAGCTTGCAACAGCGAGATGACGCCTATACGAATTGGAAAAGATATCGACTAACCAAGCTGCGTCGTATGTTTCGCTCACTCCGTAACAGAGTAGTATAGCTATGATACGCGAGGCTGTTTACCAACATTTTTCACAACAGCTTAGCACAAGTTCAAATGGTCGCCAGCTCTGGAAAATCTACACAAAATCGGAATCGGAAAGACAGAATTCGGTGCTGTTGAGCACATTGATGGCAATAAACTTAATGAAAAATTCATTTCTTCTCCACCGCCAGAGGTCCCACATTTGCAATTTGTATAAATTATTATAACTTAAAAATAACCCACATATCCGTAAAAAAAAAACCTATTTTAAGTTGATATCTCCATTAAATCTTGACTACTGGCCGCATCGACAAAAAATGGTCCCCGAACGTAACACAGAGAGGCTCATATAGGCATCTCTATATGATGGACAATGGATATAGATTCTAGTGATCTTAAAACGTCAGGAAATGTTAAAAATTTAATTTCCGAAAATCGAATTGTTTGCAATAATGAAACTTGTTGAACAGGAAGTTAAAAATAGCGTATACGCCTGAATAAACGATAATTACTTCTGAAAACGATAAGTCTCCCTGAGTAGATGAAAGTGGAGTCTGATCGTATAAAGAAGGCAAGGAATCCAAACTGCTCTGTGGCTGATTTGTCGAGATGTTGCTAAGAGTTGGTATTGAGAAGAGCAAGAAGGATAGGAGGCTGAATTGAATGTTTGGCTCCATACACTTCGTCCAATCTATCAAAATGTTCCCAAGTTGTTCCATCGCTTCCAGTTTCCTTATTTCTGTGTTTTATTCTTTTGTATGTTGTCATGACATGTAGGAACTTTCGCTGTATTTGGTCTTTGTTGTAATTAAAATCTGGAACCACATATTTTATCTCCTCCAGAACTTTTATCCACAATACTAACACTGATTTTCTGCCGGCAATAAATTGACCTTCATATTTTAATCTGGTTTCTATTAATAGTTTAATTTGTGCGCTGGTAAAATATTCCATGAAATTCATCAAATTAATTAATTTAAAAACAATTTAGAATTTGATTAAATACTTTTCATTGTCATTTTCCGCCATTTTTGCTCCAAATCGCGTCCGCATCAACAACTTATCAAAAAAATTCTTGATGCTTTTTTTTATATTTGCGCATCAGTTTATCCAACTTTGCAATAATGAACAATTGACATTTTAAGTGATGCCAATTATTTGCGTTTATGAACGTGCTACAGGGATGATCGTAAATCATCTCTGCAGTGATGCGTATGTGAATTTAAACCTGGTTAATCGCACTTTTAATGTAAATTATGTTCTGCATAAAATTGATTTCAGTCAGTAAACCTACTCTCAAAATTGTCCCCTTCCTCATCATTATTCTTCCTAAAAATTAAAAACAAAATCAACAAGAAAACCTAAAAATCCAAAGAAGCTACTTGCACTCGTAGTTTGAGGAATATAAAACATATTTAATAACCATGGCTGCCATTCCCAAGGTCCTTCTTCATGATATTTTGTGTGATCCTAAGTCATCTATAATCCTTACAAAGTGCGATTAAGGTGATGAGAAAATTATGCTTCTTCCATTACCTTTCCACACGAAAAGCAATTTAATTTACCAAATGGATGTATTTAAAATGTTGATAGCATAATTTTTCATTGTACGATTTATTATATCGGCTAAAGTAAAAAAAAAAGGAAAACAGGAAAAAAGATAATAATACACCCTCCCCCAAAAACATCATACCAATAAATTTATATAGAGACCAACAACTTGTAAAGAAGGACTTTTCGCATTAATTTAATACATTCCAAGGGATTTGTAAACACAGAACGCACAGATTGAAACTGTTTACAATTGGAAAAATAATAGGTTCATCAAGACTAAACGGGCCAAAGTTTCTCTCTGGGATGGGCGTGGGTCATAGGTATGTGAGTCGTACTTTGTGTTTTTGGTTGATATGAGAAAGGACTTCTTGTATTTAGCCCGAAGGTGAAGAATGCTACCATCTACCATCACCGCCCGCTAATGCCAATGCCATCACCATCACCACCACCACTACCACCGTCAATATAATATGTAGCAACATGAAACAAACAGTAAACATACTTAGGGGTGAATTTCTTGTTTGCACAATCCATTTGGCAATAAAGTAGTCAAATACACCATCTCTAAGGTAAGTCTAAGTAGTCGAAGTCGACGATTACGACAGCACAGACCAAAATCCAACAAACGACGACCTTTTTTCCGATTATACCCTACAAAACAGAGAAGGGGATCCTTATGATCCTTTGGATGAAAATATATTTGGATTTCTTTTTTATTATTTTTATTTTCTAATGGATTTCACGATTGCTAGAGTGACATTATCTTAAAGAATAAACAATTTTAATGGATGGATAAAATAAAAGAAGTCGAAGAAAACAATATCCTCGCAGGCGAAATGTGTTTGCTTGTGCAGCACAGGAAAGAGCATATAAAAATTATAATCCTTTAATTTAAATTTTGCAAAGCGGAAAAGTAAAGAAAAATTAAGGGGAAGGGGCGTGAATAGGGCACAATCATCTCTGGGGGTATACGAAGGACTACTTGCTTATTATCCTCTCGCGCAAGAAGACACAAGGGTGGGGGGTAATAAAATAATGGAATTAAGTTTTATCGTTTATGAAGTTGTAATTCATTTATGTGTACTTTAAACTTTTTCTCATCGTCCTCATCGTCGTCGTCGTCGTCGACGTCTTCGTCGTCATAGTACCTAAACCTTGCTGCATGAACATATTTGTTCAATGAAAATGAAGTGGAAATTTTGTTTTCAATTTTTCTCGGGAGACAAGGGGTGTATTATATTTTCCTACCTAAACCTATCGAACGACCCTATTTATGTTACAATGGCAAGATATGGGTTTTTATTTTCGCACTTAAAAAATTACACAACAGAAACGAAAACATTAAATTATATTTATATTTTTGTTTTCTTTTCTCATAAACAAAAAGTTTATTTTTCTGATTAAATTAAAATGCGCGCAATTAAACTTTTTTAAGAATGCATAAGGCGTTATTATTTTTACTACATTATAGCCATTCACTATTTATACAAATACTTTAACAACAAATAAGAACTGCTTTGAATGAACGCAGATTTTCGGTACTGACGTCTTATTTTCATGGTAATATGTTAAAATATTTTTTGAAATATCAAATTAATCAAATTTGATTCAAAACTTTTCTTTTTTTGGTATAAAATAGTTTCACATTGATATTCAAAAATAAAAATTTTCAAAATCACTTTTTAGATAGATAAATTTAAAATGATTTGTAGTATAAGAAAATTGAATAAATCATATATATAAAAGAAAGTCGTGTTAGTTACACTATTTATAACTCAAGAACGACGGTACCGATATGGCTGAAAATTGGTGGGTAGGTAGCTTAGAGCCAGGAGACGGACATATCACACTGTTTATCTTGTTCGACAGCGTTCCCGTGTGACTTGACATAAAACGTCACTATAAAACGTGGTATAACAAAAAAGAATCAGACTTGAAATAACAAAACGCAAATGACAGCTATGTAATGGACGTATGGTATGGATGTATGAAACTGCAGCTGACAACAAACATGAGAGTTACATTGCTTAGTGATATATCTGCTGACGATTTCCTGAGCAATTGCTGACTATCGGTAATGGTCAAATACCTGTCGATGAATAGAGCAAATTGATATCATTTCCAAATAATTTCTGTAATTTTGTCTCATCAAAAAACAAACTTATCAACAATGTATTTCCAAACATTATTAAAAATAAAATAAATTAGGTGGCGCAACAGTCCGTAAAGAACCAGGGACTTTAGTGACTTACAACTCCCAACCCTTCCTGTGTGCGAGTAATTGCAGTGATGGAGGGACCTACAGTTTATATGCCGAATTCCAACGGCTAATTTGAGAAAGCACTTTTTCATGACAAGAATTACTCTTGGAGAATTTGTCAATTCCTCGCAAGAGGCAGTACCCGTGAAAAAAACTTTAGTGTCACAGGCAGGGATCGAACCCAAGACATGGCATGGCAGTCCAACGCACTTACCATCATGCCACGGGTACCACAAACATTATTTCTAACTACAAAAAAAATTAATGTTTGAGTGAACCAGCAATTTTAGCGGAATGCATTCATTCAAATCTATTGATTGCGTCACAAATAAAGATGAAGCCACCAACTATCCAATTGAATTTTTAAACTCCTTGGATGTGCGTGGCTTATCACCGCACAATTTACGCCTAAAAGTTGGCTCCGTAGTAATCATGCTTCAAAACATAAACCGACCAAAACTGTGCTGTGCAACGTTATTTATTTGGTGGTTAGAAAATTGATAAACAATGTAATTTACGCAACGATACTGAAAGAAAAGTTTAAAGGTGAGGATCATTCCGAGGATCTCGATAATCCCAACCGACATGCCCTTTGAATTTAAAAGAATTCAATTTCCGACCCAACTTGCATTTGTCATGACCATCAACAAATCACAAGGCCAATCCTTAAAAGTTTGTGGTTTGAATCTAGAATATCCATATTTTCCCATGGCCAATTATACTGCCCATTATCTCGTAAATGCCCTAACTAACATTTTCACTATTTCGAGATAATGATGAAAAATTAAATTGTTAACCTCGACCTGAAGGTAAAAAGTGAAAAATACCAAAAAATATTTTTTGTAAAGCTTTTTTATTGCTTTATTTTTTGGAATAGTTTTAAACTCAAAATTTGTATGCATTTGGGAAACAAGGTAGATAGGGCTTTTAAGCTTTGGACGAAAAAAAGGCCCTATGTAGAAAAATGTACGTTCGTTGAAAAGTTAAACAGAACCAAGCACGAAACGAGGTTACGGCTTTACGTATCAAAAATTTCATTCAACTGAAGGCCAATAACGCACTTTCCAACAAAATAAAATTCTAAGTTCGACACGTTACGAGGTTAAAACCTTTTACATAAAAAATTGAAGCTTGAAAAAAGACCTAACTACAAAAATTCTTGCATCAAAATTTATAAAAAGCCCTAACGGCCCTATGTAGTAGTTAGGGCTTTTTATAAATTTTGATGCACATGATTGGTAGTTATTGAAGTTATTTGAAGTTATTTGAAGATCTAAGGTTAAAAAATGAATGTAGAAAAATCGGAGACAATGCCCTACACCGTTGGAAAAAGGCTTACTATTTCACTGAATTCAGTTCTATTTGATTTTCTCAGTACGTAAGTACATCTTTGCCATTTGCAGTACTATTTTCAATTGTTTGTACAGAATTGATTAATTCCTTTATTAAATTTTCTTTTATCTTCACAACTTCACTTACAAAAAATTATGTGCGATGCGAACATATCCAAAGTACAATTACCCAATAAGGGTATTCATGAAACGTCGGAAACTTTCCGACGTCGTAAAATCGTAAAGATTCCGACAAAAGTTTAATGAACGCCCCTTTATTTAAAAATTATAAAATTGCATTAATTGTTATAAATGAAATGGTGAACACTTTCGATGGATTTAATGAAGCGTTTGAAAAAAATAAATAAAAATGTTGTGTATTATTGAAATATGTATTTGTTGATGTCAAATTTTGATATATAATTCACGCTTACTATATTTTCATTTACGACATATATTTTCATTTACAATTGTAAAGTATTTTCATACAAAATTATGACAGTTCGTTTACGAACGTCGTAAACTTTCCGACGCTTACTATCGTGTCAAAGAAAAATATAAAAACATTGGAAAATGCCAAAAATTAGAAATATCCCTAAGTCTTTTCATCGCAGAACATAATTTACCGTTTGCAGTATTGGATCATTTAAATATTTTAAAAAAAAAAAAAAACCTATCTGATTTAGAAGTGGTCAAAAAAATGGTCATGAATCGACATAAAGGCCAAAAAATTATCAAAGAAATAATGGCTCCGGAAAATTCGAAAATTATTTCCGAAATAACAAACCGCCAATATTTTTCATTAGTTGTAGATGAAAGTACCGATATATGTAACTATAAAAATAAATTTGGCGGTAGTTATTCGAATATACGACGAAAAGTGCCATGATATGTTTTTGACACTTACTGAAGTTCCTGACGGCAAGGCTTCCGAAATTTTTAACAAAATTAAAAATATTTTTGAACAAAAAAATATTTCATTTAAAAATATGGTTGGATTCACCGCAGATAATTGTCCTGTTATGATGGGCAAAACAAACGCTGTTCAGGCAAAATTAAAGGAAGTCGTCCCCAGTCTCATTGTAAATGGCTGCTTATGTCATAATTTAAATCATTAATTGAAGGCTGCAGCAGAACAATTTCCAGACGTAGTCGATAAGCTAATAAAGGAAATAAATCACCATTTTTGTAACAGCTCTAGCAGAAGGTTGGAATTCCAAGAACATTTTGGAACTAATTTACACACAATTTTAAAATATTGTGCTACGCGATGGCTTTCCCGTCAGGTACTTGAGAGAATGCATTTCAAAATTGCGCTTATGCTAATTTTTTTGTGTTAATAGGCAGCACTTGACCGCATCTTAGAGCAATGGGACCCTTTGTGTTATTACTTTGGACTTGGTGAATTTGAATCCAATTATGAGAAATGAAACCTCAACTTCATATCTTCCAGCCTTAAGGACTTAAATGTTAAGTTATATTTCACTTTTTTATCTTATATCTTAAAACTAATTAATGATGTTAACTTGGAAATGCAATGCGAAGATGTAAGAGTGCACGTCTTAATTCCAAGATTGAAATCTATTTTTAAACAACTCTGCAGAAATTTTATAAAAAGGGAAGCATTTGATGATAAACTCCATTAATCTTTTAGAAAACCACTTACCTATTATGAAAATATATTGCGGCACCGAATCTGAAATCCTATACAATTCAAACAAATTAAGGGAAACAGATATTCAAAGATTTAAAAATCATAATAAATTGTTTTACATTACATTCCTGCAAGACGTTAGAAAAAGATTTGATTTCGATGACGTTTTCTTAAACGGAATTCAAAATTTTTCGCAAAGTGCATTGTTGGATGGTCGAGTTAATTCTATCGTTCAATTTATTTTAAAGTTTTTTTCCAATGAACACAAAAATATTGAACTGATAAACAATGAATATAGAGCTCTAGCTGACTGCGAATATTTAAAAAAAAAGAGAAATGTTTCCATATCAGAGTTTTGGGCAAAAATTGGTCTTCTTAAAAATGAATGCAATGATTTAATGTTTGAAAATATTCATCGCATTCTTCAGGGTGCCTTTTGTGTTCCTCACTCTTCGGCAAATGTCGAAAGAATATTTTCATACCAAAACATAATTAAAACTAAATTAAGAAATCGTTTGCAAGTGCAAACGAAAAATCTGATAAAAAATGAATGTTGTCACAGCTTCATAATTAATAAAAATCTTGTGAGTAAAAATGTTACAAACAAACCAATTCAAAAAGAAGACCTTTTAGAGTAAAAAATTATCTACATACATACGTAAGTCATCAGTTATAAAAATCATTGACACTCACAAAATACAAATATTCAATGATGAGTTTCAATGAAAACTCCTAACTGTGATATGGGGATCCGTCCGATATTTATCTAGCTATTAATAATGAAGTTCCTTTTTTTCTTATTTATGTTCATTTGTTTTTGAATTTGTGTGTTCGTTTACATTTAAAAGAGCTCAGTACTATTTGGTCTTTTTCAGTACTTTTTTGTTTCAGCTTTCAGTACAATCGAAAAAAGTCGTTTTCCATCACATTGCTCTAACTCCAAATATGCAAAAAACTCAAAATCGGAAATTTTGTAGATATGCCCTTTACGAGATTATGGGCAGTATATGTGGCATTTTCACGGGTCGGAAAACCGTCAGCTTTGTTTGTTTTCACGGCTGATAATAAAACAAACAAAAATAAAATATGGCGGAACAGAGTTCGACGGGTCGGCTATTGTAAAGATAATATACAAATTAATTTTAGTTTTCATTCACAAATAAATTCTTTTAAAGTTAGACGTTTTAAAAATGTTAATAATTTTGTTTCTTAATCTTTTACACATACATAACTTTATTACCTTTACATATAGGAAGTTATTGTAATTTGTCCGATTTGTAAAATTGATCAAAAATAAATGAAGGGGCCCTACTATGTAACTCGATTCTACTTTTGATTCTATTCGAAACTCATTTCCGATTCTACTTTCAAATCGTATACTACGTATGAAAGTAGAATCGAATATGCCGGTTATACCAACTTGTTTTCAAAAAAATGTCTACTTTCGAACGAGTATCGAGTCGTTTGACAGTTTTAAAAACAAAAGAAAACAAAAATAAAAATAAAACATCAAATTTTTGGACAAGTATAATTATAACAAAAATGGACACAGTTGGAATTTGGTTTAATTTGCAAGAAAATGAAGAACGGTACGAGCAAATTAAACGAAGAAGAATAAGAGATAATTCTAAAATAATGGAGCTGAGTGAGAAAAGGTTTGCACAACATATAGGGTCCGCCATCGAACGTTTTTTTTCAACTAGTACACTTAGCTCATGCCTGATTTCACAGATAATTAGTTTTATCTTTCCGCTAAATGAATAAGGTTGTGTATACGCTTCATCATCTTTTCAGATGAAGCTCGATTTGATCTTGGCGTGTATGTAAACAAGCAAAATTGTCACATTTGGGGCACAGAAAACCCGTACGCATACATTGAATAGCCGATACACCCAAAACGAGTCACTGTTTGATGCGGATTTTGGTCCAGAGGTATAATTGGGCCATTTTTCTTCGAAAATGAGCAAGGAGTGGCCTGGCCGTCACAGTCAATGGCGATCGTTATCGGCCTGGCCGTCACAGTCAATGGCGATTATTATCGGACCATGTTTAACGATTTTTTGTTCACAAAAGGAGGAGGATATTGGCAATACAGTAGTCCCCGGTTAATTGCACCTCGGTTAATTGACTTTCCCGCTTAATTGATTGAAAAAAATGCACTTGAAAATTTCCGAATTAAATATAATGTATTTATTTTCGCATAATTGAATCCCGCTTAATTGATTTTCCCGCTTAATTGATCAAAAAAAAATTGAGTACAAAAATTAAAATCAAAGAAAATGTTCCTTTAATTGAACGCCCAAGAAAAAGAATTTTATTCAGTTTACACAAATGACTTTCGATATTTTTCCAAAATGTACATAATTTGGCAGCATTACAAAATGACAGCGCGAACTGCTCAATCTCTTAATTTACATATCTCTGTCATTTTTTGTTTGAGAGTTTGCAATTTCTTACATTTGTTATTGTTCTTTGTTAAAAAATGAGTGGACGAAAGTACACAAGTTTGTCGATAAAACAAAAATTAAACATTTTAAAAGAATCACAAGAAAAAAGTAAAACCGAGTTGTGCTCAAAGTACAAATGTTCTCTAAGCACCTTATAGAGTGATTCGCGATGTTGAAAAAATTAAAAACAAATCAAGAAACTTTTCACAATCACGCAAACGTGAACGAATCGGTTCATGCAAAAAGGTTGAGGAAGCTCTTTTGACTTGGTTCGGTCAAATGAGATGCAAAGGTGCGGCCGTTTCTTGCAACATTGTGATGGAGAAGGCAAAACAATTTGCGGTGATGTTAGATGAGGACTTTTCTCCAAATGCAGGTAAGAAGCTCTCTCTCTCATATGTTGCATTATTGTTTCTAAGTCTATGTTTTGAAGGGTGGCTATGGCGATGGCAGAAGCGAAATGGAATAGTTTTAAAACGAATGCAAGGTGAAATGTCTTCTGCAGATTTTGAAGGTGCTGAAAGCTTCCGAAGTTTGATTCCTACTTTAGTACAAAATTATGCTGCCTGTGATATTTTCAACGCAGATGAATCCGGTCTTTTTTATAAAGCTTTGCCAACATCAACTTTAACACAAAGAAGAAGCAACGTTCATGGTTTTAAATCATCAAAGGATCGTCTTACTCTGCTTTCCATTTGCAATGCAACGGGCGACTATAAAAAAATAATTGTCATTGGAAAGACCAAAAAACCAAGATGTTTTAAAAATAAATCTGTGCCCTTGGAATATTATTCTAATAAAAAAGCCTGGATGACACAAGATATTTGGACACAAATTCTGTTTTCACTCGATGAAGAAATGATTAAACAGCAGCGCAAAATAATACTTTTCGTGGATAATGCTGCCTGCCATAAGAAGTTAGACCATTTAAAAAATATTAACCTTCAATTCTTACCTCCAAATGCAACGTCTATCATTCAGCCTCTTGATCAAGGAATTATTCATTGCTTTAAGGCGTACTATCGCCAAAATATTATAAGAAAACAAATTGCAGCTTTCGAGTCAGGGAAAACTATTGAAGAGTTTTCAATCATCAACAGTTGTCAGTGAACCTTTGTTGGGGAAGGTTGCCCCTGTGTTGTGCGTCTCCGTTCTGTCTGTGCTCGTTCGTTTTTATTTTTGTATTGTTTTTTTAAATCGTGTCGTGGAGCAGTTTACCCTACTAAACTTAACTATAATTATACATATACACAAAAAAGTTAAAAAAAAAACACAAAAAAACAATAATTTGTCACAACAATAAGTCAAACATTAATTTATAAGTGGTTCAAAAAAAAAAACAACAACAAAAAACAATAACAACAGTGCACCCCCAAATAAAAACAACAATAAAGAAATCACGCCACTCAAGAACAACAAAAAACACCTATAACAAACAAAAATGATAAGCCACTCAGCACAGCACATCACAGTGAGTACCATCCCATCTTTACTTTCCCCTTCTTCCACAGTTTCACAGCCTAGTTTATGTATCAATTGCAATTGGAATTGGTGCATATGCTAATCTGTGTTTCAGCAGATTATTTTAATTGAATTTACTGTTTTGCATCACAGGGTCGGATCGGTTCTCATCACTGCTAAGGCATAACACTAGCAGTGAAGGGTATCGATAATTATTCTGTGTTTCAATTCAGTGAATTTTATTTTTTCATCTCTATCTGTATTGGTTTTAGTAATTTTTTTATTTGCAATGACTGGACAATTCAGAGTAGATTATTGTAATATTCGTGGGCTAAGGGCAAATTTTTTATTGGCATACCGCCATACTGTTTCATACAGGCCAGCTGTTTTGGCACTAAGTGAAACCCAAGTAGGTGAGGATTCCGATCCTGCTGAATTTGTTATTCATGGGTATAGCTTAGTGCCTTTATTCTTTTCCCACCATGGCCTCGCCATATACATTAGGAATGATGTTGCTTATCAGCTCTTACCACAATATGGTCTTTGCACCAATTCCTTTTTTAATTATATGTGGTTTAAATTCTCCGTAAATAAGCAAATCATTCACTACTGCTTCCTTTATCGAAGCCCAAATTTAGACAGAGTATCAACTTCTCGTGAATTTGATGCTTTGTCTGACTCCATCCAAAGAATTGTTTCGTCCTATCCTCGCACTGAAATCGTTGTTACGGGCGATTTCAATGTACACAATTCTTCATGGCTTCAACATTCAGGCCAGACAACACCCGATGGAGTGTGTGCAGAAATCTTCGCTGAGTTGAACCACCTAACTCAGCTGGTCAACGAGCCCACCCGAATATCGGACGTTGAAGGTCGAGCAGAAAACACTCTTGACTTGTTTCTTACCTCTGACCCTGATAAGTACACTGTTAGTGTTCTATCTCCTCTAGGCACATCTGGCCATTGTGTCATATCAGCTAATTTCTCGTGTAAAAACTCTCCAGTTAAAGAAAGAGCTCCTACGAGAACCGTTTGGCAATACGAGAAAGCCAACTGGGACGGTCTCAATAATTACTTCAGGATCTTTAACTGGTCACTTTGCTTCCTCGATAGTGACGTTGACGCCAGCGCTGATATGATCACAAGTTTAATTCTCCTGGGAATGAGAACTTTTATTCCGAATAGGGTTAAAAGCATCAGACCTAAGGAAAACGCATGGTTTGATGCGAGCTGTAAAGAGGTTATTAGGGCCAAAGAGGTAAGTTTCCGTTGCTATAAGGCCAACCGTACTGAGAAAAGCCGGAAAAAGTTCAAACAATCCAGGAAGGCATGCAATGCCCATATTCGACGAACCAAATTTTTACATGACCAAAAATTACGGCAAAAAATACTGCAATGTCCCAAAGGCAGTAAAAATTTTTGGTCATTTGTAAAAAACATGAGGAATTCTTCATCTTCTTCGGTTCCTACACTCGTTGTCAATGACACTCCATTTGTTAGCTCTTTAGAGAAAGCTAATCTCTTTGCTAGGCAGTTCGCCGCCAATTCTACGCTGCCAGTGAGTGTTATGACTCCGCCTGTACTTAAGCGAGTTAGTGATTCTATGGGACCAATCTTTTTTCGCACTCGTACTGTGGCAAGAGTCCTAAGAGATCTAAACACACATAAATCCGCTGGTCCGGATGGTATCCCCGCTATTGTTCTGAAGAGGTGTTCTTCAACGCTGGCAAAACCACTGCGTAAGCTTTTTCATCTGTCCTACTCCTCAGGTCTCGTTCCGAGTGGATGGAAAACTGCATTTGTCCAGCCTATTCCCAAAAAAGGCGAATCTTCCTCACCCTCTAATTATCGACCGATTGCACTTACGTCCCTTCTTTCCAAGGTCATGGAAACGCTGATAAATTATCAGCTTAAGAAATATCTCGAAGACCGAAAGCTTCTTAATGACCGGCAGTACGGCTTTCGCAGCAATAGGTCCACTGGTGATCTCATGGTTCATCTCACCGAACAGTGGAGCAAATCTTTACATCGCTTTGGAGAAAGTAAGATTATTGCACTTGATATTTCAAAAGCATTTGATAGGGTTTGGCATCAGGCCCTCTTATCGAAAATGCGTGCTTTCGGTTTTCATGATTCCTTCCTTCATTGGATTAGTAATTACCTTTCGGATCGTTCAATACAAGTAGTATTGGATGGGTTCAAGTCTGAAAACCACAAAATAAATGCTGGTGTGCCCCAGGGCTCTGTTCTATCTCCAACACTCTTTATCATTTTTATTAATGATCTCCTGTCTGCAACTTCTAATCCAATACATTGTTTCGCTGACGATAGTACTCTTAGCTTTTCATATTCGTTTTCAGACTCACATCCCTCTTCTTCGGATGTGGAACTGCAACGACAAAATATGATAAGTTCATTAAATTCCGACCTAAACAGCATTCTACAATGGGGATTAAAAAACCGCGTGGAATTTAATGCTTCGAAAACGCAATGCTGTCTTGTATCGTTAAAGCGAGATATACCCTAATTGCCATTATCCATGGATGGCACTTGCATCGAGGAGACTGAACATCTCGATATTCTCGGTATGTGTATCACCAACCACCTTTTGTGGAACGAACACATACGCGATGTCGCCAAAAATGCCGCAAGATGTTTGGGTTTTCTAAGGCGATGCAAGAAGTTTTTCTCCCCCTCTGATCTGGCTGTTATCTACAAGACTTATATACGTCCAAAGCTTGAGTATAACTCCCATCTCTGGGCTGGTGCTCCTGCAACTTACTTAAGCCTCTTGGATAGTATTGAACGTAGAGCATTTAAATTGATAGATGACAATATCATCATAAGTTCATTTACTACGCTTGAACATCGTCGTAAGGTCTCTTGTCTGACTCTTTTTTACCGTTACTTTAACGGCTTATGCTCTAGTGAAATAGCCAGTTGCATTCCTCCCCTTAAACAGTTCAACCGTAATACTCGCGCTTCTAGGAATGCTCATCAGTATACCCTCGAGCCCAACTTCGGCCGTACTGTCAAATACAGAGATTCGTTCTTTAGCCGTACTACGCGAATGTGGAATGCCTTACCACACTCTGTCTTTCCTAGTCATTGCAATATTCAGGAATTCAAAACCAATGTGCACCGACATCTCCTTTTAAACCCTCTCTCCTCTTCCTAGTGCTCACACTGTGCATCTGCATAATAAGGGTAGTAATATCCCCTTGAGTGTTTGCTTATTATAAAAAAAAAAAAAAAAAAATTTACATTTTTGCAAGCAATGCATATAAGCAAATATTGTGTGTGGCTTATAACACCGTCTACGGTGAGAAACTGTTTTAGAAAGGTAACTTTTTAAATTGTCATTTGTGTACATACATATGTATCTATGTACGTAATATATTTGTCAAGTGTTAACAGTCTTTGTTTTAAAAGGCAGGTTTCTTTGAAGAAATAGAAGAGGAGTCAGAAGATGATGTTATTATTACTGACAACTTAGTCGACAACCATGAATTTCAGACTTATTTGGCGTGTGATGACAACATATCATGCTGGGGCGAACTAACGGATGCGGAAATTTTAGAAAATCTTAATGAAGATAGAAATTTGGAGACTGTAGAAAAAGATGAGGATGAAATCATACAAGTGCCTTCGTCTTCAGAAATTTTTCATTCTATACAAATCTTACGCTTACATTTCTTACCTCTCAATAAATTTACAATTGAACTGGAAAAAATGGAAGAGGCTGTTTTAAAGGATAAAAAAATGCAAACTAAGATAACCGACTTTTTTCAAAGTACTTAATTTTTATTTTTTTTTTCAAATGCGATTTTTAATTTTTAGTTCCTTAAATATGTTGAAGTGATATATTGTTATTGTTTTTGTTTTTTTTTTGTTTAAATAATTTATTTTTATTTTATACATGTATAATTTTTGTATAGGTATCATTTTTTCTATGCAATAAAATGATGAACTGATGCAGACTGCTCTTATTTTTATGATGCATGTGTTGATATTTTATCCTTTAATTGACCTAATTGTGCAATTAAACGGGTTTCGCTTAATTGAACAAATAAGTCAATTAACCGAGATTCCGATAATTGATCTACCCGGATAATTGATCGAAAATTTTGGCAAAACAGCCGGTGCAATTAACCGGGGAATACTGTATTTCGTTTCAACAGGACGGCGGGCGCTACGTGCTACACAGCCGAAGCTACACTCTATGTTTTTATAGCATTTTCAAAAAAAAAAAGTTATTTGGCGGACCCTTTATATATACGGTAGAATATTCGAACGCATTCTTAATAAAAAATACATACTTTTGTTTTAGTTTTGTTAAGAACTAACGTCTTTCTAAAGACGGATTTATGTTCTTACTTAACACCATATCATCCCACATGACTACTCGCAGAAGATAAAATGGTGTTCCGATAATCATTAAGCTATCAGCAGCATTGAAGTTTTTGGCAACAAGTGGTTACCAAAACCAAATCGGTGGTGACAAGAGCACTGGACGTGCACTGAAAACCATGTCAAAAATACCTGCCGAAGTTTTGAATTCAATCGAAAGAGTCATGTGCCCGTGTGATGATGAATTTTGAAATTAATGAGGAAGAGAAACAAAAGTCCAAACGCTAATTTTGGCAAAAATCACGAATTCCCGGTGTAATTGGGGTGGTAAAATAATAAAACACAAAAAGTTGAATGAAAAACTTTCAAATTCCAATTGCATATTAATAATTTATATAACATTTTACTTACACTTTGACAAAAAAAAACTTCGTTCGCAAACACATTTGATGTAGAGTGATTATTTTCGATTTTGCCTTGTTTTGAATTCTACTTTCGAGTTACGTAGTTCCTCGTTTACTGCTGTAACACAATGGTGTCGGAGTCGGAATCGTAACTGGAATAGCTGTCAAAGTATTCAATGTACGCAAATGCAAATGTACGAACACAACGCGACGCAACTGGAATCGGAGCCGCAGCCGGAGTCGGAAGAGTTCACCAACTTTTAACTTTGACGTACGACACATGTGACGTTTCCATTTTGTAAGTGAATAACTTGGTGATTGTATTTTTTTTAATAGTTTTTAACTTCCCATAGGAAGTTATTGTAATGGGTCCGATTTGACAAATTGAAAATTTTGACATTTCTCGACGTTTCAAGGTCCCTAGAGTCGAAATAATAGATTTTTAGAAAGATGTCCAGAAGAGATATCGACTTCAAATAAATTTTGTTATACAGATAATAAGGCAGAAAGATGCAGAAAGGGCTCTCAAGAAAATTGCGTGGGTGGTTTTTTTACCATAGCAGTTTAAAAAAAAGGTGAAAACTTTGGTTAACCCTAAATATCTCATGAACCAATGACGCTAGAGACTTGAATTAAATTATATATTATATATTGTAACGTGATACAAAACAATTATATTTTTGGAAAAAAATTCAATTAAAGGTTTTTTTCAAAAAAAACGGAAAAAAAAATTTGTCACTTCGAAAATTTTACGACTAAAATATGATTTCATTTCCAAAACAATTTTGTGCAATGAAGAATAATGTTTTTGACATCTGATAAAATTTTGAGAAAAATCGAATTGACAGTTTTTTTTACAAAAAATAATAACCTAAAAAAAATACAAAAAAGTTGGTAAAAATTGAGTTTTGACTCAAATATCTTTTCAAGACCTTGAGATATTGGCTTTAAACTACTTTAATCTTTCAAAAAATGTTGTTTTCAACATTCAGTAAAATTTTGAAAAAAATATAATTGACAGTTTTTTTACAAAAAATTAAAAACCGAAAAAAAAATTTAACAAAAGTTGGTAAAAATTGATTTTCGACTTAAATATCGTTTCAAAAATTTGATTATATGGCTTCTAACTAATTTTAACTTATAAGAAATATTGTTTTCAACATTAGGAAAAATTTTGAGAAAAATCGAATTGACAGTTTTTTTACAAAAAATAAAAACCTAAACAAAAAAATTAATAAAAGTTGGTAAAAATTGATTTTCGGCTCAAATAGCTTTTCAAAAATTAAAAATATTGGCTTCAAAGTTATTTTATTTCACAGAAAATATTGTTTTTTATATTCACTAATTTTTTTATAAAAATCCAACAGTCCGTTTTTTCATAAAAAAAATAAAATCTACAAAAAATAGAACGCAAATTTGGCAAGAATTGATACATTAAGACAAACTTTTAAGCAAGACAAATCGATAGACGGGATGGGAAGTTATCAGTGTGGGTCGCATCCCAGCCTCTTTTTCATTAAAAAAGTGCAAATATACCAAATAACATCAAAAAGCCGTACGACACATTGCGTGCGTACTTTTTGTGAAACGTACGACAACTGTTCCGACTCCAGTTACGACTCCGGCTCCGATTTTGCATTGTGTTCCAGCAGTTATTCGAAAGTTCATAAGAATATAGTTGGCACTACTAGAACTATTCGATTCTCGTTTGTTCGAAAGTAGTCAAATAGATACATAGTACCAATTTTTCGAATTCGAGCAATTTCATTGTAGAATCGAATTACATAGTAGGGCCCAAGGGGTTGGTGGAGGTGTGTACTCTGAACAATATAGAAATTAAATCCCTCATTCCGATTTCCCAATCATTGTAGCCTGTTCCAGGCGGAACTTTTGTCGACAAAAGAAGTCTTGTCCTCGCTGAAAGAAAGCGTGATATCAATATCTGGGTGGAATCGGCTAGCTTGAGGTTAATTGTTGATAATCAAAAACTATACTTCTGCTTCATGTAAGGTGATTATCAAATCGACAATCGTTTTTTCTCTTGCATTTCAAGTGACAGCTATTTAGGTATCGTTATATTTAATAACGCGAATAGGAGAAATGCAGGGCACAATTATAAGCTTGTTCGATTGCTTAGAACTTCTTTACAAAATAAAGCAAATATTCTGGAAGTTCCTGACCCAATGTATGTACAATATTTGCATCTATTGTTATAAATTACATTGTTTAGATTCTTAAAAAAATTTCGTCTATCAAAAGAAGCCTTAATGATTGATTTGAGGTTACTCGACTTGCCGTCTGGAGTAAGGTCGACACATATTCAACCTATGCTTCAACTAGCTGCAACTTTGAACCTTCTTGTTGGTGGTGCATACCAGAGACAAGTTGTTTCCGATTGGGTTGCTCCGATGGGACAAAGTACAATTGCCGAAATTACTTCCAAAGTTATTAAAAGAATGTAGTCAGTACTTTGCCCGCTCATGATAAAGTTTATGCCCATGGAGTTTTTTTTTTTTTTGAAAAATATAGAATTCCTGGAGGTATAATAATAAATATACTATCCCCCGTATTTATAAAGAAAATATACATACATATGTAGTTAAAATTAGTTATTTCAGCTCCCGTGTTCAGGAAAACTACACCATGGAATAAGAATTTTCCGAATTCAAACTAAAGGCAGTTGCCTACCGTTCCATTGAGTCCGGAATATTTATATTCCGTTGTCTAGTTTTCCTAAACACGGGATCTGAAATAATTAATTTTAACTATGATTTCTTCATAAATACGGGGCTATGTATGTAGGTATATGTATACTTCTTATTTTTAATTTACCAACAATTTGTTTTTCAATTTTGTATTAATAGGTTGCATTGATGGAAGTCATATAATGATTCTCCGGCCAACAGGAAACGAAAATAGGTTTTTTAACCGTAAAGGAAGACATAGCATTAATGCCATGATTGTGAGTTTTTTTCTTTTGACTCAAATGGACCACCACCCGTTTTCTTGATGGAATTTTTATTTTCCGTCAATTTTTTTTTCGGAGCGTCCAAATCTAAAAAAGATATGATTATTTTAGAACTAATGATGTTTCTCCTTAATTTATTTTATATCTACCCTTTTCCATTCCGCTACGGATTTTGTTGGCGGTCCACTTAAATTTAAGGATCGTGCCAATTGTTTCCATTGCTGCCTTTGGGAGGTTCGCCCAGTGGCTGAGACGGCATTGTACGATCTCGCCAGCTCTGGATGTGCTTCTATATGCGTGGAGAATTGTGTGAAATATGTGTTTTTGTTGCATGTCACCTTATAAAATAACAACTATTTCTTTATTATGCATACAAATATTATATTTTCCAAGATTAACTTACATTTTCACTAGAAAACAAAATTAGTTTCAGACAATTGAAAACAATTTTAATAACAAAAAGAGGCTGGGATGCGACCCAACCTGATAACTTCCCATCCCATCTGTCGATTTGTCTTGCTTAAAAGGTTTGCAGGTTATTGAGTTTTGTTAAAAAGTAGTCAGTCGAATTATTTTAAAAATATTAAAAATTACCAACAATATTTTGCATAAATGATGAAATAGTTTGATTTCAAAATCTATTTTTGTTAACGAGATTTTTAGTCGAAAACCAATTTTTACCAATTTTAATAGTTTTTCTTAAAAGTTTTTATTTCTTAAATAAACAAATATAAATTCGATGAATGAAATGAATTTGAAGTCAATACCTTCTATTTTTCACGAGATATCGAGAACCGAACATCAATTTTTACCAAATTTGCGTACTATTTTTTGTAGATTTTATTTTTTTATGAAAAAACTGACTGTAAGACTTTAATAAAAAAATTACTGAATGTCGAAAATTGTATTTTCTGTGAGTGAAATTAATTTGAAGCCAATATTTTTATTTAAAAAAAGATATTTGAGTCGAAAAACTTTTAGAAATGCTTTTTTAAGGTATTTATTTTTTGATAAAAAACTGTCAATTCGATTTTTCTCAAAATTTAACCGAATGTTGAATATAAGATAAATTAAGTTGGAAGCCATAATCTCAAATTTTCGAAAAGATATTTAAATCGAAATTTAATTTTTACCAACTTTGTGTTTTGTGTATTGTGTTTTTAGGTTTTCATTTTTAATAAAAAAAACTGTCAATTCGATTTTTCTCAAAATTTTACCAGATGTTGAAAATGTTATTCTTCGTTGCACGAAACTGTTTTGGAGATAAAATCATTTTTTATTCGTAAAATTTTTGAGATGACAAATATTTTTTTCAGTTTTTTTGATTTATAAAAAAAACCGTAAATTGGATTTTTTTCCAAAAATATACTTGTTTCATTACGTTACAATATATAATATAACATTTAATTCAACACTCGAGCGTTATTGGTTCGTGAGATATTTAGGGTTAACCAAAATGTTCACCTTTTTTTTAAACTGCTATGGTAAAAAAACCACCCATGCAATTTTCTTGAGAGCCATTTCTGCATCTTTCTGCATTATTATCTGTATAACAAAATTTATTTTAAGTCCAAATCTCTTCTGGTTCTTGAGCTATGGACGACGAAAAAACGTCACAAACGTACGGACGGAAGTACGGGCGTACGAACGTATGTACATACGTACACACGCACGCACAGACATACTTCTAAAAATCTTTTATTTCGACTCTAGGGGCCTTGAAACGTCGAGAAATGTCAAAATTTTCAATTTGACAAATCGAACCCATTACAATAACTTCCTATAGGAAGTAAAAAATTAATATATTGGCTTCAAACTAATTTCATCTTATAAAAAATATTATTTTCAACATTCAGTAATCCAACAGTCAGTTTTCTCATACAAATTAAAATCTACAAAGAAAAACTTCGCTAAGTTGGTAAAATTGATTTTTGATTATCGATATCTCGTGAATAAATTAAGGTATTGACTTTAAAATAATTTTATTTTGTGCTAAGTTTTCTAAGACAAAACCAATAGAAATTCAAAAAATGTTCTAAAATTGCTAAGAATCGGTTTTCGATTGAAAACCTCGTAAACAAAAATAAATTTCGAAATCAAATTATTTCATCATATGCAAAGTAGGTATTTTAGATAATTTTTAGTCAATTTTAAAAAAAATCAACCAACAACTTTTTAAACAAAACACTAAAACAACAAAAAACTGATAAGAAATGTTTTTCGACTTAAGTATTAAGAGAACAAAGAAAGATATTGACTTAAATTTTTTTTATCTCACACAAATTATTGTTATGAATGTTTTTTAAGCACGTCAAAAAGATAGACGGGATGGAAAGGTATCATTGTAGTTCCATCCCAGCATTTTTTTTTAATTTCAGTAAAGTCAACACTACAAGAAATAGCTTCACAATAAATAAATTAGGTGGCGCAACAACAGTCCGTTGAGAAATATGCGCAAGTGTGCTACAACTCACCATTCCTGTGTGCGAGTACTGTTGTCAGGGATTGAGGGGACCTACAGTTTTAAGCCGAATCCGAACGGCTAATTTGAGAAAACACTTTTTATGACAAGAATTACTCTTGGAGGATTTGTCAATTCCTCGCAAGGGGCAGTACCCGTGCAAAAAAAAACGTTCGATGGCACAGGCAGGGATTAACCCAAGACCTCTGGCATGACAATCTTACGCACTAACCATTTAGCCACGGGTACGACATAATACGAACGCTAAATATTTTGTCTTTTTTTATAAAATAGTCTTGTTTGGTTAAAAAAGTTAAAATGTTGGTA
Organism: Eupeodes latifasciatus; assembly: GCA_920104205.1. Taxonomy (NCBI): domain Eukaryota; kingdom Metazoa; phylum Arthropoda; class Insecta; order Diptera; family Syrphidae; genus Eupeodes; species Eupeodes latifasciatus. Next base: position 46,238,097 of record OV049924.1, on the reverse strand, counting down.
AGATTTTAAGTCTGGGATTGATTTCTTAATTGTATTTTGGTTTTCTTTAAAGGTGCCACATTGCAATAGGAAGACTCGTTATAAACCAAATTTTATTGTATTAATGAATAATACTCAGAAAATTTTAAAAAATGTTTATGGCCATAGATAGGGTGGGGCAAAATTTCCTTTCTAATTGGAAAAAAATATTGCTTTTCTGCGCTTAAGGCTTACTCGGTGTGTACCAGATTTTATTACAAAAAGTTCGGTTTGTTAAGTAACAACAAAATTAGTTAACCTCAAGTAATAAAAAAAATATACTTGCAAACGTTATTGTAATAGAAAAAAATCTTTAATTCTATAAAGCTTATTTAGCAAATACCAACAACAAAAAATGGGAATTTAATTATCTAAAAAGAGCATTATGCAAACAATAAAACAAACAAACATTTTCAATTCATTACTAACATTAAAAAATAAATTAAATAATGTAAAATTAAAAAAGAGGCTGGGATGCGACCCACACTGATAACTTCCCATCCCGTCTATCGATTTGTCTTGCTTAAAAGTTTGTCTATATGTATCAATTCTTGCCAAATTTGCGTTCTATTTTTTGTAGATTTTATTTTTTTTATGAAAAAACGGACTGTTGGATTTTTATAAAAAAATTACTGAATATAGAAAACAATATTTTCTGTGAAATACAATAAGTTTGAAGCCAATATTTTTAATTTTTGAAAAGCTATTTGACCCGAAAACCAATTTTTACCAACTTTTATTAATTTTTTTGTTTAGGTTTTTATTTTTTGTAAAAAAACTGTCAGTTCGATTTTTCTCAAAATTTTTCCTAATGTTGAAAACAATATTTCTTATAAGTTAAAATTAGTTAGAAGCCATAATCTCAAATTTTTGAAAAGATATTTAAGTCGAAAATCAATTTTTACCAAGTTTTGTTAAATTTTTTTGTCGGTTTTTAATTTTTTGTAAAAAAACTGTCAATTCTATTTTTTTCAAAATTTTACTGAATGTTGAAAACAACATTTTTTGAAATATAAAAGTAGTTTAAAGCCAATATCTCAAAGTCTTGAAAAGATATTTGAGTCAAAACTCAATTTTTACCAACTTTTTTTTATTTTTTTTAGGTTATTATTTTTTGTAAAAAAAACTGTCAATTCGATTTTTCTCAAAATTTTATCAGATGTCAAAAACATTATTCTTCATTGCACAAAATTGTTTTGGAAATGAAATCATATTTTAGTCGTAAAATTTTCGAAGTGAAAAATTTTTGTTTTCACTTTTTTTGATTTATAAAAAAAACCGTTAATTGAATTTTTTTCCAAAAATATAATTGTTTTGTATCACGTTACAATATATAATATAAAATTTAATTCAAGTCTCTAGCGTCATTGGTTCATGAGATATTTAGGGTTAACCAAAATTTTCACCTTTTTTTTAAACTGCTATGGTAAAAAAACCACCCACGCAATTTTCTTGAGAGCCCTTTCTGCATCTTTCTGCCTTATTATCTGTATAACAAAATTTATTTGAAGTCGATATCTCTTCTGGTTCTTGAGCTATGGACGACGAAAAAAACGTCGCGAACGTACAGACGTACGGACGTACGTACACACGCACGCACAGACATCTTTCTAAAAATCTTTTATTTCGACTCTAGGGACCTTGAAACGTCGAGAAATGTCAAAATTTTCAATTTGTCAAATCGGACCCATTACAATAACTTCCTATGGGAAGTTAAAAATGAACAGCTGAGCAAAATGACATTTCTCATTGCAAGTGCTACCAAAAACTCAAACTTTTTTATTGATCACTTTACACAGAGCAAATCAGAGTTGATAATCAAAAATGGCTATCAACAACGCGACAGTCGATTCCACCCCTGATATCCGTATTTTCTCAGATAGTCAAGCCACTATCAAATCCCTTAGCTCTGTCTCTACAAACTCTATAACAGTCCATAACTGTCGATCATCTATAATCGAGATGACACAACAGCTTAATATTCACTTTTGCTGAGTGCCGGGCTATAGAGACATTGCAGGAAATTGTAAGATGAACTCGCCAGAAATGGTACAGGACCACCACGTTTGGCTACTGCATGCAATCGCTACATGTACATAAACTATTGCTAATGCAAGACGCTATGAAGAAGGCAAATATCAGGTGGAATAACATCCCCACGTGTGAGGTCACGAAAAATATCTGGCAGATCTATGCAGATCGCAGCTTGATAATCAGTGTCATAACCGGGCTCTTTCAAATAAGAAATCACGCAACGCGGCTAGGGTTATTCTCAAATGACTTTTAAACGATCTCAATCATATTAACATAATCAGTTTTTCACGTTTCGTAGGGGACTCAATCTGGTTTCATTGAGCTTAGAAGATAGCCTCAATTTTCATGTGGTATCACAACGGGCCATTAAACCATTAAGCCATTAAACTGACCTTAGTGTATCCTACTCCGTTGAAAAATCCCTTGTGTGATCATATACATACATAATTGAATTCTTTTTTTGCGGTTTTGAGTTGTTCAGAAGATAAACGTCTGGCTTTGGATCTGGCGTTAGATCATGATTGGTTTTAGCCGCTAGGTTTGTCTTGATAATGTCTTCAAATTCTTTCAAGAAATTGTAAATGAAGGATGATGCATTTATTGGTTGAATATTTGCAGCGCTTGTACATATCTTTGGTGGTAGTAGCAAACATTTGAATTTTTTGAGATCCATCTCTCTTTGAACGTGAAAAACATCGACTTCGACTTCTAGGAACTTGAATCTTGTTAATTTGTTTCTGGAGATCAGCAATCCAATTTTGTAAAAGCTGAAAAGCAGCCTCTTTTGTTCCGACTCCTGAAATGTTGACAGAAGTCGTGTTTTCAGACCATTATATTTTTCCGTGGCAGGTGTGCTAGTAAGAATATCTCGTACTTGAGTAAGCATACCTAACTGCTTCCAAGTTTCCCACCAAAGTGCAATATTTTTGAAGTATCTGAACTGATTCCACTGATGTGGAACTGGGCCTCATTCCAAAATGGTGTCACTTCTATAGAAACTTTGGCAATTGCTCCTTCTGAGATTTTCTCTTCTGTATCCGGCATTGGGTTGATGTTAGATCTCTGTGGTGTGTAGTTTAATAATGGCACCTTACCGTGCGTCGATAACGATAACCAGCAAAAGCAACTAAAAACTGATAAGAAATGGTTTTCGAGTCAAGTATATGTATTCGGGAAAGAGGGGCACAAACCGACAAACTTAAATTTAAATCCTAAGTCACTTCCTTGATTTTCTGTATTTTCCTCACTTGACTTGGTACACACAAAAACCTTACTACCGATTAGCAGGATGGTTTACCAAACGCTTTTACCTAAACACCCACCCACCCCCGCATCATCTCGAAATCAAGTGATGTAAAGTTTTGTAAGTCCTGTTGAGTTCATTGAAACGGACATTGGACAATGCCAGTAGGCATTACATTTACATTACTTTTCCGTTCATCTACCGTGTGCCACCAATCCATCTCCAGACAAGAGTTAATACATGACAATCAAATTTTTGATCCAACAGCAACATACAATAATTCATCATATAATACAAAAAAAAAAAAAACAAGAATAAATAAAATAATTCTAAGATACATGTGATTGATCGTATGCAAACATAACGGTGGTCACGTGACCTTTTTACATTGGACACGTGTAAAGTCGAGTAAGTAAAGTTTGTTTCTACAATTTCCAAAATGCGTCCTTTTGTTTGTCATTGCATAATCTAAGCTCAGCCTATAGTATATCCTATCAACATTAACACTGTTCTGTATATGCTCTCTGTTGCTCCTGATGTTTAGAACTGTGCCACTAAATCAACACACTCTACACTGATTTTTTAAGCATCCTTGATACCCAAGTCCTTTTTTGTTGTTCTGGCTGCCTGGCTGTTGATGGGTTTTTGTTTGACTTTTGTTGAAGGTTTATACAACACGCACCGCGAGGACGAAGACTACGACGACGAGGACGAAGACGAAGACAAGGACAGTGGTAACGAATTTACATTGTAAGGCGCTGCTGTTAATACCTGCGTAAGTAAATAGTACAAAACTAAAACGAATCCTTGCTTCTCATCCTTAAAGTTACAATAAACATACAATTCGCATTTTTGGAAAGGAATTGAATTCTCTATATATTTTTCGAGAAGCAATTTGTAGAAGAAAACCCTTACGCGAAAGTCGAACACTTTCACACCCAGGGGGTATTAGCCAGGAATTGTGCGGAGTGTGTCCTGATTTATTTTAACAACTAAACAATATTGTCAGTGTGTATTCACTTGGATTGAAATTAACTTGAATAAATGTTGTTTATTGAACGGGCGGGCGGGCAACCAACCAACGTTTGTATTACATAATTGTTCATGGGTTTACTTAAGTAAGGCACACAAAAAGGATCGTCCTCACTTCTCGTCGGCATTACAGCAGCCCGCATTAGCGTGTATTACTCTAAACTCTGATTCTGAAAATCTAGTAATTATTTCGTTTATTTTTTGTGTTTTTGTATACAGCTAGACGAAAACCGAAGAACCATACGAACTTGGCAATTAGGAAACCTGGATACGAGAGCGCAAATAAACTCGCATGAATGGTTTTGGAAAAAAGGATTGTGCTCGAAACTCGCCGATTTGGAAAATTGATGGTGTATATAATATAACGCATGACTTTTAATGGACTGATATATTTTTCAATTAAATTTATCCTCTGATGAATAATGATCATCTGATATGTGATTCAAAATTTTGCATTCTTCTAATTTAGCTTTGAATACGAGTTGATTCAGTTTTAATGGATTTTTGAGTGGCAATTGCAAGGATTATGCAGGTTTTTTTGGTAAGTGTGCAATTTATCAGATTGATTATGCCTTTCTTTAATAATCAAGCTAATTTAGGACTTAAAGGATGTAATTTTATTTTTTGTTAAGATTTTCTTAATGGAATGGTTATTTCGAAACATAAAACGAGAGATTAAATATCAAATAACAGACTTTTTGATAAGAGACTTAATTTGGGTATAAAGAAACGAGTACTTTTTAAAAGAATTCAATAAGTACTTGTACCATTCTAAGGAGGAAGGAATGCGCCATTAACAACGGGAAAAGATATCAGCCAAATGGGTGTGTCTTTTTTATTAAATTGTCCATTACCATTTTGCAATTTGCATTTTTGGCTGTATGTCTACGATATCTTGCAAATTCCGTCTTTAAGGCCTTGAATTAAGTGAAGAGTATTGACCAAGACCTTATCTTTCACATGATCGCAAAAAGAGTCTGAAGGTATTAAACCACAAGATATTGATGTCAAAATTATTATCAATTTTTTGAATATAACTACGAGTACAAATTTGTTTTACAAAATTTAGATTGAAATTTGAAATGAATTCAACAATTTCAATGCGTTGTTGAAGCGTTTATTGTAAGAGTTAAAAGAAAAAACAAATTTCAAAAACTTAAAATATTAAAATCATGCAATTATAAATCTACAAAAAGGGGCTGGGATGCGACCCACACTGATAACTTCCCATCCCGTCTGTCAATTTGTCTTGCTTAAAAGTTTGTAGGTTTCGTGTTTTTTTAAAAAAGTTGTCAGTTGAATTATTCTTAATTTTAAAGTTACCAACAATATTTTGCATATAATGAAATAGTTTGATTTCGAAATCTGTTTTTGTTAACGAGATTTTTAGTCGAAATCCATTTTTTACCAATTTTAGTAGAATATCTTAAAAACTTGTATTTCATATATAAACAAATACAAATTGGATGAATGAATTTAATTTGAAGTCAATATCTTTTATTGTTCACGAGATATCGACATCCGAACATCAATTTTTACCAAATTTGCGTACTTTTTTAGTAGATTTATTTCTATGAAAAAAACGGACTGTTGAATTTTTATAAAAACTTTACTGAATGTCAAAAACAATATTTTCTGTCCGATAAAATTTGTTTGAAGCCAATATTTTTAGTTTTTGAAAAGATATTTGAGTCGAAAGTAAATTTTTACCAACTTTGAGTTGTGTTTTTTTTAGGTTTTTTTTTTATTAAAAAAAACTGTCTATTCGATTCTTCTCAACATTTTACCACATACCAAAACCGTTATTCTTCGTTGCACAAAATTGTTTTGGAGATAAAATTATTTTCTGTTCGTAAAATTTTCTAGGTTACAGTTTTTTTTTTTTCAATTTTTCTGATTTATAAATTGGAATTTTTTTCAGAAATATATTTATTTGGTATCACGTTACAATATATAATATAAAATTTAATTCAAGTCTCTAGCGTTATTGGTTCGTGAGATATTTTGGATTAACAAAAATGTTCACCTTTATTTAAATTGCTATAGTAAAAAAACCACCCACACAATTTTGTTGAGAGTCCTTTCTGCATTATTATCTGTATAACAGAATTTATTTGAAGTCGATATCTCTACATTGTTCTTGAGCTATGGACGACGAAAAAAACTTCCCGAACGTACGGACGTACGAGATGTACAGACATCTCTCAAAAAATCTTTTATTTCGACTCTAGGGACCTTGAAACGTCGGGAAATGTCAACATTTTCAATTCGACAGATCGGACCGATTACAATAACTTCCTATGGAAAGTTAATAAAATAATCAGGTGAAATGTTCAAAGTTGATAAAGTCGGTTATTGGCATAAGCCTTCCCCAAGCCTGTTTATGTCTTTCTATTTTCGGCTTCGTTATTAATTATTAATTTTTGAAATGTTACTTATATAGGTATATAATTATTGATATCGTCCTTCTTTCCTTTTTTGTGTATTAATGTTATCGTTGTTTCTTTCAATTGTTCAGGGATTTGTTTTGTTTGTACTATTTCGTTAAATATGTTTGTTAAAATGTTCGAAAGTTAGTTTTTTCGACATATTAACATTTCTGATGATATTCCGTCATTTCGGGTGCATTTGTCTTTCTTCAGATCGTCTTTGATCCTTTGGATAAATTCTTTGCTGAACATGGGGCTATGTGTAGGTATTGGGCAACGGCCTAGTCACTGATAAAGCTTCGGTTCCCATCGATCACCGAAATCAAGCATCAGTGAGCGTGGTTAGTAGAAAGATGGTAGACCGTCTCGAAACCTACCGCGTGCTGTTGTCATGTGTTCTTTCTGTATGTTTTTCTTTCTCCTCTGTCCTTCTGTCTTGTATTAATGTCTTGTGTTGTTATCACCTTATATAGTCTAGTCGCTCAAGGTGCTGTGTTCTCTACTCTGTACATTTATGTGCTGAGTAGTGTGAAATGTAATGTAATGTAATATGTAGCTGTAGGTATTGTGTCTATGTTGTCTATTGTATCTTCTTGTGTGATAATTTTATTTGAGGTGAAGAGTTTATCAAAAAATTTGGTTTCGTTTTCATTAATGTCTTTTCGGTTTTTATAACGGCTGAATTTTGGTCCTTCATACTTTTTACACTCAAAAAAATTTCCTGGTAGGCAAAATCTGATAGAAAATACCAGCCAAAAAACTGGTACAATAGTCCAGATTTCGTGGTAAATAACTCCAGATTTCATGGTAAAAAGAAATCTGATTTTATTTACCAGAAATCTGATTTCCTGGTAAAATTTTTGACTTATTTGTGATAGAAAATTTTCTGGTAAATGTTACCAGCGTCCTGGTAAAAAGTATTTTTTTTTCCTGGTAAAATGAAGATTCTCTGGAATATGGTAAATAGAACCAGGAAATTTATTTTCTGGTATATTTGGTCCTGGTAGATAAAACCCGTCTTCTGGTACTTATTACCAGAAATACTAGGAGTTTAAGAATTATCTTTTTTCTGGTAAATAAAACCAGGAATTTTATTGTCTAGTATATATTTTCCTCTTAGATAAAAACCAGTCTTCTGGAGCATTTCAAATTTTAGTACAGTATACCTATCAACCCCTTACCGCCAAATAATCGTAAACTTCATAGCCAGTAGCGTAGCGTGTGGGAGGCAGGGGGGGGGGGGGGTGGCAAATGCCCCGGGCGGCACTTGTTTGGGGGGCGGCAAAAAATGGGCGGCGGCAAAAAAAAAGGTTACCAAAACAAAAAACCCTGCACTTGTTTGAGGGGCGGCAAAAAAAAAGGTAACCAAAACAAAAGAACCCTGAAATAATTTTCGGTAAACAGAATTTCGTATGGGGGGCATCCAATCGATCTGTACCTATACCACCACAAACTTCATTTAACCACAAATTTAACATAAGCATTAGACTGAAAATTTACGATGGTAAATCTTTTGCGAATTACGATCCACCCATCACACATTCAGATAAACAACAAAATCTTAAATAACAATTGCTTCACGATTAGCGGTTGTTGCGACCGAACACATATCTTTTGGGTGGTGAGGTGTCGACTCGTCGCGGCGGAGCGGCGCGGCGGGTAAAGAAAAACATCGAAATCAAGCCTTCACGATCACGAACATTCACGCACCATCCCAAACTGTTCTGGTATCTGGCACTTGAACACCTGCAAAATGCAAGTTATTTTCATTTGCTTTCGCATAGTGGCGGCCGATAAACAGTAAACGCAACCGAAAATCAGCGACTGACACAACATGACAAGGGTGAAGATCTTATTTTAAAAGTCCGGTAATACATTGCAAAACAAAAACAAAAACATTGCTGCAAGTTTGTTTTTGTTCTTTTACTATCCTAGAAATAGAAGTTGAAGTTTATTCATTCTCAAACTCTTTTCTTTTGTGTCCGATGACTAACGAAGAAGGTTGTGAGCTACGAATTTTAAATTTAAAGTGAAAAATTTAAAATTTTCATAAAAACAATAAACATTAATGTGCGTTGTGAAATGTGAGAGTTTTCTTAAGTTGTTGAGTTCAAATAAAAGATATTTCTTTTTGTAGATCTTAACAACTTAAGAAATGATTAACAAAAAAAGATGTATAAGGCTTTTGGAAACCTGTTCTTCATGATATAAATGATTGCAAATTTACTTACAAACCGAAGGTCTTGACCTTTATCAGTGTGCAGCTAAAATCAGTGCTCTACTGACTTTTCTTGAAGACACAAGAGAAAAATTAGTCAATAATGCTCTTGTTTACGCAAGGAATTTGTGTAAGAGCTTAGGCATTTCCTTGGATCTTCCCATAAGGAAAAAAAGGAAGTACATTTTTGGTGATGGAACCACAGATGTTGGTCTGTCTCATGACGAAGAGTTGAGAAGAAAATTGTTTTCTTCCTTAGATAAAATCTTCCTTGGAAAGACTTAGCGATCTTGAAAGAACAAACCGGCTTGAAATATTAAATTTCATAGTACAGTCGAAGTTAGAAACAAGTTTGCCAAACATTACCATTATGCTGCGTATTTTTGTATCAATAGCAATAAGCAATGCCGGATGTGAGAGGAGTTTTTCAAAACTAAAACTAATAAAAAACTATTTCAGGTCAACAATGAGTACTCTAAGGTTAAGTTACCTAGGAATTCTAGCCATAGAAATGCAAAAAACTGATGCGATTGACACCGAAAGAATAATAAAATAATTTGTGTGTAAAAAACAAAGAAGACAAATAATTTAAACATTTTCTACGTTTTATAAATTATTAAATATGGGTTACGTACATAAGTCAATGTCAGTTGAGTTGCTTGCCACAATGTAATTAAAAAAATCAAATTTGCTTAATTTAAAAATCCAAACAAATGTTCATTAAAAATAAAAATATACGAAACTTTCCTTATTAAAATGAATACAAAAATTAAATTTTTCTTTATATGTACTAGTAATAACCAAAATGAAGTGATTTAAAAAATTAAATATAATTTCTTAATCTTAATTTATTTTTTGAGCTTTATTTTATAGTGAGTATGGAATTTAAAACATTAACCAAATTTGAATGTTAGGTTCCTTAAAATGTGGTTACTTTCAATATGGTTATAATCGATATACATCACCTACAAATAAATGGATACTCTGTAAGTATAGTTCATTATGGAAGACATGGTAGTGTTCACCAACTTTGACAAACAAAATTTGGGGCGGCAAAATTTAATCTGCCCCGGGCGGCAAAAACCCACGCTACGCCACTGTACATAGCGCTTCCGATAATTTAGTTTAGAGAAAAATCTTAATTCCTTTTTTTCTTGAACATATGATGTGAATGTTTTCTTTACCTATATCTTATGCGTTCTTTTTAGTAGAAAGAATACAATTAAATATATGTTATGCATAATTCATAATTTCATAAGCCGCTTACCATAATATGGCGGGAAGAGCTTAATATTCTACCAGAATTCAGCTACATTTTGAGTAAAAAAAAAATATTCCTGGTATATTCTACCAGAATTCTGGTACATTTTTACCAGCAAAAAAAAATTCCTGGTATATTCTACCAGAATTCTGGTATATTTTTACCAGGGATACTGCGGAAAATTTTATCAGGAAAAAAAAATATTCCTGGTATATTCTACCAGAATACTGGGTTTAATTTTTACCAGGAAAAAAAATTCTCCTGGTAGATTCTACCAGAAATCTGGTGTATTTAACCAGGAATTCTTCGAAAAGTCTCCTGGTAAAATTTAGCAGGATTTTCTGGAAAATTTTACCAAGACGCCTGGTAGGAATCTAAAAACCACTTTTTCTGGATAAATTTAGCGGGAAATCTGGTCACCGGTACCAGTTTTTGTTTTTAGTGTATCCATTCTTGTTTCTTATTCAAATATGTTTTTGCTTTATTAATTGATTTTGTTCGTCTTATTTTTTCATTAAATTCGCGAATAGCTTTCGTTATTTTAGATCTTATATCGCTAGCTATATTTTTTCTTGGTTATGTAGTTGTGGTTTTGTTCTGAAGGTATCGCTTCTAAAAATAAGAGCTTTGATGTCGGCGGATATTTTTTCGTGATTAGTGGAAATATAGTTTGAAACAATTACGTTACATTAACTTTCCCAACGCTTCGGCAGGGGTTGCTGCCTTCTTCAGGGGAATCAAGAAAGATATAAAAAACAGAATTTAATATTAATTACATTAATTAATATATATTAAAAATAAAACTATAAATAAAAATATAATTAGCACTTCGAAGAATGAAGTTAAGTCATAAACAAAAATAACGATATTTTTTCGTTAGAAGTTTTTGTGTTCATTATTGAGATTTTTGCTGTTTATTTAGAAGGTCATAATCGTGTTTGACTGTTGTAAAAGCTGATTGATCTTTGTCCTTAAATTTTCGTTATAGGTAATCATTTTTTGATCAGGAACTATTTCAGTGATAAAATAGGTTTGTCGATTTCTTCTTAAAGTTTTATGTACAACTTTTATCTTCATTCTTAATAGTACATGATCGCTATCAAAATGTATATTATTAAAGACAGTTATGACTCAGAGGAGTATGAGGTCTATTTCGTTTTAAGTGTTTCCATTTGTTGAGATCTATGTCTATTTCCTGCTATTTTTCTTTTTAAAGAATGAGTTCCTGAATTTCAAATTAATTTCTCCTAGCCACTTGAGGAGTCTCTCCTCAGTTTTATTTACTAATCCATATCCGTGAGGTCCTATAGCTGAGTTTTCTTCTTCAGTTAATCTCTTTTCAGATGATCGGTCGTCTTGGGAACGATTTGTGTTTTTTGCTTCAACTACAGGTTTTGGTAAGTCTTCGGCGATGGTGAATGTTGCTCCCGATTGTTTCCCAAGTAATATAATTTGTTTCTTGTCATAGCTTTTAAAGCTTTTCAATCTATTTTCTTGCCTGGAATAAAAAAGCTTTCTATACCATTTTCCACTATATTAAACTGATTATTTGACTTGTTAATCATGTCAATAATCATTAGCATGAGTTCCTATGTACTCCGTTCTTTTTCGTCTACTTTAAAAATGATGATATTGTTTTTTCTTATTTTCAATATTCTAGTTGTGTGATTTATTTATAAAAATAAGAGACTAATATTCATTTCAATAAGTTGACATAATTCATCTATCTTATGTCTGCCAAATTTGTATTAATAGCCAATATTAACTTGATTTATTTTATCTTCACAAAATACTTAACATCACCAGAAAGTTGTACTAATAAATCGACTCATTTGGTTGGTGACTTCTATTTATATAAACAAACAAATTGCTCATAAATATTTAAAATCCTGCAAACCATTCAGTTTGTCCTTTTTTTTCCCCAAAAATACAACTAACAAATAGTCCCCAAAAGTCAGTTGTAAATTAATGAAGAAGCTTCCGTCTCTGATTATTCTGATACAACACGTCTTCATTTTTTTTTTGTTTGTGTTCCGTATGTTGTCAATGTCACCACATCCCGATAGATATCCAGAAGGAAGAGCTTCTCTTTTCTATATTGAAGAAGATAAACTACCCTAACATCTTTGGCAGAGGGAAATTAATGTTCATTTTGGGATGAATTAATCGAGGGTATGGGTCTCTCAATGTCTTTCAAATTGTTTAAAAATCTTTCTTTTCTTATTTTGGATAAAGTAGAAAGTGAATTTCACCAAAATTACACTTAAATTCGTTTGTATCCTACTTAAGCAAGAAAATCATCAACATTTCTGATGAAATTCACAATTTTGAAAAGAAATTCATCAAAGTATACATTTAGAGCTATACATCAAGCTTCGATAAGGTGGTAATTAATAGCCGTGTGCATAAAGAAGAGAAACCTCATCAGTCTAATTTGTATCGAAACGTATGCACACCTTTTTAATCTATCCTATGAAAAAAGTCAATTCCCTTAAGATTATAGGTATTTTGATGACTATGAAGGTGAAAATGCGGTTAATGGAATTTACACTTTTTCAAAGTTAAACAATTTGTCCACCCTCTTATATTAGAGAATAAGAATGAGCGAAGCAGCCAACCCTTATAAAAGAAAACCTTTTTTATTATTATCATCGTCACAATCGGTTTAACCCTTTATGTTGTGCCTATAATCTATACCTTCTACCTATAGAGTTCGTCATCACCATCATCATCGCCTCAGTGGGAAACCATAATATTTTGTGAAAACAATGAAACTTAACGTGGGTTGTATACAAACTGTACTTTTTTGAATCTTTATAACTCTTTCGCTTTAGCAGCTCGGCCTCCTTTTCATTTTTGTGAGGTATACACGTATATACTGCGCATTGCATTAATTATTATGGGAATCCTTTTTCTTTTTTACTCTCTTTGTAAAAATTTTGTCAAAACTGTTGCAATCAGATACACGTAATTACACTTCGGACAGACGTTGGTTTGTCGTTGAAAAGTGGCTTTGCCAAGCCGGGTTCGTCATTAACATTTTTGTTGATTATTTCCCTACATTGTTGGTCACGTGTCCAGTACCCGCATAAATTCATCGTATTCTGGAGTGAAACTTCCGGACTTCAATTCCGACATAACCGTGCGAAACAATAAATGAAATATAAAAAAAAAAACACATCTGAAATAAAATACAACAAATAATTTCTTCAAAGCAATGAGACAGAGATTTTCAAAGTCATGACATCGAAAACATTGAAACCCTTTCTTGGTTGATTCATATTTTGAAAAAACATCATCATCAAAGGGGTGGAAATGGGTATACTCAAGATCATTTTGAAGTAGTTTATGAATAAAAAAAAAGAAACAAAAGGTAAAGCTAAATTATTTAGAGTTTATTGATGATGGTTGAGAATGAAAGGGTCATTTTTAATAATTTATGTTGTTAGAGCGCAATCGAGTTAAAGGCTTTGTATTTAGTTCTGAAAGGAACGTATTTTATTTTGTTTTCCAATGACAGTGACATGTTGTTTAATTATATAAGATTTATTTGACATACCTATCTCGGGGAGAAGTAAAAGCTCAATTGTTTGTATTTTTGTCAAAACAACGAAAGAGCTGACGTTCGAACTTGAGTTTGTGGAAACTCGTATATAAGTTTCAAATAACGAAATTATTATCAATATTTTCGACGTATCATTTTAATTTCACTCAGACTTCCAGTCAAAGGATTCAAATTATTAATGACAGTTAACATTATTTGAGATTAAAAAGAACTCTTCAAATATTCAATGCATCTACATACCATTGCCTTTATCATTGTCTCTTTGACTCATTAATTTTTGATATATTTCCATCATAAAAATATTTATTATGATATAAAGAGCCACTTTTGTTTCACACTTCGAATATAAATTATAGCATTATTATAATTATTATTTGTTCAGCCATATAGTAATATTATAATTTTGTTAACAGACAATCATCAATTAACACCATATAATATGCATAAATTGAATACGAATACAACAAGTAATTAAAATATCATGTGAATCCTCTTAAACAATGACTTTTATATGCAAATTATGTATGAGATGACGCCAATTAAAGTCTGTATCATCAGTGTTCAACTAAGAGTGCTGATATTTGAATTTTGTTTTGGCTCAAAGGAAACAAAAGCACGTTTTCGCAATAAAATATACTCGTATAGAAATTCCAAAGGACTATCTGACAATGCAGGAAAATTTTCATAGAACTTTTATTACAAGAAAAAATGCACATTTTTAAAGGACTATAGTAGGTAGATATGTAATATATTCATACCTCCCGAATAGAAGTTATTGTTTGGAAGAAAACATTAATTTAGTAAGCTTTAAAACTCATTCCTAAGGTGTCGTTTCTCTTTTTTTATATGAAGTCTCCTAAAAGATGTGTTAGACAGGTGTATTTCAATGTCAAGAATTTCTCTTCAGCTAAGCCACTCTAAGACTGAAAAGATTTTTTGGACGATTGTTTCCTGCGCTAGTATTCGTGGTAATTTTGGACTATTTAAGGACTTTATTAACGTAGTCAAAATGAAGAGAAGAGCCCGGAAAAACTGAGTTATTTTTTACCAGTTTCCAAGTGTAGCATGTAGCTGGGGGTGTTCCTAAGGAGGTTTAATTGATCAAATTTTTTAAATCCCCATAAATAGCATAATGCACCTGGCTACAGTGTCAAAATCTTGTAGCTTATTGGAAAATCTGATATTTGGGTGTTTAATATATTTTGACCACGTTGAGATAATTGTTCTTTTAAACATTGAGAGTTTTAAGCCTAAATGTTTATTGAGTGACAGGTTATAGTTGAAGGTTACCCCTAGATATTTGTAAACATTTACGATTTAAATCCGGTCAGACCCATAATTCCAGTTGTGATTGCTAGTACCCTCTCCAAACTTGTTAACTATTATTAATTAATTTTTAAGCACCATAAAGCAAAATAGCTGAATAAAGAGTCAATCATATTTTGAAGTTCGATTGGGGAATCAGAGATGATAATGAGGTCATTTTCGTATAGGTTCACATTTTACAATCATATCGCCTACACCAATACCTCATGGTAAATGTGAATGCAAGTCATTTAAGAAGAGGCTAAATAAAATTGGACTCAGAGACATCCTTACATAAACCGACTTTAACTTGGAAGGAATCTGACAGGGAGTGATTATCCCAATCCTAACAAGTTGTTTTGTTTCTTTATAAAGCAGTTGCAAAGTAGATATTATTTTTGTGGACAAACCCTAAACAAGAAAACTTAAAGAAAAGTAAAATACGAAGGATCAGATCTTAAGCACACGTAAATTCAACGAAAAACGAATATGTATTTTACTTTGTTTTTTTTTTTGTTTTGGGTTAACGTGGGTGATGTTAGTTAAATTAAATTACAATTAAATAGTAATCGATCGTTTATAAATTTTATGCTTTTGAAGCCTTTCATATCATCCGCATAGAATTAAATGCTACTGTATCGTACTCTAAGAGGTACATCATTGATAGCTAAGATGAAGAGTAGAGGTCCTAAATGACTACCCTGAGGAACTCCTGATTTGGCAATAAAAGGGTTAAAGAAGGAATTTAACTTGATAATATCTAAGATGAAATCCATGTGATACACTGAGGGGGAAACCCCATTACCTAAAGCTTAAATGTGATTATATTATGAGAAAGTTGGTCAAAAGCTTTAGAATAATTGTAAGCTCTTGATCGAGTTCTAGGATATTTGAGTAATAATGCAAAGAAGCAAGTATTTATCGAACGTTTTCGCATAAGACCATGTTGTTAATTACATATAATATTCTGGCAGTTAAAATTTAAACTATCACAAAATACTTGTTCAGAAAGTTTGGGAATACAGGACAGTTTAGAGATTGGTCTGTAATTACTAATGTCAGACTGGTGTAATAAATCTCTTCTTCCATATGGTTGGTATGGTATGGTTCCAAATGTAGTCTGATGACAGTCTCACAAGTATAGAAAGAAATTCTTATCTTTTACAGGAGTGTGAACAAAAGATTTCTGACAGTTGTTAGCAAACGCGTTACAAATTTCTGGAGTATTAACTATGTTATCTTTATTTTAAGTAAAATTTACTGGGTAGCCATCAGAATGCAGTTTTATATCAACAAATTTCCAATAGCTTTAGAGATCAAGCTTAAGAGAACTTTCCATATCTATAAGATATTCGGCATATAAATAATTGGAGAGAGATTAAAACTCTTCAAAAAGGGGAAACATATGCTTCATGATCTTCAGCTGGCATGCTTTTTATTAGATTTTTTCAAGCCTTGCTTCTCTTGTTTCGAAGTATTTTAAACTTTTTCTTATACTATAGATGACAAAATATATTGTAAAAAGAGGCTGGGATGAGACCCACACTGATAACTTCCCATCCCGTCTGTCGAATTTTTACTAAATTTGGGTACTATTTTTAGTAGATTTTATTTTTTTATGAAAAAACGGACTGTTGGATTTTTATAAAAAAATTACTGAATATCGAAATCAATATTCTCTGTGAAATAAAATAAGTTTGAAGCCAATAGTTGTAATTTTTGAAAAGCTTGTTTTTTTTCAGGTTTTTATTTTCTGTAAAAAAAAAAACTGTCAATTCAATTTTTCTCAAAATTTTATCGAATGTTCAAAACAATATTTCTTATAAGTTAAAATTAGTTATAAGCCATTATCTCAAATTTTTGAAAAGATATTTGAGTCGAAAATCAATTTTTACCAACTTTTGTTAAATTTTTTTTCGGTTTTTAATTTTTTGTAAAAAAAACTGTCAATAAGATTTTTTTTCATAATTTTACTGAATGTTGACAACAATATTTTTTTAAAGATAAAAGTAGTTTAAAGCCAATATCTCAAAGTTTTGAAAAGATATTTGAGTCGAAATCAATTTTTACCAACTTTTATTAATTTTTTTTTTAGGTTTTTATTTTTAGTAAAAAAAACTGTCAATTCGATTTTCCTCAACATTTTTCAGAATGTTGAAAACAATATTTCTTATAAGATAAAATAAGTTTGAAGCCTTAATCTCAAGTTTTTGAAAAGATATTTGAGTCGAAATTCAATTTTTACCAACTTTGAGTAATGTTTTTTTTTAGGTTTTTATTTTTTATAAAAAATACTGTCAATTAGATTTTTCTCAAAATTTGATCAGATGTCAAAAACATTATTCTTCGTTGCACAAAATTGTTTTGGAGATGAAATCATATTTTAGTCGTAAAATTTTCGAGGTGACAAATTTTTTGTTCAGTTTTTTTTTATGTATAAAAAGAAACGTTAATTGGATTTTTTTCCAAAAATATAATTGTTTTGTATTACGTTACAATATATAATATAAAATTTAGTTTAAGTCTCTAGCGTCTTTGGTTTATGAGATATTTAGGTTTAACCAAAATTTGCACCTTTTTTCTAAATTGCTATAGTAAAAAACCACCCACGTCGAAAAATGTCAAAATTTTCAATTCGACAATTTAGACCCATTACAATAACTTCCTATGGGAAGTTAAAAATATGAAACTGCAACGTCAACATTTTTTAAAATTGGTGTATTCTCAATACCCTAAGTAGATAGATGTTCAGAAAGTTGCTAAAAATAAGCTTTCCAAAAGTCAATAGAATATGAACAGTCATGCAAATGCCTATGTTTTAGTAAATGACCGTCCGAGTCAAGAAAAACACCAAGTGAGGGAAGGTATTTATCTACATTCGATATAGCAGAGTTTGATTGAACTACTGCCGTAACTATAGCGTCAGGTGAAGAAAAAACTAGATCGAAGTGTCAAATTAAAGATTTCTTAATATGGTCTAATTATTGAAGCTCCTTTTAAGACGAGCTCAATGATGCTTCTAAGTAAGAAGCGTCATCTGATGTGACCCTGTTAATATATGGAAGGTTAAAGTCACCTAAAAGAAAAATATTGCTATACATACCAGCGATGTCCATGATAATATGATCAAGAGCAAGAGAGAGTTCAACAAAAGCTGAGGTTGTGCTTTTTGGAGGAATTTAGACATTTAAAACAAATAATAGTTAGTTCTTAAGATAGCGTCTCAAGAAGAAAGAATTTCAAACAATGAGTTTAGGTTCTAGAGCCTTGACATATTTCAAATTCGACAAATCAAGTGGATTACAATAACTTGCAATGTGAAATTAAACATTTCTAAATATTTTAAAGAAAAGTACGTTTTGTCGTTTAAAAGCATCCAGCATAAGAATTGGGGGTACAAGCTATCAAGTTTGCAAATAATGTTAGACAAGTTGAAGAATCCTTCCCTGAAATCAATTTCTTTAAAAGCACGATTGTAAGTGTTTTATTTTATATTTTGTCTAACCCTTTAATCGCACACTTAACATATATTTGTTTCAAATATTTCAAAACTTTTCTTGTATTAAGGGCATTATTTTATACGCGAAACAAACAACTTCTAACTTTCCACATTTTCCAACTCGTACTCAATTTTACGCCCATTTCAATATAATGATCTCAAATTTATTCACGAGTCCAATATATTTGGGAAAGCAATTTAAAAGCATTACACACAAATCTACTCGTGTACGTGACAAGGCAATTGTTATTCACATGTCGACAACATATGCTAATGTGCGGTGTTCGAAAGTGAGAGGACACGGTGTTTCCGTGTTCTATTTTTTTTTCTTGTAGTATTTCGTCCTTTGGACCATTAAGTGTTGAATTTATAGTCATATCTAAATTTCATTTTTATTGAGTTGTTCTTGTGTATATACCTCTTCTTGTACTTGTACTTTATCAAGGACTTCCCATTTATACAGCATACGTGTTGCCGTAAGGATATGCATACCTTCGCCAATATACTCGACTCGTATGTAAATATTTCAAGCACAATGTTCGAATGGCGTCAAAATAAAATTTATATTATTTTCACATCATTGAGCATTTAGAATTTAGATGTTTTTAACTTTGAGAATGTGATGGGGTTGAGTTTCCGATGTCAATGATCCTTTTTTCCTGGTGATGCTTTCGAAAATATGCTGGAAAATATGCATTGTGGTGCATCCCCCAGTTTTGTTTTTTTTTTTTTTTACTGTTGGGTTATGACAACAATTTCTGCGTGCGTTGTGATGCAGAAACGCAATTAAGGGCGCTGTCGAAAAATTGTTGTTTTTGTTGGTGTTGCTGATATCGACAACAGGGGTAGGTTACTTATTGAATTTTACTGCTTGTTTGAAGCTTCAATGAATAAAATTTTTATCGATACGGCTTTTAATCGAAGAGTTTGCATAAAATGCAATTATTGCTAATAATGTGACGTGCGATGATGGTGATGATGATGATGGGTTCTTGAAAGGGCGTGCGGCTATATGAACACTGTACACTCTATACAGGGCCCGTGCTTGATGTCATATAAATTTAAAGTGGTGTTTTACGATTTGTGCATATAATTTGCGCATCTCATCGCAGTCGAAACGGCACCATCATCGATACAATGCCCAAAAATTGTAAGCCTATAAGCGACATTTTTATTGTGCAATTTTATTTTTATTGACGAAACCAAGTGATGCGTGTCTAATTAATGAGTTACGTTGACATTTTGAAGAGGCGATATTTGAAAAGTGTGTTTTGTATTAAGGTTTGTGATCTGATTGGTATGTTTTGTTTTTTTTTTCTGAAATAAAAACAGTCTTTTGCTTTTGCTTTGTTAAAATGTTTATAGCTTGACATTTATGAATTTGAAACCATTTTTATTGACAAAATTTGAATGGCTTTTGTTAAAAGTTTAAAAAGAACATCTGGTTGGATTTAGTAAAAAGCAGAATTAAAATTAGCTCTTTAATGTTTCTATTTATAAATTGGCAACATAAATGCATAAATCTGAAATTATTACATTTTGACAGAGTTTGAGCAAAAACCAAATAAATTTTAAAAATGTTGTCTTAGATAATTTTTGATGTTGTATTAAGAGGAACTAGCTTTGAGATTATTAACTAAAAGCTATATTAAGTTTTGCAGAGCAGTTAAAATCAAAACGTAGGTTTTAAGTGAATGATATAAAGCGCAAGCTGATAAATGATTAATTAAGCTTTAATCTATATGTTTTCCGTCTAAGCTTTCATTTCTGTGAATAAAAAATATGTTAAGCTAGAGCATTGTTTTAAACTCTAAAAGATATCAACTCTCCTTTTTTTCTGTCTATAGAAGGTTTTGAATATAATTTTGCCAATTATCTGTATTTCGAAGAGAAAGGTTACCAATTTTTTGTAATGGTTCGAAATTTGTGGTAAAGATTTAATAAGGTTTTCCGGTTCTTAAAAGAAAAGGAACCTTAGTTTAAAATTCTAGTTAAGGAAATGGCTAGCTAGCTATATTTTTTTTATAAAAAATGGTTTAACTTGCTTTTTGAAACATGTATCGATTTAAAAGGAACACACCTTCATTTTTCGACTGAGCATTTTAATATTTTTTTTGAAGATAAAAGTTGACCATAAATCATTAAGAGGAAATCGACTTATCTACGCTACGCTACGCTATCCCTAAAATAGTTCCTTACCAAAAAATAATTACCTATAGCGAAACTTTAAGAACAAAGATCAATCAGCTTTCAGAACAGTCAAACACGAATAATGACCTTCAAAATAAATATGTATGACAAATTAGAAAATATTATAAAGACTACAGCATAAATCTCGCAATAATGAACACAAAGACTTCCAAGTTCCAACGAAAAATATCCGACGAAACCAAAACTCTTATTTTTAAAAACGAAACCTTAAGAATAAAACCACTTAACCAAAAAAAAAAAAAAATAGAACTAAGCGAACTCAGAAAAACTATAAGATGACTAGCAAACCCGACGAACTCCGTTTCGCCACCAGATGGCTTCGTTTTTTGTAACATTTCGTTTGGGGATTAAAAGATAAAGAAAAATTATTTTTTTTTATATTTGAAAAGGGGAAATTCTATTTCATTTCACAACAGTAATGAATTCATTTCGATTACAAAAATGAAGTGTAATTTAGTTGAACTTCTCTAAGTAAAAAATGAAAGTGAATCTAAAGTAAATACTGAATACGTGTCCGCAAATTATCCGTTTCATGGAAGTGCTCTTTGGTAAACCACATTTTTTTTTGGTCTGACGTTAACACAAACAAAGCGGATGGATTCCCAACTCGTGAATACGCTACGTATAGTTGCCCATGTGAAAAAAAATGATTTTCTAAATTTATCCCGCAAGCACCAAGTTAATTGTCATTGCGAACGCAAGGCGAACCGGAAATTGCAATCGTTCGAATTCAAACGGAAGATCAGTCGGAATCATTGGTATTCGAGAAATACGTACATTTTCACCTGCGTACTTTCCATTGATAATGGTTGCCTCAATCAAATTCGGCATAAGTCTTTTCACCGCAAGTCGAGTACCGTTGCAAAATCGCAATTTCATAATAACTGAACCAACTTTGAGTTCTGTGGTGGAAATCCTGGTAACTCCAGAGAGTTCAAAAACTCAGTTTTGATAATTTACTACATCATCGGGATTTCTTATGGAATCAACGGATTTTTATGTCACCAAATCGCCAGCGATTTTTGATTGAATGGTGAAATTCAGTGCGTGTACATCATTATTCTTTGTGGCACGAATTGCTCGTTGACTAACCAAGCATAATTCTGATAATTCTTACTAATGTTTGGGAAAACATTTTTAATACGAGCTAATTGATACAAATCGGCAAAAGTCGTTGGTAGGAGTAATTAATCCAGTTGTCGCATCAACTGGCACTTTTCCATTTCCAACAGCTAACAATTGTTTGGAAAATTGTGCAGCACTTTGATCATTTTGAAGTTGAACTCTCATATTAGTGCGGTTAGCGATAATATTTTTATTTGAGTTGATTTATTGACCAATTTGTGTACTTATTTTGATTATTGGAATTATAGTTTTCCGTCGGCTTTTTGGTCACTATAGTTTTTGCAATGAAACAATTACGTTACATTAACTTTCCCAATGTTTCGGCAGGGGTTGCTGCCTTCCTCAGGGGAACTTTATTAACACAAAAATATACAAATAATTTAAGTTAGATAAATAGGATACAATTACAATATAGTTTACTCACAATTGTAATTGTATCCTATTTATCTAACTTAAATTATTTGTATATTTTTGTGTTAATAAAGTTCCCCTGAGGAAGGCAGCAACCCCTGCCGAAACGTTGGGAAAGTTAATGTAACGTAATTGTTTCATTGCAAAAACTATAGTGACCAAAAAGCCGACGGAAAACTATAATTCCAATAATCAAGATAATATTTTTACGTTATTCCACAAAAGTGATGCCTTCAGGCAAGCATTCAATTCATCTGCAGGCGTTCCACGGGGAATTAGTGGCAACGTCTGCCTAAAGTGGAATCGGGATCACTTCCATCGAACAATGGTTTCAGTGGCTGTGGTAGCATAAGTAATGGATCCAGTTTGACTTTTCCACTTGCGCAGCACAATCCAACCGTTTCTATTTTGAACTTTAACGCATTGCAATATCGACATACAGTCTTCATTGGTCCAATATCTAAATTGTCAACATCACTGTAGTTCGCAGTGGGATCATATTGAAATGCCAAGCGATTGTATGATGCCAATGATCTTCGTGTGCTCACGCGTTGTCTCAATCGGGCATTTTCTCTTAATATATTTTGTCTTACTTAGCTTAAGTTCTGTGAATACACTTGTTGCTGGCTTGCATGTCTTGTGCGGCGGCCGATGTTCGCACGTCGTACTCTAGGCATTTTATATTATAATGATTTGTTGTATTGACCAATTTTGGTGTTATATTGAGGGTGGAAAATTTAGTTTTTCCGTCGGCTATTTGGTCACTTTATTTTGGTAAAGAAAACAAATTCTTTAACTTGTCCCGACGTTTCGGCAAGGATTGTTGCCTTCTTCAGGGGAACTTTATTTTATGAAAACAGAAATAGATAAACTTATAAGTATGCACAACAATTATAACAAACAGTATATTAAACTTACATTCATGACATAACTTCAAACTTGAATGTAAGTTTAATATACTGTTTGTTATAATTGTTGTGCATACTTATAAGTTTATCTATTTCTGTTTTCATAAAATAAAGTTCCCCTGAAGAAGGCAACAATCCTTGCCGAAACGTCGGGACAAGTTAAAGAATTTGTTTTCTTTACCAAAATAAAGTGACCAAATAGCCGACGGAAAAACTAAATTTTCCACCCTCAATATTTTATATTATAGATTATTTTATTGTTCGCAAAATATTCTACGTGACAAATATTTTGTTTCAGTTTTTTGATATAAAAAAAAGAGAACTGACTTTTTCGAAATTTGCTCAGAATATGTCATACAGAATTTTATATAATTAAATTTGGGGTTAACCAAATTTTTCACTTTTTTCTTAAATTGCCCTATGATAAAAAACAACACTCACTAAATTTTTTAAAAAGTCGTTTTTGCATTTTTTTTTTCTTAATATCTTTAAAACAAATGTTGTTTGAAGTCGATATCTCTGACGTTTCTAGAGATATGGTTGACCAAAAAAGGTTCCCAAAAGTAAGCTTTGGTTTAGAATATAGGGCCTTTGAAACGTCAAAAAATTAAAAAAAAATTCAATTCCACAAATCGGAACTTTTACAATAGCTTTCTATGGGAGGCTAAGAGGAGTTCACCGCTTTTCTGTTAAAATTTTTCCTGAATTTTGTCTGCTATAAACCTCATGGATCCCGAGACTTTTCCAACGAATGCAAAACCGTGGAAATCGGTTCGTGCGTTCTGGAGTTATAGCGTCAGGAAGGAAACCCCAAATTAATTTTATATAGGTAGTAGATAATGAAAATATTATAAAAGATACAATTCGACAAACAAAGTCAATTAAAAAAGCAACAACATATTTTAACAAACCAAAAAGACATCAATGCAAACACAACTATATTTAAAAAAAAATGTTGTTTACCTCGACCAAAATTATCAACAACAGGCCATTTGCAGACAATGAATCAGCGAATAGAAAAATGCAATGAATTTACACTACCGCTTTATTTTCCTTTTATTGACTTTAGTTAAGTTTTTGAATCCGTTGAACACAAAATAATGTGGTCCTACTTGAAAAATCAAAACATAGTATGTAACGGGTTATCCATTTTGCGGTTTCAAAAGAATAAGACTGGAATTCGACATCTGTCGAACTAAGTTGTTAAACCATTTTTTTTTTAGTTGAAAGTCTGACATTTACGAAAACGGATCGCTTAACTAAAGCACATCGCATACAAATTTTTAAAACCTACTACAAAAATGGTGATTCTGCCACAGCCCATATCGTGCTTTAAAGGGAGATTATGGTTTACATAATCGTCCAAACTACGCAAGCAATTGCCAAAATTGTGAAGAAATTTAAAGAGACTGGATTGGTTACAGATATTGTGAACGAGATCGTTTCCGAAGACCTGACAGTGTCGATTGCTCGTCGTTTTCAGGAATAAGGACTGCCTTACGTCGTATTTTTTTTTACATTTGGATCCACATTTACATCTATATAAAGTCCAGCTCACACAACCACTGACCAACAACATCGTAGTAAAGTCGAGACTACGCGAAAGACCGTGTTTATGCAGATAAACCTTTAAGTCTTGAGCACTTAAAAACGTTCGTCAAGTTATAGCTGAGGTACCACTCAATGTGTGTCAAAAAGTGGTCGAAAATTCCCTCAAAAGAATCGATGCTTGCAACAATTCGCGTGGTGGTAAAGAACATTTTTAAGTTGTTTTGAAAAACTCGTCTTTATGAAAAGTTTGTGACTCCCTCCTGATTAAAAACCTGAATAAAAACCTGAATCCGCCCTTGTTTGCACACAAGATTCTCAGCTGTCTTGCTGATCAATTGGCTTCCTCGGAGCTGCAATTTGACTACTTTGGACTTTAGGTCAATATATCATCCAAGCAATATGTGAGCTACGCCCGCTCCGAAATCATAAAAAAACTGAATTATTTGTCATGAATGTTTCTTAAGTTTCAAAACTTTGTATAGATGCAATAACTTCGATTTCATCTGCCCCTCTTCCCCCCGCACCACTCTTTTCGTCAAAACTAACACGAATAACCAACATTTTTTCCATCAACTTTTATTGCCTCAATACACAATCATCACAAATTGCGGTGATAAATGAGGCTTTTTAAAATAAAAAACAAAATGGAACCAAACTCAAAATCCAACAAATCATATTATCACCTTTTTTGCAAGCTTCTGCATTGGCAATAAACTTTCATTCGCTTGGGTTCTTTCAACCAAATATATTTGAGTAATTTGCATATTTCCATTCTGCAAAGTGGTTATTGCTTTTTTCCAACAGTTAAACTACCTTACCACATCACAAAGTCCATATCTTTGTGCTCATTGTCCTTGAGCTTATAACACGCTACAAAATAAAAGTACAGGTCTTAAAAATCCAGAAAAAAACAAATTATCTGATACGACTCAGGGTAACTTGACTATGTGACACGAAGCCATGATGATGGATGATGATGGTGGTACGGTGTGATGGTGTTGTAAAATGTAATCCGTCAGAGGAAGTGAGAGTATTGGCATCCGGTAACATTTTCCCATCTACAACAAACAATAATCGAAAAGTCTTCCGTCGACTATGATTCTCTTCGTCGCGTCGTTGGGGGGGGACGGTTGCGGGTGAATTGAATATATCGTAAAAACTCGAAAATGACATATTGGATTCATTTGTGTGCACTGCCAAACAGATCCGATATACGAGTCGACACACAAAATCAACATCGACCCACCGACAAACCACACAGACAGACAGTCACACAACAAGGATACCTCTAACAAAGGAAACCCCATCTATACGGAGCACCACCCCCCGTCGAACCAACCCCAAGACCTCCCACTGTGGATAATGAAAGCAAACCCTCTATTTATGCCATTTGGAAAAAGCAGCGATATTATATGTGGCAAGAAAACAGGCAACAACATCAAGGATGTAATGGGAGTGATGAAGGAGGGGCAAGGGAGCCGCCAGCAGTCTGGTTTTTCGGAAAAGACTAAAGTATGTCTCCGTTTTCCGTCGCTGCCACTGCCGCCACTAACGTCCTTTTTTTACACCACTCATCTCAGAGTTCAGAGCTAAAGCCGACTCGTATATCAAAATACAAAATCTCGCACAAATGAGTTGTGGCTGTTTTATGCAAATTAGGCATTCGGAATATTCGGATGCCGAAATAATCGTAATCGTAAAGTACTAATCCCTAAAAACATATCTGCCGAATGCACATCTCCAATTAGTGGCTCGACGCTTTTGGTTGTTGTTGTTGTTGTTGATGTCGGTTGTTGGGTGACTCGAAGGATATGGTATTTTTATACTACTAGTCTTTTCTGAATGAGGAGGGATTTGAGTGAGAGGTGGTGGTGGTGGAGATGGTGTTAGTCTGATAGGTATCTGTTGCTGTTCTTGAAATTTTGTTTTTCTGTTATGTTCTTAATACTCTTGGATTAGTCCTTTTTAAATATTTTTTTTTTTTCGGAAGGAATGACGTCTTATTAATGAACAAAAAAGAACCATAGGGAAATGCTTTTCTTTCTTATTTATGTGTCAGAATTAAATAATTTTGAACTTAAAGCTAATAAAAGAAAATAATTTGCAAAGAGCAATAATTTCTTTCTTTTATTTTCGACGAGGTTATATGAGATTTGTGTATCAGCTAAAATGGAGAAACTTCAAAGATGTTATTCTTCACTGTTCAAATTTTCTTTGGAAAGACGACCAGATAGAAAAGGGAATTATGTTTCAAGAGCTGTAAGATTTCAATGTCAAAATATGTATTTAGTAAGTCTTAACATTTCATGCATATGAAAGGTACGGATATATTATTTAAATATTTCTTAATGCCGCTTTAGGGCGCTGGGTCGTATCGCAGAAAAGTTTGAGAAATATTTTAAGTAAGATAAAGGTAAGCGAGAATTTTCCAATAAGAAGTTTCATTTTAAATAGCGCGCTATTTGGGAAATACAACTAAAACGCTATTAATAAAAATGGAACGATGCACGCTTCAACAAAGGACTGAAATTTTTAAAATGTACTTCAAATGGTACAAAATTTGCATTCACATTTTGCAAAACTTAAGTGAATTTGGATTGTTGTCGTGTTTTAAAAAGTTGAGCTATCGGGACAAGAAAATGATGTAAGGAATCAAAACCACCGCTCACGACAACCCAGGTTTGTTGTTCCTCGTCGATTTTGGGAATAAGGCATTTCACAAACGTCATTATACCGTATTTTGCATAAACGCTTTATGACTGAAACACAAACACGCTTTAGCTTCTGTTTCGTCAGCGTTACGATGGGCCAGCTTCGAGGTTGTTTTGAATGACATTTCTAATATGACATTTATAAAATGACACTTCCGTCATAAGCAGCTGTTATTTTTTCTCAAATTTTGTTTTGGTTTTTCGTGCAGTAAAAGATATGAATTTTGAAATCGAAAAAAATGAATTTATCGCGGAAGTAGCTTACACAGCCTATCATGGGTATGTTCAGCTCATGAAGCAAGAAGAAGCGCATACTGAGAGACGTTGGTGGGTCCGGGAGCTCAATCTACGGAGTTCTTCAATCTATTAGGAGTTCTTCAAAACTCAATTTCTGTTCTACAAAAATAAAACGTTTTCAAGAAAAAATTGTATAGTTATTCTATGTTCTATGTATATTTCAATAACTTACCTTTTAACTTTTTCTAATAAACAATGGTTATCCCTCCAAATGCAAATGTATTTTGTTTATTGATTTTATTTTATAGCTGTTGAGCTGTCAGACAAAGCAAATGTTCAGCAAATTTGAAATAGAGCTTCCGTTTGGAGTCACATTACGTTACATTACGTTCTTTTCCTTACGATTGTCAAACGAAATGTGAGGTCAAAGCTTCATTGTGATGGCATGCATTGAATTCCTATGGCTGAACTCGTAAACGTCAGGCGAAGCCGAAGCTGAAGCGTGTTTGTGTTTCAGCCATTAAGTCTTTAGACTCAAGAAGTCAATTTGTCAAGCAAGATTAGTTTAGGTTAGGTTAAAGTGGCTGTCCATGATGGAGTAGGACACACTTAGGCCAGTTTAATGGCCCATTGTGATACCACATGAATCTTGAGGCTTATTCTAAGCTCAATGAAACTAGATTGAATCCTTTACAAAACGTGAGAGAGTGATTATGTTGATGTGATTGAGAGTCTTGAGTTTTTGAGATAGAGCAGGACATGTACAGAGAAGGTGAAGAACTGTTTCCTCCTTTTTTTTATCCATACAGATTCTGCAAAAGTCATTTGACAACACGCGAGCCGCGTGGCGTGCTTTTCTATTAGACAGTGCTCGGCTATGACTCCGATTATCGAGCTTACATATATGCTATCTGCTTAGAGAAAGCAAGCACCTTGAGCACTTTAAATATAGTGTAGGCTAGATGTTTTTCATGACATGACACGTGGTGATGTTATTCCACTTTCTTCATAGCGTCTTGCATTAGCAATAGTTTACATGTAGCGATTGGTATGTCAGCGTTAGCCAAATGTGGTATTATGGGTTGTATTGTATCATTTCCGGCAAGTTTGTCTGACTTACAATTTCCAGGAATATCTTTTTGGCCTGGCACCCATCAAAGATGAATTTTAAACTGTTGAGCCATCTCCATTAGATTTAATCGAAAGTTATGAACTGTTATTAAGTTTATAGAGACAGAGTCTACAGATTTGATAGCGGTCCAACTATCTGAGAAAATACGGGTATCAGATGTTGATATCACGTTTTATTTGAGCCAAAACAAGACTTCCTTGTTGGCCAAAAGTTCCGCCTGGAACAAGCTGCAATGATTGGGAAGGCGGAATTAGAGACTGAATTTAAGTCGTTCAGAGTACCACCAATCCCTTAATTTCTTTTTTTGTCCATCTGTGTAAAAGAGGAATCACTCGTCTTCCATGAATGGCCCATCCCCCCAGAAATATCTGGAAGCTTCTGTCGAATTGCAGTTGGGGGAAGGTGTAGTCTAGTTGATTTGGAATTGATTCTAAATACTTAAGAAATAATGACTTGAGCTTGAAACTATTTGTTTACTAAGGATAGTATAGGTGGTTAAGTATAGATTAGGGTACCCAGTGCCCCAGATGTTGTCGTGCGAAGCAATCCGCTTATACATAGGCAAGTTGATCGTTGGACTTTATTTAAGCCCCATTTATTACCAATAGCTTTTTTGCAAGAGAAGTGAGAAGAAGAGAGCTACAGTAGCTTTTTTTGACTCTTTCATTTGTATGATTTAGTTTTTTGTCTAAAATAAGATCCATGTACTAAGCCTCGTCTGGGAACTTTAATTGGATACTTTTACTTTTTGTTTTTCCTCGAATATAGGACTAAATCGGTTTTGTGTGGGTTGACACCCAGTCCAAACCGAACAGCCGAAAGTATTAGTTTGTCTAAAGCGTTTTATAAGTGTTCTTTTAGGGTGTTAAGAAACTTTACTGAAACCGCTGTAGCAACTTCATCCGCATAGGGAATCACTCTGAAACCCTCCGCATTCAGACCAATAGGGATTTCATTTACCATCAGGTTCCAGATGAGAGAGGATAGAACACCACCTTGCAGTGTCCAGTTTTAAAATAATTATTTTGCTGAATTAACTTCCCAAGCGAACTCTCTACGTTTAGAGATGTTAGTGCAAATGTGATTGCAGATGTGTCCACGTTGTTAAAGACACCTTCGATGTCTTGATGAACTCTCTATGATGGAGGGAGTATTCGATGGTGCGTACTAAGGTGTGCAACGCCGTTTTTACCGATTTGCCTCTACAATAGTTGTATTAATACTTACCCTTAAATTGATATCAATCAATATTTCTAAGGTCTTAAGAAGGAATGATGATAGACTTATAGGTGGTAGATATTTGGGGTTGACTTCCTGTCAAACAAGAAACAATCGTTATTCTAATATATAAAATATTCCTGTCACAGTTTTAGTTGCCATACTCCTCCGAAACGGCTTTACTAATTTCAATGAAATTTTGCATATATATTTGGTAGGTCTGAGAATAGGTTTTTATCTAATTTTTATATTCCTAAGTGTTATGGTTTAATTGCATCAACATCGTACACGGTGCAACGATCTTACGATAGTATTCAGTGACGCTATATACAATGAACCATTGATTGCTTTTGAGGTATGCATTCACCAAATCGAAATACATCTGATTTAATAGACACTGAATTAAATAGTGAACTAAAATACAATACTGTAGAAATGGCCAGAGATTGTTTCACGCAATGTCCCACTAATGAATGAAGAACAAAGAACCATTTATGACCACATCATGCGCGCAGTTTTGGCAAGACAAGCTGGATTCTTTTTTTTTGATGCACCAGGTGGAACTGGCAAAACATTCCTTATTTTGCTAAAACAGTGTAAAATTATCATCTGCGAAAAATGCACTATAGCACACAAACATTCGCTTGAGGCGTTGAACAGGACATTGAAAGATATAAAAAACAACGACAGACTATTTGGCGGCACTCTGTTACTCCTTTCAGGTGATTTGTGACAAACACCTCCCGTTATTCCGCGTTCAACGTACGCTGATGAGATCAACGCGTGCTTCAAATCATCGCAACTGAAAGTAAATATGCGCGTTCAAATGCTTCAAGATGCATCCGCTGAAACATTCTCAAAACAACTGTTGATAGGTATGGGCGACAGAAAAGTTACTACAGATGAAACTGGATGCATATAATTACCGGTCGATTTCTGCTAGATTATTGATTCACAAGATGCTCTCATTGACCAGATATTTCCCGATGTACAGAGAAAATATATAAATCATGAGTGGCAGCAGAAAGAGCAATTTTAGCAGCAAAAAATGTGGATGTCAACGAATTAAATCTCAAGATACAACATTTGTTACCAGGAAACTTGGTGTCATACAAATCTATTGATACAGTTTGTGATTTCACCGAAGCTGTTAATAATTCAACTGAGTTTTTGATCTCATTGGATTTACTAGTCATGCCACCGCAAAATTTACAACTGAACGTTGGATCTGCGGTAATTTTTTTTGTCATTTGAACCCACCACGGTTGTGCAACGGCACGAGATTAGTATTTAAAAATGTTATCGAAGCAATAATTCTTAATGGCAAATTCCGATTCCACAGATGTGCCAATTCAATTCAAACGCTTTCAATTTCCAATTATTGGCATTTGCAATAACTATCAATAAGTCTCAACGCCAAACGATGTCTGTCTGCGGCTTATATTTGAGCACTTCATGTTTTTCACACGGACAATTATATGTGGCGTGCTCTCAAGTGGGCAAACCATCCAGTTTGTTTGTATTGGCGAAAGATGGGATCATACAAAATTTTGTTCACTCTGTTGCATTAAGGGATTAATATTGTTCTTTTGTAGTACAGTCATAATTAGCGATATGTATATAATTTTAAAGAATGAATTTTAATAAATTAAAAAAATTTTGTTGGTGATTTTTTATTTTAATATTTTATCACCTTTTACAGTGCTCTATACCTATCCCACTTATAAACCACATCCTTACACACTTACAATAAGTTATTTATTTCTATCGAAATATTCTCTAGAAATTATTTATATGACAACACAACGTTTGTCGGGTCAGTTAGTTTTGATATAAAAGTTCCCTGACCATTGTCCACAGTTGTTCACCAAGATTTAGTGATTAAACACCTTTAGATTTCTTTCTTTGGGTCCACGTGGAAAATAATGAAGGATGTTGAAAACCAGAAAAACGACTTTACCATACCAATACGTAAGTAGACTTCTACAAGGCCTTTCCTTAGCTCCAATATAGTAGATTTATCTTTGTTCTAGGTGATTATGATTTGGAGCTTATAAAATATCAAAGTTTTAGGATCTCAAGACGTGAACGTATATTGGAAATAAAATAGTCACAATCTAGAAATTCCTTCCTATTTTCTACTTATGCTGGATAAATGATCTAAACTTTCCTGAACTTTCGAGGTGATTGAATCAACTTCAGATTCAGCGAAGGACAATAATTTAAGGCCTAATGTTAACTTTTGTTGGGTTTAAAACGTATATTACATCATAAACATCTCACCAAGAAGTTAGGACTGCCATGGTCTCTTTCCATTCCAATTATAAAGGTAGTGTCCTTTTAGCCAACAAATAGTTAATATAACGGTATTTTTTTCTTTATCTATAGCATAAGTATTTTTTCTAATCCAACACCAAAGTAAGCACATATTTTTTCCCCATTCCTGTGTGTATTATAAGGATTAAAAGTCCTTTTTTCTTTTCTCACAGTCACAATAAAACCAATTTCGCACAAGAAAATTTTATCAATTGATATGACGTTTGATCTAAATCTCTCCTCAGAGGGAACAATAAATTCATCTTTTACCCAATAATGAACCCAAGTTTTCTGTTTCTGTTTCCTGTTTTCTGTTTTTTCTTCCTTTTTCTTGGTTTTGTTTGTGTCCTTAAATCAAAAATAAATCACATGACAGATTGCCATGGGATACAATGATGCATGACCTCACATTAATAATCTCAAATATAAAATCACAAAAAGCTCACGTATGCGTCAGTTTAATAAATCCTTTATATTGCCATAGGACCACAAGGATATCTGATATTTCATTTTCTGGTCAAGATAAAGTACAACTTCGAATGATGCTTAGCAACAGGACCGAGAAACACATATGAAACGAATTCCTTTTATGATTAGTGTGCGAGGAACTGTCAAAATATAGTCACAAGGATATTTTTCCGCTTGATACCTTATCATATCATATACATATGTATGTATGCGAGTATAAGTCTCACCCTTTTATTTCGAATTGAATTTTGATCTTTTTTTACTTTTGTTGTTGTTGTTGTTGCTGGGCATAAGTGTATGAAAAAGGGTTTCCTTTCTCGACTTACATCGCCACAAAGGGCCGATTTATGTACCTTGCCATACTTCAAAAAGAAAGGAAGACAACAAAACCGAATACTTCACCCATTCCTCAGCAATCAATCTATAATCACAACGGGAATCACATCCCTTTTATTGGTTTTCCATACTACTTCTTTATTCTATTTGCCTGCCCACATAATCTCCTTTAGCTTTTTGTTATCTTTTCGTCCTTAAAAAACACACAAGATGAATAAAAATCCTGGCAGAGTTTGTTGGTTTGGATTGCAGGACAAAATACTTTGTTTTTGTTATTAGAAATTTCTCTTGCATTATTTTGATCCGTATTTTTCTATTGACACACGTCAATATCAAATGGACCGTAGTTTTTAATTCTAAAGTCGCGTGTGTTGGGCTTTTGTTAAAAAAAACTTATAACGAGTGACACTTGCATGCAATTTTCGTTTTTCAATTTTCTTAAAAAAGTATGATGGACTTTGGAAGATTATTATGACTTTATCAGGATATGCCAATTGGTTTGAAAACGGAAACCAATACTAGTATTAAAAAAAAAAAACAATAACTTCAAAGGTTTTTCAAAAGACGCCACACACATCTACGAACTTGAAATGAAATAAAATAAAAGGTTTAAGCAGAAACCAAAAATATGTACTTCCTTTTGTTTTCAAATATGGCCTAAGGGGAATATATTTTTATATGCCACCAAAAATATGGAAAAATGAAAAACTGTCTCCAAAATTGGCCAAATTGAATATGATCACATATGCGTGAAATTCAATTTTCCCCCTTTTCCTATAAAACACACGAATTTTATTTTTATCATTCTCTTTTATTTTATTTTTTTTTACTGTCCTGTCCTTCAAAGTAAAGTGTCCTGACCCAAATGGTTCATTTGCACGTAATCCTTTTCTTTCTATAAAAATGTAACAGCGATATAAGTAGTTACGTTCATAGCCATGGATATAAAGGATGTGGGTTTGGTATGGGTATATGTGAAGCCACAAAAGACCTTTTTTTTGAAATCAGGAAAAAAATGTAAATTTTATTTTTATTAACACATCCATTTTGTGTAGATTTTATGTGTTTTTATTCACATCGTCGTCGGTCGTCGGTCGTCGGCGTTCCTTAGTTTATTCACAGTTTTTCGATCTCTTATTGTTTTTTTTTTTTTGGTTTTAAATTATCATATATATGTAAAATTATTTTGGTTACTAATCCTATTTCACCCTCTTCAAAGGAAAATTTATAAACACACAATTTCAGGACTACATATTACTGTAATTTAGATTGTTTTGTGGTTACGTTGCTGGAATAAAATTGAAGAAAAAAACCGAATGTAATACTTGTGTGACAATTTGCCACTTTTCATTACAATAAATATTTATCCATAATTTCTAAAGGTCAAATGATCTTACCTATTTTATATAGATTTTTTTTTAAATACGTATTTCTATAAAATCAAAAGTTTTGAAAACAATGTTTGATTATTTTATCTTATAAGAAATATTGTTTTCAACATTCGATAAACATATTTTATTTCACAGAAAATATTGTTTTCGATATTCGGTAATTTTTTTATAAAAATCCAACAGTCCCTTTTTTCATAAAAAAATAAAATCTACAAAAAATAGTACGCAAATTTGGTAAAAATTGATACATACAGACAAACTTTTAAGCAAGATAAATCGACAGACGGGATGGGAAATTATCAGTGTGAGTCGCATCCCAGCCTCTTTTTTATATATTCATACCTACTGGATCCTTTTTTCTTTAGCCTTCAGCCATAACTTACAGATACCTAATAACATAAAGAAAAATCCATCCTTCGTTGGATTAGAAATTATTTTTCGGATAGTTCTATACAAGCAGTATTGGATGGATTCAAGTCTGAGAACAAAGTAAATGTTGCTGTGCCACAGGGCTCTGTTCTGTCTCCGGCATTCTTTCTTATTGTTATTAATTATCTCCTGTCTGAAACTTTCAGGCCACTTACCTGATTCACTGAAAACATAACCCTCAGTTTTTCATATTGGTTTTCAAATTCACAAAAGTACTCTACGAATGTAGATCTTCAACGAGGGGAATCATCTTTGCCACTATCGTTGAGTGGCAAAGATGATTCGAAACTCTCGGTAAGTTCGGTAAGTGTGTTTTCCCATCCGTGATGTCGCCAAATATGCAGCTAGATGTTTAGGTTTTCTATACCTTGCAAGAAATTTGTCTCTCACTCTGATCTAGCTACAATCTATAAAACATATTACGTCCAAGGCTTAAGTATAACTCCCTTCTCTCGGCTGGTGATTATTTTGGGTTAAGTAAGTGAGCTGGCGATTTATGACTTATTGATACACTTAAATCCATGTAGATCCATTTTGATACCTGTAGCATTCAAATTCCCTGCTCACAAGTAATCGTAGAGATTTTGTGTCTAGAATGCATAATGGAATGGGATCTGTTTTTGTCGAATTTGGGTCATAGTTTATTGACTGTAGCACAGGTTTCGAGACTTTCCCATTTTTCATTGGTTTTTTAAAGTATGTTCCAATGATCTGTTTACGTACACAAGGGGGGTGTCTATACGTGAGTCTATATGGAATTGGTCCAGAGTCTTACCTGTCCTCGAAAGCTCATCAGATCTCTCGTTTCCAGGCGTATCACTGTGACCTGGTACCCAGAAGAGTCTTATTTTGTACTGTGAGCTATAAGAACCGGTAGTTCTTGGCTACAGTAATTTACAAGCTTCGATTTGATCACTGTGGCAGAAATCGATTTTTCTTGTGAAGGAGATAGAACTTCAGGCCCGAGGTTGCAGCGCGGGTATGAATGTCTAGAAGTTTCTCTAACGTTTTATGAGTAAACGACACGTATAGGACTAGTTGGTATATAATCATTAGCAGTAGTGTGGTTGGGCTTACCAACCTTAGGTATGAAAACTGCTACGACTTTACGCCACAGCCTAGAAACAAATCCATTTCTGAGGCTTTTATGGAATATATTGCAAAGATGTGGGATTAATAGATCCCGACAAAAAACAAAACTTAAACTTCAAATTTTTATTTTATGCTTTTTGAAGTTTTTAAATTGTCAGTTTATCTTTTTATATAATAATAACATTTTTAAGGATACCAATAGAAGGTTATAATTATGGTTCAAATCCTAGCCTCTTTTTGTAATTTGCCCTCTTAAAAATTAGTCGAAATTTAACTTATTTGTTGGACACATTTGTTTTCATTTATGTACATTTTTAATTTAAAATTAATATTTTAAGTGTAAACATTTTTGACCAAACATTCACACTATGGCAGATCTTAATGGAGAAGTGGTAAAGGGGAGAGTACGATAACTTAGGCGACAAAGTTTAATGACGGATTTGTATGGAACAGTTAAAAACAAGCATTTTTTACTATGGGAAGGGGGGGTCTATCTCCCCCCGTTTAGGCGGTAGGGGCAGTTAAAAAAAATATGTACATTAAATGGAAAAAAAAAATAATTATAAAATAACGGTAATACCCTCAATTAAGTGTTATACCTTTTTTTAAAGCCAACACTTTTGTCTATTAGCTTGCTTTTAAATCAAGTCAAAACTATGCATAGTTTTTGAAAAAAATTGTTTTAAAGTCAAAATTTGTGCAAAAAAAAGTTAAAAAAAAGGTTTAAAGTGTAATTTTTCAAAACTTTAAAATTATTTACTGTTTTTTTTTTAGAATTCATTGCTCTTATTTGTTTTTTATCAAAAACTGAAAACTAGATGACTTTATGTCTTCTAGTTCTTGAGAAAATTGAAAATGACCAAAATAAATATTTTAATTAAATTACTTTTTCCTTGCTTAAGTATTAACGTAGTCTTATTTTGATAGTAATAATCGAATATGGATTAAGATACACCTAGGGTAAATTAATTTTTCTTAAATCCAACTTATTTAAATGCAAAAGAAACTTCGCATGCACCCCATCTTGCACCCTCCCCACCTTGCACACACTCCAACTTGCACCCACCCCAAATCCTATAGTGTGCCCAAGCAGGGGGGTTGCAGGGGGGCAGCATGCCCCCCCTTACAGATGCCACTGTTGCATACACCCAAATTCGCGCACACCTTACTGTTGCATAAACCCAAACACGCATTACGCATACGCAAATACCATTATTATATTACTATCAAAATAAGACCACTCAAGCAAAAAAGAAGAATTAAATTAAAATAGTAGTTGTGGTTATTTTCAATTTTCTCAAAAACCAAAAGACATAAAATCATCTAGTTTTCAGTTTTTGATCAAAAACAAATAAGAGCAATAAATTCTGAAATAAAAACAATGGTAGATAATCTTGAAGTATTGAAAAAATTACACTTTAAACCTTTTTTTAACTTTTTTTACTCAAATTTTGAGTTTAAAATTAAATTTTTCGAAAACTACGCATAGTTTTGACTTGATTTAAAAACTGGCTAATAGAACAGAATGTTGGCTTTAAAAAAATGTATACAACGTAATTGTAAGTATCACCGTTATTTTTTAAGAATTTTGTTCCATTTTAAGTAATAATTTTTTTAAATTGCCCCTCCTGCCTAAACGGGGGGAAGTAGACCCCCCTCCCATAGTAAAAAATGCTTATTTTTAACTGTTCTTAAAAATTCTGTTATAATATCTTGTCGCCTAAGTTATCGTACTCTTGCCGTGGTAAATAAGGGCAAGAAAAAGTATATGCAGTCATCAAAAAAGGACATTCAATGAAAAATCCTTAGAAAAAACGTCACCGTGGACAGCTATAAGTTTGAGATAGTTAAGGACCTGGGACTTAGAATTGAGTAGTAAAGTCCTCTCTCGAGCATTTAAAGTCAACATATATAAGACGCTCATCATCCCGTTTCTCATGACGCTGGACCAGCGTTGCCGTTTGGCCCCTTTTTTGCGTTCGATCCCCGTGGCCCTGACTTTTTTAGAAATTGCCCAATTGGCCCCTTTTTACGATTTTACTAGTAATAAAATAATTTTCAAGGATAAATTAAGATATTTTTTATCTTATCCACTTTTTAAGTAAATTAATTGAAAATCGGTAACGAAATTTCATACTGAACTTGAACTGTGGGGTCATTCCGTAAAACGATAATCGTTAGACAATATCGACGATA
Organism: Eupeodes latifasciatus; assembly: GCA_920104205.1. NCBI lineage: Eukaryota > Metazoa > Arthropoda > Insecta > Diptera > Syrphidae > Eupeodes > Eupeodes latifasciatus. The sequence goes on along the minus strand of OV049924.1, from coordinate 46,199,761 downwards.
GTCTCACTTCACGTAAGACGATAATCGTCAAAGTGATATCGTCAAAACGATAACGTTTGCACGATAGCTAAATAGGTATCGTCTGTTATTAATTTCCATTGATAACCAAAACAAATTGAAGCAAAAATGTTTCGGCGTAGTTTAGTTTTGTTAAAAAATGAAAATAAAAACTCAAACAAATACAAATAATACTGTTACGAAGAAAATTAAGACATTTATCGGACCTTCTATCTATTCTAACCCATATGTAAGCATTTTTTATATACAAAACATAAATATGTACAAAAGTAATCTTTCTTAATTGTTGTTAAATATATAAAACAATTGTAGTTTTGTTCAAAGTCTTGGAATTGCAAAAGAAGTTAATGATGATATTGGAAACAATAAATTTGTCAGACGGTTGTCGTTCTACATACATACTATATACCTTCCATATTAATATTTGCTTTAACCATTGAAATTTTGGGGGTGGAGGAACATTGGTATGTTCGAAAGACAACGCTTTTAGTATCGCTCTTGCACAAAGCACTAATCCAAAGTAGTTTCGGAAACAACAAATATTTTTGTCCCATGTGGATAAAATGGAGTGTTATCTTCCTTCCCTTGGACAGAATTGGGTTTAATAATGCAGCTGATTTCCTGTTTCTGACTTATGTATACTCTAAATTATAATTAGAATTATTAATTTACAAAAATATCAGACATGAACAAAACTTTTTGATATTATAGTTTTATCGTCGACGGCAACAAAAGTAACAATAACAATAAACATCAAAAAATAGTTGGCATGTTTACTAACAATACATTTTTTGCAAATTTTCAAAATTTCCCATATAAAAAAAACCAAGTTTAATAACATTTTCAAGTTATTGAACAACATTATCTTTCGTTGAGTTCTTTTTGACATTTCAGTCATAGTACAATAGTATTTAAAGTATACTAAACGATCTACTACTGAAAACGATTAACGAGACGATAGCGATAAAGTTACGTGAAGCAAAATATTGACGATATCGTTAATGATAATCGTTTCGACGATTATCGTTTTGAAAATTACGGAATGACTCCCCTGAACTCTGTAGACTGAATGTGAAAACGTGCAATTCGATGATGTCAAGTTGGAAAATTGAGTTCAAAAAAAAATCTTGTTTATTTATACAGAAAGACAATATTAAAAAAATGAAAGACTTAACTTTCATTAATTTATTTATGTATTTGTTGTTATTAACAACTGACTTGTAGTTACTGTTTTGTTTTTTAAATGAATTTAAGTTTTTATTTTAATGTTATTGAAATAAAATTGTTTTTTAAAGTTTTTGAATACATTTTTGTTTTACTCCTGAATACAGTTTTGTTTTATTTGTACTTTTTTTCTATGGTGTCCAATTTTCGTATGTTGGCCCCTTTTTTTGTGTCGGGCCCCTTTTTTGTACCCTTTTTGATTTTTTTCAGCGGCAACACTGCGTTGGACCCTGTCAAAGAAAGATGAGAGCGTCTTAAGATACTTCGATAGAAAAATTCTTCAGGTGATTTTAAGTCCCGTCTTCACAGATGGAGAGTGGAGAAGAAGACACAACAACGAACTGTACGTGCTGTACAGTGACACTGACCTGGTTAAAAGAATAAAAGTCCAATGACTTAGATGGCTGGGTCATTTAGAGCGAATGTACATCAACGCTCCAGCCAGGAAAGTTTTAGATTTCAATCCCGAGGGACGTCGAAGAAGAAGAAAACTAAAATTGTGACTCAGTTTCCGAACGCAGGTGGGAAAGGACACCAAGGACATAGATAAGGCTCTAGCAACTGCAAAATTTAGTTTCCTGTAGCGTGGTGCCGCGAATATCCCTAAAAAATACCCAATATTCGTTCCATATTCCGCAGAATTTATAATTCATAATACCACTTCCATCTTAAAAAAATTCAAAGATATACAATTGAAATTTTACTCAAAATAAAAACATCAAAGAAATATTATTTTTATTATTCATTGCTTTCTATTTAATGTCAAAGGTAATAACTTTCATTTATTTGGGAAAAATTTTGCATGCGCAATTTTATTTCCAACAACAAACACAATACTCAACCGCGGAAATCCATTTAATGAAGCGCACACAAAAAGGAACCAGGTATCCTTTTATAAAGATAATCATTTCCACTCAAAAATGAAATAAGACCGAAATATGAAATATATCCTTAATTCCAACGAAAGACTGAGACCCGCTGCTTTGTTCGCTGTGGTATAGAATAAGAAGTGTTTGCGTTATGATGACTGGGAAAAGTGAATGTAGACCGCGCTTGCAGCGCCTTTCAAAGCTTTTATGTTTATTAATTTTCATGTTTGATTTCGCGTTTCGTCCTTTTGCTAATATGATGGAGCAAAAAAAATTATAATAACAATAAAAGTACAAAATTCCTCATATTTTTTCCTTTTACGAAAGGAAAATATTATTTTCATTTGCTTTGAGTATAACAAATGTCACCACACCGCTCCGCTATGATATTATGAAAAATGTGGTTCCACTTTGAAGCTTTGAACTTATATTTATGTACTTTTTCTTTCACTTAATGTTACCGCGCGTCACTCATGCATGAAACGCAAATAAACAATCATCATACTGTCTGATTACCTTTTATACAAGGATAATGACAAAAAAATAAGGATAATAATCATAAAACCGTCGTCGTCGCTCAGAGTCTTCGCGTAGTCGTAGTCATCGTCTATCCATTGGAAAATTAAAGGAAAAACAAATTTCAATAATCCACCCTACTTCCTTTTTAAATTATTTAATATCATAAAACGATACTAATTTTTAAAAAAATCCTTATTCTTATGTGAACACATATAAGGCTTGACTACCTACTTGTATCTATCTACCTTTTGGAATGTTCTTCTATATATTAGCCTAATAAATTATGCCAGGATTCTTAATGAAATGAAAGATAAACCATTCATTGTATCGATACAAAATAAAAAAGAAAAGCTTCGCAAGGATAACAATTCTACGCGTCTTTGCATTTTGCTTTTATTTCACATTCGGATCATAAAAATGTAATAAACCTTTTGGGGATGCGGCTGGCTTGGAATTGGTACTGGGGACAAAAATACCAACGACGACGTCTTTCATTTGAATATGCGAACGGAAAAAAAAATCGTCCTGATGAAATCAAAAGGACAAATTATTTCTTATTCATGCATTAAATTGACTAAGAAGCTCTCAGGCAGATTTGTGTATCCATCCATTTATATAAATACATATACATATATCCAAAGGAAGGAAGCCATATCCTTGTGCTCTGTAATATTTTGTGTGTGTACTTTTTTGTCCAGCAGCTGGAGAAGTTCCCACATCGTATATTGGTTTGGGATTATAATCAAATTATTGACATTGAATGGAGTTGCGGTGTAAGTGACTCCTTAACCGCCTTCAAATCGAATAAAAATCACGAACTATAGTATAGTTGAAGAAGGCTCTCGTGTTAAGGAGAAACCACCAGGATACCCATGGTATGAAAATCCAGGTTAATTGCAATTTATGTCCCCCTTTCTGCTGTTTCTACACTACAGCAAGGTTAATCCACTTATATTTGCACAAATATTTCAGTGTCTTTTATAGTATTTTATTTAGAGCATCACTCATCCTTTTTTCCGCTCCTGTGACCATATTTATTTAATCAAAGTTACTTTTTATTCCTACTTGAGCACGATTCAGAACAACCGCACTCATTTAGATTGTTGTGCAAACATTTTTTCCGTTTTCAACTAAAAAGTAGGAAATATAAGGACGAAGAAAGGACTTTTATGATATGGATTTTTAATGGCTAAATAAAAAGGATATCAAATACGTTTTTAAGTTCAAAAGTACGAGTATATAGTCTCATCTTCATGCGATTGATAATCAAACATTGACACAGAATATTGAAACGCATTTTTTTGAAGTCTTGTTTTGCAAATATACCTACTTCAAGGATAAAGGATATTTGTTTCCTTTATTCATCACATATCATATCAATAATGAAAGGATATGTGTGCTTTCAATTATGTCAATTTTAAATTTGATGAAAGGATTTTTTAGTTCGTCCTAGTGAAGTCATGTGGTTAAATATTTATTCATCAACCGTTTTTAAGTAAACATATTGCTTATATTTCTAGTGCTTTTTTCTATAAATCTTTTCATGTAAAATATTTTTTTAAGAAGATATTTTTCTATCTTTTAAGAGGGATGTTTTTGTGGGTCAATTTATTTATTTATTGTTTTTTTTTTTATATTTTTGTGGACTTTGTGAGAGTGAATTTGGTTGAAAGGGTTCATCTTCATAATATGATAACAGTCTTTTGGGATTTGAGATTGATTTCATTAGAAAATGGATGCTTAAACAAATAATTTACTCTGATAAGATATTTATTTTCAAAGATTTCTATTGATGTCGATATTTTTTATTTAATGTTGCCTCTAAAAACTTGCTTCTGTATATCAATGATATTTGAGTCTATCATTCAAAAACTTAGTAAATTAATTTATAAAAAAAAACTCTCACCTAAAACCAAAAGAAAATATTCAATCGGGCTGAGCATTTCAATACTTAGCAATTTTCATGCAGCACATTTTGCTGCCTATGAATGACATGACTCCCCCTGCACTTGAAAGCGTAAATAATTCCATATGACTAATCGTAGAGATTTTGACATTCACAAATCCGCTGTCTCGGATAGTATTCAATATTGTTCTAAAGAGATATTCTTCAATGCTGGCAAAATCACTGCGTAAGCTTTTCCATCTGTCCTATTCTAAAGGTCTCTTTCCGAGTTGATGGAAAACAGCATTTGCCTGTCCTTAGAAAAGGCGAATCCTCCTTCCCCTCCAACTATCGTCCAATAGCACTTACGTCCCTCCTTTCCACGGTCATGGAAACGCTGATTAATTTTCAGCTTAAGAAATATATTGAATAACGAAAGCTTCCTAATGACTGGCAGTATGGCTTTTGTAGCAATAGGTCCACTGGTGATCTTATGGCTTCATTGTTTAACAAATTTTTACATCGTTTTGGAGAAAGTAAGATTATTGTACTTTCAAAGGTATTTAATTGAATTTTTCAGTTTTAGGTATGTGCATCACAATTCACTTGTTGTGGAGTGATCACATAATTTGAAATCTTCAAAAATGTGTTTAGGTTTTCTCGACAGTTCAAGAAGTTTTTTACTTCTTCTGATCTGGCTATAACATATAAAGCCTTAATTCGTCCGAAACTCGAGTACAATTCTCATATCTTGGCAGGTGCTCTAATAACCCGCTTAAGTCTCTTGGACAGAATTCAAAAGAGAGCTCTTAAAATGATAGATGTTCGTTGTATAACAGAAACTTTTGTTACTCTTCAGCACCATCGTAAGGTTTCATGTCTGTCATTATCTTCTTCGCTTCTTTCGTAAGCAATGCTGAAAAAGCCAGTTGCATTCCTCCCCTCGAACAATTCACCCGTAATATCCATTCTTTTGGAAATGGTCATCAGTTTACCCATGAGCCCAATTCCGGACGTATTGTAAAGTTCAGAGATTCTTTTTTTAGTCGCACTACACGAATGTGGAATGCTTTTCCAGACTCAATATTGTGCCTCGGTATCTCCTTTCCGTTAAAACAAAAAACAAAGGCCATTTTGCGAACGGGCATATTAATCAGGAATGTCAGAAACTCAATAGCCAAAACCAAAAGGACTATACATATTACCATAAGTTAATAAGTTAAAATCGTTAAATAAGCTTAATCAAACATAGTAATTTAACAAAATGGTTCAAATATTTTACTAAATAGTTTATAATTTTGCGCTAGATAAAATAAAGATAAACAAAATGTCATCACTTTTGAAGTGACATACAGTTAAGGTTGAAACTAATACGGTCAAGAATAATCTATAAATCTTGAAAACTGTCGTAGACATACAAAATCTGGCTTTTTAATCTTCAATAAAGACAATTTTTATTTTATTTTCCGATTTGGGATTTTTTTAACGGCTTTGAAAAAAAAATTGTGTAGGTACATTTTAAAAATATAAAGTTTTTAGAACAAAAACAGTCAGTTTTTTCATACAAAATTAAAATCTACAAAAAATAGTACGAAAAATTGGTAAAAATTGATTCGGTTCTCGATATCTCGTGAATAATAGAAAACATTGGCTTCAAATTACATAATTTCATTCACCCAATTTGTATTTGTTTATATTAGAAATAAAAACTTTTAAGAAATGCTACTAAAATTGGTAAAAATTGGTTTTCGAATAAAAATCTCGTTAACCGAAATAGATTTTGAAATCAAACTCTTTTATCATATGCAAAATATTGTTGGTAATTTTTAAATTTTGTAGAATATTTTAACTGATAAGTTTTTTAACAAAACACTAAAACCTACAAACCTTTTAAGCAAGACAAATCGACCATAACGAGATGGGAAGTTATCAGTGTGGGTCGCATCTCAGCCTCTTTTTCTATTTGCGTTGTTTAAGCTTTGAAGGCCGTTAAAGCAGTGTTTTGAATTTTAAAGCATATATATTATGAAGGACTAGTCTCGTCTCATGAAAATCGGAAAAATAAAGTCTCGGTATCAGTCTCAGACCTGAATACCATTTCGGTATTGTGCTGGTTTTTTCTCAAATGGTAGAAGCATCCAAATTCTAAATAAAAAAACATCTTTGGAGACTGTCTATATGGACCTTAATATTACATGAATTTGACATAATATAGTCTCGCCTCTGAAGCTTCAAAAGAGAATATTTATAATAATTATAATTTAATTTAATAGCGTTACCACAATTTTAATAACAAAAGGTTATCAATTTTGAAATGATTTGAGAAAGATACCAATTTTATGATGATTCGAAACATAAAAAGTTTTATAATTTTGGACGTATTTTAAGCAAAAAAAAAACAAAGAGGGTGTTTTGAACTAACTACAGTAACTGGAAACTAAAGATATTAAGCCTCAAAACTATTGCGAAAAATAAAGGCGAGTTTACAATTCTTATATAAAGTAGACCATCCAGTGCTCAGTATAATACTTCATAAAGTCGACTTTAAGAAAAGTAACTTTTATCAATACACAACTTTTTAGGACAATTGTCAATAAAATGGTTTACTACTTCATATTCTCATCTATTGCGAAGATTACAGATTTGAGGTAGTTCAGCTCGATGGGGCATAAAGTTTAAGTTCAATAAATTCCAATATGTATCCTGGACGATGTTGAAGTTGATCTAAATAGATGCTGAGTTTAAAGTTTCTCGTCTATTTTTGTCATGGCATCTGCAAACATGTCCTGCCATTTTTCAACGTTTGACTCCATAAGTGATAGCTGAACTTCATGGGAATGAGCTATTTCATTCCATTCCTTGAATAGAAAGCTTTTTGTTTGCAAAAGTCTTACCATAATACTTTAATGAAGACTTTTTCAACTTCCTTTAATCACCCTAATCAAATAATCATAGTTGGCTTTTACATTTTGTATGAACAGATGCAGTATAGATTCACATAGATGGCATAATTTAACGAACGTTGAATTAATAAATGAATAAGCGTTTAAAGAAATATCTATACACCGACCGTTTCAAACACCTTAGAGAACACATAACGAAAAACCGTTGCATGAAAAAAACACTGTATTTTGGCGTGAGATCTATATCCTGATTAGCAAAGAACTAAGGCCACATTATGCTCAAAGTAAGTTTGACCTCACAGCTTTTTTGTTTAGCGTGCTTTGGTAATGAGTAACTAAAACACGCCAGGTACTTAACAACTTGAATATTTACATTATTCAGTGACCAACATTCTTCGGACTGCCCTCTCGTTGTATGCGCTTCAAAGATCATCACCTTATTATTGTTTGCATTAATGACTAACACCCATTTTTCGCAAAGGTATTTCAGCCTGTTTATTTGCAACTTAATTAGAACTTTCACTTGTATATCGGGAAAAAGTATTCCTTATGGGAGTACACCACTAATTTCATCAATAAATAAAGCAAAACGTAATGGACTTAAAATGCAGCCTTAGGGAACACCTATCAATATTTCAAACCATTTTGAGAAATTCGTCCCATTCCATGCACTGATGCACTCTAAGTTAAAGTGCATCATCTAGAATTTCCGAGAAATCCCTAGCGTTGAGAGCTTGTACATCAGAGCTTGTCTGTTTATCTAGTCGAATGCTGATTTGAAGTCGACGAAGCAACGCGAAAATGTGGTTCATCGTTGAGAAACCCACCAGAAGTCCACCTTGAAACATGCTTAGAAGGTTTCTGTCTTCACTCCATTTTGTAGCCTTTCAAAGATAATTGAAGGAACAATCTTCCTTAAAATGTTTAGAAAAGATATGTACCAGTAATTTTCTGGTAGGTTTTCATTTCCGCTTTTTTAAATTACAAATTTCACTGCTTTGTTTATGTTTTTTAGAACGTATGACTTGGTATATAATTTGTTAAAGTATATCACAAGATAATTTTTAAATTGATAGGTACTATTTTTGTACAATTCTAGCGGATTTCTATGGAAGAGTTCATCTATGCCTGGCGCTTACTTATTGTGTTTATTCAAGTTCAGACAGATTGGGCCATCTAGTTCATCAATAATAACGTTGGGTGGAGCGTAAAAGAAAGTATGCGGTAATTCCCGTCAGCCGACAAAAGAGTTTTAAAAAATGTGCTGCTAGTGTCTCAGCTCCGGTTATTTCGGTTACGTCCACCCAGTTCTTGAACATTATTCCAAAACATTTTTTGAATTTTTACATTCAGCTAATTTTGTTGCTGTATTTTTCAAATACTTTTTTTTTCTTAGAAAATATTATTATAAATAATATAGATGCCATAATTTGTTGAGGAAGTTTTTGGGACCTTAAAAAAAAATACAAAAATGGATTTGTGCACTTTGCGTTAATTTAGAAAAAATGGATGACGTTTTTCTTTGGTGGATTTTTCTGTAATCAATTGCCAATGATTTAAGAACATATTAAATAAACTAATGTCACAGTTTTTAAACATTTTTTAATCACCATCAAATTAAAAAAAAAAAGAAAACAGAAGCAACGATATTTTTAAACCTTTTTCACAATTTAGTTACATAATCTATAATACTATGGATTTTTTATCTACTTGGAAATTCTTTTAAATACATCGCCACCCAAAACAGGAATAAAATTAAAAATTAAAGATTTTTTAAACCAAATTTATTTTTTTTTATTTTCAAAAGTTCAGATTAAATATTTCTTGAATGGTCTAACTAATTTAAATAACGATCAAAAATGGTTTCTATTAGATTTTGGAAACAATATACCAGAAATAAGAAGCCAAGTAAAGCATCTCATTCCGTTTGCTTCCTCGAAAACACACGTTTTGCGACGGCCTTTTGTTATAACAAAAAAAACTATTCAAGTACAACAAAAATTGTCTTGTACCAGGTTAAAAGGTTTGTTAATTTACGTAAGTATGAATCTGTAAATATTAATGCATAAGGAACATAAATCTTCTATGTCCATACAAATTTTAAATGTTACCGCCATTTTATTTATCATTTATTTAATTATTTTTTTCAATTATCAATATAAAAATACAGTACTTCAGAATTTAGGCAAAATTTAATTGGACAAGGTTACAAAAAATACACATGGTCAGGTCATCAGTCATCAGAAAATCGGATAAAATTTTTGAATACATTTATTTCATGAAAAATATAGCCTCTTGCAAATAAATTTAACAAAACATTAAAACAATTGTCGGTCTTTTGAAACATTAGTGGAAGACTATTTGTCCTTAATTTCTTTAAAAGTTTTGACTTTTGTGTACTCGTATATTTTGTAAAAGTAAGCTGAATAAGTCCGACGGTGGAACATTTTTTCTTCTCTTTATGTAGGAACTTTAGTCAGACTTCAAACCGACGCGCATTTAATATCGTATCTAAGTCTAAGTTTAAGAATAGGTGAAAAAAGTAATTTTAAAGTAAAATGGTAATTCTAATATAGTTTTCATTTAAACAATTTGTTAAATCTTGTTCTGACCACATTTAATTGGGGGCTTATTATTTGAATATTTTCGTAACCATACTCGTATATTTGGTGTATCTATACAAAATCGTGTAAAATAAAATCTCCTTCAAGTTGTCACGTGTATTCTATTTACCTGATTATCAACTTGTAGCTTAGTTTCTCATTAATTTTATTTTCAGCAACATGATACAAACCTTTTATGTCTCTTTCAAAATAAGAAAACATAGTTTTTATTTTCTACAAAATAATCATTTATTTCTTTAAAACACTTAAAAATAATATTTGTTAATGTACAAATCTGTTTGAAAATCTAATTTAAATATAGCCAATAATTCTGTATTTTTGTTACTATAAAATTATTTAAATTACACATTAATTATGATAATAGCAAATAAATCCAAGAAAGGGTTTTAAACAAAATTATAAATAAGCTTTTACATGATTCTTTTTAAGTATATTTAACAGTTTATTTTTATGTATTCATAGACACTGAGAAAGTTAATAAATCTTTTATATTAGTTTTGTAGTTTTGTGTTTTTTTCTAAAAAATACTTATATATGTAGGTATATTATATTTACTTAAATCTAACAAAGTGGACTTAAATTTTTAAAACTTTTTGTTTGTTTATTTTTGTTATCGTTGTACCATCACATTACTATTTTAGAAACAACTTTAATGAAACATTATTTTGTATTCACATTTTGTTTTCTTTCATTTTTGCCGACGGATTTTCATTTTTCAAAAAAATCTTGTCACAAGTAAAAAATTGTTCCAAAAAAATCACAATACGCTTCTATGAGCTTCCCCACGGATTGTGGGTGCCGCCACATCGTCCAGGCATTTTCACATTATTTTCGAACTGGTTTTAATTTTCCATTTGGTAAGATTTCCACAGGCCCACTAATAAATCCATCCTTGGTAACCAGAGATTGCAGGTAATACTCGCGTAAGGCTTGACACATGGCCTGAGCAATGAATTTCCATTGAACAATTTGGACCAAATCGGCGTCGGTGGAATTTGTTGAATTATTTCCAACATTGTTAATCGAAGATGGTGGTGATGATGATGTCGTCGATTGTTGGACTTTGGAGGATTTAGGAACACAAAATGGAACTGCCATGATATTGCCGCCAAAAAAAAACACAATTTCTGATATTTCTCGTAATATTTTGAAATTTTATACTCAGGTATTTTCCGTATTTTTCTCGGATAAACGTCTCAACAGTTAGAGGATTTCTATCGAACTGAACTGGAAAACACTAATCACCTCATATTATAAAGGACAAGCGGTATCCTTTCTATAAAGGAAGGATAAATCCACCCCAAGTACATAGCGCAACATGCGGAAATTTACCACCAAATCAACCAAACCAAACCAAAACCAAAACCACCCCTTCAAAGAAACATACGAATTTTCAAATATGTACCATCATCGCATCCATAGGTTTGAAGCTAAGGGTGGAATTGGCTTGGGAAATTGTTGATTCTATTTACTTTACATTAACTTAACATGCAACACGTTCAACATCGTGTCGTTCAGAGAATTTTAATGTTACAGTCTCTTTTTATATAACACAAGGAAGTTGAAAATTCACGTGGTCAAGTCAATATTATGTACACAAATATTCGATTCTATTGAATTTCTCTTAAAAAAGAGATGCGATTTGTGAAGTAAGAGAAATATAGTTGAATTACATGTTTAGATAGAATATAATCGAAAAAGGTTTTGTGGTAAGAGTAATGGGGAATTTCGAGGGGAAATTTTTGGTATTTATTTACTTAATTTACTTCAAGTATATATGTACAAAACATTGTTGTGAATTGATACGTGAGCAATAAGCAATAGGTGGAATCGTGGAATAAATAGAAATGCTCTCTTTTGGAAAATTGTATTGTATTTGTAAGACTCTTCAAGTTCTCTGAAATGCGACACAACAGATATTTTTGAATGAAGGTACTATTTTACGCTACTTTACGTTATTTTTGTGAAAGTGATAGTTTAGATTAGCAGAAGTACCAATATCATAAATTTAATTGATTACATATTTTTCCATAGAAATATTAATTGTTTTTAAAATAAATAATATTTTGTTTAAATTGGTCTTACTTTAAAATATTAAAAATATTTGTCTAATTAGTACAAACAATTAAAATATGGTTCCCGAAATCAGGTACGAGAACTTTTCCAACTATCTTAAGGTACTCTCAGTTATTTATATTTTTTTTATAAACAAAAGAGTTGAAGTACGAACTTCCGCAAAAACACTAACTAGTCAAATTGATTTACCTATTGGCTCAACCATTTTCTTATATCAAGAAGAAAAAAGAGGCTGGGATGCGACCCACATTGATAACTTCCGAACCCGTCTGTCGATTTGTTTGCTTAAAAGTTTGTCTATATGCATCAATTTTTACCAAGTTTGCGTACTATTTTTTGTAGATTTTATTTTTTTATGAAAAAACGGACTGTTGGATTTTGATATATGAATATCGAAAACAATATTTTCTGTGAAATAAAATAAGTTTGAAGCCAATATTTGTAATTTTTGAAAAGCTATTTGAGTCGAAAGTAAATTGTTACCAAGTTTTAGTATTGCTTTTTTTAGGTTTTTATTTTTTGTAAAAAAAACTGTCAATTCGATTTTTCACAAAATTTTATCGAATGAAAACAATATTTCTTATAAGTTAAATTTAGTTAGAAGCCATTATTTCAATTTTTTGAAAAGATATTTGAGTCGAAAATCAATTTTTATCAACTTTTGTTAAATTTTTTTTTAGGTTTTTATTTTTTGTAAGAAAAACTGTCAATTCGATTTTTCTCAAAATTTTTCCTATTGTTGAAAACAATATTTCTTATAAGTTAAAATTAGTTAGAAGCTATTATCTCAAATTTTTGAAAAGATATTTGAGTCAAAAATCAATTTTTAACAAGTTTTGGTAAATTCTTTTTTCGGTTTTTAATTTTTTGTAAAAAAACTGTCAATTCGATTTTTTTAAAAATTTTACTGAATGTTGACAACAATATTTTTTGAAAGATAAAAGTAATTTAAAGCAAATACTCAAAGTTTTGAAAACATATTTGAGTCGAAAATCAATTTTTACCAACTTTTAAACATTTTTTTTTTGGGTTTTTATTTTTTGTAAAAAAAACTGTCAATTCGATTTTTCTCAACATTTTTTAGAATGTTGAAAACAATATTTCTTATGAGATAAAATAAGTTTGAAGCCTTAATTTCAAGTTTTTGAAAAGATATTTGAGTCGAAATTCAATTTTTACCAACTTTGAGTAATGTTTTTTTTAGGTTTTTTATTTTTTATAAAAAAAAAACTGTCCATTAGATTTTTCTCAAAATTGTATCAGATGTCAAAAATATTATTCTTCGTTGCACAAAATTGTTTTGGAGATGAAATCATATTTTAGTCGTAAAATTTTCGAGGTGACACAATTTTTTTAAAGTTTTTTTGATTTATAAAAAAAAAACCGTTACTTGGATTTTTTCCAAAAATATACTTGTTTTGTATCACGTTACAATATATAATATAAAATTTAATTCAAGTCTCTAGCTTCATTGGTTCATGAGATATTTAGGATTAACCAAAATGTTCACCTTTTTTTTTAAACTGCTATGGTAAAAAAACCACCCACACAATTTTCTTGAGAGCCCTTTCTGCATCTCTCTGCCTTATTATCTGTACAAAAGAATTTATTTTAAGTTGATATCTCTTCTGGTTCTTGAGCAATGGATGACGAAACAAAACGTCGCGAACGTACGGACGTACGGACATACGGACATACGGACGTACGAGAGTACGTACACACGCACGCACAGACATCTTTCTAAAAATCTTTTGTTTCGACTCTAGGGACCTTGAAACGTCGAGAAATGTCAAAATTTTCAATTTGACAAATCGGACCCATTACAATAACTTCCTATGGGAAGTTAAAAAAGGTCAAGAAAAAATCAATTGGATTTTCTATATCTTGAATAACTTCAACAAGATTTTTAAGGGAGGTTTAAAATTAGTTTGCAAGCCGTTTATTTCTTTTTTTTGCTAATATTTATTTAAGGTTGATGGTAGCGGTACTGTCCAAGTTGAACCTGGACCTGTATAATTCTGCATTTCATTTTAGGTTTTATTCTAAGATCTTCAAGCACTACATTCCCACCCACTAAAATTCAGGCAAAAACTGATCTTCAAGCTTATTTTCATAATATTTTTTAGTTTAAAATGAAGAATTTGTTATACAATGTACATAGAAGATAAAAAACTTGTTCTAGATACTTTTACGTACTAGTAGTTAGATTCAAAATTTTTCGGACTCAACTCGAATATTTTAACTCTTTATCATTCATTTAGGAGCACAGATATTGTAGTTGGATTCGAGAAACTAAATATTTCAGCCGGCTTTTCTAGAGCTTTGTTTCTAAAGTGTAGTTATGACTAAGTTCATAGGATTCCATAACATCTTGATCTTGGTAGGTTAAATTCAATGAAAGACATTCAAGGAAAGAGATCCTACAATTCTATTTGATAGGATTTAAAGTGAGCAAATTTAAGGTGTTAATTATAATTTTGACATAGTCCAAGCCTCAGCGCCATAAATAAGAACCAGGATGATGAGCTTATTATAGAACATTAGATGTTCGAGAGGGGACTTTACTACTCAATTGCCTTTAATGCCTAAAAAAGCAGAGATTTGCAAAAGTTATCCTTCGTTTGATTTCAGCGCTGGTGTCGTTGTCTGAATTCATAACGGTGCCTAGGCAAACGAAATCCCTAACTACCTTAACGTTATAGCTGTCCATGGTAACGTTTTGACGAAAACTTCGTCGTTCAATGCCCATTATAAACTTGGTCTTGCCTTTATTGACCACTAAACTCATCTTTTCGTTTTCATCGAAATGCTCAAAAAACCTCTACTTACATCATGCTTCGATCTTTCAATTATGTCAATATCATTGGCGTATCCAAGTAATTGGATGGACCTTTCGAAGTCTCTAGTGTTGACGGTTGAGCCTTGCACAATTCTTTCCGGAGCTATGTTAAAGAAGTCGCATGACAGTTCATCGCCTTGTCTAAAACCCTTTTTGACATCAAACGCATCGGTGAGATCTTTTCGGACCGATAGAGCAGCGTGAATTCTCCATCGTCTTTCCGCACAAACGGATAATTTTGACAGGGATACAAAAACTAGACATTGCTCTGTAGAGCTCTTCCCTATAGATGCTGTCATAAAAAAATTAGGTGGCACAAAAATCCATTGAGAACTAGGGTTTAGTGACTTACAACTCTCAACCATTCCTGTGTGAGAGTACTGTTGTCAGGGATGGAGGGGACCCACAATTTTAAGCCGAATCCGAACGGCTGATTTGAGAAAGCACTTTTCATGATAAGAATTACTCTTGGAGAATTTGTCAATTTCTCGCAAGAGGCAGTACCCGTGAAAGAAACTTTAGATGGCACAGGCAGGGATTGAACCCAAGACCTCTGGCATGACAGTCCAACGCACTAACCATCATGCCAAGAGTACCATGCTGTCATACGAGGCTTTAAAATCGATAAGAGATGGTTGGTATCGATTTGAAGTTACTGGGTTCTTTCCAAGGTGTTCACATAATACGGCAGAGAAGATATTGTATGCGATGTTAAGGAGACCTCTGTAGTTTGTCCAATTTAGAGGATCTCCTTTCTTGAGTCTTGAGATTCTACTCATCGGGCAGCTTTCTTCCTCCCATATTTTACAGATGAGTTACTTAGTTTCTGGAAATTCTCATTGGGTATGAGCCTTTATTTGACTCTATATGAAGTTTTGAGAAAACCTTGAACTTGGTACTTTCACAGTTTTAAACTTAATTATTAGTGGTAATTTTGAATCCAAACTTTAATTTTAACAATTTGCTCAACTTTTAAAAATTCCCGTTTTCAACATTATTTTTTATAGTTTTTAATATATGTATATCAAAAACTATTAAGTAAAAGAATTGTGTGAACAACAGATTTGTTACAAGAACATAATTGACTTTCAAACCGTTTTGCCTTTTTCTGTTGGAAACCATTTTAGCATAAATGGTTTAGCGTTTTTTTTACATTTTTGTACTTCAGGTTAAATCTAACAACTTATGAAGATTTTTCGAATTAAAGAAGAGGATTATGAATTGGAAAACCATTATAGATTTTCTTGAAAAGACACATACATATACTTCATATATCTAGATAGCCTCAAAAAGCATTGTATACCCGTTTATTTTTTTAATTTTAAAAAGTAATACCTCAAAACCCTGAAGTAATACATTAATTTTAAAGTCAGATTTGAATTAAGGCCATTAGCAGGTTGCAATTTAATTGCCAAGAAGAAAACTTTGCCGACCAGTGTAATTTGCAAATTATCATCGTATAAAGGCATGACCATCGTAAGAACATTAAAAATTAATGGAATAATGAAATGAACATATTACGTGAAAAATTCTAGTTAAGTAAGTCCGCCATTAATTATCACACTCTTATCAACGCATTGAAATTATTAAACTTCACTTCAAAAATGGTAAGAAAATTTACAGTCAAAGTTCGCGAATCTACATCATTATGAGTCGTCGTAAAACGACTTTTTGGCTATGGTTACAGTTATTGAAAAGCCGAAAGAAAAATTCGAGTTTTAAATAGTTTTCCTTTACCAAACCTATTTATTATTTATTTTTAAGTTTTTTTTTTCATGCCTAAAACGCTGAGCTATCTACGTGCTTCATAAGCAACAAAATAGTCACTACTGCAAACCTTGCTAATACTCGATGAGGTAATCACAATTGGCCACCAAGATCTTATGATTAAACACCTTTTGACTTTTTTTATTTCTGTTACCTAAAAAATATCCATCTATTCAAGACCTAAAAGATCTGACTCGTGAATTTAAAGAGAACTTCACTCGCAAATGTACGAATTGGTCATATAAAATTTCATGTAAGGGATATAGGGATAATCCCGTTTCACATGAAACAGTGTTATTACATCAAAGATAAATTACTTCATTCTTAACTTCCCATAGGAAGTTATTGTAATCGGTCCGATTTGTCGAATTGAAAATTTTGACATTTCTCGACGTTTCAAGGTCCCTAGAGTCGAAATAAAAGATTTTTAGAGAGATGTACATATGTGCGTCCGTGTGTACGTACGTTCGCGAAGAACCAGTAGAGATACCGACTTCAAATAAATTTTGTTATACAGATAATAATGAAGAAAGATGCAGGAAGGACTCTCAAATTGAGTGGGTGTTTTTTTACCATAGCAGTTTAAAAAAAAAGGTGAAAATTTTGGTTAAACCTAAATATCGCACGAACCAATAACGCTAAAGACTTGAATTAAATTTTATATTATATTTTGTAACGCGATACCAAAAAAATACATTTTCGGAAAAAATTCCAATTAACGGTTTTTTTTATAAATCAAAAAAAAAACTAAAAAAATATTTGTCACCTCTAAGATATTACGAACAAAAAATGATTTTATCTCCAAAACAATTTTGTGCAACTAAGAAACGTTTTTAACATCTGATTAAGTTTTAAGAAAAAACGAATTGACAGTTTTTTTACAAAATTAAAAAACTAAAAAAATTAACAAAAGTTGGTAAAAATTGATTTTCGACTTAAATATCTTTTTAAAACTTGGAGATATTGGCTTTAAACTAATTTTATCTTATAAAAAAATATTGTTTTCAACATTCGGAAAAACTTTGA
The DNA here is from genome assembly GCA_920104205.1 of Eupeodes latifasciatus. NCBI lineage: Eukaryota > Metazoa > Arthropoda > Insecta > Diptera > Syrphidae > Eupeodes > Eupeodes latifasciatus. The sequence goes on along the minus strand of OV049924.1, from coordinate 46,182,011 downwards.
GAAAAATCGAATGGACAGTTTTTTTTACAAAAAATAAAAACCTAAAAAAAATTAATAACAGTTGGTAAAAATTGATTTTCGACCCAAATATCTTTTCAAAACTTTGAGATATGGGCTTTAAACTAATTATAGCTTTTAAAAAATATTGTTGTCAATATTAAGTAATATTTTAATTGACAGTTTTTTACAAAAAAATGAAAACATAAAATAAAATTAATAAAAGTTGGTAAAAATTGATTTTCGACTCAAATATCTCTTCAAAAATAAGAAAAATTGACTTCAAACTAATTTTATCTTATAAAAAATATTATTTTGAATATTCAGTAAAATTTTGAGAAAAATCGAATTGACAGTTGTTTAACAAAAAATGAAAACCTAAAAAAGCAATACTAAAAGTTCGTAAAAATTGATTTTTGACTCAAATATCTTTTCAAAAGTTTGAGACATAGGCTTCAAATTAATTTTATTTTATAGAAAATATTGTTGTCAACATTCAATAATATTTTCAAAAAAATCGAATTGACAATTTTTTTACAAAAAATAAAAACCTAAAAAAAATTACTAAACGTAGGTTAAAAATATTGGCTTCATCTCACAGAAAATATTGTTTTCGATATTCAGTAATTTTTTTATAAAAATCCAACAGTAGTCAGTTTTTTCATAAAAAATTAAAATCTACAAAAAATAGAACGCAAATGCTACTAAAATTGGTACAAGTTTGTTAACGACTAAAAAATATTGTTGTTTATTTTTAAATTTTTTAGAATAATTCAACTAACAACTTTTTTAACAAAACACGAAAACCTGCAAACCTTTTAAGCAAGACAAATCGACAGGCGGGATGGGAAGTTTTCATTGTGGGTCGCATCCCAGCTTATTTTCAAATTATAGCTATCACATTTATTTCTTCTTCAATGTTATAATCAGACCAATCACTGGAATGCTAAAACAATTTGAATATATAATACACTTTAGATCATAAGTTCTTATTCAAAACTTTCTGTAAGGAATTCAACCAACGTCCAACAAAAACACAAAAATTCTACCCCATTGCATTTTTTCCTCATCGAATATGAAAGACAAATTAAATCCAACAAAAATAAACAAAACCGTATAAGTGCATCTGAAACATAAACACAAAACATCTCCCAAGCGTCCTGAAAAAAATATCAAAGTGGTTTAAGCTTGTTATTGTCCACAGGTTCCATTTAAAAAAGATGTGTCTTCCGGGCACAGTGTCAATTCAAAATCTGCACATTGCAACTGAAAAATAGTACCACAACACAAAAACATAAAAAGGAATGATGCCATGCATGCATGACATCGCGCATAGATATAACATCTCTCTAATAAACGTTTCGTTAAGCAAAAGGATTTCGTCTACCATCGCATCCCATCATATCTAATACTCAAAAATACAAAGGAGACAACGCCCTTAATTAAAAAATGCCTCAAAGTATTTCACGTGGAAATCATATTTGGCGCCAAATTTCCGTCAAGTATCCTGCTGGTCATATAATCTCATCTCTCTCTCTCACTTTCCCTGTGCTATGATGGAAGTCCTTCAAAATGTGGTAAATTTAATGATTAAGCCGAGCGAGCTAAAAAGCTTTTTATGCCGCTAGCAGCATCAGGCATCTGTAACTGTACTCGTATACCTATTTGCTTATAGCCAGGGTATACGAGTGCATGACTGTCGCATGCAATGTTATCCTGAATGTCATCCCTGTGAACATAGAAAATGGACAAACACAGGATAAGGATAACCCAACGCCCGTTTGTCTGACTGTTTCTGTTGCATTCCTCAAGGGATAATCACTGGAGTGTGCATCTGGACGCAATTTAGCGCGTTCCTATGATGACTTCTAACAAGTTTATATTTTATTATACTCGTGTACTTTTCAGCTTTGGGGGTTTTTTGATTTTTATTTTTATTTTGTTTTTATTTTACATTTCAACTTCCCTCTTGTAATGCACATGCAAAAATGTTTGTGTGGGGGAGAATCCTTGGACTTGATCGCGTCATCATTTACATTTATTGTAGGTTGACATTGCGCCTGTCAGACGCTTGGGTTGTCGCTTGTTTGTTGGGATTGCAAGCGACGGATTTTATTGCTGCTTTTGAAAGGGTGCGTTGCTGATGCAGAAACAAAAGTGCATAAGGAGTTATTTGATGATTCTTTAGCTCCCAAGTTGTAGATTTATCATGCCCACTGACCAACAACCTAACTAACTCAAACTCTTTTGCATTGCCATGACCATCATCGTCGTCGTCTCAGTCACTCTTCTGCCAACTTTGTCCATAATAATCCCGGCATGTGGTCAAAATTTAAGTGTAATTATTGCCCCAGGATATTGTTTACTTTCAAGAGTGCAAAGCATCGTCGCATCACGAATTGTTTGTATTTTTGTGAAATGCGCATGCAACGGTTATTAAATTACACATAGCTCCCTGACTATGATGAATAGGAAATTAAAAATAAATAAAATAAAAATATAATTATTTTGTTCATTTTTATATGGCTTGTCCTGGAGCGGAAATTCTATCCATAAGATAGGTATATCATATGCTAGGATGCATTTTTTGAAATCTTTTGCAAAAGGGTTAGATTTATTCATTTGCAAGAAGACAGAAATAATAATTATTATTTAAAGAAAGAAAAATAAATGATGTATCCAACCAACAACAACAAACTAACCCCTGTGATGTAAAATTTATATAAAACATTTCAAAAGTGTTTAGAAACATAAAACCCCTATTTATGACTTTAGATGCATCCCCATAGATAGATACCTTTCAGTATAAGAAAAAGAGTACATTATATGAACAAAGAAGTTGTTTTGTTCGCGTTCAAAATACCGTTTTAACATATTTTAAAGCTTAACCCTTCTCTATTATTTTACACTGAGAGAAATTCACGAAGGAAAATATGCAGAAAATCCTTTGGCAATTAAAAGACAAGTGTTAAGATGATAAGTTTTTGGAGATTTAAATCCAATAAAAAAAAAGAGGCTGAGATGCGACCCACACTGATAACTTCTCATCCCGTCTGTCGATTTGTCTTGCTTAAAATTTTGTCTATATGTATCAATTTTCAGCAAATTTGCGTACTATTTTTTGTAGATTTTATTTTTTTTATGAAAAAACGGACTGTTGAATTTTTATAAAAAAAATTACTGAATATCGAAAACAATATTTTCTGTGAAATAAAATAAGTTTGAAGCCAATATTTGTAATTTTTGAAAAGATATTTGAGTCGAAAGTAAATTTTTACAAGTTTTAGTATTGCTTTTTTTTAGGTTTTTATTTTTTGTAAAAAAAACTGTCAATTCGATTTTTCTCAAAATTTTATCGAATGTTGAAAACAATATTTCTTATAAGTTAAAATTAGTTAGAAGCTATTATCTCAAATTTTTGAAAAGATATTTGAGTCGAAAATCAATTTTTACCAACTTTTGTTAAATTTTTGTATGTTTTTAATTTTTTGTACAAAAGCTGTCAATTCGATTTTTTTCAAAATTTTACTGAATATTGACAACAATATTTTTTGAAAGATAAAAGTAGTTTAAAACCAATATCTCAAAGTTTCGAAAAGATATTTGATTCGAAAATCAATTTTTACCAACTTTTATTAATTTAATAAAATTTAATAAAAATGTTGAGAAAAATCGAATTGACAGTTCTTTTTACAAAAAATAAAAACCTAAACAAAGTTTAGTTTTTCAGAATGTTGAAAACAACATTTCTTAGAACTTAAAATAAGTTGGGAGCCATAATCTCAAATTTTTGAAAAGATATTTGAGTCGAAATTCAATTTTTACCAACTTTGAGTAATGTTTTTTATAAAAGAAAACTATCAATTAGATTTTTCTCAAAATTTTATCAGATGTCAAAAACATTATTCTTCGTTGCACGAAATTGTTTTGGAGATGAAATCATATTTTAGTCGTAAAATTTTCGAGGTGACAATTTTTTTTTCAGTTTTTTTTTTTCGATTTATAAAAAATCGTTAACTGTTTTTTTTTCAAAAAAATATAAATGTTTTGTATCACGTTACAATATATATTATAAAATTTATTTCAAGTCTCTAGCGTCATTGGTTCATGAGATATTTAGGACGCTTCCCAGATTAATTAATGCCCGAACTTTCTGAAAAGTTAACATCGACTCGGTTTCCAGACTTAAGACAAAACATCAGGGAGATGCTGGGGGAAGATTCAACGTCGAACGGCTACAATCGCAAGAGATCGCCAAAACCTTCTCCGACGGAGTTACAAGTAACCTCTTTCGAAGTTCTCTACCACCAACACAATGTATAGAGGACCGGTAACAACATTTCCAAGATGCTATCAGAGAAGCCGCTTTTGACGTGTTGGGTTTCACACAGACAACAACAAGAAACCCCTGGTTTGATGAGGAATTTCGACAGGCAGCCAAACAACAGGCACGCAAAGCTGTGCTGCATAGAAGGACGAAAGCTACTCACGAGCTCTGTGACTAAAAAAGGAGAGGAACACAGACTTCTTAGAAGAAAAAATAAAGGGTATGAAAAGCTTTCGGTCGAAGATTTTGAGAGGTTCAAAAGCATAAATGAAGTTCGACAGTTTTATGAGCAGGTGAAACGAAATTCACAAGAACATAAACCTCGAACAAAAGGCTGCAAAGACGAAATTGGAAATATCATAATAATATTGCAGTCAATGTTGAGCATATGGAAATACCACTTTCGCAGACTGTATAAAGGCGACAACGAACCGAATTCCGCTGTCAAGCAGGATGATCCTTTCAATATAGACAACGAAAGCCAACAATCCCGCCTTCCCAACTTAGATGAAGTATAGATTGACATATCTAAGTCTTACAAAGCGGCTGGAGCAGATGGCTTGAGTGTCGAGCTCTTAAAAGCAGCTAGAGATAATTTGAGGATGCATCAAAATATCTGTTAAATATAGTCGGAAGAAAGCATACCCGATGAATGGAACCTCAGTATTGTTTGCCCGATACTCTAAAAAGGAGACCCTCTAAACTGTACCAACTATAGAGGAATCAGTCCACTAAACATCGCTTGCAAAATTTTCTCTGCCGTAATATGTGAACGTCTAAAGCCCACCGTCAACAACCTGATAGGTCCTAATCAGTGTGGTTTTAGTCCAGGATTGTGCACAGTCGATCAAATAATCACATTGTTTAAGATCATGGAAAAAACCCAATAACATCAAATTGACACCTACCATCTCTTCATCGATTTCAAGGCCGCATATGACAATATCTACAGGCATCTCTGCCAAATTCGTAGGTTTTTGCAGGATGACCATGCGCAATTCGCGCTGTTCCATAAATGTTGGAAACAACTTAACCGAACCTTTCGATGTCAAGAAAGGACCTACAACATCGACGTGTGAACTAGGGTCTCAACCAACAAACTTCTCCATCCAAATCGGTCTCTAGCTCAAAATTTTCAGTTGCGAATTCCACGTTTGGTGAGGTAATTTTGGGCTTGTATGCGGCACCTGATCCGCGGCGTTCCTCTACCAACCCAGCCATCTAAGCCACAAGTGTCATAAAGTCATAAATATCTCCCTTAACAGGAAATTTATAAATGTGTAAGGAATTAAAACTAAGCTAAAAATAAAACCATTTTTTCATTTACTTTCATTAATAAAGTTTTCTGAGTTAGAAAATTGCGCCATGGAGAATGTCCAAATTGGACTTAAATCATATTTTAAAATCGATGAACATTTGTGGATGCAATTTTGAATTGATGTTCACAAAACTATTTTTCTCAGTGCAAAAACCAAACACAAAAGCCACAGAAATGTTTAAAGCTTTACCCTCTTAAAACTTGAAGTTTCGAGATATAAATGGATATACGTAGAGGTAGATATACACATTACACAAACGCATTGGTTCATTCAAAAAAGGTTTTTCAAATAGAATTGATATTAAATTATTTTCCATTATCATCTGATGCACTCGCTTTTATACTTTCTTGCTATAAAAGGTATAGTATGGTAAAATATAATGCAAACAATGCGTTATACGTTCCGTAGAATGGTCTCGAATGCAGTGTAGCTATTTCTAATGAACCGTATCCATTTCCATATATTCATAGTAACATAGAACAACACTGCATCTGTATCCGTTGGATACAAAATATACATATTATAATGCAAAGTGCATTTCGGGGGGTAAGTTGTTCCGTGTATGATAGGTTTCATTTACATTAAACTTTTGTTTGAGTGCTAATCAAATGTGTTTTGAGAAATGTAAAGCTACCATAAAAGTTTCCATCAAAATGCATTTTCGAGAGTGTACACTGTACGTATGTAAAGTATTTATTATTAGGGATGGAGTTTTGTCTGATTTGGATTTTGATAATAACAACAAGAGGGTTGCACTGGATATGATCTTTGAACAAAGAGAAACACTTAATATTGAAAGTTATTTTGATGAACCAGTGGTGGACCGAAGTTGTATTGAAAGTGACAATAATATTCCAGACGTCAACAACTTTGTATGTTTGTTTAAAAACAATAGGTATGTGAAGCCAATATTTTAATTCCCTGGATACATGCACCAAGCTGCTCTATGCAGCTCGTCATTGTAGATGCTGTTATGTGCGGCCTTGAAATCAATGAAGAACTGATGGGTGACGATTTGATGTTCTTGGGTTTTTTTCCAGGATCTGCCGTAATGTGAATATGTACTTTATCGAATATGGACTCTCCTGGTCTAAAACCACACTGATAAGGACCTATCAGGTTATTGACGATGGGTCTTAGACGTTCACATATTACGGCAGAGCAGATTTTGTAAGCGATATTAATGGACTGATTCCCCTATAGTTGGTGCAGTTTAGAGGGTTCAGTATCGGACAAACAATACTGAGGTTCCATTCATCGGGCATGCTTTCTTCCGACCATATCTTACAGATAAGTTGATGCATGCTTCTCACCAAATTACATCCAGCTGCTTTGAAAAGTTCGGCACTTGCTTCAGCGGCTTTGTTAAGCTTAAGCTTAGATATGGCAATCGTTACTTCGTCTAAGTGGGGAAGACGGGATTGTTGGCTTTCGTCATCTAAATTGAATGGATCATCCTGCCTGACAGCGGAATTAGGTTCGTCGTCTCCGTTATACAGTCTGCAGAAGTGTTCTTTACATATCCTCAACATTGACTGCAATTTCATTATGATGTTTCCACTTTCGTCTTTGCAGCCTTTTGTTCGAGGTTTATGTACTTGTAAATTTCGTTTCACCTGCTCATTGAACTTTTAAACTTCATTTCTACTTTTGAACTTCTCAACATCTTCGACCGCACGCTTCTCACGTTCTCTCTTTTTCCTTCTGGAGTCGGTGTTCCTCTCTCCTCTTCTGCTCATAGAGCTCGTGAGAAGCTATCGTCCTTCTTTGCAGCGCAGCTTTGTGAGCCTGTTGTTTAGCTGCATTTGCCTGCTGACAGTCCTCATCAAACTGTAGCTACTTGAAACCCATAACATCAGAGGCGGCTTCTCTGATTGCAACTTGGCAATGTTGCCACTAGCTCTCAATAGATTGTGTTGACGTCAGAGAACTTCAAAAGAGTTTACTTGTGACTCGGTCGGAGAAGAACTTGGCGATCTCTTGCGATTGTAGACGTTCAACGTTGTATCTTCTCCCAACATCTTCCTGATTTGCCTTGGGTCTGAAATCCGAAGTGGTATATTAGCTGCAAGGAGTTAGTAGTCCGCATCGATGTTAGTTCCTCAGAAATTTGGACATCTATGATACTGGAAGAGTGTCTAGCATCGATCGCAATATGGTCAATCTGGTTGACGGTAGATTGATCTGGAGAACTCCAACTTTCTTTGTAGATGTTGAGGTGTGGAAAACGCGTACTGGCTGTCTTCCATTCCTAGCTTGGCATTTAAATCACCCTGGAAAATTTTAAAATCTAAGCTAGGACACTGCTCATATTCTTGGTGTTGTCATCCTTCTCTGCTGTGGGGGCGTGTGCGCATATCAAGCTAATATTTTAGAATTTAGCCTTGATGCGGATGGTGATAAGGCGCTCGTTGATGCACCTATAGCTCAAGACTTGTTGCCTAAGTCTGGTTCCAATGACAAAACCGCATCCAAATAAGCGTTGTTGGTTTTCTCGGTAGCAGTCAACATAATAAATATCGCAGTTTTTCATCCTGTTTTTTCCCAGCGTATCCCATCCCATTTCCTGGATGGCGGAGATATCTGCTTTATAGCAGTCTAGGGCCATCTCTATTTCTTTGGATGGACGTAGTATATTGTCTACTTGTGTCCTCTTGAATGCACATGTCTACCATTTGAACATCATATTAATTTTTATACAACAAAAGTGATTTAGTAACTGTAATTATCATTTTTATAGAGAATTACAAAAATTTGAATGCATTTTGAAGCGTCTTCCGTTCCATTTTAAGTAGTAACGTGGATCTTACTTGTCAAAGATGACAAGCTGCCGAAAAGCAAGCTATGCAATGAAACCTCTTATTGGAAAACTCATTACAAGAACCTTTATTATTTCGAAATAAGAAGTGAACTTATTGGGACACCCTTTATCTGAGGCAAAAGTAAGCAATAGCCAGTATTTTTTAATTTTACTATCATAAATGAATTTTCTAAGAAAGTACGATACTCAAAAAATACGAAATCAGATAAGGCAGACTTTATGGTAATTCAATATTTTTATTTTTATATTTATATTTTTTAAATTTACATTGTGTTGAAATATTCTTTGTTTCCTTTAAAATGTCACCATCGCATCGGTTTCAGAATTACATAAACACCTCATCCCCCCCCCACGAATCCTTTATTATTATTTGTAATGTTTTTGTTGATTGTGTCGTTGTCGGTTCTTGAAAATATTCCCTTTTACACTCTCGACAAACATTTTTGTATGATGCTTCAATTAAGGATTTCAATATTATAAAAGAAAGCTAATAGACATATGTATGTATGTATGTATATACGTATCTACAGAGCTTTTTACACCTGAGCTCATTTAATCGTCTACCAAGGTTATTTAATTGCTTGGCAATTACGATTTTTGCCCCGAGGTCTCGTCTGCAGATGAAAATTCACTTTCCACTTCAGGTATTCTTTTCTATATTTATCTCAGAATGACTTGCGTATACTTTCTACTACATATGTATATGAACAAAATAATAAAAATAGAAAACAAAAAATAACACCAAACTCTACGACACTACATAAGGATGTTGTTGTCTCGTGTTTGTGTTCTGTTTTCAATTTTCTAGCAGTCCTGGTCCTGATCCTGATCCTGTTGGGTATGCGATAAATTAATTCTCAATGATGGCCATCACGAATGACACAAAGGAATTGCAGAAGAGAAAGACTTTAGGTTTAGGTACTTTAGAGACGAACCAAAAACATATTTCCGCCAACAACAACAAAAAAAAAAAACAAATGACTTTTTCTCGAAATTAAAATTTTTGTATCCTTTTTAAACCTCCCACCATCGCTCCGTCATCATCGGAATAATGGATATCCTGAAAATTGAGGAGCAATCTAATTTTGTTGCAGAGCATTGTAAGCAAATTGAAAATCGATTCTTGATTTTTTCAACGCACAAATGTGTACATCCCTTTAATTTGTTCGATGTGTTACTGTTTGTTGCATGAGGGGCATAAAATTCAACCCCCTTGCGCGAACGTCACCGTCGCGTCGTCGTCGTTCTCGAATGGGTTTATATGCAAATTTAAAACTTCCTATTCCGCACTACACCCTAGGCAGAGATTTCAAACACAAATTGAAAATCTATCCACTTAAATTAATATAATACCAACAGGACGTGATGATATTCAATGCCATATTAGTTCAAATTGTTGGTTTCTAATATCTCTCGTCCTGTGATGATGCTAAATAAATATACAAAAAAAACTGTTCGATTGGCAATAAAAGGATAATTGTTCGAATTCAAATTTTTCTGATAAGTTGGTACAACTCCTCGAGGTGAAAGAATTCTATGCAAATTTTTGCAACAATTTTCTTTTGTTACAACAAAATATTTTTGAAGATATTTGAAGGATTACGTGAACAGATTTATTGCCCAAGGATATCAAAACAAGAGTTTCTTAAGTTCGAAGAAGAAGAAGAAGAATAAAAACCACTTAAGGACAATTGCAACAAATTACTCTCTACCCTTAGAAGTATCCTCCTGATGCCTGCAAAAACCAACCAATACCTTTTGTTTTCACTTGGAAGCCGACAATTTGGTGATTTTTGTTTGCGTGTCCTTCCATTCAATTACTTTGTTTATTCCGACAGAATGGACATACCGAGAACAATAACAACAACAAAAAACAAATCCGTGCAGACACACAATTCCACTCACTGACGGATGTAAGTTCCATGGTCCTTAGTATTGAATTTCCTTTTTATTTCTCGATTGAATTCATATTATTTTCACTTATATTTTTATATATATTTGAAATAAAATCATTGTTCTCTGGATGTTGTACCTTTCTTGTGTTTTTTGGGATGTCACGTGCTTGTGACACGTGTCCTTTTAATGACCATTGAGTATAAACAAATATACCATTGGTGGATTGAGTATAGCAAAGAATTGATTTCCATTGATAACGTATAAAAGAGGCGACGTTTTTCAGTTTGTCTAAATGAATTGAAAATCGTGCAAAGGACAAAAAAGGATAAATAAATTTTCTGTTTGGCAGACTAACCAAAGGCTATTTGTCTTTATATAGAAATAATATAATGATGGTTGATGGGACTTTAATTGTACTGATTAACACTGATATTGGATATTTTTGTGGCAGTTTATTTGTTCGAGGAAGCAGAAAATTATATTTCTCACACATTTTTGTCATTTCAAGATTATTATCAGAAGCTACATTTAATTTTTGAGATGAGACGTTTAAGTGTACGATAAGATTTAGACGATGGAAGTTACAATTAATATCACACAAAAGAAACATCTATTCATTAGAGGAGAGTAATAATGAGGGCTCGAGGTAGGAAGCAGCAACGAAGGATTTTGGAACAGCTTTAATGAAAAATTATATATTCTGATTCGGACATGAATTTTTTAAGGATTTTATTTTATAAGAAAGTTTAAATTCCATTGTAAACTCCAATTTTTATATAAGATTATCTAGAAACAAGATCATAAAAAAGTTGCTTAAGAATGAAATTCGTACTAGTCAAACCCAAAATGATTTCAAAGAAAGATTCGTTGCAGGTTTTTGTGAAATTTAATTAACGAAAATTATATCATTAACAACAAATAATTATATTAACTTTAGACAAATTTTACATTGCGAAGAAAGTAGTTTTTGACACGTTTAAACATTTTTAGGAAATAAAAATGGTTTAAATCATGAAAATCATGAAAAATAAATTAAACCAGCAAGAGTGTTCAATTATGCGTTTCGCCCCGGTGTGATGGTTGGGCTCATCAGAAGATGAATTTTAGATGATTTTTAGGAAAACTTAATTGACAGTTTTTTTTTTTCAGAAATATGATGTATGTATGTATGTACTGTACATATATATTTATCTAACCAAAATTATTTTTGCATGGCTTAAAAAAATTTACGGAAGCTGCAATTTATATTATTACATAAGAGACATTTATATAAGATCTATGGTTGGCAACCTTGGTTTGCAGTGTAAAGTTTAGTTTAAGCGATCGCTCTTAGTAATTTTTCTTTTTTTTTGCAATATAAGTTAAAAAAAAATATATTATCAATTACCTCAGTAAAAACATTTACACACTGAAACTAATTGAATCAAAATTGGTGAGTTCTTTAGTTTCCTTGTCACTTTTCTGCACTTCGAAAAAAAGGCATCGAATTTTAGTCATTATCAGTGCACCGTTAACCGAATTTGCAAAATTAAAAGACATGCAACGAACACCACCCAGCTCAGGTTCTTTAAGTGGGAATAATCAACCACTTAAAAGACCGCACAAAGAAGTTGCTCCAGCGTCGCCTCAAGAAACGACAAGTACAGCAGTTGGAGCCATGGAGGTCACAGCTTTGAGACATATGATGCATGATATCGTCTCTATGCTACTTGATGACAAATTGAAAGAAATGCCTACGAGAGCTGATATGGATGTTATTCATGCTGAAGTTCAAAGCTTGCAGACTAGTAACACCCAGTTGCAGTCCCAGGTGAAGCAATTTGAAGCTCGATGCATTGCTTTGGAACAAAAAATGGAGCAAATGGAAATGAAGGCCAACGAAAAAAATGTCATCGTCCATTTTCCGAAAAACGGCGAAGAAGATGTGGGAGAGAAGGCCCAAAAGTGTTGCCTGGATCTGTTGCAAACAAATGAAGCCAACGTTATTGCAACAACACGAGTTTTGCGACCGACGAATAATAACAAGACGGCCAATGTTATTGTGAAACTCAATAAAATAGAGGACGTAACACGATTGCTGGGTTCAACGATCAAACTAAAAAACACCGGAATATCCATACATAGGGATTTACCACCTGCGGCTAGAGCCCGGAGAAGACGATTGATACAACTCAAAACCGACATTTTTAGAAAAAACAAAAATCTAAAAACCAAAATTCGCGGACAAACACTGTTGGTGGAAGGTAAACAATTTTATTTTGACATCGACAACAAATTAAAATGTGAGGGCGGCGTGTGTGGAATGTCATTATTAGACCAGCTGACAAATGACGTTTCAACAGAAGACGTTCCAGGTTGCAGTAATAATAATGTTATAACCAACCATCTACAAGTGTCACAACCTTATTTTTAATTGTAACGCCGTCTGCCCTTTAGTAAATAATATCAATTTTAATAGTACCTATGTAAACAAAAGTAATGTAAGCAAAACTGATCTAAATATTTTTAGAATTTTATCATATAATATAGCAGGACTGTCTAATAAGTGTATTTTTAATGATTTTTATGGCTATGTTACTAATTTTGAAATAATTTTTCTGTATGAAACTTATTTAATGGATTGTAATATCGGCAACTATGTTAACAAATTTAATAATTTCGAACTTAAGATAATATCAGCTACGAGAACAAACTTAAGGGGAAGAGCAAGTGGTGGGTGTATTTTTGGGTACAAAAAAGACCTTAAAGGCATAAATTGTGAATTTAAACAGAATGGAGCTCTGACTTACTTGGATATGAGGATTTGTGGAAAAATCTACCGTATAATCCCAGCTTATGTCAACTGTAACCATTGGAACACTGACTTCGAAAATATCAAGGATTTCTTAACGTGTGGTGATGTTGAAAATATATTGCTGGTGGGAGACCTAAACGCAAGAATAGGGATTGAAGAAGGGGTTGAGAATGCCAGACTCGGAATAGCACGAAATTCAAAAGACACAATTAAGAATGCAAGAGGAAGTCAATTGCTTGAACTTTGCAACACCTTCGGCCTACGTGTAATGAACGGTGTAAGTGATGGTGATAAATTGGGTGAATTTACATTCGTGGGAAAACAAGGAAGTTCGGTCATTGACTACAGTTTGGAAGGTGGTGACTGGAGAACAGTTGTTAAAAATCTGGAAATAGAAAAGAAACCGTTTTCAGACCACATGCCTCTTTGTATTTCCTTTACTAACGGGGAAGAAAAAAATGAAATCAATATACAAATGCAACTGATTCCCAAACTTCGCTGGTCAAACGAATCTGCATCTAACTATAGAACACGTTTAGATGCACTTCTGATGATGGATCAACATGACGCAAGCCTAAACAAAATTGAAAAAAGCATTAAAGGAGCATACCATATGCCGAATAACAGTCATAGAAAAACTGAATATAGAGAACCCTGGTTTGACAAGGAATGCATGCAGGCGAGAAGCCTTTCTTACGCTTGGCTGAGTGCATATCGGAAGTCCAATACAAACTTCACAAAAGGAAAGTACATGGAGTATAATCAAAATTATAAACTTCTCTGCCGAAAAAAGAAAAAAGACTATTCGGAAGCCCAAGCACATCAGCTTGCAAAGTGTAACAAGTCGTCTGAGTTTTGGAACCTGGTCCGAAAACTTAATGGAACAAAATTTACTATTAGCCCGTATCTTAATTCAAATAGACTGCAAACATATTTCGAGCAATTATTAAACCCAGATGCGCCAAATAAGTTTCTGAATCAGTATGCCACACCTGGCTTCAAAAATAATATTTTAGATGCACCAATTTCAAAGGAAGAAGTGTTTATATCGATAAACAACCAAAAGGATCGAAAAGCTGCGGGCTCTGATGGTATACCAGCAGAATTCTACAGATATGGTACAGATACTCTTGTTGTATCTCTAACAGCAGTATTCAACCAGATCTTTGAGGAAGGAATCATCCCAAATCAGTTCAGCCATGCCTTGATTTTCCCAATCCACAAGAAGGGAAGCACTGAAGTTCCTGAAAACTACAGAGGAATCTCGTTTTTGAACTCGTCATATAAAATATTTACATCGATTCTGCTCAGTCGTTTAAATGAATGGATACATTCTAATAATCTGCTTAGTGAGTTCCAAGCTGGCTTCAGATCGGGATACTCCACCGTCGATCACATTTTTGTACTCCGATCGATTGCTGACTCGTTTCTATCGAGAAATAAGAAACTATTTGCATTTTTCGTTGATTTCAAAGCTGCTTTCGACACCGTGGATCGCAATGCCCTGTTTTACAAGCTTTTCCAGAAAGGAATGTCGCTTAAGTTCGGTAAAGTATTGCAAAATTTATACAAGACTACAAAAGCATCAGTGTGGAATGGCCAATGCTTATCAGAATGGTTCGAAACGAAATCAGGAGTTAGACAGGGCTGTGCACTCAGTCCAAGCTTGTTTGCACTCTTCATTGATGATATAGTCGAAGCATTACCAGCAGGAATCAAGTACGCAGGCGTTAACATTAAAGCTCTTCTTTTCGCTGACGACATTGTTCTGCTCGCTTATACTCCGCAGTCCCTTCAGCTAATGATAAATAAGCTTGCTGAATATTGTAAAAGGTGGAGCCTAGTGGTAAATTTAAATAAATCTAAAGTGATGGTTTTTAAGAATGGCGGTGGTAGATCGGGTGCAAGTGAGCAATGGCACTATAATGGTGAAAGAGTAGAGTTGGTGAAGGAATACAAATATCTAGGAGTGTGCTTTACTAAGAACTTGAGCATGGAAAAACATCTCACTGACAAACTTGTTAAGGCGAAAACAGCTATAAACGTAGCATGGAAGCAATGCTTTAATAATAAGGAAATTACGCACACCAGTAAATTCAGGGTCTTCGAAGCTGTATCGGAATCAGTTATGTTTTATGCGGCGCAAGCTTGGGGAGGTCGGAAATATGAACAAGTGGAAAAACTGCTCCGATTTTACATAAAACGGATTTTCCACCTTCCTTCGAGTACGCCAAACTACATGATCATGCTGGAGACGGGTTTATCGCCTTTATTTATAAAAACACTCAAGCTGCAGGTCGATTACATCCTCAAAGCTCTGGATATGCCAAGTTATCGTCTCCCAAAGAAAGTAGTTCTTCAAACAATCCAATCCCGAAGTGGATGGTTTAAAGACTGGATAGAACTAGCCGAACAGGTAGATGTTGACCTAAACTACAGTAACCTTGCCTCTTGGAAGCCAACTTTATATCGCCTAATAGCTCGTCTGGATGAAGCCTCAAGAACACAATACACGGAGCAAGCCAAAAGCTCACTGCACCGCATGATTTACAGTAGACTAGACTACGATCTCAGGGAAAGAAACTACTTCCACGACAAATTTACCATCGAACAAATTTCGTGCATGTTCCGGCTAAGAGGAGAACTCCTTAATCTAAACTACATTCCTCACCGTGAGGACTTACCGATCTTATGCAACCTGTGTAACTTGAAGGAGCGCGAGGATGTTTTTCATTTTGTTGGACGATGTGCGATACTGAGAGAAATAAGAAGACTTATCCTAGGCAGTGACTTTCTTTCAAATACTGATATCACAAGCCTTCTACAGGAAATGGATGTCACAAAGTTATATGCATATTGCAAAACAGCACTTAATTATAGACATCAAATTTTAAATGAAGCGTTTTAATCTTAAACTGCACTTTCTTTTTTTTTATTTTATATAAAGCTATACTTTTAGTTGTCAATCAGGCAGACGGCAATGCCATGCATCATATTGATTGTATTAACCAAATTATTGTTAAAAATGTATGTTTAAATAAAATCAAATCTAATCTAAAATCTAATCTAAAATCTATAAGATCTATGTTATTACTTTAAAAATAGTAATAATTACATTTAAACTGTTTTGGTAGTTTTTTTCTCCCAGAAAATGATTTAACAATTTATAAGAGCTTCTTGTTTTACTTTGTTAGCTTTGTTCGTTGAAAACATTGTTTGCAGAGTTTTCCATGTTCCCTAAAAGTGTTTGGATGTTTATTTTTAAAGATTCTTAATTTCCTAGTTGAAGTGGTACATCATGTTCAAGGCTCAGTCTTCTATACATTCCGAAAAAATTGTGCAATTCTGTTTTTAAGGTGTAAAGTGGTTGTATTTGGGAGGCGACTGGTAGTATGTTTAAAAGTCTTTTGTGTAACATGTACGTTGTGTTTTCTGGTAATCTGAATATTTAAAAAAATCCCAAGAGTTTTACTATTTTTTCAAATTCTAGAATAACCCAGACTTGTGCCGCATAGCACATAATTAATCTAACGACTGCATCAAAAGTTCTGTATTTTATGCTTGAAGCTATTTTTCATACGCAGAAGACAGTTTTACAATTTAGTTGAGTGGAATCAAGAGACATCCCTGTTTTACACCAGTTGTTCTTGCCAATTTGAAAGAATATTTCCATCCCAAACAACCAACTTATTTTTTTTTTTAATCTACTTTTTTAAAATTGGCAGTATTACACTCTCTTAAAACTTTCAGGTACTTCTGCCGTGTACTATATAAAATTGAATTTCGACGTTACGTTTTTTTCTAAAAAATCTGTTGCAGCGTTTTTGAAAAACTCAAACACGATACGATCTTACCCAGAGGCTTCATTCATTCCACATATATGACACTTGTAACCTCTTCACACAATATAGATCGGCCCAAGAAGACGTCCTAGAACATCTTAGACTTCTGGCAACATGATTCAAACTTAATCATACACATGAATACGCTGCCAATATTTTTTTAACAACTACTACTAAACTCTAATTTCCGTCATATTCTACACGCTCTTGAGCTCACTCCATAAAACAACACGAAACTTAGGCAACAACAAGATAACCCTAAATATGACGTCTCATAAAATGTATCTGTGGATAGAACAAATTTGTTTCCTTTCTTCTTTTTTCTTGTACTATTCACTGCGCTTGATAATTCAATACACGCTTTCTTATGGAAGAAAATAAGACGATTGATAAAGGGTACTGGACAACTTTTAACGGTATTCTATTTAAAATATCAAAAACCAACAAAAATTATGTCAAACCCCAGAAAACCCACAATTCCCTTAAAAAAACAATAGGTACTCAAATTAAAAAAAAATTGGAGGCTGAAGGATCAGAAAATTCTAAGTTGTAAAAATTCAAAGTCTCTTAAGCCCGAAATCTCGTTATTTAATAATAATGTTTTTGAAAAGCTGATGGTTGAAAAAATGCACTTCAAAACTTCCAAAATACTCTTCTTTATATTGTATAGATATCTTTAATTCTTTACCTAATACACTGTTTTCAAAAGTCTTTATCTTTTTAAATAATTTATCACTTTATGTAATCTATCAATTGAAAGTGTATCTTTGAAAAGTACTAAAATTTCGTCTAAAGCTTTTAGTTACACTGGCCCAAATTAACATGTTATACGTTTATTAATTTCAAACTCCGAAACTCTTCATTAAATATTTCATGGCAGTCATTATTTTATTGCTAATCTATACCTCATATTTTAGGAATGCTCATTAGTTTACCCTTGAGCCTGATTTAAGACGCACAGATATACCTTCTGTAGCCATACAACACGAATGTGGATTGCTATATAAGGCTCAATATTTTCCATTCATTGCAAACTGGAGTGGTAGGAGATCAAAACATATGTGCATTGGTATCTACTTTCAAATCATATCCTACCTTCCAGTTAAAAATACTGCAAGATACAATTCTGTGCTTCGAAATTCCGCTTTGTAGAAATTCTGTTAAAAAGTTGAAAACGAAAAATTATTCTGATAATGTAAAAATTGAACTGGGCAAACATTGTTTTTGTAAGTTGAAAACTGCGCACTTTTCCTTTTATTAAGCAGAATATTTCTGAAAATGTCAGCCTATTTTTAAGTACAGAATTTGACTAACGGTATTTTTAAAATGCAGTTTTTTTTTTTTTAATCATTGAACTTTGCAATACTGTACATTAGTAGAGTAGTTTATCTTATTTACCATTGGTAACATTATAAAATGGCTTAAAAATTATTTAAATATTAAGGAAGTGTTAAAAATTTGGCAATTTCTTAATCTTAACTATGGTAATTGAAGTTTTCCAAAACAAACTGGAATTTTTTTAAAATAAGAATTAACTTTCGATTACTTCAAATTTTAATGTTGCGAAATTCTATGCTTTCATATTATGTATTATAAGTAATTCTGCAGAAATTTAAAGAAAAAAAAACATTATTTTGATTTAAAAATACACAGTTTAACCTTTTGGCTCTTCCATGCAAACTATACAACGTTCAAATCTTCCTTGCAAAAGTTCCTCTCCCAATACCTTTTGTCTGTCTATTAGTGAAATTGCATCGCCGCACGCTTCAAGTTGTAAATGCAGTATTATATTTCGCCTCGTATAATCCTATACTACCCTCTACCTCTAGCAATGAATTAAAATTTTTAAAAAGTTCGCAATCCTAATTAACTTTAAATAGAATATCGAATTACCCGCCAAAAAAAAACCTTAGCATCATCCGCCAGCTAAAGGCGATTCAGTTAAAAGTCTTGTTTACTTATTTCTTTTATTTTTCTCTTTTAAGAGAAATTTGAATTTAAAATAATTTGCCTTTATATCGTGTTTCATTTAAAATAATTTTAATTTTTCCAACAAAGCTTCACAATATACCCCCAACATTTTTCCGCGAACCCATTTTGAACAAAAATAAAAATAAAACCCTTAAGGGATTAGTATCATCTAAAATGTCTAAAAATCATATTGCAAACATAATAAAAAACGATAAACATAACTCCTTATCAACCAAACAACCTTTTCGTTTACTTCTTCTACCTACTCAAATATTTAGCAAGGGTGTTGTTGTAGTCTTGTTGACGACTAATATTCCAAAACATTAAAAAAAGACATTTTCGTTGAAAAGAAAAAATGCAAACACCTTAACGCCTATAATTCCCTTGGTCTTATTCAATTTTATTCGTCACTCATTCTGTTATTTATCTTCTTTTCAGCAAAGTATCCATTTTCCAACTTAGTTAACCTTTTATATCAGCTTAACAAGGACATTGCATTATAGTATATAGTAAAGTATAAGCGCGTTCGTTCCAACGACCGCAATAAAATTGTTGTGGGCACCTGCGACCTCAATTAGGGGACGGCCGACGCGACGACGACTTTCTGCCTCTTCTGCCGGGTAAAACTTAAATTGACTTTTCCGACAAGAATATAGACAAATAAGAAAACAAAAATTATTATCACTACTCCAATATCGTTCTAGAATACAGTTAAATTTAATGCGATTCATTAATTAAAATGTTTCCAGTCTACGGCAACATACAAATTGTAAGGATTCCTGAGGAGAGCTTAGATGAGGACCGAAGTCTTCTTTTTAGCGGATGCGTTAACTGACGCGGAAGCCAAAAGGGTTAAGTTTTAAAGAATTTTCTTGTTACCCTTTTGGTTTTGATGGTTGTTTCTGTTTCTTTTTTCTTTTTGCCATTAACGATAAACCTGATCTGCTTAAAATTCTAGATGGCTACGATGGTAAACACATAAAATCTCAAGACCTTTTTTAAGAATACAAATTCAATTTGGTTATAATTGAGGATGTCCAAAGCAGGAGTCAAGTCTTTTCTTTTCCTTTTGATTTTTTCATAAGATTTTTTAGATAAATTGTTCCTTTTTTTTTAAATCGTATGCAGTTTTAAAGAAGGGTTGACAAATTTGCACCCGCTTTATAATCCATTGGAAAAAAATATGGGATTTAATTTTTAAGACAGTTTTTTTAATTGATGACTTATTCTCTGCATTTTTTTTAGACTTATATTATATATGTATATATCCTCCAGGGAATATAATTGTAATTTTCTCCCCATCGTTTAATCATAGAGGATTAAAATTTCAACCAGGTTGAATTATGGGGGCAAATGTTTCGTTATTAATTACCGAACCAACCACCAACCACACAAAACACAGTAACAGACCGAAAAAACACACCTCGGTATAAGTATGATGCAAATTTCTGAAAATAGGGTTGTTCTCAAAACCTTTTGTCGACTTTATCTTTATTTCTATACAATATTATATTATATAAGCTTAGTTTTTGTAGATAGTATTCAATCAAAAATTGTGCGAATTCATTTCGAAAGGATTAATTTGTAATTTTCTAAAAAGCATTACCATTATAAAGTTTTAGTTAATCAAAATTGTTCATTTATTTGTTTTAATGTGAATTTTGTATAAGAAGCTTGATGATGCAGTGTTATTTATTGGTATCAGGGGATTATAAGGCAGAAATTAATATCTAGCTAAGTGTTACCATCAATTTTATTAATCTTTAGTTCTAGGAATAGGCAAAAGATGGTTTTAGAATGTTTTAGATAAATATCTATGTTCTTTGGTGAAAACTAATTAATTTAGATTATTTCATTTTATGTATGTTCGAATGATAGACTGGAGGTTGAGTTCTGACCCCAGTGGATAGTTGTTGGTGGTAGCAAACGAGAGATGTTTCCACTAAGGAACCTCTCCTTTCATCCAGACGGCAGCGGAGGAATTTCCAAGATGGAATCAACGGTGACATCTACAGTTCCAGTTATGTTACACTACTTAGTGAATACTACTACTACGACATATTCGGAGTCCAGGCCTGTAAGGAGCGGTTATGCGGTTATTCAGATTGAAGGTCATGCGTCAGGGTGACTTTCTGCCCACGATAAAAAAAAACAGTTGCGAAACACCAACACGCCTCGAATACGGAAGGATTTACTGTTGGCAACCCACGCAAACGATTCAAGCACAACGAACTTCGGATATGCACATGGAATGTTAGGTCCCTTAATAGACAACGTGCAGCTGAAGAATAAGCGGAGGCCGTAAACAGCGAAAAAGAAGATATCACCGCCATCCAGGAAATGCGATGGTATAGGCCGGGCAAAAAGTAGATGAAAAACTGCTATATTTACTATAATGACTGCTACCAAGAAAATCAACAACACTTATTTGGATGCGGCTTTGTTATTGAAGTCAGACTTACGCAACAAGTCTTCAGAATCAACGAACGATAACGGATTCAGGCTCATCGATTTTGCTGCTTGGCGAAACGGCATGGTAGCCATTACGGTTTTCCAACACCTCAAAATCCACAAAGGAAATTGGAGTTCTCCAGACTGACCATTTTGCGGTCGACGCTAGACACACTTAAAGCATCACTACCTCGTTGTAGCCAAGGTAGCACTTCGTGTCTCCAGACCCAAGCAAAACTGGGAGATGCTTGTAGGAGAAACAACGTCGAGTGGTTACCATCGCAAGAGATAGCCAAATCCTTATTCGACCGAAACACATGTAACCTATTTCGATGTTCTCTGCCGCCAACGTGCTGGGTTTCAAGCAACCACCCCTGATTTGATGAGGAAATTCGGCAAGCAAATGTAGCCAAACAACAGGCACGCAAAGCGATAATGCATAGAAGGGCGAGAGCTGCCCACGAGAAGAGAAGAAAGGAATACCGACTTCTCAGAAGGAAAAAGAGAGAGCATGAGTGATCTACGATGTTGAGAGGTTTAAAAGCAGAAATTAAGTTTGCAAGTTTTATGAGCAGGTGAAACAAAATTCGCAAGTACATAACTCTAGAACAAAGGCTGCAAAGACGCAAGTGGAAACATCATCAGAGGAACCGCAGTCAATGCTGAGGATATGGAAGGACCGCTTCTGCACTGTTTAATGGCGACAACGAACCGAATTCCACTGTAAAGCAGAATGATCCATTCAATATAGACGACGAAAGCCAACAATCCCATCTTCCCGACTTAGACGAAATCAAGCTGAAGTTTAACAAAGCTGCTGGAGCACATTACAGCAGATCGTGGAAAAAACCCAAAAACATTAAATCGACATCTTTTCAAAGATTTTATATGACAGTATACACCACCGTAGGGAACTGTATAGAGCCATGTCTAGTTTTAATATCCCTGCCAAACTCGTCCTTTTGTGCAGGATGACCATGGAGAATACGCGCAGCTCCAGTAAGGTTGGAAAGAACTTAACCCAACGTGTCGATGTCAAAGAAGACTTTAGACAAAGTGATGCGCTGTAATACGATTTCTCTAACATTATCCTAGAAAGAATAGTGCAAAGCTCCCACGTCAACACTAGAAGCACTGTCTTTCGAAAGTTTGTCTAATTGACATGATCGGAAGAACTCAACGTGATGTAAATGGGGCTTTTGCGAGTATTAAGGCAGAAGCTGCAAAAATGGGTTTAGCGGTTAATAAGTGCAAAACAAAGTACATGCTGTCATCAAGAAAGGACCCACAACACTGATGTCTCCGTCAAAACGTCACCATCGACAGACGTAACTTTGAGTTAATTAAGGACTTTGTCTACCTAGCGACCTATGAACACAGAAGACAACACCAGCGCTGAGACCAAAGAAAAAATTACTCTTGCTATCCGCTATTTCTTTGGGCTTAGAAAGTAATTAAGTAGTAAGGCTCTCTTTCGAGCGACCATAGTGTCGCTATAAAAGGCCCTAAACATCCCCGTCCTGCTATACGGAGCAGAAGCATGGACTATGATAAAAGCGGATGAAAGCACCTTGAGTCGTTTCGAGAGAAAAATTCTTCGCGTGATACGTTCCTGTATGCATAGGAGGTGAGTGCAGGACAAGATGAAGCGACGAGCTGTATGGGTGTACAACGAAGTAGACTTAGCCAGGACACAAGTCAAACGACTGAGATTGGTGAGGTTTGATTGGTTCACACAGGACTGTAGCGCCACCTTAAGTAAGTAGCAAATATCTCTTAATAATTTGCTAAAGTTAAAATCACGGAATGTCAACTTTAACATTTAGCAATTCACTAAGTCCATATGACATTAGTACAATTATTCTTATAAGAGCAGTGGATGGACTACAATTGGGAATTTCAATTAATAGGTTCGTTTAAGCTTGTTTGCTTTGTTCATTTTCACGAACTGTCACTATTTAGACATGTTCAGATGCCAGTTTTTTTTTATTGACGGTTGTCATAGTTGGAATAGTTTAACGAAAAGAGATGTTTAAAATTTGGGGTCGGTTAGTAAATTGTTAAATATTTACGGAATCGATACTCAGTAAAAAGTTAAGTCCATAACAATGGGTTCTTTAAAATTTTGCGCCAATATCTTGCCAACAGAAACTTACTTACAAAGTGCAAATCTTAGGGTCCAACAAATTTCTTTGAAAGTATGAAGAAAAGAAACGGAGTTTTTACTTGTGTTTTCTATAGGCCAGTTTATCTTTTTTGGTTGTTTCGTCCGTAAAATATCATATCCTGAAACATTTTGTAAAGTTACAATCATAAACGGTATATTTTAACTTGTGTACTCATATCTATAAAAAAAAGAGGCTGGGATGCGACCCACACTGATAACTTCCCATCCCGTCTTTCGATTTGTCTTGCTTAAAAGTTTGTCTATATGTATCAATTTTTACCAAAATTTCGTACTGTTTTTTGCTGGATTTTTATAAAAAAAATTACTGTATATGGAGAACAATATTTTCTGTGAAATAAAATAAGTTCGAAGCCAATATTTGTAATTTTTGAAAAGCTTTTTGAGTCGAAAGTAAATTTTTACAAAGTATTGTTTTTTTTAGGTTTTTTAGTTTTATAAAGTTTTGAAAAGATATTTGAGTCGAAAATCAATTTTTACCAACTTTTGTTAAATTTTTTTAGGTTTTTAATATTTTGTACAAAAACTGTCACTTCGATTTTTTTCAAAATTTTACTGAGTGTTGACAACAATATTTTTTGAAAGATAAAAGTAGTTTAAAGTAATATCTCAAAGTTTTGAAAAGATATTTAAGTCGAAAATCTATTGTTACCATCTTTTATATTTTTTTTTAGGTTTTTATTTTTTGTTAAGAAAAACTGTCAATTCGTGTTTTCTTAAAATTTGTCCTAAAGTTCAAAATAATATTTTTTATAAGATAAAATAAGTTTGAGGCCTTAATCTCAAGTTTTTGAAAAGATATTTGAGTTGAAATTCAATTTTTACCAACATTGAGCAATGTTTTTTTAGGTTTTTATTTTTTATAAAAAAAAAACTGTCAATTCGATTTTTCTCAAAATTTTATCAAATGACAAAAACATTATTCTTCGTTGCACAAAATTGTTTTGGAGATGAAATCATATTTTAGTCGTAAAATTTTCGAGGTGACAAATTTTTGTTTAGTTTTTTTGATTTAAAATATAAAAAAACCGTTAATTGGATTTTTTTCCAAAAATGTACTTGTTTTGTATCA
This sequence comes from Eupeodes latifasciatus, assembly GCA_920104205.1. Lineage (NCBI taxonomy): Eukaryota > Metazoa > Arthropoda > Insecta > Diptera > Syrphidae > Eupeodes > Eupeodes latifasciatus. Next base: position 46,157,336 of record OV049924.1, on the reverse strand, counting down.
CGTTACAATATATAATTTAAAATTTAAGTCTCTAGCGTCATTGGTTCATAAGATATTTAGGGTTAACCAAAATGATCACCTTTTTTTTAAACTGCTATGGTAAAAAAAACACCCACGCAATTTTCTTGGGAGCCCTTTCTGCATCTTTCTGCCTTATTATCTGTATAACAAAATTTATTTGAATTCGATATCTCTTCTGGTTCTTGAGCTATGGACGACGAAAAAAACGTCGCGAACGTACGGACGTACGGAACGGACATACGGACGTACGGACATACGGACGTACGGACATACGGACGTACGGACATACGGACGTACGGACGTACGTACACACGCACGCACAGACATCTTTCTAAAAATCTTTTATTTCAACTCTAGGGACCTTGAAACGTCGAGAAATGTCAAAATTTTCAATTTGACAAATCGGACCCATTACAATAACTTCCTATGGGAAGTTAATATTAAAATCAATTTTAATTGATCAAAATGCATTTTATTTTCACAAATAATAAATGAAGGACAAATCGATTACAGTCGATTTTGCAAAAATTTAAATGTCAAACGAAAACGTGTAAGTACTAAGTGTGAACGATTTTCAGGTTTTCGAAAACTTTTCGCCGAAAACTCGGTTTTGTGTTTGGTGTGAAAAGCCTATATTTGCATTAGTAAAAGTGTGATTTTATTTAGCAGAAAAAAAGATTTATGTATATTTTTATTTAAAAATAACAAAAAAAATAATTGAAAGAGGTATTTGAATAAATTTTGTTGTTTAAAGTTCTTGTTTGATAATCTGTATTCTATAGTTTAACGCCCTGTTCACCATTTAGAATTAAGTTGATATCATCATTGTTGAAGACGTTTTCTAACCAGAGAGTGCGTCGAATTATTTGATGGATAGGTTTCGGTTTCTTGGAGATTGTATTATGCGGGCAATGAGTGTTGTTCGTTGGAACCGTATGGTTGGTAGTTTAAACACAACAATTCCCCTCTGGTTTTGAAAATTAAGACTATTGCAAATTTTGCAAAAAAAAATGTTTCAATTTTTCCAAGAAATAATATGCATAAAGTTTTCAAATTATCCTTGCCTGATTCTAGTAACTAGATTTAATGCTGAAGGCAAAGTCGAGTCCACTCTTCAAAGAAGTGGGTTTTCCGAGAAAGCAGATGTATAACGATTATATTAGGATGGGTTGGTAGCTCTGTAGATTTCAATACGAAATGCAGATGCATCTTGAATGTGAAGATATAGAGTGGTACTACTCCTGCTTCTAGATGAAGCATATAGGTAGGTGTATTTTCGGGGAACAAGAACATTTGTCTGTTAAAGTATCTTAAGAGTTTTTCTACCTGCTCTTACTACTGAAGTCCCCATACCTGATCAGCATAGCATAATATCGATCGCATTACGGCTTCAAATAGTTTAAACTTTGTGCTTAGGGAAATATTCTTCTTGCTTAAGATTAGCTTTGCCTTTAAGTGTTTTTTGAGAGAAAGCGATAGGTTGCAGTATAATTGGAGATTGATAATCATTATTTGCAGCATATTTGAAGTCTCTGCAAATACGAGAAAGGCATCTTCATATAACAGTGCTTTAATTGTGACGCTGGAAAAATTAATACCACCAGGCACAAACGTAGTAAGAGCATCTAGGAAAAGAGAACTTGACTCAGAAGATAGCTTTATTTAACACCTGATCTCGTGTGAAGTCATTCTGATCTTTCTGTTATATTACATACCGTTGTTTGGTTCTTTGCGTGGAGCCCTTTCAACATTTTTGTAGAAATACACTTTTAACAGAGGTAACTCCTCGCAAATATATTATTTAAATATATCATATTAAAAATAAATCAATTTATTTTTCTAACGGCCAATTTCTTGACAAAATTCTAGTCTCTAAAACTCAATTTATTGATAAATTAGAACTATGATTTCTTCAAACTTTTTTAAAGAATACTTTCTATCATTTAAATTGTACATTTATACACACACATGAACATTTATCAAAAAAGAATAAATCCAATAAAACACGAAAACGCAATTTTTATTTTGAAAACAAAAACTTACCTACAGATTTTTTAAATTCTGTTCGTAAAATGTTACGGGGTGCTACGAAAATAGCAAAAAAAAAATCGTTAGAACTCAGTTCCATTCACCCGATATCTAAAATTATTACAACTCAAAAAAGATTTGAAACCGAATCCTACAGATTTAATTAAATGTGAAGAAATGCTCGAGTTCTAAGTATTTAAAAAAAAGTTCCATAGATAAACCGAGAATGACTAGATCGAGTTTTAATTTTATTAAAAAACTTCGTCAAGAAATTAGCAGTCAATGAAACGCAACAATCGACATTCTGACAAACTTCAAATTATTAACAAATTAATTTACTTTAGCAATGGGATTACATTACAGTAAAACATGCAACGTCTTCAGCTAACCATTTGTGTAAAAAGATAAGTTTACACAATTTCTTTGGATAAATACTATGTAATTAAATCAGCTGATCGTTTAACGTCAAATTTGACGTGTTCTGTGTCGAAGGACCTTTTAAGTTAATGTATGATATTCGTTAACTTTTGGTTACGGTAGTGAAGTGGGCACCTCAGGGAAGTGGAACTAAAATTTGTTGAGTCAAGAGTCAAGATCGAAAAAAGGATCTATGACCTCGGAAATGTTTGCATTTTCAGAAATATACTATGTATGTACATATGTATGTACATACATAAACAACATTGCTCTTACAAATTTCTTACTTTATACATATGTACATATGTATGTATGTCAGAAATCTGAGAATTGAATGATTTCATTTCTCAAGTATTTTCTATCGCACAGTTCAAAAACGAAGCAAAGAAATGCAAAGCTAATTTTATTGTTAGGTGAGATTTAAAATAGTGATTTCAGTTTGTATTTCATTCTCCTGTTTTGTCAATTTGACTGAGAAAATTCTCAGGAACCTTAGAAATATAAACTGGTCAATTGAATTATTTCTCAACAATTTAGAAAACTATACATTATACTATATTCATTAATATCTGCTTCATTACACTAAGGCTCTCCTAAACCAATTGGAAACATTCGTTGACGGTGACAAAACAACAATCTCCAACATATCAATCTCCAAAATTTTATACGTACCATATGTCTGATATATTCTGAAAAGTCACTGACGCTTGAACAAGCTTATGCAGATAAATTTAATAACATTCCGCAGCAAGATCCATGGATAAAAGAAATAAACTAATTCAAATGGTACACTTCTCAAATGTCTGCGACTGAAGGAACATGCAAAACATTTTTCAATTTAATTTTTCTTGAATATGTTTCATTTTCATTGCCAAAAATTCTGACAGTAGGTATAAATTATAAAAATATGAATCAACTTTTTAAAAAATCGGACATTAAATAACTTAAAGTTTGAAACAATTTAGTAAAAGATTAAGACCACTTATGTATGTAATTACTAAGTTAAACATAAATGCAAAAATAGATTAGGTGGCGCAACAGTCTGTTGAAAATTAGGTCCTAGTGACTTACAACCCTCAATCATTCCTGTGTGCGAGTCATTTTAGAGATGGAGGGAACCTACAGTTTTATGCCGAATTGAGTTCTGTACATCGTCAAGAACAAATAATCTAGTTATTCCAACTTTTAGATATCTAAATTCCTCACGGTTGTTCTTCGTTCACAGCATTCGCCTTTTTAACTCTTTGCCGGTTAGCATTAAGAGGATAACGGATGCAGTAAGTTTCAAGACCGAGGTTTTTAAACATTTTTCGAACAACTAGGATGTTAAGGGGGAAATAGGAAAGAAGAAGAGAGGAAAAGTCTTATATGTATTATTAAAAAAAAAAAAAAATATTTTTAGCAGCCTGAGTATTATCTTATTGTATATAGAATCAAACAGCACTTTAATTGTTCAACCAAAGTACAAATACTATAAAAGACATTGTCTTAGTGTATTGTTTACAATAAAGAAATTGAATTGAATTGAAAAAAATTGAATTGAATCTGAACGGCTAAATTGAGAAAGCCCTTTTCACGACAAGAATTACTCTTGGAATATTTTAAGATTCCTTGCAAGAGGAAGTACACGTGAAAAAAAATAAATAGGCAGGGATCGAACCCAAGACCTCTAGCATGGCACTAGGCCTAATTTTAAATGATTTTAACATCTTACTATCTTTAAGCTTATTTCATTTTAGCAATTTGCTAAAACCATATGATATCTGCACAATTAATCTTATTAGAGCAGTGAATGGAATGGTCAGATGGGAGTTCTAATTAATAGGTCCGTTTAAGTTCGTTTGCTATGTTTATTTTCACGAACTGTCAATATCTGGATAGGTTCGGATACCAGTTGATAAGTGACGTTTAGAGAAAATCCTTTCAGAAAATCTACTACAATGAATAAGATGTTTATTTAGTAACTTCAAATTTTCACCAAATTTCGCAAGCTACGTTTTTCTGTATATACAATGAGAAAAAGATTACAATTTTGAAATGCTGAGCAAGTTACTAAAAAATAGAAAATACCTAAACTTTGAGTCATGATTTCAACTTTTAATGCTATTGTTAGCCATACGACTAAAAGTAATCATTTACCAATGTGAATCAAAAAGGAAGTGGATTTAACTTTGTTTTTCTATATTTTATTACATTCTTCAATTTCCATACAAAACATACAATTTATTTTCAATATTCCCCAAGTAAAAAAATAAAACAAACATAGGAAAGATATTTGAAGAACTTGATTGAGTGAAAGTGCTCCAGAGATTTCAATAAAATATTTATTCTGTATAAAACTTGCAACAGCTGTCAAAAAATAATACACATAACTTCATATATCACATCATAATATATCGAGATACCTACTATAATATTTCATATCAAAGTCAACATCTGCAACTTATTAGGTATCAATCCTTAGACTTTTATCATGGAACACATCAAAATAAATTCTTTCGCAACATCATCAGAAAAATAAGAATAAAAACATTATGCAACATCTTACTTCAACCATCATGAAACTTATTCACTTCGAGATTTATTTTCTCATGCTTTACATTTCAAGACGTTACAAAATATTTGAAGCAATTTTTTTCATTTATGAGCACAGGTATAGGTTCATATAAATTGTGAGACGCAATCAGGGGTTGCGAAGTTAAATTATTATTATTTTACGATTTCAAAAAGACGACTTAACAACACTTCTGGGAGCATAATAAAAGTCACAAACCGACCAGCACTTTTTTCCAAATATACAAACCTTCATTTACATTTATTTATTTTAACCCTTACACATAATTTAACTTGAAAATTACTACCGCTTATAATTTTATGGTTTAATTTAACTTTTATCATTAAAAAAGTGTCATAAAAATCCAGAGCAAAAGCATTGAAGATGCACTTCTTCTCTTAAGTTCAACACGGCAGCGGCGGTGGTGTGGCACCTAAGATGTAACTTCACTCCAAAAAAGAAAACCTTTATTTGTAGATTTTTATAACAAAAAATAATTAAAATTTCCAGGATCATAAAATAAGGATCTCAATAAAATTGTTTAATTTGTCTGCTTTTTTGATGAATTTATAAACAAGAACAACAAAAACAACAACAGCAAAAATTACTCTCATTTGCATACTAAATGAACCGTTTTTTTTTGTTTGTTGTTAATTCGAAAGGAGTTTTCGAAATTTTAAGGATACGGTTCTTGATTTTGAATCCCTTTGATCGTTATGGTATACTTAAGCGACGTACGCTACGCAACTATTACACTATAAAGGTGAGGTAAAAGTTAAAAGTCTTATATAGAAACTATAAAATTAAGTTGTTACGCCCAAGTGAGATAATTACACATACGACAAAAACACGTAACTTCAAAGTCACAAAATTGCTTAGAATTTTCAAATAGTTTTCCTTCTAGTATGCCACGTCAAAGTGGAAGAAGTTGAAAAGTGGTTAGATGTTATTTATGCGACAAAATGAAAATTTCATCAAATTTGCGGTTTGCCACTTGCGATTATAGAGCCATTATTGCAATTAGAACTAAAAACAGACGTCATGCAAGCTTGAAAATTATTTAAAAGCAAAAGCAATCGATTTGGAAGGCTATTAAATGACCAGAAAAAACATAATAAATTCGAAGGTGTAATGATGTGGCCGTGCAATTCGTTTTTTGGAATTTAATGGGCGGTTAGCCGATTTGATGGTGAATGGAACTCTATTTAACCATATACGAGTATAGGGTGTCGAGTTTTCTTTTCGTATAAGTATTGCTCATAAAGAATTCATGATCGAAAACTTTAATTATGTTGTAACTAAATTTTGCCTATTTCCGGTAGATAAATGAAGCATTTAAGTTTTTGAATTTATTTTTAAGCTGAGAAAAAAACTGCTCCAAATGCATTACAATTATGGGTAAAAATATTTACAAAAACGTCATTTTATTCAAAATTGTCAAATGTCATTGATTAAGATGTTCAAACATTTCTGACAATGTTCATGTATAACTTTTGAGGTTTCCGCGGTTGTTTTCATGATACATTTTTAAATACTAGGATTAGCCGCTTTATAAATATTAAATATTAAGTGAGTTCAATTAAGTACTCACCCAGAACGTTTCGCTTCAAATTGCATTGAGCGTAGTCACCGGGTTTCTTGTACTTAATTGAACTCGTTTAATATTTAATATTTATAACGCGGCTAATCCGAGTATTTAAAAATGTGAAATGTTCATGCTGTCGTACATTCCGTAAGACAAAAATTTCACTGATGCACCAAGCAGTGCTTGGTCTTATTGCGTCAACAGAACGTTGAATTTGGCTTCAAATCGTTGCTGGTTCAAAAACTCAGCCCTGAGATTTAACGTATCCCATAAACAGACGTACCAAGTTGTCAAATCACACGATCTACATGGGATGACTCGGTAATCATAAACGTTTGGCTTAACCAAGTTAATGTTGCATGTTTCGCCGTCTTTTTGGAATAATTTCATCTCTAAATGATTTACAATGGCATGAGAAATAAGAGGCTGGGATGCGACCCACACTGATAACTTCCCATCCGTGCCTGTCGGTCGATTTGTCTAAAACTTTAACAAAGTATTAATAACAATATTCTGTGTGAGATACAAATTTTTAAGTCACTGGCGCTAAATTTTAAACGATTTAGTAAAATGTAAGAGCCGTCTTTAGCATTTACTAAACTTAAAAGATGATTTACCTAATCTTAAAAGGTTTTAAAATCTCTTAACAATTTGCTAAAGTTAAAACCACGAAATGGCAACTTATTAATTTTAAGCAATTTGCTAATTCCATATGACATCTGTACAATTATTCTTATAAAAGCAGTTGCAGTGGATTGAATAGTTCAGTCAACAGTTGGGAATTCCAATTAATAGGTCGGTTTAAGCGGATTTGCTTTATTTATTTTCACGAACTGTCAGTTTTTAGGCATGTTTGGATGCTCGTTTTTTAATAAAAGGCAATATGCAATTTACTTTTTAGTAAAACAAGAACTTTTGAGAAATGCCTGTCCCGTTGCGGAGAAATGGGCAGATAACTCCTATGGCAATATCATTAAAAAAATATTTTTCTGCTTCTTAAGAAGCTGATGTTGATTGCTACGGTTTTAAATATTTAGCAAATCCAAATATTTAACCCTTTGTTTGCTTGTAAAAAATTTACTCCCTTTTATTTAAAATGGTGCATCAGAACACATCTAGATAGTATCAGTTCAAGAAAAAAATCAAATCAAACAAACCTAAACAGAGAAATCATCAGGGATCACCAAATGTCTAACAGCCATAATTATAAAAAACGCTATTTTATCTTAGTTCCACAAACTTGAACAAAAGTTAGTCCAAGAACTAATACTTTTATAAATAAAATCAAAACGCTCGTGCGTTTATTAAATATCCCTTGAATAATCTACTACAGTAAATTAGATGCCAGTTTGTTAACCTGAAATGTTCACGCAAGGTTCTCAAACTTTTTTTTGTACTATGTCCTAATTCATTTTATTGTTATTGATGTTGTGTGTCCGTTATTTTCTGCCTAAAAAGGAAATGAGGTGAAAACTGGAGCAATAGAATATGTCCACCCAATTCAGGTGAGGTTCAAGAAGTGCGATGATTTATGTTTTTCTTTCAAAAACCTACATTTAGCACACTTACTACATTTATTGAATCAAACCGAGTTTTTCTTCTATTTTTCTTCTTATATATTTCTTGACATTGAAGTTTGATTGTCCAATAATTGGAAATGGTTTAAAAATTCAATAACTAGTTCAATAGTCAATTTCAAAACAAATCTGTCACATGTCTACCTTCTTCTGTAGTTAAGCTTAGTAAACGTCAGTTTGTAGACATTTTGTAAAAAAAAAAGCAGATATAATAATAAAATTTGCGTTGTATTATTGAAAATGATTCAAATAGGTTATCTTTTAACATGTAATACAACAACAATATGTAATCCCGGTTTCTATTGAAGTAAATTTTAGAAACTTAAAATAAAACATAGTTTTCATTATGACGGGTAGATGGTTATTCGTGTTTCAAATTGTAAGGTAGTGTAAAATGTTGGCTGCGTTTTATTTCCAGAAATGAGTTTTGTCACGAATGACACATTATAAGTTCTCCTGCAAAAATAAAACGATGTAGATCCAAGAATTAAGACTTTCATACTAAATTAATAAATTAGGTGGCGCAACAGTCCGTAGAGAACCAGGGCCTAGTGACTTACAACTCTCAATCATTCCTGTGTGCGAGTAATGTTGTCAGGGATGGAGGGGACCTACAATTTATATGCCGAATCCGAACGGCTAATTTGAGAATGCACTTTTTCATGACAAGAATTACTCTTGGAGAATTTGTCAATTCCTCGCAAGAGGCAGTACCCGTGAAAACTCTTCTTTTTTTTTTTTTTTTTTAATTAAGGTGGCACAGGCAGGGATTGAACCCAAAACCTCTCGCATGACAGTCCAACGCACTTTTTTTTTTTTTTTTTTCAAATTCATTTTTATTAATTCATTCTTAAGACTATCTTAAAGCTAGACAAAAATTCATAAAACTAGCCTAATTATCCATAACAACTAACTTACTGGTCCCATACGGACACTCTAAGTTAAACAATAATACTTAATGCTAATGCCTTTCGGCCCTAAGATCTATTTAACTTCAATTCATTTTATTTATTTGTGTATTCATTAGAAAATTTAGCAAAAACTAATGTCAATATCCTTTTTTATTTTTACTTAAAAACTACTTAAAATAAGGTCCTTAATATAAAACTTAAAGCTAACTAAAACTACCTATTCTACCTATAAACTACTTAAAACTAGAACAACCACAGCAGCAAATCTAACTATCTAACGTTTTTTGTTTTTCATATTTTGTCTTTTTTTTTATTTTTATTTTTTTTTTATTATTCCATGATTTTTTTTAATTTTTTCTTTTTTTTGTATTTTTTTGTATTTTTCTTTTTTGTATTTTTTGTATTTTTTTATGTTTTTTTTTTTTTTGTGCCACCATGCCTATTCTACTTAAAACTAAACCCTAAAACTATAAAACAAGTATGTAAGCCGGCCAAGGCTTAAAACCCCATCCCGACTACTCACTATCAAGTGCCGATTGAAGCCACCAAAACTGGCTCTCCTGCTTCACCCTATCAGTTCGGTCCCGTTCGGACACAGCCCTACTGAACCGAAGGAGCTCTGCTCCGTCGTGTGCCATGACGTCCCGATTGTACAGGAGTCGCCTATCCACGGTTCGTCGTCTGACGTGGTAGATTAACGGAACTGCCAATCTATCCTGTATCAGACCGCATCTATCTAAGAAGAGGAATGCTTCTGGTGGAATGAAGCCGCTCAAGCGTGCACTCTCAAAATACTCGTCGTTCGGATAGAACGCCCCGAAAATTAAATTGTTGGTCGAAGACATAGCTCTTGCAATGTGACCTCGAACGAGTTTTATCACGAAATTGTCAATTCTGTTGATTCGAGCCCCGTTGTATAGGACCTCGTTGGAATAGTAATGCACGTAAGAAGATTCGGCTGTTCGATATAAGCCGGTACAGCGTCGTAAACACTGCCGCTCGAACACATGAAACTTCTCCATCTGGGAAGGGGCAACGTTGAACCACACAGGACAACCATAAACGATCATCGGCCGTATGAGGGCCATGTAGCAAATTACCTTCACTCTGGAGTCAAGCCGACTGCTAAAAAACAGCCGTTTCGTCAGAGCGAAGGCTCCTCTGGCCCTGGTCAGAGCAGCATTTATATGTCTATCGAAATATAAATACTGATCTAACCAGATACCGAGGTACTTCACTACACTTTTGCTCGCTAATCGCTGCCCGTGAAGATCAACGATAACCATCTTGCGCCAATTCTTGCACGTATCCCTCGTGGCCCCAGCCAACGGAGTCCGGAACAGAATTGTCTCCGACTTCTGGACATTTATTTTCAGTTTCCAGTCATCGCAATATCGCTGAATCTTGTCGAAATCACGCTGCAAGAGAATTCTAATAACCTCAACCTTTCGGGCCGTTCTGTACGCAATTAGATCGTCGGCGTACGCAATTGCCTTTGTAAGACTACCTATCAGATCGCTGGTGTAAATGCTGAAGAGAATCGGCGAATTCACCGCTCCCTGTTGAAGACCATTTTTAATTAAGAATGTTGTGGTAGAAGTTACATTGCCACTTTTGACAACAAACTTTCTACCGTTAAGCATATCATAAAGTATATACAACAATGGCTTGCTTATGCCAAGCCTGCTCAGTTTTAGGTAAAGACCCTCTAACCATACGGTGTCAAAGGCCTTTTCCAAATCAACCAAAACAGCACCTGTGCATTGTTGTTTTGTTTTATTCCATTGGATATCAGAAACGAGTTTAGACGCAGCATGAATTGTGTCATGACCCGCCTTGAACCCGAACTGTTTATCCGGAATTATTTTGTTATCCGCAGCCCACTTAGTCAGAGCCCTATTGATGATCTTTTCGAAAACTTTGCTGATGCTCGGAAGAAGACTTATCGACCGAAGATTTGACGGGTTGGAGTTGTCCTTTCCCTTTTTCGGGAGAGGATGAACCACAGCGGTCTTCCAATGCACTGGATAATATGCATTATTCAGTGCATTATTGAAGAGTGTGGTGTAAATGTCAATTGCCTCCATCGGTAAATGTCTTAGTACAACGTTGGATATACCATCGACACCTGCTGACTTTATATTTTTTATTGAGTTGAAGATGAGCTGAAGCTCAATCTTCGTCACTAACAAGGGACTTGGTCCCGTTTGCTCGGCGATTATGGCATTTGCCAAGGAATCGTCATCGAACCGCATAAAACCGCGGTTCTCAGATCGCCAATGTGTTATATCATTTCGAAGGTAAAAGTGATTAAGTAGGGCTCTGTTTTCCAGGTCGTGGTTGGGGCGAGTGCTAGCATTCACCTTGTACACTTGCTGGAAAGCAGCTCCCACCGCCTCCACTTTTTCCTTCGGATCTTCAATTATAAAAAAGTCATCGTCAAAGATGGCTTCTTCTGGATCTATTTGCGCTGTCCTGAGTACGTCTCTGTTCTCTTCAGTTCTTTGGAGTTTCAGACACGGAAGGTCATTTTCGTTCTTTTTCCTGAATATCTTGTTGATTTTCGGGAACATACTAGGGTCACTGGAATTAACTGACCGGATCTTGCGGTCCCAGTACTTGTTAATTGATAACCTGTAGTTCTCCTTAATCAACAGATTGACATTTTTTATTGACGACTTCAGTGTCCTAACCTCCAAGTCGTGTGGGTCTGTAAGTCGTCTGTACAAGTTTTTGAGTCTTGTCAGTAAGCCACTCTTGTGCTTACGTAGTGCGTCAATAGTCGAGTTTCTGTAAGCGTCCATTTGGTCCCGTTCTTTGTACTTTGGTATTGTCCGTTCCATTGTTCGTTTTATTGTTTCATTCATCTGTTGTAAATGTTGGTCAATTTCTGTATTTGTCAGGTTTCTGTTGTTTGGTGGGGCTATGTCACTCGAACGAAGTTCTCTCGCTAGGGCGTTGGTGAAACGAGGCCAGCGCATCTTACTGTAATTGTAAGAATGCGTTGCAACGTATTCCTCCAACTCCACGCGTTCGTTCGGAATCTGCATTACAGCAGCCAGTCCGCAGTGATCACTGTCGTACTCGACTGTCTGTAAGCAGTTTCGAGGGTGCTTACCCACTTTGTCTGTAACTGTCAGTCTGGTGTCGTACAGCAAAAGATCCAGAAAGGAGCCGGTTCTTGGATACGATGGCTTTTCAGTAGCCAGCAGGTCGACGCCATATTCAACGCTGTAAAGATTCATCAAATTAAAAAGATGGTTACCTCTGGGATTACTAAGTTGATTTCCCCAATCTTCATGTTTTGCGTTCAAATCACCGGCCAAGATGAAATAGTTTTCTTCCAAGCTCAGTTTAAGTTCCCTAAAAAGAATCTCGAGTTCTGAAGCAAAGTAAGTAACCTGCGGAGCTCCAGCCGCATAAACCGCAATCATATACATCCGCTTCCCTTGAGTGAGAGAGATGCATACAACGCAAACTTCTAGCGTCTTGAGCTTTCGCAATTCATTGTTGTATATGACTTTATAATTAATGCCTTTTCGTATAAAGAGAGCGACACCGCCCCCTTGAGTGGAGTCGGGCCGGTCTCTTCTTACGATATTGTAATTTTTATGAGTCAATTTGTGTTTGTGGTTTAGCTTAGTTTCGCTAGCCATAAACACATCGGGACTGTAGTCTTTCAACAATTGGAACATATTGGCTCTTCGTTCAATCCTAATCAGTGAATTTACATTCACAGCTAGGACTTTTAGGCGCGTCTCCGGCAGCGCGCCCATTATGGTCTAAATTGCGCCAGGCCAGGCAACAAAGAGTAGAGATGATCTACCCTTTTGCCTTGCTCCTTTATCTGACTTTGCAGTCCTGTAAGTTGACCTTGAATGCTCAACAACAAGGCTACAATGTCAGGCTGCACCTCTGGTGCCTTAGGCACAGGGGCCTTTGGGGCAACCGTTGGTGGAGCCTGTCTCGTGTTCCCATTCCCTGACACCATTTGGGCGTAAGAGAATTTGGGATCCACGAATTTTTGTGTTGGAGCCTGTCGAACTGTTCGACTTCCTTCGGCTTTTTGACTGGCCTGTTTTTGTTTCATTTGCTGGACCTTAGGGCAACCCCTATAGTTAGCCGGGTGCCCTTGGTTTCCACAAAGGACACACTTGAGCTGGGTTAAATCCTCAACCCGCTCATTCCCCAGCTTGCACTCTCCTTCGTTGTGGGTTTCTGAACACCTGACGCAGCGCAACTGCATATTGCAGTTGGCTCCGGCATGGCCGAACCTCTGGCACTTCGTACATTGTAAAATGTCGTCGTGCCTTTTTAATTTATCCCAGTGTACGGATTGATAGTCGAGGCGGTCGATTTTCCTCACACTATCAAAACTACTTTGGGGCGATAATGTTACGAGGAACATTGGCAGCCTATAACCCCCTCGCCTGGACTTCACCGTAGTGAAAGGCTTGACCCCGATAAAATCGAGATCGTCAGTGGCTTTTTCACGGAGCTCTTTTAAGAGCGCCTCCGGTTCCGTGCAGGAACTTATGCCCTTCAGAAGGACCGTCTGAAACTTTTCGCTTTTAGGCGTGTAGCTGAAGAACTCAGCTGTGGCCTCTTTTAGTAACCCTTTTACTAAGTTGTATTCGGCCAGTGAGAAGCACTGGACCGAATAGACAGTCCAACGCACTAACCATCATGCCACGGGCACTACAGACTTTCATACTGCTATATCTTTTTCCTTATGTTTGTTTACTTTTCAAACATTTTTTGCCTCTTTTCTTTGAACTACAATTCACACTACCTTACCATTTGAAACACAAAATAGTCAACTACCTGTCATAATGACAACTATTTTTTAGGTTTTTGAATTCTGATTATTAATTGACCCAGATAGAAACAAGATTCACAATTTGTTGTTGTATTACGTGTTAATAGATAATTCATAATAAACTATAATTTTAAACGATTTAGTAAAATGTTTAAGTCATTTTTAACAATGTACTAAGCTTAAAAGATGATTTGCCTAATTTTAAATAATTTTCAAATCTTACTATCTTTTAACAATTTGATAAAGTTAAAATCACGGAATGGCTACTTATCTGTACAATTATTCTTATAAAAACTGTGGATGGAATCGCCCAGTCAACAATTGGGAATTCCAATTAATAGGTCCATTTAAGCGTATTTGCTTTGTTTATTTTCACGAACTGTCACATTTTAGATTATTTGATTGCTCGTTTTTTAATAAAAGGCAATTAGCAACTTACTATTTAGAAAAACGAAAAGAAAGCTTTAAGTCCATTAGTAAAATGCTAAATATTTAGCAAATTGCTAACTAGTAAATTGTTAAACCCTTAACAATAGGTTGTTTAAAATTTTATACCATCGTCTTTTAATAAATATCAAAGAATCATAAGCCCACCTTCAGTTATTTTGTTTTACGCATATATTTTGAGTGGCAACGAACATTTGTAACATCGAAGGAAAAACGATGAGTTAAAAAATCAACTATGTACATACTGTCAAAATTATGTTCAGGTGCTTCGACGAAGACCAAAAGTATAATCATAAATACATATTAATACCTCAATGCTTACATTATTAAAAAATGTAAAAAAATAAAATGATCCACCGATTTTATGGTTTTTATATTAAAATAAGAGTCCACTTAAATCCATTAACCATATCCATTCCATTTAAAAAAAAATAATAATAATAACAACCAAATTTTGCAGACTTCATAACCAAAGTGACATAAGTACATTAAAATGTAGCCAAATATATGATTGAAAGTACATTAATTTATTATACACCAAACCGAACCATCATCAACCACGCCGCCAAATCCACAAGTGAGTGGTTTTCATTTAAATATTTAAGTAGCAATACAAATGGTTTGTTGTTCTTGTTAAAATTGCATTACAAACTCAAATACAAGAAGAATAAAAATTTAACAAAACAAAATTTAACCAAAACCATTGTATTTACATATGTATACTGTACATGTCCATATTCAGTACACAGTACATAAAATATAGATTGGATATTCAAATCCAATTATACGTATCGACACACCAAATTGAACACATTGGTAAATAACCATCATATATATTTGTAGGTACGAGTACATAGGTTTATGTAATGTGTACAGAAAATATGAATATTGACAGGATTGTCAATTCAAGTAATCTATACCACCCACTTTTTGTGTTCACTTAACTTCCTGACTATGAGAGACATACTCGTATAGGAAGCCGAAAATCCCACAACCAAAACCTTTTGGTCCTTTTCATCAACCACATCCATGAAACATGGTAAAGTCCATTATATCGCCCAGGATATAAGATGAGCACTTACAATGTTGTTTAACCCAATAACGGTTAATATGCTCGTTTTGCAGACGTTATATGATACCTGCCAAAGTTACATACATATACGCATTATTATATGGTGTTACAAAAGATAGGTTCACCATCACCATTATCCTGGTAAAGTGGGAGCATTGGGAGGTTACTTTATAATGATTATTATTGCCAACTCAGATTATACAAATGAAATGCAACCTAAACCTCATTTCATTGTCATTACACTTTACTCTAAGCTACTACTTCACTCAGTTTAAAGTTTGACATTTGAAACTATTAAGATGACATAAAGAAACATAAAAACATTTTTGCTTTGACATTTTCTTATGCGTTAAACGTCATATCAGAGCATAACATGCCCAAAATCTCTGCAAAAATGAGGAAATTGCACTATCCATTGATTATTCATAATTTCGAGATTCAATGGCACAAAGTTGTAAAAAACCTACTGGTAAGGGCTTAACATTTTACTAAGTAGCAATTTTCTGAATATTTAGCAATTTACTAAGGGACTCCAAAATTTGAAACCTTACTTTTCCTTTTTCTAAGTAGGAAATTGCAAATGCCCTTCTATTGAAAAACTGGCATCCGAACATGTCTAAATAGTGACAGTTCGTAAAAACAAAGCAAACAAATTTAAACGGACCTATTAATTGCAATTTCCAATTGTAGACTAGACTATTTCATCCGCTGCTCTTACAAGTTTAGTTGTGTAAATGTCAGATGTCAAATGGATTTGTCAAAAGTTAAAGTAGCCATTCCGTGATTTTAACTTTAGCAAAATTTTTAAGAGATAGTTAGATGTTAAAATCGTTTAAAAGTAGGTAAATCATCTTTTAAGCTTAGTAAATTGCTAAAAATGGCTTTGATATTTTACTAAATCGTTTAAAATTTTGCGCCACTAAATTAATCACAATACATGTCCTAAAATCTTTGATAAACAATTGGTTTTCAATTCAAGTTTTTTGACACCTGGAAGTTAATCGCTACTTTAAAGAAGTTTCTGACATTTAGGCAATTACATACTTTGAAATTTACCTCAATTTGAAGAACTGTCATGTATGTCAGATTTGATAATTTGAAGAATCTTTTTTCTCAAAAATAATGTGGCAACATTGTTGAAAATATTACAACGACGATGCACCAAAGTGCAGTTGATAGGTATAATTAAAACAAACTTGTGTATGCTAACTTCATTTACTGTGATGGTTTTGCATTAATGGATGTTTAATTTATATGCAACTTTGTCCCTTTTCAAACGGAATAATGTGTTCGCACCCATAGTGCTTATGGTGTCGAACACAGATCCTATACCGTACGAACAATAAAAAAAGGATATTCCTCATTCAGTATTATGTACCTATACCTATGTATGTATGTCCCTTACGGCAAAGTTCTAACCATAGATATATAGGGCTCCATATAGGACTCTCTACCGAATGAATGTTCAACATGTGCGAGAATAGAAGGTATAGAAGAGGTTTTAATAATTCTACCACATAGACTAGGCTACCTCTATACTCTGAGGTCCTTTTGGACAAATGGAAGGACATGATGTCCAGATATATAGGTATAGTAGAGAGAGAGAAAGACTTCATTGTAAAGTGATTAATCCAGCAGACCATTAATACGGTCTGCTATGGTATGGTGGGCTATATGATGGCCTGTCTGAAGTACCTTCGATGTGTAGCTATTTCGATTGACCGGCCGGCCTGGGCGACCACCCAACACAAAAAGGATATGTGGAAAATTGAAATTTGAAACTCTGTCATAGGCACGTATTTGCACCTTCAATTAAAGTCCCTAACAAGGTTATTACTTTGGCTGATGTAAAAAAAAAAAACACACACACGCAAAATAGAACACACACATACATATGTAGGTTCTAACATCCTGGCAAAAATGTTTTGTTAGCCTTATATCACGCGGATATTGTAAATAGCATAAAGAGACAGACGAATATATGACTAGGCAAGGACAACAGGATTGATAATAATTTGATCTGAGGGATTGGTTAGTTAAAATCTGTTTCATATACCAAATTGACTTAATTGATGGCTTTTATTGGAAATTGATTGGTTTTGTTCAACATTATATGCCCTGGAGGTTAATTCTTTTGAAAAATACTTAGAAAACGAGTTGAAATTGAAAACATGCAAGGAAACAGGGTTTTTGATGATTTGGTCGCTTTTTTTACTTTAGAAAACTTTTGTCAATTCAATGACAGTTAGTTGACAATTTTTGACGTTTGTTGTATGGATATTGTAGAACTTCTGTAGATATTAGTTTTAGAGTGCGTGGAGTTTTTTCTATTTTTTAATTTTTAAAATTGTTCCAGGTTGTTACGCATTGTTCCAATTAATTTTTGAAAAATAACCAGAAATTGGGGTTTTAGACCCGAATAACTGATTTGCCCAATTTTTTGAAAATGCATTTTAAAAGTGATTTGTGATTTTAGTCATTTTGGATAGGGAACTAGTTTAAGATTTTCAATTTTGGAAAAGGAGGCACGGGGGAGCATGTTTTGTAAATTTTTCATACTAAAAATTAATGTTAAGCATTTTTTGTAAATTTTTCATACTAAAAATTAATTTTAAGAAACTAATCTCTGGAAAAATTAAGAAGATCCAATGAACAATTATGGGATCAAGTTTAAGAATTTTGAATTTCAGAAAGGGGGGCCAAAGTATGGTTAACAAAATGGTACACTGTTAAATGTTACATATACATATGTAGTACTTAAAATCTTTATTTTTGAATAAAACTTTGTAACAATTTGATCTGCGTGATTATGTATATAAAATTATTTTAAATTTTTTAATGTGGGTTAATGGGTTTTTAAATGTGGGTTTTAGTAAAGGGGGGGTTTGGGGCATTTTTTTAACTTCCCATAGGAAGTTATTGTAATGGGTCCGATTTGTCGAATTGAAAATTTTGACATTTCTCGACGTTTCAAGGTCCCTAGAGTCGAAATAAGAGATTTTTAGAAAGATGTCCGTGCGTGTGTACGTAAATATGTACGTTCGTACGTCAGTACGTTCGCGACGGTTTTTTCGTCGTTCATAGCTCAAGAACCATAAGAGATATCGACTTCAAATAAATTTGGTTATAAAGATGCAGAAAGGGCTCTCAAATTATTTGCGTGGGTGGTTTTTTACCATAGCAATTAAAAAAAAAGTTGAACATTTTGGTAAACCCTAAATATCTCACGAACCAATAACGCGAGAGACTTAAATTAAATTTTATATTATATATTGTAACGCAATACCAAAGAAATATATTTTTGGAAAAAATCCAATTAACGGTTTTTTTTATAAATCAAAAAAACTGAAAACAAAAATATTTGTCACCTCGCAACTTTTACGAATAAAAAATGATTTTATCTCCAAAACAATTTTGTGCAACAAAGACTAACGTTTCTAACATTTAACAGTTTTTTTTTTTATAAAAAATAAAAACCTAAAAAAACATTACTCAAAGTTGGTAAAAATTGAATTTCGACTTAAATATCTTTTTAAAAACTTGAGATTATGGCTTCCAACTTATTTTGTCTTATAAGAAATATTGTTTTGAACATTCGATAAAATTTTGAGAAAAATCGAATTGATAGGGTTTTAACAAAAAATAATTACTAAAAGTTCGTAAAAATTGATTTTCGACTCAAATATCTTTTCAAAAATTTGAGATACAGGCTTCAAATTAATTTTGTTTCATAAAAAATATTGTTTTCGACATTCAGTAATTTTTTTATAAAAATCCAACAGTCCGTTCTTCATAAAAAAATAAAATCTACAAAAAATAGTATGCACATTTAGTAAAAATTGATGTTCGGTTCTCGATATCTCGTGACCAATAGAAGATGTTGACTTCAAATTAATTTCATTCATCCAATTTGTATTTATTTATATAAGAAATAAAAACTTTTAAGAAATGCCACTAAAATTGGTAAAAATTGGTTAACCACTAAAAATCTCGTTAACAAAAATAGATTTTAAAATTAAACTATTTCATTATGTGCAAAATATTGTTGGTCATTTTTAAATTTTAAGAATAATTTAACTGACAACTTTTTTAACAAAACACAAAAACCTACAAACCTTTTAAGCAAGACAAATGGACAGACGGGATGGGAAGTTATCAGTGTGGGTCGCATCCCAGCCTTTTTTTTTAATATTGGAATAATGATTATTTATTAAGTAGAACAGCAATTTTAAAAACTTTTGGGTCTTTCCTAAAAGAAAATTGGTTGAAAATTATAAATTTTTTTAAAAGGGGCACTAGGGATGAGAACCATTATTTTGTTCGTTTTTGTGCACCCTTAGCTATAATTGTTTATGGTTTTGGACGACATTTGGACAGGAACGGGAAGAAACCGGATTTGACTTGAAACGTTTTTTGAATTTTTGATTTTTTTAAAAGGGGAGCTAAAATAATGCTCACAAAATAAAAGACATGAAGATTTTTTTGAAAGTTCGATCATCAGCGTAAACAGTAGTTTATTAGCCAAGTATTGGTATGTATGCTCTTTTCAAAAAAAAAAATTGGGTAGACATATTTTTAAATAGGGGTCTAGAATGTTTACGAATTTTGCCCATATCTTTTGAAATTTTGATCATAGATGTCTAAAAATTTGGAACAATGTTAAGAACAACGAGTAGGTACGTTCTGGAGCAATTTTCGATTTTCGATAAAAGAGGGGCTAGGTCAAAAGCAGTTTTTCGGGTCTAAAACCCCCATTTTTGGGGGTTCCTTCAGTTTTGACCTATTGAAAAATCTTCAAAGGTATATGGTTTTCCAATTAGAGGATTCATTTTGGTATTAACGAAGCAAGTTTTTGATAAGAGAAATCTGTGAATCTTGTTTAATTCTATTTTAAGTAATAGAGCAGTTATTACTTGTCAATTGTCAAACAATGACAACTTTAAAATAACAGCTGCCCATATGACGGCCTTTTGAAAATTAAACCTCCTATTGAAAAACCCTTTATGCAAAAAATTTACTATGGATACTTATGATAATATTCACGATCCCATTGTCTGAAGCTATCAGAGAAAAATGTTTGGAGGAAATATTATTCAAGAAATTTTGTTAACTTTTAGTTTGAACTTGACACTGATTTCGATTAAAAATACGCCACATATAACTTTTACAAATTATGGAAGTAACAAACAGAAACACTATGTCAGATGTCAAGAAATGTCCGAACATTGTTAACTATAGTATTGCACGAAATTACGTCCCTGAAGGCCATGAATTTTCTTTCATGTCTTTTTAGGTCTCTATAGTGTGATCCATTTGTTTTTTTGTATTCATTATTTCATGAGGAAGCCTTTCGAAAATCATTAGACAAGAAAACATAAAATCTAATCAATAGTTTTATTTTATGTACAATTTGTCGATTTAAATTGATGATTTAAGTTTGACACTCACACAATTTATGGCCTCAGTTAATCCCACCAGTAATACATCAGCAATGTAATCAAGACACCTATAAACAAGAAAGCACAAACACTTCAACTTCCTTCCTTCCTTTTATATTTTATGTTATATATGCAGGTGAGTTTGGTATAATTTATGGGTGGTTAGGTCACATCAAGCACAAAATTACTTGTCCTCTTTTGGGTTACCAAAACACAAAGCATCTTATAGTTATTCTCATCGTCCGGCCCGACGAGCCACGACCGACGACGTCTCTTCTATACCCAAAAAGGATATATGCGTCTAAATACACTTTTCAAGGACCCATTTAAGGACTATCAGTAGGTATACGAGGTATGTTTTTATATAGACTTGTACCATCAAAGCATTGGACAATGAAGAAAGTAAGTATTCCATAAGGAAAGTTTGTACAAAAGATGCCAAACACTTTCACTCAAATCCATCTTATTCAAAAGGACTTTTCTTCCTTTTTTTTCCTTTATATGAGCATACCTATTTGCCTTGCTTTTAAATTGCAGGTTAGGGCGTTCATGGTCGACGAAGTCGTCGTCGTCGACATCATCTCCGTTGGTCGTGTCAGTGGTGATGTGGTGAGATTGCCTTAATTCTTGTGTTCATCCCTCGTCTTTAAGAAAATTACATTTGAACTTTTCATCCTCCTACATACACATTATCCTGAGAAGTTGGATGGCTATAAGCTATATAAGGTCACTGTATATATTCCTTGTATAATTTCTTTTTGATCGAGGGTCAGTGAAAAAGCAATGGATATTTTTATAAGTTGAGAACTTTCAAAATGACTTACTATACAAAAGTACGAATGAGTTGATACATTGTAAAGAAAAAAAAAAGAAAATAAATTTTGAAAGTTCTTCGAGGGTTGACAAAACTCTAAAAGAGAAAATGACGATAAAGACGAAGACAGACGTTTTGGTCAATTTACTTTGCCACCTTTTCTAGACAAAATAGCAAATAGAAAAGGCATTTATATGGAAGTGCGGAATAGACTATTTGTTATTGGCACTTAAGGATCTGTTTGAATTTTAATAAATTATAAATCTTTGATGGATTGGGGATTACTTTTAGGTTTATTTCCTCTTTATGAGTTTATATGTGTTGGAAAATATTTTAAAGGATTACGAAGCAAGTTTTTGACAATGAGAAATGTGTTATTAATGATTATTTGATTTTATGCATGCATTAATGTATGTATATTAAAGAAAATTTATAAGAAGTAAATGTCTTTTGCTTATATATCTCATTATGCTGATAAGGTTTAGGCTTAAGTATGAAACCTTAAAGAAAGTATTTTTGTCACATCATGGTCTAGTCGAATGACTATAGCGTTGGTGTGCCTCAAGGTTCCGTTTTGACTTCAAATCCTTTCCTTGTGTTCATAAATATGCCTTTGTCTGAAGCTTTTTAACCTATGAACTGTTCACTGACGAAATCAAGGACCTGGTCCTTCAGGTTGAAAATTGTGCGTCGAATACGGACAGATTTACTGTTGACAACCCACGCAAACGATTTAAGGACAACGAACTTCGGATATGCACGTGAAATGTTAGGCCCCTTAATAGACGACATGCAGCCAAAGAATTAGCGGAGACCGTATTAAACAGATTTCACCGCCATCCAGAAAATGTGATGGGATGGGTGGGGCAAAAATAGGATACAGTGCCGCTCACTTGAAAAGCGCCCCAATTATGCAATATGTAACTGCATAGAATTCGGCTTTTTGAGTTAGTATACCGTTGCAATATTTTTATATTTTAATTATCTCTTAAATTGCTCTCTCTGTGAGCGAATTCATACATTGGAAAAGTTGCGTAAAATATAGTCTTTGTTAACTTTATTGGAACCACTGTAAAAAACGTGGTTTTATTTAGGTTCACTTGAATAGCACCACCCCCTATATTATTATTTTTCGTGTGGATTACAAGCCAGGTAGTTATTAAAAAATATTTTTCGATTTCTTTTAGTCATTTTAAGATAATTTCAGTCAAAATGGGTCGTGGTAAATCATTGGCAGAGAACGAGAATTCTAAAATTAAAGCTTACCGCGAGTGTGGCCTGTCTATTCACCAAATAGCTAAAAAAAAACGCAACGAAGCCGCAAAGTTATATCCACATTTTTACGGAACGAGTCCAACTATGGTAAAAATATGAAAGGGCGAACGTCTAGTGTTGTTAGCGCTGCTGACAAAAGAGCAATCCTGCGACTCGCGTCAAATTCGCATGATTCTGCCTCCAAAATAAAAGAAAAAAGTGGTGTCAAGGCAAGTGTATCTACCGTAAAAGCTTAAGAAAAAACCACCGCTTAACCCGTCCTGTAAAGAGCAACGCCTCAGTTTCTGTCGTGCTAACATGACATGGAGTAATGAATGGTACCGTGTTGTTTTCTCTGACGAAAAAAAATTGAATTTAGAGGGGCCTAACTATTACTTCCATGATTTGCGGAAAAAGGAACATCATTTGGATCGTTTACACAGCCGAGAGGGCGGTATTATGGTTTGGGGAGCCATTACTTACTTTGGAGTTGCAGTTTCTGACTCCTCGTATGAATGCGCAATCATACATTGGGGTACTCGAGGAGGTTTTTCCTTCGATTAAGGAATTGTTTGGTGGCTTGTCATGGAAATTGCAGCAGGATAACGCACCCATCCACAATGCCAGAGTAGTAAAACTATTTCTAGAGCGCCAAAATGTCTCATTGTTAGATTAGCCACCATATTGGCCAGACCTAAACATTATCGAAAATGTTTGGGGGTGGCTTACTCGAAAAGTATATGAATCTGGGAAACAATATGCTAGTAAAGATGAGCTAATTAATTAATTAATTAAGTGTAGCTGGGCCTCGATTTCACTGTACTATATCAAAAATTTGTATGATTCCCTACCGAACAGGATGTATGAGGTTATTTATAATCAAGGCGGGACCACCCATTACTAATTTTTGTTTTTATTCATAAAATGAATGTTAATAATAAATTGTGTTCTTTATAATTTAAAATTGTTTAAAAGTTTGAAAATACTAATAAATTAATTTTAAATAAAGAGGTGCTATTGAAGTGAGCTAAAATTTGATTCAAATTTTTTGTGTCTCATCTCTTTAAAATGTATATACAAATAACCACTGTAAATATACATTCCACTCTTTCCCTTTTTTTACAGAACTTAATAAACTTGATTTAAAAGAAAAAAAAAGAGTCATTTTCATTACTTGTTTTAAAGATATTGAGCTTTAAACTCGAATTGAAGGGGGAGTGCTATTCACTCACCGGCGGCATCTGCTACCGAGAAAACCAACAACACGATGCAGCTTTATCAATTGATCCAGACTTAGGCAACAAGTCTTGAGCTATAGGTGCATCAACGAGCGCTTCAAGGCTTAATTCGAAAACATTAGCCTAATATCCGCACACGCCTTAACAGAAGAGAAGGATAACAACATCAAGGGTATGTTCTTCGAGTTCTTTGACAAAACATACTAGCACTGTCTTAGCAACGACATTAAAATTGTCCTAGGTGATTTTCTATCTCGTAATATGTTGACGTTTAATGCCCATCGTCAACAACCTGATAGGTCCTTGTCAGTTTGGTTTTAAAATAGGAAAGTCCGCAGTCGATCAAATATTCACATTACGCTAGATCCTGGAAAAAAACCCAAGAACATCAAATCGAAACCCACCATCTCTTTATCATTCCAAGCTCGCGTATGACAGCATCTACAAGGACGAGCTCTATAGAGCCATGTCTAGTTTTGGCATCCCTGCCAAACTCGTCCGATTGTGCAGAATGACCATTTAGAATTCGCGCTGCTCCGTAAATGTGATGCGGTGAAGGAATAGTACAAAGCTCTCACGTCAACACTATTATTCAAAAGTCTGTCTATTTACTGGCATATGCTGATGACACTGATATAATCGAAAGAATTCAGCGTGATTTCAATGGGGCTTTTGAGAGTATTGAGGCAGAGGGTTTAGCTACTAATGAGGGCAAAACAAATTACATGCTGTCATTAAGAAAGAATCTACAACAACAACGTCTCTGTAAAAATGTTACCAGCGACAATACAGTAAAGGAAGACCGCGGATCAGGTGGCGCATACAAGTGGAGAGTGACCTCACCAAACTAAATGGAGAAGTTTGTATAGTGAGGTCCTATAGTTCAGACAGGACTGTAGCGCCACCTTAAGTAAGTAAAGCCTTTTCCTTCTAGTAGGTACCACCATTTCCGCTATTTAATTTTCATAACCTCGTAGTCACTAAATTTGTCTTGCAGAATTACGGACTGTGACTGTTTTGTGAAAGCGGTAATTGTTCCATTTTTAGTAATGAAGAATTTTTTACTTGTCAAATGTCAAAAAGTTATAGCTTTAAAGATGACAGTCGTCAAAATATCCGATAATTCTAAATAAAACCTCTTATATTGGTCCCGTTTATAGTTTCAAAAGAGAGAGGGAAGTGAAGCAGACATTTTTTAATATTTTTGTTTAAAATAGTTGAATTCAGATAAAATGTAAATGAAACGTCAAAATGAGTTGCCTCAAAAGAGAACAGTGTTAACAATTTTAAAAATTAAACCGAGAACGCGAACTGATGATATCAAACATTGTTCTCAAACATCAAAGTGACAGTTTGTTATATTTTGTTTTTAAATTTGGTTCAATTTTTAGCTATGCTGGTATATTTCTGTATTTCGCAGTTCTTATCGAATTTATTTATTAACTTCCCATAGGAAGTTATTGTAATGGGTCCGATTTGTCAAATTGAAAATTTTGACATTTCTCGACGTTTCAAGGTCCCTAGAGTCGAAATAAAAGATTTTTAGAAAGATGTCTGTGCGTGCGTGTGTATGTCCGTACGTTCGCGGCGTTTTTTTTCGTCGTCCATAGCTCAAGAACCAGAAGAGATATTATCGACTTAAAATAAATTTTGTCATTCAGATAATAAGGCAGAAAGATGCAGAAAAGGCTCTCAAGAAAATTGCGTGGGTGGTTATTTTACCATAGCAGTTTAAAAAAAAAGTGAAAATTTTGGTTATTCCTAAATATCTCATGAACCAATGAAGCTAGAGACTTGAATTAAATTTTATATTATATATTGTTACGTGATACAAAACAAGTATATTTTAGAAAAAAATTCAATTAACGGTTTTTTACAAATCAAAAAAACTGGAAAAAAAATGTGTCACCTCGAAAATTTTACGACTAAAATATGATTTCATCTCCAAAACAATTTTGAGCAACGAAGAATAATGTTTCTGACATCTGATAAAATTTTGAGAAAAATCTAATTGACAGTTTTTTTTATAAAAAAAAACTAAAAAAACATTACTCAAAGTTGGTAAAAATTGAATTTCGACTCAAATATTTTTTTCGAAAACTTGAGATTAAGGCTTCAAACTTATTTTTTCTTATAAAAAATATTGTTTTCAACATTCTGAAAAATGTTGAGAAAAATCGAATTGACAGTTGTTTTTACAAAAAATAAAAACCCAAAAAAAAATTAATAAAAGTTGGTAAAAATTGATTTTCGACTCAAATATCTTTTCAAAACTTTGAGATATTGGCTTTAAACTACTTTTATCTTTCAAAAACTATTTGTCAACACTAAGTAAAATTTTGAAAAAAATCGAATTGACGGTTTTTTTACAAAAAATTAAAAACCGAAAAAAAAATTAACAAAAGTTGGTAAAAATTGATTTTCGACTCAAATATCTTTTCAAAAATTTGAGATAATAGCTTCTAACGACTTTAAACTTTTAAAAAAGTATTGTTTTCAACATTGGGAAACATTTTGAGAAAAATCGAATTGACAGTTTTAAAAAAAAAAATAAAAACCTAAAAAAAAATTATAAAAGTTGTTAAAAATTGATTTTCGACTCAAATATCTTTTCAAAACTTTGAGATAATGGCTTTTTACTAATTTTAACTTATAAGAAATATTGTTTTCAACATTCGATAAAATTTTGAGAAAAATCGAATTGACAGTTTTTCTTACAAAAAATAAAAATCTAAAAAAAACAATACTAAAACTTGGTAAAAATTTACTTTCGACTCAAATAGCTTTTCAAAAATTACAAATATTGCCTTCAAACTTATTTTATTTCACAGAAAATATTGTTTTCAATATTCATATATCATTCAATATAAAAATCCAACAGTCCTTTTTTCATAAAAAAATAAAATCTACAAAAAATAGTACGCAAATTTGGTAAAAATTGATACATATAGACAAACATTTAAGCAAGACAAATCGACAAACGGGATGGGAAGTTATCAGTGTGGGTCGCATCCCAGCCTCTTTTTTTTATATCAAATTGTAGAGGGTGATTAAATTTTAAGGACCGATGTTAAATGAACCACACCTAAACGTCACAGTTTTTTTCTGCATTCCATTTGACATTTTTCAATTTGAACCATGGAAAGATACACAATCGAGCAAGCCGTAAAGTTATTCAGACTTATTTTGAAAATGGACTTTAAAATCAAAATGCATATCTTGAACTTTGTAATTTTTTCGGTCAACTTGATCGTCCAAATACGAGTATGCGTTCAATCAGAAAAATCGTGCAAAAATTTGAGCAAACCGGGTCTGTATGAGAAACTGTTGCTGCAGTTCGCGAAAGTGTGGCTGAAGAGCCGTCCACCTCAACTCTTCTTCGTGCCCAACAATTGCACATCTCACGCTCGTCGTTAATGAACATTATAAATACAAATTTGCTATTACACTCTTACAAGGTGCAATTGACTGAAGAACTAAAGCCTCATCACCATTTCAAGCGTTGTTAATGGTCAGAATGGTGGCTATTTTTTCTTAGTTTTTTATTTTTGACATTTTTACATCTTAATCTTTTGAAGAGACACATTTTGACAGTTCATCATTTTATCTCACTTCCACACATTATTTTAAAATTTGGAAATAAAAGGTCCGTTAGCATACCCTCCTAAAACAGTCCAGTTTTACGAAAAATAACGAAATTTAACCAAATCCTGTTCGCGTACTCAAAAATTTCGTAGTTTGTCGTAAAAGAGAGCGCTCACGAGAAAGTAAAATATTTCCCCAACCTACGAATTTCAGCCCAAGAAATTTCTTTGTGCTGATTTGTGAAAAGTGTCAAATTTTATAGAACTTCAAATAAATTAAATAAATTGCTCGCTTTTGCTGTCACTTATAAAATTTCGGGTTTCTTTAATCGGTTGAATATAAGTAAAAAAACTTTCATCTTCTTCGGAGTCCTCCAGCAGAATATCATTAATGTCGTTATTTCTTTCAACACAGAATTTAAGCACAAATTGAAGTTCATTGTATCTTAATTTATCCGTTTACAAACAAAAATTCTAAACACGAAATGGAATGATGATGTTTCAAAAATTATGTTTTTTTTCGACTGTAAAATTTTGGGAAAAATTTGTTGTTTTCCCGTTCGCTTACTTTTTTGTAGTTTTGTCTTTTTGTGAGAGAATTTTACCCCCACTCTTTAAAATATCTCTTTTTACGAATTTTAGTGCAGAAAGTACGTGAACGGACCTAATGACTAATGAGACTTCAAAATAAGTTTCTTTACTAGAGTACAATGTGAACACCATCATACGAGATAAAAGTGAAGCTTGATTTGAAGTTTCTTGACTGCTATTGTAAGTTGACAATAACATCTTCGTTGACAGGTATACACATTTTAGTGAAACGTCAAACTAATCCAAATAATAAACTAAGCTAAAATAATCATCAAATGGTAGCTGAATCATTGTTATTAATTAAGTGGTTAAGATAAAAAAAGTCTGTTTCCGCCCGGGATCGAACCGGGGGCCTTCCGCGTGTTAGGCGGATGTGATAACCACTACACCACGGAAACGATGGCTAAATTCTTTTTACTAAAATTAAAATGCATTATTTTCATTACAAACTATTTTAATGAATTTTAAGATGAAAAGAAACAAATGCAAAATACATTTAAAACAATTTTTTAGTAAAATTATGTAAAAATTAAATCAAAACCGTTAACTAAAAAAATGGCTGGAAGGAAGGTAATGACTTTGCATAAACAACTATTGTTCTGACAATGACTTATTTCCCCTGCTTGTGTTTTATTTTTAGACCGTTCGCGTTCTACTCTTGCCACACAGTTAACGAAACAATGGCTCTTTTGCGCGACAAATTCAATTGGCCGCCAAGATCATGTGATTTGACACCGTTGGACTTCATTCTTCGGGCTTCGGGGTTATTTGAAAGAAAAGGTGTACGTTGATAAGTTATCAAAAAATCAATTGCTAAAAGATTAATGGCATCGAACATCGAAATTTTGGACCACCGGATGGAGATGTTATGCCGAGGTCACAGTGACTATTTGGCTGATATTTTGTTCCATACATAATTAAACTATACCAATATTATCATAATAAAAAGAAATGACAATAATTTCGTAAATAATGTGTGTTTTATTCAAAATCAACATCGGCCCTTAAAGTTTAACCACCCTTTATATGGGATGAGGAAAATATAAATTCAGTTAAGAAATTAGATTCGGCATCAACGCAATTATGTAATTCAGTAACTGGCAACGAAATTAACTAAAATATATTCGTCCGCCAGCCTTTTATTGCGAAAGCGAAAGGACTTCGAAATCCCTAACCAAACCATCAATTAAAAGTCAATTTCCATAGAGCCGCACAGTAACAGCGCGGTATATTAATTGCAATTCGAATCCTCAAATAACACACATTATATAATCAAATAAAGCAACAACAAAAACTGGGAAAATCCATGTAAGTCCAAATTAACTTCGCCGGATAGTGGTGAAAAAAAAACAAATAAAATATATATCAAACCACAGGACATTCCTCATCACACTGGACATATACTGTATAATTTAAAATCTGTCACCAAAGTCAACCGCAAATTTTACGCAACTCGTCCATCGTCGTCGTCCGTCGTCGGTTGTCGATGCACCAACCAAGCCCAAAGCTTTTATTGCACCCACATACCGTTCTGTACAATTTAAAATTTTAATTTTCTCATTTTGAAAACGAAACATGGGAAAATTATTTTCACGCATGTAAAATAAAAAGGACACGGACAGTGCGGGTGCTTGTGGGCAAAACATTCATAAATTCTTTATTGTTTGATTGACAGAAGGCGTATATAACCATCCGATGTGTGATATATGGCATATAGTATGTTGTCCGCCATACGTGCAATTAACAATATCGAAACTCATATTATACGTACAGTACAACAGTACTTGCTTATGACGGCGGCGTTACAAATGCAATATTCACTTCAGCCGATATTAAATTGCCAACGAATGCATCAATAAATTATGCACAACCCTCACAAAATTTTACATCATGATATCCCTATATCCCGCGCTCTCCATAATATCCATCCATAATACAAATCATGAAGCCGAAGCCGAAGCCGCGTACCGCCATCCATCGCCGCCACTCCGAATGGCCGGAAAAGGGTTGATCCTGGGGATGTTTTGCATATTTTTCACTCTAAAATCTTCCGGCGTAATATGTGTAATTTGAATGTCAAATAAAATAACGGATGTGTGTTGCTTAGAAAATACTGTTATCTTGTATGCGGGTGCACAGTCACGTGACCTTAAATACCGCATCAATAATAGAGAGCACTTACTCTACTCAAAAATAAAAAAAAGATGCTACACTTATGAGATCTTTCTCGTAGAAAAATGACACCCAACCCAGTGTCTCATTTTGCCCATCCCTAGCCTTACATGACATTTAAATCAAAGTGACACTTCTTAGCAAAGCGATGACTATCACTTTGCTGACACCTGATAAACATTCATATAAATGAATTTGGTTAAACTTTTCCATTTTCGTTCGCGAGCGAACGTACTATATGAACTAATCCTCAGTAATTTGACATAATCACAACAATAATCGTAAAAATTTAGAGTGGATTTAGTTTCGACGTTGCGTCGTCTTCGCTCATTGTCGTTGCTGTCGTTTTTCTTGTCAGTTGAGTTCTGTCAATTCACGTGAAGTCTCTATGCAATGCATATATGGATAGACGTAGGGGGATGAGTTGTGTGGCAATGGCAACCACACTGAACCACAGAAGACAGAAGAATTGACGTTGTAAAAGTTTACGACAACGACAAAGGGCTCAGATGTGTACTTGAATTCAAAAATTTAATTAAACAGTGGACTCTTTCAATCAAAGTTGCCAGACTTATCTTCGTCGAGTATAATACCGAGAGTTGCATCACCATCGTATCGCATCATCAACGTAAACCACCTCAAACTGCTTGCTTGCTCGCTAGATACAAAATATATGACGACGATTGAAACCATCATAAGGCTCTTCGAATTTAACCCTTTCAGCTGAGCCTTTTCTGGCATTCACTTTTCGACTATAGAAGAACTCGAAACTAAACTCCTTCAACCCTTACGCAATGACGCGCATTTTATATTTAGTCCTTCCTCCTCTTTTTGTTGGCAAATTGTTTTTGTGTGGCATGAATGTGACCATAAACGGAATTATTGAATATTGACAGTAGTCAAAGACATAGCTAGATAGCAGCGCCATCCACCGCCACCGACATCGACATCACCATCGCCGCCGTGGATAGAGGAGTTTTTGGTGTTTTGTATATTTCGTGTTGTGGGGTTGCTAGATGAGATTTTGTAATCAATTTTTTTTTTGTTGTATGATGTCTGTACTTTATATTGCAAATTATTTCCATGGTAAATCCTAATGTCAATCATTAAAGTCAGAAAATTGTTTGGAAGAGGTTATAGCTACACAAAAACCCAAACCCATCGCACCGCACCACATCACCATATGCACAATATTGTACGCTATCATTGAAGGGCTTAACTTTTGTAATCCCGTTTAGATTTGCAATGTTGACGAGGCGGATGTATAAAATTTAGACTTGACTGGATGCTGCTGGTAGGTAATAAAGTTCTATGAAATATGATCGTTGATTTTTATGTTTAAAAAGTTTAGGGCTGAGGGGTTATCTAGAAAAGTGACATTTCATGTTTTGAATGGTTCAAGCGTTCAAGCGGTTGAATTGGAATGTTTTTCAGCCGCAACTAAAAAGGTTTATTCAGTAGAAGAATAACTGAAAATTTAGGTATTGATGGCACTATATTAATATTTCCAATATCTATATGTATGTATGTATGTTTTTACACTCATTAAAGAATCCGACTAGTTGGTTGTGGATGGAATTAAATGTCAATTTTGACATTTGAAACAACAAGTCAAACAATCAGTTCGATTACATCTGCAACGCGGTCGTCGGATTCTGTAATCAAAATGGGCGCATTCATAAAGCTAGTGACTACGTAGTGAAGGAATTCTGATTGGCTAAATGCAACTACAAAATAAGTTCAAATTTCCCCTCTGACGTAGTGTATAAATTTCGGCTACAAAGTTAGTGCACACTGGTTTTGACGTTTCACAATCAGCTGCTCGGTAAGGACACAAGAATTCAAAATGAAATTAATCTTTCGGTATTTTAATACAAATATAAATCAATCACATTATAGGTCCGTTCGCGTACTTTCTGCACTAAAATTCGTAAAAGAAATATTGTAAAGAGTGGGGGTAAAATTCTCTCACCAAAAAAAAAACTACAAAAAAGTAAGCGAACGGGAAAACAACAAATTTTTCACACAATATTACTATCTTGTTGCTGTTCTTTGAAAATTTGTTTTTAAATTTTATAAGTGACAGCAAAAGCGAGAAATTTATTTAATTTATTTAAATTTCTATCAAATTTGAAATTTTCACAAATCAGCCCAAAGAAATTTCTTGGGCTAAGATTCGTAGGTTGGGGAAATATTTTACTCTCTCGTGAGCGCTCTCTTTTACTAAAAACTACGAAATTTTTGAATACGCGAACAGGATTTAGTTAAATTTCGTATTTTTTAGTAAAATTTGACTGTGTTAGGAGGGTACGCGAACGGACCTTATATCTTCTATTTGGTTTTATTGAATTTAAAAAGAAAACAAACTATTTAAAGTTCTGAAAACACAAATGTTTCTTAATTTATATACATTACATACATATTTGTATTTGTCATTAATATGACTGTTCCGGATTGACTAGCTTTGTAGTGCAATTTTGCATTCACAAAGCTAGTTGAATTTGAATTTTGACTACGTAGTCACTAGCTTTATGAATTTCCACTTATGTAAAAACGTCAAAAAATCATGTTTAGTCCATTCGCGTCTTACTTATGGAAATCTGTAGTTGGCATAAAATATGTTTTGTGTAATAGGGCTCAAAAAATTAATACAAAAATCAAATGTTTTCTTTCACACGCTCAAGGTTGTAGTAGTTTTGACATTTTTGTTTTCTTATTTTACTGGCTGAACACAATAATGAAGCTGAAGCTTGTGGTATTGTCAAAGTTGAAAAGTACGAAAACAACACACACAATGCGAAGTTAGGGCAGAAGTGGAAGCGAAATTGGGGGTGAACTTTTACTTTTGACATTTGCGCAGATTTTTGACATTTGTATGGTTAATATGGATAGTTGAGGGATCAAGTTGAAAACGTTTGACTTAATGATGTTCTGTGATGCGCTTCACTATTGTGGACGTTCTATGCTTTAAAATGCGAGTTTTTATTGACAGATACTGATTCAAGAGTTTTTTAAGCTTCAAGCTTGACCCATTGCGTTCAGGTGGTTATGCTTAGTGAGAACAATTGGTAGATATTAAAATGGACATTTCCAGACAACATAAGGCACTTGAAGGCAAGGCAAGTTTTACTATTTGATTGGCCAGCTGCCAAAAATGTGCTTTCCAATTTAAGGCAACTCTATCAAGTCAAGTATACATACATATTTTTTCTAATACTCAGCTGATCACTGACTTTTGACTTGTTCAAAATGTACGTTCAGAGAATGCAGTTGGCTACAAATCAAGTCCCTTATGTTTTCTGAACCTGCCCATTGTAGATTTTCTACCAACCTTATCAAGGCACAACTTAATTGTCATTTCTTAAGCTAAATGTACACGATTGGAAGATCTTCCAATATTGCTCGAACTGTCAAAAGTTTTCCAATAGTATCCAACTGACAATTGCCAATTTTCTATCAAGTGAAAACTATACTTTTATAGGGTTGTTTGATTTTGTCAAAATAATAGACAACTTTTTGTCCTCCAATTAAAAATGTTCTGTTTCCACGGTTGGGAGACTTTAAAGAACTAAAAATTGGCAGAAACATGGAGCATAACTTTCTAGGCAGATGACAGAAAATATGAAACTTAATTTTAGAAGTGAGAACAATCAGATCATCGTATCATTTCTGCAAATTTCTTACTTAAAAAAACCTCCGTTAAAGAAAAGACACTTTTGAAAATCTTTGGCAATATAAGAAAGCCAACTGGGACGGTATCAATCAATTCTTCAGGAACTTTAACTGGTCACTATGCTTCGTCGATAGTGAGGTAGATTCCAGGGCAGATATGGTTACAAATGTATTTCTTTGTGAAATGAGAAATTTTATCCCCAATATTGATCAAACCCAAAGAGAACTCATGGCTGTAAAGAGGTTATTAGGATCACAGATCCTAACTGAGAAAAATCGGAATAAGTTCAAATAAGCTAGAATAACCTGCATAGGTCATATTCGACAAATCATGTTTTTGCATGACCAGAAATGATGACACAAAATACTACAATATTCAAAAGTTGTCATTTGTTAAAAAGGAAACGCCTCGGTTCTAAAACTCGTCTACAATCACACTCCCTATGTAAGCTCGATTGATAAAGTCAATTTGCTCGCAGCACAGTTGGCTGTTAATTCGACGTTACCAGAAAGTGTCATGAGTCCTCCTGTTCTTGAGAGCGTAAACGTTTTTATGGGACGAATCTTTTTGCACGTTACAAGAGTACTGAAAGATCTTAATGTACACGAATCCGCTGACCTGGATAGTATCTCCCTTTTCTTGGTGTTCTTGAACTCTAGCAAAACTACTGCGTAAGCTTTTCCATCTTTTCTACTCTATAGGTCTCTTCCCGAGCGGATGGAAAAAAGCATTTGTCCAGCCTTTCCCTAAAAAAGCGAATCCTCCTCACCCTCTAAATATTGTCCAATTGCATTTACGTCCTGTCTTTCCAAGGTGATGGAAACGATAATTAATTATCAGCTTAAGAAATATCTTGAAGAACGAAAGCTTCTTAATGACCGTCAGTATGGCTTTCTTAGCAATAGGTCCACTGATGTTCTCATGGTTTATCTCACCGAACAGTGGAACAAATCTTTACATCGTTTTGGAGAAGTATTGCACTTGACATTTCAAAAGCATTTGAAACCAAACTCTCTTATCGAAAATGCCTGCTTTTGTTATTAATTAATCTCCTCTTCGTTGGACTAGAAACTACCTTTCTAACTGGTCAATACAAGTTGTATTGGATAGATTCAAGTCTAAAATTCATAAAATAAATGCTCGCGTTCACCTGGGCTCCGTTTTGTCTCCGACTCTCTTTCTTATATTCATAAACGATCTCTTGTCTGCCATTTCTAATCCATTAAACTGTTTCTCTGACGACAGTACCCTCAGCTTTTCATATTCGTTTTTAGATTAACATCCTTGTCCTTCGGATGTGGAACTTCAACGGGAGCGTATGTTAAGCTCATTAAATTCCGATCTCGACAGCATTGTCCAATGGGGAATTATTAACCGTGTAGAATTGAATGCTTCAAATAATGCTGTCATTCTATCGTTTAAGCTAAACCCATTATGCCGCTATCCATGAGTAGCACCATCCAGGAAAGTAATCAACTTTCAGTTGTCGGTATGTGTATCACAGATCATCTCTTATGGAATGATCACATTTTCGATATTGCCAAAAATTGTGCTATATGCTTAAGATTTCTACGACGATGCAAGAAATTATCACCCCTTCTGATCTTCTGAACTTGAATATAACTCGTGTATTTGGACAGGTTCTCCTAACACAAGTTAAAGTCTATTGGATAGGATAAGATAATAGGCGATAGAACTATAACCGAAACATTTACATTACTCGAACACCGCCACATTGTTTCATGCCTTTCGTTGTTTTACAGATATTGTTACAAATTCGTCAATCCCCCTCCTCAAAAAATTCAGCCGTATTACTCGCACTTCCAGCAATGCCCATCAGTTTACACTTCAGCTCAATTTCGGACGTGCTGTGAAGTAAAGAGATTCTTTCTTAAACCGCACATCGAGAATGTGAAATACTTATGCCAGCTATGTTTTCCCTTCCATTTTGATGTTCAGAACTTTAAGACCAATACGCACCGTTATCTCCTCTTTACTCCTTCCCTACTTTTCTAAATCTCCCACTGTGTTTAAACTTTAAACATGTTAAGTATATTAATAACCTCTTGAGTGGCCGTTAAATATTCAACAAAAAAACAGCAAATTTATTTAACTCATTTTTAATATTTCCCAAATACAAATCAATCTAAAAAACATTTATATATGAACATTTTTAAGTTAATTTTTTTTGTTGTTGTAAACCGAAGGAAAATTTTAAAAGCAAATAAGTGCAGCGTTCCTGAAAGTCCATCTAATTTGAATTTCATTGCTGCAACGAAGCTAAACTACTTCAAGACTTTTACTCCTTTCAAAACTTTTGCAGCATCACTCAATTTACTTTAGCTGGTTCCTTTGAAAAAAGCTTAATTGTTGGATATAATTTTCTGTACATAAAACTCTTTGTACAACATTCTTCCCTGAAAAATTATCTGCGCAGAGGGAATAAACTTTTTCGTTTGTTAAAAATAATTCAGTAAATTACATTTTAATTGGTATTTCAAAACTTTTGCCGATATATTCAAATTTAAGTTTACAAAACTCATAAAACATGCACCAATACAAAAAGGTATATCAAAAATACTCGTAGTAGGTTGTAGACTTAAGCTAAGATGAAAGTTCAACTGATTCCAGCTCAAGTTGCTTTTCAAATGAATCCACGAGATTGCCATTGTGTTTTATCTTTTTCATCCAATTGAGATAAGTTTCTGGGATTCCTGTTTCGATGGCTCCTTTGACCAAAGTTTTCAAATAGGTTTTCGATGGTTGTCTTTCGAAGGGTACTTCTTCGCCTTCATGGATAATAGTTGTAGGTTGTTGGGTTAGTAAGTATGCCCTACACATGATGATTCCATTGGCAGTTTCAACTGGAACACTTATGTTGAAATAGATGTTACTATGGACACCTTCTTGTCTATTAAATTAAAAGAATTTTTGTAGGAATGTTTTATATGTTATAAACTCTGCGTATAACCTGTCAAGATCTGGAAGGTCTTTTAAATCAATTGACCAAATGGCACCATAAACCACAGAATTGTTTGTTGGTACAATTGTGGCTGGAGCTCCGTTCCATCTTTTAGTGTAGGTATTAAAATCAAGTCGGTAGTCCTTTAGTTTGCCAACTGCCTTACGAACTGCCGATTCATTTTCGATATGAATTCGTGCGGCCAAGAGATTACTTCCATAGCCGAAATAGTTGAAGTGGTCCCCGTCAACTTCGGGAAGTTCCATTGTCTAAAAAGAAAATGAGATAAAACATTTAAATAGAAGCAGTTTTTCGGTTTTGTCTTATTTTTTTACTTGCAACATATGGGAACTATGTGGCAAGTATTGTATTCGTAAAAAAATTCAGATTTTAATCAAACGTAATATTACGATGGTAGAAAAAAGGGGGGGCCCGATTCTATTGGGCCCATTGAGTTCAAACTTGGAAATTAGGGTTTTAAGCTGATTCACGTTAGGCGTTTTTTCATTTTTTTGAAGACTTAAAATAACAGTAGTCCTCATACAATGTTTTTTATCGAAAATTCGAATATTCTCAAAAACGAAACGATAGATTTTTATTAAATTGTCTCTAAAATTGTTTTTCTTAACTTTACTGTTTTCAATAAGGAAAGATATTTTTGAATTGCTCCAGAAGTGAGAGAGGCGTTATTTTGTTCTTAAGTTTTCTCAAGAACTAATGATCCGATTTTATTTTTCATCATTTTTCTTCTGAACAAGCTCTTGAACTGTTTTAATATTATTTGATGATGAAAAATGTAATTGTTTTTGTTTTATTTTAAAATTCGATGTCCTAAAAATGGGTCAGTATTTTTTTAACGAAATTCCAATGTAAAACGTATATTAATTCTGTGTCCAAGAGGTGAAAGCTCTTAAGTCTATTTTTATAGTTTTTCACAAAGTGGATTTTTAACTTGCAATATTTGGTTAAAAAATCTTAAGTGCTTTTACCACAACAACTTTTACAGTTTTTCATTTACTAAGATTCCTAAGATGTTCTTAGGTCGGTTAAACCGTTATTGTAATTTTATTCTTATTCTTTTTTTTTTATTTATTAAATAAGGTAGGTAAGACATCTTAAAAAAATGTAAATGCAAGACAATTTTCTGGTAAAATATCTTACGTTGATATAAGGGATTTTACTTTTTTGGTTAATATCGAACAAAAAAAACAAATTAAGATCTTTTACCAAAATATCTACTTAAGTTGTTTAACCTTTTTCAAAACCCACAAAATAAACTTAAGCTATTTTATAAAAGGCCATAGCTTTCTTGTTTTAAAAGATTTATCAACGAGGATAAAAAAGAAAAAAATGTATACCGATAATATATAAAAAAAGGATAAACAGCTAAAACCACTTAAGTCGACTTTAAAACCTTTACCTTTTTAGCAAAGAATTATAAGTACTTCAAAACTAAATACCAAAAATATTTTTAAGAACAAATTGATTTTTAAAAATCGCTGCAACGATTTTCGAGAAAAAAAAATTAATAAATTAAGGTTTTTTGGATTAATAAAATAGCATTTAAATTTTTAAAGAAAAAGGTACATTTTTAAATTTTAAAATAATAGAACTATTTGTAATCGGATACAGGAGCAGGTTCGTGCTACCCAGACGTGCACTTTATTTTTTACAGAATTTTGACATACAGCAGTAGTATGACCCACACATTATTACGAACCAAAAATACGTCCAAATTAACATTTAATTCCCTTTCCCTCGTCATCGGATTACAGTCGATGTGGATATTGTTCATTGGTGGAATTTAAGTCGGTGTAGCTGTCAAATTTCCACTCAAATTTATTGACGCAAAATTTTAAGCAACCTATTGTTAAGATTTTAACAATTTACTAGTTTCACAGGTCGACAAGGTTTTCTTACTGGTATAAAAATTTAACTTTTTCAATGGGTTTTGGAGGCCTTAATTTGAATTGGACTTCAAAATAATGTATCAGGTCAGGTTTTTGAAATATGACTTTTTAAAATTCGAAAAATAACACATATTTAAGGCTTTTTGAGGCTATCTAACTTTATGAAGTAGCTTTATTTCACTAAAATTCCTAATGGTTTTCCAATTCTATAATCCTTTTCTTTAATATTCAGTTGAAATATTTATATTATTTCATATAATATTCGAACAAATTTTA
Organism: Eupeodes latifasciatus; assembly: GCA_920104205.1. Lineage (NCBI taxonomy): Eukaryota > Metazoa > Arthropoda > Insecta > Diptera > Syrphidae > Eupeodes > Eupeodes latifasciatus. The sequence goes on along the minus strand of OV049924.1, from coordinate 46,117,993 downwards.
AAAATTGTTAGATTTCACCTGTCTTACAAAAATGTAAATAAAACGCTAAACCAATTTTTCTTAAATTTTTTTCAACAGAAAAAAGCAAAACGGTTTTATATTTGGTTCTTGTAATGAATCTGTTATCTAAACAGTTATGTTATATCAAGTTTTTAAAATATATTTAAAAATATAAAAAATATAAATATCTAATAAAAAACGGGTATTTTTAAAACTTGATCTAATAAATAAAATTAGAGTTTGGATTGGAAATCAGCACTGAAAATTAAGTCCAAAACGTATTTTCCAGTTTTATTAAAGTATCAAATTCAAGTTGTTTACGAAAGAACATATAGATTTAAATAAAGACTCATAACTATTGAGAATTTCCAGAAACTAAGTAAGACACTAAATGCTTTAAATTGTATCTAAAAGAGATTTGTAATTTTAAAATTATCACACAACTTTTTATTAAGAGATATTTTGAGTTTTAATTCAGGCTTAAAAAACCGTTTTTGGTTGTTCTTAACATTTTTTTAAAGGGGCATCTTTTAATGATGTGATAGAATAATTTAAAGGCGAGATTCGAATTTAGGACATCTTGACCTTTTAAAAAGTATTCATTTGTTTGTGCAACAGAAAAAACACGTAATGTTGTCGACCAATGTTAGCAAATTGCTAAATATTTTGCAATTTACTAAGGGAGTCCAAAATTTTAAACCTTTCCTTTCGCTTTGCTAAAGCCTAGTACGCTGCTCAAGCCTAGTACGCTGCTGATGCGAAACGAAATTTCCCATACAAAAATGACATGACGAAATCATAAACGAAAAATTTCGCTGTGCTTTTCGTTTTTCAAGCCTAGTACGCTGCTGATGCGAAACGAAATTTCCCATACAAAAATGACATGACGAAATCATAAACGAAAAATTTCGCTGTGCTTCTCGTTTTTCAGTACGCTGCTGAACGATGAAATGTGACATTTTAGTGGATAGGTGTACTAGATTTCTTAGTACAATTCTCCACTCTTTTTGTTCTCAATTTAATTGCCCAGCACATTAATTGCTTGCGAAATTTTGACGTTTAATTTTTGTATTGAAAAAAAAATTGTTTATTATTATTATTTGATTTAAAGTTTAAAATAAAATGGATTTGTCTAATGTGTTCCAACATTGCATTTCTGAATCGGAAACTCAGGATGTTATTGGTGATGTGCAAGAAGTGATGAAGCCAAGCAGTGAAATTCAACTTCCAGACAGAACTCTCCACAAATATTTTTCCGCTGTGGTTTTCGTTTTAATTTCGCTCTGCTCAGTACGCTGCTGAACGACGAAATGTGTCATTTTAGTGGATTCTCCACTCTTTTCGTTCTCAATTTAATTGCCCCGTATATTAATTGCTTGCGAAATTTTGACGTTTTATTTATTTATTGAAAAATTTTTCGAATATTTTCGTTTATGATTTCGTCATGTCATTTTTGTATGGGAATTTTCGTTTCGCATCAGCAGCGTACTAGGCTTAAAATTGAACTTCAACTTCCAGACAGAACTCTCCACAAATATTTTTCCGCTGTGGTTTTCGTTTTAATTTCGCTCTGCACTTGGAGACCGCCGAAAAATTTCGTTTCGCATTAGCAGCGTACTAGGCTTAACTAGTAAATTGCTAATTGCCATTTATTAAAAAACAGCATCTAAACATGTATAAAAAGTGACAGTTCGTGAAAATAAACAAAGCAAATACGCTTAAACGGACCTATAAATTCGAATTCCCAACTGTTGACTAGAACATTCCACCCACTGCACTTATAAGAATAACTATACAGATGTCATGTGGATTTGGAAAATTGCTAAAAGTTAAAGAAGCCATTCCATGATTTTAACTTTAGCAAAAAAGTTAAAATCGTTTAACTTAGGTAAATCATCTTAGTAAATTGCTAAAAATAGTTTTAACATTTTACTATCTTTTTACAATGAATAAGATATAAGCTGTATACATTCGTAGGTTCGTTATGAAATGCTTTTCTACTGAAATATGTATAAATAATTTTTTTTAAATATTTCTACTTTAAAAATCAAATTAAAAAAAAAAACATATCACGAACAACATTTTTCAAACTGACAGATGAAAATTGTTTTTAAATCATAAATAACGCAAAAAATAAAATGGAGCCTAGGACAGTTTGTAATACGAAATAAATTGATTTGCTTTATTTCATTTATCAAAATTACTAATTGAATAAAGTCGTATTTGCAATTTTTATTTGTAAAAATTTAAATTAGTTTAAAATTATTGCAAATGTTAATTACGTTGAGATAATATTATGTTTCAAATTTCTGAATGTATTGAGGATTTAGCTAAAAAACACATTGTTTCATAATATTGATACGAACAATTTGTAGACATATCAAGGTAAAAGCGTAGTGAACTTAGCTTATATAGTTTTGATTTCCCATCCAAATTTTTACAAAAAATTGATTCATTGATTGATTCAAATCAATCAGAACTAAGTTACCGACCAACGTCGCATTCGATTTAATAAACAAACGGATCAGCAGATGTTTTTAAATAGGCTTTACAAACACACCTTTTCAAAAAGCTTTTCAATCGACTGATTTGACGTTTAACTCATCTTCTGTCATTCGTCGTAAATCATTGCTCATACTAATCGAAAAAAAAATGATGTTTATTTTATTGTTTTATTGCAAAACTGAGTAAATAGTTATTTGTTAATAGAATGTTATCAGGAAAACAATATGAATTATTCTCCTTATCTTGTTACGCCTCCACAAATGATATGAATAATGTATCAAAATTAAAAAATGGCTTTTCAGAAATGAAAACAACATATGCGAAATGAACTTCAATGAAATATCTAATTCTGTGCATCATTTGCTGGTCGATATAAAAATATGTTAAAAGTATAATGAATTTTAATAATTTTAAAGAATCCTTAACACACTACCTACCTACGTTAATAAACAAAAAAATAAATGCAAAACACTTTAATTTTAAGTTCAAAATAAAAACAACAATTAAATGCTGATAAATTTGCTTTGTCAATTTTCAGACAATTTGAAGGGGAGTGGGAGGATTCGGATAAGCTTTTTTTTAAAGTTCATTTTTCCGATAACGATTACTTATGAGAAAGTTTATAAAGCATTTTAAACAAAAATGATTCCACATCAGTCACAATATTACCTTTTTAATTCCAGTGGAAAGTGTATTTCGAATGGAAAAATAATACATTTTATTTAAGTAAAAACACTTTAGATTAAAGACTTTTTTCATAATCAACATGTTTTTTCGATAACGATAAATAAAAACTAATCTATTACAATTGTTTGAATACTGTTTGTAGCAGATCGAAAAAAGAACTTTGCCCATGTAGATTTTATGTAAGGTTTGACATCTGTCAGTCACTGCCATCTATAAAATTGTCTGCTTTCTAAATAAAAATAATTACAAATTTGTTTTCTGTTTATAAATACAAAATTCGATTATAAAATGACTCGCCATGCAAGAAATTGCACAGCCGGAGCTGTCTACACATATAATGAGAAGAAAAAAGACGCTCAAGAATCTGGCTACGGAACAAACAGTCAACGCATTGGCAAAGATTCAGTAAAAAGTTTCGATTGTTGTTCTCTGACTTTGCAACCTTGTCGGAATCCTGTGGTCACAAAAGATGGATATCTATTCGATAAGGAGGCAATTCTTCAGTACATCATAACCAAAAAGAATGAATACAGTCGTAAAATGAAAGAATACGAGAAGCTAAAGAAATCCGAAGAATTAGAAGTTTCACAGGAAATGTCCAAGAAACAACAATCGTGCATTGATAATTTCATCAATTCCTCCAAACCTGTTTCGACTCCGGCGCGTGAGGATATTGCCGCTGTGGCAAGTACATCGGCTTCATCCTCTTCCATCTCGAACATGTCAAATGGACACGAAAGCAAATTGCCAAGTTTCTGGATTCCATCACAATGTCCCAATGCTGGTTTGGCCAAAGCTAAGAAACCAGACCCAACAATCTATTGCCCTGTCTCGATGCAACCTTTGAAAGCTAAAGACTTAATCAATGTGAAATTCACTCTGGTCGATGAAAAGGACAAAACAGCTCTTGTTGCAAAAGAGAATCGCTATATGTGCCCGGTAACTAGGGATGTCCTAAATAATGCTGTTCCCTGTGCTGTTTTGAGACCAACGTAAGATTCCATCTCGATTCCATTGTTTGGCAATAAAATAATGACATTTTTTCAACTTTCAGAGGTGATGTTGTCACAATGGAATGTGTAGAGAAATTAATCAAAAAGGACATGATTCACCCACTGACTAGTCAGAAGCTTAAGGAAAAGGATATAATTCCATTGCAAAGGGTAAGAATTCTAAAACAAATAGAAAGGTTCGAAGGTGGTGTCATATTTTGTTTTATTGTTTTATAGGGTGGCACGGGATATGCAATCACAAATGACAAATTGCAAGCAAAGGAACAACGTCCAGCATTGCAAGTTTAATTATATATATATTTTTTTTTTAATAAAAATGATTGCCTCATTATTAAAGAAATTATTACCTACAGTTCAAAGTCATGGGTTTGTTTTTATTTTCATTTGTTTTTGAAGACATTATAGGGCTCACCAAACGACAAGATCTTGTTATGAATCAGGGTACCTATATTGACTTGCAAAACCATTACTGGGCGCTATTAGTGGAGTGGCAGGAATGACGGGGAATTTGACAGCCTAATTTAATAAACATTTTGTCGTGGCAAGAGTTCAATTAGGAAGATTTAACAATTCCTCTAACATGCATTGTCTTTGCAGTTTGGTAAGACAGTTCTATCCATTCTTTTGGGTAGTATAAAATAGGCACTCTTGATGCATATGTCTTTAGCTGGATCATCTTTATCTGTTTAGGTTTTCGAAACTGACTTGATACATTTTTCATTGGTCTCAAACTATAATACATTTTTCTTAAATGTTAAACAGACGTTGGTGTGAGGTCATAAACAATGACAGACATGGTTTTATTACGAATTTTATAAGAGGCACAGATACAGATTTGGACAAAGAACACCCTTTTAATATCATATCAGAATGTGAATTTTTCATTTAAAAAACAAATTTTTCAATGCCTTTGTTTTTGTAAAACAATGCAATGCAGTCATTATTAGATCGTTTCTGCTTGAAAACCAACTCAAAATATGCATTTTGTTATCCGCCAGAAGAAAGATGTTTCCAAAGATTTGTTGAAAAATGCTCGAATGTTAAAAACAAAATATTGATAAAAGTGAGCACAATCAAAGGTTGATTAAATGAAACAAACAAGTAAATCGAAAGTGTTTCTCACAGCCAATAGTAGAATAGGGCTGAATACCAGAAAAAGCCTTATAGCCAATAACATTTTTAATTATAAAAAGCAAAACCAAGAATGAATCAATAAAGTTATAAGTCTACATAGGTACACCAATGTACAGTACATACATCTTGTAGTTGAGTCCATTATTTTTCTGGTCACTTATTCCGTATGATTTTTCGGATTTTGTTTGTTCTCTTTTTTGTTTTTTCTTACATATAAAAATACTTGCACCCTTTCATAGAGATCAGATCCTATTTTTAAAAGAAATCAAATCAACCATTGGAATGGAAGCCAAGTCAAGTCAAGAAGAAGTGAAATAATGCAACCGCAACCACAACAACAACAAAAAAAGAATAAACATGTAAAGTGGGACACTCCTGCTATGTGCTCTGTACTGGTAATGTATTTATGTGATATTATGTATCGACTACGACTTGCTATCAATTTATCAAGAAGAATCATTGTCGGGAGACAAATTGCGATTCACACTCAGAGACTCACTCAGTCTCTGATGCTGGCCGCCGCGCCGGCCGCTCCACCGCATAGATGCACCTGCCATCCAAATAGTAGCAAAAACAACAAAACTTGCAACCCTCTCCCATATATCCAAAATAAAAATACACTCTTATCCATTTCTCAGTCCCCCGCCCTGATCTCAATTCTAGCGCGAAAAACAAGATCATTTCGCAATTGCAATCGCAAAAACTTTAGCTGATGCTAATGCTGCTGCTGAATAGTGGCTATGGCTACATACATATGTACAGTACATACATCAGCCCACTGTACTACGGCATATTGTACTGGTGATTTTTCGGCGGTGGCGGTGGTGGTGGGCAGTGCGGGACCACTTTGTAAATTGTAAAATCTAAAAAAGACAAAAAAAGATCTTCTTCGCTGGTGGAATTTCAGAATTCGGCTTTGAGTATAAGAATAGTTGCGACTTTTCTCCTCTTCATGCATCAGTTTTCATGAACACTAAATAATGAACTACAAACGTACCTACATATGGACGGTGGATATTTGGCATGACATGTTCGAGTGAATGAGGGACCTAGAACAGGCAAGGCAGAGAGATGCGATATGGGATGTAGACTAAACACAGCAGAGATATGCGAAGACGACTCTCTGCTCTGAGTAATGGAGGAGTCCCTCGCGCCTAAAAGCCCTAAAGATACTTTTATTTTGTTCTAATTTGATATGTATCGTCGTTGTAGTCGTCGTCGTCGTCTTCGTAATATACTTGGATTGAAAAGAGAGAAGACGGATGGCATTTCACGTCTTGGATTAAGCATTTAAAAATGCATAAAATCATCTTAAGGTGTGCTCTTTGAGAAGATTGCGCTTTTTCACAAATGTTTCAATGATAAGAAATAAAATTCAGAAAATTTATGTGTAGGACAGGGACCCACTTCAAATTAAAGTGTAATTAAAGTTAATGATAGAGAAAATAAGAATATGAGATGTGATACTTTAGAAGTCTACCGTCAATAGCTCACAGTATTTAGATTATGTTCTTTTTGCTTAGTATTTAAGGCTATGTTTCGTTTTTTATTTCAGAGAAATGATTGCCTCAAAGTCTTTGAATAATTTCCTGAACACAAATAGGGCAATTCTATTTTGAGTGAAAATTGCAATCCAGTATTGGTGTTGACTTTTGATGCATAGAATTTAGTACCTATCTTAACATTTTTGTATACGAAGAACTATAAGGACTCTGATTACTCTGATCGGCAAAATTAAGAAAAAAGGTTTTAAAAGCATTGTGTTGTCCTGAAATCACATCATGTTATTAAAAACATTAAATACAACCAAAAAAGGTGTTCTTAAGGCTAAAGTAAAAACACAACATAGTCTTTAACAATAATTTGTACAATTATTTTGCATAGTAGAAATCTTTATTTTTTTATACAAAGTTAAAATCATTTTAGTATCTTACTTAATGTTGTATATAAAAATTCATATATATGAGCAACTGTACTGAATTATTACTTTAAATATCAACTTAATCAAGTTATCAATTGATTTAATATTTTCCTGTTATCAAAATAAAATATTATTCGATTTCCATTTATATTATAATAAAGACGTTTCATAATTGAGTTAAAGGAATCCGCTTTTCATTCAATCCAGAGTTCCAAGACACAACAGTATTGGCGACGAGGTGAACACTTATTTTCAAAAACAGAAGATCATCGAACATTATCGAAAATAAAAATGAATTCCGAGCAACTCAATTCCTTGATTCAAGCTATGTCGAATATGACGACGGCCTTGCAAAATCAACAGGAACATCGAACGGCAAATATAAGCATAATTTCAAATTTCGACCCATTCAACCCCAAGGTTGAACAATTCAATAATTATAAAGAACGTTTAGAAAATCATTTTCAGATAAAAAAGATATTCGAAGATAAAGAGATGTGCGCTAAATTATTGCTTCAATTTATTGGTTCTTCAAATTATTCGTTACTGACGTCACTCTCAGCTCCCAAAAATATTAACGAATTGAAATATGATGAATTGATTGAAAAATTAGAGAAGCATTTTTGTCCGAAAAAAAATTCATTGGTAGAACAACATTATTTTTTATCGGAATATCAAAATGAAAAGGATTCCATAAATGATTACTTAGCAAAACTTCGACAAAGGGTACTATACAGCAACATCAACTGCACATGTGGTTTGTCCATAGCCAACATTTTTCTACGAGCTCAATTTATTCGAGGGCTTAGGGACAACAACATAAGAGAAAAACTACTTCAGGAAGAAAACTTGGAATTCGACAAAATTGTTGAACAGGCGATTAAACTCGAAGCATCAAAAATTAATTGCAAACTCATTTCAATTACGAACAACTCTTCGAACATAGAAATAAATAAAATATCAAATTCAAATTTTCAATCTCAAAATAAAATTCACAACCATGGCCCAAAACCTCGATCTCAAGAATATTCAAAAACGAACAAATCGAAATCTTTTATAGATTACAAAAGTTTGGGAATCGAAGGACTGTGTCTACGATGTGGTAGAAATAATCACCTGGCAAATGATTGTAAATCTAATCGAAATCAACTAAGTTGTGAATTCTGCAAGAAACATGGTCATGTGAAGCGAGTTTGTTTGAAATTCTTATTAAATAAATCAAACCAGAACACAAACGCTATTACAAGCCATGTAACAGATAACGCAGAGTACGATTATTCAGATAACATACATACATCATTTAAATAAAATAATTGATGTTTATGGAAAATCTGAAATATTTTCAATAGATGGTCGCAAATTTTACATAAATGTTTCAATAAATGTTAAACGTCAAGAATTCGAAGTGGACTCTGTGCAGGCTTCACGTTACTTCCAGAGAAAGATTTCAGCAAATTGAATTTAAATGTTCCCGTAAAAAAGTCAGATATTGGTTTTCGATCCTATACTGGTGAGATATTTGCTCCAATAGGAAAGGTTGAAGTACAGGTCCAATATCAAGATACAGTATCGAACGAGGAAATGTATATAGTTCCTTCAAAATACGCACCGCTTATAGGCAGAATTAACATAAATTTACAAACGATCGATCAACCTACACGTACTGTCAAAAACGAAATTTGCACTATCGATTCAGTAACAGAGCTAATGAACAAATATTCCACTATTTTTGAACAAAGAGTGGGATGCATTCCAAATGTTGTTTGTTCACTTAAACTGAAAGAGAAAACCAAACCCATTTACGTAAGAGAACGAGAAGTCCCATTTGCACTGCGTGAGAAAGTTGAAAAAGAACTAGATGAACTCGAAAATGACGGAATAATTTCAAAAGTAAATACAAGCGATTGGGGTTCACCGTTGGTGATAATTCCAAAACCCGATGGTAAGGTGCGACTATGTGTGGATTACAAAGTTGGTGTAAACCCTCAGCTCGAAACAGCTCATTATCCGATTAAACGAATCGATGAACTTTTGAATCAGTTACGAAATTCAAAATATTTTTGTCGTTTGGATTTATACAAGGCATATTTACACATTTTAGTCGATGAAGAAAGCAAGCAAGTACAAACTATATCAACACACAGAGGCACGTATCGAATGAACCGTTTATCTTTTGGCATTAAAACAGCTCCTAGTGAATTCAATAGAATACTAGACCAAATACTTCAAGGATTAGAAGGTACGTTATCTTATTTTGATGATATTATTATTTATGGTGCAACAGTTACTGAATGCAAAGAACGATTAATTAATTGTTTCGAAAAATTACAAAAGTACGATTTACATGTAAACAAAAATAAATGTGAATTTTTCAAAACAGAAATTCGATATTTAGGCTATGTTATACGTAAAAGTGAAATTATAAAGTCACCAGATAAAGTTCAAGCTATTAAAGATATGTCAAAGCCCAAGAATTCAGATGAAGTACGTGCATTTTTGGGTATGATTACTTACTATTCAAAATTCATTCCTGATCTTTCGACAATAACTTTTCCTTTGCGACAATTACTTCAAAAAAATTATAAATTTAAGTGGTCAAAATCGTGCGAATTAGCATTTATTAAACTCAAAGAGGAAATTATGAGCAATCGTGTATTAACTCCTTATGATCCACAGTTACAGACTACTTTAGCATGTGATGCGAGTCCTGTTGGAATAGCAGCTGTTTTATCACAGATTGATGAGGGTGTAGAACGACCAATTGTATTTATATCTCGATCACTAACACTGTCAGAACAAAATTATAGCCAACTCGACCGCGAAGCACTAGCTATTGTTTTTGACATTGATAAATTTTACATGTATCTATATGGAAGAGAATTTATTTTGATCACAGATAATAAACCATTAACCAGAATTTTTCATCAACATTCAAAAATCCCAGCAATGACATCATCTAGACTTCTAAGGTATGCTTCGTTCCTTCAAGGATTTAACTACAAAATTCAACATAAAAAAGCAGAGGAACATCTTCATGTAGATTGCTTGTCGCGAAACCTTTCAACCGATTCATTTCAAAAATTTAAATTTTTCCTAGACGACGAAATCAAAGACCTTCAAGACCAAATTATCAATCAAATATCAACCGTGTCGTTAACAGCAACATCTATAGCGAAGGAAACAGAAAAAGATTCAAAACTGTCGAAACTTAAACAGGATTTACTTAAAGGCCAAATAGAAAACCCAGATTATTCTTTTCAAGATGGTGTTATTTTTAAAGGAAATCGCGTCGTTATTCCAAACACTCTTCAAGACGAAGTCCTTAAAGAATTGCATCGTACTCATATCGGAATTGTGAAAATGAAACAACTGGCTCGTAAATATTGCTATTGGAATGGAATAGACTCAAGCATAGAAAAACTCGTCAGGTCTTGTGAAAAATGTGCTCTTTGTAAGAATAGTCCTCCTCAGATCACTTCTCATCATTGGGATGAACCAAATGCTAATTTCGATAGAGTACATATTGATTACGCTGGTCCATTCCAAGGTTATAATTTCTTCGTTCTAATCGATGCAAAATCAAAGTGGCACGAAATCAAAGTTACAAATTCAGCTCCTACATCAGAGGTAACTATCAAATTTCTTCAAGACATTGTAGCAACACATGGTCTACCAAAAGTTATTGTATCAGATAACGCTTCGATTTTTCAAAGCAATGAATTCAAAGCATACTGTAAGGAAAATGGTATAATGCAAAAATTTATAGCGCCAGGACATCCAGCTACAAACGGGTTAGCCGAACGATATATTAAAACATTAAAATCAAAATTCAACGCGATGTCAGAAGAAGAAGGCTCAATACATAAAAAAGTACGTGAAATATTATATCGTTATAGAGCAACACCTTTATCAAATGGTAAAAATCCAGCACAACAATATCTTGGAAGAGAGATGAGAATCAAATTAGATTGCCTACGTCCTGTTAAATATGAAAAATCTTCCAACGAAAAAGTCAACTCAATTCGAAATTTAAGTGTGGGAGATAGAGTTCAGTCAAGATTTTACTCAAACGGAAAGCCAGCTTGGAAATTTGGAGTTGTTAAGAAAAAGTTTGGTCAACTGCATTATGAAATCGAGCTCGACAATGGATATGTATTAAAACGCCATATAAACCAATTATACAAATCAGAAGTGGTTTTATCCGAAAAGGAAAATACTATTCAAGAAGATAAACCGAAAAGAAGTGATCCAAGTATAGATGAAATACAAATTCAATTTGAGCAAGTTCCAGTAATTCCAGGAAGTTTTGAAGTTCGAAGACAATCAGGAATAGAGACAATGAACATTCCTGAAAATCGAATACACACAGACATAGAACCAAGCAACATCCCTGTTCCAAATCGAAGAACGAATAGAAACCGACGGCGGCCAGGATATCTTCAAGATTATGAATAAAATAGTGTGGGAGATTGTTGTATATAAAAATTCATATATATGAGCAACTGTACTGAATTATTACTTTAAATATCAACTTAATCAAGTTATCAATTGATTTAATATTTTCCTGTTATCAAAATAAAATATTATTCGATTTTCATTTATATTATAATAAAGACGTTTCATAATTGAGTTAAAGGAATCCGCTTTTCATTCAATCCAGAGTTCCAAGACACAACACTTAATTTCTAGAAATTTTTGTAAAATATGCGTCTTCATTTTGCTCTATATACGAGCACTATATACAAATCTGAGAACCCTTGAATTTAATGCTTTCATGGTTTTGAAAAATAAGTTTTGGAGTTAATTTTTAGTGATTATTTTGAACTTCTATTTTTACTAACTGATCAAATTTTAATAATAACTGTTTTTAACACTATTTTTATAGTTTTTCAATACACGTACATAATTATTTCACAAACTTGATGTTTTTACCTGGTTTAGATGACAGTTTCGTTAAAAAATAAAATTTCAAACCGTTTTTGTTTTCTCTTTCTGTTCAGCGTTTCTTTTAGATTTATGTAAAACTTGGAACACATATGAATGAATATTGTTTTTAAAATGTTATGAAATACTGTAAATATTTAAATTGATTTTTGAAGATGGGGATTAAAGATTTAAGTCCAGTAATTTTGTCATCGGTATTTCTGATTTGTCTGTTATTTGTTAATAATATTGTCATAGTTAAAAATCCAATTTTTCGACCTCAAGCTCTCCGAATGTTACATGTCCAAAAATCGGAAAAACTGCGAACATTTTTTTTTTAAATACAGGGTTATCCATTTTGCGGTTTCAAAAGTAAACGTTAATAAAACACATATAAAATATTTCTTTTGTATGATATTTCTTTTTTATTATAAAGTTTAAACGTTATGTGTGAAACACTGCATTATTTAAATGACGATAAAAAAAAATTGTTGCAAGCATCGATTCTTTTGAGGTAATTTTCAACCACTTTTTGACACATATTGGCCGGTATATCAGCCAAAACTTGACGAATGTTGGTTTTTAAGTGCTTAAGAGTTAAAGTTGTATCTGCATAAACACGGTCTTTCATGTAGCCCCACAAAAAAGTCCATCAGTGTTAAATCGCATGATTTTTGTTGCCGCTTTGCAATAAAGCCATATTCGCTTGAGTTGCGTTGCATTCATGTGGCACCGTCTTGTTGAAGCCACATATTCTCCAAATCGTATTCTTCAATAGCAGGCAAAAAAGTCGGTTATCATATGACTATAACGCTTCGAATTGACATTGACATCGTCGTTCCATCGTCGTTCCATCGTCGTTTTCGAAGAAGTAAGATCCAATCACACCTCCGGACTAAAGAGCTCACCAAAAAGTGGCTTTTTGTGGATGTAATGGGCTCTCTTCAATTACCAGAATTACCAGGATTACCAGAACCCCGAATACGACAATGTTGTTTATTAACATACACATCAAGTGAGAAATGAGCTTCGTCGCTGAAGAAAATTTTGTTCGCAAAATGGCCGTCCACCGCCTGTTGTTCAAGCACACATTCGACATATCTGCGACGTTGTGAATGGTCAGCTGGCTTCAGTTGTTCTGTGAGCTGGACTTTATATGGATGTATGTGTGAATCCAAATGCAAAATACGACATAATGTGCCTCAAGACAGTCCTAATTTCTGAGAACGACGAGGAATCGACACATTCGGGTCTTCGGGAACACTTTCACTTACAGCAGCGACATTTTCAGTGGTAGGTGCAAAACAATGATGCACAGGCCTCACAACATCTGTAACCAATCCAGTCTCTTCAAATTTCTTCACAATTTTGTCACAACTTGAGTAACTGGACGATTATGTAAACCATAATTATCGTCTTATGTGGCTGTGGAAGAATCACCATTTTTGTGGTAGGTTTTAATAATTTGTATGCGTTGTGCGATAGTTAAGCGATCCATTTTCTTAAATGTCAGACTTTTAACTGAAAACAAAAAATTAGTTTAACAACTTAGTTTGACAGACGTCGAATTCCAGCCCTATAGTTTTGAAACCACAAAATGGATAACCCGTTACAATCAAGTTCTATGATTTTAAAATATATTAACTACAATTTGAGTTTAAAGTTGTGTCTGTGGTTTTTAGAATAAAGTTGTTCAAAAAGTAGCTTAAGTTACTTTTTTTTACCAAAATCGATGAATTACCTAATACTAAAATAACAAAAATAGACAATTTGCCATAAGATAATATAAGATAAGATAAGAAAATATAGGATGGGTCTATATATGGTTTCTCTTGATTTGTTGGATTTCAACGGGTACAATAGGCATCAGTTTGTACTTTGTAGAACATCATAGACCAACGGTATTTTAGTTTGAATATTTGCATTGAAAAGTCATTGCAGCCGTCTTAAATTGTCCCTAAAAGTTATAGATATTTTATATTTTTTAAGGAAGATTATAAATACCATATTTGACCACCTCTAGACTTTTTTTTTCTTCAATTGTATGTTCATATTTTTCCATTAAAATGGATGGTAATTTCCTCATTTTAGTAATCGAGTTTTTCAATGGTCAACTTTTAAAAAATTTGAAATTCCAAAAAAAGAAAATATGAACATAAAATTGAAAATAATATGTTTCCATCGTTAAGCTCCGCATCTAGAAACGGTTCTCAAAATAACGAATTGAATGTAAACAACGAAGAGATCATGGTTTTTAAAGACACTTTCTGCATGGATGATTAAGACATTAATTTTAACTGATAGTTAAGCATCTTCACTGCAATTAAAACAAATACTCCACACTAAACAACATCCGAAGCATCCTTCCTAATATCGACAACATAACCCTAGCATGGATACCAGATCATTCTGGTATTATAGAGAATTAGGCTGTCAACACTTTAGCAAAAGAAACAACTCCTTACCCGTACCAAAAAGAACATGTTTCAGTTCATTAGAAAAATCTTCATAGCTAATAAAAAAGAAGAACTCGAAAACTCATGACTATAAGTGAACAATATTTTATTCGACAACATCACCCAACAACAAAAGCTAAAATAGGCTTGAATTGACACCGAGACAAAACCGGAGGTGCAGCAGCTGATAAAATTGGCTGAAGTCTTAATGGATTTTATTCTTACTTAAAGATAAAACATAAGTTTCGGGTGTTCGAGCGGCAGTGTTCACGACGCTGTACCGGCTTCTATAGAACAGCCGAATCTTCTTACGTGCATTACTATTCCAACGAGGTCCTATACAACGGGGCTCGAATCAACAGAATTGACAATTTCGTGATAAAACTCGTTCGAGGTCACATTGCAAGAGCTTTGTCTTCAACCAACAATTTAATTTTCGGGGCGTTCTATGCGAACGACGAGTATTTTGAAA
The DNA here is from genome assembly GCA_920104205.1 of Eupeodes latifasciatus. NCBI lineage: Eukaryota > Metazoa > Arthropoda > Insecta > Diptera > Syrphidae > Eupeodes > Eupeodes latifasciatus. The sequence continues at coordinate 46,102,882 of OV049924.1, read as the reverse complement.
GTGCACGCTTGAGCGGCTTCATTCCACCAGAGGCATTCCTCTTTTTAGATAGATGCGGTCTGATACAGGATAGATTAGCAGTTCCGCTAATCTAGCACGTCAGACGACGAACCGTGGATAGGCGACTCCTGTACAATCTGGACGTCATGGCACAAGGCGGAGCAGAGCTCCTTCGGTTCAGTAGGGCTGTGTCCGAACGGGACCGAACTGATAGGGTGAAGCAGGAGAACCAGTTTTGGTGGCTTCAATCAGCACTTGATAGTGAGTAGTCGGGATGGGGTTTTAAGCCTTGGCCGGCTTACATACTTGTTTCATAGTTTTTAGGGTTTAGTTTTAAGTAGAATAGGCATGGTGGCACAAAAAAAAAATACAAAAAAAATTAAAAAAACATGGAATAAAAAAAAAAACAAAAAAAAGGCAACAAAATATGAAAAACAAAAACGTTAAATAGTGAAATTTGCTGCTGTGGTTGTTCTAGTTTTAAGTAGTTTATAGGTAGAATAGGTACAGGGTGGGCCGTTAATAAGTGCACTTTTTGTCTCGCTCTAACTCCCGAACGAAATAACCGAGACGCGCGGGGATGGTATCGCCTTGCAGCTCGAGATCTAAATTTTTAGTTTTTAAAAATTAAATCATCCAAATATTGTCCATTTCGCCTACAGCACTCTTCCAATCTGACTCTGAGATTTTGGAACACTTTTGTCAAAAGTTGCGGAGTGATTAAGCGGATTTCTTCTTCAATGTTCGCTTTTAATTCAGCCGTCGTTGAAGGATTATTAGAGTACACCTTACTCTTGAGGTAGCCCCATAAAAAGAAATCCGGTGGCGTTAAGTCAGGGCTCCTGGGTGGCCAAGCAATATCACCCCTCCTCGATATCAACCTTCGAGGAAACATTTCTCTAACGAGTCGTTACTTGTATGGAAGGTAGCGCCATCTTGCTGGAACCAGGTGTGAATAGTGTAACCACTCGATTCTTGCAGTTTTGGAGCTAAAAAATCTCTAAGCATCGAAACATAACGCTCTGAATTAACAGTGACATTACGCCCGTATCGATCTTCATAAAAATACGGCCCTATGATCCCCCACTTGGCTATTCCGGCCCAAACGGTCACTTTCGGAGAGTGTAACGGTCGTCCATGTTTTAAGCGTGGATTTTCTGTTCCCCAGTATCGACAATTTTGTCGATTAACAAATCCGTTGACATGAAAATGAGCTTCGTCTGAGAAGATAATGTTATTGAAGTGAGGGAATCTCCGTAACATTTCTGTTGCGAAATTGAACCGTGAAACAAAATCGGATTCTTTCAAATCTTGGACAATCTGAATTTTGTAAGGGTATAACTTCAAATCATCCCGTAAAATGCGACGTAAAGTCGTTCTGGGTACTCCCAGGGCCGCAGCGCGTTTCCGTGTAGAGCTTCTTGGATCCTCGCGCACAGAAGCTTGTACGCGTTCAATTGTTTCTGCTGTCCGCCTGGAACGTGGGCGTCCTGTAGGTCGAAGTTTTTGCGTTGATCCCGTTGCCTCGAATGTTACGATCCATTTTTTGATTACATTCGTACTTGGACACTCGGTGATGTTGCGTAATCCAAACTTTACCCGAAAAACCGACGAACAGTCACGTATGAGCGATTGTTTTCATAAAAGGCGCGAACGCAGAAAGCGCGCTGCTCTCCCGTGAACGGACTCATTGCGACTAAAAATTTAGATCTCGAACTGCAAGGAGATACCATCCCCGCGCGTCTCGGTTATTTCGTTCGGAAGTTAGAGCGAGAAAAAAAGTGCACTTATTAACGGCCCACCCTGTAGTTTAAGTTAGTTTAAGTTTGATTTTAAGGACATTATTATTATTATTATTATTATTATTATTATTATTATTATTATTATTATTATTATTATTATTATTATTATTATTATTATTATTATTATTATTATTATTATTATTATTATTATTATTATTATTATTATTATTATTATTATTATTATTATTATTATTATTATTATTATTATTATTATTATTATTATTATTATTATTATTATTATTATTATTATTATTATTATTATTATTATTATTATTATTATTATTATTATTATTATTATTATTATTATTATTATTATTATTATTATTATTATTATTATTATTATTATTATTATTATTATTATTATTATTATTATTATTATTATTATTATTATTATTATTATTATTATTATTATTATTATTATTATTATTATTATTATTATTATTATTATTATTATTATTATTATTATTATTATTACTATTATCTTTATTTTTCCAACATATAAAGTACAAATGTTTTAATATAAAAGATTTACGAGCATGGCTTAAAAGCCGTCTGCCGATTATATCTAAAATTATTACATTAAAATTTACATTTATAAATTTTAGACACATCAAGAGAATTGAAAATGAAAAAGTGTAGAGTATTTTAACATTATGTAAGTATAATTTTGCCAGTTAACATAGACATATTTTAACAAAAATATCATTTGAGTTTAAGACTTTATTTTAAACAAATCCAATTGAAACTAATATAAACATATTTCAAAAGTTACATTTTTTAAACAAAAGGAACAAATTTAAACTAGTGTATATAAATTTAAAAAAGTTGATAAATTAATCGATTAAAGAATAATGGTAGATTAAGGGATTCAATATTAACTGAAAGATGGGCTTTTAGTTTAGCTAAAACAAAATAATAGATTGATTCTAAAAAAGATTTACATAAGTATTTCTGTAAGCGATAGCTTCAGTAACAAACCGGATAAGAACTTTCCAACCACACTCACCATTTAGAATTGAGTAACTCTCTTCTGTAGAAAGAAAGCTTTTCTTAAAGTATAAACGTCGAATTTCTTGGAGTATTGGACATCTTGCTGGGAAGTGATAAACGTTTTCGATTTGATTAAGGTTGCAAAGATTATAATTATGATTTATATCACCCCTATGAGGTCTGTAATTTAGCTCTAGCATTTCAGTTCGGATCTTAAATATTAAACTCATCTCGTTAACTGTGAATTCTTTTCGAAAATAATTAGATTCCGCCAAACAATGATTCAGTTTGCTGTATATCGTTCTTGACATGGACTCTTTAGCACGGTTCAGAGAATTTTGAAATATTTGTTCGTCAATTGCTGAGATGCAGTCATAGAATTCATCCTTCCATGAACCAAAGTTATTCAAGGCTAGATTCAAGGTCGTATTATATTTAGTAGCCAATTCTTGCCAATCTTTGAACGGCGAGTAACAACGCTGAAGGGCAAACATGAGTACTTTTCTTTGAAGATTATTATCACATCTTTTTAAAACTTTGACAATATAGTCCGCATTTGCCTTAAGGTTTTTTAAGAAATTTGGAAGTAGTCCAGATTCGACATATATTGCATAGTTAGGTATGTTTAAGGGGACCTTAAAAACACGTTTGAAGAAATATCTCTGGATAATTTCAAAGTCTTCACATGCTTCGTAACCATACACTTCATTAGCATAACAGAGTGAACTTTTAATTGTTGCATCAAATACTTTGAATTTTACCATCGGTTCGATACATTTGTTATTAAAAAAACTTGACCAAATGCAGTTAATGGCCGATTTCGCAACTGATGTTTTATCTTTTATATGGGGTCCTATGTTTAAATTGTGTGTTATTGTAAAACCTAAGTATTTAAATTTTTTAACTATCTCTATTCTTTCACCATTAAAGTTCCAAGAACGATCATTTCTGACATTTTGATTATGAGATCTAAAAACCATAATTTTCGACTTTGAAGTATTTATTTGAAGATCCCAACAGTTACAATACTGGTTAAGTTTGTTAATTTGCAGTTGTAGAGTTACCGGATTATCAGTAAGAATGACTAGGTCATCCGCATATAAAAGCACCTTAATAAACAAATCACCATAATATACACCCCCTGGAACACTGTCTCCAATGTCGTCAATAAAAAGTGAGAAGAGCAAAGGACTCAAAATGCAACCTTGCGGGACACCCACTTCTGTCTTAAATTGCTGCGAAGAGATTCTACCATTAGAAACTACAGCTGTTGTATTTGAAAGAAGCTTCTCATATATTCTTAAAAATTTTGTTGATAATCCAACACCTGCTAATTTGAAAAGTAATAGTTTTCTGTTTATAGTATCAAAGGCAGCTTTAAAATCTACAAAAAAAGCATAGAGATTAGTTTTCTTATCCAAAAACCGTTTAGCGACATTAGTCAGAATAAAAATTTGATCAAGTGTAGAGAGGTTAGCTCGAAACCCAGCCTGAAAACAACTTATTTTGTTGTTTGTTTCAACCCAAGGTACAAGCCTAAGATATAGCATCTGAGTAAACAGTTTTCGTAAAGAATTGAGAACAGAGATACCTCTGTAGTTTTCGGGGAGATTAGGATCTCCTTTTTTATAGATCGCTAAAATGGATGACTCTTTGAAATTCTTTGGTATTTCTTCGTTGTTGAACACTCGGTTAAGTAAGAACAATACATGTTCTAAAAATTTTGAGCTGGCATTTTTCAAAAACTCGGCTGGGATGCCATCTAAACCCGAAGCCTTATTGTTTTTAATTTTTTTAAGGCAAAAAGTAGTTCTGGCATTGAGAACGGAGTGTCTAGTTCTTCGATGTAAATAAAGGGTAACACAAAACATACATAAGATTGGTTAGGATCTACTTTTGTAAGTTTTTCGAAATATGATCCCATCATGTCGATACTGATTGGAAAAACATTCGATCTGTTTCGGTTACCTAAAATTCGTACATTTTTCCAGAATTCTTTAGCATCCCTGCATTGAATCATATTAAGAGCTATTTTTTGCACATATTGTTGTTTTTTATAGAGGCATAGGTTCTTATAAGTATTATTCGCCTGCAGATAAAGACATTTCAAGGCTGAGTTGTTAGTTTTCCTAAAGAGTTTCAACCATTTAAAAGATATTTCTCTGCTTTTTCTACAGGCATCATCATACCAACTGCACTTGTAAAAAATGCCTCTGTTTACTGAGTAGGTGACACTTGACTCTCTCATGGTTGTAATAAGGACATTATTTTATTTTAAGTAGTTTTTAAGTAAAAATTAAAAAGATATTGAAATTAGTTTTTTTTTTTTTAAATTTTTCTAATAAATAAAAAATAAATAAAATGAATTACAGTAACATAGATCTTAGGGCCGAAAGGCATTAGAATTAAGTATTATTGTTTAACTTAGAGTGTCCGTATGGGACCAGTAAGTTAGTTGTAAGTTATGATTAATTAGGGTAGTTTTATGAATTTTTGTCTAGCTTTAAGATAGGTTTAAGATTGAATTAATAAAAATGAATTTGAAAAAAAAAAAAAAGATAAAACATAAATGGAGGTAAAAAGACTCCCAAAAAGCAGATAACCAATTTTAGGGTGTGTATCTGATTCGTGTGATTCTGGGTCAAAAATAAAACAAAAAAGAGGCTGGGATGCGACCCACACTGATAACTTCCCATCCCGTCTGTCGATTTGTCTTGCTTAAAAGTTTGTGTATATGTATCAATTTTTACCAAATTTGCGTACTATTTTTTGTAGATTTTATTTTATTGAATATCGAAAATAATATTTTCTGTGAAATAAAATAAGTTTGAAGCCAATATTTTTAATTTTTGAAAAGCTATTTGAGTCGAAAGTAAATTTTTACCAAGTTTTAGTATTGTTGTTTTTTTAGATTTTTAAATTTTTTTTAAGAAAATCGATTTTTTTCAAAATTTTACTGAATGTTGAAAACAATATATTTTGAAAGATAAAAGTAGTTTAAAGTCAATATCTCAAAGTTTTGAAAAGATATTTGAGTCGAAAATCAACTTTTAAATTTTTTTTTAGGTTTTAATTTTTTGTAAAAAAAACTGTCAATTCTATTTTTCTCAAAATTTTTCCGAATGTTGAAAATAATATTTCTTATAAGATAAAATAAGTTTGAAGCCATAATCTCAAGTTTTTGAAAAGATATTTGAGTCGAAATTCACTTTTTACCAACTTTGAGTAATGTTTTTTTTTAGGTTTTTATTTTTCATAAAAAAAAACTGTCAATTAGATTTTTCGGGGAGAGTACGATAACTTTGGCGACAAAGTTTAATGACGGATTTGTATAGAACAGTTAAAAACAAGCATTTTTTACTATGGGAGAGGGGTCTATCTCCCCCCATTTAGGCGGTAGGGGCAGTTTAAAAAAATATGTACATTAAATGGAAAAAAAATAATTAAAATAACGGTAATACTTATAATTAAGCATTATACCTTTTTTTAAAGCCAACACTTTTGTCTATTAGCCTGTTTTTAAATCAAGTCAAAACTATGCATAGTTTAAAAAAAATGGTTTTAAAGTCAAAATTTGTGATAAAAAAAGTTAAAAAAAAGGTTTAAAGTGTAATTTTTCAAAACTTTCAGATTATCTACTATTTTTTTTTTATAATTCATTGCTCTTATTTGTTTTTGATCAAAAACTGAAAACTAGATGACTTGATGTCTTCTAGTTCTTGAGAAAATTGAAAATTACCAAAACAAAATATTTTAATTAAATTACTTTTTCCTTGCTTAAGTATTAACGTAGTCTTATTTTGATAGTAATAATCGAATATGGATTAAGAGGTAAATTAATTTTCCTTAAATCCAGCTTATTTAAATGCAAAAGAAACTTTGCATGCACCCCATCTTGCACCCACTGCACCTTGCACCCTCCCCACCTTGCACGCACTCCAACTTGCACCCACCCCAAATCCTATAGTGTTCCCAAGCAGGGGGGTTGCAGATCCCACTGTTGCACACACCCAAACTCGCGCACACCTTACTGTTGCATACACCCAAACACGCATTACGCATACGCAAATACCATTATTACTATCAAAATAAGACCACTCAAGCAAAAAAACGAATTAAATTAAAATAGTAGTTGTGGTTATTTTCAATTTTCTCAAAAACTAAAAGACATAAAATCATCTAGTTTTCAGTTTTTGATCAAAAACAAATAAGAGCAATAAATTCTGAAATAAAAACAATGGTAGATAATCTTGAAGTATTGAAAAAGTTACACTTTAAACCTTTTTTTCACTTTTTTTACTCAAATTTTGAGTTTAAAATTAAATTGTTCAAAAACTACGCATAGTTTTGACTTGATTTAAAAACTGGCTAATATAACGGAATGTTGGCTTTAAAAAAATGTATACAACTTAATTGTAAGTATCACCGTTATTTTTTTATTATTTTTTTTCCATTTTAAATAATAACTTTTTTAAATTGCCCCTCCCGCCTAAACGGGGAGAGAAAGATCCCCCCTCCCATAGTAAAAAATGCTTGTATTAAGACCCTCTACCAAAAACCGTTATTATATCTTGGCGACAAAGTTATCGTACTCGTGCCGATTTTTCTCAAAATTTTATCATATGACAAAAACATCATTCTTGGTTGCACAAAATTATTTTGGAGATGAAATCATATTTTAGTCGTAAAATTTTTGAGGTGACAAATTTTTTTTTTTCAATGTTTTTGAGAGTCCTTTCTGCATTTATTATCTGTATAGCAAAATTTATTTTAAGTCGATATCTCTAATGGTTCTTGAGCTATGGACGAAAAACAAAACTTCCCGAACGTACGGAGACGTAAGAACGTACTACGTACACACGCACACACAGACATCTCTTTAAAAATCCTTTATTTCGACTTTAGGGAACTTGAAACGTCAAGAAATGTCAAATGTTCAATTCGACAAATCAGACCGTTACAATAACTTCCTATGGGAAGTTAAATACTCTTACGGATGGTTAGCACCATCTAAGAATCCTCAATTAAGTTAGCGTTAAGCAAAATATCGTTGAACTACATACATACATACATATATCAAAAGGCTGTAGGATTCATTCCGAAGCTAATTTAAGAAATGGTTAAGAATGAAGGTGAACTAACAAACTTGACAGAAACTTGTTTTTTTGTAATCAAATAACAAGGCTTTGCAAGTGGGCGAAAGAAAAACTATTGGCTGATTTTGAATAATTCTTTTCAAATTCTTTTTTTAACATCTTAAAGGGAAGTTAGCACCAACAAATGGCATGATACCCATCAATATTTGGAAAAAATGTAAAATGTATTTTCAAAAATGTTTGTGCGTATTCAGTATATCTGTTTCTAGACTAAGAAATCTTATTTATCATAAAGTTATATAAAAAAAAAATATTTTAACTAAAGTAACTGCTGTTACCTTAAATTCAACAATTTTGAATATAAGTTCCTAAAATAAAAGTTATTTAAAATAAAAATAGTACGTATACGCCATAGTGTACTCGCCAATACATCATAATATTTATGTACCATCCAGAAGAACAACAAACAAAAAAACAAAGTAACTTGTCAAATATTTTTGTATATGATAATTCAAACAATATGGTATTTAATTTGACACATTTTCTATGGCACCTTCCGCTGTCTAACCAAATCATCACATAACATTTCCAACATACCAAAAATAAATAGCCTCCTGTCCATTAAAAACACACATCATATTATGAGTGAGTCAAATTAATATTCTTTTTCTTGCGTCTCCCCTTTAATTGCGTGTATGTACTATGTATGTATATAGTGTCTCACATGGTCTTTTAATTTAAAATTTTGATTTTAATTTTATTTATTTATTTTATTATCTTGGTGGGTACTTTAAAAATCATAAATAAAAGACATAATTTTTTCCTATTCACGTATGATTAGGACACTTTCGACAAATTTTATTCTGTTTTACTACTTTTTTCTTGAAAAACAAAAATCTCAGGCCAGGCATCAAGTAGTGGCGGTGCGATGTGGCACGGCGGCGTGGTGCGGCGCGTTCCTGGCCAAAAACAAAAATTGTCTTCATTTGACAAAATATGCACTCGCTATGCTAAGCTACTTAGAGAAGATATGTGTCCCTATGTCTCTTTTTCGTTTCTTTTTCTGTTGACATGCTATTTGGTTTAAGATTTTGGGATACAACTTGTGTATAGTTTTCGTCTATCTCGCGCTGTTGTAATGTGTTTTATTTATATCAAAAATCGTCAGCTCCAGGTCAGAAATAGAGAGGTGTATATCTACAAGAGTATGTAGATGTAGAAGACACAATATCCAACAAAAATAAAATTTAAACACACGAAATAGAAAAACCAAGAAGAAATCACTGAAAATGCCATTAGTTTTAAAACCGTCGCATATACTTTTTAAAAACAACAACAACAATAACAAACTAAAAACTTAACAAGAAAATTTTAACCAGCAAAAGAAAAATAAATAACATTATAACAAACAAAAAGAATTGAGAAAAAAGAAAAGAAATTTTGAGTTTTCTTTTTTTTTTTTTTTTTGATTTTCTTAACTATAGAGAGAGAGCAACAAAAAAGCAAAAGAAAACTTAAATAGAATCTCATTAGATCTTTTAAATCTTTTCTAATTTTCTAAATAAAATTAAGATAAGTACATTGGGACAAGACTCTTTTTTGAGTACGAGTACATCGCCAAGTTACGACCGCGATGGACATTCAATTTTCCACAGAAAAATTTCCTCTTCGGTTCGATTCGGCGAGTGAGTGTCATATCTGCGCGAAATGACTTTCGCATTCACTTTAATTCGCCGTGAGGTTATTGTTAGTGCAATTTAAAAAGGGTTTTTCTTTTCAAAAAAAAAAATATTAAAAATATAGAAGAAAAATAAAACTATTTTCGATACATTTTGTATTTTGAAATCAAGTTGACAAATTTTGAAGTGCGAATCGACGCGACGACGAGAAAAAGTGTGACAACGACAACGTCTCTGTTAGTCATCCTCCAGCTCAATACTTAAACCTATTAATAGTACAGCCGGGCTGGATTTGAATTTAAAAAATAGACAAAAATAATATATTTTAAAATATTTTACCTACAAAAATATTATTTTTGTCACATCATCGCATCGCATCACAGTGAGGCCAGAAATCAGACCTAAAACAAAAAATCTAATTTGGAACTAAAGCCTTTCGTTTTCGATTCGATTGAATTCAAATTCGGACTGTATTTGGAAAAAATCAAATAAAATTCGGAGTCGATTTTCGGTTCGTTTTTAAAAGCGATTTAAATTCAAAAAAAAAAAATACCGGTAAAAATAGCCCTTGTGTCTCTCGCTCTGCATCACGGTCTGCACATACTTACAATTGTAAATTTAAATAGAATTTTTTTATATATATATTTATATAGTGTGAAGAACAATTTAAATTTATTCGTAAATAATAAAAATAAATTTGTAAGTGTCTTCACCGCCGCTCTATTCTATACTCACTGCACTACTCACTGTTTTTGTGTTGTTTCTAATTTACAAATTCATTTAATTGCATCCATGATGATGGCATTCTGGTAATACAAATTTATTTTATCACCAAGTCTCGGTGAGATTTTTTTTGTTCTGATTCGGATTCGGATTCGGATTCGGATTCTCACTGTGCAACACAATTGAATAATATTAAATATAGAATAGTGAATGCGTAATCGTAAAATAAAATAAAATAAAAAAAATAAAAGCGAGTGAGTGAGTGTCGAAGAACAAGTGTCCTAGAAATTCTAAAATTGCGCGCGGTTTTTCAAAACCAAATGTTAAAAACTCACAAATTACAACAAAACATCATCATCAGCAGCAGGAGCAGCAGCGTGAATTCGAAATCAAAACACAACAACACGACACACGTGACTTCGGAGTAATATCATTCCCTTAAAAGGCCACAACAATATGGAGCATCTTAGTGCTGGATCGGCCTCGAGACAGGAGCATCAGCATCATCAGCAGTTCTGTCTGAGATGGCACAATCATCAGGTAGTTTTTCCCGCCACGGTGGCCATGGTAGCGGCGGTGGTGGGCGGTTCAGTCTTTGATTTGTTTTTGTTTATTTTTATCTTGTTAAGTGTGACCTTTTATGGGGTAATATATATACTCGAAGTATCTACATCAAATGTAAATACTATAATTAAAAAATCAAAACACTTGTTGCTGAGAGTCATTTGTTGTGTGATGCATTAAGAAGAGATATCATCATCACAGAAACACACAAAACAACAACAATAAACGATCTTGAGTTTTGTTTTAGTATTTAGCTATTCCAGAATCCACACAGCATGTTGCAAAGTGCGATATCGCTTATATACATAAAAATAAGTTTGCAGAAATTTTCGAAATATAAAAGAGTACCTACGAATTTTTTTGAGATTGGAAATAGCTTTGCACAGCGCAGCGCACATGCCCGGAAGCCCATGCCCGAGCACGAAGCGGTTCATTCTTTTGACAAAAATTAGAATTTATATGTCTAAAAATACTTATCCTGCTAGATTTTGCCGCAAAAGATTGGCAATCGAGCGGATTCACAGGACAGAGAAGGGAGGAGGAAAGAAATTCTGTTTTGCTGCAATTAGATTTTAGAAAGAGTCCAGGACCTTTTTTTTTTGTTTTTTTTTTTTTTTTGGTTTAAGAATTCGCACTTCGAATTAAGAGCAATTTAATTTTTGTTGTTATTTTTTTGTTTTTCTAAACGATGGGTAAAATTATCGATTTAGCATTTAAAGAAAGATTTTGTTGGAATGTGTTTTTTTTCTGTAGGGTATTTTTAGTTGTTAGGAAGCATTTATTGAGTCATTGTAGTAATTTTTGACTATAAAGTTTGTTGACTCTTTCCAGAAATATTTTCGATCTTTTAGAAAATTAGAGGAAAACATTTTGGGAAAATCCATATATCACGTAGGGATTCACTTGAATTTTGTATACTCATAAGGACAAGAAAACTATTTTTCTAACGTTGACTTTGTCCTTTTGTTTATGTTATTACAAGAAAGTATTGCTTTTATAGAATTTTATTTTAGTTTATTTCATCAAAAAAAGTTACAATTTTTTAGTGGTTGCTTTAAATTAAAAGGGGAGAGTACGATAACTTTGGCGACAAAGTTTAATGACGGATTTGTATAGAACAGTTAAAAATAAGCATTTACTATGGGAGGGGGGGTCTATCTCCCCCCGTTTAGGCGGTAGAGGCAGTTTAAAAAAATATGTACATTAAATGGAAAAAATAATTAAAAAATAACGGTAATACTTACAATTAAGTATTATACCTTTTTTTAAAGCCAACACTTTTTTCTATTAGCTTGTTTTAAAATCAAGTCAAAACTATGCATAGTTTTTGCAAAAAAATAGTTTTAAAGTCAAAATTTGTGCAAAAAAAGTTTAAAAAAAAGGTTTAAAGTGTAATTTTTCAAAACTTTCAGATTATCTACTGTTTTTTTTTTAGAATTCATTGCTCTTATTTGTTTTTGATCAAAAACTGAAAACTAGATGACTTTATGTCTTCTAGTTCTTGAGAAAATTGAAAGTTACCAAAAAAAATATTTTAATTAAATTACTTTTTCCTTGCTAACGTAGTCTTATTTTGATAGTAATAATCGAATATGGATTAAGATACACCTAGGGTAAATTAATTTTTCTTAAATCCAGCTTATTTAAATGCAAAAGAAACTTTGCATGCACCCCATCTTGCACCCACCGCACCTTGCACCCTCCCCACCTTGCACGCACTCCAACTTGCACCCACCCCAAATCCTATAGTGTTCCCAAGCAGGGGGGTTGCAGGGGGGCAGCATGCCCCCCCCGTTACAGATCCCACTGTTGCACACACCCAAACTCGCGCACACCTTACTGTTGCATACACCCAAACACGCATTACGCATACGCAAATACCATTATTACTATCAAAATAAGACCACTCAAGCAAAAAAAAAGAATTAAATTAAAATAGTAGTTGTGGTTATTTTCAATTTTTTCAAAAACTAAAAGACATAAAATCATCTAGTTTTCAGTATTTGATCAAAAACAAATAAGAGCAATAAATTCTGAAATAAAAGCAATGGTAGATAATGTTGAAGTATTGAAAAAGTTACACTTTAAACCTTTTTTTAACTTTTTTTTACTTAAATTTTGAGTTTAAAATTAAATTTTTATTTTCAATTTTGTCAAAAACTAAAAGACATAACATCATCTAGTTTTCAGTTTTTGATCAAAAACGAATAAGAGCAATAAATTCTGAAATAAAAACAATGGTAGATAATCTTGAAGTATTGAAAAAGTTACACTTTAAACCTTTTTTTAACTTTTGTTACTCAAATTTTGAGTTTAAAATTAAATTTTTCAAAAACTACGCATAGTGTTGACTTGATTTAAAAACTGGCTAATAGAACAGAATGTTGGCTTTAAAAAAAATGTATACAACTTAATTGTAAGTATCACCGTTATTTTTTAATTATTTTTTTCCATTTTAAATAATAACTTTTTTAAATTGCCCCTCCCGCCTAAACGGGGGGAAATAGACCCCCCCTCCCATAGTAAAAAATGCTTGTATTAAGACCCTCTACCAAAAACCGTTATTATATCTTGGCGCCAAAGTTATCGTACTCGTGCCAATTAAAAGTAAATTATTTTTAAATGAAAATCTACTCAGACTAAAATCGATCATGTCGCAAACGCTATATTAGTTACTCTTAAACACCTAGACAATAGTTCGTTAGCTGCAGAATTTGTTCTGTGGTATGAAATCATAAAAAACAATCAGTTCCTAAGCAACCTTGCGGGAACATTGGAATTTATTAAGGCTAAAATATCGGAACAATCAATATTACGTTACCTTTTGCTATCTATATGTTTCAAGCTTTTGATCAAATGTTTCACTTTTTTAGAGGTTATTTTTGAAATAAATATATTGTTTATTTTATAAGAAAAGTTAATTGATGAACAATTTCGAGAAAAAAGTTAAACTTTGACATTTTAAAATATTAAGGTGTAAGGAGTTAATCATAGAAAAATGATTCGATCATCTCTCAAGATCTTTCTGCAATAAAATTCAATCCTCTTCTGTTTTTATACAACGAAAGACTTTTAAATCATCTGCTTACATAAAGCACTTTGAATTTAAAAATACGTTGGAAATGTCGTTGACAAATTATAAGAAAAAAAAGAGGACCCAGATGACTTCCTTGAGGCACTCCTGAGGTAGCGGTGATAGGCGAAGATGAAATGTTATTAATGCGAACATTGTGAACATGTTAAATACTATCCTTTAAGTATGCATCTATCCATATTAAAAAGTTAGAGTGGAAATTGGAGTTATTCTTTTATAAATTAATTTTTCAACAATTTTTGGAATAGTAGTTACATATCTTACAAATAGAGCGATAGTTACAAACTTCCTGCCTATTGCCTGATTATAAATTGGTGTAATTAAAGAACGTTTTCATGTATTAAAAACTAACAACTTTTAAGGGAACAATTAAACAAATTTATTTAAAGTATTCTTTTACAATGTTTGATATTGTTTGTAAAGATAAAGATTTTTATTAGTGAAATTAATTGATCTTTTATCAAACCACACTGGTTGTGAACCACTTTTAATTTTTACTTAGAAATGAGTTGTAGCAAATTTGTATTAATAAATAATGCATGCTAATCCGTTTCAGTATCAACTACAATAAAATTTGTTTTATTAAAATTATATTTGAAATAAGAAGCAGAAGTTGAAGGTAAAAAATAGATATCAAATTCAAAATGTAAACTGAATGCGATAATGATGAATTGTGAACAAGTGAAACTATAGAATTGTCAATACACACATACATACAATTCTTAATCCACAAAAACTAAATCAAGCACATTATTAAAAGAATTATGAATATAATTTAGTTGTTTAAGATCGAACTGTGTTAAAGGTATCCACAACTTTGCAATCATGATTAAAAATAACATTTAAAGGAACAAGTATTTTCTCATCTGGATCGTAGATAAATTTAACGTTTGGCAAATTTAAATCTAACTAAGGTTTTCTTAGGTTTTCTTTACGATTTTGACTCTTAATTTGGTTGCGGCTGTATTAAAGGTTGTTGGGTTTAGGTGGATTATGACAGTGATGGAAGTGGAGGTGTAGCAGTGATAGTGGAGGTGATGATAAAATACATACATAAACATTATATATGACCTCCTAGGATATTGGTTTTGTTGACTTTTTAACAATTTGTATTACTTTATTTATATTTATTTTTGCTAATTTCTGATAATTTCATTTAAGAAACGTAGGACTATAAGAAGCACATAGTTATTTAGTTTAGTTTTTTTTCAGAGTTTATTTTTGACTTAATGCTTTGGCATTCCATATTTTAAATAAAAAGGAGAACTTCTCTTCCGTTTGGGCCAAAAAGTCGATTTTTGTTGTTGAAAAAATGAAAGATACATTAAATATGTATGAAAAGTATATCCCTATACGATTTATATTTTTTTAATAGGAGCGTTTCGAATACACCTGCTTCATGCTGGTGGTGTGAGGCGCTCTAGTGCTAGTTCACACACGGTCGTGAGGAATTTGCCAATAATAAGCGAATAAGATCCTTATGTAAGTATAATGCATCATATTCAACATAAAATTCACGTGCAGAATTCGAAAAAACCTGAATGCTGCAAAAAAATGTGACCGCCTTGATGAAATTTTAATTTTTGGGGATTTCAACCTCCCTCATTTTAAATGGACAGTGTCAGGCCACGGATCAAATTATAGTTGTAATCTCTCCTAGGCAAAAGAATGTCCTTTTGCAGATCATTTAACTGGTTCAAAACTCAGCCAAATGAATGTTATTCTAAATAATATGAACGGACAACTTGACCTTATATTCTCAATCGAAAGCAAGATAACTCATCAGTCACTCTCTGCATCCACATTCTTTCAGCTATTGATAATTATCACCCTGCCTTGCTTGATTTTCATAAAGCCCAGTTATTAACAGAGTTCCATTTAATTTCGAAAATATGTCTCTTAAAGAAGCCACTACATGTCTCTTCCTACCGACGTAAAGTTGCTCCATCATCCCCGCCTTGGTACAATTGTTGTAGACTTCGATTGCTGCGTAACAAAAGGAAGAAGCTGTGGGGAATATTTCTACCCTCGCAATACCCAACTGACTACTCTAAGTACCATGATCTATACAATTCTCTTTACCAAGAATATTTACATAAAACTCAATTTATCCTTATCAACGATTTCAAATCCTTCTTTCAGTTCTTTGATCGCAAAAGAAAGTCAAATGAATGTCCTTCAATAATGAAACTTCCAATGATAATAATTTAACAATAGCTAATTACTACTTTTAATTCTCACAAGATTCTTTTACATTAGATCGCACCTATTTTGATTATATTTACCGAATTTTTCGTTGTGTCCTTTCTTACCCGATTGCATTTCTCCATCAGCCATTAAAAACAAATTTTCTCAAATTAATAATGAGTTCACTCCGGGCCTTGATGGTCTTCCTGCCATTTTCCTAAAAAAATGTTTCTCTCTTCATTCAACTCCTATATCTAAAATTTTTCATTTATCCTTATCTCAAGAAACATTTCCTAAAATATTCCTTCTTTCATAAAATATGGAAAATATCTTTTATAGCTCCAATAAACTATCGACCAATTGCTAAACTTTCTCATATCCAAAAAATGTTTGAAAGCATTCTATATGATATCCTTAGCTTCCGTTGCATATATTTTATTAACACAGCACAGCACGGCTTCTTAAAAAATAGGTCTACCACCACAAACCTTTGTAGAGCTCGTTTCATTCACTCTAAGAGCCTTAGAAAACGGGAGTGAAGTCGATATAGTCTCCAATGACTTCAGCAAAGCATTTGACAAAATTTCTCATAATCTTATAGTCTTCAAACTCTCCTCCTTAGGTTTTGAACCTCTTTTTCTGAAATTGATTACATCTTGCCTTGAAAATCGAGAATATTATGACCGATTTAGATCTGGCCGTTCCAATCCTATTCTAGCCACTTCTGGTGTTTGCCAAGGTAGTCATTAAGGCCCTAAAATTGACATGATTATAAAATATTGTCAAATATCCCCCTACGCTGATGATATGAAGTTTTTCATAATCAGTGCAACTCACGAAGACTTATTTCTCTCCTCCAAAAAGATCTCGACCTTTTTAACTTATTATGTACGATCAATTGGGATCACTTATTTTGTAACTTAAATATTGACGATTTAACATTTTTTATTTAACTCTTTTTGACTGTTTCTACAAAACGATTCTATTTAAAAAGACTCGAAATAGCTTGAGTGTTCCACCATGGTTTGATTCTCATGTTAAAAACTTAAAAAACAAAAGGAACAAAGCTTGGATAAAGTATAATCAAACAAGAACTGATGATGATTATAGGACGTTCATTATAATAAAACAACTTTTCACTGACTACTCTAACATGCTATATGATGACTACATTCGGAAAATTGAATTAAACCTTAAAAATAATCCTGATAGTTTTTGGAAATTCGTTAATCGTAAGAAGAAAACATGTGGGTACCCTAACTTAATGACTGATTCGACATCAAATAGTAATGAGCCGAGAATAATTGCGAACATGTTTGCAAACTACTTCAAAGATGCTTTTGTAGATTATAATACTATTAGTTTTCCTAACACATCTACCACTGTTATAAATTTCCCTCACTTAAATTCTATCAATTTCGTTATAAGTGAAGATACTGTCCTTAATGGTATCCTACAACTTGACGAATGTTTTAGTCCTGGTCCCGACGATGTACCATCATCTATTTTAAAGAAATGTGCTGCGTATTTAGCACACCCGTTATGTGTTCTTTTCAACACGTCTTTAAGTAACTCGCTGTTTCCTTTTATCTGGAAGAACTCCTTCATAATACCAGTACACAAAAAAGGTCCTAAAAACGAAATAATGAACTACCGACTATCTGTGATACCTAAACTATTTGAGTCAATCGTATGTAGCGTCCTTTCTTTTCACTGTAGTTCAATTATCTGTGGTAACCAGCATGGTTTTGTTAAAAAGCGTTCAACTGTTACTAATCTGTTTAACTTTACGTCCTTTTGTTTAGATGTCTTTGAAAAACGTGAACAAGTAGATTGTATCTTTACTGATTTCAGCAAGGCCTTTGATAAATTGTGTCATAAAACATTACTTTTAAAACTATCACAGCAAGGTTTTAACGACTGTTTCATAAACTGGATCTCCTCATATGTGCAAAATAAACGTTATAGTGTTAAATTTAGTAATTTGTGTTCAAGTTCATTTGTTGTGAATTCTGGTGTCCCCCAGGGTAGTCACCTTGGTCCTATTCTATTTGTTTTATTTATAAATGACTTGGTTTCGATCATATAAGATTCGTCTGATATATATGCTGATGACATTAAAATTTTTTAAAAAATTAACTCTACATCTGACTGTCTTCTCTTGCAAGAAGACTTAATATTATTCAGGGAATGGTGCAATAATAATCGTCTTGTTTTAAATGTTGACAAATGTAAAACCATGAGTTTTACACGCAACAAAGTTCCAATCGTTTTTAGTTACATGTTTGATTCTTGTCCTTTAAGTAGAGTATATTTTATTTTCTGACTTGGGTGTTGTCTTAGATCCTAAACTAGAATTCAATGAACATATTAATTTCATAGTTAAAAAAGCAAATAGAGTTCTTGGTTTTATTAAGAGATTTGGCCGTGATTTCCGTGATCCATATGTTTTAAAATTACTTTTTATTTCATTTGTGAGACCAGTCCTGGAATATGCTTGTACAGTATGGTCACTTTACTAGGCCGTACACGTCACAAGACTCGAAGCCATTCAGAAAAGATTTTTGCGTTTTTGTCTACGATCCCTTCCGTGGTTTCATGATATTCATACATTACCGCCTTATTCACAAACACTTTCTCTTATAAATCTTCCTTCTTTGACAAATCATAGGATGTACTTGCAGTTTTGTTTTATTGCTGCAATAATAAACGGACAAATTTCATCACCATCAGTTCTTGGTAGTTTAAACTTTAGTTTTAGTTTTAGTCGTTCAAGTATAAGATTCCAGAAACCATTGAATACTAATCTTAGCAGATCAAACTATGGTGTACATAGCCCCTTAAATCAATTAATTGACATCTATAATAAATTTTACTCTTGTATTAATTCACCAAATGATAATATAAAAAGTATAAATTGCAAATTAATATTTTTCAACAGTCTAGTTTAAATTTTTAGATTTGAAGTATATATTAAGAATTTTTAACGTTAGTATTTAACGAATTATAAATAAATAAGTAAATAAATAAACAATTTCTGAACCTGGTGTACCAAAATTTCCTTAGAACTCAACATTAGCAAATGCCAGATAATGAATTTTTTTCGCGTAAACGCTTTAAAACAGCTCCCCGTCATTACTATCTTTATAATCATCCCATACATATAACGTGAACTGAAATTTCTATTTTACATTGACGAAATAATCTACAAGGCATTAGGTTTTGTTAAAAGTTGGTCCAAAGAATTTTGTAACCCTTACTTGACACGATTGCTTTACATGACGTTTGTCCAACCTCTACTTGAATATGCGTCACAGGTTTGGTCTCCACATATCAAGAATAGAAAGCATCCAACGAAGATTTCTTCAATACCGTCCTTGGGAAAATCCTTTGATCTTATCATGATCGCCTCAGTCTGTTAAATACCAACTCATTTTAGAAACATAGAGAAATTACTGACATACTGTTCATCAGTGTTGGGACTTCTACCACTTAAGTGGTATTTCTACCACTTTTTGGTGTTCATGAAAATCTACCACCTAAAAAGCAAATTCTACCACTTTTTGCAACTCACCGTTCACCTATCATTAAACTCTACCTTCTACCATATACCATACGCATACGACTACAACTCACGTGTCCACTCCACAAACACAACAGCATATAAAATCGCTATGATGGATTTCTCCCATACACTTTTTCACCTCAGTTATCTTTCTTTTTCTCTGTGCTGCTGTTGTGTGATCTTCCTTGTACAGATCTTACATAGTTGTCTAATCTCTGTATAAAATAGATTGTTTACTTTTGCCACAGATAGATGAGACAAGTTTTTTGGGTTGTTTAAACTAGAGGACTCAACAGCCGAAACAATAATTTAAAATACAATTGTAGAAACATTAAATCATTTTAATGTTCCCATTCAAAATATGATAGGATTCGCTTCAGACAATGCTGCTGTTATGACGGGTTCATTAAGCGGTGTGGCCTCACGTTTAAAAAATATTAAACCTAATATTTTTATCATTGGATGTACCTGCCAAAATTTGAGTTTGTGCCCCACTTATGCTGCTAAATGTTTACCAGGGCAAATAGAGAAATCAATAAGGGATATCTATTTCTATTTTTGCCACAGTGCGAAAAAACAAAAGGATTTCCTTACCTTCCAAAAAGCACTTGGGGTTAATGAACACCAAATTTTAAAGGTTTGTCAAATTCGTTGGCTTTCAATGGAAATGGTCATAAACCGAATTATAGAGCAGTGGGATCCCTTGTTTCATTACTTTATTTTGCTCGCATTTGAAGAACCTTCTTCTAAGGCTTCACAAATCTTTAATTTTTAAAAAAAAACAAAGACATATACTAAATATTTAAATTTTTTGTCAATAAATCTTAAAATTATAAACGAGTTAAATAAAACATTTCAGTCTGAGAACACAAAAATACACTTGATATTCGAAAGTATGACTACATTAAAATTAAATTTAATGACAAATTTTGTAAAACCAGAAAATACTAATGTAAACACAAATATAAAAAACAGTGAAAACTATTTACCATATTCTCAAATGTATTTTGGCCTTTACTTTGAAAGGTACTTACTTGAAAATGATATTGTTGAACAAGATGTAATGCAACTACGAAAAGTTATGTGCAGCTATTATATTGAATTATGTGCTCAAATTGGAGAAAGGTTTAACCTTTCAAACGATGAACTAAAATTTTTAAAATATTTAAACCCGAAAAACGTCATTGATGGAACAATGCCATCAGTTTTAGGTCTCACGAAACATTTTTCACCAACTATAAATTACTCAGAACTAGAGTTAATTAATAATGAGTGGAGAAAATTAATTGGAGAAAATCAATTACTCCAAATTTTTAAAACTGATGACATTGTTTCACAATGGCTTTTGATAAAAAAAACTTAAAAGACGGAATGAACAATTTAATTTTTGAAAACATATCTTCTTATATGTTGGAGCTTTGTTGCTTACCGCATAGCAGCACTGCTGCTGAACGCAAATTTTCAGATTTAAAAAATATAAAAAATGAAAAAAGAAATAAATTAAAAACTACAACCGTTCACAACATTTTGGCTACAAGGGAAATTTCAGTAAATTTTCAGAATTTTAATCCTCCGGAAGCATTACTGAAATATGCTATGAAAAATTTAAATTTTCCGGCGGTCTATATACATAGCAAAAAATAATTTTAAGTTTTTTAACTAATTTAATTATTGTAAATTGTGATATTTGAAAGTGAAAGAACTGAATTATTGTTTATTTAATTTTCTGTATTTTTTAATAAGTTATTGAATATAAGATTTAATATATAAAAATGGGTTTTAATTTCTACCACTTTTCTACCACCTTTTTGACATCATTTCTACCACTCTTTTGCTTGTGCGAGGTCCCAACACTGCTGTTCATACATCGGCTTTTCTCTGGTTCAGTTGACTACTCCTCTCTCTATACACCCGCAACCTGAGAAACCATCGCCTCTTCTATTTACCTACTCACCACACTTAACAAAAATAACGGAACATTTCTAGCGCAGACTGCAAATGATTTGTTTAATTAAATCAAGGAATTTTGTACATAAATCTGTTAAAAATGTGAAGCTTAAAATAGGGTTTTCTCGTCTTCGTTATAAGAACAGAGAGGTTCTTTAGTTTGCTTCTACTAGACATTTATAAAGCCTATTACCTGAGAATTTTTAAAATTTGCTGTGCAGTTTAATGGTCTTACACATATTTTTATTTTATATTCATTGCATTAAATATTTTTTATTTTCCCGTTTTTTAGCCTTTTTAAGGTCAACAAAATCCTTACACCACATTTGAAACATACATACATAAATCAATTAACTTTTTTTTTCGATTCGTCAATATTTCGCATTAGACTCTAAAAATGTCTTGCCTTACTTTTCTATCCGTGTTTAACGCAACAATTTGGGTGAAAATACATTGATGAAACGGCATTTAATCGCCTCAAAAGAGTCCAATGACAAACCAAAATACATATATCTAAATTTTGGATTGGCAACTCTGGCTTTACTCAGTCTGCCTGTGTTTGAAAATAGCTCCCGAATTTTTCTGATATTTAACTGGAAATATTAATTGTATAAATTTAAAACGTTGATTATTTAACTAAAGTGACATAAATTAATAAAGTTAATAACTTGGAAAGTGCGTCTTAATTGTTTAAAGTACTTATATTCCACAAAACTAAAAGTCAAGAAACAGAAGAAAAAAAAAAAAAAAACAATTTATCATCATTGAGTGAGTGCATTTGCTGTAAACAATCATCTCCAACGCCACACATTGCAACAACAATCCTGCCTGCCTGGTACTGAACGACAAAAGTATTATCAGCTTTTGCCTTACCTTTATGGGTGAGTTCTTTTTTAGTAGTGTTCTGCCAAGCTTTTATGAATACTACTCATAAAATTACCTTCTTGCGGATTTCTTTTCATGTCATACTCATTGTTTGTGCTGAAAGCAAGAATCGATCTCAAAACTTGGAAACTTTTATACAATCACAACAATAGGAAAGAAGCTTAACCATCGATTGTGGATTCTATTTGGACTGTAAGCTGTCTTAGCAGAGACCGAAACCATTTGACAATAAGGGTTTTGGTATATATTACTGGATTCGTGAAAATACTTGGTACACTAAGAATAGAAAATATTCTTGTTTTATTTAAAAAAAATTAAGCTAAAATGAATTCCGAACTGATAAAACACTTAGAAAATATGCAACTTCAAATAGTTTCCGCGGTGAACCAAAATACTAACGAACAATTTACACAAATCCGAACGGAAATGTCTGCTACAAAAGAAAAACTACTCTCAGTGGATAAGAAAGTTTCAGCTATGGACAGGGAGCTTAGGAGGAGAAATATAATAATAAAAGGCTTGGCTGAATCAGAAAGCAATACCGATGAACTGGAAAATGTTATATTGATTCTCCTTAATACGTGCGCACCCAATGAAATCACAATATCTGATATTGACTATATCATACGCATAGGATCAAGACATCAAAATCCCCGACCTGTCAAAGTTGCGTTAACTTCATATAGGGTAAAACTCATTGTCATGAAAAACAAAAAGAAACTCGCCGAAGAACCACAATTCTCAAAAATTTATATCGATGATGATTTCAGCAAAGAAGTAGCTGATGCTAGAAGAGTGCTGCGCAAAAAGGCGAATGATTTAAGAAATGAAGGAGCTGATGTCAACATAAAATATGATAAAATCATTATTAACAAGAAACCATTTACACTGCAACAATTGGAAACTGAGGAAAAAAGAAACAATTTAATAACCAAAAAGCGGAACAGATCCCCAGAGGAAAAAAACTCTTACGCAACCGAAAACCTAGAGCAGAGTTCTTCATCTCAACAAACAGGCAAACCTAAGAAACCGAAGAACAAGTCAAACAAATCAACAGCATCTCTATCGATTGATAAGTTTTTCACTCCAATCAGGTCACATGGAAGCAGAGAAATCATAGCTGACGAAGAACTACCGCAAAGAAGGCCTTCTCAACAAAACGAATCAGCATAGCTACATCTAAACATTAACCAAACGTTTGTAGGGGAATCTGATTTTAGTAATTTTAAAATAAGCTTTTGGAACATAAATGGAATAAAAAATTTATATAATTTAGATAATATTGAATTAAATTTAATTCTTAGTTTTGATATTATATGCTTGAGTGAAACCTGGGTTCTAGATATTACTAAACAATCTAGTATTAAAATATTTGAAGATTATAAAATGTTTTATTCGAATGCAACTAAAGATAAGTCAAGAGGAAGAGGAAAGGGTGGACTACAAATCTATGTCAAAAATCCTGCTAAATATGATGTTCTACAAGAGATCAGCAAAACAAACCTGTGGATTATATTAGAAGTTGTTTTTTGTCGATCGAAGTACATAATATTCTTTCCCTATCTGTGTCCATCTAAGGAAATGGATGATAAATCGTGCTGCGAGTTAATACAAGATGAATTGGAACACCTACAGAATACTTACCCCACACATACACTAATAATAGGAGGAGACTTAAATGCGCGCTTCGGACTTTCAAATCAATTAGACAGTGACATACTGGAAAACTCTCAACTATCTCATACAAGAAAAAGTAGAGATACAACAATAAGTAGGAGAGGAAAATTGCTAGGTGAGATATTTGAGAGCGCTGGACTGTTACTTCTAAATGGGAGAAGTAGAAGCGATACGTACGGTAACTTTACGTTTGACTCACACCAGGGCCGAAGTACTGTGGACACAGTGTGGATAAATTTAGAAGGAGCAGCAGTCATTGATGACTTCGAGGTATCTCAGCTTCTCATACAATCGGACCACATGTGTTGTATCTTAAACTTTCTGTGCTGTTTCACAGAAAATTTAAACAATGCACCACAGGTGGTATCAGACTGGAAATTAATTTGGAACTCGACAGCAGCTGAAAACTACACCTCAAGTATGCAGATCAAAGCCGAAGAATTACAAGCCGTAGGAGATACATTAGAATATGAGCAAATATTTGAAAATATTAAAAATGCTGCACTAGAATGCTGTATGGTAAAACAGTATAGACAAAATAATGCAACGATACCTCAGAAGAACAAATGGTTTAGTGCCGAATGTAGACTGCAAAAACGAAGCATGAGAAAAAAAATGAGATTGTATCACAAAAACCCTAATAACGTGGAAAAAAGATCTGAGTATATATCTAGCAGAAAGCTGTACGCGTCAATTATTAAGACAGCCAAAAAGCAATACAACGAAAACCTGACTCGGCAACTTCAAAACACTAAAAATAGCAGAGATTTTTGGAGAGCAATTAAAAGCATCCAACCGAACCACTTTGCACAAAACCCTGTTTCAAAAAAAGATTGGGATAATTATCTTCAAGTAATGTATGGTGGTAATCCAGTTGAGTATATTCCTTACAGTGATACCTATGATGCATTCCTTGACAGGGACATAAATCTGGATGAATTAGTATCCGTTATACTAGGTCTACAAAATAATAAGGCCTCGGGTCCCGATAAAATCTCTAATGAATTCTTGAAGCACCTTCCAAACCTGTGGCTTGAATATATGCGTTGTTTCTTTCAAAGTATATTTGATAACGAAGGAGTAAACATTTCAGAGTTGCTTAGAGCCGATATAATGATGATATTTAAAAAAGGTGATAAGTATTTACCAGAAAACTATCGCCCTATTGCAATTGAAAATTCCCTAATGAAAGTTTACACCCAAATTTTATCGAACAGAGTTCAGGAGTGGGCAGATGATGCAAAGCTAATACCTGAATTTCAAAACGGTTTTAGGAAAGGCCGGGGATGTGTTGATAATTTATTTATAATACGTACAGTTATCGATATTGCTCTTTCAAAAACGAAAGGTAATTTCTTTGTTGTCTTTGTTGACCTAAAAGGAGCATTCGATAGTATCAATCATCAAAAATTATGGATGCACTTAAGATCTATTGGAATGAGTGGGAAAATAGTCCGTGCCTTTCAAAACGTCTACTCAAAAACCAGGATTGCTATCAAAACCACGACTGGTCTAACTGAAAAGTCACTTATCACGAAAGGTGTACTTCAGGGTGATCCATCGAGTGCTCTGCTATTTAACTTGTACACAAATGACCTTGAAGAATTTCTTAGGAGTGAAGGTCTCACAGGAATGGACATCACGCAGTTCACGAAGATAATTCTGATAGCATATGCTGATGATATCGCTGTGTTTGCAAAATCTGAACTAGAACTGAAAAAGTCTCTACAAGCTCTGGATAAATATTTTGCAGCAAAGGATATGACATTAAATGCAGAGAAATCAAAAATTATTAACTTTGCCAGGAGGAAAAATTCTTCCTGTCCAGAAAGGTTCCCATACAAAGAAGACTGGATAGAAGTTGTGGATAATTTTGAGTATCTGGGAGTAAACTTAAATCGTACTGGATCGTGGAATGAAGCCATAAATATATTCAAAACAAAAGCAAGGATAGCAGCAGCGACAGCGGTTAAAACTATTAGGAGCTCTAACATGGAAAACTGGGATGGACGAATGAAAGTATTCGAATCGACTATCAAGTCAACTGCACTACACTGTGTTGAAGTATGGGGTATGACAGCAGGAGATAAAATTGAAGTAGTTCAAACAACTGTTTTGAAGAAATTACTTGGGCTAGCCAACAACACGCAAAGCAATATACTTCGTGTGGAAACTGGAACTATTCCATTAACGTACGAAATAGCGAAAAGAAGCTTAAACTTCTGGATAAAGTTATTGAGTGTCACAGATGACCGCCTGATTAAAATATGTTATAACGAAATCATACGAATCCATGTTTCCACCCATCGACCAAACTGGGCAACACAGTTTAAAGACCTTTTATTGAGGAATTTTAACGGTCTTTGGGAACAGCAAAATTTAGAAGCGATACGCAGATCTTACACAAACATTCTTGAAGAAAAAAAGAGATTTTTGATAGAAGAAGATTTCAGGAAAGCAAATAACTCAACTTCCTGCTGTTATTATGCTTCTTGCTTACAAAGCATACAGGAACAAGAATATAAGCCGGCTCCCTACTTGAATGTATTTTTAAAACCGTTTGTACATAAAGTCATGGCGCAAATAAGGTGTGCCAACAGGTATGCCCATAGGATCATTTTGCATGGTGATAGGCACTGTTTTGACTCATTGAACATTTGTACGATATGTAACACGAATGAAGATGACACAATTGAACACTTCCTCTTAAGATGCCCAATCTTTAATTCATTGAGAAACCACTATCTATTTGCTAACGGATTGTTCGACTTAAATAGCATAATGGCTTCAGAAAATGTAAACTTTACAATTGATATTTATAGATATGTAGTAAACTCGCTCAAATTAAGAGCCTTTATATTAAATGAATAGAAAACCCAGGTTTCATATTAAGTACCTACTCAATAATATTTTGAAATTAAGTAAAAACTATTTCTTTTTTTTCTTTGAAATATTTTATATTTTGATGTATGACTGCTATATATTTGAAAAAATGTAAATTCATCACTGAAATTGTAAATATTGTACCTTTAATTATTGCCAATCAATTTGTAAAAGCAAAGCTTATAAACAAATAAATATATCTATCTATCTATCTATCTATATCTAAATTTTTTCTAGAAAACTTGCACGATTCTTGATGTTAATTAATTTATATTCGTCGTTTATTTGACAAAATGACACAAGTAAACAAAAAAAGAAAAACACTCTAAAGGATTATTTTAAAATTTTGTCCTAAGATAAAAGGGTCAGAATTTTAAAATTTTAGCAGTGTTGGCAAAAATTGACAGCGACATTTTAAACACGGGAAACTAGTGCCGGTTACACATATGTAAAAATACCTTTGTGATTCTTTTTGAAAAGTTAACACACATAATATAATTTTATAAAGTATATTATATAAATTATTTTTAAGTTCAAATATTATTTCCTTTTGTCTTTCTATGTAGTCTTTTAATTCTAAAAGAAAGAATTTTCTTTTTCCTATTTTATTTACATATTTCGAAAGCAGAAGGTGCTCAAAAACTAAAATCACCGCTAATAAATTAGAATCAATCAAAGCTTACATTCTGCTTCTGTTTGTTTTGAATTATTGTGAATCATTTTATTATTCTTTACATGCAAAAATGCTTGCAAAATAAAAACACTGATATACAATTATAGCCTTTATAATCAAGGTCAATTATGTTTGTTATCAATCTAAGCAAATCACAAACTTTAACTCTACTTACTTCGACGACATTTTGAGCTTTATCTGATGATGATAATATTTCATTTGTTTTTTCTAAAGGTGATGACTGCACAAAAGCACACACAAAAATAACAATACAAATTAAACTCGATTGTATTTTCATTGTCAATAATTATTTAATTACAAAAATATAAACAATCTTCTTTTTTTTTTGAGACGCGGAAATTGCAATCAAACCAGTTTCGGTGAAATCAAATTTTAATCTGTGGCTTCGAACCTCCAAACATTCTCTACTTATAGCTTTAGCCTTATCAAATAATTTTCCATTAAGATCAAAATCTGGAATTTGTTTCTTTATTTGTTCAGTAGTTAAATTTATTAATCGAATTATGATGCATACTTAGGTAGGTAGGTAGTTATTTGTGTCTGCCTTATTATACAGTGGTGGTCATAAAAAACTATCAAAAACATTATTTCTCAAAATTGTGGTTCTGCATCAACTAAGATGTTAATTTTAGGCCAGTTTAATGGACCATTGTGATACCACATGAATCCTGAGGCTTTTTTCTAAGCTCAATGAAATCAGTTTGAGTCCCTTACGAAACGTGAAAGACTGATTATGTTAATATGGCTGAGATCGTTTAGATCGTTATAGAAGAATTTTCCTAGGTTATTCTTGCGTGTTTGTGCTAAAGGAGAGCATGTACAGAGGAGGTGAAGGACTGTCTGCTCGTTTTCCTCACCCATATAGGTTCTTAATAAGTCATTTAAGATTATGCAAACTCAGTGGTGTGCTTTCCTATTACACAGTGCCGGGTTATGACACCGATTATCGGACTGTAATAGAGTTTGTAGCGACAGAGTCCAGAGATTTGCATTTTTCCGGCAACTTGGCATCGCTGAGTTAATTAAAAGAATTTTTCGTAGCCTAGAGGCCTCGGAAGTTTCTCCTATTGTACAACAGAAGGACCGCAAGGAAGATCGCTTATTTTCTTAGTGAATTCTTATAACTTCTTAGGGATTCTTTATAAGTATATCCCAGTGAGAAGCCAGTCTTGTGGATTTGGTTAAAGAGTTTCCAACATTCTCTTCTGAGCGAGTCTAGCTCTAAGGCCTACCATTGTGGTTTCCTTTTTCCTCTTATGAGTATAAGTGCACAAGCAATTTCTTATAATCTATTCATATCCAAGGTGAGGTCATTGACCTTATTATCAAGTTCACTAGCGTGATCTTAATACTCCCGGTTATATTAAACTTTGTAGTGTGTATTTATGCCAATCAATTTACCGATAACGAAATGTCAATGGACTATTATAACACTATGTGGTTTTCATCAACATTGATATTGAATTAGAAACATCTATAATAATCAGAGAACGAGTGTTCTTTGGATAATATTCAATCCAAGATCATTATGGTAAATAGTATCGGAAGCAAAAGTTATGTTTCGGACTTCTTTTCGAGTCTTAGTAAATTTTTTTTATTTAAATGGAGAAAAATAAGAGCTGAAGTCCATGTGATACAAAATTTAATTTAAAAATGTTATCAAAAACTCCAAAACGTTGTTAAAGTAACCCTAATCTTACTTAAAAACGCGTTTTATATATTATGAAATAACAAACATTTTAAGGATTCATAACATATTATGCTGCATAAAATACATACATCACGCTTCCTCTACTTATTTATAATACACGAAATAGAGTTTTAATCACGTCTGTTCATCCAATTAATCAATACAAAATCGGTACAGAGACTATCTGAAAGGTTGTTTTAAAATCGAACGAACTCTCGGAACGCCAATTCCTGGTTTGAATCCAGTTCTATTGAATTTATGGAGTGCCCTTCTCAATGTCCTCACCTAAGCCCAATAGACAGTGTATTTAGTGCAATCGGACACCAAAAACCGGTGAATAAGTCCTGAAACTGAAATTATCATATGAAAAATCATATTTTTTTAATTTCCCCATTGATTTTGTTGTGAATAAGGCTTATAAAATGCTCGGCTTTGTACGAAGGAACACAAAGGAATTTACTGATCCTTACGCGCTCAAAAGCCTTTACTCAGCCTTTGTCAGATCAAATCTGGAGTATTGTAGTGTTGTTTGGAATCCGAACTATAACACTCATACCTTAAGAATAGAAAGAGTGCAGAAATCCTTCACTAGATATGCTTTTAATAAACTGAACTGGAGTATTGATAGACCTCCATATCCTGTAAGGTGTCAGCTCTTTGGTATGCAAACGCTTGAGTTAAGAAGGAGATATTTTTCAGTAATGATGATAAAAGATATCCTAAGTAATCACATAAATTGTTCTTATTTGCTTGAATGTATCAATTTGTATTTTCCTTGCAGAAGTCTCCGTATGGTTTTCTACCTACGTGATGAATTTTTTAGAAGCAACTACAGTAGGAATGAACCCATATCGCGTTGCATCAAAGTGACAAATAGTGTTTTACACTCCATTGATATATTTCAACTCTGTTCAAGAGATAGTTTTAAAAGATATGTCATGCTTGTTTTGCTATCTAATCAACACATAGTTACTTAAATTCATATTTATTTATTTATTTACTAACGCCGATTGTACGTATTTATACATATTTATTATATTTATTATTATTAATACTATTATTTTATTATTATATTTATTATATAAGTAGTAATCTATAAGAGATTGTAAAACTCTGCTTGATGAAATAAACTAAACTAAACTAAACTAAACTAAAACGATGTGCAACAGACCCCTCTTTACCACTGGGCCCACTGGGCCCAGGCCCAGGGCCCCGAAATCACCAGGGCCCCAAATTGCTGAAATATCACTTAACCTCTATTGGTCTATTTTCAAGAAAAAAAAATATTTCGATACAATTTTAGATGCATAAAGAATGATCAGAATTCGTACGTACTTTCCTTGCTGTACAATAACCTTTGCTGAACAATTTAAATCACATTCCCTGCGAAATTATATTCAAATAAAAATAAAAATATGAATAACTAACTGATACTGAATTAATATCACAAGTCACAACATCAAAATGAAGTAAGTTACTGGAGAAATATGTTGAAGCGGATTGTAGCTGTTGTAAAGTTTTTAGCTTCGAGAGGGCTTCCATTTCGCTGTGACAATGAGATCCATTGAGAATTGAGTTGCTTAGCGAGTTTGACCCGTTTCTCGCAGATCATTTAAGCAAATTTGGAAATCCAGGAAGTGGTCAAGCGTGTTATCTTTCAGCAAATATCTGTAATGAATTTATTCATGTCATGGGAAGACAGATTGCAGAGGCCAAAGCTACGACAACAACGCGGCAAATACATACATATGTCAGGAAGGTTTTCTGGTCTACAGGCAAGAATAAAAGAAAAATGTTAATTTGCCACTTTTGTACCATGTGCAGGGCACTCATTAAACTTGGTAGGAGTGCATGCCGCTGGGTGTATCTTAGAAGCAATCAAATTCTTTGACATTATTCAAAAATTGTATAACTTTTTTTCGGTATCTTCTCATCGATGGAGTGTGTTGACTGCTCATTTAGATCCAAAAAAGTTTTAAAAAGTCTCTTAAACAAGTTGGTCGGCGCGAGCTGATGCACTTAGCGTCTTACATAAAGGTCATCAAGAAATTGAAGAAGCTTTGATGTCTATCGCGAACGATTTAGGACAGGCACGAGAGGCCAGAGAGGAAGCATTTAGTCTTTGCAAAAAAATGTCCAAGCTTGAATTTACCATACTTAAAGAACTTTGGAACTCTGTATTGCAAAGAATTAATAAAACAAGTACTTTACTTCAAAAACAAAATATTACCCTGGATGTTGCAATAAATTTGCTGATTGCAATAGATAAATTTATAATATTGGGCTCAGGGCAATTTTGATAACTTTGATTCATCAGCTAGACAAAAAAACCCGGATTCCAAATATAAGGACCTTTTTGAAAGGATGAGGTGTAGAAGCTCAAGCCAGACTTTTTTTTGATGGCTCTGGATCCTCAGTAATTTTGACTGGAAAAGAAAGATTTAAAATTGAAACCTTTCTTCTCATTGTCGACACACTAAGCGTTTTTGGCCAACGTTTTGACTTTTTTTCCATTATAAAATCTGAATTCAGAAGACTTAAAAGAGAACTGCAAATCTTTTGCTAAATTTTACACCGAAGATGTGAACGGAGATGAACTACATGCTGAATGCCTGAATTAAGAAGACTACTTGAAAATTAGTCCACACGAAAATGAAAAAACTGACAACATTTTCGAGCTTTATAATTTTTTTAAAAACTAATAAAATTGAAGATGAATTTCCAAATGTTGAAATTGCACTAAGAATTTTCTTAAGTATGATGGTGACCAATTGCAGTGGGGAACGTTCCTTCTCTAAGTTAAAAAGAATCAAAAACGAACTCAGAACTACAATGATTCAAGAAAGATTGACATGTTTGTCGCTGATGTCAATCGAAAGCGACATCCTCAGAGGCATCGATTTTAAAGATGTGATCAATGATTTTGCTAATCTCAAATCAAGAAAAAGACCCCTTCAATAAATATTCCTTTCTTTTACCTGAAAAAATATAGTTTGTGTCTCAATAACTTATTTAATTGTCTGTTATTTAAATTTTGTTTATTTTTTAATTTTTATATGAAATATTTATTTTTTGTTTTTATTTTTACATTGTTCATGTTTATGTTTTAAATGCTGCAATAACTATTTATCTTTTTAATGAATTAAAACAAAGTTATTTATTTAAAAAATTAAAAGAATAAATATCAATTCAAAGTTATGTGATTTTTTCTGTATACCTTTATTACACAAAATAACATTTTTATATAATCATACAGGGGCCCCATTTTCGAAAAGTGCTCAGGGCCCCCAAAAGGGTAAGGACGGCCCTGTGCAGAAGTATATCACAAAAATGATTTTGACCAAAATACAATAGCTGCATACAAACTTAAAACGTAACTCAAAGCATAGTATGTCTCAAACTCAAAAAGTTCATTTTTGTAAATGGCTTTATTGTGTGTCCCTCTAAGTTTATGAAACCTGTATAAATTTCTTCACAAACTGCGTTTTAATGTTAAACTATATTTAAAAATATACGAATTATGAATAGCAAAGAATTGAAATACTTGAATACAATTTAGTTAAATTATAAATTTTCCAAGCAATACCTAATTTTTAATTAAAAAACATAATCACAATTTCTTTTAAGTGGTTCAATTTTATGACTACAACTGTATACTTATGGCAAGGCTAGATTAGTGCGCGTGCCTTGAACTTTGTATTTGTATACAATCTTATAGCAACTTTATTATTAACATAATTTATTCTATGTTTGATTAAATCGTAAACAAATACTTATTTTAATAATACGTACAATAAAACAATAAAGAAAGTTTATTTTAATTTTAAATATTCAATCAAATTAAAAATAATATTTAAAATTTGACAAAACTTCAACAAATAAGACCACAGCACATTATTCATGAGTCATACAGAGAGTTTTATAAATTAAAACTAGGTCATACAAATAAAGGGTGTCCCAAAATTAACGCAAGATTTGAATTAAATAGAAAACGCCGTTTTTAGTCTTTTGATAGTTATATTTTTATTGACTCGTAAAGTACATAGGATAGGGTTATGTATGGAATAACACATCGGACAAATGGCCTCCACGGCTTTGCATGCACATGCGCACTCTTTTGTTGAAATTTTCCATGACCATTCTGCATAAATGTGGCTGAATTTCGTTCATGCAGCGTTGAATCTCCTCCTTTAATGCACGGGTGGTTGTGGGCTTGTTGACATAGACTTGTGATTTCAAATAACCCCATAAAAAGAAGTCTAATGGTGTTAAATCGCACGATCTAGGAGGCCAATTTAGATCACCGAAACGAGAGAGAACACGACCTGGAAATGTCTCATGCAGTAATTGAATTGTTTCACGGGCTGTATGACATCGACATGTGGCACCGTCTTGTTGAAACCACATATTGGACACATCAATATCATCCAATTTTGGCAGAAAGAACTGTGTAATCATGTCGCGATATCGAGCACCAGTAACAGTCACTGCTTGACCAGCACCATTTTCAAAAAAATATGGCCCAATTATGCCTCCAGCCCAAAATCCACACCATACAGTCACGCGTTGTGGATGCATTTGTTTTTCGACAATCACATGTGGGTTCTCCGAACCCCAAATGCGGCAATTTTGGTGATTGACAAAGTCATCAAGATGAAAATGTGCTTTATCGCTTAGGATGATTTTGCTCGAAAAATCAGGGTCCATTTGTTGATGTTCAATAATCCATTCAACGAACTCTCTTCTCTGTCCATAGTCATTAGGCTTCAATTGTTGTGTTAATTGAATTTTGTAAGCATGAAGACACAGATCTTTGGTGAGTATACGCTGTAGAGAGGTTCTTGAAATTTGCAATTCTTGTCCACGACGTCGAATTGAGGTTCCTGGATTGTCAGCAACACTCTCGACATTCACATTTGAACGGCTTGTTTTTGGACGACCAGTGTGTTTGGCGTCTCCAACGGATCCAGTCTCCATGAATTTTTCAATTAATCTCTTCACAGTTGACGAAGTTAAAACACTATTCCGACCATATTTTGTATGAAATTTTTGAACTGCAGCCGCCAAGCTTTCACTATTTTTGAAATATTCTTTAATAATGAAGACACGTTGTTCTCTCGTGTAACGCTCCATTTTTAATAACCCTATACTGTTAGTTGTCAAATTGCTTTTTTTCAGGGTTGCCAACACTTCACTGCACAAATGGCGGCAAATTCAAATCTTGCGTTAATTTTGGGACACCTTTTAATAATGTATCGAAAATAAAGCCCAACAAACTAGAGTTGACGCATCGCTGCCGACTTAAACCAGCAGGCGACGACTTGGTAAGGAGTATGCAACAACTCATCTTCAAAATATGGTCTCAGCATAGTTTGCCCAATACACATAGAAAGGAAACCTCTGAATTGCCCCAACTACAGCGGCTTGAGTCTCCTCAACATCGCATATAAGATCCTTTCTGTCGCATTATGTGAACGTCTGGAGCCGTTCGTCAGTAACCTGATAGGTCCTTATCAGTGTGGCTTCAGACCTAGAAAGTCCATCATTGACCAAATATTCACATTTAGGCAGATCTTGGGAAAAAAACCCAGGAACTTTAAATCCACACCCACCATCCCTTAATCGATTTTAAAACCGCGTACGACATCATCTATAGGGAAGAGCTTTACAGAGTAATGTCTATTTTGGCATCCCTGTCAAACTTATGCGTTTGTACAGAATGGTGATGGAGAGTACACGCTGCTTTATCAAGATTGGAAAAGATCTCACAGATGCATTTGATGTCAAAAAAAGTTTTAGACAAGGCGATGCACTGTAACGCGACTTCTTCAACATCGTTCTGGAAAGAATTGTGCGAAACTCAACTGCCAAAGGTCCATCCAATTACTCGGATACGCCGATGATATTGTCATAATTGGAAGAAATGTCGGTGGAGCGTTTTTGAGCCTTGCAACGAAAGCGGAGAAGATGGGTTTAGTGTTCAATGAGGGCAAGACCAAGTATATGCTATCATCAAAAAAGGACATTGAACGACGACGTCTGGGACAAAATGTCACCATAGACAATTATAACTTTGAGGTAGTTAAGGACTTTGTCTACCTAGGCACCACTATAAATTCAGACAACGATACCAGCGCGGAAATCAAACAAAAAATAACTCTTGCAAATCGCTGCTTCTTTGGACTTAAAAGGCAATTGAGTAATAATGTCCTTTTTCGTGCATCTAAAATCACCATCTATAAGACACTCATCATTCCGGTTCTCATTTATGGCGCTGAGGCTTGGAGCCTTTTGAAGAAAGATGAGAGCGTCTTAAGATGCTTCAAGAGAAAGATTCTTCGGGTGATTTTTGGTCCCGCCTGAATAGATGGAGAGTGGAAGAGAAGAAAGAACGACGGGCTGTACAACGGCACTGACCTCTAAACTGAGAATAAAGGTTCAACGACTGAGAAGGTTGGGTCAAGTAGAGCGAATAGACACCAACGCTCCAGCTCGGAAGGTCCTCGAATCCAATCGCGAAGGACGGTGCAGTAGAGTAAAACTGCGACTCAGCTGGAACACGCAGGTAAGACAGGACCTCACCAACTGAGCGTGCGAAAATGGAGACAGCTAGCTAGGCACCGAGCTGGATGACGCATGTTGGTTGTTGAGGCCCAGGTCCTTTCCAGACTGTAGCACCACCTTAAGTTAGTAAGAACGTACATAGACGTACAGTAAAAGTTCAGATGTACAAAGGTATTTTTTGAACTTCTCATTCAAATCTATATATAATTTTAATTTAGCTCATAGAAGAAAGTTAACTTTTATCTCATTTTTTTTAATCATTTTATTGGACTTTGCGGTTTTTCCTTTATTTATAGTTAAGAATTTCTTCTCCAAATGTGGTCGTATGAATTTAATCTAAAAACATGTCAAAACCTAAATTGCCTGATTTTCTGTTTTCCCCCAAAATCAAATAAAAGAATTAAATCATTTCTTCATTTGTATAAATATTTATAAATATACAACTAATTTAAAACTTAAAAAAGTTTTTTTTTTTTTTTAATTAAGATACAAAATCGATAGCCAAAAACATTGTAGAAGAAAAAAAAACAGAAAGTTATCAAATTTAATCTTAACTTATACTTCTCAAAAAATCTTGAAAAAATTCTGTTTTGTTTTACTAGTTATTAAACATTCTATAAGAAAAAAATATGTTTCCAAAATATCCTTTTTGACACGTGGCCTGTGATTTTTATTGATAAATTGATAAAATACTTTATAATTAATTATTAATATGAAACTCAAGCTCAAAAGCGTTTACAAGAACGCTACTTATTTCATCAACTTATTAAAAAAAAAGTATCATTATTTAATCTACACACACTTATTTTCATGAACTGAACTTAAGTTCTAAGTAGGATTCTTATCTAAATTTATGAAAAACCCTCAAGTACCTACCTTTACAAGATATATGTATGTAGATACATTTATTAATTCCGATTATTGTCGATGTTTCCTTTTCCAGAAATTACAAATAACTGACTAGCGTTGCCGCTCTATAAAATTGTAATGTATTAAATCTTAAAAAAATTAAGTCCACATAATTTTTAAGATTGTTCCAAATAGTTAAAATTATCAAAAAGTACTGAATTTTTTTGACCAATTTTTTGACAGATTTATGAAAGTCTTAAATTGTCCAAGAAGTATTTAGTTCTTTGACATATTAAGGCAGAAAAAAAAATATTTTTTTTTGAGAATATCTTGAGATTTTCAAGGTCTAAGAGAGTTTTCAAGTATCACAACATTACATACACGGTCAAAGCTACATCCTATTTATGTAAAACAATTACTTTTGAACTGAAATCTATCATTTTAACTTAAAGCTTAATTAGCAAACAAAATGCCGAAATTTTAATAGGTTAGGTTGGGTTAATATGATTGAAAACGTTTAGATCGTTATAGAAGAATTCTCCTAGGTAATTCTTGAATTTTTACGGAGGAGATAAAGAACTGTTTCCTCCTCTTCCTCATCCATACAGCTTCTGCAAAAGTCATTTGAGAATACGACTAGCCGCGTGGCGTGCTTTCCTTTTAGATAGTGCACGGTTATGACACCGATTATGGAGATAGTAAGCACCTCGAGCGCTTTAAATCTAGTGTGGGCCGTGACCTGACACGTGGTGATGTTATTCCACATGATGTTTGCCTTCTTCATAGCGCCTTGCATTAGCAATAGTTGACATGAAGCGATTTGTATGGCAGCATTAGCCACACATGATAGAGTGGGTTGTACTGTACCATATCTGGCGAGTTCATCTGCCTTGAATGTCTCTATGAACCGGTACATATTAAACTGTTGTACCATCTCCCTAAGATATGATCGACAGTTTTGGACTGTTATATAGTTTGTAAAAACAGAGTCCAGAGATTTGATAGCAGCCTGACTATATGTGAAAATACGGATATCACACGTTGATATCACGTTTTCTTTAAGCCAGGTAGGGGTCATGACCCCCCCTGGGAGATAATTTGTTTGCTTTTTCGTAGGAATTCCCTTCAATTCAAAACTAATCGTATTGCGTTAATGGATATGACCCCTATTATATTTTAAATTATTTATTTTTTTTTATATGAAAACTACATTTGTATGTTACTTCCTTAAACTTTGTTGCTAAAAGTAGGTACTACTTTTAACTGAGGACTGGACCAAGAACATAATATGAATCGGAAATTCAGCCTATTCCAAAAACGCAGCACAAATTCATCAACTTTTGACCAACTGACGATCCAGGGGGGGGTCATATGAGCCATAAAGCTTATACAATTAAGTTGTATGAGTAAAGATTTCATCTATAGATTTATTAGTAATTTTTTAACGACATTCACCAAAAAGTGGTTTGCTGTCAAAAACAACTAAACAAATTTTTGTTTTGACTCAATTTAGAATTTGAAAAAACTTTATTAATGCTTTTAATTATTTTCATAAAAATTGTTTCTAAGAAAAAGAGCAAATATTCAGGTTCTTAAGAAGAAACTTGAATAAGAGATCATCAATTTTATATTAAGTTGCCTTTAAATTCCTTAAACTAGGCTTCAATTTTATTATTAAATTTTGTTGACACACGTAAATAGTGAACATTGAAATGTGATTTTTACTGGTGACATATAGGAACTATATGACAAGTTTAGCTTTAGTAAACAATTTCGAAATAGAGCTTTTAATCAAATATGACATATTACGACGGTAAAGAAGTAAAAAAAGTAGGTACCCCGATTCCGTCCGTCTGTCTTTCCTGGCTCTTACAGTCCAAACAATTGTTTTGATTGAAATTAAATTAAGGTTTTCAGCCGATTAGCGTAAGGCGTTTTTTTTTCATTTTATTAATACGAAAAATAACAGCAGCCCCCATACAAATTTGTTGGTTAAAACATTTGATTTATCTAAAACTTTCTCTAAATTTTGTGTTCTTAATATTTAGCTTTTTTCTACAAGAAAAACATATTTTGGTATTGCTCCAGAAGGGTACCCCTCAAAAACCTTTATTTTGTTTTTAAGTTTTCTCGAGAACTAATGGACCGATTTCAATAACCTTCTCTTTCTGTGCAAGCTCTTTTTGATGATCAAATTGATGATGATTTTTTATGATCAAAAATGTATTTTTTTTATTTTTAAAAAAAATATTAATTTTGTTTAAACTCGATATCACAGAAAGGGGTCAACATTTGTTGACGAAATTTAAATGTAAAATGTACATATATTTATAAGCTCTTTATTTAGTTTTTACCAAAAATATTTTTAAGACAAAATTTCAAATTTAAAATGATTTTCGAAAAAAAATAAGTTAATCTAGATTTTTTTGACAAATAAAATGGCATTTAAATTTTTGAGAAAAACTTATTTTGC
Source organism: Eupeodes latifasciatus (assembly GCA_920104205.1). NCBI lineage: Eukaryota > Metazoa > Arthropoda > Insecta > Diptera > Syrphidae > Eupeodes > Eupeodes latifasciatus. Next base: position 46,063,520 of record OV049924.1, on the reverse strand, counting down.
AGGTACATTTTTAAATCTTAAAATATAGAAAATATTTTTAAACAGACTTTTTGGAAGAAATGAGCAAGTTCTAGCGACCCAGTCGTGCATTTTATTTATCTCAAAATTGGTTTTCTGTTGAATACAAAAGATCTTAGAAGATCTTAAAAAATTAAATGAATCTACTTTTGAAGTGAATTTGCTTTGGATGCTCTAGAACTAATATTTAAACACGAATTTCAATAATATATTATGTCCCAAAAACAGCAAAAGTGTCACTTTTGTTAAACTAATGGCTAATTGAAAAACATAATAAATATCTATTGATATACAAGCTTTGAATCTCTTGAGATTTGAAGTGAAAAGAGATTCTGAAACGTGTAATTTGTGAGTGCCACACAAACATTTCTTCCCAACTTATTTGTTTACCTTAATTTGTTTTAATTTAATTTTTTAGAGAAATTATGTACTGTAAAGCACTTATTTCCTAAAATTCAAGAACCAAACATTTTTCTCTCTAAAATTTGTAAGTTTTGTTGACTCCTTTAAGATCAAAATACGAGTAAGCAAACTGATAGCGATAGTAATAATAGACTCCCGAAAATTGAGTTCGAAAAAACTTCGTCAAAAAAAGCCCGACATTTCTTTATATCAGATCCTCTCTCATTTTTTGGATTTTTGAATTTTTTTAGCGTTCTTAGCATAAATAGAAATGGATACAAGAAAAGTACCTATATTTTATTTTTGGAAAAAAAGCTGCGTCTCAAAACAATTTCTTACATTTCTGCGTGAAATGCTGCAAAAACCCTCTAAACTATTGTATTTTAGCTCTTAAATATAGCATATTTAGACAAATTTTGGAATCTAGGAATGTTTTTATTTTTAGGGAGTCATCCAAATTAAAAAGTTAGACCATACCTTTCTGGACAACAGTGTTCTAAGATAATTTGATAACTAAAGTTGTCATTTTAGCAATTGAAATGTGTAAAGGTTAGGTTAATATAGTCGTGCACATTATGTTATTTAAATTTTGTTAGCCTCCTTTACAAAACATTAAAGAACATTTTTAAGCGGTGAGTAAAAACTCATCTAAGTGTGTGACCCCCCCCCCCCTAATGAAAAGTCTGGATCCGCCCTTGGATCTGCAAGGTATAGAAATCTGTTTTCTTTCTGTCGAATTGCAGTTGGGGGATGGAGTAGTCTGTGTAGTTTGGAATTTTTTAAGATGCTTTCCTGAAACCGCTATAGCAACGTCGTCCGCATAGGCAATCACTTTGAAACCCTCCGCATCCAGACCAGTTAGGATATCATTTACCACCAGATTCCAGAGGAGAGGGGATAGAACACCACCTTACGGTGTCCCTCTACTAACAAATGTTTTACGTTGTTAAAAGCACCTTCGATGTCAAGGAAAGCAACCAACCGTTTCCACCGATTTGTCTTGACAGTAGGCATGTTGAGAATTGAGACATAGACAGAATGTCTGTATCAATACTTGCCCTTAAATGGATATCAATCAATCTTTCTAAGGTCTTGAAAAGGAATGATAATAAACTTATAAAACTATTTCTTTTAAGAAATTATAGAATGTTGAATGCTTGAAGTTTTTAAATTAAATAATTTAAATTTACATTCAAGTAATATTGCCCTTTTCTCCCTTTGTTATAGACTAGTCTACTAAGTTCTCTGCCCATTCTTCTGGACCAATCACACCTAACAGATGTAACACTATCGGCTGAAGGACGAACATTGCGAGCGCATCGAGTTGTTCTAAGCGCTTGTAGTACATTCTTTTTGGAATTATTTCGAGCGTTAGACTCATCAAATCATCCGGTAATCATCATACCGGGTGCATCATTTGCTGCTATTGTTGCTCTTCTAACATTTATGTATTCAGGTGAAGTAAATGTTTTTGAAGAACAAATACCCACGCTTCTGAACCTAGCAGAGACTCTAGGAATCAAAGGACTAGCAGATGTTCAAAGTAACGTAAGTTATTTTGTGATAATCTTAAAAATCAATTTTAAAATTGTGTTTTTAAAAATTGCTTCTCATTTCAGATGAACAATGCAAATGCAGCAAAAAAGCGTCAAGACTTCATGCCGCAAGCACCTCAAACAGTGCAACCACAAATACCACCGCAAGCACTTAAAGACGAAGAAATACCATCACCTACACTTCCGTCATTACCACCTCCCTCGTCACCGCTGATACCGAATAAGATTCCGACTCCGTTGGAAAATTTCTTTCTCAAGTCCCTGCAATTTTACCCGAACCTCATACCACAACCTCTGAATTTTTCACAATCCGCTCTTAATAAGACATCGGAATTCTTGGCGAAATACCAACAACAATGTGGCATGTACCGTTCAGCAGTTAAAGAGACTGAGAATTTCACCCCATCTGGTCATCAATCTGTGAACGATGACAGTGGCTACAAACGAACGAATAGTGGAGAAAAAAAGACAAAAGACGTTAAACGAATCGATAAGATTGTTGAGAACTTGCGCTGTGCTTCGCAATCACTCAAAATTCCCGACACAACGGCAGCTCAAGTGGCTCGAAGCTATCCTGATATTGTAGCAAGATCTCCATCATCACCATTAGCACAAGCAGCACCCTCATTTCCCACCACGAAATCGATGACTAATTTTTCTGCAGCACTTGGAACGTCTAACATTTCAAATAGTCCCATGGCAACGTCGTCATCGTCGTCGGTAAAAGACGAACAAGAAAAATCATCGCTGGCTTCTTCTTCTTCGGAACAAGGAGGAAATTCGACACCGAACAGTTCTACAACACCAAATTCTCTATGCCCCCCAGCGTCAGCAGGCGGTGGTGGTGGTGGAACTCAGTCAGAGGGGATGATAGATAAGCCTGCTTCAAGTCCTCAGTCGAAAATTTCGAACTCGAAACTTTACGCAACGTGTTTCATTTGCCACAAGCAACTTAGCAATCAATACAACTTACGGGTGCATTTAGAAACCCACCAGAATGTCAGGTTAGTATTTAAAAACAAATTTTATTCAATTTTTTAAACCCTTTCTTACTCTCAAACAGATACGCTTGTAACGTTTGCTCGCACGTATCCCGGAGTAAGGACGCACTTCGAAAACATGTTTCGTATCGACATCCGGGTGCTCCAAGTCCCTGTGAAACAGAAGCACGAAGAAAACGAGCCAAAGGCCTTAGTTCAGCCTTCCCCCTTGCGACACCCTCCGAACAAGAACAAATGGCAGCGCAGCTCAACCCATCAGCCTTCATGTTTATGCCAAACCAATTTCATCTACCCTCAGCATCAACTGTACAGATCGCCGCCGCTTCCCTTCCAACATCTGCGTCATCATCAACAGCAAATGATTCGCCATTGATCAAACGCGAAAGTACACCGACTTCACCGTCAAACGATCATCAACAGAATTCATCAAACACGTCCTTTCCCACGGACAGTGCTGCCAAGCCATAGGAGTTATATTTGTTCCCTTCAACCCCACCGTCCATTAATTTTGTGGCCACAAAATCCTATTGATTAGTATTTGATCCCCGGCTGTGATAGTACAGAAGATCTGATTTATTTCAATTAAACAAAAACTATACGAACACCCACCATTTTATCGATAAAGTTTATTTAAAAAGTCTTCCAACCGTTAGTCCTTAGTTATATATCGTATATGAACGTCTATCCAAAGAACACAACTTATTTTTATCTGTACGAGATTTGTCAACTTTCATACATAAGACTATCTGTTAACTTAAAAGCCTTATGAGGCTATTCAGTTGCAATCTTCTCAGAAGGTATACGACCGTTATTTTTTATATTTTGTTAATTATTACTTTTTGTTAAAAAGATTTAAAAAAAAATATTATTTTGTTTTGATTGATCCTTTTGGGTCCTTAAATTCTTTATACCTTTTACACCAAAGAAACAAAACACTATACACTAAAAATTGACTTTTCTATAAATAGTTACACGCTTTTATTAAAATGTTGTTACTTTATTATAGAAGTCAAGAGCACACAAAAAAGACAATTGTTTACCTGTTTAATTTATTTTGTTATGTTAAAAATTTAAGTATTGCTTATTGATGTCACATTTATATTTTTAACAATTAAATATTAAAATTTGAAAAAAAAATAAACAAGAGAAATAAAAAAATAATTCGAAGAAAATGATAAGTTCAAATAATAATTATTTTAAAAACTTTTAAGAATTTACTTTTCAGACAAATGTGTCCACGTCTTATTTCAAATACAGAAGTTGTAAGCTAAAGAAAAACCTGAGTAGCGAGACGTGTCGTCGTAAGCATTAGGCGGAACATGGACGGCATTGGCAGTGTTGGCGGTACTCATTTTGGACTATATCCTTTCTTTTTCTTCTTGGCTTTGTTTTCTATCGCTTTTGAGTTTCGTCACCGAAGCACTAAGTATCTTGAGACTCTCTAAAATAAAACAGTTTACAAATGACATAAACTTAATAGCTGGTGACTCCTCCTTTAATTTGAATAACTTTAGCGCAAGACGTTTTAGCATGCTGCCGACTAAGATTTTTAGAATGTCAACTCTCCCATTTGTTTCGAAGGCTTTCCCAAAAATATGGTTAATTGCGACACTCATTAAATGGAATCCTTTCATCTAATATGGACCAAAGGTGTTCAATTGGATTGAGGTCTGGAAATTGAGGTAGTCATTCTAGTACGTCAATATTATTTTGGGCAAAAAATGCTTACCTACTCTGCTTGTATGGTTTGGGTCGTTATTTTCTTGGAAAACATAATTTTCCAAAGACATTCTACAAGCAAAAGGATATGACGTAACCCACACCTGTCATTTTGGTGTCGATTTTGACGATATTCCCAACGCCACTAAAGGAAAAACAACCCCAGACCATCACCGAACCACCCGAAAACCTCCGTGTTTTACGGTTTTCTTAATGCACCTTGGCTGGGGATTTCAGATGGTTTGCACCAAACTCGCTTTCTGGCTTTTGAGTTTTTTAACTTCAATCTGACCAAATGACACTTTCCCAAAATGCTTGCGGCCACACCAAAAACTTTCTTGCAAAAGCTAGCCGTTTTTGAATGTTAATCGAAAGAAGCAAGAAACTGCTTTCAAAGAGTCGCCTTTGTACCGTCCTTGGAGTTATATTTAACAGGAGATCTTCCTTAATGTTTTTGGCTGAAGATAAAGGGTTTTTTCGGGCCTCAATTTTAATTCTGCGGCCATCAACTGCTGTGGTCTTTCTTTTCCTTCTACAATAACTTTCAAAACTGGCAAGTATTCCGCGTTCAACATATGTAGATAAGGCAAATTTTTCTTACCACAGAAACTGGAAAACCATATTTTTCTGCCAGTTTCTGGAATGTCAACCCATATTGACACTCGAAAACAAGCAATTCTTTCACTTCAAGTGGCACCGGTTTCATCCTTAAATTAAATAAAAAATTGTAAAATGTACGCCTGAAAATCTCCACAACCAGAACTTGAACAAATCAGGCAGGGATGCGACCCACACATCCCGTCTGTCGATTTGTAAAATTCCAAGTGACAAATTATATCAGTTTTGTATCACGTCACATTATATAATATAAAATTTAATTCAAGTCGCTACCGTTATGGGTTCGAAGATATTTTGGTATAACCAACATTTTCTCTTTTTTTTTGGGAGTCCTTTCTGCACCTTTCTGTCTTATTATATGTATAACAACTTTTATTTGAAGTCTATATCTCTATCGGTTCCTGAGATATGAACGACGAAAAAACCTTCCCGAACGTACCTACACACGCACGCACAGACATCTCTCTAAAAATCTTTTATTTAGATTCTAGATTCTTTTATTTAGATTCTAGAGAAATATAAACAAATTTCTATTCGACAAATCGGACCGATTACAATAACTTCCCATGGGAAGTTAATATACTCGTAGTTATAAAAGATCTTCATTTTCATTTCATTTTTTGTTTGTTCTATTCCATTTTTAAGTCTGTCAGAAGTGTAAAAATGGTTTATTTCAATAATATTCAGAATTGTAAATTTTTGTATAATAAACTGACACTCATGGGGTTATTAACACAGTGTGAGATACCGGTGCACATTGGTCTTAAAGTTTTGAATATCGAAATGATAGGAAAAAAACAGAGCTGGGTAAAGCATTCTACATTCTCGATGTGCGGTTAAAAAAAAGTATCTCTATACTTGACAGTACGTCAGAATTTGAGCTTAAGGTTAAACTGATGTGCATTCCTAGAAATACGAATATTACGGCTGAATTGTTTCAGGGGGGGAATGGTCGCATTCGGAAAGCTAGTGGCTACGTAGTCAAAATTCAACTAGCTTTGTGAATGCAAAATTGCACTACAAAGCTAGTCAATCCGGAACTGTCATATTAATGACAAATACAAATACATATATAAAATAAGAAACATTTGTGTTTTCAGAACTTTAAATAGTTTTTTTTTTCTTTTTAAATTCAATAAATACCAAAAAGAAGATACGAGTATAATATGATTGATTTATATTTGTATTTAAATACCGAAAGATTCATTTCATTTTGAATTCTTGTGTCCTTACCGAGCAGCTGATTGTGAAACGTCAAAACCAGTGTGCACTAACTTTGTAGCCGAAAATTTTACACTACGTCGGAGGGGAAATTTCAACTACTTTTGTAGTTGGATTTAGCCAATCAGAATCCCTTGACTACGTAGCCACTAGCTTTCCGAATGCGACCAATGCAACTGGCTAATTCGACAGAAAACTGTTTATAAAAATATCGGTAGAACAACGAAAGACATGAAATATTGCAGCGGTTTTCGTGTAACGTAATTGTTTAAGTTATAGTTCTATCGCCTATAATTTTCAAAGCTCTTTTTTGGATCCTGTCCAAAATACTTAAACTTGTTTTAGGGGCACCTGCCCAAATATGCGAGTTATATTCAAGTTTTGGACGAATGAAGGCTTTGTAAATTACAGCCAGATCACAAAGGGTGACAAATTTCTAGGACCGTGCGTCGCGTCGCACAGTGTGCAATTTTGCCAATCTAGCGGAACTTTATTCATTGTGCGTTCAAATTTTTTTTATTTTTATAAAATCGATTATATATGTAATAATATGTTATTTGGAAAATATTTTGCTAACCTGAGCTTAAAAAAAGTGTAACTTTACATTTAGAACGAATAATAAACTTGGTAAAGTTAGTGCACTCCATTCGTATTAAGTTTTTAAAAGTCATTATTTAAACAATTAAAGTGATTTTTAAAATTTGATTGCATTCGTTTTGAAACCTAGTAATAGGTTAGGTTAGGTTAAAGTGGACACACTTAGTAATATGAATGTACAGTTTATTCAATCCTTCTTCTTTTTTATTTTAAGGACAGCATCTAATGAACAAAAAGAATTTAAAAAAAAACTCTAAAACATGATATGTATGAAAGTTTCGTAATTTAATAATTTTTAATTTTATGAAAATACATTTATAAGACTATTCAGCTTCTCCATCTGAGCTTGATGTTTCCGAATCTTCAGTTTTTAGCAATGCAATACATTCTGGAGCTAGTGGACTTCTTTTTTTACTAAGCTTTATACTTCGGCTTGATAGGTAAGGATCAGAGGAAAGTAAAAATCTGTTTCTTATATCTCGATTTGAGTTTTGCCGTGAAGATTTTCGGCTAAAATGCTCTCGAAAACGCCTATATTCTTTATTACTTGCTTCTTGGGCTTCTTCAGACAACTGCCCAAGAGGTAAAATGCAAGCTTCAATTATATCCTTCGAGTGCATAAGGATTTTATGTATAGAAGGTGGCATGTAATACCAGGAATAGTTTTGAAGATAGATATCCTTTGTTTCGTTAGCGTATAATCCAAACTTTTCAGCATCAATTTCACATTCGCACGATATCACTTCAAGCAAAACACGGAAGTGATTGATTAAATCAAGATTCAGACCTGTTATTTCTGCTGTTAGTTCAGGATTTTTAGGATTTTTAAAAAATTTTCTGGCAGTGTTGCCGTCATTGGTGTTTCCAGCAATTTGCTTTGGCATATCAATTAAAAGCCCCATTCGTTCACGAAATTGGGTTTGTAGGATTTTTTTCCTTGTTGCCACCGATTGTTTTTCCATTTCTGTTCTTGCAAGCCACTTTCTTATTTCTATCTTATAAGAAATATGTAAAAGACACTCAAAAGCCCGAATCCACGTATGTAATGGTGAAATTCCAAAGTTGAACATTTGCTGATCTGATTGTCTTAATGCACTGTTGTTCATTTCTTTTGGTGTGGCTCCACAAATATAGCATTTTTGAGAAGAACTATACTGGGACAAAGCACTGCAAACTTTGCCATCTACCATTGTCAAAAGAAGGTCATGTTTACAATGGACTACGACACCGTTTATCTGTAGGCTTGTTGGCTGAAGGTTAGTAATATTTTCTTTCATTTCCTGCTCCTCAGTGTTTATTAAATTAGTGTTTTCTTTTTTAAAAACAAATTTTATTAATCGGCAATACCTTGTTGAATTTGGCGTTGGGTTTTGCCACAAAATTTTGTTAGAGAAATCGTCAACCAACCGAAGTGGAACAAAAGTTACCGAAAAGAGATTTTCGTCACTATATTCTGCATCGTTCATATTCATTTTATATCTGCTTTGAGCAGAACTCCCATCACAGCCCCACTTTGATATAAGTCGCAGAGATAAAATATGCGCATTAAAGGATTTTAAATGTTCAGCAAGATCATTTTTAGCTTTAATGATCCGCTTCACTGTTAAATCCAGTAATGCTTGTAATTGAATTTGCGCAGAAACATCAGTGACAATGAATGCTTCTTCTTCAGGGTAACACTCTCTTTTTGCTTCTTGCACTAAGTAATAAGGTGGATAAACATTAGAATTAAGCTCTTTTATAGTTGCTGTCGCATGGCTTTATATTAAAATGTGCTCATTTTTGTGTTCACAATAAGCACAAGTGCTTCTTCAGCTGTAATTATTTTGTTTTTATTTACTTGACTTAATCTAGCCTTTTTGATGTTCGTCGCTCTTTGAGGAGAACCATTTAAAAGTTCTTTTAATAAGTTAGCCGCATCCCTTTTACCAGCTGACCTTATACTGATTTCGGCCGCAAGTGCGATTTCACTTGGAGTTTTTGAGCTAACCAATTCTTGGGCCTTACGTTTTTGTACTTTTAAAGTGCATTCTTCGAATGATTTTTCAGGTCTTCCTTTTTTTCCAATTGAGCTGGTTGAAGGAACATTTTCAACGAATCTTTCTGGTAGTTTTGCTTCCTTATTCAACCATACCTCATTTGCATTTGTAAATTTTTCAATATTACGCCCACTTCGATCCCACCTTTGCAGTATTTTACTACTTAATGAGCTTACATACGTTTGTAGCACTCTAGGGACATTGTCTGTGTCCGCCAGACCGAATTCTTGCATAATGTACACACAAATTTTTCGATTGCGATCCTCTTTTGTAGAGGCTCTCCATATATCAAATATTGCCGAATTCTTCATTTTGCTACATAGGTCAATGAAAAAAAAAATTTGTATGGGGTCAGCAAACAGAAGCAAGAAAAGTGAACGATTTCTAACACAGAATATACCAACGGACATTTTAAGCACAATAACTCGAAGGATACATGAGGATACAATTTTAAAACCCTTCCCAAAGTTAAGGAACACAAAAAAAAATCACTTTAAAGGCTATTTCTTATGCGATTTTTTATTTTTTTTATTTGTTAGTGTACAAAAAAATTTCTTACCCAAAAAATGTGTAATAATATCTACAAAAATAAATTAAATAATTTAAAAAAGCACAACTAATAATTTGCTTGGCCACGCTGTTATCAACTTGACACAAGAAAAACAATGAGCTTTAATTTTTTTTTCGCTTGGACCAACCTGATGTTTGTGATGCTGTAAAACGGTAAATACAGTTGTTTCTATATTTTTTTTTGCCAAGTTAAAGCTGGAGATTTTACCTTTCATATGATACCAATTTTGTTGCATTCGCAAGACTTTTATTTTTCATTAAAGTTCCGCTAGATTGCCAAAATTGCACACTGTCGTCGGTGAAATCCTAAGCACCTAGAAGCATTTTTGGCAATATCGAATATGTGAGCATTTCATAAGAGGTGATCTGTGATACACATACCGAGTACTGAAAGTTAATAAGTTTCCTGGATACAAGTGCCGCTCATGGATAGCGGCATTGGGGGTGGGTTACGCTTTAACGACAGGAGACAGCATGGAGTTTTTTAAGCATTAAATTTTACACGGTTCTTAATTGCCCATTCTTATACAATGCTGTCGAGATCAGAATTTAATGAGCTTATCATACGCTGCCGTTGAAGTTCCACATCCGAAGGACAAGGATGTGAATCTAGAAACGAAAGCTGAGGGTACTGTCGTCAGCGAAACAGTTTAATGGATTAGAAGTGGCAGACAAGAGATCCTTTATGAATATCAAGAATAGAGTCGGAGACAAAACGGAGCATTTATTTTAAGAATTTCAGACTTAAAACCATCCAATACAACTTGTATTGAACGGTTAAGAAAGTAATTTCAAAACAAAAAGGAATGTTAAACTACAGGTGGCGGTGCAAATAGAATGCACTCCTTTACCAACGTCGAAGAAGGTGTCATTAGATTGACTGGCCTTGAAACGTCGACTAGAGGAATAAAGGACACGCACTCTTTTGAACTTACATAATTCACCCGAGCCTTTAGATTACAATGCCAATTCTTAAGAGGACCAACTTACGGATTATTCGATGCCATCAGACGGGCGGCGTTGATTTAAGGAGTGTTCCACGACGACGTCTTCCAACTAATTCCCGTCAAGCACATGATTCCACTAGTCTTTTAAAAGAAAAGATAAAGCTACAAAGAGTTCTATCGCAAAACAGAAGAGTTTTGGAGTAAGCAAGAAAAAACTGTTGAGGGTATTTCAAGTAGTTTGTGCCGATTTTTGTGAGATTGAGGAAAAAAGGACTCGAAGAAAGCAAGAGGCACAACTAAGTAAAAGAAAAACTTTTGCAACAGGACTTCCCAACAATATAACATTTTTCTAATCAGTTGAACATTTTTTTTAAGAAAATGGTACAAACACTAGGACTCATAAATTTTTGTATTTATCTTCTTTTTTTTTAAGGATAAAACCTATTTCAGATATACAAAGCCACGAATGGTGCATCTTTTATTGAGTTTGCCTTTTCGAAAGCTTCTACCTGTTATACAGTGTAATTGTAATTACACGATACCCGATCACCAATGAACCTATTATTATTCATTCTCAAGCTAAAATGCAACTCTAGCAATAAATCTTTTGTTCCACTTAAAAGCTTTTGAAACACAAGATGCAAATCATTAAGACTGCCCGAAGACAATCGATAAAAAATCAACAAACTAAATCACTTTAAAACTTGTAGAAAAGTTAATAAATCAGAAATTATTACTCACCTTTCAACACAACCGATGCAGTTGTCTTTAATTTGATTTCGAGTTAACATATTAAAAATTTAAAAATGTGCTCCTAAATCAAATATCGCGAAGTAATAAAAAATACGAGCATATTCCGAAGATTAAAAAGCCCACTCAACATTTAAAATAAAATACAAAATATCTTAAAACATGAGTATTTTTCCAATTTTTTGTTTTATTTATGAAATCATTACAAAATAAATGGAAACAAAGAAAATACAAAATACATTTTAGAACAAGATCAGAGATAGAAAAGTTAACGACGAAAAAAGACAAAATCAAGTAGTAATACAAATTTGGTACTAATTAAATAAATAAATTTTAAATAAAAATGCATCTATAACAGTTTTTTTATTGTTTAAATTAAAAAAATACTTTTTTTTCTTAGAAAATATTTAAGATTTTTTGTTTTCTCTTGTTTACGAAATTCTATTTTTCTTTCATGTTATTTTTGTTTGTTTTATTATTCTTTTATTATTATTTTTAATAAACGCAATTATGTATAAATATTTCAAATAAAATGCTAGAAAAATAAATATTATTAACGTGTTATTTTGGTTGAAGTATAAATCTGTTTGTAAACAATATAAATCAAAAACACGGTGTTTATTTTGTTTTACTGATAATAATAATAATAATTATAATGTGTGTGTATAACGCGGTTTTAAAAACTTCGTTGATAGGTTTTGTGTGTTATTTTGTTTTAAATAGTTTCGACTTCCCAGACTTTTGTGTTGCAATCTTGTCCAGTTGAGATCACAGTGTTGTTGTCCAACCACACTAAACGAGTAATTTGTGACTGTGGGTGGGCATCTAAACAAAAATAGATACAAATATTGATTATTTATTATAAAGAAACATTTTACTTACTTTTAATAATAGTATGTTTCGATGGGTTTGTTACGGACCAAATGATGATGGTGGTATCTAATGATCCACTGGCGACTAGAAGTGAATTAGGCGAAAACGCAACTGTATTCACACGAGCATTATGGAAACCCCATTCTTTATTGTGAGCAGGCTAAAAATCAAATAAATAAAACCTAAATTATAAAATCTGAAAACACCAGATTCAAAGTTTATTTTTTAAAAAAATTTAACTAGCTCACCGTCTACACAATTTTTTTCCAATGAAAAGCATTTGTTTTAAAAAATAGCGATAAAATTATAAGCGTTATTTTTTTGCAGGTAATATTATTCAAGGAAAAAGAAGCAAAAGAACTTACCTTATATTCAGGAACACTATACAGCACAACCTTACGGTGAGCGTCACAAGCTACAAGTAGTTTATTATCAGGAGAGTACACACAGTCAGTTACAGCTCCGAGATGCTCGAGTTCGGTTTTCAACTCCAATGAACTACCATTCAATGAGTATATTCTCAATTTTTGATCATCTCCTCCTACAGCCAATTCCATTGTCTCTGCGTTAGCACTGATCGAGCTAGCTTCGTATTTGATTGGAAGCGATAGGAGTTTTTTATTATCCTGAACTAAAGTTATTTCTTTGACGCATGCAATAGCAATGATGTTCTCCTTTCGGAAAATCGTAAGAGCTCTTGGCTGACAGTTTAGTTTTACTACAAAATCTGTATAGGTATTCCCTTCGACGCTGATCTTTCGCAAAGAATCATCAATACCGCAGGTATAAACAAAGTCTTCCCATGCAGCTATGCCATTGATCTAAAAAAAATCGAACATAAAAAAAGCACATTTTTTAGATAGATACGACCTTACTTGATTGCCGTGTCCAGCACCGCTGATACGATCATTGACGCCGCTTCCAGAGTTCCAATTTGTGACTACACCATCGTGGCTGCCTGTATAGATAGTGCTACGATCATCGCTCAATCCCAACACTGTTATTGGCTTGTTGTGCCCCTTTATGACGCGCAGTGGCTTCGTTGGATCGTTGACATCCAAGTAGCTTATATTTCCAGATAACGAAACAGTTAGCAAATGTTCTCCTTGCCACAAACAAGAAACCTGCTGATCATCAACAGTTGTCCCCATCACAAATTCTGTGATCAATTCGCGAGTTTCAACATTCCATAAGCGACAAGTCTTATCACCCGAACAAGTGAGCAACTGAGTTCCATCGGGCTTCCATGCAACAGCATACACACCACCCTTATGAGCCGGACTTCCAACCTCTCCCACCAACTCAGACGTGGCACCATCATAAATGAATACCTTTCCATCGAATCCAGCCGATGCAAACAAATGACCGCTGGGCGAATAACGCACAGCTTGAACAAATCTCGAGTGATCTGTTTTGGTCATTTTGAACTTAAAGGGTGGTCCCTCAAAAATACCAATTGTATTGTCTTCACTTCCTGTTACGATTCTAAATGGTCTGGCCGGACGGAAATCACATGAATTGATTGGTTTCGATTGGCCACTAATTTCACCAACTGATGTTCCCGTTTCGGTCATGAAAACATGACCAAATCGCTCACGTCCCTCACCAACAATCACAATTCTTTGATTATCGGGTGACCAGGCGATATCTTTGATTGGTCCACCAATTGGCTGGAATTCATTTTTTAAAATGTGCTCCTTATTGACGGTGTCCCAGATGCGAATTTTTCCCGATTGATCTAGAATCAAAAATAGAGTTAAAATTTTATATTAATATGTTTTCGTTAATGATGTCAAAGATACTCTGGCTAAGTGTATTTGAAACCTAAAGGTTTACAACGCCGACACGGCTTGATAAATACCCGATCCACAAATGTATACCCATGTCTTTCGATCCTCCGATCTTATGCCTTTTGATTGCTTCTTACGAAGCTATGTTAAGTCATTGACGCCATACGGCCAAATTTATTGAAGTAGAAGAAGTGACAAATGGACTGATCAAATGGAGTATGTAACTTGATATTTTAATAATAAAGAATTCATACCAAACAATATTTCTGTCCTCTGTTATTTTATCTTAAATCCCCAAGCTCTTAAAAAAAATCTGCTGCTGTTTAGTTTGCTACACTCCCTCTGACCCACTGAAACACATTTCTTCAAAAAAAAATTGTTTGAAGTTGGTGTTTGTGAGATACAAAAAGAACCAATGCAATAACTTCTTTTTATTTAGGGACTTAAAACACTTAAAACAAAATACTTTGGAGAATTTTAACACTTGTAACTTTTTTTTTTTTGGATGACTTAAAAAAGCCAAGTTTTTAGATTCTTGTTAGGGAAGTGTGCTTTAACATTAAATTTAATTTACAAATTGTCCATAGTTCTAACTTTTTGGATCATTAAACCAAAGCTAAAACTGTTGTTTCGTTAGAATCTAAAACAATTGACAAGTACATAAAAATACAGAGAAATCGTGTTGTTTGTTGGTAAAGGATCTTGTTTCTACGTTAGAAGACCTCCAATAACAAGAGTGGCAACTATTACGTTAATATACTGGAACGAAAATGTTATGCTCTCATAAGCAGAGGAAGCGATGTCGCTTTTGATGGCATTCCAACAGGATAATAATTCCAAACCAATATAGATAACCATTGTGATTGAGTAGACACCACAATCGCCAGCTGACTTAAAACAGAATAAAAATCTGTGGGCTGATATCAAGAAGCAGTCTCTGAAACTCTAGTAACGAATCATTCTGAGCTGCAATGGCGGCTCTAGGGAGATAATTTTTTTTAATTTTCCTAGACATTTTCTTGAATTCGAAACTTATCGTATTGCGTTAATGGATGCAAGGGTGAGGCCAAGTGCCACAGCATAAAAAAAATGGAGATTATCTTAGCTGAACCACACCCCCTTAAATTTTCAATTATTTTTTTTTTTTTTTATATATGAAAATAAAATTTGTTTTTTTACTGGTTTAAACTACTACTTTTAACTGAAGACTGGTCCACGTACATAATGTGAATGGGCAATCCAGCTCTATTTCAATCGCTCAGCACAAATTCATCAACTTTTGACCAATCAACGATCCAGAGGGGTCATAAGAGCCATAAAGCTTGTTGTACAGGGTCCGGCAAAAAAAAACCTCCCGTATTTTTAGAGGTTTATATTTAAAGCTATTTATAGATAAAATAGTATTCCGGGTAGAGAAAGATAGATTTCTACGTGCCGTTTTTAGTAATCACAATGGCGTGGCACGGTGAGCATCGCGCATTTGTCGGAGAGGAATATATCTGTAATGGTGGTTCTGCGATTACTACTCAGCGAGCATTTCACATTCGATTTCAACTTGGACGACATGATCCTGTTCCGGATAGAAAAACAATTCAAGTTTGGTTATCAAACTTTAGAGCAACCGGTTCTGCGCTAAAGAGAAAATCGTCTGGCCGACCTTTAACCGCAACAACGTCGGATAATGTGGCACGTGTAAGTGCGTCTATCCAGCAATTTCCGAGGCGTTCAGCACTTAAACATGCAGCTACCCTAGGATTGTCTGATAGGAGTGTAAGATGAATTTTGCACACACATCTTCATATGCATCCCTACAAAATGCTGATCGCACAAGAATTAAGTGAGAAAGATTTTGAAACTCGCAAAGCTGTTTGTGAAGACATTCTTCACCATTTGATGTTTCCAGGGCATCTTCTCTCTTTGAGATGAGACATTACCTAGGTCCAAGGTCCCCCGATTTATCACCTTGTGATTTTTTTTCTTTGGGGACATTTAAAGGCCAAAGTCTACACTCATCGCCCAACATCTTTGGAGGCACCTAAGGAGGCAATCACTCAGGAAGTGGCAGCCATTACACCACAAATTACTCGACCAGCAATGGAAAACTTCCGGGAAAGGCTTCGTAAATTTATTAATAATAGAGAACAATATTTAACGGCTATAATGTTTAAAACTAAAAATAAATTAGGTGGCGCAACAGTCCGTAGAGAACCAGGGCCTAGTGACTTACAACTTTCAACCATTCCTGTGCGCGAGTAATGTTGTCAAGGATGGAGGGGACCTACAATTTATATGCCAAATCCGAACGGCTAATTTTGAAAAAGCACTTTTTCATGACAAGAATTACTCTTGGAGAATTTGTCAATTCCTCGCAAGAGGCAGTAGGCAGTACCCGTGAAAACTCTTTTTTTAAATTAAGGTGGCACAGGCGGGGATTGAACCCAAGACCTCTCGCATGACAGTCCAACGCACTAACCATCATGCCACGGGTACTACTAATGTTTAAAACTAAGTAATTATTTTATTTAATATAAAATGGCATAGTATTTAATTTAAAAAATTCAATAAAGTTTTTCTGTTAAATTGTTTATTTATGTGTCATTGCCTTTTAAAATATGAGAGATCTTTTTGCCGGACCCTGTATAAGTAAAGATTTGTTAGTAATTTAACGATATTCACCAAATTTGTTTTCATACAATTTAGAATTTAGAAAAACTTTAGTAATGCCTTAAATTATTTTCATAATACATATCTTTTCTGAGAGAAAGAGTAAATATTCAGATTCTTAAGAAGAACCTCTGAATAAGTGATCGCCAATTTGATATTAAGTTGCCTTTAAATTCCTAAAACTCGTCTTCAATTTCATCTTATTTTTTGACGCACATAAACAGTGTAAGGATTTCTTAGTATTTTCTTTTAAAATAGGTTTTCTATTAAATACAAAACCTTTTAAGATCTTAAAAAATTAAAGAAATCTACTTTTTGAAGTGTGTTTGCTTTGGATACTTTAGATCTGAGATTTAAACACGAATTTCAAGAACATAAATGTCCCAAAAACGCCAAAAGTGACATTTTACATAAACTAATGGCTAATTGAAAAACATTATGAACGTTTCATTATTTTTAATTAAATAAAACTTTGAATTTCATGAGAACTGAAGTGAAAAGCAATTCTGCAACTTGTAATTTGTGAGTGCCACACTAAGATTTTATCTCAATTTATCTGTTTACCCTGGTTTAATTTACTTTTTTGACTATTTAAGATTAAAATAATTTCAAAAAGTTCACGCAAAACAGTAATTTTTTGAAGTTTGTCTTCTAGCATCAGCTCCAATCTACGAATAAGTATACTGATATTGATAATAATAAATAGACTCCCAAAGATTGAGTCCTAAAAAATACGTAAAAAGCATGAAAATTATTCATATCAAATTCAGTTTTATTTTCCTACGAAGAAAAACCACATTATTCTGGGCAACTTTCTCATATTCTGGATTTTTTCCTCTGCATTTTTGTAGAGTTTTTCACATTTATAGAAATTGCAAGATGAACAAAATATATTATTATATTATATTATATTATATTATTATATATTATTATATATAATATATTACGTTTCAACACAATTTAACAATTCTGTGTAAAATGCACCGAAAACCCTCTAAACTATTGTATTTTAGCTCTTAAATATATCATATTAAGAAAACTGTTGGAATCTTGAAATGCATTGTTTTAAAATAATTTAATAATTAAAGTTGTGACTTTAACTTTTGAAATAGTATGTATCTAAATATAAAGTTAAGATACACATTATGTTGTTTAAATTTAGTCAGCCTCCTTTTCAAAACATTAAAAAAACATTTTAAGCGTTTTTTTAAAAACTCGTCTTTATATTAAGTGTGTGACCCCCCTGATTAAAAGTTGTATCCGCTCTTGTTCTTCAGTGCAATTTTTTTTTTACCGCAGCTATATGTACTGTACATAATCTCAAAACAAAATAAAATGGATTAACAGAGATTCTACTGACCCACAATGAAATTGTTTGTGATATCAAATATCAATGCTAACCGCAAATCTAACGATTCATGTTCATGTATAGCTATTCAATGAGAGCGTAAACAACGTCACTGACTTTCTTCCGTTGTCTAACATTCAATACCACATCATAACTAACTTTGCCTTAAACAAAGCATTTGAGTCATAGTTAGTCTAGATTTCGTGTTAATGGTTATAAATTATGACTAACTATCCTCTTGACGTGTTTTAAACCACAGATGTTTGTAGATTTTCTTTTACATTTTTATAAAATATTTTAATTTTATTATTTAAAACCCAACACTCCCTTTAATTTGTTTTTATTGTTGGTTATGTACCCTTCTTATCTTTACCACCAAAATAATTTATCAAAACAATTTGTAATATTTTGATAACGTCTCAGAAGAGAAAAACAATTTCTTTTATATTTTTACCCTAAATCGAAAGTGATTCCATGAGTCATTTTTTGAATCTCTCTTTTGTTTTATTTTTGATTAATTTAAGAAAATAATAATATTTAAATAAGATTATTTTATTTGGTTTATTATTACTTACCCCCAGACGCAATGTAAAATCCACTTGGTGAATACTTGGCAACATTTACGGCACACGAGTGTTCGGTATAAACATCAGCAATCGCTGGATTCTAATTGGGAGACAACAAAAATATACAAGAAAAATAAGCCCCAAAATAGATTATTGCGTGGGATTATAGGGTACATTAAAATCAAATCAGAACGCAAGCAAAGAGGAGGAAGACCATGTCAAATTATAGCTAATGAGCTCTGCGAGCAATACAAATTCTGATTTAATTTCAATATTATGTATGTACATTTATTTATTGCATTGCTCAGGCTCTATCTTTGGTTCTCGTTGTTTCTCACCTCAATGTTACGGATAATCACAGAATTTCCATTTGTATACAGGAAATTCTTTCCCTTTGGATCGGCGCCCAATACAATCGGCTGTCCCCGTTGGGTTCTTGGCAATGATGCATAAATAAATTCTACAAGAAAAAAGGGTTTCTTTTTGAGTTAAAACTTTCAAATTATGGACATGGGAGGGGTTTGGTATTTTAGCGAGAAGCGGACAAAACTTTAAATATGATTTCGCAAAGTTTAGCCGGCTCGGCATTCGGCGGGCGTCCCGACGGCACACACGGTGGCAAATTGAAATTGAAATGGCAAGAGAAAGAAATGCACATTTAACACTTGATTGCACTTACTATTAGAATAGGCCATTTTTTGAAGTCTGTTAGATTCTTTGAAGGAGAATTTTATTTAAAAACGAGTAATTACTGTTATTTAAACAAAACGAAAGTTTATTTGATGAATTAATTAGTTTTAATTATTTATAAAAAGATAAAGTTGAAAATTTACGGCCAAGAAATTCTGAAGAATACACTTTTTGTCTAGCAGCTGTCTACTTGCCGTTTGTGAATTTCCATATAAGGAATTATTAAATTTTAGACGAATTGTTTGAACGAACGTTGAGTTGATTAGACGAGTTGAGAAATGTCATTTATTTTTGTATTCCATGAACACATCTGGTCATACAATGTTTTAAGCAGAGCACACAATGTTAATGTTTTGATTAGTAAAAAATTTTTGTAGTTCGTTTGATTTTTATAAGTAAAGTGTAAATTTGATAGTTCTGGGCAGAACAGAGCGTTCAAGAGAGATTAAAATAATTTCTCCTATTGACAATTTCTTTGGGCAGATATTGTTGGTTTGTCAAATGTCATATTGTGGTACGTAAATTGATTGTTCCTAGCGTCTTCCGTTCCAATTTATTGCCCAGAAATTGCTCCTCTCTCTGAGAGAATTGTTCGTTGTTCAGAATTTGACTGACAAACAATTCCTGGCAAAATAATATTAACACCGATTACAGAATTCGAAACTGAGAAAGGAGACCCTCTAAACTGTCTACTTAACATCGCTTAAAAAATCTTCTCTGCCGTAATATGTGAACGTCTAAAGCCTGATAGGTCCTTACCAGTGTGGTTTCAAAAGGAAAGTCCACAGTTGATCAAATATTTACATTCACACACATGCTGTCATCAAGAGAGGACCTACAGCACCAACGTCTCCGTCAAAACGTCACCATCAACAGGCGTAACTTTGAGGTAGTTAAGGACTTTATCTACCTAGGCTTTGCTATGAAAACAGAAAATAGCACCAACGCTGAGATTAAACGAACAATTACTCTTGCTAACCGCTGTTTCTTTGGGCTAAGAAAGCAATTGACTATTAAAGCCCATCATCGCCGTCCTGCTATACCATACACAAACAGACGAAAACAACTGCTTGGTACGTTTCGAGAACAAAGTTTTTTGTGTGATCTACGGTCCCGTATGCATAGAAAGTGAGTGGAGGAGAAGATCGAACGACTAGCTGCTGTACAACGACGTATAGACTTAAGGCCCAACTATAATAGGCAAAAGCAAACATAAGCTTATGTCAAAACTCAACGAAAATTTGCTTATGTTTGCAAAATTCCCGCGCATACCCATAATTGACTTAAGTGATCGAAGCCATCAACATTACATTACAAAGCAATAATAATATATTTTTTTATTGTTATTTATTGTACTATTCGTACTAGAATGTCAGCTTGTTAGACTTGACCATTCCTTATTCCGTCAATTTCATTGAATGTTTTGAACAACAACAACAACGTAAAGGTGCTAAGGTGAGTGCAAAAGTTGCAAAGCACGAAATAGCTATATCTCCAGCCAAAAACAATGAGTGGTAGCACCTTTAAGTTGTTGTTGTTGTTCAAAACATTCAATGAAATTGACGGAATAAGGAATGTTCAAGTCTAACAAGCTGACATTCTAGTACGAATAGTACAATAAATAACAATAATAACTTAATAATCTGGTTCGTTACCGATCTTCCAACCTCTCCCCCTTTGATATGTACTACGAATTGTTAGTCTATCGAAATAAGGTATAGAGAAAAATGGAGACGGAACAAAACAGCATACTTAAAGGAGCTTATAAAAATGTTGATGCTTCAAATGCATTTGATAAACAACTACCACATCTCGACCTGTGACGTCAGTGGTCTAAAGTAGTGGAGTGCGTAGTGCACACGACTTCTAAGACTGAGCAAATCTGATATGCGTGGGTTCGAATCCTATGGTGTGTATAGAAAGTTTTTCAAATAAAATTGGATTAAAGCTCAGCACCACAAAAAGGAGACTGATGAGTGCAAAAGTGGCAAAGCACGAAATAACTATATCTCCAGCCAAAAACAATGAGTGGTAGCACCTTTAAGTTGTTGTTGTTGTTCAAAACATTCAATATATTTTTTGTCAATCTCGAAATATATTACACATACACACTCATTAGTTTTGAAATAATTGACATGTACAGTGTCTCTGTTTGTTTTTCATGTGTATTTGAACAAACCTGTCAGATTTTACTTATGCGCCGAGCGACTGAGATCGCTCTTGCTTATGTTTGCTTAAGTTAACGAAACTGCGAAAAATTGAACGAAACGGAGCTAGACTCCATTATGTTCACTCGTATTGAGATTCTTTGTATTCGCACGTTTACTTATGCGCGCATATGCTAGCTTATGCCTATTATAGTCGGGCCTTTAGCCAGAAGGATAAAAGTCGAACGCCTGAAATGGCATGGGAACCAATTCTCCGGCCCGGAAAGTCTTCGAATCTACTCCAAAAGGACAGCGCAGTAGAACAAGACCGCTAATCAGGAGGTGCACACAAGTGGAAAGTGACCTCACCTAGGCTAGGGACATAGCCGGGTGGAGAAATTTGTTGCGTGAAGCAATATTTCACACAGGACTATAGCTCCACCTTAGGTTAGTAAGTAATTAAGATCACAGAATTCGATAAGTGAGTGAATGAGGAAATCAATTGTAAATTAGAAATGTCTACTATGGCAGAAAAAGATCTATTGAAGTCTATGTTATAAAGTCTTAAGGGCCAGATGCATAATTGTGGTACAATATTTGCATTGACCTACTATAATATGATAAACGAGTTGAAATAATCATGGATTTAATATAACCCAATTAAAATAACTAACCTTTATTTCGATGAATTTAGTGCATTAAAACAGTGAGACCATGAGTTAAAAATTAAACCAAGTTGTGAATATGGCTCCACACATCTGAATAAATTTCAATTTATACCACTTTCCAAGCAGGAACCCAGAAATTAATTTACACATCAAATTTTTTGATTCACAAGTCAGGTGCAAAATTGGTGACACAAAACGTCTGCACATATAAAAAAATTTATTAACAAATATTTTTTGTACATAATTTTAAATAATTTGCATTTTCTGTAATCCATAATTACTTACTTGGAAAAAGTTCAAAAGACTAGAGCTAAATGTTTGCAAAGAATTTAGTTTTTCTTAAACAAATTTTCTCACTTTTTATAAAATTATTTTGACATCAGTGTAAACGGGGTTATAAGTATAAGGCTGGGTGGCAATATTTTTAGAACTGAACACAGCCTCCAACAGCTGTTTTCGAGTTATTATATGACAGTTCGAAAAACAACTGATAAAAACAAATTCCGTCACTGTTTAACAATTCACTTTAACTTTTATATTCTTAATTTTTGTATATTCTACTTAAAACTTAGAAAAATGTTAGACAAAGTTAAGCACGTTATTCTTGTTCTCTCTGGAAAAGGTGGTGTAGGCAAATCTACTGTCAGCACACAACTAGCACTTGCTCTTAAAGAACATGGACTAAAGGTAGGCCTCTTGATAAGCGTATGCCTTCATGCATAAATTCTCAAATTATTTTTGTCCAATAGGTTGGTTTACTAGACATAGATTTATGTGGTCCCAGTGTTCCCTACCTCCTCGGCCTCGAGGGCAAAGAAATCTACCAATGTGATGAAGGTTGGGTGCCAATTTATTCGAGTGAAGACAAAATGCTCTCAGTGATGTCAATTGGATTCCTTCTGAAAAATCGTAACGATGCTGTAATTTGGCGAGGTCCAAAGAAAACAATGATGATTAAACAATTCCTTACCGATGTCAAATGGGATGATTTGGATTATTTGATTATTGATACTCCACCAGGTAATTTATATATGTACTCATATTTTTGTTGTTGTTTCAAATTTATTGAGTCTTTCTAGGAACATCTGATGAGCACATCACTGTAATGGAATGCATGAAAGAAGTCAAATGTGATGGCGCAATCATTGTCACCACACCTCAACAAGTTGCCTTGGACGATGTTCGAAAAGAAATCACATTCTGCAAAAAGACAAACATTAACATTCTTGGAATAGTTGAAAATATGAGCGGGTAAATAGGTGATGGCAGGCTTTTACATAATATTTTACTATTATTGTCATTTTAGATTCGTTTGTCCTCATTGCACCACATGTACGAATATATTTTCCTCCAATGGTGGCGTAGAGTTGGCTAAATTTGCAAATGTACCACATTTGGGAACATTGCCGATCGATCCGAGAATTGGCGTTTTGAGTGGAACAACTTTGTCAGTTCTAACAGAACTACCTGACTCAACAACTGCCCTTACTTTCAAGAGCATCGTTGCTTCTTTAACAAAAACAGTTGAGGCACAGTAGAATTTGTTGTCATTTATGTGTAAAAATGTATAAAAAAATGTAACTTTTCCAAGCCTTTTCCTTTATTTCTATGTTTACAAATGAATGTGTTCAGAAACACCCATGAAATCTCTGGTTTTTGAATCTTCTCTCCAAAGACAAACTACAATTAATCTTAAATTTACATTTTTATTTATTTAAATTAAAAAGTACATCGCATCCTCAAATATAGGGATCAATGTCCTGAGAGCTTCTATAACTTTCCGATTCGGCACCAACTGCACAGGCCATAAGTGTGTTGATGGATTTCTCTTCTCCTGCTTTGTACACATATCCGTTTGCTTTGTCAATCAAATTTTTCAATCGCAATAAACTTTCAGTATTCTTAACATCCAATGGCTGGAAGGACACAAGACTATAATCCTCTACCATTTCAACTATGGCCGCATTTAGCTTAGCATATTTTGCTGTTATGGGCGAAGCGTCAAGAGCTTCAAGCAAATACTTCAAATCCAACACGTCTGTGTAGAAATCCAAGTTGAAGTGTAGCTTTGTTTCGTTTTTCTTAAACAAATCTGCTTTACTCAGGACATTCACATGAGGCAAGCCCATTTGGAGCATAGTGCTCAAAGCCATTAACAAAGTCGCTACGAATTTACTTGGTTCTGAGCAATAATGTGAATCAATCAGGTTGACTACACACAAATGATAGCTCAATCGTTCTAGTTTACCAAAAATGTTGGTCATTGATTTGTGATGCGTGTACAGCTCCACTTGGCCCGGACAGTCGAACAAGAAGTAGTTGCATGTGGACTTCTTTAGTTCACCCAGGAACCAATCGAAGTTCTCCTCCAAATATTCCATACAGTACATTAGAGCCCCATTTGGACCGAGATTAAGTTTGTCCATGACATCTTCGACTGTGATTAGTTTCATTACATCAATTGCGGGCGAGTAGTTCATGTTTTCATTTGCGGGATCTAGATTAACCACACAAACGTTTCGTCCGAGATCTTTGTAGAAATCGTAGACATGTTGACAATATGTTGATTTACCAGAGCCTGGAGGGCCTATTATAAGTTGGCCGTAGAGAGGATTCAGGAATTTAACATTACTTGGAGCGGATAACATTTTTATTCCGTGTGAAAATGAAAACAAAAATTAAAGTTTTGTTTATGTGACAGTGACAGTTGTTCATCTTTTGAAAATGCGTTCAGAGAATTTCAGTTGGAATTGATACGTTCAGAAATTATCAAGATAAATGGACTCATTCAGCTTTTAATACACGTCCATCTGGATAAATTGGATATCATTTCAGTACAAAGCGATCCGGTTTTGGTTTTCGTGGTTAAATCCTATTAAAAAAAACAGCTGTATAAGGAAATAGATTATGTAAATGCACTTTTTTCAACAAATTAAAAGTTCAAAGACTGTCTAGGTATGTTTTAACCGCTTTATATTATGGCAACTATGTTTCTATTTCCCATAAATTTGAGATTTTACTAAATATATTTGGAATAAATCTTGAAGTGTTTTCGAGATTTGTGATAACAGATATTTTTATCTCTGAAAAAGCGTAACACAATATTCGAATGCTTTTTCAGAAATAGCACACCACATGTGTGGTGTATTTTTTGCTTTTTGGGCACACATTTTGAATTTAGATAAACCTTATGTCATTTCAGAAAAAACAGACTTTTATTGGTGTGCTACCAGGAAAAGCACTTACAACAGGCTAGGCGCACACATGCAACTTTTAGTTTCGAAACTGTTTGGTTTCTAAACTGAGCACTATAGACTTATATGAGAGTCCGCGCACATGCAGAAACCGTTCTGTCGCCGATTCGAGCAACTTTTTAGTTTATGTTTTGACACAAACTAGACGATCACCTCGAACAAATTCCTTAGTGTGTGTAACAAGGAATAATAGGTAACTGCGCGGACAGAGAGAAAAACTTAGTCAAGGTGAATAAATATTTCCTGTGTATTGGTTTATTTCGTTGATTACTTTCGGAGTTACTTATGTGCGCGATGTTTGGGCAACTAACGATCGAACTATATGGTTTCGAAAAAGTTGCATGTGCGCGCCTAGCCAAAATCATCATAATTATTCTTTGTTTTTTTTTAACAAAATCTGAATTTTCAACCCTTTTTGTGTCCCAAACAATTGGATTAAATAACCTCTTAAAAAAGCTACAAATATTTGCTTCCAAAATTGTCTAATGGATACAATTATATTTTGTGGAAGTGATATGTGTTTTATCTTTACCCTCCCACATAAATTTGGTGAATTCTTCCGTTTGGGTTTGAAAATTTCTTAAATACAATATTTAAAAGTTTCATAAGATACAAAAATATTTGCCTAAAAAAGGCGTTTTTACTAATTTTTAGATCTAAGAGACATATATCACTCAACTGTCTCAACTTCTCGTTTGCATGTTGGTGTTTTGAAAAAGTGAAACACTTTTGTTTTATAGAGATGAGAGATAGAAGTTCTCAGTGTGTTGGTATAGACAAAATATTTGTTTACTTTTTTGAAGTTGAATTTAGTCAAGTCTATAAGAAGTAATTAAGTACAAACGGCTCAATTACTTTCAAATGTTTTTGCAAAAAGAACAACAGAGAGATTTGTTAACATTTATTTTCTTTAAAGATGTTGTTTTCTTATGCACTTGTCATAAAAACCTGTATTAAATAAAATTCAATGGTCTGACCGTTTTGTCTGCAAATATGCCTTTTATAGCAATAGAAAAAAAAATACTTATTTTATAACTAAATACTTATAATTCTAAAAACATTTTCATCACCTATGGTAAATGCAAATGTGAAATTAAACGATTTTTCGTTTCATTTCTGGGAAATTCAAAATATGTGCTTTTTAAATAGAACACAAAATTATTTCATATCTTCAAATGCAAAAGAAACAATCTCTTTTTCATAATTACCCACTATTCGACTTAATATAACTTAATAATTTATCTGAACTCTTTCAAATTACTTTCACACTACCCTACCGACTGCAATTAATATTATACCAATCATAACGAAAATTTCTTCTTCCATTCGAAGTCTACTTCGAATTTTCGAAATAATGCAACCCGTTTTCTATTATCCCAAAAGGTGATATGTATTTCTGTGGTTCCTAAAACAAAATGTGAAAAAATAATAAATAAACCCCACTATTTATTATAAAAATACATAAAAACTATTAATTATACATCAATAAATAAACTTTTACTAAAATTCAATCAAAAAACTCAAAATATCTGGCGAATTTCTTGCATGAAAATATTTTTTCTAGAGGAATGTAGTGTGTTTGTGTGCCCAGTAGTAGAGTCGCCATATTTTTTCCCTCGATAACTTGAGACCCAAAAAATAAAAATTAAAAAAAAAAACAAATAAAAAGAAAACTTTTTACTACAACACCTCTTTGAATTGATATTCAAAAAAGAAAAGAATTTAATTTGATTAGCATGAAAAACAATTGAAATTAAAGATAAAAATAAAACAAACATTCAAAAAAAAAAAATCAAAAACTTCACGTTTTTCAACCACAATTAAATGTGAAGAAGAAAAATTCTCTACACAGTGACCCAAGTAAAGTGAAAGAAGAAAAGTTGAGAAAAACGAAAAAAAAGAAAAGAAAAAAAATTGTACAATCGTACTCCTCCGCCGGACCTGGCTCATTTCAGTATGCGCATGATAAACTGGAAGCTTGCGGTGGAGCTGATGGAACAAAAAGACGAACCATTACATCTCTAGATACTGAATTATTTTAACCCAAAGGTAAGTTTGCGTTTGTTGTGTATTTGGTGTTTATCATTTTTATCAGTTGCAGTCCTACATTTTGGTTTGAGACTGAGAGCACAACTAGAGTAGGTATTCTTTTGTTTAATTATCACACGGACTGCCACTAACGGAGTGGACAGTGGATAAAACTCTCTAACTTAGTGCCTCATCATCGAGATATGAAAGATAGTTTTGTATCCTTCTCCACGCACAACACACATCAAAGTCGTGTCCAGTTAATCACAAAAAATAAAACTAAAATAATTGCCCAACTGTCCTATATTGGCCTGGCCGAATAGACAGGACTTGTGGTATAACTTGTGATGTGACCCGCAATCGCAGTTCAGTTTGAGAGTGATCATCAAATGTGAAAGACATTTATCATCTCCTCGGGAATACAAAATCAAGTACCTAATATATATATACATATATTATAATTAATTAGATATCAGAAAATTGCTTGATTTTAAGTGTAATTATTTTTACCTTTGTGATGTTGTAGTTGGAATTGAAATGAAGAACGCATTAGTTAAAGTTTAATCATTAGATTCTTTCATTTATCTTAAATTGCGCGTTTTGGGACTCTTATCAAATTATTTAAGAAAGTTTTTTTGAATTAATTCTGTGGGTGGAAAACTTTTCATTCTGTGGATGGTTAAACCCGGCCTAGGAATGTAGCAGATATAATTTTTGTTTTGAACGAACTTTAACCGGGAATGGGTATTTTCTGCCGCCTCTGACATGCGCCCTAAAGCCAACCAAAACCACTACGTGGATAATAAACTTGCAACAGCAGAAGAAGGAGATCTGGAATTTGTATATTCGAAAATTTAATGTTTGCTGCAATTTGTAATGCAGTTCTTATCATACCTAACCTACCCACTTTCTACATAATATAATACGTGGTCAGATTTTAGTTTTCTCTTTTCGTTTTGCGCCTTGCAATTTTCTATACCTACATGCATTTTTAATGATGATTATGGGTAAAATCTGGGAATTTATCAGTGCTAGATTCATGTATTCTTTTGTGTTATTTAATATTTATTATGCGTAATAGATTCTTTATATATACATAAGTCAACATAGCATAGGTAGGTACTTCGTCGAATGGAATTTAGAATTTCAAAAGTACAAATAAATAATTTCCGAGATTGGCGCATTTACAGTGTTAGTGTGAAGTTTTTGAATAGTTAATATAACTTTTGCAAAGAAAAGAAGAAAACCGATTTAATTATGTTGATACTCGTAATATTATAGGACCTACATGAATGCCAACAATAGATTAAATGCACTCGTCCATGGAAAATGTATTTAAAAAAAAAAATAGGTGGCGCACATTCCGTAGAGAACCAGGGCCTAGTGACTTACAACTCTCAACCATTCCTGTGTGCGAGTAATTGCAGAGATGGAGGGGACCTACAGTTTATATGCCGAATCCGAACGGTTAATTTGAGAAGCACTTTTTCATGACTTATTATAAAAAAATGCCACGGTGTTACTACATGGAAAAAATATAGGTATAGGTATTCAAAATTAATAAGAAAACTGCAGGTAAATTTCTACCGACTATGAAAACCCTCCGCTTCGGTCGCCTAATCTATACATTTTTCGAATGCGTTTTAAACGTCTTGCGTACAGAAAACATAAATATAATTTCTGATCATACAACAAATTGGGGGAAAAACAAATAATCATCCACATTTTGCAAGACGTATTTTGTCTCCTATTCGAACTTACAGCGTACCTTAAATGTTAATCTTCAATTCAAGTCGAAGTAAAGTTGAAAGAGCACCAAATTTGTCGAGCTGCATAAATAGAAATTAAATTTTCTTCATAATCGTTTTGTTTTAAATAAAATAAGCTGTTTAAATTATTTTTAGAAGAAATAAAAAAAATATTTTTTAAACATTTTAAATGACTCCTTGATTATATTGGACATTAATTGATAAAACAAAACTTAAGAGAAGTTGGGGGAAAGAATAAATAAAATAGTGCCGATCTTAAAAGGTCTTACACAGAAAAGTGAAGACGTTTTGAAAAACCGATGGTGCGACTTGTATGTAAACTATTTTTATTTTATGCTTAAAAAAAATTAAACTCATCTTAAAATTCTAAACGGGCAATAAGACGCTGAGCTTTTAAGCAGAAGTGCAAACAGAGAAAAAAAACACTTGATGATTACTCTAAGCAACCAAAATATGGAAAAAAAGATTAAATTATAAAATGAAACAGTTCCATCGAGTGAATTGGAACACCTATCGGGGCGACTTTCTATTACCGCAGCACGAATTTCGTTCTGATTTTTTTTGTACAGCAAGGTAGCGGTCTCAATATAACATGTTTTAAATTTTAAGGCGAGGAAACACCGTTAAGTCATACAAAATATTTTCTTTTTCGGACTTTACCCTACTTTTTTTGTATTGCGTTTTTTGAGCCTAAATCAATTTTTTTTTTAATTGATACTACGGTATACTAAGAGCTAGGTATGTAAGGAGGGTATGCTGCTCCCCTGCAACCCCCCTGCTTGGAATCACTATAGGATTTGGGGTGGGTGCGAGTTTGGGTATTGCAAAGTACTTTTCGCATTTAAGCACTAAAAACAAAGAAATCCCAAACGAAAATAAAACATGTATGGCAACACTGAACAAAAAACGGGGAAGAAATGTCAAAATCAACCATTTTTGCGTGATTTGTATGTAAAAAAGTGAACTTTGAAAATTAATTTAAAATAGAAATAAATGTTTCCTCGCTCTAAAATTGCTATAATTATTATTTATTTGTGCATATCTATCAAATAAAAAAAACCGCGTGTCGAAATTCGTGCTGCGGTAATGGAAAGTTGAGCCCTATATTTTACCCAGTTTGCACTCTACGTAATCGTGTTGGTGATTTAAGGGCCTTGCACATGAGAGCGAACAACGAATGAACGAATAAATGAACAAACGTGATTTTACATATTTCAAAAGGTCAATTCCAAACAAAAACACATTTAAATTATAAGAAACCAATTGACAATAATATAAGGATAATAAAATTTGCATTTTTTTCTCTAAAACAAGACAATTTTGTAAAAACAATTTGTTAGTAACGAATTGCAGTGTGGTTGCTACGAACTGTCAAACTCTATTCGCGTTCCACATACCATCCACACTGCAACGAATAAATTGTTCGCGCTCAACTTAACCTCAAAATTATACCACTCTTGTTTTGTTTTTGTGTGAAAGATCATGGCTGAGGAAAATATGGAGAAAAGGGTTGACAATTCGTCGCTGTCTGCGAATAGAAATAAAGCTCATGTGAAAGAAAAGTCAAAATATGCGAACATCCACAGTTCGCAGTTCGCAGCTCATGTGCAAGATACTTTAATGTCCAGCAATGACAATTTGGCGCGAAATTATCGATTAAATTGACCATAAAATGTAATAAACGAATAAACGATGATCTCTTTTAATAGAGCATGCATTTTGATAATAAAATGTAATAATTTAAATGCGTTCTTTGTTCGAAAGAGATTCATAGTTAACTTATAGACCAAACTGAAGGTATTTGATAGTGCCAAAAAACACAAAACAAAAATGGCCCATTTCAATTGCATTTAAACTAGAATTTGACTATTTGAGATAAATATTTCCAATCGTACAATTGTCGAAGTGAAGTGCACTTGACGATCACCTATATTGCAAAGATCAACTATCAACCGATTAAAGGTTGATAAAATTTTTCAAATGAAACAAAAATCGATATTTTTATTTTGGTTATATTTAACTGAACTGTTGTTTAACAAAGATGAGGAGTTAAATGATGATGTTTTAGTGAAAATGGATTGCTGAAATCGCTGAAAGAATAAAGTCTGTTAGAGATACCCCAATGGATAATTTTTTAATTTTTCTTTTTAATTTTGCATTTTATACCGATTCATTCTCTGCCACTTTTCTGAAGTTCGATCTGTAAAGACCTAAACTACTAAGCTCTACGTTGAAACAATCTCTTCCATAACTACCTTGTCATTCCGTTGGAAACAAAATAATGAACAAATTTATATCTAAATTAATTAAAAACTCATATTTTTTAATTATGTTTTAGCTACTACCAACTCAACGACTGCAAATTCACGTTTAGAAAACAGTTGTTCACAATACTCATTTTTTTTTTCATCCAAAACAGATAATTAAAAAATATTTACTATGGGTGAAAAATATTGGTAATTGAAAGTCGCAATGTTATTATATAAAATTCACTATAAAATATCAATTACATTGGTCGACAAAATTGCGTTTTTCAGTGCTGATTTCGAATTCATGCTCTGGTTTTAGCTATCTACAGTATATATGGTCAAACTCAGAAATACCCGTTTTCAACATTATTTTTTATTTTTTCAAAATATATTTTAAAAACTTAATGTTATAAATTACGACTAAAAAGATCAACAATTCATTTTATCCTCTTAAGGTTAATACATGGCAGGTGAAGATTTACAGCTAATAAAGATTTTTTTGAAAAATAAGTAAAATACTAAAAATGTTTAAGCCGAATATCGAATAAGAGATTAGAGGGGGAGAGTACGATAACTTTGGTGACAAAGTTTAATGACGGATTTGTATAGAACAGTTAAAAACAAGCATTTTTTACTATAGGAGGGGGGTCCTATCTCCCCCAGTTTAGGCGGCAGGGGCAATTAAAAAAAATATGTACATTAAATGGAAAAAAATAATTACAAAATAACGGCAATACTTACAATTAAGTATTATATCTTTTTTTAAAGCCAACATTTTTGTCTATTAGGTTGTTTTTAAATTAAAACAAAACTATGCATAGTTTTTGAAAAAAATTATTTTAAACTAAAAATTTATGCAAACAAAATTTAAAAAAAAAAGGTTTAAAGTGCCTTGCACATGAGCAACGAACTGCGAATGGACGAACAAACGTGATTTTACACATTTCAAAAAGTCAATTCCAAACAAAAACACATTTAAACTATAAGAAACCAATTGACAATAATATTAGGATAATAAAATTTGCATTTTGTTCTCTAAAACAAGACAATTTTGTAAAAACAATTTGTTAGTAACGAATTGCAGTGTGGTTGCTACGAACTGTCAAACTCTATTCGCGTTCCACATACCATCCACACTGCAACGAATAAATTGTTCGCGCTCAACTTAACCTCAAAATTATACCACTCTTGTTTTGTTTTTGTGTGAAAGATCTTTCGAGTTAATAAGCACAGGGATGTGCTGTAGTGTTGGTTAATCATCGATAGTCTATCGATAGTAAACAACTATCGCGTACATCGATAGTTTCAAAAAACTATCGAACACACTATCGATAGTTTCAATACTTCCAAATTATTTTACCACAAGGCTATTTTTCTAAACACACCGCTGTTTAATGTTCAACTCATACAACACTGGAATCTATTGAAAATCTTCATGTCTCATCATTTCAATTTATGATTTTTGGTTTGGGGAACCATCGAATTATAATTTTGTAAGTTGTCATTGTCATCATATGTTACTATTTTTTGTTTAATAAACTAATTTAAAATAAGCACTTGATTTTTGTATCATTTGCCTTAAAAGCTAAATTCAATTTTTCATTCATAAAAAATTTTGTATTGTGACCGAAAAACTCGTGAACTGATGGTCAAATGTTTAAATTTTTTTCAAATTGTTTGGCATCTTTGGGAAGCTTGCCACATTAACCAAAAAAATAAAGTGGCATTTGTCAGGCCGTACCGAACTGTTTGTTTTTTTTTTTTTGGATTACAATAATACATCGTGTTTTTTTTTCAAAAAAATATCTTAAAAAGCAAGTTAAATTATACATTTCTAGTTGCTTAATATAAGTTTGAAATTCAAATATTGAGATTTTCAACCGTTTTTTATTATTCAAAAAATGTGTACCTAATAGAAAAGCCTTTTTAATGCTTTTTAATATATTTAGTAAAACTATCGATAGTATCGATAGTGTTTTCCAAAACTATCGATACTATTAAAAGTGGAAAATATCGATGTTTAACCCTCACTAAAGCATCATTCACATGAGCGCGACCAACGAACGACTAATGAATTACAAAATGTGAGTTTATATACGTTTGAAGACATATTTCCACACAAATTCTTAACAAAACGATAGCAATTTAGTTTCTATTTGATTTATGATGCATACTTTTACTTTTCAATATCATATATTAATGAATTTAAGAAAACAAATTTATTCGTCGCGAAAAAAATTATAGTTGATACGAACTGTCAAACTTTATTCGCGTTCCACATTATCCACACTCGCAACGAATAAAAAAATCGTTCTTGTTTTGGTTTCGGTGGTGAATGTCAAACTTCATTCGCGACGAATTAAAAACTCTCATGTGAAAGAAATGTCAAAATCGACGAATATTCGTTCATTCGTTGGTCGTTGGTCGTGTTCATGTGAATATTACTTAATGTGTTGAAAATACATTTTCTCTGAGTAAACATCCCTGACAATTCGTCGCTACCTGCGAATAGAAATAAAGCTCATGTGAAAGAAAAGTCAAAATATGCGAACATCCATAGTTCGCAGTTCGTTGCTCATGTGCAAGGCACTTTAACCCTTTTTTTTACTATGGGAGGGGGGTCTATCTCCCTCCGTTTAGGCGGTAGGGCAATTTAAAAAAATATGTACATTAAATAGAAAACAAATAATTAAAAAATAACGGT
The DNA here is from genome assembly GCA_920104205.1 of Eupeodes latifasciatus. Classification (NCBI taxonomy): domain Eukaryota; kingdom Metazoa; phylum Arthropoda; class Insecta; order Diptera; family Syrphidae; genus Eupeodes; species Eupeodes latifasciatus. Next base: position 46,029,332 of record OV049924.1, on the reverse strand, counting down.
AATACTTACAATTAAGTATTATACCTTTTTTAAAGCCAACATTTTTGTCTATTAGCTTGTTTTTAAATCAAGTCAAAACTATGCATAGTTTTTGAAAAACATTGTTTTAAACTAAAAATGTATGCAAACAAAATTTAAAAAAAGGTTTAAAGTCTAGTTTTTTAAAACTTTTAAATTATCTACTGTTTTTTTTTTAGAATTCATTGCTTTTATTTGTTTTTGATCAAAAACTGAAAACTAGATGACTATGTCTTCTAGTTGGGAACCTTGCCCCCTCCCCACCTTGCACGCACTCCAACTTGCACCCACCCCAAATCCTATAGTGTTCCCAAGCAGGGGGGTTGCAGATCCCACTGTTGCATACACCCAAACTCGCACACACCTTACTGTAGCATACACCCAAACTCGAACCTACCATTGTTACTATCAAAATAAGCACTCAAGCAAAAAAAAAGAATTAAATTAAAATAGTAGTTGTGGTTATTTTCAATTTTCTCAAAAACTAAAAGACATAAAATTATCTAGTTTTCAGTTTCTGATCAAAAACAAATAAGAGCAATAAATTCTGAAAAAAACAATGGTAGATAATCTTGAAGTATTTTCAATACACTTTAAACCTTTTTTTAACTTTTTTTTTACTCAAATTTGAGTTTAAAATTAATTTTTTTCAAAAACTGCGCATAGTTTTGACTTGATTTAAAAACTGGCTAATAAAACAATTTTTTTTTTAATTGCCCCTACTGCCTAAACGGGGGGAGATATACCCCCCTCCCACAGTAAAAAATGCTTGTATTAAGTCCCTCTACGAAAAACCGTTATTATATCTTGGCGCCAAAGTTATCGTACTCGTGCCGATTAGAGATTTGGAAAATATTAACTTATTTTATTGAAAAAAAAAATTATTATAAAAGGTTTTATCTCAAAAACCTGACTTATTAGATTGACTTTGAAGTCGGATTCAAAATGAAGCTATCAAAAAAGTAAAATTTGATTGCCACCTACATTACGTTGTTGAACAGTGAAGGTTGATCTTCTCAATAAGGATGGATGTCTCGGGTTGTCGAGTAAATTGTCCATTCTTATTCTTGATTCACTTTCTTATGACTTATGCCGATATTTCTTAATATAGCAGTCTTCCCGGTTTTCTAAATCTCTAATCAGCTAGAGTTGAACCAGTTAATCAAAACATTATTTTTCAGTAAAAAAAAAACAATTTTAAGATATATTCCAATCAAAACACAAAAACAAAGTAATCAAATAAGCTGAACTCATTTAAATGGCTTACTATTTTTCCTCTTGCATTATGACCGCATTACCAATAAGTTCAAACAATTTTATAGCAAATTGGCATTCTTCTGCAATTGATAAGTGCTTTTCTTACATAGATAACAGTCTTAATGTTCGTTAAAGAAAAGAAATTTAAGTTAATGCAGAAGCACAGTATTGCGAACAATTTTTTTTGTGGTTCAATTATTCAGTCTACGTCGCTGTAAGGCACAGTAAAGCAGGACGGGGGTAATAAGGATCTTATATAGCGATAATTTCTGTGTTCATAGCGGAGATAAAAGGTGTTTTTCTTTTTTAACTCAGAATAAAGCTCTGAAAAGAGTCCGAGCATATCGAGCATGCTCTGAACATCTTCTGCACAAAGCGTGTTCTGAGCGTTCAGAATTATTTTTGAAACACACCTGAACACTTAAGCTGTAACTATTTGAAATAAAACCAAGACTTAAAAAACCTGACTATTTCTTGTGCTATTTTAATTGTTTGATTTTTATTTTTTCAATTTCACCTGTCAAATGCTTGTGTTCAGAATTCAACTCGATCTGCTCAGTTATTTTATTCTGAGCTCATAGAGCACGCTCTGAACAAGCTTAGAACACGATCAGAACGAAAAAGAAACACTAATTTGAAGGTCTGAACGTTCAGAGGTAAAAAAGAAACAATTTTCTGTTTGACAGTTCAGGATCTGCTCTGAACTAAAAAAGAAAAACGCCTAAAGGTAGACAAAGTCCTTAACTACATCGAAGTTACATCTGTCGATGGTGATGTTTTGACCGAGACATCGTCGGTGTTGTTGGTACATCCATTTTTGTCGCCTCTGCCTCAATACTCACAAAAGCCTCACTGAAATCACGCTGAGTTCTTCCGATTATGTCAATGTCATCAGCATTATGCTAGTAATTGGACAGACTTTTGAAAGATAGTGCCTCTAGTGTTGATGTGGGAGCTCTGTTAAAGAAATCTCGTGACAGCGCATCACCTTGTCTAAAGCCATTTTTTGACATCGAAAGGTTTGGTTATGTTTTTTCCAGCCTTTATGGAGCCTATATGATCATCCTGCACAATCTGACAAGTTTGACAGGGATGTCAGAACTAGACCCCGTAGATGCTGCCATATGCGGCCTTGAAATCGATGAAGAGATGGTGGGTGTCGATTTGATGTTCTTCTTAATATAATGTTTAAAAAATCCTCAACAAAATGGTTTTCAAACACACATTTTGTTATTTGAAATTAGGCTGCTCCCTAACTCTCCGGTTCGGTATCTGTAATTGGGTTTACCGAATACCATTTTAATATTCATCTATCGGTAAACTTTCGGTATAAAATTATACATGAGTCGATACACATTTGTCAACAACAAAATACTTTTTTACAAAAAAAAACTAATTAGATTAAACAAACACGTAATTAACTTGTCAGTCGTTGCGGATAAACTTTCATGGTCCATAATTGAAAATTCTTCGATATTTTCTTAACTGTGACACAAAAAGTTAAGCAGGTTTAGTAAGGTTCAATATATCCGTTCTAAATTCGTTTGAGTCTTTTTTTTGTATGCAAAACTATTCAAGTGCATCTAATCGTCTATTATGGTTTTGTTTTGTTTATGTAGAGTATTGTTTTGTTTATGTACAGTATTGTTTTGTTTAAGTAGAGTAACGTTGTCAATGTTAATTTTTAAAACTATCATTTTAACAAAACTAATGCAATTTAAATGTTCCTTAAATTTAATTTCTGTGCTTTATTTTGTTTGTAAATAATATTTTCGTTCGCTACTTTCAACTGTATAAATAATTGCATTTTTAGTGGTAATGTTTTATCTTTAGAAGAATAAAAAAATTTGTTAGATTTTGATTAAGTTTTTTGAAGTTCACTTGATGATAATGAATGAGATCTTCTTTTAGAGTTTTCGGCTCTGGCTCTATTAACTCAACATAATATCAATTTGTATATTAAATTTAGTTTCTAATTTTTGTTCTTTTCTTTCTAGTATTCATATGAAGACGGCGAAAAGTATTGGGAGTTAACTAAAAACGCTGAAAAATGGTAGAAGTTATAAGTATCAGTGATAGTGATGAGGAGGCTGTGCCTCTTCCATCATCATCACTATCATCAAGATCAACTGCTGCAAGTAAAAATCCTTCGACACAAAAACAACTAGAAAGCTCAATAACACAATCGTATTCGTCAACGTCAACAGCATCTTTATCATCAGGATCTGTAACACCATCTCCCTTATTGAATATTGATTTGTCATCACAATTGGGCTTCGAATCAATATCTGGAATGGCACTGTATAAACCTTTAGGAGCTGATTTGCTTGCAACACGACAATTAGAAGCATTAAAAAAGAAGAAAAAATCAATAATGCATCCATTTCCTGCTGTTAGAGATGTAGTTAATAAAATGAGAACGGTATTAGGAACTAATGATTCACAGTTAAGTGTGCTGGGACTTGCTCAACAATATATCACGTAAGTACGATCTTAAACTTATATTTTATATTATCATTTCTTATTTCTTACTTTCATATTTATAAAAAAATATAGTAGATACTTCAGTTTCTGTGTTAAGGACAACTAATTTTGCTTATGTAATGACTCATCTACTGACCGTTTATCAGAACGGGCTTATGTTTCATCCTTTAAACACAGTTTTTGAAGTTTGTCCAAAATCTTTTTTTGCGTCAGAAAAAATGGATGCTATGTTGAGAAATTATATGGTTTAAATATGAGGTGTGTTCAAAAAGTACCCGGAATTTTTAAATTCCGCGGGTCTGGAGAGTCCGAAGGTCAATTTTTTTTTTATTGTGTTGGTATACATGCCCCTTAAGTATGATGCAATTTTCAGCTATATTCACTGTTTACTTTGTCTGTGGTAGTTGCTAAGGTTTGTCGTGTTTTTATGAGCTCGGCGATTTTTGCTGAAACTGCTGAATTTTGACCAAAAAAACAATCGCATGAACATCGCTCAAGAGCTGTTAAATGACGTCAACGACGATCCAAGTTTGCTTCAAAGTGTCATAACTGGTTATGAAAAATGGGTGTACGGTTATGATGTCGAAACCAAAGCACAATCGTCCACCTGGAAGCATCCAAAGTCAAGAGCGAAAAAAGCACGTCAAGTTCGATCAAATGTGAAGGTTTTACTTACTGTTTTCTTCGATTATAATGGCATAGTGCATCAAGAGTTCTTACCTCAAGGTCGCACGGTTAATAAGGAGTATTACCTTGAAGTTATGCGACGTTTGCGTGGAGCAATCTGAAAAAAAAACGCTCAGATTTATGGAAAAACAATTCATGGCTTTTGCACCACGATAACGCACCTGCTCACTCTTCGTTGCTTGTTCGTAATTTTTGGCCAAAAACAATACCGTAGTCATGCCCTAACCCCTCCATATTCACCAGATATGGCTCCGTGTGACTTTTTCCTGTTTCAAAAGTTGAAGAGACCCATGAAAGGACGGTGGCGCTGGCATAAGTGTATTATATCTGGGGGGGGGGGTGTACTACTTTGAAGGGGACCACATTGATGTAAACGAATAAATAAATATTTTTTTGAAAAAACGAAAATTCCGGGTACTTTTTGAACACACCTCGTATTGTTTTTTCTTAAAAAGTTAAAAAAAAACTCCAATTTAAAATGTTTTATACGGATTAAAGCAACGTTAACCCCCTAATCAAAGTTTCACCTGTTGAGAAATGAAGCCTTGTGATCAGTTAAAGATCCTGAAATAATGAATTAACATGTGAGCAATGACTGGGTTCAGGTCAAGAACATTTGTAGGATTTGAACATTACAACAATAACTTGACAAAGTGGCACCGTTGTTGATACCTTCGGAGTTGGCTTTCTCGTTTAGCCAAGCGGTTGTTAAAAGTGTGCTTATTATTATAATATTTCTGGACGACCAAATGGGACCAACCGCAAGCAAAATAATTCAGAAAAACGTAGACCCTTGGGCCCTACTATGTAACTCGATTCTACAATGAAATTGCTCTAATTCGAAAAATTAGTACTATGTATCTATTTGACTACTTTCGAACAAACGAGAATCGAATAGTTCTAGTAGTGCCAATTATATTCTTATGAACTTTCGAATAAACGAGGAACTACGTAACTCGAAAGTAGAATTCAAAACAAGGCAAAATCGAAAATAATCACTCTACATCAAATGTGTTTGCGAGCGAAGTTTTTTTTACTGTCAAAGTGTAAGTAAAATGTTATAAATTATTAATATGCAATTTGAATTTTATTATTTTGTCTTCTGCTAGTAGTCATGTCGGATGATATGGTGTTTAGAATGACTATAGTTCTTAGCAAAACTAAAACAAAAGTATACATTTTTCATCCAGAATGCGTTCAAATATTCTACCGTATGGGTATTGGGTCCGCCAGATAACTTTTTTTTTTGAAAATGTTATAAAAACATCGAGCGTAGCTTCGGCTGTGTGGTACGTAGCGCCGTCCTGTTGAAACAAAATTTTACCAATATCCTCCTCCTTTTGTGAACAAAAATTCGTTCAACATGGCCTTATAACGATCGCCATTGACTCTAACGGCCACTCCTTGCTCATTTTCGATGAAAAATGGCCCAATTATACCTCTGTACCAAAATCAGCACCAAACAGTGACTGGTTTTGGGTGTATCGGCTTTTCAATGTATGCGTGCGGGTTTTCTGTGCCCCAAATGCGACAATTTTGCTTGTTTGCATATTCGTTCAGCGGAAAGATAAAACTAATTATCTGTGAAATCAGACATGAGCTTAGTCTAACCATTTACGAAATAAGCACTAGTTGAAAAAAAAACGTTCGATGGCGGACCCAATATGTGCAAACCCTTTCTCACTCAGCTCCATTATTTCGGAATTATCTCTTATCCTTCTGCGTTCAATTTGCTCGTACCGTTCTTCATTTCCTTGCAAATTAAACCAAATTCCATCGGTGTCCATTTTTGTTATAATTATACTTGTCCAAAAATTTGATGTTTTATTTTTGTTTTTAAAGCTGTCAAATGACTCGATACTCGTTCGAAAGTAGAATTTTTTTTGAAAACAAGTTGGTATAACCGGCATTCGATTCTACTTTCATACGTAGTACGATTTGAAAGTAGAATCGGAAATGAGTTTCGAATAAAATCAAAGTAGAATCGAGTTACATAGTAGGGTCCCTTATCTTTACAAATAAGATTAGTCATTAGTTATTTTTATTCACAACACCTAATGGTGTTGAAACAATAACCCAGTTTCTTCACATAAATCTTAAGCCATCCTAAGACTTATTAGGATTAATGGTTAAAATAATAAAAGTGAGGTCATTTTTGACCAATTTATAATTAACAACGCATCGTTTATCATACTTGCAATCATTTTTTACTAACAAGACTAAAGTTCCGGATGAGTACCGCTAGAAGGCTTGTAAACATGAAGTGAATAGCTTTCAGAAAATGTCGAAAAATTTGTTTGCCATCTTTGTTGATATTGTATTTCATACGTTAATGATTTTTGAAACCGAAATCGAAGGAAAACATCGTATAAACTTATGGTAAAAACTTCAAACATAAAATTGCCATACTGAATGTATTGCGGTTTTGCAGTATCAGAAAATACCGATTTCCAACTAGTACTCAGCACTCAACTGACAGAACTATAACTTGTACTTTTGTTCTTCTGTAAAGAAATCACTTGGCAGCGATTCGAGTACTAACAACTTGTGTAATGACCAGGGCCATGTGAAACATGAAACTAAACACTTTTTACTTTGCAACTTTGTACTTTTACTTTGCAAATTACGTTTCACCAAACTTTGCAAAGAGGAAATTATTGAATTGAAAAGTTCTCCTCTGCAAAATTCGAAATTAACCCTCAAGCGGGCTCGCGATCATTTGTAACGGGAGCGGGCGCGCGTAGCCGAAAACACCTATCGGATGAATAAGAGAAATAAAGCACTATTATTCCATAATTATTTATTGATTTGTACTCAGATACATTATCATTGTCTTTAAAGTCTAATTTGTCAAAAAAGTACTTAAAATTGTCAAAAAGGCTACTAGAAATGAGAATTACATATGATGGGTAAAAATAATAATATGAACGAAAATGTACTAAGCGCGGTCGATTCGACTACGCGCGCCCGCTTGAAGGTTAAAAACAAATTAAATAATATATGAACCGTTTTGAAAGAGAAGAAGTAAATAATAGTTAACAAGACAATGGACATACATAGTTTTTTTTTTTAATTTCAATTCAATTTAAATTTGATAGTTTATAGCCAAGAAAAACATTTTTCTTTTGAAAAGCCTTTGTAAATAAAACGAAGAAGTTAAAAATAGTGATCAGAGTAGTGAAAGTAGTGAATTAACTTCGATATCGGAAATTATTTTTCGACAAAAGAGAGTTTTCGATTAACGAAAATGTGTTCGCTAAAATTGAAAGTAAACTACATTTCGATAGCCAAAGAAATTTCAGTCCATTGCATTGGGCTGGGAATGGAGCCCAACATTCTAACTCTAACAAAATTTTTTGGGCACAAAATTGTTCAGAGAACCTCGAAAAATATTTCCCAAGAAGTAGCTGGATGTGTCGGTACCATGATAGATATTGATTCACAAATTCATGCCCAAATAGAACAACATCTCATTTACCAATCTTGTCTTTTCGACTGAATTTCACAAATGAAGGGGTTGGAGAAGGTGTGTACTCTGAACGATCGAAATAAAGTCTTTCATTCCGCCTTCCTAATCATTGTAACGTGTTAGCTGAACTTTTTGTGACAAAAGAAGTCTTGTCCTGGCTTAAAGAAAACGTGATATCAACATCTGTTATTAGTCAGGCCGCTATCAAATCTCCGGACTCTTTCTTTCGATCATCTCTAATGCAGATGGCATTTAATGTTCACCTTTGCTGGGTGCCCGGCCAAAACGATAATGAAAGGCAGATGAACTCGCCAGAAATGGTACAATACAACCTATTCTACCACGTTTGAGTAATCAATCGCTACATGTAAACTATTGCTAATGTAAGAAGCTATGAAGAAGGCAAATAACATTACCACGTGTCAGGTCACGAAAAACATCTGGCCTACGCTCAAGGTGCTTGCTATCTCTAAGCAGATCGCATATAAGCTCGATAATCGGCGTCATAACCGGACACTTTCTAATAGAAAAACACGTCACGCGGCTAGTCGTATTCTCAAATGACTTGCAGAAGCTGTATGAATAAGGATGGAGAGGAAACAGTTCTTCACCTCCTTAACCTTACCATGTTCACTAATTAATTAAATTAAATTATAATAGGGGCCTAAAAGTGCTTGTATATTTTTTTTCAAATCCCTAATATGTTTTTCACATTTAATCGCTTAAACAAAATTTATATTTTGTATATGTTAAAAACTTCAAATAAATAATTCCCATTCGTTAAATATGAAACCATTTTCCTACAAACATAAGTTGCCCTCTTCTTTGCAGTTGTAATGAATGAAAAATGAAAAAAAGCTTGTTTTTAGTATACATGCCAGACATATAGTAATTGGATAAGGACTTTTTTTTTACAAATTACATGTTAAACGTCAGCGCAGATTATCAGTTATATAAGCTTAATACAATCAACAGAGCGATTTTTGTATTGTAAATTACGTTAAATAAATTTTTGTTTTACTGAATTCTAAAACTTCAAAAATTTAAGTTGCTTGGTCCATGAACTTTTTTACATTACATTAACAGTTCTATTCTGAACGTTAAGGCAAAACTTTTCTCGATCTCATATTTTTGTATGTGCTTTAAAATATTTTTTTTTTAATTAAAAGACAGTATAAAATTTGAAATGACTGGGTTAACACATAATATGTATGTATATTAAAAATACAGTACATGCCTTTAAGTGTACTAATTCTTGAAATAATTGTATTTTATTTTTTCACATGAAAAAAGTAACCAATAGCAACGAACGAAAACGAAATACACTGGAAGCAATAACCACGGGGGCTAGCATGAACTCCCACTCTACACGTTTTTGAAACTTTAGCCTCTTCCACGAATTAAAAGTGTCCTGGGTGCTAGCTGCAGCAACTGAGCAAGGACATTTTGTGTGTTTTTTGTTTTTGTTGTGAAGTTGATGTTGGGTACGTGTATGCAACCGGTAGGAATTAATTTTGTTATCCGGAAGAGGGGGAAATTGAATCTGCCATTCGCAAAAGAGTTGGTGGTTTTGGTTGGTTGGCTGATAATCACATTTTTCGTTTTGCTTCAATATTTTTTTGTTTGCTGAGGTAAAAAAACACATAATTATGCAATCAAGCGCATTTATTGGTGGTGCAAGTCTAATAAGATATTTTTTCACAATCAATTTGTTGATAATAATTCGCATTTGAGTATGAGGCTTTACCACTTAATATTGAATGTACACTTGCGTATTAGTTTTGAGGACTAGTTCCTACAAAGTGGGGTGTTTTTAATTAATTTTTTAAATAAGAAATGAAGCCTTCTTTTAATAAATAGAAAGAGTTTAGCTTTGACGGCCCGACTGTTTTTAACCGAAGATACAATTATGGCCAAAATAATAAAGGGTGTCCCAAAATTAACGCAAGATTTGAATTTGCCGCCATTTGTGCAGTGAAGTGTTGGCAACCCTAAAAAAAAAGCAATTTGACAGCTAACAGTATAGGGTTATTAAAAATGGAGCGTTACACGAGAGAACAACGTGTCTTCATTATTAAAGAATATTTCAAAAATAGTGAAAGCTTGGCGGCTGCAGTTCGAAAATTTCATACAAAATATTCATATTCATTTTTGCCATAGAAGAGTATGAAATTTATAAAGCATATAAAACGGAAGAAGACAAACTACTAAATGACAAACTAACTCTTAAACCAAACATATTATTTGACACAGCATTAAAACACGCAAGATAAAAACAAAGAAATAAAATAAATTAACAACAACAATAAAATAAAAGACAACAGCATAAAATGAGACGAAGACGAATGCACAATCATCAGCATCATACAGTGAACAACAATAACGCCCGAAGATGGAATAATAATTCCGAAACGCGTCGCAAAAAATAAAAATAAAATTATTTATAATTTAGTTGTGATTTAATTTTGTTATTTATATTAAAATAAAGTAACTTTTAAAAACAAATCTTTTTGATTTTATTATATATTATACAAAATATGGTCGGAATAGTGTTTTAACTTCGTCAACTGTGAAGAGATTAATTGAAAAATTCATGGAGACTGGATCCGTTGGAGACGCCAAACACACTATTCGTCCAAAAACAAGCCGTTCAAATGTGAATGTCGAAGCAGTGCGTGAGAGTGTTGCTGACAATCCAGGAACCTCAATTCGACGTCGTGGACAAGAATTGCAAATTTCAAGAACCTCTCTACAGCGTATACTCACCAAAGATCTGTGTCTTCATGCTTACAAAATTCAATTAACACAACAATTGAAGCCTAATGACCATGGACAGAGAAGAGAGTTCGTTGAATGGATTATTGAACATCAACAAATGGACCCTGATTTTTCGAGCAAAATCATCCTAAGCGATGAAGCACATTTTCATCTTGATGGCTTTGTCAATCGCCAAAATTGCCGCATTTGAGGTTCGGAGAACCCACATGTGATTGTCGAAAAACAAATGCATCCACAACGCGTGACTGTATGGTGTGGATTTTGGGCTGGAGGCATAATTGGGCCATATTTTTTTGAAAATGATGCTGGTCAAGCAGTGACTGTTACTGGTGCTCGATATCGCGACATGATTACACAGTTCTTTCTGCCAAAATTGGATGATATTGATGTGTCCAATATGTGGTTTCAACAAGACGGTGCCACATGTCATACAGCCCGTGAAACAATTCAATTACTGCATGAGACATTTCCATGTCGTGTACTCTCTCGTTTCGGTGATCAAAATTGGCCTCCTAGATCGTGTGATTTAACACCATTAGACTTCTTTTTATGGGGTTATTTGAAATCACAAGTCTATGTCAACAAGCCCACAACCACCCGTGCATTAAAGGAGGAGATTCAACGCTGCATCAACGAAATTCAGCCACATTTATGCAGAATGGTCATGGAAAATTTCAACAAAAGAGTGCGCATTGCATGCAAAGCCGTGGAGGCCATTTGTTCGATGTGTTATTCCATACATAACCCTATCATATGTACTTTACGAGTCAATAAAAATATAACTATCAAAAGACTAAGAACGGCGCTTTCTATTTAATTCAAATCTTGCGTTAATTTTGGGACACCCTTTAGAAACAGTAAAAAAAAGAATTGTAAATATTGTGATAATGTTTCGTAATATGTGACTTTTAAAAGTAAAATTGATTTTTCGAGATCTTAGAGTCTATTTGTAGTACCTGTAGAATGATGGTTAGTGCGTTGGACTGTCATGCCAGAGGTCTTGGGTCAATCCCTGAATTAGCCATCTAAAGTTTTTTTTTACGGGTACTGCTTCTTGCGAGGAATTGACAAATTCTCCAAAAGTAATTGTGGTCATGAAAAGCGCTTTCTCAAATTAGCCTTTCGGATAAAACTGTAGGTCCCCTCCATCCCTGACAACAGTACTCGCACACAGGAATGGTTGAGCGTTGTAAGTCACTAGTCCCTGGTTCTCAACGGACTGTTGCGCCACCTAGTTTAGAGTGTATTTGCTCGAAGCTTTATAAAAGGCTGGCCACAAAAATAGAAACACTTAATATAAACCTTAAAAAACGAAACATTTCGAAAAATTCAATTAATTGTATTTGTTATTTTAAATTAATTAAATTATTTAAATTTTTGCTGTGAAATTTTAGTGACAATTTTCTAAAAATGTATATTGTTAGGAGGCTTATGTCAACACTCTTTTTAATCTTGCGGCAGGTAGGTAGATATGGCAGTGTCAAGCGGCCTTTTCTTTGCGAATCGTCGGACCTATGTATTGAAAAATAAAAAAAAAAAACGTTAATACTTTGACGGATTTATATTGACAAAGTTAGCGATACTAGAGTCATTTCCTCGTATTCAGGAAAGAAATTGTTCTTTGATTTTCATCTGAGAAAGTTCATTAAGATCTTTAAGGAATGTCCTTAGAAGATTAAAATTCTAGAACTGACTAAGGCTAAACATTTACAGAGATAATGAGTCACAGTTTCCCTTTCATGTTGGTTTCTGCACTTACGGCTTTGAGTATTGTGATAGATACCCAGGTTTGCTGCACGCTTTCCTATTGCCCAATTTTCGGTGCATATTGTAGTGACCCTGGCTATATCATGCCTGGGTCTGCTGGGTCTGATAGAACGGTTTTTATTATAGGTAGACCATATCTTTCTGGTACAGCCCATTAGACTGTTTCACCTACGGTTGGATTCTGTCAGAAATATTGAGAAAATTTTGCCCTTCAAGAGGAATATTTACCATTTCTGCAAGTAAGCTATGAAGGCCCGATTCTTGCCAAATCATCAGTCCGTTCATATCCATCAATGTCACTATGACCTTGAACCTTAATAAGAATGACACGGCTGTTGGACACGTATAGAAGATTTTGTGGCCGAATTGATAGCTATAACAGCTGCCTGGCTGTCAGTGCAGATAGCCGTGTTTCTATTTTAATTTGAGTATTTTGTATGCTTCTCTGATTGCTATTAATTGCGCTTGAAATACACTGGCACAATCAAATAACCAAACAAACTTAGAGACATTTGACGACTCAGAAAAGATTCCCGACCCAACTCTACTCTCCATTTTTGACTCGTCAGTTACCCAGCTACTAACTTTCTTCACAGCCATCTCCGTGATTTCGCTAATCACGGTGACGAACTTTCCCGGCACCAGTAAAACTAAATCATCAGCATAAGCTATCGTCTTCACTCCATAACTTTTTAACTTTATGGGGATTTTATTTATGACTAAAATCCGTAAGAGCGGGAAAAGAACACCGACATAGGATGTTCCTCTAATCACATGTTTGGAACAAATGTTGCGGTTAATAGAATGGGTTTCAATGAGATTTAGGTGCAAGAATTGAGGATATCACTAAATTATATTCAATGTATTCTTTGAAATAAGAGTTTTGCTATCATAACGACCTGGAGTCGTATGCTGAAAACGCCATATGAGGGCCTATTTTTATAGGCAAAATCTGCTAGTATGTTAACATATATGACTTTTCAAATCCTTACATTAATAACAAAAATTGGTGAGCTCAAGTATAATTATATCACTTTTAAGTTTGAACATTGGTTTTACGAGCCTGGGTTGAACGCTTCATTGGGCGACGAACAATAATGTTTCAATATTTTCAGTTCAATACTTTAAATAGCTTTCTGCCTCTTCTTTATGACCTTAACGCGTCGTATACGACATTAGTCGTATATTATACATACATACATACATATGAATGTGTATTGCTAAATAAATTCGTTTCCGGTTATGTCTATTTTTTAGAGATTGTGTGTTAAAGTGAGATATAGTACTGACTTGAGTGTGAAAATATCGATGCAGACTTTTTGTTATCATAAATAGATAGAAAGGCTCTAAAAGTAATTTTAAACGGATATGTTTTAGTTTCTTTGATTTTTGTTTCCATATGTATGACACTTTCTACTGTCTATTTCCCCGATCTTGCTTATGGATATGTTCCTTATACGTGGTGCTAAATTGATTTCAAGATGTTTTTTTAGTGCTGTGTTTCGCTATCTATTGCTTTGTGGTATATTTAAAGAAAACTTAGACATAATTTAAAAAAAAAATAATCCCACATAAAAAAATCTTCCAAAAACTTGACTTTCTTAACCAAACAAAATCATTGCATGAGATTATTTTTCAAGTTTTACTATTATTTTGACCAGCTAAATTGTTGACGATCTCGATTTTATCGGGGTCAAGCCTTTCACTACGGTGAAGTCCAGGCGAGGGGGTTATAGGCTGCCAATGTTCCTCGTAACATTATCGCCCCAAAGTAGTTTTGATAGTGTGAGGAAAATCGACCGCCTCGACTATCAATCCGTAAACTGGGATAAATTAAAAAGGCACGACGACATTTTACAATGTACGAAGTGCCAGAGGTTTGGCCATGCCAAAGCCAACTGCAATATGCAGTTGCTCTGTGTCAGGTGCTCAAAAACCCACATCGAAGGAGAATGCAAGCTGGGGAATGAGCGGGTTGAGGATTTAACCCAGCTCAAGTGTGTCCTTTGTGGAAACCAAGGGCACCCGGCTAGCTATAGGGGTTGCCCTAAGGTCCAAGAAATAAAACAGAAACAAGCCAGTCAAAAAGCCGAAAGAAGTCGAACAGTTCGACAGGCTCCAATACAAAAATTCGTGGATCCCAAATTTTCCTACGTCCAAATGGTGTCAAGGAATGGGAATACGAGACAGGCTCCACCCACGGTTGCCCCAAAGGCCCCTGTGCCTAAGGCACCAGAGGTGCAGCCTGACATTGTAGCCTTGTTGTTGAGCATTCAAGGTCAACTAACAGGGCTGCAAAGTCAGATAAAGGAGCAAGGCAAAAGGGTAGATCATCTCTACTCTTTGTTGCCTGGCCTGGCGCAATTTAGATCATAATGGGCGCGCTGCCGGAGACGCGCCTAAAAGTCCTAGCTGTGAATGTAAATTCACTGATTAGGATTGAACGAAGAGCCAATATGTTCCAATTGTTGAAAGACTACAGTCCCGATGTGTTTATGGCTAGCGAAACTAAGCTAAACCACAAACACAAATTGACTCATAAAAATTACAATATCGTAAGAAGAGACCGGCCCGACTCCACTCAAGGGGGCGGTGTCGCTCTCTTTATACGAAAAGGCATTAATTATAAAGTCATGTACAACAATGAATTGCGAAAGCTCAATACGCTAGAAGTTTGCGTTGTATGCATCTCTCTCACTCAAGGGAAGCGGATGTATATGATTGCGGCTTATGCGGCTGGAGCTCCGCAGGTTACTTACTTTGCATCAGAGCTCGAGATTCTTTTTAGGGAACTTAAACTGAGCTTGGAAGAAAACTATTTCATCTTGGCCGGTGATTTTAACGCAAAACATGAAGATTGGGGAAATCAACATAGTAATCCCAGAGGTAACCATCTTTTTAATTTGATGAATCTTTACAGCGTTGAATATGGCGTCGACCTGCTGGCTACTGAAAAGCCATCGTATCCAAGAAGCGGTTCCTTTCTGGATCTTTTGCTGTACGACACAAGACTGACAGTTACAGACAAAGTGGGTAGTCACCCTCGAAACTGCTTACAGACAGTCGAGTACGACAGTGATCATTGCGGACTGGCTGCTGTAATGCAGATTCCGAACGAACGTGTGGAGTTGGAGGAATACGTTGCAACGCATTCTTACAATTACAGTAAGATGCGCTGGCCTCGTTTCACCAACGCCCTATCGAGAGAACTTCGTTCGAGTGACATAGCCCCACCAAACAACAGAAACCTGACAAATACAGAAATTGACCAACATTTACAACAGATGGACGAAACAATAAAACGAACGATGGAACGGACAATACCAAAGTACAAAGAACGGGACCAAATGGACGCTTACAGAAACGCGACTATTGACGCACTTCGTAAGCACAAGAGTGGCTTACTGACAAGACTCAAAAACTTGTACAGACGACTTACAGACCCACACGACTTGGAGGTTAGGACACTGAAGTCGTCAATAAAAAATGTCAATCTGTTGATTAAGGAGAGCTACAGGTTATCAATTAACAAGTACTGGGACCGTAAGATCCGGTCAGTTAATTCCAGTGACCCTAGTATGTTCCCTAAAATCAACAAGATATTCAGAAAAAAGAACGATAATGACCTTCCGTGTATGAAACTTCAAAGAACTGAAGAGAACAGGGACGTACTCAGGACAGCGCAAATAGATCCAGAAGAAGCCATCTTTGACGATGACTTTTACATAATTGATGATCCGAAGGAAAAAGTGGAGGCGGTGGGAGCTGCTTTCCAGCAAGTGTACAAGGTGAATGTTAGCATTCGCCCCAACCACGACCTGGAAAACAGAGCCCTACTTAATCACTTTTACCTTCGAAATGATATGACACATTGGCGATCTGAGAACCGCGGTTTTATGCGGTTCGATGACGATTCCTTGGCAAATGCCATAATCGCCGAGCAAACGGGACCAAGTCCCCTGTTAGTGACGAAGATTGAGCTTCAGCTCATCTTCAACTCAATAAAAAATAAAAAGTCAGCAGGAGTCGATGGTATATCCAACGTTGTACTAAGACATTTACCGATGGAGGCAATTGACATTTACACCACACTCTTCAATAATGCACTGAATAATGCATATTATCCAGTGCATTGGAAGACCGCTGTGGTTCATCCTCTCCCGAAAAAGGGAAAGCACAACTCCAACCCGTCAAATCTTCGGTCGATAAGTCTTCTTCCGAGCATCAGCAAAGTTTTCGAGAAAATCATTAATAGGGCTCTGACTAAGTGGGCTGCAGACAACAAAATAATTCCGGATAAACAGTTCGGGTTCAAGGCGGGTCATGACACAATTCATGCTGCGTCTAAACTCGTTTCTGACATCCAATGGAATAAAACAATACAACAGGTGCTGTTCTGGTTGATTTGGAAAAGGCCTTTGACACCGTATGGTTAGAGGGTCTTTCCCTAAAACTGAGCAGGCTTGGCATAAGCAAGCCATTGTTGTATATACTGTATGATATGCTTAACGGTAGAAAGTTTGTTGTCAAAAGTGGCAATGTAACTTCTACCACAACATTCTTAA
Organism: Eupeodes latifasciatus; assembly: GCA_920104205.1. NCBI lineage: Eukaryota > Metazoa > Arthropoda > Insecta > Diptera > Syrphidae > Eupeodes > Eupeodes latifasciatus. Next base: position 46,012,307 of record OV049924.1, on the reverse strand, counting down.
TTAAAAATGGTCTTCAACAGGGAGCGGTGAATTCGCCGATTCTCTTCAGCATTTACACCAGCGATCTGATAGGTAGTCTTACAAAGGCAATCGCGTACGCCGACGATCTAATTGCGTACAGAACGGCCCGAAAGGTTGAGGTTATTAGAATTCTCTTTCAGCGTGATTTCGACAAGATTCAGCGACATTGCGACGACTGGAAACTGAAAATAAATGTCCAGAAGCCGGAGACAATTCTGTTCCGGACTCCGTTGGCTAGGGCCACGAGGGATACGTGCAAGAATTGGCGCAAGATGGTTATCGTTGATCTTCACGGGCAGCCATTAGCGAGCAAAAGTGTAGTGACCCCAGAGTGAAGGTAATTTGCTACATGGCCCTCATACGGCCGATGATCGTTTATGGTTGTCCTGTGTGGTTCAACGTGGCCCCTTCCCAAATGGAGAGGTTTCGGGTGTTCGAGCGGCAGTGTTTACGACGCTGTACCGGCTTATATCGAACAGCCGAATCTTCTTTCGTGCATTACTATTCTAACGAGGTCCTATATAACGGGGCTCGAATCAACAGAATTGACAATTTCGTGATAAAACTCGTTCGAGGTCACATTGCAAGAGCTATGTCTTCGACCAACAATTTAATTTTCGAGGCGTTCTATCCGAACGACGAGTATTTTGAGAGTGCACGCTTGAGCGGCTTCATACCACCAGAAGCATTCCTCTTCTTAGATAGATGCGGTCTGATACAGGATAGATTGGCAGTTCCGTTAATCTACCACGTCAGACGACGAACCGTGGATAGGCGACTCCTGTACAATCGGGACGTCATGGCACACGACGGAGCAGAGCTCCTTCGGTTCAGTAGGGCTGTGTCCGAACGGGACCGAACTGATAGGGTGAAGCAGGAGAGCCAGTTTTGGTGGCTTCAATCGGCACTTGATAGTGAGTAGTCGGGATGGGGTTTTTAAGCCTTGGCCGGCTTACATACTTGTTTTATAGTTTTTGGGTTTAGTTTTAAGTAGAATAGGCATGGTGGCACCAACAAAAAAAAATTTACACAAAAAAAAAAGAAGAACAAAAATTATAGTAATATAAAAAAATAAAAATAAAACAAAAATAAAAACAAAACCAAATAAAAAAAAGTAAAACATGAAATAAAGAAACAAAAAAATGAAAAACACAAAATGTTAGATAGTTGGATTTGCTGCTGTGGTTGTTCTAGTTTTAAGTAGTTTATAGGTAGAATAGGTAGTTGTAATTAGCTTTAAGTTTTATATTAAGGACCTTATTTTAAGTAGTTTTAAGTAAAAATAAAAAAAGGGTATTAATATTAGTTTTTTTTTCAAATTTTCTAATAAAAACAAAAATAAATAAAATTGAACTGAAGTTAAATAGATCTTAGGGCCGAAAGGCATTAGAATTAAGTATTATTGTTTAACTTAGAGTGTCCGTATGGGACCAGTAAGTTAGTTGTAAGTTATGGATAATTAGGCTAGTTTTATGAATTTTTGTCTAGCTTTAAGATAGTCTTAAGAATGAATTAATAAAAATGAATTTGAAAAAAAAAAAAAAAACAGCTAAATTGTAAATCTCTGTGAACCATTTGAAAGGCATGTTAGTGCCTTCAGACATTCCATAGCAGTCTTGTGGAAAAATCTATTCATGATGTAGAATAGTTTCAAAAATAAAAATAAAGAATATTTTAAGAATGTTTAAAACTATCACTAAAACTAGGACATAAGAAAAACGAATCGATAAATCTTAAAACAAACTGATTTTTTTTTCTATTAAAAATTGTAGTTATTAATGATTTTGATTCTATTTGAAATTTTTTTTTTTAATGGAATCAAAACAATGCCCCATGTATAGAAGGTTTGAATTAAAAATAAAACAAAAACTTCTTCGCAATGTAGAGTTATCGGACACAAATTGTCATCATCAGACTATGCAGCAAACATGCATGCAAACGAGTAATTGCATAGAGATACATATCCCTATCTATGTTGTCCAAAGTTCTGTTCTTATGCCCACCTACATATTGATTTTTCTCATGCAAACACCCATTCTACTGTATCATCATTAGAAGCAAAACAATTTGACTCAAATATTTCTGGGCGCCTAGTTGTGGAATTAGTTCGGTTTTTGATAGTTATTTTATTCTGTGTTATTTAATGCTGGTATTTATGTGAAAATCCAAAATAGATGAATTTTGTTGTACATCAATAAATTTGGTAACATAATCCAATTCAAATAATTCTGTGAAATTCCTAATTCAATAATAAAACGAGTAAACAAAATAAACAAAATAAACCTCTAGTTCGAATTTGTTTGTATGATTAGAAAAAAACAAGGAACAGGAAATTGAATCACATAAGCGCAAACGTTATTGCAAAGCTCTTGATGTGTAGGTTAAATGGATAAGCAGGTAAAAATAAGAAAAAAACGAATGGAATATATTTGTATATTATGCGCAAATTCAAGTAGAACAACTTGATCTTGTCCACACCTTCTTAAATATGATTTGAACTTGCTTTTATTTTCAAATTTATTAAATTTTAAAATATGAGGTAATTTAAAAAAGGAACGGTTGAAGATAAGGTTTATTAAGAATACCAACAGATACAAATATGTATGGTACAGTATTTTAAATTAAACCTTAAAACTGTGTAGTATCCGTTTGATACCTGTCCCTCCTAAAGTTTTTTTCTTCCTTAACTCTTTTCAAGAAAAGTGCTTCTCAAATTACCAGTTTGGATTCAGCATAAACACTGTAGGTCTCTCCCATACTTACTCGCAAGTAACTAGGCCCAGGTAATCTAGGAGCTGTTGCGCCACCAAATTTAATTTTTAACCTTAACATTGAGAACATAAATGTCCCAAGCTTAAAAGAAGAATTGAGATTTTATAATCAAAATTCTATAATCATGAGTTGGTTGTATTAATATATATATTTTCTTATTTCCAGGTCCTTGAAGATCTACCAAGCTACTATAATCAATTGTCCGAACCGATGTCGTTTGCTGGCGAGACATATGATACGAACCATGTGTTTAATACGAGATCTCAGTAGGCATTTTTTTGATGTAAGTCTTAACTGAGATAAATACTCTTTTCAGCAAATATTTTCTTATGCTTTATTATTTTTCTCATTTCAGAGTCCTCATTACTCACAGAAAATGTGTGAACTTCTTGCTATTTACATACACTTTGAACTGCAATGCGCCGGAGATTTTAAAGATTCAAAGATAAAGATTGCCGAAAGAATAATTCATAATATTCACCTGCATCTTGAAGTAAGTTAAATCAAAATTATTTAAGAAACAAAACAAATATGTTAACATGTGTCGTTTCATTTAATTTTAGAATGCCCAGTCTAGTTTTGTCTTGCGAATCTTTTCCTTTCTCGCCAACATGGGCAAAGAAAATGAAATAGCAACAAAAGTTTTTCAGTAAGAATTTTCTGCTCACAATAATTAACTTAATTTTGTTTTATTTTTGTTTGTTTCTTTATTATCCATTCATAGACGATTGATCCCTGAACCGACAATACTGATAAAGAATGAATTACCCGACCGACTGTTTATCCAGTATTTGATTGCCTTTTTCCATTGGAAAGAAACATGGAATGATTATGCAGATCAGCAAAAAGTTGTTGCTTTTGCAAATAAGTTTATGAAACCTATGAGTACTATAAAAACAAATAAAATGTATGCAAAACACTTGCCATGTTATATAAAACGAGATGATGCAGCTGCATATTTTCTTACAAATATGGTATTTTTCAATGATTTAAGAAATGTAAGTATAAAATCCAAAATTTTTAAAATAGAAAATAGACCTTGTTGAAAATAGATATGTTCAAGCGGTGAAAATCGTATTTATTTACATATACTTGTTGTATTTTGGTGAGAGTGACTGCCAGCTCAAGATTTAAAAAACCTTCATATTTTTATTTGCTGAGTGTTTTAAACATTTCACACCAAAACATCGATTTGATAAGCAAATAAAAAACTACACACTTTATGAATCACATTTATTTAAAACACATAAGCTACTCGACTAATAATATATAAACGTTTTCTTCTCTTCATTTATTAATAGGCATCAATACTGGATGGTTCTGAAGAAACTGGACCTGCCTTAGTTGTAAGTATTAACGTGTATTTAAAATTTTCTTTTAAACACATTTCGTCAATGATGATCATGTAAAAGGTTTGATTTTTAAGTTGAGCCGGTGCTATTGGTTGTTACTAACCTTCTGTACTAGAGTTCCTTTTAAAAATGAAAACAAATTTATCTGAGACATTTTTTCTATATAATAAAGTTTTCATAGCATTTAAAATGTATGTAAATATATTTTACTGATGATTTATTTTAATTTTAAATTACAGGATCTAAGTGAAGAAGATGACAAGGAATACCCTATTCTAGATCTATCAGAATACACAATGGAACCGCTTATTAAAACTGAGCCCGGAAGAGTAGTGGATCTGACAAGTGATGCTAATGAACCGTGGATGAACAGATTAATACGGCGAGCAGTAGCAGTTGAAGTAATACTTCCCGCAAGATTGGCCACTCGAAATGAAGACCAAGCTCCTGCGGTAATTGAATTAAGTGATTCTGATAATGAAAATGGCAATAATAATGATAATAATGCCGAAAATGAGAATGAGGAAGAGAATGAAAACGAAAACGCAAACGGAAAAGAAAATGAAGACGATGATTCGTGGGCATTTGGGCTAACAAATGAACAACAACAAGAAGGAGTAGAACATCTCAATTTGCCGGTAGATGAGGAATCAAATTCAATGGATGAAATTTATAATGAAATGAATTCTTCAATTGATTTCGTTGATGATTCCACAACTGAGTCGGAAGTTGAGAGGAAAAAAGGACAAAAGGAGCGATTTGAGATTGCCTCAAAATTAACTGATGCTCAGGCGCGTATTACATTCGATGGAATTGTTGAGAATGAGCTTAAAGCGAAGTACTTCCAAACTTCAACTAAATCTAATGCTGCCATAACAACAACTAACGACGTCCCAAGTACATCGAAAGCAGCTGCCAGTGATAAGCCAACTTCATCAGTGCCATCTGTTGCATTACAAACTGTTGACCAGCCCACTAAATCGAACATAGCTTCAGTTGGTGAAAATCCAACTTTGTCGAAGGCAGCTGCAGCTATTGAAAAAACAGCTTCGATGGAGACCGTTGAGATTGCAACTAAAAAACCTACATCGATAAAAACTGCTGAAGTGGTTGAGGAATCAATTTCAACTAGGGCTGATGCAGCTGCTGGAGTTAATGCTGCGAATACAATTGAAGAAGAATTATTTACTTCAGAAGCCATTCAGGAAGTGGAAACGACTCCAAATTCAAATGAGGAAGTTTTGCCAACGCCGACTGAATCTGCAGCACTGATATTTGGTCAAGAAGAACAAACATCAATTGTTGATCAACCATTAACCCAATCTACCAACAACCAAGTATCGGATACTGTGTTGAAGGAAACGCAAGCTCCAAAAGAAGCTATAACATTTAACATGGAAGAGACTTTGTTATCCTCATTTGATTCTAGCGATGAGAGTGATGACGATTTTCTTGGTCGCTTTCAACAACCACCATTTAAGACATACCTCCGACGAGCACACAGAAGACCCTCAAAAAAATCCACTAAGCTTAATAATACAAGTTCCTCTGAAGAAGATGCTAATGTTGAAAAGCAATCAAATGCCGAAAACATTAGCAGTAATCGTCCCAGTTCACCCACGTTGCCATCAAATGAGGGTTCCAATGAAACCGCCAATATATTGTTTAGTGGAAAGGTTATATCTTTGCGTGAAGAAGAATGCTCAGGTGGAGTTACACCAAACTACTTGAATGTCTCCGAATCTATTGAAATATCCAAAAATGGCACGAATGTAGTGTTCAGCATGCAGGGAAGGAGATTATCATCATTTCCATCGCTAAAGGTGACGAACGAACAGGGGGTGACTGATTTTGATGCGGATATTTGTATGACTGGCGAGGAAGACAGCAACAGTAGAACAGAAGAAATACCGCATAAAAATAAAACATTGAAAAAATCGAATATTTCTTCTAACATGAAGAACCAAAACTCATTGCATGGCACTGACGTGAGTACAGTTGTCTTAAAAAAGATCTTTTTATTATTACTTCAGAAATTAGAGCAATTTACAGAAAAGTCAGATATTATAATTTTTTTTTTGTACATCAGGATAGTTTAATAATATTCACACATCCTTTGCGAAAAGGAATACATATTTCTAAGTCCTAAAATTAATTTATTTTATAAATCGCAAAAAATACATACAAGAATCATTGTTCCAAATCAGTAATATGATTTTAAGACAGGCTTTGATGACAAGACCAATGATTTTCATATGCAAGTGCACAATTAATTAATATAGCTGCATTTAATAACCTTCCAAATTAATAGCTACTCTTAGAAGATTTAAACAATATCAAGATTAAAACAGAAGACACATTAAGTGCCCATTTATACTTGAAACTTACTTACTTACTTAAGGTGGCGCTACAGTCCTGTGTGAACTAGGGCCTCACCCAACAAACTTCTCCATCTAGCTCGGTCCCTAGCTAGATGTCTCCAGTTTCGCGCTCCGAGTTGGGTGAGGTCACCTTCCACTTGTACGCGCCACCTGATTCGCGGTCTTCCTCTACTGCGCTGTCCTGTGGGTGTGGATTCGAAGACTTTCCGGGCCGGAGCGTTGGTTTCCATGCGCTCTACATGACCCAGCCATCTTAGTCGTTGAACTTTTACCCTTCTGGCTAAGTACGTCGCTGTACAGCCCGTACAGCTCGTCGTTCCATCTTCTCATCCACTCCCCTTCGATGCATACGGGACCGTAGATCACACGAAGAATCTTTCTCTCGAAACGACCCAAGGTGCTTTCATCCGCTTTTGTCATAGTCCATGCTTCTGCACCGTATAGCAGGACGAGGATGATAAGGGTCTTTATAGCGACACTTTGGTCTTTCGAGAGAGGATTTTTCCACTCAATTGCTTTCTTAACACAAAGAAACAGCGGTTAGCAAGAGTTATTCTTCGTTTGATCTCAGTGCTGGTGTTGTTTTCTGCGTTTACAGCGGAGCCTAGGTAGACGAAGTCCTTGACTACCTCAAAGTTACGTCTGTCGATGGTGACGTTTTGACCAAGACGTCGGTGTTGTAGGTCCTTTCTTGATGACAGCATGTACTTTGTTTTGCTATCATTAACCGTTAAACCCATTTTTGCCGTCTCTGCCTCAATACTCACAAAAGCAATGTCATCAGCATATGCTAGTAATTGGACAGTCTTTTGAAAGATAGTGCATCTAGTGTTGACGTGTGAGCTTTGCACTATTCTTTCAAGTACGATTTTAAAAAAATCACATGACAGCGCATCACCTTGTCTAAAACCTTTTTTGACATCGAAAGGTTCTGTTAAGTTGTTTCCAACCTTTATGGAGCAGCGTGAATGGTCATCCTACACAAACGGTCGAGTTTGGCAGGGATGCCAAAACTAGACATGGCTCTATACAGTTCGTCCCTGTAGATACTGTCAAATGCGGCCTAGAAATCGATGTATACTTGAAAACCTCTTATTAAATTAGAAGAATTTGACCCTAGCTATTATGCTTTAGTAACCTTCTAAAAAATTCAACCAAAATCTTATAAATATCTTTAGTTGAGATGTCAATCTATTCGTTCAACTACAAATCGATTTCCCTATAGTCTGCCATTATTCAAATGTTCGATTCGCTAGTCATATCAAGACCCTTAAAGATTCATGTTTTATTTCAATTATTTTTTTTAATTCTTTTTTTTTTTATCTTCTTACTATTTTCCTCAGAAGCACGCTGCCAAAGTCAAAAGTGTTTGGTTTGCAGAAAGTCCACAAGTTCGAGAAATTGAAGCCCGCTCCACACCATCATCTCAACAAAAACCATCTGCAATCAACTTAATTAGCTCAACAATCAACAAAATCAGTGCCAACAAACAACATTTCTCATCGAAAGTTTTCTCATCTCAATCAACAAAAACAACATCAAAAATAAATAAATCAGCATCAACAACAATAACAAAACCAACAATTAATTTATCAGAATCAAATAAAACATTAAAACCAAGTCACTTAATAAAAAGTCGTATACCAACAACCGAATCATCGCCCGCAACTGCAGCATTAAAATCAGCCCAAGAAAAAGGTATGCAAAATTTTGATTCATTATCTAAGAATAATAATATTTCTTCTATAATAAATAATTTGTCAGTTTTTAATGATAATAATAACGAAATAAATGAAAAACATTTACCAAATAGCAGTAGTAGGGAAAATATTTCATTGCGCCACCCAAATCTTTATAATAAAAATAAAACTATTCAAAGTGATAATGATAATGAAAATGAAATTGATAAACAATGTAAACCCCAGTATGTTGATAATATCATCTCAGAGATGGATAAAAACAATGCTACAAATATTTGTGTTGATGATAAAAATATTGTTCCCCCTTATACTAGTTCTTTTCCTATATCAGATTTTGAAAAACAAATAATTGTTCCTGTTTCTGTTGATGACAACCGCACCGATGAAGTTTTGGCAGCTGCTGAAATATTAGCCAATGGCATCGGATTTCTAACAACCACACCGGTAACTGTGACTTCAGATAACCTCAGAACAACAGAAAATCCTCCTATTGTACCCTATTTGACAAATGACATACCAAAAGAAACAAAAGCTCAAATTATGTCTCCAAGAGCTGAAACTCCTACAATTCCCGATTCAACAAACGACATAGAGGAAGACACAACATCTCATAATATGTCTGCATCAGCTGAAATGTCAACACCCTCTGAAGAACCAACCTCTGATGTTGTGACTGTAACATCAACAGAGTCAGAATCAGAGTCCGCACAAAAGAATCTTTTTTTGAATGAAGTAATTGCGCAACTTGAAATTTCAACTGATTTCCCCCAAAATGAAATCGCTGAGGTACTAATATCTATAGAAAAATGTACTGAAATTCTAAAACAAACTGAGATTACAAATGACGATTTACTATTTGAAAACATTTCCCCGAAAAAGTTTGCAGCCCCGAGGGCAACTGAACTTTCAATTAAAATTCCCAAAATACAAAATACTACGTCGGTCAGTACTGAAGAAAAGAAATTTGCTGAACCTTCTATTGAGCCTTCTACCTCTTACCGAAATAATTCTATTCATAGCCCGGTAGAAGACGTAATCGATATTCCAATTGACACTCAAATTGAGTCATTAAACATAGAATCCTCTTTATTAAATGAAAATGAGCTATTAGATGAAACTCTTAAACCCGTAGAGATACCAATAGAGGAATCGAAGCTTATAGAAACCCCAAACGAAAAAATAACTGAAACTCCAAAAGACAATGATTTTATTAAAAAAGACATGACCAAAAAAAATACACTTATCTCTAGCACAGTTAGACCAGACATCGAAATTCCAAGTGAGAAGAGCCTTGAAACTAAAAAAGAAAATGATTTTCAAAAAAGTTTCACAAAAACAAGTCCTTTTATACCTAGCTTTGTACCAAAAGTAAACGATATTCCAGATGAACCAAAAGTCGAAATAGAGTTTGTGAACACACAATCGCCCATGATTAACCTAGATGATAAAACTCTTGAAACTGAAGTCGCAATTGCGTTACCAAATGAGAACAGTGTTGAAAATCCCATCGAAATCGTGTCCATCGATTTTCTTAACAAAGAAACGACGAATCCTATTCCAAGTCCAGACGAAAGCAGAGATGAAACTCCACTAGAATTTGAAGTGCGAAATGAGTTTGCCCTTACTAAAAACCCAATGTTAGGTCAAGGTCAAAAATCAACACTTGAAAATCCAATAGAAATTGATGTTCGAAATGAGTTTTGTAAAAAACGAGTATCCATGCTGAGTCCTGGCGACTCCGATTGTTCTCTATCATTGCTTGAGCAAATAGACAAATTATTGACACCTATACAACGTTCTGATTCGGTAGACGAGTTCGAGCTATTTCGAGCGTTTTCGCCAAACAATACTAAACGCATACTAGGTGAAGGCGGACATATTCCCCTGCCGTTGAAAAAACGTCGTAAATTGTCCGAGTACAGTGAAGAAAACATTCAGTACAAAGAAGAGGACGAATGTAGCGAATCAATTGATCTTGATGGAGTTTTGAATTTAACCAAGACGAAGCAACATTCAGCACTGGTTTTGCCTAGCCCCTTAGTTAAACCCACTACTCTGTCGGAGGTCGAACAGAAAGAAATTTCATATCCCTCTGAGCCAATGTTGAGCATTGCACATTTTGAAGAGGAAGAATACAAAGATATAACAAAAGAGCTGAACTCCAATAAGCGGCAATATCCTTCAACAGCTCCACCAAAATACTCAGAGGTTATGCGGGAATTCCAACCAATTGTAGCTCATCAACAAACTCAGTTCCGACCGCCAGAAGTGAAGCCACAACTTGTACAAGTACCACAAGTTAGAGCTGCTCCAGTGCCATTACAACCAACGCCTCAAATTCCAACTGTGCAAACTATTAACATAGGTTATCCCGTGCAGAATCCCTATATGAGCTCAAACAATCACAATAAACCCCCTGCATATCCGACAACTACTATCCGAATTGATTCTGTTCCTAGTGGCAACACAAATAATATGTATACTGGTAGCCAGCCGGTTAATTTGGCGAATGTAAATATGGACTACACCGGCCACTCACATCCCATTCAAATAACTCAGACTCTGTGCAATCCTCAAAGTTGCGTGTACAACCAAAGACCTCCGCCAACTCCCACACCGGAGCATGTGACCAAAGATTTTGATATACACAGTTTACTGAATTTACAAAACTATGACCTCAATCAAACTTATTTAAATAATTTCCTACACAATCGTCAATTCAATTATCAGGCCGGAAAGTCTCTGATGACAAATAGCTTTTGCCACCAATCGGGATGTTTTCAACAGACCGAAAATGCGCAAATGCTTAAGAATCATTCAATGTCCGAACCCCACCAGTGCAGTGCACACACTTCTCGTCGATCGATCATTCCAAAATGTGGACTCTGTCCAGCGTGCAAGGAGCTCGTTGCCGAAATGATTGTAACATATAATACGGAGGTACCTCAGGTGCGTTCCCAGAGACAGCAGGAACACAAACAGCAACAGGAGTTACAACAAATGCGAAGATACCATTTGAATTCGTCACCAATTCCGCAGCAGCAGCCATCAACGACCTTACCTAAAAAACGAGGGCGTCCCCGAAAGATAACTCCCCCATTACCAACGAACCGGGTTACCCGGAGTGCCAATCGGGCAAATCAGAAAAAGAAGGATGAACCTCAAACCGAATACTATGCATTTAATGTAAGTGAAACTACCAAAATAAGCCCGCCAGCCGGGAAGAAACGTAAATACAACTCAAAACCAAAGTAAAATAAAAAGAAAACATAAAACATTAACTTTCAAAAACTTTAAGAGATAAAAAAAAACGAATACCTTTAAGGAAGGTTGTATACAAATATACATTTATATATAAAAAGTGGTTGTTTAAAATTACCTTAATTTTTTCTCACGACCATTTTCATAGATTTTGTTAGAAATTTTTGTATGAAAAATACAAATTTGCTTTAACTTTTTTTTTTAAACTTAACAAAATGCATTTTTTAAATTTAAATATAAAAGTTAAAAGTTAAAAAAATAAGAATAAAACAATCATCAATCAACAAAATCAGTCTAATCTCAACAATCAACACATTTCTTCAATCAACACTATGATTCCAGTTCAACATTTTGAGTTTTGAGAAACATCCAACAAACTAATTAAACTCAATAATCCAATTTGCTTGCTTATTTAATATCTTAAAATAAATTTAAATTAAAAGGCGTAATTTTCATTTGAAGTCGTGGTGCAATTAAAAAGAAATTATTTAGCTAATCGGATGTGTAAAGAAAATTAAAAAAGGAAAACACATAGAAATAATTCAATATTTAAAAGCTGACAAAGATTAAATTTTTTATATTATTATTATTCATTTAAATATTAGTTGATGTACAAAGAAAAAAGATTCAAAAACAAAAAAAAAAAAAGAAATTAAATTTTGTCTAACTCTTCGATCATGCAATGGGTAATTTAAAATTAAATGATTTATTTCATTAATAAACAAAATGTAAGGTATAAATATTTATATATGTCGTTCCATATTGTAATTAACGCGTGAGCACAAAACAAAACACAACAAGAATAACAAAATATCACAAACATTTGATATTGGGTCGGTTAATGAAATATCTCTCCTATTGTTTATTTAATTTGTTGTATTCGTTTTATAAATTTGGTTTCTTTTAGGTGTCAAGCTAAAATTTTGTATTTATTTTTAACATAACAAAGATACAAAATTATTTTTAGAAAAACCTCCGTTGTCAATGTTTTGGTGTTTTATATCACCATTATAAATTTATTCAGGAAGAGCACCCAACTCCATCTTAGTTAAAATGCACTTAGTATAAATTTCCTTCCAATTAATTGATGATCCTTTTTCTGTTTTCTTCTGTGGTTCCTATTTCCTAAGTATGGAGTTAAATACTATCCTTTGTATTGTCTTTGAATTAAAAAAACGTGTACGCTATTAGTTTCACGTTTCTTCAGTTTCAGCATTCCTTAATTAATTCCTTTACTGAACGGAACCGGAGGTGTTTGCGCTGAAAGCTTTCCCTTTTCTTATAAAAAATTATGCAATGTACCTGAAACACATTTTTTTTAAATTTCGTACTAGGGCTTTTAAAGCTAAAAATGAATTATGTATATAAAATTAATTTTTTGACATTTGATGATTTTTCAATTAATTTAACCATTTTTAGTTTGGTATTTATCTCTTCGTTTATTTAATAAAGACATTTTTCAAACTAAAAGAAACCAAATCCATGAAATAAAAGAAAACTGTTTGTGCTTAAAAAGTATACAAAAAAGTTTTTAAAATAATTGTGATACAAGTCCTGTGAATTTGATAAACAAATTAAAAACAAAAATATACTCCGCAAAGCTTTAAGCAACGGATTGAAAAGTTTTTAATCATTTCTTTTTTATTGATGCACAATATTTGTAATAAATAATAATAATAATAAATTAATTCACATATAAGTTTTTTAAGCATATTAAATTAGTATAAATTTATAAAATAATTATATTGGTGGTGGCAGTTAAATTAAGTGATTTTTTCTTTTTTACAAAATAGAAAATTAAATTACACTACCGCCGAACATTACTTCATAGCTTACGATCATAATATTATTTATTCGATTAATCAAGATTCAAATTTATACTCGGACTAGTGTAAATTTCAACTTAATTTCATATTATTTTGCCGTCAAATCCAAACTTAAGTACAAAATAGTATTTGCGGAATATTAAATCCGCTGAATTCAATTCAAATTCTGACATAAAACAATATGCGTCCCTATTTTAACTATTGAATTCAAAACTCATACAAGTATCAATAAAAAAAAAGTTAACTTTCTATTTTAATTTTCTTTCAATTTTGTTGTGTTCGTTGTTTTGTTTAAAGTATATTCTATAAATATTTACATTTTATCTACATAGCTTACTTGCCAGTCATCATAACACAAATTAGCTTTGTCAAATCCGCATTTATTTATATATATATATATGTATATACGTATTTTATATTGTATTTGCAAAGCAAAAGCAGATTTTTAAATATAGTCATAATTTTAAGATTACTATTATTATTAATTTAAGAGAACAGGTAAGTTATACTGAAAAGAATATTGAAGTTTTTTGTTTGCAAAAATATTTTCAGTGTTCAACTTTTTTGTTTTTCTTAATTCATATTATTTATTTTGTATGTTAAATATTGTCAAATGTGTGTACAGTTTTTAAATGTGTTTTAGCCTCTTCAGAGTGCAATGTTTTAGCTGTTTTTATGCTTTAAAACAAGAACAATAATTTACTATGAAGAAGAATATCATAGGATCAACGATAAAGCATTAATATGTAGTGCAGTCACAAAAAAGATGAAGCTGTATTGAAGGGTTTTCCAATAAGATTCTATTTCGATTTCCGGATTTTCTAAGAAAATCCAATTTGAAGTAACAAAGAAAACGATATCAGTCAAATAGCCATCAGGGCTGCAGTTTCCGCACCATATCATTTTCATAACTAATTCGCACATTTACGAATTTTATGTTTGAGGTCTTAAATAGATTGTAGAACATTTACAGTCTGCCAAGTAAGAGCGTGGTCTGCGTATTCTAGTAGCAAGGATCTCCAGATCCGACGAATTTCGTAAGACAACAGCTTCAAAATGTATGTGCGTCTTCAACGAAGCTTCTGTTTAATATATGCCCACACATTTTCAATAGGGTTTGCATCGGGCGACTGCGATGGCCAATCCAATGTAACGATGCCAGTTTGAGTCTTCCACTGAGTACAGAGCTTGCGGCGGTGTTTAGGATCGTTGTCCTCCTGCAGAATCCAATTTTCATTTTTTGTGATGAACCATCGTTTGGCAGATGGCAGTAAAGCCTTTTTATAGATTTTTATCATTTTCTCGGCATTTAGGTTGTCAGTAAAGAGGTACAAAGTGCCGAATCCCTGCTTTGAGAAGCAGCCCCAAAGATGCACCTTTATTATACATGTTTTACGGTCCGCTGAACAAGCTTATTGGTGGAAGTTGACCAGGCTCACGTGAGGACAGAACGTGCCCATATATAACACTCATCAGTAAAAATTACATTTTCAAAATCTCTATCAATATTCCCATGCGCCCAAGCGAGTCGCTTTGTCACATGTTTTTCAGTCAACAGAGGCTTCTTCATTGTGTTGCGCCATGACGTATAACGTGATTCTCTTTCAAAAGATCAACGACAACTGAACCTTTGTTGACAATGCATCAAGGACAAAGCTTAGCTCTATCGGCTAGCGAAGGAATTAGAGCGAAATCTTTCATTAACTGTCGGTAAAGTCCAACACGCTCTTACTTGACAGACTGTACATAGAGCTTATATTTCACTCCTGAACACGGTCAGGGAACTTTTTACAAATTTGCGGTGAAAATAAACACAAATATCTTCCAATTTCGACTATACAATTCTAGACTTCAATCAATCAAGATTTCGCAATCCTTTCACCGTAAAATTTGCACCAACCCCGTTTTTAAATAAGTAAGGTCCAATCATACCGCCCCATCGCCATCCCATAAAAACAGCACCAAATTGTTAAACAATGAGGAAGGAGAGACATTAATTGGTCTCATCACTGAAGAAGATTATTCATGATAATCCGGATCATTTTGATGTTTTTCAAGGACCCAATCATCAATATTGATCATTAACACCTAAGTCTTTGTGAAAAATACGATGTTATTTCTTTGGAGAGCGAAGAGGAATTAAAAACTTGCGTTTTCGTCAACACTAGGGGTACAGCACCAACATTTTCAGTTGTTTTAGCAGTCTATTTAAAATGAAACTTCTTATTGGAAAATCCATATGATCAAACCATTTTGCTCATATAGGGGGGTCAATTATTGCTATCAAAAAATGTTCCGCATTGATTTCAATGATTGCTATAACTGGCCCCTTAGTAAACTTAGTTAAACCTCTACTATAATATCTAGACTACTAGTAGTCTTCGTAATTGTATTATATATACAATATGGATTATTTACTTGTGAGTCCCAATAACATAACTTTTCAAGTAAAGAAATACACATTTGTTTGTATTTTGAAACCCAAAAAAGCTACTTTAAATAAATATTTATCCTGAATGTTTAATACGCTTTTTAATATCTCATTTTAACGCTTTTAATGTTAGTTACTCGTACATCGATGTATACCTATATAAAATAAATTTTATACATTTTTTAATAAACTTTTTACATATAGGTGCTTCTGACTTAAGTTCATCTTCGTTTATATTCTAAGCAACATAATAGCACTAGACATGGGTCTGTTTTTATAAACTAAACACTTAAAGCTTCAACGAAGTCTTGTTAATACAATTTTTTTGAGTCGGCTACCTTTTGATTCGTAGATTATGTCAAAGAATCATTCGCAAAACAATTGACTTTTTAGTTCGAAACACCTTTTATAGAAACAATGTTTATAATCTAATACCTGTCTGTGTCTATATAACTAACTAAATAAGCATTTTTTAAAAGAATGCACATTGTTTTTGTACAAAAAGTGTTGTATTTTAAAGTAGGCAAATAATTGTGGTTTCATACGAGTACTGAAAAAATACAAGGAACAGCTGTGATGTTTTAGAATTGGTAAATGAAAAGTATTTATTTTGTACTAGAAAGAAATTTTATTATTATAAATCAAAAAAAAAAAACTTGAAGAAAAACTTTTAAAATTTATTATTCCACTAATGTATACAATACAATTTTCTCAATCTGCAAAAATTATTTATAATAATAATTCCAATTTAATTGTCTTTAGTCAGACTGTGAAAATATATTTGAAGTATTTATTCATACATTTAAATGTAGGTTGTATTTTTGATGTATTTGTTTGTGTTTATTTTTGGAATAATTTTTAGATTAATTCCATAGCTTCAAGAGCTGAGAAAAATTATTGTATTTCCCCAATATAAAATACCTAAATATCTGCATAATACAAACATTTTACTTTTCAATTGTAACTTTTATTTGAATCTATGTTATTCGGTGATATTTTTTTAAGAATACTCTTTCAGAGATATTTTTGAGTTTTTTTTTCTAATATTTGGATTTTCAGAAATAAAAACTCACCAATTCTCTTTTTTTTTTTAAATATACACGATGTATATTCAAAAAGTCAATTAATTTTATGTAAAAACAAAAGATATGATTGAGAAGTCAAAAAGTCAATGTATTATTCCATGTACTATTATTAAACTATTTATAAATTGGAACTATGAATATAGATGTAAAGTAGGTTTAATAAACTAATAGAAAAGGTAGAGAATTCTATTCTGAAGCAAGTTCCTTATACAAACGAACTTCAATTTTGTTTTCTTAAAGAAATTAAAATTTACAATGTTGTTAATAAAAACCTATCAATGTACAAGTAAAACTTTCTGCTAGAAAAATAATTAACAATAAGACAATTTCCTTAACAATTGTATTTTTTGTATTATAACCTGATTTACGATAAAAATGTAAAGATTATGTTTATGATTATGCTTATGTTTAAGGCCATTAACACTTAGCACAATTATCAGTTATACTCCGACCAAACTAGTACATATTTTATATCTTGAAAATAATTAATTAGAACTTTTATTTAATCTGGTCGACTATGTCTATAGCTTATGTTGTTTATAATATACTAAAAGATATTACTACATTGATTTTATGTAATTATATAGAGTATTGTTTATAATGCTAATATTTTATATTTGTTGTTGATAATGTATTTTGTCAATTAAATAAAAAAATTCAATCACTGTTCTTTTGGAGTGTAAGATGAAGAAAATGTGATTTTTATTGCTGAGCAAAAAGTTGATGGTTATTCTGAAGTCTATAAGTTCTGCTTTGGTAACCATCATAAAGAGAAGATCAAATTTTAAAATGTTACTATACTATTTTTGATTTTTTTTTTAAATTATTTTCTCATGTTTAAAATTAAGTTTTTGTTTTATCTTACACTTCATTCACCTTCATAATTGTTTTTTGCATTTAAAATGCATTTTTTTTTGAAATACAGATCACACCATCATACATACCTATCTTTTTGCAAAAACTTTCTAAAATACAACCAAGCTATAATTTATTTACTTGTACATATGCTTATCAGTTTTCCCTCGAGCTCAATTTCGGACGTACTGTTAAGTAAAGAGATTCTTTTTTTAACCACTAATCAAAAATGTATAATGCTTTACACAACTCTGTTTTTCCCTCTCATTTTAATATTCAAATTTTTAAGACCAATGTGCACCGGTAACTCCTCTTAAATCCTTCCCTATTTTCCTAGCACTCGCACAGTGTTTAAACGTAAACGTGTTAAGGGTATTAATATCCCCTTGAGTGCCTGTAAATTTCTTTTTAAAAAATATATACATATATGTATATATATAATTTTAATGCATACATATGAATTTACACTTTTTCTAACTAGTTTGTTTCCAGGAGTTTGTTTTTGCAGTTAAAAACGCTTAAAAGTACTCAATTTAGAATTAAGATTGAAGTTATTGAATTTTTATACTGTGCCTGATTTTTACGATCAAGTCATAAGCTATAATGAAAATTAGTAAAACATTATCTCAATGTAACTTAAATAAGTGAATCAATTTAAGAAGTGCTAGCTATAAAATTTGTTTTATTAAGGATTTTTACACACATTGATTTTTCAATATTAGGGTTAACACCGTGTTAAAGTTCTTAAATTATCTAAAATCACTTTAGATGAGATTTTATTTTCGACGAAATTGTCAATGAGCTATATTGTATTAATGTAAATTGTATTGGTACAATTGTACCAAACGGTAAGATCTTTCATTTAAAACACGCTCTATTTTAAGCAAAAGTTTTATCAATTTTTATGAGAAACAAACGATTGTACAAACTTTTTCCCACCGGGTCAGTTATAAGCTGCAACATGACAAACAGGTTTGATGAATTCAAAAAGTACAAACGAATTCTCTCCGTAATTTAGTCTTAAGCGAAATTTTCAATAAAAAAGAACACGAGTTTTTACCATTTGTTCGTAATACATGAAGTCTTGAAAATGTCTCTTAAGATAATATGGCAGTATGAAGCCGATTCAAATATACTCATAATTTATTTATTATTTTCAACTGATTAAAGATAGTAGTAGGATCAAAGCTTAGTTTTAGATAGGCTAATAAAAACACACTTTGATCTTGTGCTATATTCAGGCGAAAATTAAAACACCAAAAAACTCCAATTTGTCCCTTACCAGCCAGCTTCGTTATCTTTGCACTACACTACGTCTCGTTACCCTGTTTAAAACACCATCTTAGGAGCAAATTTTCATAAGAAGCATTCTTTAGTATGTCAATATACGACTTCTTTTCATTATTTCATACATAGATTGGACACAAGTCCATACAAGAGTAGCAGCCCTAAGTATTTATCTCATTATAACATCGGTTTTATGACTTGCGTGCCAAAATCTAGTTTCAGTTCTTTTGATTGGATACGAATTTAAGCTTCTGTCTTTAACATTCATATAGGACCGGTATCTTCTAGTTTTTCGGAGTTTTCAATTTGAGATCAATGCCAAATTAAAAAATTGACATTTTTAAACAAATAAGACTATTGTATATTAAATTTTCCTACAACTTGTATTCAAAAATCCATTTAAAATTTCGTAATGAAAGTAATGAAAAAAATGACCTTTTAAAATAACGTGTCACATGCTTATATTGTACCAAAACAAGAGTTCCAGTATGATCATACTTACAGCTCCCCTTACTGTCGCCCTCCTTAAATACGTGTGGACAAAAAGCCATTGGAATAATTTTAGGGGACTTTGGAAAAGCTAATCAGGGTTAAGAAGATTCGATTCTAATACAAAAAAATGTCATAATTTATTATTTGGATCTTAAACCCTATCTTTCAAAGCCTCAGTGGAATCTTTGTTCGTTCTGTTTTGACTGTGATGGCAAACTTCATAATCTCTCACACCGCAAGATTGAGACGCAGGGATTTGATGAGTTAGTTTTCCTGTTAAATTGACCGACGACACAAAATCTCACATAAATACGGTATTCATCAATGATCTCAACCTAACCACAATAAATAATATTCCATAAGCATTCTTTTATTCAAAAATTATTGAAATAGAAAAAATAAACATCTTGTCATCCATACCGTGATGTGTTTGCCCATGTTCAAACTTACGCGCATGCGCACTCAGTCCCATGACATAGTAACTTTTTTTTTAATCTTTAAAATTTAATTTAAATAATACTAACACATCTACTAAATATGTAATTGTGTGTGGTAAATGTATTTCTTGAGTGATATTAATTCAGACAAGATAACTTTTAATTAAAATGTCCTTTTTTCCTGGATTTATAGTTATATATATATATACGAAGTTTTTTTTTATTACTTCTAAACCAAATTGCTACTGGTTTGATGCTTTAATCGTTGTTTTTATATCGATATACATTTTGCAGATAATATAATTTTATTTTTAGCTTTTTTTATTAGAAATTACTTTTTATAAAAACTTGATTTATTTACATCAGAACTAGAATACATAACAAATAGTTTTCGAATTTAATCAAACTAAACCTCATTTTTTTTAATTATTTTTATTTTATTTAAGTAATAGGCTTTCAAGTAGATGGGATTTTATGTGAATAATGAATGTTCTTCAAAATTTTAGCATTTGATCAACATCAAATCAAAAAGGAGTACCTTTAAAAACCACAATCAAGCTACACACAGCTGCGAGCAATGTAATAGAAGTGATACTTCAAATATATTCAATTTGAAATAAAATGTTTTATGTTTAATAGATTTGATTTCATCGTTTTTAAGTTATTGCTTTAGCTCATTGATGGTTTCAGATTTTGACTTCCAAAACCTTTCCTTTGATGTTTACTCACAGATTCTCTATGAGATTTAGATCGAAAGACTGAGCAAGCCGCTCCAAAAGGTCATTGTTCTTATCACGAAACCATTTCAGAGAGGCATCTCACCGTCCATGTATCTACGCATAATGTTTTGTAGTTTTTCTACATTTAGGTGCAGAAAAATAGCGTCATAGGATAAGACTGCATCTGCCGTATTTTAAGGTCTTAGCTGTGTAACAAAAGTTAAGCTCTGTCTTTGAGGTGCATATATAGAACTACAAACATTTTCACAAATATAAGCTAGCCAATTAAAAAAAATGATCTCGTTCTACGAATGAAATGTAGCTTTCTATATGCGAATTAAATTATAATTTTATAAAAAGACAAACAAATGAAAAAAAATATATATTAATGTTTTCTTATGAATTTTTGCGTAAAACTAAATTAATATAATTAGTATTAATAGCAGTTATTTTAACATATATTAGCATGTGACATAAGATGATTCATGACAAATATATTCATTGAACTCAAAGTTATACAAGACCAAATAATTTTTTATAAATTTTTATAAATCTTTTGAAATTTTAATTATTGTAATCAATATTTATCGACTATAAATAGTACACAGCTTAAGACTGAACAGAAGTTTGTGATGTCATTTTTTCAAAAAGTATTCAACTGATTTCGATTGAATGGTTAAAAAGCCATAGTCGCAGTGGCGTGCGATCCGCCAGAAAAACATCACTAAACATCTCTTGAATTTGTTTTATTAAGATGTGGACTTATTCTTTTAACCTATTAAGCCGTAAACCTCTCAATTTGCTTATCACATATTGGTCAGTGGCTTGGTATTGTTCTAGTGTCGTCATTTTAAGTTAGTTTCTATATACACCATTGTTTTAAAATAACTCCCTATTAGGCTGGCGAGTCAAATAAGTTTCTAATCCATCCTTATGTAATCGATGTTAAAGCTTGTGCTTTACATTGATAGAGCATTTCCGCAAGGAAAGAAAAGTTCGTGAGATATCGAACGAACGACTACATTTAATCCAGTTTTACTGCACTTTAAACTTAGACACTTGTTCATCAAATTTCGCTACATCTACGTGTTTAGTATATTTGATTTCCAGGATAAATGAAATGAATTGTTTTTTTTTTTAACAGTACTCTGACACGTTAGGTATTAGATAAGCAAAGTCGACTGCAGTAACGTAAACATCCTTGTACTTTATTAATATGAAGTGTAATGTTCTCAAGCTAATGAGCACTTACATCATATAACTTTTATATGCTTCACAGAAATGCGGTTTGCATGTTTATAGTGAAACACATCATTGACTGCATTTTATTACAGCCAATGAATCTAATAATAGAACGACATGGATATGTATCCACACTCGTTTTTTATTCTGTTTGTGTTCTTTCTTTTGTTTTGCTAACTAATTATTTGAGAAACTAGATATCCATTAGACCAGACTAAAACTACATTTTTAATTGGAACGCTTTAAAACACGAAAGTAGGATATATCAAAACTATGTCTCGAAATTGACCCATGCTTGATTCGTACATAATAAAACTTAGCTATTAACTTCAACCTACGTTTTTTTTTTGAACGTATTACGTATTATTTTCTTATTTAACTATGAACAATTCCTAAAATCATTAGATAGATTAAGATTAAGGCAGGATATGAATGGAAAAATAAATTTATTTTATCAACACTTTTGACTTATATAAGTATTTTCTTATTTTTGTTTTGTTCTTTTAACTTACTGCGGATTTGACAAACAATTAATCTAAAATAAATGTAAAACATTGGTTTCATTAAAAAAAAAAAATAAAATAATTTATAGAAATTAAGTTCAAAAGTTCTCATACAAATAAGAAACTAATTAACAAACTCTTTTTGTTGTATCTTTCTAGATTTACTTCAAATACTTTTCCCTGAGGTTTTTGCTCTTCCGCCGAAACCAGATCGGAAAGTTTCTGAACCTAAGCCTGCACCTTTAATAAAAACAACAATTACATCCGGGTATAATTTTAAATCATCAAACAACAAAAATAATTTCAATACATTTATTAATCGTCGAGAATCTTTAACATCAGTTTCTGTCCCTCACACCATAGACAATAGTCGACGAAAATCGATGTCAACAGGTACGGATAGACAATCACATAGTGATTTCGATAAATATCTGGAAAGGAAAAAATTGTTGAAACCGCCAAAATCAACATCGACGGCAAAAACTATGAAGACTGAAAAAGCTAAAACGAAACGTCCACGCATGTCGAAAAAAACAAGGGCTATAATAGCGAATGACCCAAAGTTGGGGAGCCAAATGAAGCCAATTGTGGTACTTAATCATGTTGCGGGACCAGTCTTTATCTTGAGATCTGGTATTTCAAGTGAGACATTTACCGAAGTAAGCCCCGGTGTATTTAAATTAAATAAACCACCACCGCCTATGCCAATGCCAGTAGCACCTGATATGTCAACCGCAAAAAAAATTCCAGCTATAAGAACAAAATCGCTGAGTGACATATTATCGGATGTTGTTGTTCAGGAAATGACAGGAAAGGGAATAGAAACGCCGCAAGATGATCGAATTCCAGTTTCCATATTGGCTGATAGTGCAGACGTTGGAAAGCAACCAAAACAACATAATCCTTGTCAAGTGCCCCCTCCAGTTACAAATACTGTTCCGAAAACACTTCCACACCAGGAAAAGGAAAAAAAAGAGGAAGATAAAATTGAAGATAGGGTACAGACGGAAGTAGTGCCATTAATTAATGCCGCTGTTAAGTCTCAAGACGAACTTGAGTTGAAGCAAATTAAAAAAGAGGAGATGGAGTCAAAATCACCATCACCCGAAGTAACCGCGAATGTGATTCCCTCCAAGCCAGTTTTAGATTGCTTTAAAAAGCCGCTTAAGTCAATGGCACAAAAGCGCTTAGCGTCGGCTTCGTTTATTCACGGAACAACTAAGTATGTTCAAGGCCCAAAATCTGCATCAATAATTCAAGTTCGACAAGAAGTAGCTGCACCTTTTGAAACTGTTGCACATCGACAAGAAATTCAAGAACCAGTCACATCAACAAATAGTCACCTTTTCCTGCCCCTTACAAGTGAATCTGAATCCGACTCCTCTTGTCGAACTGAACAAACGGGTGATGTAGAATCATCTGAACAGTCTGACTCGAGCCAAACACTGGTTTCGCCTGGAAAAAACTTGAAAGTTAGACTCAGGCGGCATGCACCAGCTCAACCGCAGTTGGAATACAGTATTGTTTCAAATTGTCTTACGGATGAAATGAAGTCAAAAGAAGCTGATGGCGAAAGAATACGGCGAGGTGGAAACAGCTCGGAGAAAAAAGGCAAAGCTCTTAAAAGGATATTCGAACGAGCTGATTCATCGACGTCGTCGTCCCCTCCTAACAACTTAGATCAACAGCCACCGCAATCGGGCTTGATAAATGGAGTGCTGGTGCCAAGCATCGAAGCTATGAATACACCACCTCCTACTCCGCCCACAACGGTTGATGATAAAAGTTCAGTTGCTGATGATACTTCACAAGAAGCAAAATCTCAAACAACACCTGAGGCCAACAATATTGATCAATCCCCTCCACCCGCCGCCGTCTTCGAAAATGGTGCAAACATTCAGAATGCAGAAAATAATATTGATGTTGTATCCTCAAATATCCCGCCTACCAATAACCATAAAAGTGATGAAAATCTTCAAGTCCACGCAGACGATGTGTATAGCTTTAAAGCGTCACTTCGTCAGCGACGAAGATTTGAATCACTTAACTTGCCATCAAGTAATCAAAAGCGCTCTCGAAAAAAATCTACAACTGAAACCGGCGATGATATTTCCTCGAATAGTACTTACAGAAGCCAAGTGAAAAAACGGAGAAAAACTATTTGTACAGACGTCTTCAATCCACCAGATATATCATCTGATGAAGAAATATGTCCGAACGACACAGGCGCCAACTCACCAGCATTAAATGTTAAGCAATTGTACATGTTTGCACAGGGCTTAAGGTTGTCAAAAACATTGTCCAGAACAATGAAACAAAATAGACAAGAACCGTCTATTACTGATCCATCTTCAGTAAGACTGAACGATGACCTTTTTTCTTCACCGCCACAAAATGTGTGTGATTCCTCACGGTTGTCGCCAACGTTTGCTGCACTTGATCCATCTTCAACAACCTCCACGCCGATTATTACAACTGAATCTGAAAATATGGAAATCGAAGGAAGTCCTTGCAACAATAAACCCAGTTGTGATAGCCCAATGACCACATCTCGGAATTTGGCGGTAAATCGAACATATTCTAAAAGTAACATGGTGCAACAAGTATTTGTGCCCCCAGAGATCGAAAAGTTCATTGAAGAACCCACTAAAGTGGCTGTCGAAGAGCCAAAACCATCAAACTGGGCTTTAAACGCACCGCAACATGTCACCCAACGCAGCCGTGCCAAAAGTTCAAACAAAAAGAAAAAACCGCGACGAAATTTCACAACAAGCGACGAAGAAGAGGAAGGAGAAGCAGAAGAAGATGAAGAAGATCCCCGGGACAAGGACTATCAAGCAAAATCCAGGAAAAGTGTAAAACAGAATAAAAGAGGAAGAAAACGAGGTTCATCTCGTGGCAGACGTCTTCAATAGAGAACCGCAATCTATATTGAGAAAATCAATTTAATATTTGTTGACTAGAAAAATAGAAAAAATTAATTAAAAAAAAAGAGAAAACTTACAAAAACAACAAAAACAAAACGAGCATACATGGAATCCTTTCCCAACTTTAAAATTAATATACATACATATATTGATAAAAAAATATATAACTGTATAAAAAAAAATGTGTATAACTATTGAATTGATGTAATGTGATAAGTTAATGAAACAAAAAATAAAATTGAAAAAATTACGTATATTTTCTTGGATTATTCTTGGACGTAAACACACATAAAATTCAAAAGAATCAACTTTAATTGCTGAAGGATCTTTTTCTTTGTATTAATTTAAAATTTCTTATTTTTAAATAATCAAAAAAATTTAAACATAATTTTTAGATATCGTTAAAACTGGTTTAAATAATTATTATTTTGCATATAAAAAATAAATCTATTTATTGTTCTACATTCATATTTGTTTGTATAAATTTTAATATGCACGGATTTTTGTTTCTTTTAAATATTTTGATTAAACTACTTCGATAAAATAATTTTAGCATGTTACGCCAAATTAGATTTTTTTTTAGCAACAAATCACTTATTATGGAGAATTTTTTTTTTGTTTTAATGGATTCACAAGCCCGGAATTTAATAAAAACAAGATCAAAAACTGTTAACACAATAAGCAAATCAACTGGAATACAAAAAACATACGAATTATTGAAAAGTATACAACAACTCGGAAATAAGCTTCAACAGAATTTATTTAATTGTTATTCAATAGAAAGGTATATTCGTTGTATTTTGTTCTTTAAATTTAATTAAAATTACTAATTAATCTATTTTTTTTTTTTTTTTTCAAGTTTTAAGATGCAGCCACCATGAGTCTTCGAAGTGAACGACAAAAAAGGAACCATGGTATGATAAACATTTTTTTAAATTTTTATTTTTGTGTTTCCCAAATAGATTCGGTCTCTTCTGTTTGTTTTAAACTTTTAGGCGCGTTAATCAATCTTCAATCCAACCAATAAACAATTTTTGTAGTCAAGAAAAATGCAGAGCACTCCAAAATAAGAACAAGTCTTGTGAACATCTTTGTCCAAAATAATAGGATCAATTGAACACTTGTTTGCTTTTAAAAGTAATTTTTTTGTAGGTTTTTTAATCTTTATTTTATTTTTACGTTTTTCTTAAATATGTTAAATATGTCACAGAGAAGTAGGTGCACTGCACATCTAAAGCTAATTCTTGGTATTCTGTAGTAGGCTAACTAACTTCTGACATGTAGAACTCAACATTTTTGCCATTCTTTCCAATCATCAAATAACTTACTGTTTACAAATCAGGGTGAAACTTTGAAGGCAAAAGGGGATATACTTAGGCACGTCATGTATTTTCCATGTCTGCTCCCTTCAATCATTAGAGCTACCAATATTTATAAAGACTATTTAACAAAGTCAAAATTTTTCCAACACGGGATGTCCAACACGGATATGTCAAACTAAAGACCTGTAATTATGTGTTTTTTTTTTTGTGGAAGGGCTTGAAAAAGTTGATGTTGTCAACTAACAGATTTTATTGAGTTTCAGAATTTCTTTTCGCCTCTTCAATCGGGTTTTCAAAAGAGACATCGTTGTATTTCTGCTCTTCTAAAAGTGCAGGACGACATCAGGGATGCATTGAATGCTGATAAAGTGTCGATATTAAGTCTACTTGGATTATATAATGCTTTTGGGTTAGTTAACTACTTGATTTTACCTCAGAAATTAAAACATACATTTTAATTTCCCTTATGTGCCCTTAACTATATTTAAAGTTATTTAAAAACCATTAAACAACCCGTTTGCATTGAGGCCTTAGTTTCGAACTTAATTTGGATGTTTATAAAATATGTTGTTTGTTCTTTGAAATACGGCACCTACCACCTTAATGCTGACGATCTCTTGATATATTTTTTGTTTCTTTTATTCTCTTAAATAAATTACATACATAGCAATTATTTATTGTTAAAAAAATCAAAATCTCAAAGCATTGTTATATGTTCTTATTTTCCTCAATAAGCTTTAAATGGTCATGTAATACCTTTTTGCTCTACAGTCAAAAATGTTGGTTTCATTTTTAACTTGGAATGGTCATGTAATAAATGTAAAAACAAGCATTATTTGTTGAGGTCTTAGACATTTGTTGAGAATTTAATTTTTCATTCCGCAAACTACAAGATTGATTCAACCTTGTTAGCTCTAATTAAAACCAATGGTTCCCCTAAATATGGTGCAGTTAGCATTAAAACATAATTCATGCTTTTGATCATGTATCACATTTATCTCATTGTGTTTTTTATGTTCCAAAAATGTCACGTTCAATAATTAAGTTTTCTTCTAAATTGAATATGTCTTCCTTCTTCTTATTATCTTTTTATATTATTTAATTCATTATAAAATTTAATTGTGCATTAATATTTTCTTTATAATTTGAAAAGAAGAAAATCTATGGAGATCGTTAAACTTTATAACCATTCTCTATGACATTTAAACACATTTTTATTTTAAATAAGCCAAAATTATAATTTAAGCCATTAAACAGCCAATTAATATTAAAAACAAAAGCAACTCTATAATCCTTATCTCACACATAATCTGAAACTTAATATTTAGTACTTAGTTGCGTATCCTTTCTCAAGGCGTCGAGGTATTGAAGAGATCATTTATTCCAAACTATTCATTAAATAATTTGCCGTTACAAGTAGTTGAACAGTTCAAAGGTTTGGGTGTTATATTTGATTTTAAATTGTAATTTAACTTACATATTAATTATATTGTATCCAAAGCAAATCCTTTACTTGGATTCATCAAAAGAAACTCAGTGGAATTTAAGGACCCTTACACGATTAAATCTTTAAACTGCAGTATTGTCGTCCTGTTCTCGAATATAACTGTGTTGTTTGGAGCTATACACCTGAGTTTAATAAAAAGAGAATTGAAAATTGAATTGACATGAAATTTCTCAGATTTTCCCTTCGAAATATTTTTGAAAACAATGTAGAATGTTTTCATCATTCTTATAATTTGAAATGCCTATTACTTGGAATACAGACTCTTGAGTCGAGAAGAAAAATGTATAGTGTCATGTTTATTCGTGATATTTTGACTTCAACCATTGATTGTGAGAGTTTGCTCAACTGCTTGCATCTGTATGCTTTATCAATTTCTTTAAGAGCCAGACAACGTGGACCGATTTCTGCAAACTGTAATTTATTCAATATGTTTTATTCTAAATTAGATATATCAATGTCCAGAAACTTTTTTAAAAGTCGATTAATCACTTTAATTAATTAATTTTTTCAATTTTGAATTTTATATATAATATGTAGTAATATGTATTTATAAATTAATTTGTTATTATATATGTACTTATTTTGAAATCTGTTGAATGTAAATTCGTAGATTGGTTTCTTAAATAAACAAGCTTAGCATACTTCAGGGCTTATTTTTTGCCATTCTTCTTGAAGGCCTATCTTAAAATCCACAATGTTTCTAAAGTTCTTTTAAGCAACTCGACGTCCCAGTTCATCCCTTATATGCTCGATTGCATTTAGGTCAGGTAGCTTTTTCTATGTTTTAATCACCTTAGGCAGTTATACAATAACCACGACCTTGCTGTGCGTGCTTTGTGTAGTTGGTGTGGTAGAAGATGAAATTGTCTTGTATTCCGAGCTCACTAACACTAGACCCCAAACATTCTATCAAAATAAAGATGTTACGAGTTTTGATACATTTTACCTCCCACAAAATTTTAGTTCCGAACACCAGAACTTGCAATTTATTTTTTTATTCTGTCTGAACCTTTAAGGCTAAGTTTGCTTTCGTCCTTGAACAAAATCAAATTTATAATTATTGTCATATGTCTGGTTAACTAAAAATGCAAAAATATGTAGTTCCACCTTATTCTCAGAAGACGTTATATGTTCTTTAGCAAACTTAAGTCTTTCATTTCTGTTTTTATCACTGATGTATAGCTTTTTATACATGGTTGCACGGTCATTTCGGTCATAACTTGGATGGTGAAGCTTAATCTTCAGATGATTTCGTTGTTCGTTTGAAATCGTGAAATTATGTAATGGACTGTGGAGGGCTCCGTTGCACAATTTGTCTATTTCTCGTGATGTTTTACTGTCCTGATTATGCAAAAAAAAAAAAAAAAAACAATTTTCGAAGTTCAAATGACGTTTGTTTTCTTTTTGGTGCCATTTCAAAGACGTGGAGCAGGAAACTACCTTAAATATAAGTTAGTAAAGGTCTTCCGCAATACAAGGATAATAATTACATTGTCACTTGACGGGAAAGGTACCGATTATGGGTGAGAGGTTAAATTAAGCAGTTGTTTTTGTTTATTTTATTTACTTTCTAATTAATAACTTGAGATATATTTTTTTTTATTTAAACTTAATCTGAGCTTAAATATGTTAGAAAATAACGATTAAGTTCAACTACTTCTCTTTATATTCATGGAGAAATTGCATTGCGAAAATGTACATTCTCTGTCCAATGAGTCGTGTGAGCCCCATGTACATGAATATTTTTAAGTCATAAAACATATCCTATCTCAAGAGTACTAATATTGACCATTATAATCTTTTAACAAATAAAATTTAATGGAATCTTTTAATGTATTGTTTTTTGAAGTTTTTATCAAGTGTTCCTATTCGTATGCCGGTGTTTTGCAAATGTACTCTATGACAACTTTTTAAAAATCACAAATTAAGAAATATTAACAAAATATTTATCATTAAAGTTAAATGGTTAAATTTAAGATGTGTTAACTTACACTAGTGCTAAAAATTTAATTATGAGAAATTAAGTTTTGTTTCTATTATTTTGGCCATAGCTGTATTGTATATTCAAGTTGTTTTGAAAATGATTTTTTTTTGTCAATTAATGAAAAATAAATCATTTGATTGACAAATAATTTGTCTAATTCGATTTTATCAAGTAACATTGTTCTAAAACTCTTGTTTTTCTTTTTAATAGAGTAGTCCTTCATTCTACCGACAGAATTTTAATTTAATGTTTAATTTGCCGATACAAAAAAAAAATCGAAGAGAAAGAAAAGTAAATGCTCGCCATTTGTTCTGTAATTTTATACGTCACTACCTCAAACATTGTTTTGAGATAAAAATATTCAATTTATTTCCCGCTGCATCTAGAAAAGCTTCCAAATATTTTTCATAATCGGTCTATGTACGTAGTCGTGCCATAAATACTGTTACAACTATTTGAACCTGTATAATTTGACATTCAGCTGCATACAACAAGTCACATTAATTGTTTTTAATAACTACTGTTATATAGGTTTAAAATAAAGTATAGTCTTAGTTCTACTTTACAAGTGCAAAGATGGAGTCCTCAAAAGAAGAAAAGAGAATTGCAGTTGTTGCGCTGCATAAAGCTGGAAAATCCAATTCTTTTATTTGCAAGTTGTTAAAAGACCTCGGTATTAATCGAATGTTTGTGTGGCGTACAATTAAACGTTATATGGATACCTTAAGCGTAAAAGATAAGCCTCGGCCCGGTCGTCCACGAAGTGTGAGGACAAAAAATGCCGTTCGCGCAGTGGCAGCTCGAATTCGCCGAAATCCCCTTCGTAAGCAGAAAATCATGTCACGAGAGATGGATATTTCAAGAAGAACTATGTCGCGGCTAATTAAAAATGACCTTGGGATGGGTGCCTACCGCCGAGTGACTGGGCAGAGATTAAACAATGCCTTGAAAAAAATTAGGCTGGAAAGAGCAAAAGCATTGCTCAGACGTTACGGTGATGGAAGGTATCGTAAAATCATGTTTTCAGATGAGAAAATTTTCACCATTGAAGAAAAATACAATCGCCAAAATGACAAGGTCTATGCTCGGAGTTCACAGGAGGCAAAATATAAAATTGGTAGAGTCGAAAGGGGCCATCATCCAAGTTCGGTTTTGGTTTGGTGGGGAGTGAGCTACGAAGGCACCACAAAGTTGCATTTTTGTGAACAAGGTGTAAAAACAAAAGCAAAAAACTACCAAGCAGACGTTTTAGAGAAAGTAGTGAAACCACTCAACAATACTTTATTCAATAAAAAGCATTGGGTGTTCCAGCAGGACTCAGCTCCAGCCCACAAAGCCAAATCGACCCAGTTGTGTCTGGAAAAGAATGTTCCTGAGTTCATCAAGGCATCAGATTGGCCCTCAGGCAGTCCCGATCTCAATCCTCTGGATTATTCTTTTTGGACAGAGTTAGAGCTGATGGCTTGCCACAGAGGACATCCGAATTTGAAAAGTCTGCAATCAAGTCTTGTCCGAGCAGTGGGGAATTTTCCTGAGGAAAAGGTGCGTGCTGCCATAGACGATTGGCCGAAGCGGCTCAAGGCCTGTGTTAAGGCTAAGGGTGGCCACTTTGAGTAGCAAGTCAAAAATATTATTTTTAATTCTATTTTATATCATACTTAATAAGATTTATAACATATTTGATATTTGTCTTCTTTATTTTCAAAGAAAAATGTGTAACAGTATTTATGGCACGACTACGTATATACCAGAACCAGGGATATATTCCTAAGGGCGAACAATATACATTGCTGATTGTCACTTTATGTACCTCTATTTGCATGAAATGTAAACTCTCTTAATTGAAAGGCTTAAATGTTTTTTTTTGTTTACTCAAAATAAAAATTCCTAAATTTACACATAATTATGTTGTTTTCAGATTTATCATTACTTTAAAATAATCTTCAAAAAATAGTTTTTTATCGAAATTTGTTTGTATTATTTGTCAATTTGGTGCAAGGGTTTCAAGAGTAAGGACAACTTAACTGAAACAATGCTGATCTATGATAAATGTTATTTACTTTGATCGTTTTTTCTATAAGGTAAGAAAACTGGTATTTGTCAATTACATTTAATACATAATCGTCAGATGAAAATCTTCAAGTCATAGTTTCTAATTTTAGATTAAAATTTTTAGCTTAGTAAAACTCCAACAATTTCTTATCATAAATTTATTTGGACCAATTTTTTAAATCACTTAACTATGATTTTCAACTGACGACATTTTATATAAATTTATGTGTAAGACATTAAATAATTTTTTTTTAACTAACTCAAGATTAACCCTGGATTTCTATGTTTGAATGAAACAACGCAATAAGAAATAGAACAAAACATCACCTTTAATTCAAACCATCATGGTAAGTTTTCTTATGTATCTAAAAACTTCAAGTATGATTTTAAAAATAGTTTGTCAATTAACTTTTGACTTTTTGATAAGTTGTTTTATATAAAAAAAATACCTAAAGCTACGATCAGACGGTATATAAAAAGCCGCACATATGTGCGGTATTGGCGTCACGTAAAAAGTATATAAGGGTGTTCATACGATGTGCGGAATCTGTCCCAAAAGCCGCACATTTGTTTGCGTTGATTTGCTCGCACATTAAGTGCACGCAAATGAGTGCGCACATTTTGCGGCCAATGTGTGATTTGTGCACAATATGCAAAAATTCCGCACATTACGATTATATGTTGACGAAGTTTAAAACGCACATACATACATTTAATTAATAAAATGCTGAAATTAATTGAAATTGTCGAAAAGAAATTGGGCTGCTATTGCTGTTTAAGCATTGGATTTGAGAAGAAGATGAAGAACATAAAATTCGGCAAGAATCTGGTCTGGAGCAATTATGGGTGTGCAGTGTGTTGGCAAAGGACTGGTTTCTGCATTGCCAGACAGAATAATTTTGCGCGAAATAGTTACTACGTGGGCGTGAACCAGAGTTATACCACGTTTTCGTACGAATTTCTACCGATCAATTTGATCATCTACTTAGCTTAATAAAGCCTAGAATCGAAAACCTAAAACCAATATGCGACCCAGCATTCCCCCTTCGGTCGACTTATATTGACTCTTCGTTTCTTGGTTACGGGCGACAATTTCCGGTACATGCAATACCTGTTCCGCATTCCCATGAATACAATTTCAACGATAATCCCAGAAGTGCTTGAACAGCTTCACAACCACTACTACTGAATGGGACGGTCACGCATGCACCCAAAACTGTCACAAAAAAATATGCGAAGGTGTTCAGACGATATACAAAAATGCTGCTGATATCTGATATCAACCTCGCACATCGTCCGCAAACCATTTGCGTGCGTTTGGAGACTGACCTAAAGGGTGTTCAGATGATATGCGTCGATAGTCGCAAATTATGACGTAAAAATGACGTCAGAACCGCAAAACGTTTACGGCTTTTATATGCCGTAGCTTAAGTTCTTACAAAAAAAAAAAAAAAAAAAAAAAAAAAAACTGTTTTTGAATGATTTAGTAATTCTAAATTATATTTTAATTTTTAAATTACCTGCGCCATTTCTCTCCATTATCCCTTTTTTCTATTTTCAGGTACAAACAGGCAAACTTCATTGGAAATACATAGAATATGAGCTTATTGTCTTCTATGAAATTAATCTATGATTTAGTATATTATACTAGATATCCAAACATACTTAGGTTAAGACCTTAAATAAATACAATTTATTGATTTTGTTAATATGTTGAGCTATAAATAAAACTAATAAATAAATAGATGTGTCTTTAAAATGGTATTTGTTTTATTTAATATAAATTTTCTATTGGTGTTTAAAAAAAATTTAATTTATAGTTAATGTTGACCTACAAAATCAAAAATGGCATTAATTATATAAAGAAAATGAAAACACATATTAACTATAAATTATAACAGCATTGTATTACCAAGAGTGTTTAAAGTTTTCAGGTAACAGTCTTCTAAGATTATCTCTTAGAGAAGTCTTAAATGAGCTAAAGGACCTCTAATTGAACAGAAACTAGTGGAGTCCATCTTCACTTCAATATTTATAAATGAAGTCTTCATTTATTACATAACTTATTTGTTTAACAGTTTTATGTCAACAATTTGTATTTAGTGACATTTTTCAACACTGGGGCCTGATTATGGGATTGGCGGCGAATCGTTTTGCTAGCGAGTTTGTCATTTTTCTATTATTGCATTCGCTTTCGCCTTCTTCGTTTTGAATTCGACCAATTAACGAATTCGAAGGCGAGTATGAAATGTCATAATGTTTGTTGGCGAGTTGAAATCCGATAGCTTTTTTTGGCGAATTAGCCGGCGAAAGAGTGTTCATTATTATTCACTGTTCGATTTCGTGGATTCTTTCTTGATTGTAATTATATAAAAATGTGAGCTTTATTTTAATTTTCTTATAATTTATCCACAATTTAAAATAAAATATTAAATTTTGCATAAATCACCGCAAGTTTCACAAATTCATTCAAAACAAAACAAATTTTGTTTGGAAAGCTGTCAAATCACTGGAATATAGGAAGAAAAAGTCAAACCAAAGTGTCAAATCACTGGAATATAGGAAGAACTATTTTCGCTTCGCCGCGAATTCGTTAATAAGGAAATACGACGCGAGTCGAATTTGAAAGGTCGAATTGAAAACGGTCCGCCGTGAACCTCATAATCAGGCCCCTGCATTTGCAGACGTATTTTTCGCTTTTCAAAAATGTTCGTTGACATTGATTGACAATCCTTAATAAAAACAACGTTAGTAAAGAAGATACACAGAAACTTTCAAAACTTCATATTTCTTGTAATCCTTAAAAAGCCTTGAATCATCAAAACACTGGGAAAAACCAAAAACAAGAAAATTATAAGAAAAGCGGTTTATTTCTTGTCTCAATTTCCACTACCAGCGACTTAAACAAGGTCCAAAAGCTGAGTACAAGCCAGAATAACAACGGTTCAAAGGATAATACAAAAAAGTGATACTATCGTAGAAGAAAACTAAAAATTAAACCTGTTTTGAGGCAAGTACACAATGGGCATCGGATGAATTTTACAAGAGCAATGAATAAAAACGCGTTGTCTTTTCGGGTGAAAAAAAAGTTTAATCTTGACAATTTAGACTTAACTTCATTCTTCGAAGTGCTAATTTTTAATTTTTATTTTTAATGTATATTAATTAATAGGCGTGTACCATCAACTGAGCGCTCAATGTCAGATTGACGGAGGCAGAATCGTTTTGTGGGGCAAGAATCTCCGTACAAACATAAGCTGTCAAAAACATATGTTGTCAATTGTAGTTTTTGATGTGAATTTATTATTTTTTTCTATTGATAATTCTTTGTTACTTTTGGAAAAAAACTATTAAAATGGATAACAAACAAGAACAAGTTTTGCGTCAAATTTTAAGTAGTTCATCAGATAAAATAAGAAATAAAAAAAGGAATGAGGAGCATGAAAAGAATAATTTTAATTACGCGCCACACCAGACAAATGACAACTGAACAGCTGTTTTGGGTGAGCAAGCAAATTGAGAAATGAATCCATGAATTTTTTGTCTCAAAGATCTCCGCAAAAAATCTCAGTGCTCAGCTGAGATTTTTTGTCTCACTTAAAAAAATAGTTGAGCGCTCGGAGCGCTCAGTTGATGGTACACGCCTAATGTAATTAATATTCAATTTTGTTTTTCATATCTTTCTTGATTCCCCTGAAGAAGGCAGCAACCCCTGCCGAAACGTTGGGAAAGTTAATTTAACGTAATTGTTTCATTGCAAAAACTATAGTGACCAAAAAAGCCGACGGAAAACTATAGTTCCCTCTAATCACGATTATTTAAAAGGCATAAAATAACAATATAAACATTAGGTTAGGTTAGGTTGAGGGGCTGACGGTTGATGTCTTAACCGTCACACTTAGATCAATACAGATCCATTGTGATACCCGTGAGTATTGATACTCAAGCTAATAAGAAAAACCTACATATGTGTTCAGTCAGTCAAGCCATTTAGAGGCTTTGACGAAGTTCAGAATGTTAGTACCTGGCGTACTAGAGAGTTCTTTTAAATCCCCAAAGAAAAAGTTGCCAAGCAGTTTCTTCCTTTGATGGGAGAGTGCGGGACAGTGACACAGAAAGTGCGAAGTGTCTTCATGCACCTCCTCGTCACCGCATCCTCTGCATAGATCATCTGAACTGATTCTCATCTTTTTCATATGAAAACCTAACAGATTATGTCCGGTGATTATGCTTACAAGAGATCGAAGTGATCCCTTTTGTACCTGCATAATTCTTTCCGTTCTTTGTTTGTTAAAACAGGGCCAGATCTTTCTTGTAGTACCGCAGGTGTCAAGAAGGTTCCACCTTTCATCGGCCTTAATAGTTATTCATTTTGAGATTTCCTGTTTTAAATAACAGGTAGGGGTGCTAACTAGCTGAGCTTGGCTTTCGTCAAGCATTGACCCTAATCTTGCTAATTCATCGGCTTTCTCGTTGCCTAGTATATCGCTGTGGCCTGGGACCCAGCAGAGTCTAATATTGTGCTGTGCGCCAAGAACCTTAAGCTCTTCGCGGCAGCATGAAAAAAGCTTTGATTTTACCTCAGTTGCAGTAATCGCTTTTATTGCCGCTTGGCTATCAATGTAAAAGGTGATATCAGCTCGTGGTATCGCCATCATTGATACCTTTTTAGAAGCTGTTGTCACTGCCAGGACCTCCGCTTGGAAGACGCTGCTGTAGTTTGGAAGCCTAAGCGAGGCGGTCAACTTGAGAGATTCGGAATAGAAGCCTGCCCCTACACCAGTGTCCATTTTAGAGCCATCAGTATAGATAGCTATTGACGACTCACTGGAGTATTTTATATTATCTATCCATTCCTCTCTGCTTGGGATGGCAGCCTGGAATGGTTTGTGAAAATCAAGTTCGGGTATTTTATAGTCTGCTGTAGTACTATGACCCATAACTTTATGAAGGATCTGGGCATGTCCTATGGAACTGTTTATCCAGACTTTGGTTTGACTAAGTCTCAGGGCACTTTTGGCCGCAGATTCTTGAACAAAGAGGTCTAGGGGAATCAGATTGAGTATAACTTCCAGTCCCGCAGTTGGAGTGGATCTCATTGCTCCCGTAATGCCAGTGCACGCAAGTCTTTGAATTTTTGTCAAAGTTTTTAGGTTCGTGCTCTTTTCTAAAGCTTTCCACCATACTAAATTACCATAGGTTAGTATTGGTCTAATTATTGCCGAATACATCCATCTGATAATTTTAGGGTTTGGTCCCCAGGTTTTCCCGAAAATTCTATTGCAGGAGTAAAAGGCAATCGATGCCTTTTTGAATCTATCTTTGGTGTTCAGGCCCCAATTTAGTTTTTTATCTAAGATCACACCGAGATACTTTGCGTGATCAGAGATTTTAAGAGGGCAGCCTTCAATTGAAGGAATTTTAAAATCAGGTATTTTGCGCTTGTTAGTAAATAGCACTAGTTCTGTTTTAGCTGGATTGACTGTCAGCCCACAGCTCCTAGTCCATTTGCTTACCAACGAGAGGGCGTATTCGGTTTGTTCACTGATAGTGGGTAGGAACTTGACAGTCGCTAGTAATGCAAGATCATCAGCGTAGGCTATTATCCTTACTCCACTTGATTTCAATTTAGAGAGTATGCCGTTCATGACAAGAACCCAAAGTAGCGGTGAGAGAACCCCACCCTGAGGGGTGCCTCTGGATGTGGTTACTCTTACCCTTTCTTCCGCTAGCTCAGAGTTAATTTGTCTCTTTCTGAGCATACACATTATCCACTGTGTTATTGCTTTTTCGACTTTGTGGTCGTCCAAGGCTTGCTTCACTGTTTCGTTCTATAGTCTTTGGCCTCCGTATGGCTAGGTTTACCAGCCTTAGGGATGAAAACTACCTTTACCACCTCACGCCACGATAAGGGAACATACCCCCATTTAAGGCTATTATTGAAAATGCTAGCTAGGTGTGGGATGATAACGTTTATGCATTTCTGAAGCATCATAGGGAAGATTCCGTCTAGACCAGGGGATTTGTACGGGGAAAAGGAGTGAATGACCCATTTTATCCTTTCATCCGTTATAATATCCGATGGTACTAGGTTTTCCGTATGAGACTCTGTTTCTGGACTGCGGATATCAGCTACGCAGCCAGGAAAGTGTGTATTCACAAGGAGCTCAAGCGTTTCGCCACCGGATTCAGTCCAGCTGCCTGTAGATTTTTTGAGGGATCCTAGAGCGACTGAATCCTTGTTCAGAATTTTCCTGAGTCTTGCTGATACATTTGTACTTTCTATTTCGTCGCAGAAGGCCATCCATGAGCTACGTTTTGCTCGTTGTGTTTCGACCTTGAAAATACGTTGACTGGTCTTATAATGTTCCCAATCAGCTTCTTTCCTAGTTCTTTTGGCGACATTGAAAAGTCTTCTAGTTTCTTTTCTTAAGTTGCCTATCTCCGTGGTCCACCAAGGTGGTTTTTTCCTACCTTTTCCCATATGATTAATGGGACAGCTTTTTTCTAAAGCGTTATTCAGAACAACTCTGAGTTTTTCTGACGCAATATCTATGTCAGAGGGTTCTTGAATTAGAAGTGTGTCCGGGTTTTGAATCCCCTGTCCTACTTCCCTGCAGAATATATTCCAGTTGGTTTTCCTGAAGTTCCTAAAGGGTTTTGGAGTTGCTACTTCTTTTTGTATCAAGAAGCCTATCAGTTTGTGGTCTGAGAATGATTCCTCTTTAAGAACATTCCATTGATCTATTACTATTATGCTTGAGTTATTGGTTAGAGTAGCGTCAAGCACTTCTTTTCTATTTTTAGTTACAAAAGTGGGTTCGTTACCTCTATTTGCTACTAAAAGATTATGGTCTAGTATAAATTCAAAAAGAGACTCACCTCTGTTGTTGATGTCGGTACTACCCCATTGAGTATGATGTGAGTTTGTATCACAGCCTAGTACCACGTCCCATCCCTCAGAGGCAGCTTTCTCTACAAGCTGGCTTGTGATATTAGCGGGAGGCCCTTCTTGTCCGTCATGCGGCATATAGCACGATGTCAGGATCAGTGGCGGGAG
This sequence comes from Eupeodes latifasciatus, assembly GCA_920104205.1. Lineage (NCBI taxonomy): Eukaryota > Metazoa > Arthropoda > Insecta > Diptera > Syrphidae > Eupeodes > Eupeodes latifasciatus. Next base: position 45,973,091 of record OV049924.1, on the reverse strand, counting down.
TCCCTTCCTTTCCATTTTCACAGCACATTGGTCTGGATCACTGTAATTCTCTAAAAGAAAGAGATTAAACTTCTTCCTGGCTAAAATACAGGATCTGATATTACTATTAGCTACTTGTGTGGCTTTGTATAGTATAAAGTCTGATGTGTGTAGTCTTCTAATTCTGCCACCTGAAATCCAGGGTTCTTGAATTAGGGCAATGTCTATTTGTCTACTTCCCAAAATGTAGACAAGATTGGAGCTGGCGGCTTTACTATGATGAAGATTAATTTGAATTAATTTCATGCACATATTTTGTTACTTACTTTTTTGGTCTTATTGGTTATGAGCCGCAGTTTGCATCGGTTTATGCCGATGCGTACTTTAAATCCAATTTTTCGCAAGAGGGGTATAGATTTGTGGCTAAGTTGCACCACCACTTCCGTACCTTCCTCCGTTCTTTCTCCCATCTCTATTACTTTCCAGCTTTGACTTAGCTGTTCCGTATTTAGAGATTGGAGATATCGTTCTACGCGATCTCGGGGTATCGCGGGGCCTTTTATCGTCATTTTGGCCTTGGGTTTGACGATGTCGCTGATTTCATTTGGACCGACTAAGCGGAGATCAGCGTTGGGCCAGGGAGCTATCGTTCTTTTTACGAAGTCCTGCAGGAATGCGAGAGTGTTGTCGTCCTCGCACGTCAGGACTTTGAACCCATGGATGGTTTTGAGGTTCCCAAAGAGTGGTGGTGGCCTGCTATTAACGATAGCATCGTTAACCTCATTCAGGATTCGCATTTCCAGTAGTTGCCATTGGTCTTCTGAGAGTTTTCTCAAGGGATTACCGAAATCCGCAATGGCGAATTTGGGCGCCTCTAACATCTCTTTTGTAGCCAAGGTCTTTTTTCTTTTCTGCAGGGGTGATCTTTTCGTGGGCGAAAATGTATCATCCTGCCTTGTTCTCTTGGACGTTTTTGCCACTGAATCAGGGTCCAGGGGAGGCATATGGCCCACCATCTCCTTCTCCTTCATCAGGTTCTTAGTCCCGATATTTTTGTCTTTGTTCGTCGTTGTCAGTGTCTTGAGGTTTCGTGTCGCGTTTTCGAGCACTATCTTATCCCTTGCCGTTAAGGAGTCACACATGCCCTTCACAATATTATTTTGAGTTAAAAAATTAATACATTTTGCAGGTAAATGCAAGGAAAATTGCAAAACTATCGATTAAACCGAATCAAAGAGGCTATAATTCAAGAACTACTGTTCCGATTTTAACAAATGAGGTGTGTATAAAAAGCTTTATTCGTCGCAATCAATATGTACCAATAAATATTTATGAACATTAAAAATTATTGATTTAGACGCTTCGCTTTAAAAAATATAACTTTTTTTCCAAAATACTTAATATCATTTTTATTTTCCAACCGATTTTTCACACTTCACTGTAATCTCAATAAATAAACGATAATTTTGGTATATAAAATATTTTCATACGCCAATTACGGCCTTCAAAATAGCCGATTAAATAATTACGAAAACAAAATCAAGCAAATTTCCAGGGTATCGTCGTTCGAATTTATGTGCGAAAAATTTGCATAAAAACTACCGAAAATGGCTCTTAACTTCGGCAATACTTACTTGATATTCATAAATAAAGTATCCAATAAATAAATTAAGTGGCGCAACAGTCCGTAGAGAACCAGGGCCTAGTGACTTACAACTCTCAACCATTCCTGTGCGCGAGTAATGTTGTCAGGGATGGAGGGGACCTACAATTTATATGCCGAATCCGAACGGCTAATTTGAGAAAGCACTTTTTCATGACAAGAATTACTCTTGGAGAATTTGTCAATTCCTCGCAAGAGGCAGTACCCGTGAACTCTTTTTTTTTAATTAAGGTGGCACAGGCAGGGATTGAACCCAAGACCTCTCGCATGACAGTCCAACGCACTAACCATCATGCCACGGGTACTACTAAGTATCCAATAAAATGTTATAAAACATGGATTGTTTTAAATCCAAGCAAATATCAATTTGTCCAAGCCACCAATCTCACAGAAAATGATCCTAAACTTCTCTTGTAATCTCCAAATAAAGGTACTTACCCTTTTACCGATTGTCATTTCTTTTCAAGAATTAAATAATCATAAATACATAACAAAAGACGGAGATTTGATTTTTCAAAATACTTGTTTAATATTTTGTCTCATTAAAATCTATAATTCTACTTGAAATTCCCTACACATTGTTAATCATCATGTTTCTTGTCATTGTTAAATTTGTGTTCTTTTTTCTATATCGATAATATTTAAATAAAGTCTATTAGATTGTGAATTTAATAAATATTTTTGTTTACCATTTGTTTTCTCATAAATAAAATTAAATATGTTTGTTTTCTTTTTTTTTTTGTTTTGAGAAGTAACAAGTTAATAAATTTTGTATAATATGTATTTCATTTGTTTCTTAAAATTAAATAGAGGAAGGAAGGATTTTCAATTTATCTCATGTTAATTCGTAAAGTTTGTTTGATTTGTTTGGTTACTTTTTTCTTTATTTTGTTTCGGGTTTTAAGTTTAAATAATTGTAAGTCTTATTCATAAAATCTCATGGTTTTTCTTTTGCCATCTCTAAAACTGGCCTAGATTAGATTTAGTTTTCGAGAAAAATATTACAGGCCAGCCGAATATCTTTCCACTGTCTTTGGTAAGCCTTTAGTTCTTTTTTTCATTCTCTGGCACAATAAATCCACAAAAGCTCCATTTAGGTTCCACGTCAGCGTCGTTCGTGTGATTTCTAAACAGGTTTGAATATCTTTGCAGTATTTCGTTTAGTCGTTCTGATTGTACACATGAATTTTTAGTTATATTTTGTAGATAGGAACAGATGTTATGAGATGTGGCACCCATCGGATGAACAACAAGAAATGTGGAAACCAAACTTATGATTCGTGCTTCATCTTGATCAATATCTTCAGATTTTATCTAAAACAAATATTATAAAAACAATTGAAATAATGTTATTTTGTTGGTATTCGAACACATTTTACCTGGATAGATTTTTCATCCTTTGGTTTCTCTTGATCACAATTGACTTTAATTTCAATTACATCATCTAGGTTTTTCTTGATTTTTTCATCGCGGTCGTCTTCTTCAAGTTCAATAATATCATCTTTTATAATTATTGGTGATGATTTCTCAATCACTTCATCACATTCTGAACTCTTTGAAGAATGATTACTTTGCCTTGCACTTACTTCAACAATTTTTGTTTTCAACAAAAGTTGCTTAACATTAGCTTCTTTGAGCTTTTGCTCGAGATCATCGATTTTGTTAGCATCTTTTCTTTCCCGCGACTTGTTTTCAAGCAACTGCGTTTGCATATTGCGAATTGTTTCTTGAAGAACTTTAATTTGCTTATCACGAAAATCAGTATCTGATTTAATATCAGATTTAACGAGGGTCATTTCGTTTTTGAACGCTTCCAGCTGACATCGTAGGCTGTCGTTTTCTTCCTGTGAATTGAACAAAATATTATTGATTTTTAATTTTGTTTCTATTGAAATCATATAAAAGTGCAAAATTGCTCTGTTTATGTATTGTTTTTATGTAAGAATAGGCAGGTTCAGCCGACACAAGGGACTTGAAAGTAAGGCAAGTTTCTAGTATCTGATTGGCCAGCTGCCAAAAAATGGGCAGGTTCAGCCGACATAAGGGACTTGAAAGTAAGGCAAGTTTCTAGCATCTGATTGGGCAGCTGCCAAAAAATTGCCTTCCAATTAAGGCAACTTTATTGGAAAGTTAGTCAAGAAAAATCTTCCTAACTATCAAGTCAAGTCAACTTATGTCAAAATGACAATTGATCATGTTTTTTCATTCAACTAAAAGCTGAACTTTATTACTCAATGGCTGCGTTCAATCTCGTGTTGGATAGGGTATCTTGGATAGGTGGATTTTTAGATACCTTGTTGAACGAGTTGGATAGCTTTATTGAGATAGCTGTCAAAAAATAAAAACAACTTTTAGCTGTTCACAAAAAGCAGAGAAACATTTAAGCTTCGAAGTCAAAATTGTTGTAAGATAAAACATTTAATGGATAATTCAACTGATTCGTCGGACGATGATGAATTGATAGGTGCGTAACAATTTAATAAATAAGAGATAACTTTAATCTGTAATCTATGTTAAATTTCCTCTTAGTTCAATTGGAATTCTATACGATTAATAATTTACTTGCGAAATCTCCGGTTTTAAACGATTTACGTTAAATAGAAAACTATTTTAATATCTTTTTGTTTACCAACAAATACAAAAAGCTGAAATCAATTTTCAAGTTTCTTGAAATTCAACCATGTGTTGAATCAGCTGTATTGTCAGATACCTACATACCCCAGAAATTCTTGGATACCTTTGGATTCCTTTTTTGACATCTCAGCTGTTATTTTACACGTAAAACACTAACAAAAAGGTATCCGGATACCCTATCTGTCTGAGATTGAACGCAGCCAATGACTTATTTATTTTCTGCATAACTTCATTTAATGCTTTCTGTAAAAAGATCCCATGTAAATTTGGAAAAGAAATAAATAATATTTCTTTACAATACAACAGATTTATTTTCTGCACAACTTTATTTAATGCTTTCTGTAAAAAGGTTCCTTGTAAATTTGGAAAAGAAATAAGTTATACTTATTTACAATACAAAATACAAATCGTGGAGGACTTGTAGCTTGCCTGAGAAGTGTTTTGTAGACAATAAAGTTATTGGTAGTTCTTATACTATAAACTTGAAGTAGAGGTTTGTGAAGTAAAGTTCTGGGGTGGAATCGGGTAAGGTGATAGTTGACTATCAGTTTTTTGATAGTCAAATTGACTATCATTTTCATTCCGTCTGTGTAAGATGATTCAACTCAATTCAATTCGATTGAACAATTTCACATTCAAATTGTCAAAATTCATTGTTGCCTTGGTAAAATTTTAAATTGATTCTTATAAAATATCTAAATAAAAGTATCAAATTGGCTGTGTTTAAGTAACATTCTTACTTTTTTTGTGTTTTTTTTTTCAAATTACGTAAGCTTTGTCGGTCACAAGAATGTGTTTTTGTACCAAAAAGAGGTAACTGAAAAAATTTCCCATTCGTTTTTTGTAAGCGTCTGGTAGCTCTATTCAGAAACGACATATTTGTAGGAAAACGACTATCACATTTTCTTGTGACAGCTTTTTAGGTATCAATTTGATTATCACCTTACAGATCCAATTCGATTATTTTGACTGTCAACAATCAACAATCACCTTAGCCGATTCCACCCCTGAATTTGAAATTCATGACACTTAAAAAACTAACTAGTTACCTAAGTCAAAATTTACGTTCAAAGAATGAAGTTGACTGCAAATGAAGTCCCTTATGTTGCCTGAACCTGTTGCCTTTGAAAACAGCACTTACCTTCAAATTGTCATTATCAAAGCGACATCGCTTACTACTAGAGCTTCGAAAATCTCGATCTTCGTCAGACATTTCCATTTCGTCATCTTCGATTTGCACTGAACGCATTTCCTAAACACAAAACGAATACAAAAACCATTAGTGAAAATAAAAACAGCAGTTTATGGTTCCATTATTGGGTACAAAATTCTCAGTCATACACAAAATTTCAGGATCATTTGTAAAATAAAAATATGTTCTTTCCACTTGTTAAAAAAAGGCTTTTAAATCTATTGTTGTATGGTCAAAAAGTGTCCTTCTGCATTATAAGTATTAATTATCGAAGCATGGTATTGATTTTATTTTTCCTAAAATTTAAATGATTGTGTGTAAGAGTACTTACCTCGCAATACTAGTCAAATAGTTTCTTAAGTTGGATATTTTGTTTTGTTTCAATTTACCAATTTTTAGCTTAAAAACTATTGAATACATTAGTTTTTATATTGTTTAAAAGTTAAATCTTGTTTGCCAGCGTTAAAAATTAATAATTTATTATTGAGTTTTGTAATTTACACGTGTTTTTGTGTGTGATTTGTGTTAATAACACTCCCACTCCAGGTTTTGATTAAATAGCTAGGTTTTGTTTTAATTGTTTTCTTATTTTTTAATTTAAAAAAAATGTTTTGAGCGATGTGATAAGTTATTGTTATTAAATTACAAATACACCATTTAGATTTAAAGCAGCATTTCTGATTTTTGTTTATTTAAATTTGAGATCCTTTTGAAATAATAATTTTAAATTTTTTTTTTAACTGTATATATAAATGAAAGAGTGAAGAATATATTTTATAAAATACAAAATTAAAATTAAAATATATTTTAGGAATTAAAATTGGAATTAGTGCTTTTTGATATTTTGTGTCAGACTACGTGCATTGTTACGGCAGAGTTAATTATTAAAAATCAAACAAAAAATTTAATTTTTATCATTTAAAGTTAATAAATCAGACAATTGCAATTTTGTAGGGGACTAGAATTACTAAACTATTGCTACGATTTAAATTTTAAAACCTCCGCAATCTCATCCAAAAAGTTAAATGTACACAAAAAGTTCATATGTACATATATCGGGAAGAAACTTTTAACGATGCAGGAAACAATAAAAACTTAGAAAGGTTTTCACTGGAAAACATTGTAAGAATCTGTTTAGTTTCAAGGGGGGTATGTATGATAACAAACTCCCAGTAAATAAAGCAAAACTTTCGCATCTTTTGACTAGCCCTAAATCTCGGCGAACGGTAGAAAAGTTTTTCAATTGATATGAAAATACTAAAGACTTAGAACCACAAATAAAAGAGTTTGATGATCGAGTTGACACTTTTTGAACATGTGGTACTACAATTAAGTTGTAACATTTAAACATCTAAAGCTATGAGCAGACGACGTATAAAGGCCGCAAACGGTTGCGGTTCTGCCGTCAAGTTTACGTCATCATTTGGGACTATTGACGCATATCGTCTGATCACCCTTTTGAGGCAGTCTCCACACGCACGCAAATGGTTTGTGGACGATGTGCGATGTCGATACCAGCGTGCAGCTTTTTTCCATATCGTCTAAACACCTTCGCATATTTTTTGTGACAGTTTAGCGTGCAAGTGCGAGCATGTTCGACCGTCGCATTCATTTGCGCTGACACAAATATAATAAGGTGCAAATGTGCATATCAGTAGTGGTTGTGAAGCAGTTTAGCACTTCTGGGATTATCGTTGAAATTGTGTTAACTGGAATGCGGAACAGATATTGCATGGACATGAAATTGTCGCCCGTAGCCAAGAAATGAAGAGTCAATATTATTCATTCCGAAGCTTGGTCGCATATTGGTGTTAGTTTTTTATATTTTAGGTTTTATTAAGCTAAGTAGATGATCAAATTGATCGGCAGACATTCGTACGAAACCGTGGTATAATTCTGATTCACTCCGACGCACATTTTCTATTAATCTAAGCACTTTACTAAAAAAAATAAATGTACGTTTTAAACTTCGTCAACAGTCACAAACCTTGAGCAAAGCTTAATGTCAAACAATCTATCATACTATCGCAAACCTTCAAATGATCGCAAATGGGTAATGTGCGGATTTTTTCGCATATCGTGTGAACACGTCACATATTGGCCGCCAAAATTTGCTAACTCATTTGCGTACACTTAATGTGTGATAATCAACGCAAAGAAATGTGCGGCTTTTGCGACAGATTCCACATATCGTATGAACACCCTTATATGCGAGTTTGCGTACAATGATTTACGTGTAGCATTTGCGCTGCTTTTTAAAATTTCTATGTGACGTCAGAACCGCAAATATGTGCGGCTTTTTATATGCCGTCTGTTCGTAGTTTTACCCTCCAGTTATTAAGGGGACTAAACAACGAAACCTTCAAAACAATAACCATTACACAAATTCATTTAAATAGTAAATATTCAATAAATTATGCTTTAATTTTTGTTTCGATCATGGTAATATCACAGAACTGATTCCATCAGATATTTTTTTTTTTTCAAAAAATCTACTTCCTACTCAGTTAGGAATTTAATGTTATTTTTCCAATACTATTACGAAAGACTTCGATAACCTTTACTTAATGACTTGCAATTAGGGAAGCATGCATAATTCTTTAATCGGTCTTAAAACTTAAACAGAAACACGATTATATTCCATGACAGTGAGGCGGCTGTAGAGGCTATCAATTCGACTACAGCATCCTACAAAACTGATCCAACAATGTCGAAATGAGCTGTACAGTATGAACATTAATATCCATGTCACTCTTATTTTGGGTTTCAGGACATAGTGGCATCGATGTAAATAAACGCGCTCGGCCCTTCATAGCTCACTTGTGAAAAAAGTTAAGGTTCTCTTGGTATTATAAAGGTCAGAATCTTAACGCAGGTGGAACAGTATAACTGGTTGTTAAAAATATGTGGGGTAGCAAACAAACTCCGATCAACACCTAATTTTCTTTTTGAACGCCACAAAATAGCTTTAGTGATGAATCGCTGAGATGTCATTACACTAAACATATTCACCTTCTATTACCGATGTCGTAAACGACAGCAAAATATACGACACGACACAATCTGCATTCCATAAGTCGTTTTCAACTTTTGTCACTCGTTTTGCTGTCGTGTGTAAACTTCAAGTGTGTTGACCGCTATAATTGAGCATTCTGTAAGACGAAAGGAAACGACGACAGTGAAAAAACCGAAGGTATCTCGTTTGAAAATTTGGTCACGACGAAGAAATGGAAGTTCGCAAAACTGTAAGTTTTCTTGTTAAATAATTTATTTTATGGAATTTATTAGTACTTTATTTGCGATAAATAAAAAATAAATATTTTTGCACATTTTTAGTTAAAATTAACAAAGCAAAACCAAATTCGAGGCGCTTGTCCAGCTGATGGAAAGCAACGAGCAGTTGGCTAGGGATTTTTGAAATGTATGAACAAAGCCGATTTTAAAAAAGAATGAAATGTAATAGCTGATAAACTCAACAGTAAAGGTCCTCCAATAAGAGATGGTGATGGTTGGCAAAAGGTTTGAATCAGTTTATTCTATTTACATTAACACATTTTTAATATTTGCTTTTTCAGGTTTGGGCTGACTTTAAATTTAAAGTAAAAAAAAAATGTTCAGAACAACAAAAAAGAAGTGAAAGGAAATGGAGGAGGGCCAAACCAATTGCACATCCTATCTGCGCTTGAGGATGCTGTTGCAAATCTACTTAAATATAAACAGATGGTTAAGCCCGAGTGGAAATGCAATTGGTGTATGGCAGCTCCCAACCACTTCAACGTCTTCATCATCCGGACATACATACATAAGTCAAAGCAAATTCAGGCTACAAATGCAGAAGCTGACGCTTCACTGTCCTATTTGTACAATTAATTGTGCCTTTGCAATATTTCGCTCTCCACCTTCTTCATCATTGTCACTATCGCTGCTTGTGTTGTAATACATTTCAACACTTATCATTCTAATAATTTATTTATTTGGTAATAATTTAATAAAAACACATTTGTTGAATATCGAGTAATGAAATGATTTAGAATTTGATTTCAGTTTGACAGATCTCCGATACATTTTCATCGTTTAAAAATCTGCTACAAAATAGTCGCGTCGAAAAAGTTATAGAATGCCACTTAAAAAACGAGACGACAAAGAATACGAGAGTCGTCGAAAAAACGAGACGACATCGGTAATAGGCATGATTATTTCTGATCCACAGGTGAAGTTTAGGTTAGGTTAGGTTATAAGGGGTGTGCACAGCATGAAACTGTTGCGTACACGGGTGCCTACTGGTCCATTGTGATCCCCTGTAAAAAAGTAAAAGTTAGCATCGATGCTCCTCAATTATGCCGATTAGCGTAGACTGGCTCGTTAACGAACCAGCCTGTGCTATCTATAAATTTCCTCATATTTGCCATTGAGACCTGTGCTAGATCATCCAGTTCTCCAACAAACCTGTTTCCGAAATGACGGAGTCGCCTGGTTTGGAGGTTCGGACAGTCACAGAGCAGGTGTTTAATGGTTTCTATTTCCTCCTCTTCCTGGCAGCTCCTACAAAAATCGGGTGCAAATGCCCCTATCCTGTTAGCCATTGTGCCAATGGCGCAATGACCTGTTAGTACACCTATCAAGATTTTAATGTTCTTTTTACTCAGCGATAGAGTATACCGAGTTTCCTTTTCATTTGTGTTAGGCCATAAACTTCTAGAGATTGCGCAATCGTCCCTGGATTTTCAGGAGTTATTGATTTTCTCTTTTAGTTTAAGGTCTATCTTCCTCTTGAGTACGCCAATCTGGACGAATGGTCCCCTAACTGAATGATCGCTACTCCTTGTGTCTGCTTCTGACCCTTTCCTGGCTAGTTCATCCACTACATCATTCCCTTCTATATTGCTATGTCCAGAAACCCAGCAAAGCTTTACCTGGTTAGTGTGATCCACAGGTGAAACTAGTATATAATATCAAAACGGCGATATTGAGTACCAAAGCAAGGTCTACTTGTGACTGTCATCTCTACCCTACCAACCTATGGATACATCATTACAACTCTGAATTATGAGTTTGAAAATGAGGTTCACTTTAGTAAAGGAAAATTACCTTTTCCTAAAAAGGCTTCTGTGGTTGCCCAATGCTGACCATTAATGTACAAAAGTGAATTTGACTTTTGAAAAAATTGGGATAATATATGAAAATATTGTGACAAAAATTAAGCTCGGCAGACTTCAGTGGGCTGGACACCTAGCTCGTATGAGTGAAGAGGAAGAAGTTCGGAAAGTCCTTTGTAGTAAATTTTATGGTAGGTGGCAGATTATGCTTACGCTGGAGAGATGGCGTAGACCAGAACGCCCGAAACTTTAAGTTCGTAGCTGGATGGCGTCTGCTCGCGATAGGGATAAATGGAGAGACTTGTATGAGGCCACGAACGCATCCCACTTGTTGAGCCGATGATCGTATTGATGAATAAAACTATCCCTTTTTATTCACTTAAAAAAAGTGAAAGTGTATTCAGATTCTCTGAGTTTACTCAACACTCAATATTATGAGTTTTATTACGTTGCTTGGAAGTAGTAGTTGATCTGCTGGACAAAAAGCAGCACCATCAGGAAATAAATGATTTGACATAATTGCAACTGCGTCTTAAAGTGTTCTTTAAGCAAATCAAATAATTTTGCAAAGGTTTCAAACATATACATTGACGGTGACCCTCTAGTTAGGGTGTTTCTTAGGACTAAACAAAAACAGTCGAAAAGAAAAAAGGGTTCAATTAGGTACTTTCTTGTTTTTTTTTTTTTTGTATAGAAGGTATTAAAACAATTTTGAAATAATTTTGAATAAAAGATTACAGATTTAAAAATGGCTTATTAAACAACGAACGTTATATATATTCAAAATATGAGTTATATATCATTCTTTAACATAAACAATAAATTGGCTAAAAAAAAGAATTTGTGCTAGTAAAATTATTAAAACTACGTAGGCCAATATCAGGATGAAAAAAGCCGTTCACATGCAAAGTTAAAAGTTAAGTATGAATTAAATCAAAACGTGAATAGTGTAACATATTTAAAAATAAATTAAAAAAATACCATTACCATTCAAATTAAATAAATAAAATGAAAATGAAAATAACTTGAATCCAACAACAACAACAACAATTATTATGTGTGAAAAATATATTCTCTTATGTACGTACCATTGATAGTTTCTTCCATTGGTCGATGTTTTTTCTTTGGGCCTTGGTGAAATGGTCCCAAACCTTCTTGTGACTAGCTGCACTGAACACTTTTTCAATCTGAGTGACTGATGGGAGAGGAGGGTAAATATAGATAGAGATAATAGTAACAACAACATCAACAACAACAACAAAAAAAAACAGAGAAACTTCTAGTTTTTGTTTTAGTTTTTTGGTCATTTTCTTTTTTGGGTTATTATTTGTTTTAGTTGGTTAACACGGAATTTATCTTTCTAGTAGAATTCAAATTGTTTATATTCTCCTTCAGACAACAATTAACTATAAATGTTAAGGAACAAATTTAAAACTCTATCTCAGTATCCGTTTGGACTGAAGAATAACATCTCGTTTTGCCTAAGAACAACTTACTTTAAATTTCGTGTTCCTAACTTTGCTCAGCTCTATTTTATAGGGTACTTACTTAATGTGGTATGTATAAATATTTGTCTGTGGATTGGACTGTTAAATTGTAAATACAAAACATTTAGAACAAGATTGAAAGTCTTAAGTTTCTTGAAAACGTTAATAAAAATTCTAAGGAATGATCAATGTTGTTAATGGATTATTTATTTTATTATTATTATTAAATAAATTAGTTTGAGAATCTTAAAACCTTCAATCTTATGTTCGGAGATGTTTTTGAATAAACTAACTAAAACAGAAGTTATTCTCAAAAAACTGTTAAATCTACAATCGATATGAGAATTCCATTCCAAATATTGGTCGATAATTTTCGATAATTTAAAACAAATAATTTTATTATTCTATTTTACCGGTTTCTGTTTCATAAAGCATTTCAGCATTGTTTGAATATTGTATTCAAATTCCGTTGGTGTCTGGACTGAGCAGTATTGTTATATTGTTGAAATTGCTTTCAATATTATAATAAACTTATTTATTTTTGTTTTTTAATTTAATTTTCATCTCAACAACTTCAATACATTATTATGATTTCTACATACCTTGTATTATTTGTGGAGTTATATTTTTAATAATATTTATATATTTTATTTTGTTAACAAAATAAAAGTAAAATCAACTTGAAATAAAAATGTAACGTGTGTTTTTTTCCAATTAGCTTTTTTCTAAAGAAAATAGTTGTTATGAAAAAACCTGATAGCCAAATGTATACATTTTAAGAAAAAGTAAATCATTTTTTTTAAATGACATTTTCTTGAAATTAAATAAGAAAAAAGTTGTGTTTAATAAAATAATGTAGTAATTGTTCGTAGATTGCCATGTTTATTTATTCAACTCATATATGTAAGTGCTCACCTTTGTTTTGTTTTAAATGAGATATAATTGTGTTAAAAATTGTATTAACTAACACCGTGATTGAGTTAAGACAAACTTATGAAATAAAGTTTCGAACAAAATGAACATAATTTTTTACTGGCCAAGTTCCAAGTTAAGGTTTGGAGGACGATTTGTGATTTTTTCTTCAATGCAATATATTCCTGCGTACAATTAAAATTATTTAAATTTTATAACTACAAGCTTACAAAGAGCAATGATGGAACAAACAATAAGTTAAAAACTACTACTAACTACATGTTTAATTATGAGCGTTTAAACACAATTTGTAATTTTTTTGCCACGGCTTCAAGCAATCGAATTCTGTTCAAAAATGCAATAAAATTCGAGGTGATGCTGAACAAAAATAGCGCAGTCTTATTAATTCTTGAATTAATGCCTTGTTTCTTTGATGTTTGGCAAGAAGGTCTTTAGTCAAAAACTGGTCACAGACTAAATGAACTTAATACATTAATATCAAAACAAATATGAATTTTTCTGTCTCCTTGTTTAAAGACTAAATAAATAGTATATTAAGCAGTTGTTCTAGACTCAAGTTGTAGTATTAAACAAAAGACACAAAAAAGGCCGTTACACCAAATCAAAAACCTAAAATGCAATTTTTTGACTTAAGACTTTTTACCTAACGCCAAATGTAATTAATTCAGTAACCAATCGTTACTAATTAATTTAGACGACATACATAAATTGATTATGGTTAAGACATAAGGAACTTGAAGGTATGACAAATTTCCAGTATCTGATTGGTCAGTTGCCAAAAAAATGCAATCCAATTAAGGTAACATTGGGCAGGTTCAGACGACATAAGGACTTGAAAGTAAGGCAAATTTCTAGTATCTGATTGGCCAGCTGCAAAAAAATTGCCTTCCGATTAAAGCAACTTTATTGGAAAGTTGACAGGAAAGTTAATCAAATAAAATCTCCCTAACTATCAAGGTAAGTCTACTTATGTCAAAATGACAGCTCATGATGTTTTTTCATTTAACTGAAAGCTGAACTTTATTACTATGTGATTTATTTATTTACTGCACAATTCTATTTGTTGTTTTATATGAAAGGGTTCCTTGTCAAATTTAAAAAGGAATAAGTAATATTTTTTTCAAAATACAAAACACAGGTCGAAATGTTATTGTAGACAATTATGTTTTTGATAGTTTTTTTACGATCAACAAAAGGTAGAGGTTTGTGAAGTAATGTTTCGAGTATGAAATTTATAGCACTTGAAAAAGTAACTAGTTGCCTTGATCAAAATTTGCATTCAAAGAATGCAGTTGACTAAAATGAAGTCCCTTATGTTGTATAAACCTGTCCATTTTGAATAGTCTGATATTAAGGCAGCTGTCATATTTGGAAATTCGAAAAAATTAAAACTACCTCATTATTAAAAATAGAGCGATACACCCTTTACCATCGGAATAAAATTGTTAAAATGTACTAAAAATATGGTGAACATTTTGCAGTCACAGCACAGCTTGCAAAACTAAAGCACTCAAGCCAGTCGATAACCAGCACTTTCATTGCTTGGATCCTTGAAATGCATCAAAATGATAAGAATTTTCAATTTTACATCGGAGGCTGGAAAAATAAACAAAATTGTATTATTTACGCTTCAGAAAATTTAATAATAACTATTTAAAAAAATCTGCATTATGAACTCGTCCCTGTTATTTTATGGGCTGCCGATGTGATTGGGCTAAATTCGAAAATATTGACGTGGAAGACGTTCAACAAACAGAACTAGGTGTCCCACAAGCAACGAAAGAATCACAATCACAAAAGTTTCCAGTAGCGTTTTATTTCAACAAGAGGTGATCACAATACTACAGCAAGAGCTTGTGATTTAAACCCTTACATTTTTTTTCGTTGGGCCACGTGGAATATAAGTCCTATGCTAATAAACTACAATCCATTCAAGCTCTGGATGGAATTCATGAAGTTATCGGAGAATAAACATGAAAGAGTCCATGAAGAGGGTATGGTGCTACAACCGTAGCTTCGGCGGCCATTTAGCTGATATATGTAGATTTCTATTGTTAATGGCTAACCTTTCTCTTCAAAATGAAATAACCGTACATTTATTTCTACATAGAGCAGTGTTTTTCAAACCTTTTTAAATACTTTGGTCGAATTTGAAGCAAAACGTAACAAATCATTAACAAAGGAACATATTTTCTATATTTACAAATATTTGTTTTATGAATTAAATATTAGGTATCTTGAACATACTTGGGAATATATCACGTTAATGAAAATATCACAAAACGTCGTTCTTTAACTTAAAGAACTTACAAACAAAAACAACATGTGAGTTGATTGATCGATAGATTTTTTAAAGAAGAACAATAATTAACAGAGAAGATAGGAACCAGTTAGAATTTAAAAGATAATTATAATTTTAAGCAACACGCATTATTTAAAAGAAAAATAAAAGAAGAAACATAAATACATAGATCATAAATTGTTTTTAACAAAGTTTAATACTAATGACATACATATATGTATATATATATTAAAATCACTAATTTACTAATTTTGTACTTACATTGCTGTGTCATACCAAGCATTTGCTTTCGGTATTGCTCCCTAGCTATGCGGAGATCTTCTTCATACTGCGTTTTATCAGTATTTAATCGACGTACGTGTGCATTCGTACTTTGTATCATTGAATAGAATACATTGGCATTCTTTTTCGAGCAATCACCACGTTCCAACCAGACAATAAGCGTTTGAACAGCTTTCATAAAAGTTTCATCGTTCTTTAGTTTGTCTGATAAAGTGCTCGCTTCATGTTCGGTGTAATGGACGACAGGAGGAGGCGACACCGAACGAAGTCTATCCCGTTCCATGCGTTCTCTATGTCGTTGCTCCCGTTGGAACTGGCGTTGTCTGCACTCCCATTCATATTGATCGTCTCTGGCTTGAGCGAAGTCAACGTGCAAACGTCCACAATTGGTAGGCTCATTGTTTAGGATGCGAATTCGGTAGCCAGATAGGTAGATGGCCGAATCAACGGATGCTTCGTAAACAAAACGGATATGGCAAAAGTTCTTTTTGGACAATCGAAGGGTGGTTATTTCGCCACAGCTTTCGAATATTTCGCGAATTATTGGTTCGGTTATGGTTTCGGGTAGACCTCCGACAAATACGGTTCGACAGCCCGGTGGTCGATCCCTTATTGTCGGGGCTGGTGCGGTTGGATTTGGAGGGAAAAGGGTACAAGACTTGCAATGGATAATTTCCTTAACCTGTCCACCACTTGCTGGTACTATTCCACTCATCTGGTTGGTAGAAGCGGGATCAGGTGGATTACTAATGTCAGGCATCATGGGATATTGTTGCATTTGCAATGCCATATTTGGGTCCATCATCATTGTTGGTTGCATCATCATGAAGCCCTGCTGCAGCATACTATTGAGAAACATTTGAGCTGAATTGTCACCCACTGTAGCAGCACCACCACCACCAGCCGTAGTGGTGACAGCTGTTTGCGTTTGATCTGAACTCGATTGCTTTTGGTTATCTCGACTCAATGGACCACCACTCAAAAATCGTCGAAGGTCGGAAAAATTTGATGTGCTATTCTCATTCTCGTTTTCTAAATCCATTGGACCCGCTCCCATTTGTTGATTGTTCTTAGATTGACTGCTGATTGTTTCGCGTGATTGAAAAGGAAAACTTGGCTTTGAGGCATTTACGCCAGTGATATTGCCTCTACTTGTATTGGCATTAAGGCGTTTAAATTCTAAAGGGGAGTCATTGAATGTGGGTGGAGGTGGTGCGATTCGCGCACCTAATGCGCTAACTGGTGGTGCTGTAGCAGTATTAGCCGATGTAATGGGTGTAGCAGTCTGTTGTGGTCCCATGTTTGATGGAAGGTTATTCGCAGTTGCTGCTGCAGACATTACTGCAGCTATTTGTGAGATAATATTGTTACCGCCGGCACTGTTTGCGAGGTTATTCATTAAAGGCACTGAAATTGAAAATCAAAATAGAATTAGAACAAATAAAGTCAATAAAAGTATTCAACGTGGACTATGTGTGCTATCACACTTAATTCTTTTTAAGAAAAGTTTGCTAGTTTTTATTTGGTTTAAAACCATCTCTGTGTGGGCACAAATGGGTATAACTTTCGATTTGAGGTTATGTGTGGTGAAATTCATCCCTAATTAAAAAAGTTTAAAAACAAAGAGAGTTTTGAGCTAAACAACCAATATTAAGCCACACGAATTTTTGTCTACGTACAACCTTAAAGATTGAATTTGGGTTCGATTTGAATCTCAAAGCATTCATTAAGTCTTAGAAAAATTAAAATGAGCATTAAATTTCTTTTTACTAAAACTTAATTGTGATATTTGGTTATTTAAAAATACCAAAAATATAAAAAACAAACTTCAATCGTGGTTAGGCTGAGTTAAAAACTAAATAAAAGTAGGTGTTTTTCATTAAAACAACGTTACTCGAAAACGGTTACGATTTGAGATAGCCAAAATTAGGGATGTTGCGAATATTCGCATCCGCATCCGCAATTGCGGATTATTCGCAATAATTCAAACATCCGCATCCGCATAAACTGATGCGGAGTTTGTTGCGGATGCGGATGTTTTTAAACGCTTTTTTTCAAATTTGTAGTTGCAATCGAAAAATAGCAACAGCACGGCATACTATATCATGATCAACAACAACGACCCTTTCACCCTTAGTAAAACCTTTAAATTCAAAAATCTCGGTCCCAAATAGGCGACGACAAAAGCAACAACAAGTGATATGCAATGGTCACAGATTGGATATAAAAGCTCTTGCTAAGTGGCCAGAGGACACAGTTTATTTTTATATATTTAGTGAAAAAGTGATACAGATACAGAACATAAATGCCGCCACCAACAAAAAGCATCATCTGGATTTATTTTAATTTAAACAAAAATGATCCTGACAAGTCCGAGTGTAAAAAACATATTCACGAAAAGGAAGCATGACTTCTTGATATGGTATGATATTTATTTATAAACATTAAATTCTGAAATAGCTTGTTAATATACGATCCACTAAGAAACAGATTGCAGTCTGAGAAGGCTGCAATCATGCTTTTTATTAAATATAACTCACCCATTTTTAAATTTAATTATTAAACGCAAATCAATAAAATTTTCCTTTATTTACGGACTTAAAATTATTGTTTTTATTTAATAAATTCTAAAATCCGCATCCGAATCCGCGGATGTGAGTCTCAAAAAATCGGCATCCGCAAATTATGAAAAGTTATGAACTGGTCTATCACCTTATCCAGTTTAGACCATCTTTTACGAGACTCTTGTATGACATAGTTTTTTTTCAATAAAATTCGTGATGGTTTTCCAAGTCTTTGCTCTTCAATATCTAATTTAAATTTTTATAGAATATCATAAAATTTTAGAAAATTCTTCATAAGTTGTTAGGTTTTGCCTGACTTACATAAATCTTAAAGAAACGCTGAAGTATTTTCAATAAGTCAAAACGGTTTGAAAGTAAGATTTGTTTTTGTAAAAGATCCGTTACGAGATCAAGTTTTAAAAAAAATAACGACAACTTTTAAAAACACAAAATTGAAACGGGTATTTTTAAAATTTGAAAGCATTAAGCGAATAATCTAATGAATAATATGTTTTCCGATAGAGAAACAATAAAACTACAGTTTATTCCTGAAGCGGTTTTTGATGTAAGGAACGGTTTTGGTAGAATATACGAAAAACCGATATTGTCGACATTTGGCATTTCTTGAAAGCGCTGTAACTTCTCAAAGCTTGCTCATAGAAAATGAAGTTACATAAGTTATACCGGATTATCCATTATTTTGTTTGAAAAGTATAGAGCTGGAATTCGACATCTGTCAAACGAAGTTGTTAAACCATTTTTTTTTTTTTCAGTTGAAAGTCTGACATTTACGAAAATGGATCGCTAATTCTCAGGAATTGGGACTGTCTTAAGGCACATTTGGATCTATACCTACATCCATATAAAGTCCAGCTCACACAACAAATAAAGCAAGCTGACCATTCACGACGTAATAGATACGTCGAATGGGTGCTTGAACAACAGACGATGGACGGCGATTTTTCAAACAAAATTTTCTTTAGCGACGAAACGAATTTCTCACTCGGTAAGTAAACAAAATGGTCGTATTTGGGGTTCTGAGAAACCTCAAGTAATTGAAGAGAGGCCATTACATCCACAAAAATTCATTGTTTGGTGCGCTCTTTTGCCCGGAGGTGTGATTGGACCTTAATTCTTCGAAAATTTCGATGGAACGACTGTCACCGTCAATTCGGAGCGTCATGCCTGCTATTGAAGAATGTGACTTGGAGAATATGTGGTTTCAACAAGACGGTGCCACATGACACCGCTGGACTTTTTTTTGTGGGGCTACGCGAAAGAGCGTGTTTATGCAGATAAACCTTTAACTTTTGGGCATTTAAAAACCAACATTCCTTAAATTAAGGCTGAGATAGCACCCAATATGAGTCAAAAAGTGGTCGAAAATTAACTCAAAAGAATCGATGCTTGCAACAATTCGCGTTGTGGTCATTTGAATCGTGTAGTCGTAGTGTTTTACACATAATATCAACGTTCAAACTTTATAATAAATAAAGTTATTTTCAAAAAAAAAATAGTTTTGCTGCAAAATTAAAATAAAATTAATTACAATGATCCCAAAACAAAAAGAAACCACTGAATCGGAAATAAAAATAATTATAAACATGCATAGTCAAGGCAGGTCAGAGATTGGACAAATTATGGACAGGAGCCGATACACAGTTCGCAGCGTTGCAAAGCGAAGTCAAACTTTAAAAGTGCAAAGCATTCGGGTCCTAATCGGGTTTTGAATGCTCGTCAATGCAGCCAGATTGCCAGATTGGGAAGTGAAAGTTAACTCTCAAATTTTATGAACTGAAATAGCTGCTGAAGTTTACCTAGAATTTGGGAAATCTGTTAACCCTATGACGATAAGAAGACTACTCCATGAAGCTGACTATAACGCACGTATTGCTAGGCGTAAGCCAATGATTTCGCCAGCCAATCAGAAAAAATGTTTGGAATGTGTCTTTGAGCACAGAAACAAGACAAATGCTTTTTGGGATGATGTTCTCTTTTCTGACGAGAGTAAGTTCAATGTTTTCCATTCTGATGGCCATAAGTGTGGATAACCAAATGCAGCACTACAAAAAAATAGCTTGGCACCTACAATACAAAACGGCGGTGAAGGAGTGATAGTATGGGGGTGCATGTCTGCTGCGGGTGTGGGCGAGCTTGTTTTTATGGACGGAATTATGAAAATGAAAGTTTATATTAACAAAATTGCAAAATATTCGACAAAAAACATCCAAGGGGTTATGAAGCAAAAGGGTCTGCCTACTAAATATTAATGTTAACTTATTTGTATGTAAATTACTTTGTTTAAAGCTTTAATATATGGTGACAATAATTTTGTGCTGGAAAAATTAGATGTTTTCTTATTCATTATTTTTATCTTTAAATCTGGAAAACTGATTTTAAATTAAACTAACAGCGTTTAATAGTATATACAGTGGCTCACAGCTTATTTGATACAGTGCTAGATTTATAATTTTAGTTCCCATAGCATGCAAACAAGAAGGTAAGATCTTTTGTCTTAGAAAAAACTTGCGACTTTTAAGAATCCTTAACATTTCAGTACTTAGTGTGGTACCCTTGTGCCTTTTCAAGAGCTACTAATCTTTTTGGCATGGAATCAACAAGTTTCTTTGTTATTTCCGGTGTAAATTTCTGCCATTCTTCTAGAAGGGTATTTTTCGTATATTAATGTCCAACAAAGCTCACAAATTTTCTATCACGTTCATATCTAGTGACTGCACCGGAACTGTCATCAAGTGAGGACAATTCCAGATGAGCCATGTCTGCACAATTCCTGACTTATGCTTCGGGTCATTATCTTGATTATCTGCACTTTGCATCAATTTTTTTTTAATATATTTAGGTACATATTTTTGTTCATCGTCCATTCAATGAATTCCAAATTTCCAACCCCTGCTGCAGACATACAAGCCCATACCATCAGGCTTCCTCCACCATGCTTCACTGTAGCTTTCAGGTTCTCCGTTTGAGTTCCGTATTTGGCTTTCGCCAGGGTCTCGTCGGACCCAAAAATGTTGAATTTAGATTCGTCTGCATCACACTGTCCCAGAAGTCGGAGTTCTTCAAAATATGCTCCTTAGCAAAGACAAGGCGGCTTCTCTGATTTTTCTTACTGATCAGAGGCTTTTTACGAGCGACTCGCCCATTGAAAGCATGTTCGCGAAGCACACGGCGAATGGTTTCAGCACAGCATGTCTTCCCTAGTTCTAGTGGTATCTCATTAGCAATGTTGGACCCATGTTCTGTAACTCTGAGGCCTCTTTCACACATGACGATTTTCTCCGTACGGAAAAAAACCGTACACGGCCGAAGTATATCTCAGTCATTGAGACGGATGTTTTAAATCGTCCGTACGGAAAAAACCCGTCTCCGTCCAGTGTGAAAGCTTTAGTTAATTTTATTAGTTTACTATCCATGGCTCACGGATAAAAACCGTACGGATTTTAATCGTACGGACGAAACCGTCTCGTGTGAAAGAGGCCTGACGATAACTTTTCGCATCGTTAAAAAATTAAACGATTCGTTCCCCACTTATCGCCACTGGAAAAAATTGTGTGTCTATAACTGAACGCGATAACTTTAGTTTTGGGATTTTTTTTTACTGGAATTTCCATTAGAAGGCGATAATTCAATGTCATTTTTTGATTTTCAAAACAAAAATCTAAAATTGAAAATTGAAATAAATTAATGAAAAAATGGATAATGTTTCCAAGCATAGAGGAATGCGCTCCCATTAAACAGAGGTAAATTATTGCTTAATAAATTGATAACTAAAAAAAATATTCTAATTTCTATATGTATTGACTTATTTCAGATTTTTTGAAAAAAACAGGGTTTCCGGGGGTAATTGGTGCAATTGATTGCACTCACGTCCGAATCCAAAAACCAAAAAGGGAAATAGAAGCATGCTATTTGAATCGAAAAGGTTTTCATTCGAAAAATGTTCAATTGGTAAGAAGTTACGATTAAATAAAACAATTCCAACATTAGGTACATTACATTATTCGCATTTATGCACATGGTTAAATTTCAGATCTGCGATTTTGAACTGAAAATCCTTGCAGGGTTTGCAAGATTTGCAGGTGCAACACATGACGCTTACATTTGGGAAGCTTCACAAGTGAACAGTTTACTTGAAAGGCGCTATGAAGCATGTGAGCCGGGAGACCACAATTCTTGGCTTTTAGGTAAACACTCACTCATTTAAACTTTATTATTATTAAATAAGCTTTTTCTTTTCAATTAAGGTGATTCCGGGTACCCGCTGCGACCCTGGCTGATAACCCCTTACCGAGCTCCTGCAATCCACGAAAGTGAAAGGCGCTTCAACACCCTGCATTCAAAATCACGTAACTGTGTCGAAATATTGAATGGTGTCTTGAAGTCTGTGTTTCGATGCCTTAAGCTAGGACTTTCGTACAATCCAACACTTTCTGGCCAGATAATAAACGCATGTTGCGTACTCCACAACATACGATTGAATTATGGAATTGTAGAGGAATTTATATTTGAAGAAGATGCCGTATCAAATGAAGAAACAAGCCCCGATTCAACTTCGCACTTACGCGCTGCAACAGTTATTCGTGACCGGCTCATATTATCTCTTTGTCCTTAATTTCTGTTTATATTGAGTCCATTTATAATACGAAAGAACCAATAAAATTTAAATTAATCAATTCTCTGTTTCTTGGAAAATTAATATGAAACGTATGCGACTTGCACAAGTAAAAATTCATCCTTAGGAAAAAAATGCTGAAAATTTTTTACAAATTGAAATCAGACATTGCAGTAAGTTAGGAGGTCAGATTTCAAACTCGGGGACGTTTCGATCGTCCAAATCGGCCAACGCGTTCCCAACTTGTCGCTTGGTTAAACCAGCGATTTTACGAATTTCATGTGATATTCATATGAAATTCGTAAAATCGCTGGTTTAACCAAGCGACAAGTTGGGAACGCGTTGGACGATTTGGACGATCGAAACGTCCCCGAGTCTGAATTCAGACCCCCCAACTGGTTCCAAGCTCCGATTTCCATTTAAACCAAAATTAAAAAAAAACTTGTCTGATACAAGCATTCACATGAAATTCGTAAAATCGCTGGTTTAACCAAGCGACAAGTTGGGAACGCGTTGGCCGATTTGGACGATCGAAACGTCCCCGAGTCTGAATTCAGACCCCCCAACTGGTTCCAAGCTCCGATTTCCATTTAAACCAAAATTTAAAAAAAACTTGTCTGATACAAGCATTCACATGAAATTCGTAAAATCGCTGGTTTAACCAAGCGACAAGTTGGGAACGCGTTGGCCGATTTGGACGATCGAAACGTCCCCGAGTCTGAATTCAGACCCCCAACTGGTTCCAAGCTCCGATTATTATTAACTCAGAAGTGTTTGAATTATCCAAATCGAGCAAATACTTTTCGAGTGACATTGAAATTTCACTGAAATTCTTATAAGTGTTAGTTGGAAAACAATGTCACTCGAAAAGTACTTGCTCGATTTGGATAATTCAAACGCTTCTGAGACACAAATTAGGTGTTATGCTGAATTTCAAAAACAATTTTTAATTTCAACAAATATTTAAAAAAAAAATCATATGAAAATAGTTTCCTCATGCTCAAGGATTGTATATGAAATGACAAAACTATTCCTATATGGAATTTTTTTGTAATTACTTCTAGAATCGAAAATGGATTTTAGTACCACATATAGGATCTAAATTAAGACTCAGAAGCGTTTCAATCATCTAAAAGAAGTGGGTCATTTGCAAATGCCAGCTTGGTATATCCAACAACTTCAAGAATTTCATATGATTTTTTCATGAAATTCTTAAAGTTGTTGGATATACCAAGCTGGCATTTGCAAATGATTTGCTTCTTTTTGTTGATTCCAACGGTTTCGAGTATTGATTTGAGTCTTCTGGGTGGTAATTAAAACAATTTTGAAAAAAAAAACAAAATTAAAAAAAAAAATCATATCCAGCTACTTTCAAGAATTTCATGAAAAAATCATATGAAATTCTTGAAGTTGTTGGATATACCAAGCTGGCATTTTCAAAAGACTTTCTTCATTTGGATAATGGAAACCTTTCTGAGTTTCGTTTGAAGTCTTTAAAGTGTTTTTGGAAATTATTTTCAAATTGAACTAAGATCCCGAAAAATTGTCATACAAAACTAATTTCGGCGTTTGGTTGAACAATTAAAAATGCTGAAATTAGTTTTAAAAGAATTTTTTTTAAATCTTTGTTCTATGGTGAAAATGGTGAAACACCATTTAGTTGGAAAATTTTCGAAATTTTCCTTTTAATTTGAAAAACTTTTTGAAGAACATTTAAATTGAAGCTCAAAGGCTTGAGAATTGGCCTCTTGCAAAGGGCTTGTTTTCGGCCATAAATTCTATTAAAGTAGTCTTCTGGCCACCGGTAACTCGGGAGGATCTCTAAATTATAAAATTTGAATAAAATAATGTAAAAAATAGAACTTTTTATTATTTATTTATTTGTTTACCTTTTTAGCTTCAGACATTTTATTTAGTTTCTTGATCTATTCGATAAACTTATCGACTTTCAAAGATACAGAAACCCATTTTATCACATTTTTCCAGTATTTCTGTTCCGTTTGTTTCAGTCGATAAAGTTATCGACTGTCAAAAGATACAGAAACCCGATGATGCGATAAATTGATTTTTGTACCGATTCTCACCGTTTCTCGAAGAATTTTATCGATGCGATAGTTACAGAACATGGGTCTTGGGGGGCTGATAACTTTGGATTATTTTTGGATTTTTCACCAGACGCGTGGAAAATTTTTCTTCCATTGCCTTTAGTACGGTTTTCATGAATAAATCTCTCTATTATATGATGCACTGTTGAGGCACTCAAACTAACACATTTTGCAATTTGCCGAATAGACTGTCCATTTTTATGGTGGTGAATTAACAATTCGCGAATTTAAATTGTTGTGCGACGACCCATTTTGAAATAAAGACTTGATTTGTTATTTTGGCTTACGAAATTACACTATTAATTATGAAAAATTGATCGCGAACTTACCTAGTGACATAAAATAAAAATAAATAACAACCTATTGCGTGAAGATTTAGAACGTTGGTCCACTAAGTTAGCTGTATCAAATAAGCTGTGACGTATTTTTTCGATCAAAATTGCGTTTTCCTCTTAGTAGGAAGAATATGGACGTTAATTTGGGAATTCTAAAATTACAAATTGCTCTCTGAACATGGATCTGTAAACCTACATTTAAATTTCGGACACATATGTATATTTTACCTTAAGAGATATGCTGTTTTTATTTTGGAAATAAACACTGTATCAAATAAGCTGTGAGCAACTATACATGGCTTAAAATGTTGCTTCAATGTTTTAAAAAGCTTGTTGTGACCCTTAACGTGATAGCCAATGCGTGGGACTGTCGTGCCTTCCTGAGCCACCTAAAGGTTTTTTTTCACGGGTACTGTCTCTTATACAATGAAAACTGCTTTCTCAAATTAGACATACAAACTATAGGTATCCTCTATCCCTGACATTTATCGTACACAGAAATTGTTTAAGGTTGTAAGTCACTAGGCCCTGAGAACCTTATTTATTTACATACATATCTATTTAAGTAGGATAATAAAACAAGTTTAACCATATCCATACTATTTAATAACCTTCATAAAACGTTTTTTGGTTGTTTTAGCATTTAAGGAAATGCATATTTTAAAAACCTAATGTGATAGAAAAATTATTATAAGGCGATATTTGAATTCAGAACAACTTAATCGTTTAAAAAAGTATTGTTTTGTTTGTGGAAGAGATAATTGTGAAAAAAAAAATAAATAATTTTGTGCCGATCAGTGTCATTTTTCTTATTGTTATTTGTATTTCAGTCACTATTTGGATCCACCTGTGGAGGGAGACCATATTTAATTTTATATTCATCAAACAAAATTATCATCATTCATAAACAAAAGATTTCAACAGGTCGTCCCATTTTGCTTAACCGGTATTATGAACCAAAACCAAAACAACAATATTTACGAATAATAATACCAAAACAAATTTCCGATGGTTGTCAATTTTGACGTTTCGAAAAAAAAAGAGGCCTACTTGGGGAAAAGAATAAAAGAAAAATAAATGAGAACATGCCCATTTTGCAAACAAAATGGCGACGATTGTGAAAAATTTTTCGTAGCTATTTTTAAATGAAATTTTTCAATAAAAAAAAACACAATTTTTCATTCAAATTCCAATATATGTATATAAAACCTTTTATTTCTATATTAAAGATTAACTCACTCATATTGTGCATCGGGCTACGACCCATGTTATTTGAGTAATTGAAAGACATCGTCGTTCTTGTAAGGATTTTTCTGCTTCACAATCTCACGAGAAAATTATACAAAATCAATGAAAACGAATCATTAAATAAACAAACTATATAATATCACAATGTTGATGGCATATTTGTATGATTATTTAAGAGTCAATATTTAATTGTTTATAAATTGTAGGTATTTGTTTTTATTTATTATTTTTGTTTTCTGGTGAAGTTGGAAGTCTCGATACCTCCCCTAATAGAAAAATTCTGATGAAAATTTTGTTCTTTTTGACATTTTGTTATGATTTGACTTTCGTAGAAAGAGATATAAACTTGGAAAATGGTTTGTGTCTGTAATATGTTATAGGAACTAGAATTAATTGTTCTCAAATAGATGGTGCTAGTATTAATTGGAAGAAAATTATAGGATTTAAATTTCAAAGTTAGTTCAACAGAAATTGTGGTGTAAGATTTTTTTGTTGCACTAGAAAACTGTTATTTTTCATATAAATTTTAATCTCTTGGGAGTTCAAATGAGAATGAAAAGTTTGGCTCAACTTTTCATTACCGCAGCACGAATTTCGACATGCGGTTTTTTTTATTTGTTAGATATGTGCAAATAAATAATAACTATAGCAATTTTAGAGCGGGGAAACATTTATTTCTATTTTAAATTAATTTTCAAAGTTCACTTTTTCACATACAAAAATGGTTGATTTTGACATTTCTTCCCTGTTTTTTGTTCAGTGTTGCCATACTTGATTTTTGTTTGTTGGGGATTTCTTTGATTTTAGTGCTCAAATGCAAAAAGTACTTTGCATATACCCAAACTCGCACCCACCCCAAATCCTATAGTGATCCCAAGCAGGGGGGTTGCAGGGGGCAGCATGTCCCCCCTTACATACCTAGCTGTTAGTACGCTGTGCTATCAATTCAAAAAAACTTGTTTTAGGCTCAAAAAATGAAATACAAAAAAGTAGGGTTAAGTCCGAAAAAGAAAATATTTTTTTTATGACTTAAAGGTGTTTCCTCGCCTTAATATTTAAAACATGTTCTATTGAGACCTCTACCTAACTGTACAAAAAAATCAGAAGGAAAATCGTGCTGCGGTAATCGAAAGTCGCCCCAAAAGTTTTTACAGAAAATCATTAATTATTAAGAATTTCTAGTAGGTGTGAAAATATGAACAACACACATTTCACACCAGAATACACCAGATCCATTTATGTACGTATTATGTGTCCTTTTTTCTAACTTCTAACTTGTGTATGGAGGTGGAGAATACTTTAATTGTTTTTTTTTTTTGGAGTGACAAGATCCTTGTCTTGGTTAAAAAAGGACTTTTCAATTCCCATGTGTTGATATAAATGAAAAAAAAAAAAATAATTTTCCACGTTATTTATTACAGGAAAAAGGGTTTAGAAGACGTATAGGCTTTAAGTACTTGTCATTACTGTTTATTTAAAGAACAAACTAAATTAAGACTAAAATTTAGAAATTTTGGCAAATGGGTTTGCGTTTTCAGTTTAAATTCATAAAGTCAATTCAAATAGTCATTTATTTGACTACCCGACGTAAAAATGTACTGAAAATCTGTCCCAACAAAGATTGAAGGGACAGGATTGGCACTCATTTTTGAGTAACCACTTTGACAATTTTTCATGGGTCAGCACATTGAACATTTTAAATTGTTGCGACTCAATTAAGTTGACAGATAATTTTGTGATAAATGTAACAATTTAATTTTAAAGTTACAGCTACCCAACAGTTCGTATTATCTGCTTTTATTCTAGCTGACAATAAGGATTGTTATTGTTTCCGATTATTTATTTGGCTAAAATATTCTTATTTAATTTTTTTATATTTGTCAGTTGCTAATAATCTCAAAAGTCAAGTTCACTCACATACACGTCATTTTTTCAAATCTTGTCATTGTCAAAGTTTTGTAAGAGTGGTTGCGTTCAATCTCGTGTTGGATATGGTATCCTGGATAGGTGAATTTTTAGAGATTTTATTGAACAAGTTGGATACTAAATTGAGATAGCTTGGAAAAAATAAAAACAAATTTCAGATGTTCACAAAAAGCAGATAAACATTAAGATTTCGAGGTCAAAAATTATTGTTAATTCACTAAATTTTTTAACAAAACACATACAAAATTTAAATCAGTTTTCAAGTTCCTTCAATTTCAACTAGCTGTTCTGTCAGATACCCACATATACATATGTATATGAGGAATTTTTGGATTTCTTTTTTGACATCCCAGCTGTTTTGGATCAGCTGTTACCTTGCACGTAAAACATTAACAAAACGGTACCCAGATACCCTATTTGTCTGAAATTGAACGCAGTCAGTGATAACTAAAAGTCACGTCGACTCAAATACAGGTAAACATATTTTGGATCAGCATTAGTCGAAGAGGGTCTATTTGTGTGATGGTCACTGTTTGAAACATTTGTTTATAGAACTATCATCGTGGGTTTAAATGGGGCCGGCACATAGTGACTAAGGCGACATTACCTATTGCAGTTTTGTTTTACTTAAACGCTTGGTCAAACAGAACGTGGTCTGGCGGGACGGTCAGCGTTCTGATACGTCAAGCAGAAAGCGATCAGCTTTTGGCGTTATATTGGCTTTAGGTCTTAAAGTCAAGGAAACTCTTTTTTCTTTGCTATTGTAATGAACTACGACAAAAAATAATTTAGCATACGAATCCAAAAAATTCCATTTGTGAACTAAGTTTTTTTGTGATCAGTGAGCCGCAAAAAAAATCAGCAGCAGCAGCGAAAATGGGCTCCTTCTTCTCCTTACCCTGTTTTTTTCTTTTCATTCTGTTTATACATTTGACCGCGACGTTCTTTGTAAAAATCTACAACTCCAATTTGATCGTCGCGTTCCATATTTGTGACCTCTTGGATCGCGTTCTGTTTGAACAACAACGTATAATTCAGAAGACAGGGAATGCGACGGGCAAAATTGTTTCACGCCCCACTAGACCGCGTTCTGTTTGACCAGGCCTTAACTTTTGTATACAAAACTTCTAATGTCATCTGGAGGCTACGGCGAACGTAAAAAAACAGCTCCATGATAATACTGTAAATTTGATATACAAAGCTGACTCTGCGAACTTTGATGGTTCAATTTTTTTGGTGACCCCAGGGTCATCATTTATCTGTAAAAAATTTTGAAAAAAATCTAAGAAAAAATGAGCAGGTTCAGATATTAAAAGAGACTTCGTTTACATTACTTCATCTTTTGAACGTAATTTAAGACCAAAGCAATAAGATAGTTTTTCAAATGTCAATAATTTTAAACTTGGTATTTTACTTCACTAACCTCTACCAGTACCTTCAGTTGATCTTACAAAACAAAGATCATTGTTGTCTATACAAGAATCACATAGAAGACCATCGACACGGGAACTGTCCAAATGATGTTTTAAGAATTTCCCGCAACCTTCACCTGCCGAAAATTTCCAAAAATAATACAACCGGAAATTGTACATTTATGACATGGTCCGATTGGGATTTTGGGATTTGCCTCGCAAAAGAATGTCACAAACGACTTGCCACAATTTTTTAATCAACGGATCGAATTACCAGCGGGAGTTTTATAATTATAAACCAATCAACTTGCTACAATTTAATTGTGCGTCCATTAACCAGAAGGCTTATAATGGCAAGACTACTTCAAAGTAAGCTTCACATAAACCACAAACTTTGAAAGTACTACCTAATTGATGTGTTTTTTTTTCAGCAACGAAACGAAGCGGTATTGCAACAAATCCTGAAGTGAAGATGATTATAGTCGACGACATGTTTTAAATCTCATCCGTTAATAATCAAGGTTCGCGGCGCAGCTAGTTTTTATATAAATTTGTAATTTTGTTTTTTCAAAATTGTATGTAATTTAGTATAATTTTGTTTTAAATTCAACGCTAATAATGTATTTTCACTTAAAAAACAATAACTGGATGTTAAAATGTAACTTCTTAGTTTTTGAGTAAATAAAAAACATATTAAATGTACTTTTTTCAAAGAAAAATACTTCTTTCTGGTTTTCCCAAATTTGATCTGCTCAGGTCAATTATTATAGTGGATTATACCTTTTTTATTTTTTGTTTCGTTTTTAGCAAATAATAATAAAAAAACAAATAAGCTGTTTTAAGTAGATTTCATTTTTTATTCAGACATTATTTAATTTAACAAAATTAAAAACTTGGTATTTTTAATCATATTCCTATGTTTTGGTTCATCACCTTGGTATGTATTTCTTTGTGATTTCATGTGGCCAATAGCATTAGTCAGAAACTCGTTCTTTTTTGAGAGGATTAAGATATCCTGACTTCGAACCTCACCTTCAAAATTTTCTATTACATCAGGTTTTTAAAACCGGTAAAGCATGACGTATCTCTTAACTTTAAATTGCAAGATGATTTTGCAAAGTACATATCTTTGCTTTTAGCTCCAGTTCAAATCATTTTGCTATTTCACTTAGTTTTCTTAATTTCTTATTAGTTATGAAAGACTTTTGACTTTACCTGAAGTTTTGAAAAAAACTAGATTGTAATTCTTTTGTGGTTTAAAATACTTCGTTTAATTTTTGATGCTGATTAAGAATTCCAACTCCGATTTTATTTTATTTTATATTTTATTATTTATTTTTGTATTTTTTTCAATATATTACAAGAACTTGATGTTATAATCTTAAGACTATAAATTCGTTATAGGAAATAGTAAAAAATTGTAAAGGAAGAAAATATTGAAGGAAGATATTATAGAAAACAACTATTTCATGAAATTGATAGCATCAAAAAGCCTTTTATATATGTATATAATTGCTTTCAAATTACAAACAAAATAATATCTCAAGAGCGTAAATTGATAGAGTAATTCTGGATTCGGGTTTGAATTGAAGATGTTGACGGCATCGAAAGCAATAAATCATGAATGAAGAAAGGTATTTCAATTGAATTCCAGAGACCTACAATTTAAATTAGAAAAAGCAAAAATTAATATAGTTCTTATTTTATTATTATAATAAACACATCCTCACCAACTACATCACAGAGTTCGCCAAAAAATGTAAAATGAAGATATTCAAATGTGAATTTCTGCAAAAAAGAACATAATGAAACAGATCAATTGGGCAATCCTCGGTGGTAGGTACTGTCTTGAAAAACTGACTGTAGATTAAATAAACTACTGTTCACATCATGAGGAAGGACTTGCATACATTTCAATCTATCGCCTATCCGTAGCTGGCTGAAAGAAGCGCTTTGCATTGCACAGATGGTGACACATGACGTGAATGTGCTACTGCTATCAAACGGTGCAATTGATTCAACTTATATTTGTTCAAGTTGGCTTGGCTATGAATGACCACCAAGTAAAGAGATTCCTCAACTACATAGCAACTCTCGACTTGTATATCCATCTCGACAAATGAAGCATGTCAGATAGGTTTCATAGCAAACCTTTCAGTCTTCTGCGACATCGACCCCTTCGCTGTAATCGGCCCTTCTCATTCCTACAGGGTTAAAAATGAGGATATAAGCCATCAGAATTGAGCGATTTGCATTCCAGGAACAAAGTCTTGTTGAGAAGTGTAATTTTAACTAAAAAAAACAAAACAAAACAATATTCATATAATTTGTGTTTAAAATTAATGTGACGAACACATTTACCTTGAATTTGTACCTCTTCGCTCCAGAATAAATATGTCGGCGTTGTTGGCTTCCTACTCGGGGGATTCCACTTTTCTTGTTGCATCATTATCCTTGGTTTCTTCTTTATCTGAGGATTAAATTAAATTAATTATATATTTTTTTGTCAATAAATTAATATTTCTGTTTTACCTTCATTTGCATTATTGATTATGAATTTTGTTTTGTTTACATTTTCGCAGAATTGTCAAAATACTTACCTCGTTGTTAATCTGTCAAAACTCACTTAACTCAAATTGGGCCACGTTCGCATTGCAGTTTTAGGGTGCGCCTATACTTTCAGCACGATTTTTTCTGTTTTTAGCGAATTTTTTTATAAAAAACATAGAATTTGTGTGCCAAAAGCAGTCAAATATTATTTTTAGCACAGTTTTCACTAAAAATAAGTTGCCAAATTAATTTTTCTTAAAATATTGCATTCATTTTTCAATTTTTGAATTCAACGGATCTCTTTTTTGAACGGCTGAGTTCACCTCACATTGTTTTCCCCCTAATTGTGCAGACTTCACCAAAAGCCCATAACAACTACATAGAATCTGGATTTTCCCATAAGAAATGCACGGGAGAACTAACACATGCTTATGCTAATGGGCAAAATTCTCTCAATTTAGTTTGTAGGCCGAAAGAGAGCAAACCCATTAAGTCGGGACTCTAGATAATATATTTCCTCTATGATAGAGAGTATGACGAGGCAAAATACTTATTCATATCGAATCGTATGGGCTAGTACGTGCAGGTTTTGTATCACGCACCGTACCTGAATGTGAGTTCTCATCTTCAAACGAAATAAAAATTAAATTTAAAAAAACAAAACCAACAAAAACAATGTAAAATACAACAACAAAAAAACAACATATCTAAATAAAACCCCTGAAGAAGTCGTGAGTAGCGACGAAACGTTGGGTAAAAGATGGAATAAAGTTTTTTTATTTGCATTGAAAATCAATTGACCAAAATAGCCTGCATTGTCAAATATAAATCTACAAATAGTAGTACATATTTGTTTGCGCAAGATCAGATTACATTTTCTTGCTCCTGGCAATGCGCCCCCAGAATTCTGCGCCCTGTGCATTTGCACATCTTGCACATATGCTTTGTCCGGCCCTGCCAATAAAGTTCAGCTTTCATTTGAATGAAAAAACATGACCAGCTGTCAATTTGACACTTGATAGTTAGGAAGATTTTTCTTGACTAACTTTCCATTCAACTTTTCAATAAGGATGACTTAAGTGAAAGGCAATTTTTTGCAGTTGGCCAATCAAATATTGATAGAAAATTGGTTAAATTGGGTAGGTTCAGGTGACATAAGGGACTTGAAAGTAAGGCAAGTTTCTAGTATCTGATTGGCCAGCTCAGCTGTCAAAAAATTGCCTTTCAATTACAAAAACTTTATTGGAAAGTTGTCTGGAAAGTCATTCAAGAAACTATCAAGTCAAGTCTACACATGTCAGAATGATAGTTGATCATGTTTTTTTATTCAACTGAAAGCTGAACTTTATCAATCTGTGATCTATTTATTTTCTGCACTATTCCATTTAATTTTTTGTGTAAAAGAGTTCCTTGTCAAATTGGAAAAGGAATAAGTAATATTTCATTAAAATACAAAATACAAGTCGTGATGGACTTGAAGCTTGCCTGAGGAGTTTTTTGTAGACAATAATGTTTTTTGGTAGTTTTTGAACGATGAACCGAAGGTAGAGGTTAGAGAAGTAAAGTTCTGAGTTTAGAATTTATTTCACTTGAAAAACTAACTAGTTGCCTTGGTCAAAATGTACGTTCAAAGAAAGCAGTTGACTGCAAATGAAGTCCCTTATGTTGTCTGAACCTGCCCATTGTTTTTCGAAAAATATGCCAATATTTGAAGATCTTCAAATCATGTATACTTAGTTTTATTCTCTTAATTTTCCTGCACTAGAGAATCATAAAACGCCGTCATCGAGCTTGCAGAAACCCACTTCAATGATTTTGTTAACGGTGATAAAAATAAATGAAATCAATTTTTGGCTCACAAACGATGTGTATATTGTATCATTTTTATTTCTCATTTATATTTTTATAATTTAATTTTTGTTGTTGTTCTTGTTGATTTTTGTTTTGTTTTTTTTTTTTTCAAATAGTAAGTATGATTTTTATAATAAAATGACTGACTTTAATAACATTTTTTATTTCGCTTCTCTAAATCATCATTATTTATATTTACACATATAAAATAACACTCAATCGGGTAAACTTAAATTTAACAACAAACTGAGATAAAAATAAAATGCATACGTTATCACTCATTCTCATTTTTCATTTTTAATTGTGTTTTTATAATTAATTAATTAAATGTATATCTAGAATATTTATTACCATGAAACTTTAATGCGAACAGCAAAAAACACAAAAACTTACTTAATAGTCGATAAGTTATGGTTTAATGTTTTTCTTTTTCTCTATTATTATTTTTTGTTGTTTAAATATCTATCGAAAAAATTATTTTTTTTTAATTGAAATTTAAAACACATCAAGATGTTTATTAAAGAACTTGTTTTTATATTTTTTTGTATTTGTTTTTTATTTTAATATATTGTTTTGTTGATAAATTTAAATATATTGAAATCTTAAATATTATAACAAATGTGTTTTGTTATTTACAGTGAAATCTAAATGTTTAATTTGTAAATTCAGTTTGTTTTCTTTTGTTTAAATAGTGTCGAAGCAATAAAAAAATAAATTTGTATTTTTTGTTTATCTATTAATGTTTTTTTTTATTAACTATATTTTTATTATTTATTAGTTCATTTTTATTAAAGTCTTATTTTCAATTCAATTGTTGTTTTTTTTTAGTTTTATCTCTAACTCATAAAAAAATATATCGAGGTCTTAATTCTGAATTTTTGCAAAGAAATGTCCAACCGGTGACCTTTGAAAATGTGAAAGTCAAAGCATTTTATATCAAACTCGGCTCTTACCGTCAAACCTGTACAAAACACCTTTAAAATTATTATTTTTCCAAATTGAAACAAATAAAAGAGGAAAGGGAACAATTAAATTGTTTGCTACGTTTTTGGTTGATTTATTATTTTAAAATGGGAAACAAAGTGGAATGACGTTGAATTTCAAATTAAAGTTGGAGAACTACAATAAAACGCGTATGATTTGCATTTTTCAAGGCTAAATAAGTATGAGAAGTTTTGTTTTATAAACTTTTTGTTCAATAAAATTTCAAAATAAGCAAATTTGTATGTGTATTTGTGAGGAGCAATCTAGAAGAATGTTAACTATTGTATGTCCTCATCTTTGATTTATATTGTCAAATTTAGGGAAAGCTAAGTACATTCTTGGACATTTCGATAGAGCTTTGGACTTTTTATACGGATTGTGGATTTGCTTGTAACCCTTATTGGGCAATAAATCATCTCTTTATAAACTCTAACATTAGTTTAAAGGCATTTTGCTGTATATATGGATATCACACCTGTGAGACCAAATTGAAACAGTATTGGCCAAAACATTAGAAACTAAAAATACCTCCATCTTTATGTCATTCAAAAATTAATAACTCAAACAAATCTTGTTTATTTTTTTCTAAAATTGAATACATTATGTATTTACATCTTAATAGACCACAAGAGAAAATAGTTTTAATAGCGGTTCATTAAATATGTATGACATGCATAAGTAGGACAGTTAACCTAATTTTTTGTTGGTCAAAATAAAAGCAACTTTTTATTGCTATCTCTCTTTTTCTTATTAATAGCGGAAAGTTAGTCCGTTGGCGTTAACTACAAAATCCAATGCTCATATTAAAGGTGTTGGCAAACGAGTGCAGTTGAATCATTTATTAGGTGTTATTTAGTTTACGGGAAAGGTAATCAGTGTTCTTAGCTAACTTTTGTAAAATGGCCGGAATAATATACTCTAACGAAATAAAAGAAAAATTATAAAAGAATAAAAAGTGGAATGAGTCAAATTAAAACATCGGAAAAATATTCCATTCCAAAATCAGTGATTTGCCGATTAATAAAATTTTACAAATCCAAAAAGTCATTCCAAACGGTTCATCGAGGTGGCAGACCAAGAAAAACAACAAAACGAGAGGATTGTTTATTAAAATCAATTGAAAAAGGACCTTTTATACCGTCGTTCGAGAGAAATACGAACTTAACTCGACCTGATCGTAAGCGCGAGAACAATTTGGAGACTAGCTGTTAATGGTGGACTAAAATCTTTCAATGCTGTAAAAAACCTTTTATTTCCACCAAAAATAAGCTGGCGAGATTTAAATTTGCCCATGACCACATCAACTGGACCGTTAGAAAATGGAGGAACGTTTTCTTTTCGGACAAGTCCAAATTCAATTTCAAGGGTTTCAATAGTTTCCGTCGTGTTCGCAGACCAGCCAAAGAGGCTTTACATCCACGTTTCACCAAAGCTACTGTGAATTACGGAGGAGGTAACGTAATGGTGTGCAAATGTTTTTCAAGGCATGGACTGAGACCGATTCACCAAATAATTGGTACAATGGATCGTTTTACGTACCGCGATATTTTGTAAAATATAATGCTGCCACACGCTGAGGAAATGGATATTTCAACAGGACAAATACCCAAAGCACGCGTCCAATACGGTTAAGACGTGGTTTCAAGAAAACTGGATTGACGTGTTACAATTGCCAGCACAGTCCCCAGATCTCAATCCCATAGAAGATCTATGGGAAATTGTAGATCGACGAATTGAAAGGATTAATTGCAAAATTATCTGTTTGATCAAATTAAATTGGCTTGGGAAAGTATCCCAAACAGCATTAATTGCAATTTACTTGACTCCATGCTTCGAAGATGTGCTAAAGTGATTAAAAACAAGGGCTTTGCTACCAAATACTAGCAATATTTTAGCAAGACTTTTGTTTTCACCAGCTTAATATTGAACTAATATTGCTAAATTTAATGAACTATTACAAAAAAAAATTTATTTTATTTTCCATTAGAACCTGAAAGTATTTATTTAAATTTTAAAAACAAAAATATACAATTATTGAATTCTTAATTTGTTTTTTAATTATTTAATAATCGAGGCAATTAAAGTTGCTCTTGTTTGGCCAACACTGTATACTAATTGTGATAAAAAAAAAAACAAAAGAACGATTCAATTTTTGTTTAATTCTTTCTTAAAGGTAGTATGTTAAATAATTTTGGCTTATTAGCAATGTCCAGTCCTAACCGTGTAGGAGCTCAAGGAAAATATTAACCAGTTCTTAATAATTAAGCAAATATATTATTTAATCAAAAAAAAGATTCTTTTTAATAGCTCATATGGTATTTATCTGCAAAGCTGTAAACTGAAAACCAAACCAAAACAAAATAAAAACTTAAAAACAAATTGTTTTCAAAAAACAATAAATAAAAGAACAAGTGTTCACTGTTACAGGAATTTTATTTTTATGTATTTTTGATTTATTATTTTTGAATTTTTGTTTTTATATAATAAGTTTATATATAATAATGATCAATCAATTTATATGACTTAAATTATCTCCTCCATAATTATTATAATAATTATTGTGTATTTTTATTTTATTATAATTAGTGTATTTATTTTTGTTTTACATACTTATTTTGTTTTCTTTCTTTACTTAGCGGATAAGTCCGAATGGCTCAAGTCAAATATTTATAGGTATGTCTATATATAGAAATTTGTATTTATATATTCATTATATAATATATTTATATATTTATATTCATCATAGTGTACAAGGTTAACAAAACAAACAAATAATAATAATTAATGTTAAATAATAATTATAAAATTGTAGACAAAAGAATAGAAGGGAGCAACAAAACAAAAATTTACAAAAAGGAAACTTAAAATGTGTTTTACATTTTGTTTTAGCTTTTTTTAATTTTTCTTTTCTCTTCCATTTATTTTACAAAAACAAAAGAAACACACATAAGTTATTGTGTGTCCTTTTGATCATATCCTAGAAACGTTTTCGGTTTTATTCTCTCTGTATGATTATTGTTTCGTCTTCTTAAATTACGTATTATATATCATAGAAAAATACTCAACAAAAAATATAAACAAAAGAAAA
This sequence comes from Eupeodes latifasciatus, assembly GCA_920104205.1. NCBI lineage: Eukaryota > Metazoa > Arthropoda > Insecta > Diptera > Syrphidae > Eupeodes > Eupeodes latifasciatus. Next base: position 45,934,827 of record OV049924.1, on the reverse strand, counting down.
TTTACAATATATACGAGCATAAAAAAAATGTCCTGACATTTTTATTACTTAAACCTCTGTAGATCGACCACTCTCTTCGGACCGAGACATCTTTCGCTCTCTGCCCGGAATGCGTCCGGTTAGCGGAAGTTGCTGTTGCATTTGCAGTTGCTGTTGTTGTAGATGGGGTTGAGGTTGAGGCTGCAATTGATGTGGATGAATCATGCCTGGATGTGGGATCATCATGGCTGGATGGTGATGATAGGCTTGCATCATGTGATGACCGGGATATTGTTGGGGGTGTTGTTGTACCATAACTGGTGCACCGCCTTGTTGTGGAAAACGCATTTTAGCTGCAGCGGCATTAGCAGCAGCAGCCACAACAGCCGCATTCTCACGCGAGGCACTGCTTGCAGTGGTCGATTGGAAGGATATGGACATGCCGCTGTCTAGGGAGCCCACGCTGCCACGTCTTTGGGGCTTTTCGTTACCAACTAAAGGAGGAAGCAAATTCATCATCAATAAGCCATAAAAGACATGTGCATCTCGCTTAACTTACATTGCTCGTGCATATCCAGCAGACTGTTGCTGAGGGCGCTGCGTTTAAGCTGTGCCGCTGTGTCGTGGTTGCCATTTGTCGAATCGCTGCCCTGCGGCGATTGGAATGGGCATGGACACACTTCAACATCGGCCACTCCGCTATCGCGATTCTCCGAATTGCCATTTGGGCGAGTTCGTGATGACTTCTGTCGTTCCAGTTCGGCTTCTATGCGCAATGACTCCATTTCGTCCATTTCACTAATGGACTCTTTTAGGTCTTCAGCAAATTTACAGCGATCGTGCTCGTTGCGGGCATTGAAAGTGACCAGAATCTTAGCGTCGACTTTTTGCGACAACTGAATGCAATACGGATAATTGGGTACATCCAAAAGTGTGACTATCATTCCGCACAACGGGAAGCTATTCCGGAATGTATAGGTGACAGAAGACTTCTTTTTGCTGAAGATCTTTGTAATCACTAGCAGGTCATTGAATAGGAACACCTCACGCTGATGCACGCCGGGTCGTTCCTTTTTATTAACATCGGGAATTTCATACAAGCGGCAATAGCAAACCAAACGACGATGGGGCAAAGCTAAGTTTGGTTTCTTGCCGACAATTGTGGCTTGGACTTTCATCACTTGGGTGACATGATCACTGCCAGGCTTGAATTCATTGGCTTTGACACGCTCATAGACGCCAGCCAACATATCACGATCAATATCGTGGCAGTCATCGATGCCGCGAAGGTTCTTAATGAAGTCTTCGACACGCATTCGCCTTTCGGGCTTGAGGTTCGGTGTGTGCAGGTCCGTATTGAGCATGATGATGGCGAATGCTAGAACGAAGATCTGCAATAAACAAAAAGACAAGAATTTAGCAAGAGATTCCAAGAGAAATATCAGGAAAAAAAAAACTTACCGTATCGGATGACCTTAAACGTCCCACAATGTCCTGATTACACTGACAGTAGCGCTGTGAGAAGATTTCCATGAGTCGTTCGATTTTCTGCGCCTCACCTGGCATACGGAAGTATGCCTGGAATTTCCTTAACGCTACGTCAACCTGCATGCCTGAGAGGTCAAGTTCGCCAGCGAAGCACTCCAGAACAGCCATATTGAAGGGATTCTGTAGGTTTCCTAAATATTCGCCGATCATTTGTCGGGACAAACCTTTCCTAGAGATCAGGAATCTCGCTACGCCCTGTGGAGTGTTCTCCAAGAATCCTCTACGAATCAAGTATGTGATGCCTTTCTCTGGTTTCTTATTGAATAAATTCAATCCGACGCGGTATTGTCGCTTCCGAATGGTCTCGGATACTTTGTAGTTCTGTGTTGTTGCGGAAGCTACATTAAGTTGATCTGCTTCGTTGTGCTGCTCGTATTGTGCAGCACTGGTGTGTGAGCTCATATGGTCATCAGAAACAAGGACCATTCCGGCTGCAGCTGCTGGTGGATGGGAGGCCATCATAAGGATATGATCGGGAGAGTGGGTGCTGTACTGGTTGGAGCTGTTGAGGGCTGTGCCGCGTTTCCATGTTTGCGGTGAATTTGAACGATCTGAGCCCAAATCACAATTGGCTATCCGATCAACCGATGTGGCACTGGAGTCGCTTCCTGAGCTCTGTACGGAGGTAAGGCTTCCATTTTCCGCAGTCTTACACAGGCCATTAGTGCGGATCATTGATGGCGGAGGAGGAGTTTGTCGCATTTGTGCCATCATCTGCTGTTGTGCAGCAGCTTGTTGGGCTGTTATCGAAGACGTACGCTTTGGAACCTCTGGAGGCACTTTTTTACGTTCTGAAGTAGTGACCAGAGCCTTGGGTCGCATATAAATCTGAGCAGCGGAATAATATGGCGTGTGTGGGGAAGTTCCTGGCACTAGAGTACCTCCTGTGCTTACCCATGATCCATTCAACGATGAATCCAGATGGCTCGAGTTCGAACTGTAACTGACATCGTGCGGTACGGCATGGTATGTTGACTGGGAGGATACATAGTGAGGTCCACTAATCTGGGCCTGTATCTGGGCGGCGGAACTGTAGTAATGCTGTTCGGTTGCGTGAAGAAGATTCACATGTGGATGGGACGAGTTGGAAGAGGCAGTCGACGCTGATGAAGCCGTAGAAGCTGCACCTGAAATAACCGGAGACTGTGACCAACACGTACTATGCGCTGCTGGCATTGGCGATGTATTACCCGATTGGCTCCTCGGAATTGGACTGGAATCAAGGTGACGACGTTCCCGCAATGACATCGACCGTGTAGGTGGTGTCCGGGCTGTACCAGGAGGACCAGCCATTATAGTGACTCGTGCCTGGTGTGAATGCTGCTGTTGTTGTGATGGATGATCCAATTGAGATTCAGTAGCGCTGCCATAAGCCGACGACGACGATGTATTCGATGGGGGACCATCTTCAGTGGTGCCAGCTGCTGCAGCTGCCATTAACATACGTCGGCTAAGGCGTTTCTCTGCTTTGGCCATAGCTGTGATCGAAGCGAACTTCTTAACCATCATATAGTGTCGGAAGGCACGCTGAATTGTGATTGCCGCGTTCCGGGCACACACTCCTCCGTATTTACGTTCAAGCAGTTCGATTTGTTTCTCCAGAAGATCCTGGGAGAGTTCGTACCTGAAATTAATAAGAAGAAAAACAAAGAGTTTAGTATTTGAATACTGTGGAAAAAAGTACATAGATCAAAAGAAGAAGTTTTGTTTATTTACGTTCGATGAAGCATCGGTGAGAAGTTAATTACTTTGGAGTGTTTCTTTAAAGGTACTTTTTTCTATTTTTGGTTTGTTTCTTTGATGTATGTATATCAGATCAAAGATGAATTAAAATGTTTATAAAATTCTTTTAAATCATTTGGAAACAAAAATTAAGAAACTGCATCCAGTACATCTGCACCGAAAATGCATCTGAGTAAAAATAATCTATGGAACTGATGAGGGAATGCAATTGAATGAATCTAACAACCCTCGGATCCTGCTGCTGCCGGCTGTTACATAAATATAATATATGTATATTGAATGCTCAGCTGTAAGAGGTTTGTTTTTCTATTCCTGATGGATTCCCCTGGAATGAGAGGGGAAGTTATGAAGCACCCCTTGTTTTTCAAAGAAATTTCGTCATCGTTGTTGTTGTTGGTTGGTAGGTATGTTGAAGTTGTTTTTTGGAAAATTGCGTGCACAAGGGTCTAATTTTAATCGGTGGAAGGAAACTCACAAGCCAAATGGGATCTTCATCACCGTTATTATTATTATCACTATCTGCCACTACAAAAGAGAAGTGGAGGAGGATCCTTTTGTTCACAAAGGGATGCGTAAAATGAAGGTACATAGGTATATAATATTATTATGTAGTTGCTACAGTAATAATATAATTTCTGTACGACCGCGTTGGCCTTGCTTTTTGAATTCAAAGAAGGAAATACACAGGAACCGGGATATGGATTCGTGTTCAATCGACAATATTTTTATATTCATCATACGAAGGGTGATTTACAATGTATAAAAACGTTGTTCCAATGTGAGAAGACATAAAGTGGAAGTTTTAATATCGAAGAAGGGGAATTATTTATTTTTTGTGAAGTACAAATTCTGGAAAGACAGTAATTCACTCAATTCGAGTTAATTTTAAGGGTTGAGAGGGATATGAGTGAATTTGAATTTTTTCGTGTTTGGTGGAAGAAAATATCAAATTTAAAAACTCATTAAATTGTAAGAATTATGAATATTTTGACATTTTCAGTTGTTTAAAATTTAAATAAGGAAGACTTTTAGAGACTTTTTGTAAACGGTCCGATTTGTCGAATTGAAAATTTTGACATTTCTCGATGTTCATAGTTTAATACTTGAAATTTGATTTTTAAAATTCAGGAAAAAATAGAACCATAAATTTGGAAATTGCAGAATTTTATTTGCAAGAGTTTGAAAGTTATAGCGCGAATTAATCATCTCAGTAGTTTAAAAAATGTATCGTTAAGTGAGACGGTTTTTCTTGGAGTTTGAGATGTAAAGGTAGTTTTGTTTCTTTTTTGAAAAAGGAGTTTTAATTTTTAAATATCTACCAATACCTATGTCCTATTTTAAATGATGTTAAATTTTAAAATTTTACGATGAAGCAGCTTCGTTACTTTCATCTTGTGTTTTTAAAACCTATTAAAGGTAAGTTCTAGTTTTCTAATCGAACGACATATCAGAAACCCTTTAAGAATTATTTCAATTATGCAAATAACAATAAAATCCCTTAGGAACGATTTTCTCATAAAATTACCATCTGTCTTTGTTTTAATAATTTTCTTTTTTCATTTTATTTAATTTACATAAATTTAAATTCGACACACGTTTGATATCATATTTTTTTTTGTTATATGCATCATTACATCTGTCAAATCAGTGTCAAATTCTAATAGAAAAAGAAAATGATTATAGGTACCTAGGAAAAGATTTCAATCAAGGAGAGAAAACCAACATTATGGTTGCCATTTTTTATTCTTCATATTAAACCGTTAACCCTTGACAATGATCTGAACCATAAAATTCTGTCTGACAGTCAATTTATTCAATTGTCCTTTTCAAAATCAAATAAAGAAAAAGAAAACGTGCAAATTATGTCCTTTTGTTTGCCATTTTGACACTCTCTCCGTAGAAATTTTGTTTTATCTTGATTCGATAAAAAAATACAATAATTGAGGGTCAGATAGAAAGAAATTATGTACTTTTTTTCGAAGATAAAAATCAATAATAGTAAAGCAGATGAAAATATATACTACATAGATAGGTACACGAACGTAACTCTGCTGTAGGTAAGTAAGATTGACCTTTTTGAAATATTTTTGGATGATAATAATTGTACATGTTAAGCTCTTGAATACCGCATTTTTGATCTTTCGAACTGTCGTTGAAGTAAAAAGGTCAAATATATATTTAATTGCCTTTCAAGTCAGGTTAAGAACGGATGCTACTTTATAATTCCAAGATAACACGGTTTTATAAAGTCTTAACAAACAAATTTAACATTCATCAAGTTCATTTTGGTAGTAATTTTTGAGCATTTTTATTTAATAAACAGAAGTTTCACTATAAATCAACTGCACTTGATATTTCAAAGGCATTTGATAGAGTTTGGAACCAAGCTCTCTTATCGAAAATGCGTGCATTTGGTATTGATGAGGCCCTTCTTCGTTGGATTAGAAATTACCTTTCGGACCGTTCAATTCAAATAGTATTGGACGGGTTCAAATCTGATATCCACAAAATAAACGCTGGTGTGCCCTAGGGCTCCGTTTTGTCTCCGAAACTTTTCCTTATTTTTATAAATGATCTTTTGTCTGAAACTTCTAACCCACTTAATTGTTTCGCTGATGACAGTACCCTAAGCTTCTCATATTCGTTTTTAGATTCTCATCCTTGTTCTTCGGATGTGGACTACCAACGGCAGCGTATGATAAGCTCATTAAATTCTGATCTTGACAGCATTGTCCTATGGGGAATCAAAAACCGTGTAGAATTTAATGCTTCGAAAACTCAATGCTGTCTACTGTCACAAAAGCGTAACCTTCCCCCAATGCCACTATCCATGAGTGGTACTTGCATCGAGGAGACTGAACAGCTATCAGTCCTAGGTATGTGCATTACAAACCACTTGTTGTGGAGTGATCACATATTTGACATCGCCAAAAATGCTGCTAAGTGTTTAGGTTTTCTCCGAAGATGCAAGAAGTTTTTTACCCCTTCTGATCTGGCTATAATCTATAAAGCATATATTCGTCCGAAACTCGAGTACAATTCCCATATATGGGCAGGTGCTCCTATAACCTACTTGAGTCTCCTAGATAGAATTCAAAAGAGAGTTTTAAAAATGATAGGTGATCGTTATCTAACTGAAACTTTTGTATCTCTCGAGCACTGTCGTAAGGTTTCATGCCTGTCATTATTTTATCGCTACTTTCATAAACAATGTTTAATGAAATAGCCAGTTGCATTCCTCCCCTCAAACAATTCAACCGTAATACCCGTTCTTCTAGGAATGCTCATCAGTTTACCATTGAGCCCAATTTCGGACGTACTGTAAAGTACAGAGATTCTTTCTTTAGTCGCACTACACGAATGTGGAATGCTTTACCAGACTCAATGTTTCCCACTCATTACAATGTGCAGACATTCAAAACCAATGTGCATCGGTATCTCCTTTCTAATCCTATCCTCCCTCCTAATAGCTCGCACTGTGATTAATCATCATAAGGGTATTCATATCCCCTTGAGTGCGCGTATAATATAAAAAAAAAGAATATAATTGTTCACTTCTCTTTGCCTGCCATCCTACGAGGTACCTAATTAATTAGGATTTAAATAATGTGACAGTAAAGGGACAGTATTATTGGGATATTGTTAAAGATGACTTAAGAATTAAATTGAATTTGTTAAGGGTTATTTTTGATGTGTACATCGCAGTCCCGCATTTGTAAAATAACCATTTTTGTTTAGCTTTTTGTAATTTAACAGTTTTTATTAATTTTTACAACATACATATGTATAGTTCTTATTTTTTAGACTGTCGAGAAGTATAAGAAATTTCAAGTTATCAAGCAAACCTTTTTAGAAGGTAAACGTTAAATTTTACATTTAAGCTGAGAAAATTTAAATTTCTTACACATCTCCACCGGAAGTGTTTGGTGTAGACACTTCCGGTGGAGATGTGTAAGAAATTTAAAGCTATCAATCATATGTTTTAAGTAGTTAAACGTCAAATGATTTGTGTTGTTGATTTGTTGAATTCGGAATTAAAAACTAAACGAACGCTTTAAATATACTATTTTTTCAATTTTGAAGTTTGATCGCGTGCGTTGGTTCGGTTAAATTTTATTAATTTGTATTTCAAATGTCTGATTTTAAATTCAAAACCAGAACCATTTTACTTCACTCATTTTGTGGTGTTCAAAAGGATTTTGCACGATAAATAGAAAACGGCATTGGTCAGATGTCATAAGAAGTTTATTGAATATTTTTAGTGACATTTTGTTACGTTTTACCTTGTGATTGTAATACTTAAAGGTACCGTGTTTATATTTGACATTTAGATTGGTTTTAAGTTTAAGTTTTCACTACGCATGTACTGACAACTAAAAATTTATTTTTTTTTAAGGAAAAAATGACATAATTTATTATGTTAATATTCTGGTCAACAGCACTTAGGCAAACAAAAGACCTGTTTGACTGTTAAAATAAAGTTTTACGAGCTGTCATTATTTTATGCCAAAAAATATATGTGACAGTGGTCGCATTCGGAAAGCTAGTGGCTACGTAGTCAAAATTCAACTAGCTTTGTGAATGCAAAATTGCACTACAAAGCTAGTCAATCCGGAACTGTCATATTAATGACAAATACAAATATATAAAATAAGAAACATTTGTGTTTTCAGAACTTTAAATAGTTTTTTTTTTTTTTTTTTAATTCAATAAATACCAAAAAGAAGATACGAGTATAATATGATTGATTTATATTTGTATTTAAATACCGAAAGATTCATTTCATTTTGAATTCTTGTGTCCTTACCGAGCAGCTGATTGTGAAACGTCAAAACCAGTGTGCACTAACTTTGTAGCCGAAAATTTTACACTACGTCGGAGGGGAAATTTCAACTACTTTTGTAGTTGGATTTAGCCAATCAGAATCCCTTGACTACGTAGCCACTAGCTTTCCGAATGCGACCAGTTAAAAATGATTTCACCCCTGACTAAACAATATAACTCTCATATTTTAGTGGTTTGTAAGAGTTTCAAATTGAGCTTAGGTAGATTATATAAGTTCAAATTGACAATTAAATGAAATAAATAAATTGTGTGGCACGATAGTCCATTGAGAACTAGGACCTAGTGGCTTACAACTCTCAACCATTCCTGTGTGCGGATAATGTTGTCAGGGACCTATAGTTTGAAGCCGAATCCGAACGGCTAATTTGAGAACGCACTTTTCATCACAAGAATTACTCTTGGAGAATTTGTCAATACCTCGCAAGAGGCAGTACCCGTACAAAAATTAAGATGGCACAGGCAGGGATTGAACCAAAGACCTCTGGCATGACAGTCCAACGCACTAACCATCACGCTACGCGTACTACTAGACAATTAGATAAACTTAAACCGACTGTGTTGTAGTTCCATGGGTCGTTGAACTCAAGTTAATTCATCGAAATCATTCAGTCAGCTAAATTTTTAGTTTCCTTAAATGAGAATGTTACTAAATGAAGCCCCAAAATCGTATCACCTTTCCATTTATAATTACTGACCAAATACAAAATTTTATCTCTTAACTGGTTCAATATACATAGCTGTAATCGTAAATGGAAAATAAAATAAAATTTACCTCATCTTGTTTGAACACATTTAATAATCAAATTAAATTGAAAAACGGAAATTACCAACTTCATTTCATAATAATAATTCAAATGAGAAAACTCAATTTACCATATATACTTAATCCGTATGGTGAAAAATTTTCTCCTATCCCAATATTTCCTATCACCATCATCATCATCATGAAAATCCTTATTCTGCATAGTTGACATGACGACGTTTGTCCCCACATTACTCGTATTATTCTTCCTATCATCATAGATTGGAACTTCAATAAAATGTCTAACTAAATCAGCAGTGGATGAATTGGTAGATTTTAAACTTCGCCTACGTTCCACACTTGCCCACCTGCGTATGCAATGTAAACTTTGACGCCTCCTGCTTTGCCTCGACGAAAACGTCAACACTGATGACGTATTCTCATTTCCTTTTGTCGGCGTCTCTGTCAAAGTTGATGATGATGATGAAGTCGTCGACCACAGTGATGAAGATGATGATGATAATGCTTTTCCTCCTGATGATGACGATGGTGATGATGAAAATGATGTTACTGCAACACGAGACAAAGTTGTTGCTGACTCCCAATGAATGAATTTGTTCTTAGCGTTAACGCCTACGGAATTAGTTTTCAAATTCATTTTGCATGAACATTATTTTTTGGCACATCATTAGGTGACATTTTTATATTATAATGGCGATAACGGTGTTTTTGACACCGTTTTGTATAAAGAACAGGGTTGGCTGTGAGTTTTTATTTTTTGTTTTAATTATTTTTTGGCAAACGTTTCTGTACACACAGGGTTATTTAAGGAGTAATTAGACTAAAGTATTTAAAAAATTATTGCAAACTGCATTTTTTTAATGGAATCAACTGATATCTTAATTTCATGATGATAGAAGTGCGGTATTTAGAACAAAACACTCAAAGTTAAGTGTACTTTGGGTTTAAAATACAACACACAACCAAATATAAAGTAATTTGCAAAAATACCAAAACCCAAACTGATAAGGTATAATAGACAATAGTTGTTTTATCTAAAGCTTTTGGTGATAGCAGAAATCAGCAAATTATTACGTTAAGGAATTTTGACATTCTTTTGCGTTTTATTTTTTATTTACAGCAGTCAGTAAATAAAAACTAATAAACTTTAGACATGTATAGATCGGTTAAAAATAGAAAACACTTCATTTCTGACAAATTAATGATTGGCAGAAGAGAATATTAATAATTTTACATAAAACACATGATTTAATTTGCAATAGACCCGTCTAAATCACTTAAATATAATAATTTAGACATTGTGTTTCTTAATCGCCCCAAAATTAGGTCAAAAATGACAGGCAGGAGTGATAAAATGTTTGAAGTTTCATATATGTATAGTATTTTTGTTGTTGTTGTTGTTTTTGTTTACGTTTTTGTTTTCTTCTTCAGAATATGTGTTTTTATAATGCAGTTATGACGTCTACAGAACAAAATTGTGATATTTTTATCTTTTCTAATATTTGTACAATTTTGTTTCTTATGGTTTGTTTATGTTTATTTTAACTTTGTCAGGTGTTTTTTTTTTATTTGAGAGGGGGAATGTTTGTACATCTGTATGAAAGAGCAGATTTATCATGATTTATAACGTCAGCACATTACGTAGGTTTTTCTTTTATAATCAGAATTGTATGCGGCAATGAAAATGTCAACAAACATACAAAATTTGATAAGAACACTGATAACTACATAATTTCATGGGGGGAATGATTTTTGGTAAAATTTTTGACAGTTCAACGATGAAACATTTTGAGAAATGACGTAAAATTGAGATTTTATGACATAAGAACTAATTTACAGCTGTGTAACACCATAAAAAAGAATAAACATCATGACAACACGTGCATAACCGCAGGTAAGTGACTAATTGCCTCAAAATATCTTTGGCATAGTTTGTTTTTCATAAACTAACAATAAATGTAAAATTCTGTTTAGTAAGTCAAGTGTATACTCAATTTATAACTCAAGCCCAAGGTTTGTAGCTTAGATTAAATATGTAAATGTTGGCATCACTTTTTTACCCTAGGCTTTACGAGGGAGTAATCCGATGGTTGTCAAAATACTTGCAATTAAAAGGAATAACGATTGAAAAATGTATTAAAGCTTATTATTCTTTAATAGTGTGGAACAAATGTTTGTTAAGACTCATGAGGGACAGAAAAAGTAGAAAAACGATGAATCCAAAACTCGAATGAATGCATACAGAGAGAGTGAGATAGAGAGAATGAAAAAAATCTAAATAAATATTCTAAATATTTTCCTGTCAAGTTGAACTTTAAAATAAAGCTATGTACATTGTGTTGTTTGTAAAGTAAAGCAACAGAACTAAATTTTGTATGAACTCCATGAGAAATGAATAAAATGAATATGACAGTGACATTAGATTGATGGATTCAAATTCCTGTCAAAGAATTTCATTTTCTATTTCAACTTCAAATATGTCAACGAATTTCACAAAATTATCCAATCATTTTGTCATTTTCCTCTTCCCATATCCTAATTTGCAAAAAAAAGAGAATCAAAATACAAAACAAAAATATACAAAGAAGAAAAAATGTTTACGACATTAAAGCGGGACATAAATAAACTCATGTTTAAGGAGGCGTCAATAAAGACCAACAAATGTGTAAAGTTCATGATTAATTTAGAGAAAATTAAAACAAGAAATAAAAATAAAATAAAAGAAAACATGAAAAACACTCCAAGGAAAATAAAGTAGGTAGTAGTAAGATATACATATATAGGGGCATTTTCACATTTTCCTTTTCCATTACATTCAGACAAGAAATTAAACAAAATACAAGCAAAAAAAACGACAAATGAAAAATAATGTCATGCCAGTGACAGATATTGACGCCCTAACATAAAACAGATGACGGGATTATTTTTGTAACTAAAAGCAGGGATGTCTCTCTCTATCTGCACACATTTTGTTTGTTTTTATTTTAAGTAAATATACAAGAAAATAAAATAAACTTTGTAATGAACCAGTACTGCGCATATAATGTATTTAATTAGACTAATTAACCAGCAGTTCATTGCACTTGAAATTAAAAATAAACTAAGGACATGCGTATAGATGAATTTTTGTATACAAAAAAGATAAATAGGGAGCGAGGAACTATGTGACACTGACGCGACAACGACGTGGTGTGTATGTAGCTTAAAGTCATTGGTTTTTATGGCGGGAAAAGAATGCTTTTGTGATTAAAATTAAAGCTATTCAAATGCAGAGGAGGACAATTTTGTCGACTTATTTGAAAAATGAAGAGTTCATTAAGAAGTCTTTAAATTTGTTAAATAAAGTAAACAAGTGTACCTAACTTTTCTTTAGGATTTTATAAAAGCTCTCCTTGACATTTAGGAAAGAAAAAAGGATTTATTTTAAAATGAATCACTTAGATTGATTGAATTTAAATACATGGATTTGGATAGAGAATGTACTGTACCTACGCATTTTCATCTCTTTAATAAGACTTTTCAACAAAAATGTATTGCGTGGGAATCAGAACGGATTTTATTTTATTATTGTTTTGATATGCCTCTGCATACCAACCTACTCGAAAATTAAATTCGAAAAATTGTCAATCAAAAACAGAGCAATTTAACATAGTAACACAATCGTAATCTGAGTGATGATGTGATACATATATTTTTAGAACAATGTATGTTATATCTAAAATCAAAATGAAGTGATTGATTTGAATTCAACATCAGTTAAGAATTTGTGATAAGTACATATATTGATGAAGGATATGGTTATGGGTTATTGATTTAAAAAAAAGGAACACAAGGTGGGTGGATTCAAATAAAGGTACCTTCATTTCCATTCACTTCTATTAAAAAAAAATCTCTATAGAAAAAGAAAAACAGGTTTTCATTTTATATTGAAAAACAAAAATATGTTTGTTTTATAGTCCCCCAATTCCCACAGCAATCAATCTTAGTAAAGTAATTTTTATTATTTATTTTCGATGAGTGATTATGTCAGCTGACTTTGACATACATCAGCAGCAGCAGGGATTTATACCCTTTAATCACGTAGGATTTAAGAAAGGTTACTTAACGTGAATTTGTCATTTCTTTTTTTTTTGTACATTAGGTACCTACTTAAAATTAAATTTTATGATATAATATATGACTCCGAAAAATTAATTACAGATAACACAAAATGGCTGTCAATAATAGATCTGTCAAAATGATGAAAGAAGTTTTTGCAGATGGCGTAATTTTTTTCGAAATTTTAACAAATGCGAAATAGAAAGAACGGAACACACCTACAAAGTGTGAATTTTTTTAAGTTGGAAAAAAATCTTAGTGGGAACGCACCATAAGAATTAACATTTCAAAAATGGTTTACAGATAACACAAAGTGACTGCAAATAATAGATCTGTCAAAATGATTAAAGAAGTTTTTGAAGATCGCGAAAATCTTCAAATTCACTTTGTGTCATTTTTTCGAAATCCAAACATAAATTCCCACTATGTAGAGAGAATGCACACACAATCTTAGTGGGAAGAGACCATTAGAATTGACATTTTAGAATGGTTTAAAATAATATAACATGGTTGAAATTTTAAAGTTACAATTCTTGAAATATAATGACAAACGCTTTTATTAAAAGTAAAAATGTAGATGTTATAACTTTTCCTACCAAATTAAAATAAGTGCAAATTAAAAAGTACAGGGCACACCCGGATTTTTGACTTCGAAAAAGACAGAACTACAAAATTCATGATATAACTTCGAAAAATGATTTAAAGAATGACAGACACTACTGTTAAATGTCAAAATTCTGAGTCAGCTGTTATAACTTTCCCTTTAAAATTCAAATGATTAGGACGAAGCATAACGACCATTAGATAGTTTTGTGACTTTTAGCTTGTGTAAACAGATTATTAAAATTGACGTTCAAAATACATAAAACGTATACAGAATGGACTTCCTGTCTGTAGATGCATTGTTGTGTTCCCAAAATAGTGCTAAGGTGGAAAAAACCTTGATTCGAAGCCAAAGTCAACTATACTTATTGAAAGGTTTTCATCTACACTCTACTTTTCTGATGAATCAGAAGAACAAAAATTAGCGCAACATTTTAAACGATTTAATAAAATGTTAAAGCCATTTTTGACGATTTTAACATCTTACTTTTTCTTAACAATTAGCTTAAACTAAAATCCTGGAATGGCTACTTTAATTTTTAGCAATTTGCTAAATCCATATGACATCTATACAATTATTCTTATAAAAGTAGTGGATGGAATGTTCCAGTCAACAGTTGGAAATTCCAAAAATTAAGGTCCGTTTAAGCGTATTTGCTTTGTTTATTTTCACGAACTTAATAAAAGGCAAGTAGCAATTTACTAGTTAATAAAACAAAAATAAAGTTCAAAATTTTGGACTTCCTTAGTAAATTGCTAAATATTTAGCAAATTACTAACTACTAAGTTCTTAAACCCTCAACATTAGGTTGTTCAAAATTGTTTTTTTTTTTTTTTTTCGGAAATACTTTGACACATAAAACATTTATTGTAGGTATGTCATTGTTGTATAAAAGTTCAGTGTTCCAAAACTAGTTAGTGCGAACAATGTTTTAGGAGTCCCATCCCGTTCTCGTCTTTTTGAAGAGGAATTTATTAAAGAACAAAAATAATGCCCGTTTATAGTTTTTATCAGCTTAATTGCCAAAAGTTATAAATGTTTTCGCATGTAGATTGATAAAATGATGATATCAACTTAAATGGACAATTTAACTGGAATTACATATTTCGTGAATCAATCAGAAATCTTAAGAACTACAAGACAAATGTCAACTGTCAAAAAGGAATCAGCAACAATCACACGATCACTTTTTTGAATAAGAACAATGTCAGCAGCGAAAGTTCTCCAATAATTTTCGTTCATTTAATATGGTAACAAAAATTTATTTTTCAATGCATAAATTTAAAAGCTGGTCATAAAAGCTTGCTAAAAAACTATTTTATGAATGAAAATCTTGTATGATGAAAAATGCGATGACATTATCCTGTATATGAAGAAAATTTAGTCTTCTTAAAAAATGACAATGATTTATGCAAAACATTCCAAAAATATCGAATTATGCACATACAAAAGCTAATTTTCATTTTCGTTGTTATATTAAAAAAATGCAGAATTATTTTCAAAGCTGTAGTTTTGCAATTTGTTTAAGCCTTAACATCCATATCAAACTCAACAAAACTAACCCTGTGGAGAAACGTTTGTAACGTCGAATTAAATCAGCCAATTTCTTCATGATTCGTTTAAATAAATAACACGGCAAACAACACTCACAATAATATTTATGTGACATTTATTGTGTTAAGCAAAAACACAAATTTCTAAAAAAAAGATTTTTCTCCTTTTTCTTTTTTTTTTAAATTTTAAAAATAAAGTTAATCCTCTAGTGACGTTTATTTTTTAAACATAAATAAAATTATTATTCGCATATACAATCTTTGTTTATTTGTTTATTTTTGATATTATTTAAATCAAATCCACCCACCACTTCACAATTCACAACGAACAAAAAAAAAAAAAAGATTTAACACAGGTTATGAAATTTGCATTATTTCAAAATACACCATTTTCAACGTACAAAACTTAAATTTTTCTTTACATTTTTAAAGAAGGGATACAAACATAATAATCTCTAAAGGAAGTCCTTTGTTTCGAGCACATCACCAGACAGAAGCACAAAACAACTTGACTTGGGGTTTATGACATTTTTAATCATCTCGAGATGTTTGTAAATCTCTGCGGCCAGACTTTCATTTACTGTGACGTTTACTTATGTCAAATCCGTTGCAGCACCATTTTAGATGATTTCACTTTATATTTCTCAAAGGAAAACTGGGATTTTTCACGTCAAACACTGCGAGGCGGCAGGAACTTTAAACAATAATTTGGGCTAAGAGGACCACCACGTCACGTCCGAGTACAAGTCC
This sequence comes from Eupeodes latifasciatus, assembly GCA_920104205.1. Lineage (NCBI taxonomy): Eukaryota > Metazoa > Arthropoda > Insecta > Diptera > Syrphidae > Eupeodes > Eupeodes latifasciatus. The sequence goes on along the minus strand of OV049924.1, from coordinate 45,918,944 downwards.
ATTCACACTCCATTGAAATGTCTTTCCCTTTTGAGTACCTAAAGCCGAAAATTTTCAAATAGCATAGAACATTTTTCGTTTCCTCTCCCTTATAGCATCTCATCGCAGACTCTTCTGCATGGAATCTCTTAATGTTTATGGTATCGAGCGAGCTATCTATTTTGGGCAATAAAGAGAAATGAAAAACATTTTCTTTAAAGCTTTTTCCACACGGATATGAAGATGTTTCCACGAAGGAAAGAAAAAACCCCAACAAAAATTTGAAAAACTTTTTCCAAGAAAAAATAATATACATAGATACCTATGGCAGTCAACTTAGTGGCGCCTCATATATTTTTGCCGCAAAATTATTTTAATTATTGTGCGATTTTTTGGAATTCTGTGAATGTTTATAGGAAAACAGTCTCCTTCCATTCCCCGACAACAACAACAACAACAACAACAAAAAGGTACCGTTTTTTGGATGCCAAGACTGTGTGTTTTGCAGGGCTCTCTTGACGACAAAGAATTTGAAGTTGCTTAATGTGCGGAATCAGATGCAATTTGTCGATGGCTTAATGTGCATTAAGTTTACTTATGTATACAAATATCTAGATGGAAAATGCAACATCCTGAAAGTTTTTGACTTAATGCCAAAAGTGCTACACATATGCATGCCTAAAAACTTTCTTGAGAGGGACATATTTTTGGCACGCGGGTTTCAAACTTCTCTTCTACATATTTTTGGAGAAGGTTCGTATATCAACCCTTATATGGGAGTTAAATTTGAAAATTTATTTATAAACCTTTGCGAATCATTGTTCATTCAAGTGGAAATTAAAATAGACACTTTAGGGAAAATTTATGACAAAACAAAAATGAGTTCATCCAATAAAATGTATGTAAACAAAAACTTTGATGATTATGATGATAAAATTCTTGTCATCAAATAGAACTTTTTAGATTGCTATACCTATGTATAACTCCACTTGAGATAAGTCAGTCAGTCAGTTAGTCAATAATGTGATTTAAAGTGGCAATTTAAAATTTGTCGATTTTGTTATAAAGAGTGGTTGATAAAGGCTTTTTTTGTTATCGTGGGAACTGGCCTTGAAAATAATATAAAATTACGTAATGCCGAGGGCTTTAAAAAAAAAAACAGGAGATGTATTTATAGATCATAAGGCTGGAAAATCGATTTTTATTTTTAGTTTGTATCTAACCTAAGGGAAATTTACAGGAAACAAAATTCTTTATTGGTGGAAGTTTTATTTTTAAAATTGGCAACACTGTTTAAAGTGACAGTTTATATGACAGTCAACACATAAATTGCACAATGTGTGTTAATTGTCATTTTCTTAAACATTGAAAGTCAAGTTTTGATTCGTATTTTGAAATCGATTTTTTTTATTTTGTTTCATCAAGTGGTTCCATTTTTGGAATAGCCCGCTATATTCACATATTTAGCTTTGACATTTGTCAAGTAGATACTACACCGAAAAATAAGGTCCATGCCAATGCTAAACAATTGATTTAAGACAATAAAAAAAGACTTCGTCAAATTATCGTCGACATAAGGCCTTAACTATGCAAATTATCCATGGCGGCCATTTGGCTAATATTGTGTACCATTGTTTGTTTCTTCATCTTTACAGTTCAATAAATATCCATTTATTTATTTTAGAAAATATCTACTACTTTTTTAATATAAATATGAAATCTCTTATTTAAGGATCATAATGAAGTTCGACAGTTTTATGAGCAGGTGAAACGGAAATAACCGAAGGCTGCAAAGACGAAAGTCGAAACATCATAGTTGAACCGAAGCTGAGGATATGGAAGGACCACTTCTGCACCGAATTCTGCTCTCAGGCAGAATGATATATTCAATATAGACGACGAAAGCCAACAATACCGTCTTCCCGACTTTGACGAAGTAAAGATTGCCACTATATCTAGGGTTGAAGTCTAACAAAGCCACTGGAGCAGATGGCTTGATTGCCGAACTTTTCAAAGCAGCTGTAGATAATTTGGTTAGGAGGATGTACCAGCTAATCTGTAAAGTACAATGGTCAGAAGAAAGCACGCCCGATGAATGGAACCTCAGTATTGTTTGCCTGATACTGAAGAAAGGAGACCCTCTAAACACACAAAATCTTCTCTGCTGTAATATATGCGCTGTCATTCGATTTCTTTAACATCTTCCTTAAAAGACTAGTGCAGAATACCACGTCAACACTAGAGGGAGAGGCACTTTCTTTCAAAAGTCTGTTCAATTACTGCGGAATATGCTGATGACATTGACATAATCGGAAGAACTTAGCGTGATGTCTATGGGGCTTTTGTGAGTATTGAGGCAGAAGCGGTACAGAATGGGTTTAATGAGAGCAAAACAAAGTATACATGATGCCATCACAAAAGGACCTACAACACCGACACAGTGCCGTCTAGAATAAAACGTCACTATCGACAGACGTAACTCCGCATGAAAACAAACAAAAACACCAGCGCTGAGATCAAACGAAGAATTACTCTTGCTAACCGCTGTTTCTTTGGGCTAAGAAAGCAATTGAGTAGCAAAGCCCTCTCTCGAGCGACCAAAGTGTCTCTATATAAGACCCTCATCGTACCTTGGGTCGTTTCATGAGAAAAATTCTCCGCATGATCTACGGCCCCGTATTCATACATGTTGAGTGAAGGGGAAGATCAAATGACGAGCTGCATGGCTGTACAGCGACCTAGACTTAGCCAGAAGGATAAAAGTTCAATTTCTACTACAAATGTTGACAACTTTTTGCAATAAATAATTTAACCTTCTACTGACAAGAATTTATCTCAAACTCAAGGCCAAAACCATGCATTATTATTTTGTTTTTTATTTTATTATTTTTATTTAATTTAAAAGTTCAATGTTTCTATAAAGTAACACCCTTCACAAGAGATAACATTTTATGAATGTTTGAAAACCTTCATTTTTTATAACTTAGATGAATTTTTATAATGATTTTTCTATTTTTTTATCATCATATGATTCATCAACAGCATAATCAAATAGAAAATAGATTTATTTAAACAAATAGTTCTTTAATTTTAATAATCAAAGTAAAAAAAGAAGAAACGTGATGAAATCTAAGTTAAATCTTTGTCAATGACATTTATTTTCTTTAAATTACAAAAATAGTTAATGTACATGTCAAAAAGCATTTGAACTTCACAAACCTATAATAATTTATTGTTTTAAATCATTATCAGTTATAAAAAAGAAATCAAAAAAGCTCGCGGCTAAATAAAAAAAAGCTTGGCAGAAAAACGAATATTACCTGACCACTAAAGCCAATTAACAAGTTCTTACCAATGGAAGAATTTGTTTTTGGCTTAAAAAACCTGTTTAACGTTTTTTATATTTTTTAATGGCACAAGTCTTCAACAAAAAGACATTCTTGCAAATTTAATTATACCATATTTAACCTTTAATTTAATCCATAAATATGCAAATTAAACACTTAGATTTCTAGGAATAACTCTTTTAATTAGGAATCTTCCATGCGAAGTTATGTGGTTTGTTTACCTTTTTTTGGATCTTGTAAGAGGTGTGAATAAAAAGAATCCTGTTTTATAGTACAATTTAGTGCGTAAATTTAAAGAATAAATAATTAAGAACAAGTTTATAAGTAATATCACAAGTCTAATGACACTTAAAACACAATATAACACACGTATCACAAGATACTAATTTTATTTATCACAAATCAAAAGTTTGGAAATAAAGTTTGATTTTTAAATTGATTTTTTGTTGTAACGAACACACTTAAATGTTGGTATTAAAAGTTAAAAAAAAACCGCTATATCATTAAAAACACAAATTCAAAATGAAACCAACCGCGTAAATAAAACCCTCGACAGCGGGGTGCTGACATTTTTCGCAACTGATACCACCCTAAGCATAGCACCTACGCCAAGGTGATTCTAAAGGCCCAAACAACGATTTCTTTTTTCTGTATTTTTATTCTTTTTCTCCTTCTCCATATAAAAAATCAAAAAAAGCACACTTTAAATAAGCAAATAAAGATAAATAAGAAAAATATAAAATAACAACAACAGCAATAATATCAATACTAAACGTCAAATCGAAAGCGTCTGGATTTCTGTTTCTGTCGTCTGTTTGCATAAACGGCATACGTCAACAAAGCTTCTTGTTGCTATATCGTGAGTTGAAGAGAGTTTAAGTTGAAAAACGACAACGACGACGACGACAGCGCCAACGACAAAAACGACCACAACAAGAAACAAAAGAATAAAAAAAGAAACATATCAAAACGAGATTAGGAATAATTGTAAATTTTTCTTCATTCGTTCATATTTTTCTGTTTTTGAATTAGTGTCAAGTGAGAACGCGCGAATTGAAGAGGTAGGAACTTTATATTATGCATTTATAGCTACAGCCACGAGAATGAAGAAAAAATAACTACAAGCAGGAACAACTGTCAATATGACGTATCGCGATGTCGTCAACTACCCAAACAACAACAAATGTCAGTTACTTGATAATAATGTTTACACAAATATCATCTGCAGAAATTTATAGCAACTTACTTAGCTGATGGAAAGAAAGGTGCCTGGTTTATCTGTCAATTTATAACGACACGAATAATGGCACTTTTATATGAATTTGGAAATCCCGTAATTTCAATATACTTATATAGGAGACATCAATTAGGAAAACACAAAATCTAGAACACAAATTATGACAATAAAACTTATTTAAATTCGAACACATTTTTCTTTGTTCACTGAATGTCAATTCAATATGAAATTCAAAAGAACCTCATTGATATCGGAAATGATTATGCAGTTAGAATTTTAAATTTTCTCGTCTGGAACGTAAAATACCGCTGATGGTTGATCGATGAAAACTATCAGAATTGTTTGTATTTGCTTTCGCAATCAAAGAAATAAAATGGAGGTAATAAGAGACAAGATTCATAGAAAGGTGAAGGTGGTTTATAGAGATTCTTTTATTTTGAAAAGGTACTTTCGCCTTGATTTCTTTATTAGAATAAGAAATTGAATGAAAGAAAGCTTATAAAGTGTTGCCAGTTGATTATATTTGCATAAATATGCGCAGAATTTAATAATCGTTCTTATAATATACTTCTCCATTGATAAATTTTAGATAAAGGGTGTCTAAGGAAGAGTTAAATATTTAAGACTTTTGAAAAAAAAAATGTTAAAAACGAGGAAATGTACCGCAAGTAAAAGTTGAATGACTAATGAAAAAATAGACAAACTGCTAAGACTAGGCAAACGTCATCGGAGATTCTAATTTTCTTTGATAGTTATAGATTTGCAATAGAATAGCAAATGTCAAATTTTCTCTTAATAGAAATATGTATATTTGCCAACAATGGTTAAACCTGTTTACAAAAATCATTGCAACTGGTGAAAAGAATATTGTTGTCATCATGTTGCACTCATTTCTTTTTTATTTGATTCTTTTGAAGAGATATCCAATTGTCATCCAATTATCTGTCAGCTGTCAAATTTACTCCCACTGGATAATTATTAAAACAATTTTTATGTGTTTGATGAAGTTAACTTAACAAATTAATTGAGCTAACACTGGATTAACTTTAGAACAATTGAAATATTATTACACATGCAAACTTTACTACAAATTTTTTTTTAAAGTTAGACTCCTACTTCTAACCTGGCTAAGGATAAGTATAGACATTTTTCAAATCTTACAATACTGTCAGATCAGTCAGTGCTTTGGCAATTGTGAAAATGAGCTGACAATAATCAAATACTCTTTAATGAAAAGTTGTTGACATGGTTGGTACTATTTTAGTCTTAAAATTTCACTTCCGAGAAGATTATAGATAACTGTCATTAAAATTGCACTTTTCCAATGGGTTTTGATGGACTTCATTAAAATCCGGCCTCAAAATGGATGTATCAAGTCAGGTTTTTGAGATATCACTTTTTAGAATCCAAAAAAGCACGACTTTTTGAGGCTATCTACATTTATGAAGTAGCTCTTTTTTTTAATAAAATCCGTGATGGTTTTCTAAAGTAAGTTCTGTTTTTGTAATAAATCTGTTATCTAAACATTTGTATTATATGAAGTCTTTAAAATATATTAAAAACTATGAAAACAATGTTGAAATTGGGTATTTTTAAAACTTGACCAAATAGTTAAAATAAGAGTATGGATTCGACACTAGCACTAGAAATTTTGTCCAAAACGTATTTTCTAAAACTATTAAAGTATCAAATTCAAGTTTTTTTTTTCGAAACTTTATATAGATTCAAATAAAGATTCATAAATAATGAGAATTTCTAGAAACTAAGTAAAATACTAAAATGCTTTAAATTGCAGCTAAAAGAGAAAGATTTGTATTTTTCAAAACTAAAGGCGATATTCGAATTTAGGACATCTTAATCCTTTAAAAAAGTATTGTTTTGTTCGTGCAACAGAAAAAAAAAACAAATTTTGTCGACAAGTTTTGTATATTTATGTACATTTGTATATGTATATGATAATGAAAAACATATTGTCAGCAATTGTTAGATGTCTTAAACGTCAATCACAAACGTCATCCGACAATGGCTGACAATGACGTTGTCAAAATTAATTGTGAGTTCACATAATTGTAAAACGTTTGAGACACAATTTTTAACTAAACCGCTGAACTTAAGTGTGAATCCAGGCAACAAATGTCATAGTTTAAAAAAAAAACCGTTATAAAGTACTCAACTTCAAGTCAAATGTCGAACTTTGGCATACTTTTAAATCTACTGTTATTTTCCTATCACTTCCTTTTCTAACTTAAACAAAAATAACTTCCTATGGGAAGTTAAAAAGAAATTTTGACAACACTAGTCTATCCAAATTCAAGATTAAGTCCCTTGACAACATTTTAGGCCAAAAGAAATAAAAATGCACATTGCATTTTGTACCTTTTATAAATACTCGTATTTTTGCAATCAATGGCGTCTGGCAATGTTTGCCCTGGCAACGGAATACAATGAATTTTTGGTGCCACTTCCGTGTCTCAACACATCATATTTTCTTCTTCCATGCTCTTTTGATGTCTTTTTCTTTTTCAATTTATTTTTGCATGCACATTTTGTTTTCTTCTCTTTTGTACACTTGTTAGTTTCTTTTTTCATTCGTGTTGTGTTTTATGTCTCTGCTTTGTCTACGTTCTTTGCATAATAAAAATTCAAACATAAATAATGGAAGATATTGAAAGAAGCACACAAAAAGAAGGAAAAAAAATAAATCATAATTCCATTCAGGTAAATTGAGAAACAGGGTCGGATTAGGTCTTCTTAAGACCCTAGGTGGCAATATTATTTAAAAGGGCGCCTCTAAATATCATGTTCTTTTTTAATAAATGTTTAACTAAGACTTTTGTAGCTTTAAGATTAATTTGACTGTTTTGCTTTAAATTTTTATAATTTATGGCGGTTCTACATTTCTAGAATTACGGATCTTGAAATGCCCTTTTTATCCACTATGGGCCTTAACTCAATTTGTATAATACAAATCCAGCCTCTGTCTAGGAAGGTTTATTTCCATCATACGTTTAAAAAAATAATGTTTATAAATGCATGTACTTATTTCTCATCATATCTTGAGTTATCGTGTGTGTGTTTTATTTTCCGTACAGTGGTTATTCGCTGACGACAGTGCACTTCCGTGCAAAGAAGCTAAAATGATTTTTAAACAAAACGAATAAAAAAGCTTAACCTCTGATGGTAAATGAAGAAGTACAAGAAGAAGCAAACAAAAAAAAATGATTTTTCAATTGAAGGCGTACATGTAGGTAACAACATTTTTACATACAAATGATGAGATCTATACCTACACTTATCTACATAACGTATAGAAAAAGGTTTACTTCCGCTAAAGCCTCAATTTATTCAGAGCCTGCCTATGCGACAAAAATAGGTACCTACACTTACACATGGGAAGTGTATAGGATCCGGCACACAGTACAGCATCCGGCTTTACTGTCCCAAAAATACAAAAAAAGGAAGACACTATTCAAATGAATGTAAATAAACACAATCAACCGTAAAACAGGTGATTCCAGATCATTGATTTGCAAAATGATGTAAAATATAGAAAAAAGAAGAAAAAACAAGATTTATAGCATGCATGGAGTTATTTACCCTATATTTGTTTGTGTTTTTTTATAAATTTTGTATTTTGTCAAATGTGAAGGAAGAAAATCAGTGGGAAAATCATAGGAGTTTCAACTAACGAAAAACTCAGTACAGAGAGAGAACAAACATTCTAAGCAATGGTTAAATATTGGAGAAAATTAAGTTTTAAAGCCAGATATTCAAGAATTAAGATTGGAAATTGATTTAAATTGATAGGTGCTGTATGCACATTGTTTAACGAATGAATTAAAAAATGTTGAAAATCAAGTTTTAAGATAGAAATCAATAATCAAAAGCGAGATATTACATAACTCCATACATATTTCACTTCTTCGGAAAGAGGAAAGTCAATCGAAAACTCTAAAGTGGTGAAAAAAGTGATTTTACATGTACATTGTTTAATGAATGGATAAAAAACTTTGAAAATTATGATTCAGAATAGAAATCAATAGTCAAAAGCGAGATATTACACATAACTTCATAAAAATGACACTTCTTCGGAAAGAGGAAAATCAATTGAAAACTCTAAAATATTGAAAAAAGTGATCTTACATGTACATTGTTTAACGTTTGAACTAAAAAACTTTGAGAATTTTTAATTCGAAATTGAAATTAATAGCCAAAAGCGAAATATTATAGATAACTTCATAAAAATTTCACTTCTTCGGATAGAAGAAAATCAATCGAAAACTCTAAAATGTTGAAAAAAGTGTCTATGACATAAAATAATCGAATGTTTTTACCAACCAAGGAAGAAGGGGCATCATTTAACATAAAACAATTGAGGATGAAGAGTTTAAAAAATCCTTGAAACCGAGGTATAAGGAACTGACAGCTTAAAAAGGACCAAGAATTCGTATCGCGATTGAGAAAAACCTACAAAAGTGAGATATTCCTTGAAAATACAATATCTACCTAGGCTGATTTACCCTATGCATGCAAATGAAACCACAACAGTAGGATATAATTTAAAGAGAAACGTGGGAACAATTTCCTGCGAAAAACAAGAAAATAATTTTCACCAAAAAATTTCATTTCCATTTCTATATTTGTATGAAAGTACATAGCCATAGTATATAAGTACTTACGCTGTTTGTGCTCGTGAACGTTTCATGACCTCTCCGCCATTGCGTATTGAATTCTTCTTAAGCAATGTTTGTTGGATAACAGCACCATTGGAGCCATTAGCTGCTCCTCCTGCGGCGCCATTACCGCCACCGCTACCAACTCCGGTACCGACACCACTACCAGCAATAACAACAGCACCCCCATGATGGTGATGATGACCGTGAATGTGATGATGATGATTGTGATGGACAGACGAAGCTGCTGCTACTGCGGCTGCTGCAGAAGATGAGAGTAGAGATGCCGGTGTACCGGATGTGGCTACAACCGTTGGCAGACCTGCCGCCAATGATGATTGCTGCTGCTGCTGCTGTTGTTGCTGCTGCTGTTGTTGATGACACAACTGATGATGGGGATGATGTTGGTAGATAATTTGCTGTTGTGATGAAGGCGGGTAATGGGAGGCTGGTTGTAGGTAAACATATCCTCCTGTTCCGGTGGATACACCACCTCCTGATGATATCGATCCAGGTGTGGGAGCAGCTGCAATGGCATATTGGCCAGGACCCGGTCGATCGATGACCTTTTGTGGAAAGCTATAAAAAAATTGAAGAAAACAAAAATGCTTATATGAATATAAAGTTTTATGGAAAATTCACAAACTTAATTCAAGGTTATTTCAACTAAAGGTTATAACTTAGATTGAAAAAAAAAAAAAAAACAAAACGATACAAAAATAAATTTAAGATTAGGTACGAGTATCTATATATGTATATCCAGGGTAATTGAAGGCATTTTTATTTGACAAACGTGCCAAACGTGACCTTAGACTTAGAATGCAATTTTCTCTATCGAAATGGGAAGGAATTTCAATGGAATTTATTTATTTTTTCAGGCACCTCAAATATATTTTCTGTTAGGTTTCTGAGCTTATCGATACTTTATGAAGCTCAATTGAATTCGCCAACATTCTCTGATACATGAATTGACGTTATGCAGGGATAGAATTTCCTTGAGAAAGATAGTTTTTTGTTCAAAAAGAGTCGAATTATGCACGCGTCAGATTTCCTCTTTAAAAAAGGAACTCTTCGATTGACACGTATTTTAGTTTTCATTGATTTTTATCTGAAAACAAAAAAAATCATCTATGAGTCCATAAAGTCCGTAGCTGGTTTTTGTACACAAAATATCAGAGGATCAAAATACCTACTTTTTGTAGGGGGATTAAGATTAAATGTCTATTTTTAAAAATTTTGAAAATATCTTGAATCCATTTTTTCCATTTTAATTAATTTTGTTTTTATTGAAAACGTCATCAAGAATTCCCACGAAGATACAAATGTTCATCATATTGAAGTTAATTTATTTTCGAATACATCATCAAAATCTATTTAAAAAATAGAAACAAATTCTTCTCGTGTTATTTTGGGGAGGTTTTTTTCTAAAGGAATTCATTTTAAAAATAGAAACCTTTAAAACAATTTAGTTTTGTTTTATCTTAATATTACTAGGTTTCAATTTAAATTTTTTAAATTTCCAACATTTAGATAAAACCATGCTAACTTATAATTTAAAAAGGTAATAAATTGTATTTTGTCTTTTTTGGTTTCTTTTATTTTTTAATGCGACTCATTAAAATAAATAATATAGGTCGTGATTATTTTGGACATCTTGACTAAAGATATTTTTGTAAAATAAATAAAAAAAAATAAAAAGTATTAATATTTCTTTTTTGGGAATCACTATGCAGAAAAATGTGTGGGTTCTATCTTTTTGGAAAAGACAATAAAATAACACAAGGTGGGAAGACTATGCTTAAAATATTTTTTTCCAATCATTTTTATACCAACAAATATTTCATTGATGCAAAATTTTAAGATAATCAAAAAAAAGCAAAAAAAAACATGCTAAATATTTATATTTTTATATAAATATAAATATTTTGAAATATTGGAATCTTTGGAAGCCCATGGAAACAAGTTGCATAAGAATTACAAACAGTTTCGAAAAGTACATTTTTGGAAGCAGAACTTCGAATTTGCCATAAATATTCTTCATGAAAATTTCAAAAGAAGTGTTTTTGAAGAATTTTTCACAACTTAAGATTGTCAAAATCAATACTGTTTTGTGAAAGAACGTTTAAGGAAAATAGTGAACTATTTTTGAAAGTTTACACAAATTAAACGGTTTCCATTTTCACGCGCTAATAAAGTAAAGAGTTTTCCTTTATTAGAGGAGCTGTCATCTTTTAACATTTGACAAGCAAAACTTATGTCATTATTAAAAATGGAACGAACACGTATTGAAATAAGAAAAAGTAATAGGAAACATGCAGCAGCAAACGAGCGAAGTGAATATGGAAAATTGCAACCATAACCAAAATGAACTTATTGAAATATTGGAGTATTTGGAGAACTACAAAAACATGTATCATAAGAATTAAAAACAGTTTCTAAAAGTACATTTTTTGGATGCAGAACATGAAATTCGCACATAAATATTCTCCATGAAGGTTCGAGAAAAAATTTAACGATTTTTAAAGAATTTTTTACAACTTACGTAAAATTGTCAAAATCAACACTGTTTTATGTAAAAGAAATTTTAGGGAAAACAGTGAACTATTTTGAAAAGTTTACAAAAATAGAATGGTTTTCATTTTGCGCTCTAATAAAGAAAAGGGGTTTCTGCTACTCGACTAGCTGTCATTTTTTGACAGGTAAAATGTTTGTCATTATTAAAAGTTAAGTTGATCCGGTAAATTTGATCAACTTACAGCTGAAATTTTCCCAAAAAATTTGTGGCCGTGTTATTTTTAAATTGGCCAATAAAATGTTGTGATTTAAAACCTTTTTTCTTAGGACCAGCGAAAGATTAGGGATATGTCAGTACTCCCGAATCGGTGCTAGAACATAGTGAAACTCTAGAAGTAATCGAGAATATGCAGCAGCAAATGAGCGAAGTGGCCATGGAAAAATCCTGACCGTGTTATTTCTCGAAGAGTTGATGTGATGTCAATTGTTCAAAAAGATCTTGCGATTTAAAACTTTTAGACTATTTTCCTTAGGGCCAGTGAGAGATTATTGATATAACAGTACTCCTGAATCCATGCTGAAACATATTGGATTTCTAGAAATAATCGAGGATATGCAGCAGTAAATGTGCGAATTGTTCATGGAAAATTGCAACCATAGCCGTGTTATCCTTTGACTGATATCGGTTTCTATTCTTTTGACTTTTGTCATTGCAATGAAATAAACATCCATTGATTTCTTTTAAAAAGATACTAGTTTTCTTGGAAAAATCTATATTTTGATCCTCATTGAATTTGCTGGATTTTGGCAATCATCTTAATCATTTTCAACGTAGATTTGTATAAAACTTTCGAAACATCAAAATAAAACCTTTTGTAAGAATTCAAAAAGTGTTTATTAAAATTTTTATTTTATTTCAAGAAAGAATTAAATTGCTTTAGAAAACTTTACAGATCAGCTTAAACTTAAAAATTTTATAGTTTTCAGTTAAAAATATAACTATTAAATTTTGGAACACAAATTTCATGTTCTGTCGTCTTAATTAGACTTATTTTTTGACTTCGAAGAAAATCAATCACCATTTATACATTTTAAGGACCAAATATAATTGTATGATAAAAGCTACGAATTTAGTTCATTATTATAACTATATTTCATTAATTCGTATGACTTTCGATCGTCCTTGACCGTCTTGTAATAATACCAAGTTAATTTAGCAGACCAATTCGAAAGTTTTATGTTTTTATTTTTTAGAGAATTATTAAAACATGAAAACATTTAAAACAAGAAATTCTGTTAAAAGTTGTCAATTCCGACAGAAAAAAATAACATTTGTTTAAGAGACTTTATCATCAACGAGATCAAGTACGATGAACGCAGAAAGGTCAAAGATATTAAATACATATGTAAACGTTTTGAAAGTATAAAATTGTATTTTATGAATAAACATTAGAGTTGTTATTTTCTATCAAAATCAAAGTTAATTTTTAATTTGACTCGAAGACCAGTACCAGTACTTAAATGCTATAAGAAAAAAACAATATTTTTCCACTTACTTCACTTTTTGAAATTTTCTTCGAAAACAAAAACCACAAAAAAACACATAATTAAAATATTGTATTATGTAAAATGTTAAAACCACGATTTAACTGTTTACAAACGCAAAACAATGACCCAAATTATAAATTTTTTATATTTGGCTTCTAGAATATTTTTCGCATTCAAATTTTTGTTTTGTTCTCAACGTCAGCACAAATATTATTTATTTTTTATTAAAATCGGAAAAACCCCGTCCAACAAAAAACCACTTGCGCAAAAATATTTGTTTTTTTGTTTTTCTTCTATTTGTTTATCTTTATGATATTTTTTTTTATTCTTCGTTTGAACAACAGTAGACGAAAAATCAATAAATTGATATATTTTTATTTACTTTGTAACCGAATTTGCACTTATTTATAGAAAATCGATTAAAAATACATATGTCATTTGTTTGAATTTTTTCCGATATTTACATCAATTTTAGTTTGAAACGGATTTGGTTTTCATTTGAAACCGTCAACGAAACACAAAACTCTCACTCCACATCAGAGTCAGGGTAACAGAGACATAGAAAAATTACTAAGAAATAAATAATAGCAGAGTAAAAATAAAAACCGATACAGAAATGAAAAAAAAAAACAGGGAAAAATAAAATATCTAGAGTTAACTTTATAAGTTTGAAGCTAAAAAACGACCGCGACGGCAATAACAACAACAACAACGACAAGAGTTGTGCAGAAAAACTGTCCCAGTAATTGTTTGGCACACAGTTGGCGGTTTATGAAAAGTCCACGACTTCAACAAACTAACAACAAAAGCTAATGGCATATAGTAAGAGCAATTTTGAGTTAGCTATACTTGGAACTAACTTGTTAATACACTCTGGGGCTGTGAGTTAGGACAATACTTTTAATTAATATAATTTCACTTTATTAAGTTTTTAGATTAAATTTATTTAACAAAATTTTATATTTATTCAATGTTAAAAATATTTAAATTTCAAAAATCTGCTATTTTGACAGCTGTCACTTTTAAATTTGTCATCTTTTGACATTTGATAAGTAAGAATTACGTCAATAGTAAAAATGGAACAAATTTTTGAATTGTTTAAAGTCACTGCAAAAATGGTGAACATTTTAGTGTCAAAACTTCGGAAGTAAAAGTACTTTTATAAGTACTCGTGAGTCGTGAAGACCTTTCAAGACCGAAAATAGTGAAATTGGTGTACAAATTTCAGACAAGTTACAAGTTAAATATCACCGCTGTAGTCTAGAGTGCTGACGAAAGTCCAGGTTTGTCAATTTCTATTCTATCTTTGGATTTAAGCATTACAAAAAAGACATTGCACAATATTCTGCTTAAAGATTTAGCTCTTCTGGAGCACCTTTTCGACCAAAAAAAATGAAATTGGTGGAAATATTGGAGTTGTTCGGACAAGTTACTGATGTGAAGAATCGAAACCGTGCGCTTCGCTTTGTAGCCTAGGGTGTTGACGAAAGTGAAGGTTTGTCGATTTCTATTCTATCTTTGGAATTAGACATTTTAAAAAGAATATTGCACACAATATTCTGTTCAAAGAATTAAGTCTTCAAGCTTTCATAGATCAGTTGACACAAGAACTCAAGAAGGTTAATTACCAACAATGTGTCGTGTCTTCTAGGATTCGACCCTTAGGTGCCAGATATACATAGCTATCATTGGTTTTTATCATTGAAACCAATCATTGAATGTATTTAGACAGGTTGGTTATAGCTTTCATTGAAAATTTGTGTCATTATACACAAATTTCCTGATTGGAATGAAGCATTTTCTGAGTTGATCATTGAAAGTATAACAGAGATGTGAATACAAAGCAAATGGAGCACCTTCAGTGGAACGATTTTGTTCCGAAATGTGAAACATTGTACAATATTCTGCGTTAAGACTTAGGTCTTTAGGATTTTAAAGTTCATTTGTAACAAGAACTCAAGAAGATTGATCACCAGCAACGTCGTGTTTTTGAGGATTGGACACCCTCATTGGGCTATCATTGGTTTTCATCATTGAAACCAATCATTGACAGATTTCTGCCATTGGACATACATTTCCTGATTGGAATCCTCATTAGAATCAAGCATTTAAGGTTAGAAAAAGAAAAACTGACAGATGTGATTACAAAGAAAATGGAACGTTTTCAGTGGAACGAAATATAATCAACAATCAGCTGTTCATTGAAAATAATGCTATCATTGGAAAACGAAAAACTAACTAATTAAAGAAAACTTCTGGGTCAAATAATGTGATATTTTTAGTGAAGAAAATGTTTAAATAATCAGCTTCATTTTTGACACCAAACACCAAAACTAATTTGACTCTCTTAACCACTTTGAAATTTCGAAACAAAATTTTCGATGATGAAAACCAATGATAGCTATAAATTGCGATATAAAATGTATCAAAATGTACAGGATTTCCCTCGAAATATTTTCTCTTTACTTCGGAATCTAGGTAAATAAGTAGAATTGTCTTATTTGGGGATTGGAAAATAGAAGAATGATCGTTGATAATATATTAAACATCTTCAACTTGTCATTATGTTACGTTTGGTGAGGTTTTTAAGTTGGCGATAGCAGTGTGATTGGAAGCTTTATAAATTCAGAACTTTTCATAGGTCTGATTTTTAGGTGTCTTCTGTCCTAACTTTTTAACAGCTGATGTCTCATTTTTATAATTTTCTTTGGACATCGATTTAGCGACTTAGAGTGTTACTATATGCTGAAAAATTACCCGCTATGCAGTATCAAAAATGTATCTATATACACATACGTTGTTTTGGTTGTATATTTTGTTCACTATAGTAACTGGTATTTTTTAGTTGTTGTTGTTGTTTCTTTTGTTTTGTTTTGGGCTTTTGAACCTTGTAGAGCTTTTATGTTTTATTATATTGTATCTGTCTTCATGTCCAATTTAGTGATTCATTTTTTAGCTCTAAGCCAGAGATGTTTAAATTGCTAACAGCCATCAGAAGCCCCAACAGTAGTTACATATAAAATATACATATAAGCATATTATACATGACAGGTGTATAGTGTAAGAAAGTATATCATTGAATTTATCTACATCTATGTATATATATGTAAAATGTATAGATACACCTAACTGTATGGACAAAGTGCATTTATATGAACACTTTAAAATTTGCACCTGAACTGGAACTGAAGGCAAAAATATATATAATACAATTAGATTTAGTTACAAAACACCTGACCTGAACTATGAGTTCATAAAGTAGGTATATACCTATGTAAATAGAATTAAGGTTGTTTTTGTTCGTCGAGCTTGATGATTGTGAGTCTTTGAAATATATAGCTCGAACAGGTTACACAGCTGCCGGATTAGGTTTTACTAAAAAAGTTCTAAAAGTTCTAGCTACTCTTCTCTCTATCAGAAATAAATTGGCGAGTGAAGTAAGCTATTGCATTTACATCAAACTCTATACATATGTATCTACATCAATGTAAAATATTTTAAACTTTTTGATTGTAAGTGATAAATTGTTGTCACGTATATTATTAGACAGATATTATATCTTTTACATCATCTGTTGGAAATTTAAGTGCTCCATTGAGTTTTGATAGGTGCATGTACAGAGGGGACGTGATTTGATTTGATATAGATACATAGACGTACATGATACATTTATGAAAAAGACTGAAAAATGAATAAATGTAAAAAAGGGTTGCCAAATGTTTGAAAATTAAAAAAAAAAGTTATTAAGTTAAGAAAATCCATTTTATCAGATTTTGCAATTCTATTGTTTTTTTGTCTATACCTTCACGATCTTTTTGGGAGGATAGGGCATTCCTGGAAGACAAGTCAATCCACTTTTACATAGATGGTTAAAAAACAAATTAAGAAGTTATTGGAGAACTGAAATAAAGTCTCTCATATCGCGTTCCCAAATATTGTTACGTGCCAGGTTTGCATAAAAATAGTTTTATCATTTGCACATGTCAAACGGAACTGTCATGTAAAATATACAAGAAATGACTCTGACATATATTTATTTATAATTTTTCTATTATTGAAATGAACGAACTTTATCGTTGCTCTAATAATAGGAATCCCATTTTAATTGTGTGCATTATTATATCTCTTAAACAAATAACCTTGAAGTTTGAAAAAAATAATATAAAAGCTTTTCCAATTATACTGTTTTTATGTAATCTTAAGAACGTTCAATCAGTCTTTTGTAAAGTAGCAGCAGGAAAAATAAAACAACAACAAAATATTCCCTCAATACTGAGTACCTATGTAATTAAATCTTACATTTCTAATCATTAAAACGTGATGTAGAAATCACTGGACATATTCGGAATTAACTTATAGATATTTTATATATCTATCTAAAGTCTATACCTTATAGAAAAATATATGTAGGTAAAATAAAATAAATTAAGTATCTTAACGTGTGTGCAAACATTTTTGTACAAAATTTGTACATACATAGATTTATAACGAAAATAGCAGTAGTACCATAAAAATAGCACATTTTGCACGTAATTTTAGGTCGTCATCGTCGTCGTTTTGAAACTTTATTTACCTTTATCAGATTAATTAGGTTTGGGTATAGCCTTTTAGATTTAATACTTACTCTCTAATTTTATATTATGAATCATTCATTTAGAACAATTAGCAAATAAAATTAGGTATAATATACTATCTGAGTTAGAAAAACTTTCACTATTCTTCTATATTGTTTCAATAAATTGCTAAAAAATAAAAGTACACTGTGTTAAAAGAGAGAGACGAAAAATGTTGATGTTTATTGCAATATTTGACGAAAGGATACTATGTTCTTGTTTTTTAAGTTGAAATAATGTATTTGCACTTTAAGGTTGAAATTAAGGAAACGTGTCGCTAAAAATTACGATAGATTATAAAGAGCCTTCATGTTGCATCTCTAAAAAGATATACAATCTATAAAAAGAATAAAAATAAACAAACAACTGTGAGTCAATGTCATTTAAAGAACTTCGAAAAGTATGCAATCGGAAATTGAAGTTTCATTTATTTTCTGTAGAAATGTTAGAAACTTTAAAGCGAATTTTTATTACGTTTAAAATGTTTATATTAGTTTTATTTTTCTCAAGTTAGTTTACAAATATTTACAACAATGTTTTTATATACGATAAAATAAGTTCCAAGTCAATATCTTTTTTTGTGCTCAAGATATTTGATTTGATAATGATTTTTTAACATATTAGTAAGGGCTTTTATTTTTAGTTCTGGGATCTTTCTAAAAATTCAAACTGATGTCAAGAATGTTTTTACTTTGCTATATAAAAATGTTTTTGAAACATTTTATGTACATATAATAAAAAAGTATTAGAGCAGACATACATTTATTTGTATCATTTATAAAAAAAATTCAGTTACATTTTTTAGAAAATTTGTACGATTTATTTATGGCGAAATAACATGTAAAATTATTTTAATGAAAATCGAAATTATTATTAAATCAAATGTTTCACTTTTTAATAAAATGCAAAAATGATTTTTTGGTAAATTCGGCGGATTTTTAAAAATTTTGTAGAATACATTACAGATCATTTTAAAGTGATGCATAGTTATTTTAAATTTTTTTCTTAAATTGGTGAAAAATCGGTCTTTCAGACTGATACGTTACTTCAAAGCTTGAGGAATATAAAATTTTATGTTTCGTTAAGTTAAGTCTGACTAACAAAACTTGGCCTTATTGCACTTTACAAAAGGTAAATAAAGTCAATTTTCAGCAAATTGTTTTAAGAAATAACGTTGCATTTTTGATCATTATGAGTTCCTGCGAAAATTTAAAAACAAAATAACGGTTCTATGGGGGATACCCTTCTGGAGAAATACAAAAATATGTTTTTATATTGAAAGAAGCCAAATTAAGAACAAAAATTTTAAAGAAAAGTTAAGAAAAATCTATCGGTTCGTTTTTGAAAAAATTCGAATAATCTATTTTTGATCAAAAAATTTGTATGAGGACTTCTGCTAAGTTTAGGCTTAAAAATGATAAAAATGCCTAACGCGAATCTTCTTTAAACCTTAATTTCCAGTCAATCGACTCAATGTTTAGTTGGCTTGGACAGACAGACAGGGGGACGGAATCGGGGGATTCACTTTTTTCGACTTCTCTACCATCGTAATGTCATGTTTGAATAAAGTCTCGAGTTCGAATTTTTTTTTTGGAATGCAATATTTGCCATATAGTTCCTATATGTCGCAACTAAAAACCGTTTTTAACTTCCCATAGGAAGTTATTGTAATGGGTCCGATTTGTTGAATTGAAAATTTTTACATTTCTCGACGTTTCAAGGTCCCTAGAGTAGAAATAAAAGGTTTTTAGGAAGATGTCTGTGCGTGCGACGTTTCGTCGTCCATAGCTCAAGAACCAGAAGAGATATAAATTTTGAGAGATAAATTTTGTTATACAGATAATAAGGCAGAAAGATGCAGAAAGGGCTCTCAAGAAAATTGCGTGGGTGGTTTTTTTTTACCATAGCAGTTGAAAGGTGAAAATGTTGGTTAAACCTAAATATCTCATGAACCAATGACGCTAGAACTTGAATTAAATTTTATATTATATATTGTAAAGTGATACAAAACAATTATATTTTTGGAAAAAAAATCCAATTAACGTTTTTTTTATAAATCAAAAAAACTAAAAAAAAAATGTGTCACCTCGAAAATTTTACGACTAAAATATGATTTAATTTCCAAAACAATTTTGTGCAACGAAAAATAAAGTTTTTGATATCTGATAAAATTTTGAGAAAAATATAATTGACAGTTTTTTTTATAAAAAATGAAAATCTAAAAAAAAACATTACTCAAAGTTGGTAAAAATTGAATTTCGACTCAAATATCTTTTCAAAAACTTGAGATTAAGGCTTAAAACTTATTTTATCTTATAAGAAATATTGTTTTCAACATTAGGACAAATTTTGAGAAAAATCGAATTGACAGTTTTTTTTACAAAAAATTAAAACCTAAATAAAAAAATGTATAAAAGGTGGTAAAAATTGATTTTCGACTCAAATATCTTTTCAAAAATTTGAATTAATGGCTTCTAACAAAATTTAACTTATAAAAAATATTGTTTTTAACATTCGATAAAATTTTGAAAAAAAATCGAATTGACAGTTTTTTTTACAAAAAATAAAAACCTAAAAAAAAAAACAATACTAAAACTTGGTAAAAATTTACTTTCGACTCAAATAGCTTTTGAAAAATTACAAATATTTTCTTCAAACTTATTTTATTTCACAGAAAATATTGTTTTCGATATGCAGTAATTTATTTATAAACATCCAACAGTCCGTTTTTTCATAAAAAAATAAAATCTACAAAAAATAGTACGCAAATTTGGTAAAAATTGATACATATAGACAAACTCTTAAGCAAGACAAATCGATAGACGGGATGGAAAGTTATCAGTGTGTGTCGCATCCCAGCCTCTTTTTCTAATATTAATTTATTTTAGTAACTTTCTATCTTTTGACAAGGAAATTACTTTTTTTTTAACTATTAGCAATTTTGAAAGAATATGACACCTGAGTTTTTTAAATTTCAAATTTATTGATCCGTTCTTAAGATTTACCGCCTGAACACAATGGGTGAAACTTGAAGCTTAAAACGCTTATTAAAAATGCGCAATTTGAAGCAAATAACGTCCACAATAGTGAAGCGCGACAAGAATTGAAATTTGCACAGCATCGAAGTAAAAAGTTTTTAAATTGATCCCTCAACTATCCATATAGTCCATACAAATGTCAAAAATCTGCGCAACATGGAGTCAAAAGTATATGTAGGTTCACCCAACTAGCGCTTCAACTTCAGCTTCGGCTTCAACTGTTGTTGTTTTCGAACTTTTCAATTTTAACAGTACGGCAAACTTCAGCTTTATCTTAACCAGGTATTTTGCTGGTTAATAAAAGATTTATAATCTTAGTATAACTAATAAATTGCAAAATATTAAGAAGATTTTTTAACTGTAGTAAAATAATATGCCCTTAAAAATAGGTTGTTTTATTTTGCCCTTTTAGAGATATTTTTCAACTTTTCAAGAGATTAATTTCCATAAAAAAAAACTTAATCTCTCCTCTTTTTCCCTTCCGGAAAAAATACGAAAATACCATGAAGAGGTTTATAGAAGCTATAATTTAAGTACATAATAGCCTTTATAAAAGGGATATGTCTACATTTTTAAACCCCTCGACGACAAATGCATAACTTATCATTTGAATCCTTTCTACACCTTATAGCAGCACCCCTTTAAAATAGTTAATGTTTATTTCTTTTGAAATTTCAAAACCATTCATTATATGTTTGTATAGTTAAATAGACAGGTCATTGACCTAACCTTGATCTACTTATTATAATATCTATATAAGTTCACATATACCATGTATCTTACTCCCGACGACGACGACGACAGAACTTGCCACAAGTCGTCTTTGACATGACGATCAGAATCAGAAAAAAATGCGACATCAATATGTTATTAAGGTTTTAGAAACGAGTACACGTGCCAAAAACTCAAATGAATTTTTTCAAAACATATACCAACTTCTAAGCATTCCTATTCTTTACTACCATTTTCGTAGGTAGAGGTATTACTGGTGTCACCCTAAAAACCTCGATTTTTTATATCTTTTATAGCATACCTAAATGAAAATCATTTTCTACCCTTAGTACAGTACGTAGGTACGAACCTAGACCTATGTTTATGCATATGTACCTACATACGTACTCACTGTGTGAACATGAGACTTGGAAAACAAAATCAAATTTATTCCGTTAAGTAAATAAGTAAATTATATATTTTAAGGGCTTCACCATCGGAATAGCTTTTCAATAAAAATATAGTTTCTACTTCATTGCCATAGATTTAAGATTGTATATGATTTCTTGACATGATTCAGATAAAACCAAATATAAAAAAGGGGTGGATTTTATGAATGCCTCCCTCCCTTATTATTTTCTGTATGATGAGAAATCGAAATACGAGTTCATCATGCGTAAGTGAAGTGAATAAACGCGTGTGAATGAGGGGCGTCTACTGTTGGTTGATTTTTGTTTCCGATAAAAAATACAAAATTTTACTGCAACAAATCAAAAAACCATTTAGACGCGTATTAAATTTCTTCCGAAGGACATTCACTCATGCTTGGATTTTAATTTTACGTTTCAATTGTGTAATGTGTCCCTAAACGAAATTTTTGTATTTGGTTATAAAAATTGAACAATTGTTTGAGAGGCAACAAAAACCTCCGACAGAGGGCGTTGTAGGTGTGTTTTTTGACAATATTTTATTTCGTATTGTTTTTATTTGCTTAAAGAATGCTTCAGTTAATTTAATTTGGTTGTAAAATTGTGTCCTTTGCATCAGCAACAGTGAAACAGTGACTATACCGCACAAAAGCAGAGGTGGCGTGTCGTGTGGGTTTTTGTTATAGGTATGTCCTTAAATAAAAAAATATCCTTTAAAATACGAGTACCTACATACCTCTGTATAGCCCCTAGAACATCCGGAGAATTTAAATTAAATCGCAGACAGGATTTTTTTTCTTTTTTTAACACAAGGATATGGTTTAGCTTAAAATTGTCTTCCATTCTTTTGAATATAAACCTAACAAAAAAAAAACCCCCTTGCCCCATCTACCCCCAAAAAAAAAAGAAAATAAAGGATGACGTTAATTTTGTGGAAATGTTACTGTATCTGTACCTACTATATACATAAGTAACAACAAGGAAGGAAATATATAAATTTATGAATTTCACTTAATGAAATGAAGAGAGAGGGTGGGTAGTTCCTTTTTTGTTTTTATTTTATTTTATTTTATTTTATTTCTTGTGTAACATTGTTCTTTTATATACTTAAGGTTGAATTCTTTTTATTCACATGAAATGATTTCTTCCTTGAAAAAAAAGTAACAAGAAAATGTTTTGTTTTGGGTTTCTGACATTTTGGGGAATTTGTTTTTTTGAATCTTCAACAATAATTCTTAAGTTGACATAAATATTCGACGACACACAACTCCCAATTGGGAGTTATTTTCATTAAAATGGTGGAAAAATAAAAAAAAAAAAACAAAATACACAGATTTAAACTTTTGAGAAGCTTATATAGAGCAAGACGAAAAAAAGAAAACACAAAATACTTTAAAGTAATTTCAATTTTGTAAATTGAAGAGGGATTATGGGAAATTCTTTGACAACCATAAGAAAATTCAAAGAATTTAAAAATAATAAATTACCAGTGGTATATTTTTTTCTTTTATTTTCGATTAAGTAAATTAATGGGATTTTTTAGGGAAAAATTATTTTGAGATCATTTTTTAAAATTTAATCAATAAATTAAGTGGAGCAGCAGCTCGAAAAGAACCTAAACGAACTAGAGACTCACTCATTCCTTTATGTGGGAGTATGATGAGAAAGACTAACGATCTTTTGACGAAGAATTTTGTATTTGAAGAAATACTTTTTGAGAATTTATAAATTCTTCGGAAGTCAAAGAACCAATCCTATCACGATGACTATCATTTTTAAGCAAAAAAATGCGATGTTTTTGAAATGACATCTGTTTCTATTTCCTTATTTCAAATTATAAAGACATCATCGCATTAATTTTAATAAAATTTTTGGTCCTTCGAGCCGGATACGGCAAGGTTTTTTTTCCTGGCGATAAATTGTACTTTTTCAATGAATTTTGATGGCATTAATTCAAATCCGACTTCAAAATTATTGCATAAGGCAGGTTTTTGAGATATTACCTTTTTAAAATTCGAAAAAACACGTATATAAGGTTTTTTGAGGCTATCTTAATTTATGAAGTAGCTTTTTTTCAATGAAATCCGTGATGGTTTTCTAAATCTGTAATCCTTTTTTTTTTGCAATATTCGGAGGAAAAAAATATATATTATTTCATATAATATTCAAAAAATCTTCATAAGTTTGCTAAAAAGGTAACACAATATGAAAGTAGGTTTTGTTATTGTAACAAGTCTATTGTCTAAACAATTCTATTATAAGAAGTTTTTGAAATATATTAAAAAAAAAAGCGGCTGGGATGTCGAAAACCATTTTGTTATCAGTTTTTTTTGTTTATTGTTTTTGTAGGTTTTCGTGATTGAAATTTAAATCCGACTTCAAAATTAATGTATAAGGCAGGTTTTTGAGATATTACTTTTTAAATCTGTAATCCTTCTTTTTTGCAATATTCAGAGGAAAAAAATATATACTATTTCATATAATATTCAAAAAATCTTCATAAGTTGCTAAAAAGGTAACACGATTTGAAAGTAGGTTTTGTTATTGTAACGAATCTATTGTCTAAACAATTCTATTATAAGAAGTTTTTGAAATATATAAAAAAAAAGCGGCTGGGATGTCGAAAACCATTTTGTTATCAGTTTTTTTTTGTTTATTGTTTTTGTAGGTTTTCGTGTTTTGTTAAAAATTTTGTCAGTTGGATTTTCCTGAAAAATGAAATAAACATTAACATCAATATTTTGCATATGATAATAGTTTGATTTCAAAATCTATTTTTGTTAACGAGATTTTTAATGGAAAACAAATGTTTAGCAATGTTAGTAGCATTTTTTGAAATTTTGTATTTCTTATATTTATAAAAAAATATTATATTATTTATAAAAAAAATTGTATTTTTCTAAGAAAATTTATCACAGTATCATTTGAAGTCAATACAATTGACAATTATATTTTTTTTGATTTTGTTTTTTTTATGGTAAAAAACACCCACTTAATTTTTTTGAGAGTCCTTTCTTCAAAACAACATCTATTTGAAGTCAAATATCTTCATTGTTTTTTTTTTAAATTTGGATGACGAAAAATGGTACGAATAAACGTACGAACATACGTACAGGTACACTCGCACACACAGATATATCTCTGAAAATCTTTGATTAAAATCCTAGGGAACTTGAAGCGACGAGATATCAAAATTTTCAATTGGACAAACCTGACCGATTACAATAACTTTGTGCCCCACACAGTTAAAAAAATCATGACATTCAATTTAAAATATTTTGGTTCTTCGAGCCGGATAATCAATGAGTGATTAGAACTGTCAAAGGAATCCAAAGAATGTACCCATCATCATTCATCATTTCCTGGAAGTTTGAAAATTTACTAATAAATCATACAGAAAATATCAATTTCTGCAAGGATTTAAAAAATAAGAGTCCAGTGAGTATAAAAATAATGTAAAAGAAAGTCATAGCTTAGGTGAGAAGCCATCAATTAGGAAAATATTAAAACATTTATTTAAGTTCATTGAACATATACCTTAAAAAACTGTTGACTTTTAGAACATTAATGTTAAGTTCACGTTATTTTGATCACGACCTTCATTTAACCAAATTACAACAGCTTTAAAAATAAGGTTACATTTTGGGGTAAGGTTTTTTCGTTACGCTCTGTCACCATCGTGTGTTTACAGTATTCATAATGAAAATATGAATGAAAAAGTCTCACCATTTTTGAACATTTAATTCAATAAGAAAAAAATAAAACACGAAATTCAAAAATAAAGAAGACATTTATTTTTAAAATTGAATTAAAGTGCAGCCATGCAGAAATTTATTAGTACCTATACCTATGAGAAAAACAAAATCGAAAGAATTCAACTTCATATCCCTTTTTCAAAATGAGAGTTTATACAGAAAAGTAGAAGACACTTGAAAGGAAATTCAACGAGGCATACTCTACACCAGTGTTTAATGAGGTTTGGCAATGGAGTTGAAGTACCTTACCTTATATCTAATTGAATTCATTGAATGAACAGTACACACAGTATACAGCATAGAATAAAGGCGTTTCACGCATCCCTTGGGGGTATTCATTAAAGAAGAGAAATACATATATTTTCAAAAGATTTCTTTCTTTAACACATTTACTTGTGTACGTACAGTACATGTATGGTTTTGAAGAAAGGAATATATTTAAAAAAAAAACACGGTTTCCATTGATTTCTTGAAAATTAAAAAAAAAAATAAGAAAACAAAAATTGTATTTTATCAAAAGTAAATTTTTGGCTTAAATAGAATTATTATAGACATAATTTAAAATTTGATTTGTTTTTAATGAAATCAAAAATCAAAGACAAAATAAAATTAATAAGTATTCAAAAATAAGGAAATATTTCTCTTTATGTATAAATTTAAGAAAATAAGTCTCTAATAATAAAATATACACCCAGTTGTTTTTGTCATATAATGTCAGCTTTTAATGATATTTTGACGTTTGAAAAAATTATAGATTTATATTGGAGATTAGTACTTTTCTTGGAATAAAAACAATACCACAGAAAACACTTAAGCGTTCTGTAAACCATAAAATATGAAGTAAATACAATTTTAAATATAACTTAAGTGTTTTTTTTTTTTAAATAAATCTGAACGTTTTTATTTAAGAAAAACAATAAACATTTGTATTACTAACTCATAAATAAAGCATAAATAGCGAGTCATTAAAAGTTCAATATTAAAAAGTTTTTATTTTCGACAGCATTACCGTCGAAAAAATACTTAAAATTCCAAATATTATGTAAGATCGTGCCATATATAAATACTAAAACATTTTCCAATAAGAGGTTCCATTTTGAATCAAACTACGCCATTTCACTGTTTGGTTAGGTTTTTCGGGCTTGTGGTGCGATTTTGCCCTATTTAATTAAAAATAAGGCTATTGCGCAACTGCTACGGTGATTGGGTTACGGTACTGAGCTATGATTAATAATTTCAAAATCCGGAATTCCAAGTTATTGATGTTGTCGACATTTACTTTTAACAAGAGGGGTGCTGTGTGTCTCACAAGAAACGAAAAAAACGAAATTTTCAAAGTTAAGTTTCCTGACAATTTTATTTCTCGAAGAAGTGTTTAAAATTGGAAAACGAAATCTTGTGATTTAACATCTTTATATTTATTTTCTTGGTGGGGGGAGGCGGCAGATGAGAGTCTTTGTTTACATCAAGCCAAAAGAAAAGTATTCATATAATAATACTGATCAACAAGGTTTTGTATTTGGCACAGAATTTATACTTTCCTTAGGTTTTGATGGCGTAAGTTTGACTTCTACTTGAGAATCAATTTATGGCATTAGATTTTTGAGATGTAATTTTTAAGAATTCGCAAAAAAAAAACCTTACATTACCATTTATAAACTCATGTTAATTTATGTAGTAGTTTTTTGTTTTTAAATGTAATTCGTGATAATTTTCCAAATCTTAAATAGCTATATTCAACATTCCGCTTAAAAATGTACAGTATCTTATCTGCTTTTCAAAAACTATTTATTAGTTGTAAGGCTTCACAACATTAACCTTAAAAGAACGCTGAGGAATTTATGTTGAAACAGTTTTATAAAAGTTATTTTGTGTTCTTATAACGATTTCGTCGTATTAATAAGACTTTTGCATCAAGTTTTTGAAAGATATTGCAAAAAAATATAAAAAATATAAAAAATACGTTTAAAAGGATTATTTTTAAATTTAAGCAGGACCAAAAATTAATTCTAAAACGTATTTTTCAAAACCATGAAAACTTAACATATATCTAGAGTCAAATGAAAACATTTAATTAATATCATAAGTTATAAGAGTTTTTGAAAACTAACTCAGATACCAAAATAATTCAAACTGTATCATTTTTTTCTGAAAAACAATTTTGTTTTTTTATTTTACATTTTAAAAGAGGTATCTTTCAATAACCTGACCTTATAAACAACAAATTGCATTTGTCGACAAAACTACGTATTTTTTCTCTTGCACACATAAAAGAATATATATTTTTAAAAGGATTAAGATGTCCTAAATTTGAATCTCGCCTTTAAAATTTTCTATCACATCAGGTTTTTAAAATATGCCCCTTTAAAAAAATGCTAAAAACAACCAAAAACGGGGTTTTCAAGCCTAAATTAAAACTCAAAATATCTCTTAACAATAAATTGTACGATGATTTTGAAAAAATACAAATCTTTCTCTTTTAAAGCATTTTTTTTAGTATATTGTTAAATCGTTTCTGAAAATTCTCATTAGTTCTGAATCTTTATTTGAATCTATATGAAGTTTCGAGGAAAACTAGATTTTGATACTTTAATAGTTTTGGAAAATACATTTTGGACTTAATTTTTGGTGCTGATCACGAATCCATGCTCTAATTTTAGCTTTTTTTATATTTTATAATGTATTTCAAAAACTTGATATAAAGAATTGTTAAGACAACAGATTCGTTATAAAACTTACTTTCAAATCGTTCTGCTTTTTTTTGTTAAAAACAATTTTAGCAAAAATAACCATTTTTGTTTCTTTTAGATTTTTGTAAGACAGGTGAAATCTAACAACTTTTGAAGTTTTTCGAATATAATATCAAATAATAAATATAAGTATTTGAAGTATTGATGGAAAGGATTTAAGATTTTAAAAACCATCAAATCATGAATTTAGATAGCATGTTTTTTCGGATTTAAAAAGTGATATCTCAAAAACCTGAAGTGATACATTAATTTTGAAGTCGGATTTGAATTAAGGCCGCCAAAACCCATTGGATAAGTGTAATTTTAATGCCAGTAAGTAAACCTTGTCGACCAGTGTTATAAAGTGAGATTTCAATTCAGGACAAACAAATCTTTTGGAAAAGTATTGATGGTTTTTAAGGCTGAATCAAAGTTTAATTTTGTCAACCAGTGAATTAATTCGAAGCCAACTTATTCGAGTATAAGTGTAAACGTTTCGTTTGTTCAAAAACGGAAACACAAAATCATAAGTCTAATAGAATTAACTGAATGATTTTAAAAATGTATTGTTTATTGTCTATAGATTCATTGCTAGGTTCAGCTTTCTTAAAAATTGTATTAATCCGTTTCTTAACATGTTTTAGAAGCGAATTTCTTTAATTTTACTTTTATATTCCATATTAATAAACGCGAGTTGATAACAAGTTAGCTTAATAAATTTTATTAATAAGCTACCAATGAACACTTTTCTTTTTTAAATAATTTAAAATTTAAATTCAATAATTTAGTAATTTTAAGAACTTTTTCAATTTAAAAACTAACTATGTACTAAAATACTTTTTCAAGAAATTAAAAGAATCAAAAACAAAAAATAATTCAAATCATATGTACCTTGTGCCAATAATAAATCCAGAAATACAAATTATCATTTTTTTATAATTTGTTTTTAATAATAATCCAATTAAATGTAGGTATGTAATTTATGAGTATTTAAATACACAAATTAATACAAATTTTGTAGAATTTTGATGATGATTAATTTCATATTGTTTATGATGAATGATGAAATATGTTTAGGTAATGAAGTGCGATAATATTTCAAAATACAAATAAAACCAAAAAATTGTTTATTTTTCCATAATTAACACAAAACTTAGAAACTTATAAACAAAGGATTGAGATAAGGAATTAAATTATTATTAACACAAAACTATATTTCAATCTACAAAAAATAATAGACACATCGTTAAGTACACAAATCAAAAAATATCAAAACATTCACTAGCAACACATAATCATAAGCAGATATATTTGTACAATAATATTTGTTTCTTGTTTTTTATTTATTATTATAAACAACACAGAAAATTTACTTTAAAAACATCGGAAACAGCAGCATGTTTTTAGGATTATTATTGTTTGTATAAGAAATGTTGTCAATTTCGTTCAATCTTCAAAAAACCAAAACACTCTTTTTTGTTCACTCGAAGTATGTACGTGTTTCGAAAAAAATCAATTCTTTTATTTTTGAAAATTCACTTTTCTAGCAACATGTTGCTTAGAATTAACTATCACATTATAATCATAAAATTTTATATTTCATCAAATTGATTTTTGTTTTTAAAATTTTCTGGGGACAAGAAAAAAAAACACAGGTAGACAGAATGAATGAAACAGAGTCAAAACACTACCAACCGAATCGGGTGCTTCTTTAGAACTGTTCGCAACGGCACAAGGGCTTGATATTCAACCTGAAATCATACATTACCCAGGCACAGGGCATAAGCGAGTCGAGGCAGTGCATATCATGTACAGTACATGATACAGAAGATGAAATGGAAAAATAACAAAATAAAATGAATCCACCCCAAATATGATATACCTACACTGTATAGTCTACATACAGTTATCACGAAGACGACACGAACACGACGAAAATAGAGAGGAAAATGGAGGAGGCCAAAAATTATGTGTATGTTTTGAAGGAACACAGAACAGAAGGAGAGCAGCCAGCAGCAGTCATATAGAGGATTTCACTTGTTCGCCATTATGATATGATGCGAATGAAGGATATTTACCAGGGTTGCCACAAAATGTTTTTTGTTTATTTTTGGGTCTGAAATCAGGATTAAAAAAGGCTGGGATGCAACCCACACTGATAACTTCTCATCCCATGTGTCAATTTGTCTTGCTTAAAAATTCAACAAAATATTTATATTCATGTTTTGTGTGAGATAAATAATAATTCAAGTCAATATCTTTTTTTGTTCTCATAATACTTGAGTCGAAAATCATTTTATTATCAGTTTATTGTTGTTGTTAGAGGTTTTCGTTTTTCGTTAAATACATAAGTTGTTAGTTAAATTTTTCTAAAAAATTAACTGAAAATTACCAACAATATTTTGAATATAACGAAATAGTTTGATTTCTAAATCTATTTTTGCTAACGAAATTTTTAGTCGAAAACCAATTTAAGTAGCATTTCTTGATAGTTTTTACATCTTATATAAACAAGTACAGATTGGATCTAAGAAAATTTAGCATAGAATGAAATCATTTTGAAGTCAATACTTTCATTTATACACGAGAATTTATACGAGAATCGAACATTAATTTTTACTAATTACTATTTTTCGTAGATTTTAGTTTCTTTGAAAAAAACTGACATTGGATTTTTGAAAAAAAAAAAAAAAATTTAGTTTGAAGTCATTATCAATTTTTACCAACTTTTAGTAATGTTTTTATTTTTTTTTTTGTAAAAAACCATTGGTTCGATTTTTCTCAAAATTTTAATGAATGTTGAAAATAATATTTTTATAAGATGAAAATAGTTAAAAAATAATATCTTACATTTTTGAAAGATGTTTGAGTCGAAAATAAATTTTTTAACAACTTTTACGAATGTTTTTTTTTAGGTTTTTACTTTTTGTAAAAAAAAACTTTCAATCCGATTTTTCTTAAAATTTTATCAGATGACAAAAACATTATTCTACACATTGCATACAATTATTTTGGAAATAAAATAATTTTTTGTTTGTTAAATATTCAAGGTGAACATTTTTTTTGTGAGTTTTATTGATTTATAAAAAATAATGTTAGCTTGTTTTTTTTCAAAAATTTATTACTTTGGTATCACGTCACAATATCGTCAGATAGGTGCATTTTTAAATTAGGAAATAATATTTGTTGGAAGCCAAATTTTTATTCAAAAAACTTCAAAATATTTCCAATAAAAAATTGAAGTTTAAACTGTATTCGGTCCTAATATTTGAAAAAAAAAACACTTTCAATTGGATTTCTAAAGAAATTTTACCAAATTTAAACAACAATATTTTTTAAAAGATGAAACAACTTTTAAGTCTCAATTGTGCTTTGTTCTCAAGAAAATTTAGTAGCAAATCAATTTTAATGAGTCTTTAGTGGTATTTTTGTCCGGTTTTTATTTTAGATACAAAAACACCCTCAATGGCGGATCCAGAGGGAGGTCGTAGAGGTAATGACACCCCCCCCCCCTCCTGAGAGAATTTTTTTTAATTTTCGTAGAAATTGGCTTGAATTCAAAACTTTTGTATTGCGTTAATGGAAATGACACCTCTTATATTTTTAATTATTTATCTTTTGTTAACAAACATTTCTATTTTACTGATGACTAGGGGATGTCATATGAGCCATAAACTTTATATAGTTAAGTTGTATAAGTAATGATTTCATCTCAAGGTTTGTTAGTAATTTAACGATATTCACCAAAAAGCTGTTTTCTGTCAATAACCAATAAAATCTTTGTTTTCATACAATTTTGAATTTAGAAAAACTTTAGTAATGCTTTAAATTATTTTCATAATATCTTTTCTAAGAGAAAGTGCAAATGTTCAGGTTCTTAAAAAGAAACCTTGAATAAAAAATCGCCAATTTGATATAAAGTTGCCTTAATTCCTGAAACTCGTCTTCAATTCAATCTTATTTTTTTTACGTACCTAAATAGTGTAAGGCTTTCTTAAAGTGTTCTTTTCTTTTAAAATGTATTTTCTATTAAATACAAAAACTTTAAAGGTCTTAAAAAATTAAAGAAATCAACTTTTTGACGTGAATTTGCCTTGAATGCTCTAGAAATGAGATTTAAACACGAATTTCAAGAACATAATGTAGTACCCGTGGCATGATGGTTAGTGCGTTGGACTGTCATGCGAGAGGTCTTGGGTTCGATCCCTGCCTGTGCCACCTAAAGTTTTTTTCACGGGTACTGCCTCTTGCGAGGAATTGACAAATTCTCCAAGAGTAATTCTTGTCATGAAAAGTGCTTTCTCGAATTAGCCGTTCGGAATCGGCATTTAAACTGTAGGTCCCCTCCATCCCTGCAACTACTCGCACACAGGAATGGTTGAGAGTTGTAAGTCACTAGGCCCTGGTTCTTCATGGACTGTTGCGCCAACTAATATATATATATATATATATATATATATATATATATAAATGTCCCAAAAACAGCAAAAGTGAGACTTCAGTTAAACTAATGGCTAATTGAAAAACATTATGAACGTTTTATATCTATTAGTTTATAATAAAAGCTTTGTATCTCTCGAGAACTAAAGTAAACAAAATTTCTGCAAAGTTTCTTCCCAACTTAGTTGTTTACCTTAATTTGTTTTTTTTTTTTTTTTAAATGTACCTTTTTCCTCAAATTCAACAATTTTCTCTCTACAATGCTTAAGTTTTTTTTGACTCTTTTAAGATCAAAATATTTTCAAAAGGATCCCGGACATTAATTTTTTAGAGTTTGTCTTCTAGCATCAGCTCCAATAAAATAATTCCAAAAATTTAGTCCGAAAAAATAAGTCAAAAAAACCGAATTCTTCATATCAGATTCTGTTTTATTTTCCTACCGAAAAAGATTAAAATTTCTGGAAAACTTTCTTATTTTCTGGATTTTTGCATCCGGAACACAATATATTATTTTTGGATAAAAGTTACGTTTGAACACAATTTTTAACATTTCTGGCATATGGCATATTTAGAAAACTGTTGGAATCTTGAAATGCTTTCACATGTCGTCCAAATTAAATATTTAAACCACATCTTGCTGGACAACAGTGTTCTAAAATAATCTAAAAACTAAAGTTGTCATTTTAGTCCTTGAAATATGTACATGTAAGGTTAGGATTTACATTATGTTATTTAAATTTTGTCAGCCTCAGAACATTAAGGAGCATTTTGAAGAGGTTTCAAAAACTTGTCTTTATTGTAAGTGTTTGGATCCGCCCTTGAAAACCCTACGATTTTTCTAAAAACTACACTACATGTCAAAAACGTTATTTTTCGTTGTATAAGAATATTCTGGGGAACAGTTGATTTTTTCTACGTAAAATATTTGACGTCAGTCACTATTTTTCAATAAAAGAACTTTCAAAAAATTGGTGGGTGTTTTTTTTAAAGCCCTTTTTGCATATTTTGATCTTATTATCTGAAAAACGAAATGTATTTAAAGTCAATATCTTTGTAGGTTCTTGAGATATGGATTTCCAAAAAAGGTACCCGGAGTACGAATATCTTTCTAAAAACCATTGACTTAGATTTTAGGAAGCTCGAAACATCGAGAAATGTCAAAATTTTCAGTTTGAAAAATCGGACTGATTCCAATAACTTTAAATGAGAAGTTAAAAAACAGACCTGGTCAGGTAAGGGTAAATGGAGGGAAAAATAAATAACTTCCATCCCTTGATTCATTTGACCAATATGGCAACCCTATGTATAACTCTTCATGAAGGATAAATATTTGCTAGATGGATAGATATTCAGTATAAGACGATAAGACAAGGGATCCTTTTTGTTGTTTTCGCATACTCCTTTCCTTGCCTTGGTTAATAGGGTGCTTCACAAAAAAGGGATATGAATGGTGGAGAAGTATACAAGATGGGTTAAATGGGGGGGGGGGGGGAGTTGGGTATACGAAATCACAAATGTTACCAGGTGAAGTTTAAATATTTCTTTTTTTTTTTGGTCTTCGAGTGGACATTTCTCATTCCAATTGGAAAGATGATTGGTTGCTAAGATATTTTCAATTAAAATCATTGGTCTGGTAAAAGTCAAAAGGTTTTAAGTATTTTTCTTTTATTTTTGATGACAAAAAAGGGATGATATTCTTCTTCTAGGGATAAATCTTAAAATTGTGAACGAAAAGAGGGACAAGCTTTTCGTTTTGTTGTTGTTTATATACCCAAAAGAAAGAAAAGCGTTACATACATATAGATACATATGTATCTGCAGAGTTGAGTGACAGCTTCTGTTAAGTGGCAGAAGTAATCAACTGGACACACACACACTCTTGGCCCGAAAAGAGGGAACAATAATGGCCTAAAGGAAAGTATCAAGGAAAAGGACTTTTTTTGGTCATATTTGAGTACTTAGAAGACAAACATCCACCAAAGCTTTTCTGATGGAAAAAGGGGGCGGTTTTGGGGTTGAAAATACAAGTGGGTATATATCGAATAATGGAGTTAATAAAAATTGAAACAAGTGGTATTGTCAGATTTACAGATAAGAAACATCAATTTTAAGGTCCAAAGGATTCATCTTTTGGGTAAAAGTATATAATATGGTTTATTAATTTTCTTTTGTTTGTTATTGTTGTTGTTGTTGTTGTTTTTCTTGGTAAAGTAAACATTTGTCATTATTTATATATGGGCTTTATATTGGGCGATGACACAACTTTTGTCCAATTTCAGAACACAGTACATAATGATTGAATGTGATGAGTGTATGAAAAAAAAAGAATTCCATTACGTGAATATTTGAGATGAGATAGGATTTTAAGGAGGATACAAAAAATTAAGGGTGAGATATTTGTTTAACTCCTGTCTGACCTTCGGAATTGTTTTTTTCTCAACATTACCACACGGTTTTTGATTCAAATATTTTCAACAAAGTTTCTATGATAATAAATAATTTATTTTATTTTTTTCATCGAAAAAGTTTTAGAATTGTACAGTTAAAAGGATCAGATATTTCTTTTTATTTGAAAAAAAAAAAGAAATCATACAGGGTGGGCCGTAAATAAGTGCACTTAAAAAAAAAATTATATTAATACAACTGTAGCGCTTTTAAATGAAATATTTATTTTAAATTATACAAAACGAAATAAATTTTTATTTTTTAAAAATTAAATCATCCAAATATTGTCCATTTTGCCTACAGCACTCTTCCAATCTGACTCTGAGATTTTGGAACACTTTTGTCAAAAGTTGCGGAGTGATTAAGCGGATTTCTTCTTCAATGTTCGCTTTTAATTCAGCCGTCGTTGAAGGATTATTAAAGTACACCTTACTCTTGAGGTAGCCCCATAAAAAGAAATCCGGTGGCGTTAAATCAGGGCTCCTGGGTGGCCAAGCAATATCACCCCTCCTCGATATCAACCTTCGAGGAAACATTTCTCTAACGACCTCCAGAGAGTCGTTACTTGTATGGCAGGTAGCGCCATCTTGCTGGAACCAGGTGTGAATAGTGTAACCACTCGATTCTTGCAGTTTTGGAGCTAAAAAATCTCTAAGCATCGAAACATAACGCTCTGAATTAACAGTAACATTACGCCCGTATCGATCTTCATAAAAATACGGCCCTATGATCCCCCACTTGGCTATTCCGGCCCAAACGGTCACTTTCGGAGAGTGTGTCGTCCATGTTTTAAGCGTGGATTTTCTGTTCCCTAGTATCGACAATTTTGTCGATTAACAAATCCGTTGACATGAAAATGAGCTTCGTCTGAGAAGATAATGTTATTGAAGTGAGGGAATCTCCGTAACATTTCTGTTGCGAAATTGAACCGTGAAACAAAATCGGATTCTTTCAAATCTTGGACAATTTGAATTTTGTAAGGGTATAACTTCAAATCATCCCGTAAAATGCGACGTAAAGTCGTTCTGGGTACTCCCAGGGCCGCAGCGCGTTTCCGTGTAGAGCTTCTTGGATCCTCGCGCACAGAAGCTTGTACGCGTTCAATTGTTTCTGCAGTCCGCCTGGAACGTGGGCGTCCTGTAGGTCGAAGTTTTTGCGTTGATCCCGTTGCCTCGAATGTTACGATCCATTTTTTGATTACATTCGTACTTGGACACTCGGTGATGTTGCGTAATTCAAACTTTACCCGAAAAAGCCGACGAACAGTCACGTATGAGCGATTGTTTTCATAAAAGGCGCAAACGCAGAAATCGCGCTGCTCTCCCATGAACGGACTCATTGCGACTAAAAATTTAGATCTCGAGCTGCAAGGAGATACCATCCCCGCGCGTCTCGGTTATTTCGTTCGGGAGTTAGAGCGATACAAAAAGTGCACTTATTAACGGCCCACCCTGTATTATGTTAATAGAGGGTTATAGAGGCTGAGTGTTATAAGAAATTGAAAGCAGATTGATGGAAAGATTTTAATTTAAAGCAGGTTTTATTTGGTATACAGAATTCGAGATTTGTAGAGACTTTAATCATTTTTGCTGTCTGCTCGTGGCAATTCACTCTGCTAGTTCTTGAAATTATGTAAAAAGAATTCCAGAATATTTATGTGTGAAAAAATAAATAAATGTCAGTTTTTTCAAGATTATTTAACAATTCAATTGCATTTTCTATTAAGAAATAAAATCAAAAAGTCTTCAACAAAGTTTCTATTACACGAATTAACAGAGCAATTTTAGTTAACATGGGTCAAGGTACATGTATAAACGTTTAACTAACGTCACACCCAAAAATACTTAAAACCCGATTTCAAACACTCTCTTTATAGCAATTTGAATACCTCTTACGAAAAGAATAAAAAGAGAGGGACCTAAATGGCTGCCATGAGAAACTCCAGATTCATTGTGAAACTAACAATGAATTAAGATTTTATACTTTCCAATTAATAGAAAATGGATTTCAGGAAACTATATAACTTCAAACAATAGGAATAGTTGTTAAAGGGCCATTTTTAAAGATGGGTCCATTGAAGCTAATGCTGAAACTGGACCGTAAAATACGATGAAACATTGGAAACCATTTTGGTGGTATACATATAAAATTTGCGTCTTTTTTGTGATTTGAAATTGAGTTATTTTTTTATTTGTTTTGGTTTATAACTTGAGGGTCCACAATTTGAACAAATAGAAACAAACGACAACCTTACTAGTGAGTATCTTGGTTTAAATTAAAAATCAACATCATTCCCTTTTTTAGAAGTTTGTCGGCAAGTTGTTTTACTTTAAATGGTGACTCACATTGTTTTTCTAAATTAACTCAGGATTAACAATAATCCCACACTAAAAAATTCAACTGAAGACAATCACATTCAAAGAATTTTTTGAAAAATATTTAGACTTTTACTCAAATAAATGTTTAGAGGTTTTTCTTTTTAAATTTTCATCTCTGTAATGCTTTGTCAATAAGCCTCAAGAACTCGAAAATATCTCTCGTAAAATTTCAAGAGCTTAAATTTTATTTTCTAAAAATTCCTTTCCTGTTAAGAAGTGTTAAATTGGGTATTAACCAAAGTATCATCAACAGACCTTCCATTTATACTTATGCCCTTTGTAGAATTCCTTAAAACCCACAATTTTCACACTGTCTTTTGTAACATAAAAAAGGAAGGGTTTTCCTAGGTTAGGTATAGGTAACCTACCTCCTATATGTAGTATACACATTTGAAAGGTATAAAATCAAACTACATTTCTATTATCCTCCAGGTCCTACATTCAAGAAATATCTCATTACATTGGTTCCTTTTAAGTGATGGTGGTCTGGTTTTCATTGATCAGGATTTCGAACCCTTTTTGATGTTGGAAAAAGCTTTGCTTAAAATTCGGATAGCCTAACCAAACACGATAGAATTTTATTTATTTTTGCATTTTTCCAAACATAACCCAAAAAAAAAAGAGAATGTAGTCGTTATGCCTTCATCGTCAATCGGTTGGTCCCTATAAGAATATGACTGCTGGGCAAACCTTCCCTCCTTAAAGCCACCTACATACATATATGTATGTAGTAGATTGTACATTTCACCATAACGTTTTCTGCAAATGCAAGGATAAGACGATTACATTTCGCATTTACACAATAGCGTCGTTGGTTGGATATCCACAGGATTGTAAATATTCTATGTTAGTGATTCATTCTATTACTATCCTTTTTTGAGGATGTTTCAAATATAGTGTTGGTTAGGTTTAGTAGTAGTGGAGGTAGTCTCTCCTCTATAAGGAATGTGTAAAACTTAAAGGACATCGTTGTTGCTTGCTTGCTTATAGGATGTGATGAAAATAATCCTCTTGTGAGGACATGATAAATGAGTCGAGTCCTTTTTTTTTTCTATATGATGAGAACGACGACCGACAGTGTAACGATGCTGACAAGGATGAAAGTATAGACCAACAGAAATGTGTGTGTAGGTGTATCTTCCCAGCCGGAAGTGATATTTTGCCGCGCTTAATCCGAAAATTGATTTTTTATGTTAAACTAAGCGAATATTTTTAGAGTGACCATGCTGAAGTTTTGAGGTTTTAATCAGAAATAAAATATTTAAAAGAAATGTGAAAAAGTCAATACACTGAGAAAAAAAGTATGGATTCAGTACAGATACTTCTATGTAAAATGGTAGAACAGAATTTTGCATGGGGTTTCTATGAAACATCGCTGAAAAATCAAAAGTTTAAGTGATTACATTTCAATTTATGCCGTAAGTAAGAGCAAAGATAAGTACATTTTTAAAGAAACATTTTAAACAAATGTGAATAAATGTTAAAATTTAGAGGACAGTGAGAACATATAAATAAAAACAGAGCTGTTAAAAAATAAATAGAAATTTATGTAATGAGTACATAGAAAGCACTTTTCTTGACAAGAATTACTCTTGAAGGATTAGTCAGTTCCTTGCAAGAGGCAGTACTCGAAACGATATGTTATACAGACAGGGATTAAACCCAAGACGTCTGGCATGACAGTTCTATGCACTAAGTATCACGCTACGGGCATAAAAGCTGTAGGTCTCCTCCATCCCTGAATTGACTCGCACACAACAATGGTTTAGAGTTGTAAGTCACTAGGCCCTACTTTTCTACGGACTGTTGCTTCACCTAATTTATTTATTTGATGAGTAATGAGGTTTATGCAACCAGTACTTATATTTATGTAATCATTACATATATTAATGTTTCTTATGAGTGTATTGCAAATAAGTTGAGACAAATGAATGCATGTAATAATTATAAAAATTATTTAAACATACATACATATGTAATGAATCCATAAAATCTATGCTGAATGAATAAACATGCACTGTTAACTGCGAAAGGTTTTTTTTTAATAAGTTCCCACATCTTCAATATTTTTTTATATTAAAATGATGGATTATCGTCACAGTTTTATGTATTGAGACCACTCAATATTTAATTTTTAGGGATTTATTGAATCAAAACATGGACTAGTGAACTCAAACTTAACTTATTACAAAAGCTTGTAATCATTACGAATATTTGTTATATTGGTCTAAGCAAAACGACCTTTTTGAGCCCACAAATTCTTTATTAGCTACACGAATGTGTGCACACAGATTATGTAATGAATACAAAATCCAAGCACAACGAACTTTTTGAATCCACAAAATTAAAAATTATTGGCAACATGAATGTCTGCGATAAGATTATATAATGAATACAAAATGAATGTGTGTCAAAAATTATGCGATGAAGAAATACATTTCTGTAATGAGTCTGTTCTAAATCACCACGTTTGTTGAAGGAATAAATTTTAAGAGCTATATGGTCCTAAATACTGAATTTATTTTTTAATAAAGGACATAACAGCAAAAAGCCAAAAAACATACTAACAAATAAAGTTCTGATTACATAAATGAAATACATTCAAAATTCTACTTTTGAGACAACTTAGATTAAACTTACACTTGATCTTTGGCCTTTTAGACCGTGAACCGTTTGAATCAAAATTTAATTTTTAAAAAAACTTAATTCTAGCATCAATAACTCAATTTGAATGCGTTATGCGTATATAAAAAAACCAATGATGGTAACACCTTTTTTTTCTATAACCAAAAGATACATAATCACACCTTGAAAGTCGAAACTAAGTATAGTCTTTTATATGTGACTAAGAACTTATATCCTTGGTTGTTTTGAATTAGGTACCTACATTCTACATACATGTGTTAGTTTATTTTTGCACCCAAACATGACCTAGTAAACAACAAGCTATTTCTAAAATAGATGCTGTTGACTTAATTTTTCAGCTTTATATTTATTCAAGTTTGTTGCTTATTTATTTGTTTTGTTGTTGGCCAAGGATGATAGGTGAAGGTAGATATACCAACCTTTAATTATAATTTCTTTTTTTAATTCTTGAATGCTAACTAACTCTCTCACATTTTCGTTCTGGAGGTTATTTCCATCCATCCATTTATCCATTTATTTTATTCATTCATTCATCTTGTTGTTGTTGGAGAGCTGGAGAGTTAAAGTAAACTGCCATGCATAAAGTATTACCATTCAAGCGTCCAATTCGCATCTTTTTCAAGGAAAAACCACATAGTTCACACACAACGTTTGTGTGGTATAAGCAAACAAAAAAAATATATCCTTTTACAACCTGGAGTAGTTAAGTTACCTCTAGGAACTTCTGCTCTTGGCTTGAATGTTGTTTTTTGTTGTTGTTAATGACGAAGGTGGTATTTTGTTTTTACTTGCAACAATTAACATCTGTTTTTGTGTACCTTGTTACCACATATATATGTACTTAAATATATTGGTGTATACATAAATTATATATGTATGTAAGGATTCTTTTTCTCATTTGTTAAGGACATGTGAAAAACCACTCTTTGATTTGGCTGAGTTGAGTTCATTATTTTGTGCAGTGTTTTTCTTTCGCATGTAAGTATTTGCATATGGTTGGATGCATCTCAGCCAGCTTATAGTTCTCAGTTCAACCACCAGAGGTGAACTTTTGTTTGTGTGTTTTTTTTAAAATCCTTTTTTGAAAAGTTGCACTTGGGTGGTTGTCGTTGTTTCTACTGCTGATGGTGGCTGCTGCTGCTCCTTATGGAGATTGCATTCTCTCGCTTTTAGTCCTCTTAATCTTTCTGTTTCATTCTGTATAAGCCCTTTGTTCGAGAAAAAGGAGTTTTATACAAATGGATGTATGAATATGTAAGAAGACGAAGAATTATTATTATTTTTGTGCAAATACTTAACAAAAAAAGATGGAGATATATGGTTTCAGAATATATTTACATTATAAGGGTGCAAAAGCATGAAAGCATTTTGGTCACATGAACTTCACACCAGAATAAAAATAAATGCGAAAAATACTGAATAAAGTTTGTCTATGAATCATTATGGCGGATATGAGTGTGAAGTCGTGGGAAAATAGCAGAAAAACCTTTTTAATTTATTTTATTATTTTTCTTTAAACTTGGTACAAGATTTAAAGCCTTTCAATACACATACAAATAATTTTCCCACACACACAAAATAAGATCAACTGGAATTAAAGTTTGAAGTATAATATTGCGATACGTAAGCAAATGTAATTTGGTC
Source organism: Eupeodes latifasciatus (assembly GCA_920104205.1). Classification (NCBI taxonomy): domain Eukaryota; kingdom Metazoa; phylum Arthropoda; class Insecta; order Diptera; family Syrphidae; genus Eupeodes; species Eupeodes latifasciatus. The sequence continues at coordinate 45,876,819 of OV049924.1, read as the reverse complement.
AAACAAAAGTTAAGGCAAACTTTATTGAAAATTAATTTATATATAAAAATTACGTATACGCCCAAGTGTACCAAACAAAAACTTCGCTATATATGTGAAAAATTAACTAAGTTCAAAGTGTTGAAATTTATAGGATAGGATCAAATTATGATTTATGGCGCATTGTATTACCACATGAATCTTTAGGCTTGTTTCACACTACACGGTTTTGACCGTACGGCAAAAAACCGGACGGCGACATTTTGTTAAAGGTGCGAAGAAGAGTATATACGCTTTCATATTATATGGTCCCGGTAAAATTAAGCAACCGTCTACTGCCACTACAGTATACGGCAGCCGGACGGTGCGATAAGCTTAGTGGCGTACGTGACGAAATGCATGTTTTCACATCATACGATTTTAGTCGTGCGGCAGATTTCGATCAGCTACTTCAAAACCTGTGAAAAAGCACAGGAACCCTGCATATATCGTGTTTTACCGTACGGTTAAAACCGTATAATGTGTAATTAGCCATTGATCCAGTTTATGCCGTCCGGTTTTTTGCCGTACGGTCAAAACCGTGTAGTGTGAAACGAGCCTGAGGCTTTCTTCTAAGCTCAATGAAACCAGTTTGAATCCCTTACGAATAGTGAAAGACTGATAATGTTAATATGGTTAAGATCGTTTAGATCGTTATAGAAGAATTCTCCTAGGTAAGTTTTGCGTTTTTGAGCTGGAGATGAAGAACTGTTTCTTCCTCTTCCTCATCATAAAGCCTCTACCAAACCACGGGGTGTGCTTTTTTATTAGACAGTGCCCGGTAATGACACCGATTATCGAGCTTTTATGCGATCTGCTAAGAGATAGCAAGCACCTCGAGCGCTTTAAATCTAGTGTAGGCCAGATGTTTTTTTGTGACCTGACGACACGTGGTGATGTTATTTCACCTGAGGTTTGCCTTTTTCATAACGTCTTGTATTAGCAATAGTTAGCCTAACGTGGTAGAATGTGTTGTACTGTACCGTTGATGGTGAATTCATCTACCTTATACAATATCCTGGAATGTCTCTATGGCCCAGCACCCAGCAAAGGTGAGTAGTAAGCTGTTGTGCCATCTGCATTAGAGATGATCGAAATATTATGGACTGTAATAGAGTTTGTAGAGACAGAGTCCAGAGATTTGTTAGCTGCCTGACTTTCTTAGAAAATACGGATGTCAGATGTTGATATCACGTTTTCTTTAAGCCAGGACAAGACTTCTTTTATTACCGAAAATTCCTCCTGGAACACGCTACAATGATTGAGAAGGTGGAATGAGAGACTTAATTTCAGTCGTTCGGAGTACACACTTCCACAAACCTCATTTGTTTTTTATTCATCTGTGTAAAAGTGTATTAACTCGTCTTTCAGGAATGCCCTATCTTCCCAGAAAGATCTGGAAGATATAGAAATTTGGAAGTTTCTGTCGAATTGCAGTTGGGGGATTGTGTAGTCTATGTGCTTTGGAATTGATTAAGAATTACAGAGTGGCCAATGTTGATGTTAATCCACTGGGATGAAGCTTTGAGGCGATTTTGAGTTTCAGTGCCGCAAATGAGGTCGTGCAAAGCGATCTCCTTATACATACATAGACAAGCTGACAGATGACTTTTCTGACAAATTTGGTTATACAAAATTGTGAGTTGATACATAAGATTTTAAAATATTTGATACATTTATTTTTTACTGTCAAATCTGATAATCGTATGAATTTAGCTCTTATTTAATGTGTTTGTTCACTATGGCGTATGTGGAACATTGTTTTTAATAAAATGCTTACCTACATACATATTTAAATATTGATCGTGTTTAAAATGTGTAAGGCATATTTTTTCCCTCCCCAGTTTTTCATGTATTTTTTTTTTTTATTTTCACCTAAGAAACAATTCAATAGAAGTTTTTCAGCGTATTTTAAGCTAAGAGCATAAGGCGGCCCATAGAAATCACACTTGTGTGCACACCGGTGTAATGACACCTAGTGTGGCATTCCACTACACACGACACACATAATTGTACACACATTAGTTGTGAAAGAGATCTAAAAGAGGAAGGATCAGAATTAGTGACGTTAAAGCTCGAAGCTTTTATTGAAACAACTTGCCCCGCACCACAATCTACAACGATTCAGATTCAACTGAATGGTAAATTTGCGCGCGCATCCCCATACACATCACACCGATCGATACACCGACACAGAAAGATTTTACTTGCTCCGTGTCTGACACCGAAAATCGATGTCAAGCCCACACACAGCAAGCACACATTTTTGTACACCGACACAAGTGTGAACACAAGTGTGATGTCTATGAACCACTTAAGGTTTTAAATAAAAACGAAGAAATTAGCGATTTAAAAATGCAGCTTGATACAAAAATTAAGTTTTGTTACAATCGAATACAAAAACTCAAAAAGAGTCAAATGAGTAATTTTGAAATTTTTTATTCCAAAAACTAAAAAATTATTACCGTTTTTAAAAACAAAATTATTTTCCAGCAGATTTGTTCTTCGAATGGTTTTCAGATAAGTTTAAGCAGCTTCGAGCTTTTAAACTATCTACATTACATATTCAAAATTATTGCTGTCCGAAACAATAGAAAATCCCTATTCAATTCTTAACAATCCCCAAAAGGCTTTCTCTTATAGTTTCAATCTCACATGTTTCTTCAAAACTTAGATGATGTATTTGCTTAGCTTGAAATTTCTTACAAATTTCCACAATTTTCCTTGGGGCATCTTATCTCCGCAACAACGCAACGTTGCACTCAATCCAATGTATATGTACTTCCAAAACTAAACAAAACACAAAATCCTATCACCATCATCATCATCACTCTATCGCGTTTCACAAATTTCAAAACATCATGTATAGACAGAAAACCTATTCCAAAGTCTTTTGAAAACAAACGAAGTAAACATTTCACTTGGACGAACATCCATAGGGACAACTATGATGATGATGAAGATGATGATAATGAAGACGAAGAACGATGCCTGATGATGTTGATCAATGCACAAGGCGGATACAGAAATAATACTTACATATATATAATAGAAGCCTTATCATCGTAGGCGTATTGAAAACTATTCATCAGAAGCAGCAGTGTGACATGATGACGTACGTATATGCGACTTAATGCCTGGCCTGACAGTTAACAAACACCGCCACTACCGCCATCATTGCCGCTGCCATCGTTAGAAGGAGGATTCCTTTCAGAAAACTATAATATGTTCCCAAAGTTAATGTAGGCATAAGCTGCAACCGAGGGAGTTCAAGCAACAACCAAACCACCTTCACCTAACACACCACTCTATACTCCATCCCCCACCTCCTACTACATCAAGACCGCAATGGAGTTCATATAAATTCTGGAAATGAAACTATAAATGGATTCAAATTGACATCGTACTCGTCTATACTGATGGCGCATATACTCGTAGGTGCATTAATGTACATACAACATATGGTGTGTTGCACGATCTCGGGTAAATGACACTAGTGTCAGAATAGAGCTGTCAGTCAGTTGTGCGATAGATGAAGGGGGACTTATGCCTCTGCCTGCCTGCTTTGAATGTTGGTAGGACGAAGAAGAACTATAGAGTGCTACTTTGCCATATCATAGTAAGTACAAGTACACCTCCTGGCACTTTTAAGCAGGCAGGCAACACTATGATTATTATGTATAGTTCGTGTACCTAGTTCTTGTTGTTATTGTTGTTGATAAAAGTTTATTGCTCTATGATGGGCATATACGTAGGCTCCACCTAAACATACAGTTGTGGTCATATAATTAAGTCACTGAAATTAAATCTTTTTTATTTAAAAATTAAGTATTTTCTACTTTTCTACTTGTAATTTATGCATTGCAAAAATTAAAATTAAAACGCAGTTTGTGAAGAAATCTGTTCAGATTTGATAAACTCAAAGGGACACACAGAACTGGTTGACAAGGTTTTGATATTGGCAATAAAATTATACTTTTCTAATGAATTCATAAAAGACTACGTAATCATTATATCACTTCAGTTTATTGAGATATTAATTATTGAAAACTTAAAGAAGCGATGAACCATTTATTCTTAAACGGTTTTCAAAAGTAAAAGGCAAACCAGTTTGAAAGTAATTTTTATCTTGTAACGAATTTGTCACCTCAAAGAGGCAATCAAATCAAGTTTTTAAAAAAACATTGAGAAAGTGCGAAAAAAGAGACGGGGATGCGATCCACACTGATAGCTTCTTATCCGTGCCCCTTTGTCAATTTTTCTAAAACTTTAGCAAAATATTAATAACAATAATTTGTGGGATATAACATGATAAATGTAAGTCAATATCTTTCTTTGTTCTTATATCGACGAAAAAATGAATGTTGAACAAACAAAAATCAATATTAAATTCTTAATGAACAGATTTTTCGTCTAGAACTTGATATGACTCTTAGAACTGTGAAAGGCACAACTTCAGGTGAAGACAAGGTTACCTTTCGATAACCTAAAGAACAGGCTCTGTTCTTAATACAACAACATCTTGCAACTGAAAAAGGGCTCAGTTCAAACCAATTCCTAAAAGCCCCGAAAATCATCACAGCTTCGATGCGTACCTGCCTATCTCACTGCTTTTATTCTCTTCAAAATGTTTGAAAAAAATTATCGCAAGACGTTAAAGTTGCTTTTCAAAAAAGGACGCTTTCAGAGAGAATACACTTGTTCACTTGCTCAGGCACAAGCTCTCAAAAAATCTTTCAAAAACAAAATATCTCCAGTCTAGTCTAGTCTAGGTACTAGATCTAAAAAAAGCTTTTGATCGCTTGATTGATCTGTCCTAAAACTGATGTCATAGTGGTTAGTACCTTTTCAGATAATTCAAATTATTGCTTCCTTCATGACTTCAAGAACCGTCTGAGTTTATATTGGTGGCTTATAAGTCCACACTCTTTAAACTTGAAAATCAAACTCCTCGAGGACACCTATGATGACTCGCTTATAGTAAAACTAACGCAGATTGAACTTCAACTTGACATCTGGCGACCTAATGCAAGTGAAATCTATTTTTTAAATGCAGATAGGGCTATTCACACATGGCCCAAAAAAAGTGCCATCACTCCTCCTTCAAAAGTAGATATATTGCAAGAAATAGTATTGCACTTCCATTCTAAATATTCGTGGTAATGAAATCTCGTCTTCGAAAGAGTTACAAATGTTGGGTACTTCATACATACATATACATATAACCTCCTTAAAATGAAATGCTTCAAAAAATAAGGACCTTATTTTGAAATAGCCTTGAGAATTGATAAAACATTCGTTGAAGGTATTTTACAATATGCGGACTAACTACCTACATTTGTACAACATTCAAAAACTTTAAGGACATCAAAACTGCGATCAACAATTGCTATGGTTCAGCCTCAGGAGCAAATCAACAAAGATCGAGGCTCTAAGACTTCAAACCGGGTATCACTCTTTTCATAACTTTATCTATTAACTTAGCTACCAAGGACTTTGCTGATTCAAAGCATTCCCTGTATAACATTGCCAAGTAAATTATAAGTTCAGGAACTCTATATCTGCACTTGTTAGCTTTAGATTTAGCTTGACAAAAGTTTAACCATGCCCGCATCCTTGGAAACGAAACTTGCTTTAAATAAATATAAAATTAGCAGCATTCAAAAAGAAAAACACGACAGATGATATTTTTTATATTCTATACCAAGAGATAATCGAAAGAGTCAACCCTAATCATGTCTTTTACATACAGATGGTTCATAATATAGATGATAACTCTTCTTATGCTGTAGTAAAGTCGGAACAACATTCTCAAACTTCTTCGGTCTGGCAAGGACTATCTTCCTAAAGAAGCAAACAGCTACATTGCAGAATCGGCAGCAATTCAAAAAGCTATACTAATTATGAAATCTTATTTTGGACGGAGTATAATCTTGACAGATAACCTGGAGATATTGAAAGGTCTTAAAAATGAGACAACTGATGCTCTATTCTGGAAGAATTCTGGTGCACAATGACAGAAAACATCATATTAACATGGGTACCAGGACATTTTGGAATTAAAGGCAATGAAATGATAGATGATGCAATTGAAACCCCAAATTTGTTTCGAGTAGCTTGACATTAATTAAAGTAACTGCAATACTATATCATAAATAAATTATAAGACGATATTCAAATTCAGGACAATTTATCCCTTTTTGAAAAAGTATTGTTAAATTCCCATTGGAAGTTATTGTAATCGATCCGAAATGTCGAATTAAAAATGTTGACATTTCTCGATGTTACAAGGTTCCTAGAATCTAAATAAAAGATTTTTAGAGCGATCTCTATGCGTGAGTGTATATGTACGTTTGGGAAGCTTTTTTCGTCGTCCATATCTCAAGAACCAGTAGAGATATCGATTTTTTATTTATCTTGTTATACAGATAATAACGTAGAAAAATGCAGAAAAATTCCTTTAAAGTCAAGTAACTCATTTGAATGATTCAAATGATTCATAACTAATGAGAATATCAAGAAACTAAGTAAGATACTCAAATGATTTAAACTGTGCGTAGTCCTGCCATAAGTTCGGTCCCTAACTTTTAAGACGCTAACAAAAATTTGATTGATCTGTTGTTTTTCTCAAAATATATAATGGGCAAATAAATACCTAAAGTAACAATAAATTATGAGTCAGTTGAATTAAATACCCGAAACGATAAATATGGAGTGGGGAACAAAGAGAACCTGGACTTCACAAATGCAGTAAAACTCTCACTAAATTTTTCAAATTGCTGGAGCCACTCAAAACATCGAAAAAATCATCTATATCTTCTGAGAAAGAAGTGGATGACTTCGTAAAATAAGGACGCCAGCAGTGATCAAAGCATTTACGGAAAGAATCCGAAGTAATCTCTTCCCAAAAACAGAAAATTATGGCTCGAAAAATGAAAATACCCACAAGAACGATGTCAAGCCCCATAGGACAACACCTAAGGCTAGGCGCTTACCGTGGAACTACTTGGCAACGCTTGAATGAAGCTCTGTGCAAACTCAAACGGAGGACACAAAAATATTCATTTCACAGATTGGAAAATTTTTACAGAGGAACAGAAATTAAATCGCTAAAACGACGGGATTTACGCCTAAAGCTCCAAGGAAGCTGAAGAAATGGTTCATCTTCCAGCTTTAGGGATGGTTTAGTGGGGAGTGTATTACGGTGTTACAAATTTGCATTTTTTGTGACCAGGGAGTGAAAATGCGTGGTTTCAATTATTAAAATGATGTTTTAGAGTAGGTTATGAAGCTCTGAAGCACCTAACTTTGGCTTAAGGTCAATTTACTGGGGCTTATCGCCGTTGAAGATTTATCCTCGGACAGCCCGGATCTTAATCCGCTGGACTACCGTCTATGGAATGTCTTGGAGAAGGCTAGCTGTAAGCCTCACAGAAATATTGAGTCTCTTAAAGCTTATTTGGTTAAGACAGCATACGGGAGTCGTGCGTGCCGCGATAGATGAATGGCCGGATCGTTTAAGATAATGATTCAAGGCTTAGGTTGGCCACTTTAAATAATTTCCTACAAATTTATAATGTAAATAATACAAAATAAATATCATGAAAAGAAATTTGATAACTGGTTCATTATTTGAATAAGATGTGTTTGTGTGAGGGACAGAACTTATGGCAGGACTACACGGAAAAAAAAAGTTGTCATATTAACAATCGTCGATAGTCAACTTGAAAATTGACAAAATTGTCGCATTGACTACCAAAATAGTCAATATGACAACCTTGTTTTAAAAAATTAACTACTGAATAGTCAATTTTAGTTTTGTCAATATGACAACAAAAGTAGTCAATAGAACAACTTCGGTAGTCAATATGACTTTGGTTGTAAGAAACTGAAACTACGGTTGTCGTATTGACTAATGTGGTATTGACTACTGCAGTTTTAATATTGACTACCGCAGTTGTCATATTGACTACCGCAGTTGTCATATCGACTACCGCAGTTGTCATTTTGACTACTACAGTTGTCATATTGACTACCAAATTGTAAAAAAATTTCGGATCTCAAAATTCTATTGACTATCACGGTTATCGGCTGAAAATTTACTACCAAATAGTCATATTGACTATCAAAAAAGTCAATAGGATGTATGTATTTTGAAAAATTATCATACAATTCATTGCTAAGAACTATGTTGTGTTTTAGCTTAGCTTGAAAAACATCGTTTTTGGTTGATTTTACGATTTTTAAAATGGAATATTTAAAAAACCTGATGTGGTAGAAAAATTATATAACCAGCTTCAAATTCAGGACAATTTATCCCTTTTTGTTAAAGTTTTTGTTTTGTGTGCGGTTTGTGGCTTAATTAAATGACCACAACTGTACATATGAAACAAAAACTAAATACTTTATTACCTACCATATAAAAACCATATGCATAGGTACCCTATGAATTGAAGGAGAGTAAATATTTGCCACTTGATGGGTTGGTTGCGATATAAAAATAGAAAAAAGTATAAAATATTTTATTTTCCTTTTTTGTTGTTTGTTGATTTTCAATTGAAACTGCAGCAAAATGCATAGAAAATTTTTCTAAAAAAAAAAAACTACAACAAACAAAATAGAGAGAAAAGAATCAGTGAAAGAAGGAAGAAAAAAGAAGAACTCATAATGTTGATTAGCAACATGTTGCCGGGCAATAACCTTTTTACTCGCAATGAGAAAAAATTAGTGAGGGAGAGAGAAAGCAGCAGACGATTAAAGCATATTTTTTGGTAAACACTTTAAGGTCGCCAACACACTTATTTTTGTTTGTAATCTGCATCAACCATATTTTTTCAAATGAGTTTGCTGTAGGGCGGGAAAATTGAAATACCTACGTACAAAGAAGAAAAACCAAATAAAATATGAATATCTCGTATAGGTTAGGTTAGGGGGGTACCTAACCTGAAAATTGTTTGTTTAAGACCGAAACGAAGGTTAAAAGTGGTTATAGTGTTGGATGTTGTTGGGCTTAGGGAAGGTGAGACTTTAGATAGCTAAAATTGTTTGTACATCATCACATCATTCCTCATGATGATGATGATTATGATGATAATTTAACGGCGAAAAGTGGAAGAAAACAAAAATGTTCAAAGCAAGTGCGTCGCGTCCTTATCGTCGTCATCGTCGTCGTCGTTATCGTCTTCGGATTAAAGCTTAAGGGAGTCTCCTTATACATGTAGATACTTTCAAGTTTGTTTGTTTTTTCTTTGTCGGATTAGAATCAATTATATTAAAAGAGGGATATGGCTAATGGTAAGCGTTATATAACATTTAAAGGTTGGTAATAGCTATAGGAGGAATATGACTTCAAAGGGAAAAAGGGCCCTGACCTTTATATTGTTGAAATAGGATATTTATGTAGCTAAAAACTCATTACCAACTGAAAAAACAATTATCAAAGTTGTAGACATAAACACTCATCCAGGGACTCTGGTACGTATCTTAGAACTTCGAATTTTAAAGGAAGTCCTTGAAACTTTTTAGTTAGTTTGGAGGACATAATAAAGGATTCTTGGAACAGTTAAGGTAATTACTTTTAACCTTTTCGTTAAAGAACTGCACAAGCAGAACTGACATAAGAAACTCATAATGTTCTGAAAATATCTTTATACCAAATTTCCAGTAAGAAACTAAAAATAAAAAACAACATTTTTTCAAATAGAAATGTAAATCCATAGACGAAAATACAGTTTTTTGAATCTTTCCAGATGGCTGTCGATAATTGTGTGAGGGCTCGTAGCTTATCCCACTTTAAAAACTCTCATTTTTTAAATGGACTTTCTTTGCTATATAAGCAGATGTCTTGACCATATAACTAAATCCATTACTCTACAAACCATCTGTCAATGTTACAATAAAAATATCCAAAAAAAAAAATCAGTTTAAAATCAAAATTTCTGATCCCACCAAAAGTATAACAACAAATTTTCCATCCCCTAAAAATGAGCATCATTCAACATGTGCATCAGGTATAATCATTCAACAAGTTGCAGGAGTATTAAGTACCAAAAAAAAAAATACCATACTCTATCAAGATCAGGTTCGCCTTCACCGACATCTTACAAAGGCTTAACTTAAATGCAGCCATACAACAAAAACAACAACAGAGACGATGCGATGGAAGACGACTTAGTAGGTACAAAAGCAATAGAATGAGGCAGATGTTTCTTTTTTTTGGTAGGTTGGGATTTTTTTTCGGGATCTTCTTGCATTCTCCAGACGAAAGAATGATCATCATGTCCTATAGGAAAATAAAAAGGGAAAACTCACTTAGTGCCGAAAAGTGCATGTCAGTTTCTGTGTTGCATGTTACATAAAGGTTAAGATATGGAAAAAGGGATTTTGGAATATTCGTTCCACCTAATATGGTTACCTGGTCCTCTGGAACGTATACAAAACTATGTATAGACATACTTTACCTACCTGACTGCAGGATTGGGTTTTTAATAGCATCCCTTAACCAGGTGCAATTTTTATTTTTTTTTAGACTGATTCAATATATTCTTTTTTTTTATGTTATTGTAGGAGATTCTAAATTCATTTTGAAAAGTCCGCTGTTTGGGTAGATGTCACTCTTAAAACTATTATCTTGTAACATGTAACAAGAACAAAATACACAATTATGCAACTTTAATAACGCATTGACATTGAAAAAATCCACTGCAAAAATGGTTGAAATTTTGCAGTGATATTTCGCTTTTATTTCGGCAGCAATATTGAAATGGATAGACAAAATTTGAACTGTAATTACAAGTCTGCGTCGCTCAAAAACATAGAAAGACGAGAGATGCTCACAAGTTTTATGATCAGAAGAGGCGCGGTTTAAGATGTTGAGAGGCTAAAAAGCAGAAATTAAGTTCGAAAGTTTTATGAATAAGTGAAACGAAATTCACAAGTAGGTATATCAACCTCGAACCGAAGGCTGCAAAGACGAAAGTGGAAACATCGTAGTGGAACCGTAGTCAATGCTGAAGGTATGGAAGTACCACTTCTGTAATGGCGACGAAGAACCAAATTCCGTTGTCAGGCAGGATGATCCATTCAATATGCACGACGACGGAAGCCAACAATTCCATCTTCACAACTTAGACGGAGTCAAGATTGACTCCATTCATGGGCTGAAGTTTAACAAAGCCGCTGGAGCAGATGGGTTGAATGCCGAGCTCTTCAAAACAGCTGGAGATAATTTAATTAGGAGCATGCACTTATCTGTAGTATATGGTCGGAAGAAAGCATGCCCGATGAATTAAACCTCTTCATCGATTTCAAGACCGAATATGACAGAATCTATAGGGACGAACCTTTTAACGTCAAGAAAGGCTATAGACAAAGTGATGCGCTGTCATGTTAGTTAGGAGGACACACTTACTTGATTTCTGAGTAAGGTTTTGAAAAATGTCAAATTTTTCCAAAAAAAAAGAAAAGTTTCATCTGTTCTTTGTCAAAATATTCCATAATAGATAAATAGAGAATCCGGGATATTATGAAAACTTTTCTTCTGAAGAGACAAATTTTATGTATTTAAAAGAATTAAAGCTTTATAAGTTTTACTTATGCATCAAATCTGAAACCATATCCTTATTTTTCAATAACAACTGCTCCTGCAGAAGAGAAGAAACTTATGACGCAGCCAAAAGGTTTTTTCTTCATTTACCTGTCAAAATCTGTACAAAAAAAAACCATAACCATATAAATGTGACAGATCAATATTATGCAGAAGACAAAATAAATTCTTTTTCCAAAGAAGTTATCATATAGAAAGGTAGATAGTTTTTAAGAACAAATAGATACAATGGTGCATCCTATTTTTGTATTCACTTAAAACTATATAGAGTTATACTGGTGAAACCCTTTGTTATGGTAAAATAAAATATAAAAAAAAAATCTTATCTTCAAATATACTTTTTCCTCTTTTTATTGTACCTACCTATATCTCAAGAACTACAGAAACAACAGCAACAACAACAAACTTAAAGATACAAAACTTTAATATCCTTTATTCTTATCCCTTTCAAGCATCCTTTAAATATTTGAGTCCACAAAAAAAAAAGAAAACGAATTTAAAAAATATATTTCTTTGTGTTGTTGTTGATTGTTACTTCCAATGTGATAAAGGAAATGCATATCCTTTTTATTTTTTGGTCCTTGTTGTTGTTGTTGAATATGTTATGCCACTTTTTCAACACCAAATGACTATGCACTTGTCCTATATATGAAAAAGTACATATATAATGCACCTAACAAGAGGACCTACAATCGTTACACATTGCTGCGTTGTTTTGCAGTTTTCTTATTTTTTGTATTTCACGTACACATTCCCTAAGGACCAAACTCTCACTCTATCTCTCTCACTCATTCAACCATCAAGAACCACTAACGAAAAGAAACACTATAAATAGGAATATTATCCTAGATTTAGTTTCTTATTTTTTTTTTATTTCAATTTTATTTCTTTTTAACTGTTGAACACAAAAATCTTGTAGTTTTTCTTCTTTTTGTGATTTTTCATGTCCTTTCTAAGGACATGCTTGTTCTCACATCTACTGTCTTATGGTGTAGAATAGTATGGAATAGGGTACCTACATATATAGTTGCATTATTGCATGCTTTGCACTTTAGTCCTGTTTTTACCTCCTGGATAAGGAAATTACAAATTTTTATGTTTTTATTTTTTACTTTGGAAAAATTCCTTTTTCTCCACAAGTTGAATGGACTGGAATCGAAGGGATTTTCTTTTCTAACCTTTTTCTGTTGTTGTTGTTGTTGTTGTTTTTCTTCAAAGTGGAAAAGTGTTATAAAAGAAAAACGAGAAGAAAAAATTCCATTGGATGGAATTTGTGTTTTAGATGGGTCCTGAAATAATGCCAATACTCGTAGGTTGGTATACAAGTTTGTATATACGAAGGATTGAAGGTACGAGATGAGTAGTAAAACGAAGGATTCTAGAATATCCAGAGAAAAGGCACCATCAGTTTCAACTTTATGGATGTTGTAATATTTCAATATCACAACGACACATATATTTTGTTTTCCAATGCTTTTTCTTCTTCTTCTGCTTCTGCTGTTGTTGTTGTTAAACCGATTAGTTCGAAGGATGATGACTACGGCTATATGGTGCATTGTCCTGCATCCTGTAGGTAGGCAGGTCTATCTTTACCTATATGCATCCTGCCTACGATAGCCTTTGAAATATTTCACAATTGCGATCTTTGATGGTTTAGCAAAATTGATTCGAATTATCCATGTTACGTTTTCATCACAAAAAGTTGTTTTCCTTCCCTGTGTAAATTGGATTCTAGTTTTTCAGCTTTTTGCTTGTGGCATTTTCTTTCGTTTTGAAATTGCATTAGAACGGTCCTGATGCCTGACGGACGGTAGGGATAGGGAATACGGACAAGGATTCAATTATGAATTATGAACAAGGATATAGGTTTAGGGGTATGTGTAACCAAGTAATAAATCATTGGTATTGTTTATGGATTGTGGAACCTTGTTAGAGGTTTATAGAGCACAGCATATTTCTAATTTGTTTTCAAAACGAATACTGACAGAAAGATAATTATTTTTTATCAACATTATGTTTATGTTCGTAGCAGGTATACGATGACTTTGATATGAAGTATACATTCTTTTCTTTAAGCAGGTTGTCAAAATTAAAGGACACTTGATTTGGAGAAAAGGTTATTAAAGTTGCAGAACATAAAAATTAACAACTTAAGGAAAGTTTAAAAGGACAACAAAAAAAACTTTTGATAACAATTTTCCATTAGAGTCTTTAGAAATTTTCCAATAAGCCAAAGTGTTATTTAGAGAACTTCAAAAAATATCCAATTACAAATTGAAGTAGACACTACCTGATTTTTAGAGATATTTACAGCGTTAACTTTTTGTAAGAAACACGAACACAGAGACATTTCTCTAAGAAACACTAGTTTCGAAAAATCGAGTAATTTCGAAATTTGCAACAAATTGGAGCGATTACAATAACTTCCAATGTGAAACTTGGTTTCATCGCTGAATAGATTCAAAGTAGCTAGAATTATTCTGGTAACATCTCAAATATAACAAAAATTATTATCTGCATCTAATCAAAATGCATTTCATGCCTTTTTCCTAAAATTGTAATAAACGGAACCATTAATAAACCCTTTGCTACCAACGACGCACGGGCCGACGGAACCCTTTTTTTGTATCTATTTGTTAGATTACCTATTCAATCTCATTAAGCATGCACCACATGCATATTGATGTTCCTTATAAGCGACAACATTATTGCCTTTAACAGGACCCAAAATACAAGATATTCAAGCCGACACATAATTATACCAAACCCTATAAAGCTCCATTAAAGGGCAGAAATACATTTATGCTTCCGTTCAAAGAACACAAAGGTACTCGTATATATCTTCGTAGTTATGTCCCGTCCATCCGCGTGGACGTCATCGTATGAAGGTATAGGGTAATCCGTTAAGACCTGTCATTAACAGTGCATATAAAGGCGTAACGCGCCAGGCAACTTTTTAAAAACGAGCAAAATAACCAAAGAAAAAAATGTTTTACAAGATTGCTCAGAGTGATAATCCTTCACTTAATTTGTGGTTCTCAAGCCTCCAAAAGATACCTGGAGGCGAGCAACACAGCAACACAATGTATCAAGGCCTCGTCGTCGTCGTCGTACTCCACCTGGTGAGATAATTCGCATGAATTTGCATTTTCCTTTTGTCGTTTTTTTTTTTTTTGTGTTATTTGTTGCCTTTTTAGGCCAAGCTAAGTTACACCTGTCCTTAAGTGTGGGTAGGCCATCTAGAAGCAGATGTGGAAGATATCATATTTAGGATCGAAAAAGTGTTTTACTCACTCACTTACTCACTAAAAATACAAAAAAAAAAAATATCATCCACATGGCTCATGGTCCATCTTTTTTGGACCCTAAAAAGAAGCATAACAAAAGCAAACGTTTTCATAAAGCTAGTCTGTGACTTTATCTGAGGGCGAATTATGGATTCGCGAAAAAATTAGGCCTTGAGATATTTTTTGTAAAATTAAAAGTGATGCTGATTCCAAGACTTAAAGGAGGAAATGAAATTTTATATTTTCTCAAAGGGCTTTTGAAGCTTTTTATTGGACAAGTTCATACGACCCATATTTGCCTCACCTTAAATTTAATCCAAAAAACTCAAAGGCTTCTGATTTTGATTGATTTTTGTTCGGTTTTATTTTTATTTCTGGCGTAAGGTTTATACGTCGAGTACGAAACTCAGCAAAGGAACGTTTGTGGGAAACGTGACTTTGGAAGAACGCGTATCGTATGTAGCCCGTCAAATTGGGACTTTGTATCAATTTTTATCGGCAGCTGCCTTTTTAAGTGATTCCTTTGTCTTTTTTTTTCGTTCTTTTGTTCTTTGTCATTTGTTTTGCTTTGATGGGCCATTCAATATTGTATTGGATGTGGATGAAGCCTGCCTGCCTGCCTGCACTTTTGGGAGGACGTGTGTCGACGGCGGCGGCGGACGGCGGCGGCGGGCGGTTGTTGTGCGTGACTTAATATAGGGTGTAAGGTGTACCTACAGAACCTACCTTAGGATATCAGATCGTCTTTCAACGCCACACTTTAATGGGTTTTTGTTCTGAATACATTTTTTTCTTTCGAAAACAAATGCCGAAAGTTAAGGATACGCGTGTGGTGAATTTTGAAATAAAACAACTACAACGAAAAAATATGTTCTACGAGTGTCATCACGTGCTTTTCATTTAAAAGGTGTTTATATTCAAAACTTTTCAACATCGCGCAAAGGCTATAGCAGCGCGCGATATACCAATGACGTCTTACTTCTCGTAGAATATTGGTTTTCGAAAAAGAACATTGGCAGGTGCTGTCATAATAAGTTGATAATTCGGTGCTTATAAAGTTATAAATGAAAGATCATAAAAACAAAAATCAAAATCCTTATTCTCTATTATTAAGGGAGTTGAAAGGATGATTTTTGTTTCATAAAACAACGACGACGCGACGACGAAGACGCACGTTAAGGGATATTTAAACGATGACCATAATTTTTGTTTTATTCATTATTTCGAATCGGCTTTAAATGAGTAGCGATATATGTATACAAAATGAACACTAAATTCTTTTATTTGTTTTTAATAGGCTTTTACACCATCCAGGAATGATGGGTCGTTTTTGAAGATAGCCGTTTTGCTTTTTTTTGTGAATTTTATAAGTTTTGCTAAAAGCAATCAAATTCTTTTAGAAGGTTTCTGAAGTGATGGAGAACAAGACAAAATTGTTTGAAAAAGCGTTTTCCATAAATGAAACAATAAGATAATATTTTTCTTCTTTTCTGTTGAATTATTGTTTTTTATTTATATAAAATGAATTTTTTAACTTTTTTGGATTTATTGAAATGTAAGGTTTTTTTTTAAGGTATGTTGGAATATTCTAAAAATAATTTTCAAAGCAGTTTCCAGGAACTGCCTTAATAGAATATACAAAATATAAAGCATACAAAAATTCGTATTCAATAAAAACAAAAATGTATTAAATTTATTTATTATTTGCATTTAAAAAACAATGTAATTCAAAATTAAAAATTTCTTTCTTTTAAAAACAATGATGCAAAATGAAAAAAATGTATTTAAATTTTTTACATTTAAAAATGTTTTAATGAAAAAAAAACAAGTTTCGCATTAAAAAAATTTACAGTACAATTTTTTTTTCTAAATTGTGCATTGATTATTCTAATGAACAACATTTTTATTTAGCATTGAAAAATGTTTTGCCTTTTATGTTAATGCAAGTCATATAGATTTTTGATTATTAAATTCTATTAGCATTGTTATTGATATATAGATAGAAAGATTAATTCTTTATTACACAAAAAATGGTTTACAAATTTCATTTCTTAAGAATAAGAGCATGGCTTTTCTGCCGTGTCTGCCTGATGTGACATTTCATAGCTTCTCAACCATGGATCAAATATTTGCTTTGACAAGCATTGCTAGAAAATCCATTGATAAAAAGAAAAAACTATACGCTTGTAAACAGACAGGCTTTGCTGTACAAGCTTTCAACGGTAGGAATCTCCCGAAAATTTTTGACCATGTACTCTAAATTTCTTGCTTCATCTAGTGCATCTGTATGGAATGGGACGGACTTATCACAATGGTTTGAAACAACTGCAGGTGTTCCACAGGGCTCTATTTTAAGCCCATTACTTTTTGCTTTGTTTGTTGACGACATTTGTGATAGGTATATTCCCAGGAGGGATATCGTTTGCTGATATACAAATTAAAGTTCTGTTATATGCTGATGCAATTACAAATAAACAGGCTGAATGCATTTTGCGGCGAGAAATGGGGGTTAGTCATCAATACAAGAAAGACAAAGGTGATGATTTTTGGAGCACGTCAAAGGAGAAGACAACCCGACAAAAAATGGTCTCTCAATAATGTAAACATCGACGTTGTGCAAGAATTTAACTACCTGGGTGTTTGGATTACACACAATCTCAATTTTTCAAAACATGCCAACAAAAAAGTAATGAATTGAGTATGATGTGGACTAAGTTCTTTGCAAACCAAGATATCGATTTCGCGTCAAAATACTGTGTTTTTCATGCAACGGTCAACACTTGTATGTGCTACTTATAAGAATCTCAATCACCAAATTTCTTCAGGAATGAACTATTTTCGTAATGAATACTTGGCTTAAATTATAAGCTACATATTTAGAGCACGTGTTGAAGTTCTTAACTTAAACTTTATGCCTCATCGAGCAGATTTACCCCAAATCTGTTGGCTTTGCAATAGAAGAGAAAATGAAGATATAAACCATTTCATTGTCATTTGCCCAATACTGCAGGAAATCCGCCGACTCTATTTTGATGAGAGCTATGTACATTTCTCCAAGCAGACTTTACGAAATATTAAACGGAGGATGGTGTACTTTATATAATTATTGTAAACACGCATTAAACTTCTGCAACAGTTTCGATATTTAAATCCTTAAAAAATTCAGTTACTACAGTTAAATGCATCCTATTTTTCTGTTTCAAATCATTTAAAAATTGAATTTTTTTTCTGTGTTCCAAATCACTTTAAAATTGAAAAAATTGTGAAATTTTTGCTTATAAAATAATTCAAAATATTTGTGTTTCAAATCATTTCAAAATTGGTATATCTTTTGTGTTTCAAATCATTTCAAAATTTTGTATTTCAAATCATATTAAAATTGAGTTAACGCTATCAAAATCTAGTGTAAAATTAATAACAATAAACATACAAATATATCTTTTTTCTCACAACCTTAACTTTTAATTAAATAAGAATTATAACCCATTTTAGAATACTTATACATACTATACTATTAGCAACTTTCAGTTTTTATTGTTCACTTCATATTAAAAATTGTAATGAAATGTCACATCAGGCAGACGGCAGAAAAGCCATTCTTATTCTTAAGAAATGAAATTTGTAAACCATTTTTTATATAATAAAGAATTAATCTATCTATATCTATCTATCTATCTATCTATCTATCTATCTATCTATCTATCTATCTATCTATCTATCTATCTATCTATCTATCTATCTATCTATCTATCTATCTATCTATCTATCTATCTATCTATCTATCTATCTATCTATCTATTTATCTATCTATCTATCTATCTATCTATCTATCTATCTATCTATCTATCTATCTATCTATCTATCTATCTATCTATCTATCTATCTATCTATCTATCTATCTATCTATCTATCTATCTATCTATCTATCTATCTATCTATCTATCTATCTATCTATCTATCTATCTATCTATCTATCTATCTATCTATCTATCTATCTATCTATCTATCTATCTATCTATCTATCTATCTATCTATCTATCTATCTATCTATCTATCTATCTATCTATCTATCTATCTATCTATCTATCTATCTATCTATCTATCTATCTATCTATCTATCTATCTATCTATCTATCTATCTATCTATCTATCTATCTATCTATCTATCTATCTATCTATCTATCTATCTATCTATCTATCTATCTATCTATCTATCTATCTATCTAAGCATTGCATACTTTTGTTCGCCGGACACATCTCAAAAACCGTTAGATTTATCGACTTTTAATAATTTTTTTGACAGATAATAACATCAAAAAATGCGTTAAGGACTGTAAAAAAATTGGGATTTTGATAACCTCAAAGATCTCTGAAATTAATAACGCTAGCGAACGTAAATTTGTTCATGTATGCAAATATTTTTCACCTCGAATATTCTTGAAACAAAAAAAAAAATATTGCTTCCAAAATAATTTTATTCGTCGAAAAATAACATTTTTGACATCTGGGACCTATTTCACTAAACACTTTTCACTTTGCAACAAATGATATCCTGGAAAGTAAAAATACAAAGTGTTTCACAAAGTTTGCAAAGTAAAAAAACTTTTCACTTTTCAATTTTTCAGCCTTTTCTTGAAAAGTGCAAAGTAAAAGTGTTTCACCAATATAAAATACAACTTTGCAGTTAATTCGTATTTTGAAAAGTTGCGAAATAAATCTTTGATTGTGTTTATTAAGATAAAATATGCATTGAAAAAATTAGTGAAACAATATATCAATATGGTACCGTCAACACATCCAAGCTAAATAAGGAAATCCTCCTTGGGAAACAATTTTTGAGGCTATGTCTGAACAATTTTGTGCCCAGCAAATTGTGCTAGAGAGAAATTCATGAATCATCAAATTCGACAAACGATGAACTACTCTGCAGACGGTTTCTTTGCTTATTCCGTGATAAGATGCAACATCCTGTATTGGGCTTCATTTCCACAGCCCGATGTAGTGTACGCAAAAGTCGTTGCAAAGGAATTAAACACATATTCAACATCAAGCAGAGCAGGCTTATATTAGTTAGGTTAGGTTAGGTTAATGTGGCTGTGGCTGTGGATACAAAAACCACACACTTAGGCCAGAAGAAAGGCCCATTGTGATATCACATGAATCTAGAGAATTACTTCCCACTAGTCGAACCATTTTGAGCTTTTTATAAAGCGAAGGAGATATCTGATATCCTTTTTAGCTAGTTCACTGGGATCATCAAAAGAGTATTCTCCCAGATGAAGTTTGCGTCTTCGTGAAAGAGCAGGGCAGGTTCAGAGGAGGTGAGAGATTGTTTCTTCTTCTTCCTCGTCCATACAGCTCCTGCAGAAGTCATTTGAGGCTACACCAAGTCGTATTGCGTGTCTGCCTATAAGACAGTGTCCCGTAAGGACACCTATTAGGGAGCTAATATGAAATCTGCGTTGAGATAACAAGTCTTTAGAGCGCTTTAGGTCCAGTGAAGGCCATATTAGTTTTGTGGCTGCGCATGTTGGTAAATTGTACCACCTGGAGTTTGCTATCTCGAAAGCTTTTTCTTTTAGCAGAAGTTTACATGTAGCTATCGGTATACCTATCTTCTTCCTTTCAGGTGAAATAGGTATGACAGTTCCATTTTTAGCGAGTTCATCGGCTCTACAATTTCCTGCGATGTCTCTGTGGCCCGGCACCCAGCATAGGTGAATGTTAAATTGCTGCGCCATCTCCATAAGAGACGATCGACAATCGAGGGCCGAGAGATTTGGTTGAGACGCCGCACAGTGGGGAAAATGCGGACAAAACCTATTTTTCTGAAAGTAGGATTTTATTTTAAACAGTAAGTGTTTCTTATAGTTAATTGGTTGTAGAATCATAAAATGAAAACCGTTTTTCAAAAAAAAAATTGTAGACCAGTAGATTTTCGCTCAAAGTTCAAATATCGTGAAAACTGATAAAATATTGGTATTCCTTAAATGATCAGTATATTGTGAAATTTGAAAGTTTTAAACAATTTTGTCTGCTTGCATGATTGAAATAAATAGATAAACAATACAGTATGTTATTTTATTGAAAAAAAATTGGATAAGGTATTTTTTGACGAAGAAACACTCTATTTATGTGATTTTTTTAGTTCGCATAAGGTTTTAACTACTGCCTCTGTTTGCCTCTGTTAGCAAACTATTCCCAATAGATAGTGTAGGGTCTCAGCAACATTTTTCAGTAAAAATCTCATCCGGATACGTCCGGTTTTTAGAGCAATTTTAAGTTGGGAAGTCATATAAAAAAATCGATATTTATGCCTTTTAACCAGTTCGGCACGAGTACGATAACTTTGGCGCCAAGATATAATAACGGTTTTTGGTAGAGGGGCTTAATACAAGCATTTTTTACTATGGCAGGGGGGGTCAATCTCCCCCCGTTTAGGCGGTAGGGGCAATTTAAAAAAATTAGTATTTAAAATGGAAAAAAATAATTAAAAAATAACGGTGATACTTACAATTAAGTTTTATACATTTTTTTAAGCCAACATTCTGTTTTATTAGCCAGTTTTTAATTCAAGTCAAAACTATGCGTAGTTTTTGAAAAAAATAATTTTAAACTCAAAATTTGAGTAAAAAAAGTTAAAAAAAGGTTTAAAGTGTAATTTTTCAATACTTCAAGATTATCTACCATTGTTTTTATTTCAGAATTTATTTCTCTTATTTGTTTTTGATCAAAAACTGAAAACTAGATGATTTTATGTCTTTTAGTTTTTGAGAAAACTAATTTAAATACTAATTTTTTAAATTGCCCCTACCGCCTAAATGGGGGGAGATAGACCCCCTCTCCCATAGCAAAAAATGCTTGTTCTTAACTGTTCTATACAAATCCGTCATTAAACTTTGTCGCCAAAGTTATCGTACTCTCCCCACCAGTTCTGACGATGATGATGACATTCCCAACTTTAGAGCATTTTCATCTGTTGGTTTACACTGGAGTTTTGCAATGTCATTCATTTCCGATGGCTTTGCCCCGCAAATGGTACAATTACTACTAGAAGTTGTATTTGTAACAATTTGTGCCGTTTTTCCATCTATCATTGTGAAATACATTGCATGTTTTATTTTAATAAAGAATCCATTGAACTCAATTTCAGTATCTCGGAGATTCAAAATTTGAGCTTCTACACGGTCTTTTTCTTTTCTAACTTCTTGCAGTTTCTTTCGAAAAGAAAAATTGAAGAGCTGGTGAATGATGGGTTGAGGATGGTCGAAGATTTTTCTTCATTTTCTCGTTGAACAAGTTTTAATAATACCAGGGATGTAAGAATTAAATGTCCATCAGAAATGCCTTAAATTGAAACTTCATAGATTTGCATATATCAAATTAAGTTTATTTGAATTATTTTGAATAAGCTTATTAAGATTAAATGATTTTTTTTTTTTATTTACTTGAATTATTTTTTTTTTTATTTACCTACTTGAATTATTTTTTTATTTTTTATTTAAATTTATTTTATAAAACAAATCAAACGGTAAGCTTTGAAAACAACAACTATCTATGTCATTATAAATCCAATGTTTTATCCTTACAACTGCAAACAAAATAAACCTAAACATGTTTTTTACTCACAACCATTCACCTTTAAGCATATTAAAACTGAATTTTTAATAATTTACAATGCTTTTAAAATTTTTTTTTCGCTATTTATTATTATATTCGCAATATACCTTAAATTCGGTAAACAAATCTTTGTTTTCAGATATGTTTTCCGAAAAAAGCCATTTTCTCTTTTAGTGGGCGTGGAAATGGGCGGAATTTTCTGGTGTAGATTTGTCTTGCTATTGGCTATCATTCCTGAAAATTTCATTCAAATCGGTTCATTAGTTTAGATTTTATAGAGTTTTGTCCGCTCCCCCATACAAGATGCCCCACTGTGCGCCGTCAAGAGACTTGATAGCAGCCTGACTGTCAGAGAAGATGCGTATATCAGAAGTTGATATCACGCTTTCTCTTAGCCAGGAGAGAACCTCTTTGATCGCTAAAATTTCATCTTGGAAGACGCTACAATGATTAGGGAGGCGGAATGAGATGCTTAGATTAAGCTTTTCTGAGTACACACATCTGTGTAAAAATGGATGCTTTTGTCATCCAGGAGTTTTTTGTCTATACCCATTCATCCCTGGATGGAATGGATACCTGGAAGTTTTTTCCAAATTCAGTTTTTGGAATAGTGTAGTCTATGTACTTTGGTATACAACCAAAAAGGTTCAGAATGATGGAGTGCCCTACATTGTTGTTGGCCCATTGAGATGAGGCGTTGAGTCTTATAGCTGTACTCGCTGCCACTTGTTTGCTGAATATGTCGAGGGGTGTCAGATGGAGAAGAGTGTCCAACGCTGCTGAGGGTGTGGTTCTTAAAGCCTCGCTAATGTAGAGCCATGTAGTACGTTGGACTCTGCCGAGTTTGTCGTAGTATGTGACATTCTCTAGTGCAGTCCACCACACTGCAACCCCGTACATAAGTATTGGTCGAATGACCGATGTGTATAGCCAATAGGTTATGCGGCGTTAAAAACCCCATTTGCTTCCTATGGCTTTCTTGCAAAGGAAAAGAGCTGCTGTAGCTTTTTTAACTCTTTCCTGAATATTAGGTTTCCAACTTAATTTTTGTCCAATATCAGACCAATATATTTGGCCTCATTGGTAAAAATTAGTGGTACACCTTTTATTGAAGGAGGTACAATTTGTGGGATCTTGTATTTCCGTGTAAAACGACGAGGTCTGTTTTTTGAGGATTAATACTAAGTCCGCAGTGATCTGCCCATCTAGTGAGCATATTGAGTGCGTTTTGGAGGAGGTATCTCAGTGTATTAGGATGTTCTCCTATGACGGCGATAGCAACATCATCGGCATACGCAATCACTCTGTAGCTTTCTCTCTCAAGGGATATTAGTTGCTCGTTAACCACTATGGTCCACAGGAGAGGAGACAGAAAACCACCTTGCGGAGTGCCTCTGCTGACAGACCTCATCGTACAAAAATCCCCCATCTTAAAGTTGATGATCCTGCTTTCTACCATTAGATTTATCAACGTTTAGGGTCGTCATAGCAGAAGTGATAGCGGATGTGTCAACGTTGTTGAAAGCGCCTTCAATATCCCCAGGAAGGACACCATAGTATATTGTTTTTGTTCTAGGGAGTATTCGATAGTTCTTACCAAGGTGTGCAAGGCTGTTTCTACCGATTTCCCTTTGCAGTAATCATGCTGAGACATCGATAGTCTCTTATCAATGCTGTTAC
Organism: Eupeodes latifasciatus; assembly: GCA_920104205.1. NCBI lineage: Eukaryota > Metazoa > Arthropoda > Insecta > Diptera > Syrphidae > Eupeodes > Eupeodes latifasciatus. The sequence goes on along the minus strand of OV049924.1, from coordinate 45,852,609 downwards.
GTACATGGATATCAATCAACCGTTCCAGAGTTTTGAGAATGAATGATGATAGGCTAATAGGTCTTAGATCTTTAGGGTTGACATGCGAACATTTGCCCGCCTTGGGAATGAATACTACCTTTACTTCTCTCCATCGCTGAGGTATATAAACCATATCTAGACAACTTTTAAATATCATCTCAATGATGGGCAAAGTTATGTCAGTCGTAAATTGCAGCTCAGCTGGTATGATGAGATCTGGCCCTGGAGATTTGTAAGGTTTGAAACTATTCAGATCCCAAGTCAACTTCTCTTTTGTAACAAGACCATGAGGAAAAGTTAAGTTAATACCCGACCCAGGATGGTTTGTTGTATTAACGTATTTGGAGCTATCAGGGAAGTGGGTGTCCAGTAGCAGGTTTAGCGTTTCTTCGCAAGAGTTAGTCCAAGTACCATCCAAGTTTTTAAGACAACTAGGCATGGTTGGATTTGTCGAGAGAATCTTCCTTATCCTTGATGCCTCCGAGGATTCTTCTATTGAGGTACAAAATGATCTCCAAGAGGATCTTTTAGCTATATATTAGTTCTCGTATACCAATCAGTACCCAAAAAAGCTTAAATTCGTTTAGGCGAATTCCTCAAGAGGAGTTGTCAGAAATTAAAGGCACATATAACATCTTTCCTCCAGTAGAGTCACACTATTGTCGTGCCAATACTTAGAACATAATTAGGATGTACAACTTGTACAAAGACACTGTTGAAGATCCCGTTAAGGAAAGTTACTACAGATACGTGTTTAACACGAATTTTAACTCTGATTTTCACCGACTGAAATCAGATAAATGTGAAAAGTGTGAGGCCTATCGTACTGCAGAGAAAGATAACGCATTAACTGAAAGCCCAATAAAAGAACATGAAATTCATCTCGATTTGAAAAAAAAACTAATGCAAGAGCAAAAGGCTTTTGATAAGAAATCAGAGATTCTTCTTCTAACTTTTGATTTACAAAATGTAATATCCTGTCCGAAATTGGCCCAATATTTTACAATGCAAAACTGACAACATAAAATTTGACTGCCCACTTTTCGACAACAAAGAAGATCTACTGTGGTATATGGACAGAATACACTGGTGGAAGGAGTAGGAACGATATTGGTGCTGCTTTAATGAACATTTTTGACAGAGTGTTTGAAGAAAACGAAGTACCTAATCTTATTGCTTGGTCCGATTCTTGTGTCCCTTAAAACAAGAACTCCATAATGGCCCTTGCGATGCACTATTTTATGAAAACGCATCCGGGCGTTGAAAGAATGACGTTAAAATACTCACTTCTTGGACATTCAGCACTACAGGAGGTTGACAATGCATAAGTAAATTTGAAAAACATCTTGCAGTTAATGAAGAACGTAAATATCAAAAAGCCACTTGTTATCATACAAATGCAATCTTCGGATTTCAAAGATTTCGACAAATATATTCGAAAATTTGCTTCGACTACAAAAACATACCATTTTCTAAATGAAAAATATTGAAATTTACTAAAACTGAATTTGAAATTGACTTTTCTTTACGTTACGATGCTGAAAATATGACAAGTGCTGTAGTTAGGCAAATGGCAACAAGACCACGGAAAAGTAAGATCTCGGATCTAGAAATTGTGATTCTGCAAGAGGACATCGAAACCGTTCCATCAAAGGACGGCATCTTAAAAGAAAAAGAAAAACATCTCTTACAAGTCCATGAATTTTGCGGATAAAACACCGTGGCACAAAATTCTGGTAGTTAGAACCTTCATGTCCTCCGTACATATGTGACTTATTGTTGAGCAACAAAGCTTTACTGATTTTTTAAAACATAAATTACTGAATAACTATGGAACATAAAATAAATATATTAATAGTTATAAAATCTATGAAACAATAAAATTTAAATAATTCAAAACAACTTTGGTATAAAATCAAAGTATGAATGTTAAACAAATCGAAGTATTTAATTTTCGTTATCTCAAAAGTGATAAGAGTGCAGATATAGAACCTCCTTGTTTTAAGGTCGCGAAATAATACTAAAAATTTTTGAATTCTATTTATAAACAGCAAACAAAATAATTTAATATGACATTTTATAAAACTGCAATACTTAGGTTATTCTGCTGCTGCCTAAGCCACGTTACAAATGTCAAATTAGTGACAGTTCGTAAAAAAATCACATAGCGAACAACCCTAAATCACCTGTTTCCAAGATATGTCAGAAACTCAAGATTCATATGGACAGATCGTCGTTGATATTTTTGTATACTTCTTTCAATTCAATTCAATTTATTAAATACAAATGTACAGTAAGACTTTGTCTTTTATAGTACTTATCAGTTGGATAAGAAACAATTATTTTACTATGTTATATAAAAAAACCTAAATATTATGTGTATAAAGTACGCAAATTGTAATGTATGGGTATAAATAAATTCACTTAAATTTTATTTAAATTATGTATATGTATTATGTAGAAAAGAACCTGTTTAATTTTCCTTTCTTTACCTATAATTTATTTAAAAAAGCATTGAAGAGTTTAGCAAAATTCAGAAGTAATTGCATTTCTGAAATTAGAAACACTTATAATTTTCTTAATAGCCACTGGGAGAGTGTTCCATAGCTTCGTTGCATAGATCATGAAGAGCCGCGAGGACTTCAAATAGTTATAATACGGTACCAAAATCTTTAAAGTTCTGAGGGATTGAGCAAATGTAAATTTTTCATAAATGTATAAAGGTGTTTTACTTTGAATAATTTTGTGTAAGAATATACAGCACCTAGCATCAAGATATTGCTGAAGGGAACATCCAAGGACAAGTCGATGATAATGCGATATGTGCTCGTGTCTCCAAAGTCCATACACATATTTAATCATGTCATTAAATGCGACAAGGAGCTTGTGTTGGGAATGCGAATCAGGTTTACAATACACGGTATAACCATAGGTTATTAAAGGCAAAAGCAAAGTTTTTATGAGCCTGAGTTTAGTATTAACAGGGGTTAGGGAAGAAAATAACCAGAGCTTTCGGAGTCTAGCGTAAATTCTACTGACTATATAATTTGTGTGGTTTTCAGCTGAAAGCGATTTATTCACCTTAATACCAAGACTGGTTACACTGTTAAAAAAGTCAAGCTGAGATTGAAGTAGAAAAATCTATATATATAAAAATCAATGCCACTTTTCGTTGTAATGTTATAACTTAACAATGCCTTTACCGATTTGGCTAATTTTGGTCTTGAATTATTCGTGGAAGTCCAGAGAAGGTTTGTACGTAGAGAAAATTTAAAAAAAATCTTGAAAAAGTGTAAAATCAACATTTTTCTATACTCCCATATACAAACAATTTGTACTAATACTTAAAAGCCCATTTGAACCTTTGGCAAAACAATCGAAGACAAAAAAGGTAACGTTAGTTCTGTCAAACAAATTTAATGTCATCATATGTCATTTCATTTTATAAGCGATAATTATTGCTTTGTTGTGTTTATATTTTCCAAAATATTGTTGAGTTATTGCTTTCTGTTTATATTTTCCAAAATATTGTTGAGTTGTTGAGTGAAGGTAAAATGCCACGATGAAATGCTGCGTGCTGCTTTTAATTACAATAGGCAGATTGATTTTAGTATGCACGGATACATTGGAATGATGGACGCAATATTTCCTCATTGTGATGCGGCTAACTTTCGAGGTGAAACGCCCGGAATGTGTTGTGCTAATGGTAAAGTGAGATTGCCAACATTAGAAACTCCACCCGAACCATTGTATTCATTTATTTTTGGGACATCTCAAACGTTGAAGCAGTTTTTGAGAAATATTCAACAATACAATTCGGCATTCCAAATGACTTCTTTTGGTGCTACTAAAATTGATGATGAAAATCGTGAATTGGATCAACGTTGTACAATTGTTTCAAATACAAGACAAGAAATTATTCGTGAGCAACAAAAGTTTTTCCATCAGCATAACGCATTAGTTCAATTGTTCAAAATTGCTCTTGATCGTATGCCATCTGATAATCACAAAATTGTAATAGCCCCAAATTGAATATTCAACAAAACCATGTTGTATATGATACAATCATGCAAGCCGTTTCCAATAATGCAGGTGGATTATATTTCTTGGATGCACCTGATGGTACAGGCAAAACTTTCGTTGTATCATTAATTTTAGCGACTATTCGATCGGAACAGAAAATTGCATTGGCACTTGCATCTTCGGGAATTGCTGCTACATTATTAGAAGGCGGTCGGACCGCACACTCTGCATTAAAATTTCCATTGAATGTACAGGTAATTGAAATTCCAACTTGCAATATTTCGAGAAATTCTGCTATGGCAAAAGTTCTGCGATTAATGTCAATTATTTTATGGGATGAGTGCAAAATGTCGAATAAAAAATCAATAGAAGCATTTAATCGAACAATGAAAGATTTACGCGGTAATCAACAGCTTTTTGGTGGTGCTCTAATATGGCTGTCAGGGGACTTTCGTCAAAAATTGCTTATCATTCCTCGATCAACTCCTGATGATGAAATAAACGCCTGTTTGAAGTCATCAGTTCTTTGGAGATATGTACGAAAATTGACACTGAACATTAATATGCGTATTCACAATTGTTAGAAATTGGTGATGGCAAAATACCAATCGACAGTACCAACGGATTGATCGCTTTACCGAACAATTTTTGTACAATTGCGCAATGTATAGATGAGTTGATTGTATGTGTTTTTCCGAATATTCTTCAGAACTAAAGAAATCATGATTGGTTGAGAGATCGCGCCATTTTAGCACCGAAGAACATTCATATCAAAAAATATTGTTTATCCAACTGTTTTAGACTAACCTATATAGACCCACCATAGTAAGAGTACCCAATCCTTTTTTATTTTTTAGTTTTTACTCTTTGCTGATAAATATAATATAAACAATATATCATTTGGGTTATTTGGACTTTTAAATAGCTGGCAATTTAAAATATTTTTTTTGTTTGAATAAATGAACTTAATAATCATTTTTTTTTTATTACTATGCCTTATACGTAGCGAAGCACGTACCGGGCCGCTAGTAATAATATATAATATAATCTTAAACAATTAAAAATCTAAAAAAAAAATACTTTTTCAAATTCATTAAAAATACTTTCAAAAAGTACCTTTGCTTATTACAACCTATTACAATAATTATTATAAGATCAAATTTCCTCTTCATTTAATTTTTATTCCATCAAACTTGATCCTTTATCCACATTCGTGTCTCCAGGTAACGTTTTCCGTTCCTAATTATGTCTTACATAAATCGTGTCTTAATTATAGACTCCAACTTTTCTTAAAAATGCTTTGAATTTTATCACTTTCCAAGAAAATTATAAAATTCGCTGACATTTAAAATACCCATTAATTTTTAAGTCAATTAACAGCACGCAGTCAAACCACATTTTGAAAAATTATTCAAATTGTATACATTTTATTATATCCACCCTTAATTAAAAATGGTTACAAAGTATACGAACAAACAGAAAATAAAAACATAAAAGGGCGTTACTGTTGTTGATAAACTGCGTGTTATTTTCACCACCCACCCACAATTAAATCTATTTAGACAAAAATTATTTTTAAACTTATTAAAAATATAAACATAACCACAACAAATAAATTCTACTTACTTACTGCTGTTACAACAACAATAATAATAAAAGTGACTCAAACAAAATGTACAAACAACTTCCAACTTCTCCTTCCCTTTGGAACAATGAAGCTATATAAATAAAATTATAGGCATAGGTATCTTGCACCTTCTTTTCAAAAGTATCTAAAAACCAAAGATATAAAGTTGTGTCTCTAAACTTTACTTAACCACCACCACTTTTCTACAATACAACAACAACAACAACAAAAACAAAATCAGCAACTTTCATAGTCATAGTCATGGTCATAAAAACAAAAGACCACTTGTTCTCCCTCCTATCTCTCCTAGGTAGGTCGCTAGATAGGTAACTACACTTTGTTCAGTCCTTAAAGTAATAAGTAGGTATATACGTATAGGCTTAATAAATATAAAGATACTCAACAGCAGCACCCGATAAAGAGCGAAAGATACTTTTTGAATAAAGCATCATGATGATTCGATATGCGTCTTTCTTTTTGTATACAAAAAGCGTAGATAATATAATTATAGGAAGGTACCTATTTTCGAAAAAAGACATTTCAAAAACTAAGTAGAAGTTATTCAAATGGCTGTATCAGTCTCTATTTCTATGCAAACATTAACTTCCTATAGGCAAGGCAGGCGAGGAGGAGACTATGGGCCCGAATATCCATTTTAATTATTTAGGGTTGATTTTATCATCATCATCATCATCATGTCGTCATAATACAGTCATGGAGTTCGTTCTGAACTGAACTGGTCTCGTCCTGGGCAGGGTAGGTTAAAGCAGGCATCATAGCAGCATAATTCAATGTTTTAATTTTTGGAATCTATCCTTAAACAAAAGGCATTTTTCGAAACGAAAATGAACTGCGTTAAGTTTGAATATACACAAAATAAAAGGTGAATAGGTATTGTCCTTTAACGTATGTATATTTCTCTCTTAACAAAAAGGACCTACTGGGATTCTCGAATTAAATCATCGTATAGAGAATCGAAAACAAAGAAATAAAAGAAAAGAAAAAAACTCAAAACTCTTAGGAAATTATTGGAGCGGCAGACAGACGGTTTTGAGGGCCTTTCTAACTAACCCCATACCTAGTTAGCTTTGTGATGCTACCAAGAGAGCCTTTATCAAAGAGCCTTATTCCGTCTGTTCGTCGTCGTCTTTTTTGCGTTTGTTGTCGTGTTTTGTTATGGGAGAAAAAGAAAAAAACTTTTATATCGATCTTTTCTTTATATACAAATTTTATTAAAGTACCTATGAATAGAATGGGTAAAAGATTGAACGTAATGATGTGTTTGTCCTTCAAATTTTTGTTCTACTTCTTTTCTGCTTTGCTTTTTTCAAGTATCCTTAGGTGCAGCAGCGCTTTCAAATTGGTGTCAATGTCCTTTGAGATGGTTTTTAGAATTTTGTTTAAAGAAACCACAAGAAAATAAATAAATATTGAAGGATAAACTTTAACAAGATAGTCTTTTTCGACTTTTGAAAGATAACGAGTTCAAGTTTTGTTGGTCAAATGCGTACGAAAAATGAATTTAATTTTGTTTAAGGAGAAAAATTTAAGAAGTTTTCAAAAAATATAACCACATCTTTATATAGAAAATTTATGATTGAATTTTTAGAAGAAAAAAAAAAAAGGATTGCCTTGACCTAGTTTTGCTTTTTGAAATTAAACCTTATTTCTGTATTTTGATATTTTTCTTATACTTGTGGAATAAAATTGAAATTTTATTTGTTAAATTTGTAGGTAATCAATTGAATTTCATCAATCAAATGACCTTTCCTCAAAATTTTTAATTTAGAAAGTTCTTAATGGATACATTATTTGTTTTTTGTTCAACGAGCATAAAGGCTATAGTTGAATAATTTATAGATTCATGGAATTCATGAAATTCACTCAAATATTTCAGAAGTCATGCTGTTACTTTATTGCTTTTAAGAAATAGAGAGGTGGTATAAAGGAATGGCAAAAAATATGGCTACTATTCGGCCCACATTCTTGCACTTGTGATGCTTTAAAAGGTTCTAGGATTCTGGTTTAATATATATTTTGTGAATATTTACGTCAATAAGTTTGACATTTAAAAATATTGACCTTTTAGTTTTTTTTTTTTTAATTTTAAAATAACTTTGTTTATGTGTTTTTTACTTTTTTGTTATTATAAATTGTGAAAGATGTGACAGTGATATTTAAAATCTCGGGTTTAGTTAAAGGTTCCGTTTGAATCTACTTGTGTGACATTAGGGTTCTTTTCGAGTGGGTTATCAAAAGAGTTTATGATGTTAAATAAAATAAATAAATTGGGTGGCGCAACAGTCCGTTGAGAACTAGGGCCTAGCGACTTACAACTCTCAACCATTCCTGTGTGCGAGTAATGTTGTCAGGAATGGAGGGGACCTACAGTTTTAAGCCGAATCCGAACGGCAAATTTAAGAAAGCACTTTTCATGACAAGAATTACTCTTTGAGAATTTGTCAATTCCTCGCAAGAGGCAGTACCCGTGAAAAAACTTTAGATGGCATAGGCGGGGATCGAACTCAAGACCTCTGGCATGACAGTCCAACGCACTAACCATCATGCCACGGTTTATGATGTTAAAGAAATATTTTATTTTCTTCAATTGAAATACAGGCAAAGAAATGTCCTTAAAATTGGTCAATTTGAAGGATGTGGCTATGTTATTTGCATATGCTTGAATAAGCTATTATAAGTGATATAACGATGAGGAGACATTTTTATCATAAATATAAATGGTACAATTTTAACATAAAAGTTTAAATAATTGCGAAAAAATTAAAACAATTTAAAAAAAAAAATGTTGAAGCTATTTTATTAACATACTCTAACTATCCACAAAGTCTGATCACAAGGGACAAGCTATAATGGGCTTTAAAACAGCTTCGAACCATTTAAATCTGCAAAACTAGATGGTATAATACCAGCCGAACTATAAAAAGCCTCAGACATAATTGTACCAATCCTTGAAGATTCTCAGACGAGACTTAGTACCTGGGTCTTATTTTAGACCAAAAAAAAACTAAATTGTAAACGTAATATACAGGAAAGAGTCTAAAAAGGTAAGGTAGCTCTCTTTTATTGTAAAAAAGCTATTGGTAATAAATGGAGCTTATACAAACCCGAATTACCCATTGGTTAAACAGATACACAATGGTAATCAGACCAATTTTAATGTACGCTGTGGCAGTATGGTGGATTGCTTTAGAAACAGCTATAAACCGCGACAAACTAAATAAAGTCCAACGTTTAGCTTGCCTATGTATAAGCGGATCGCTTCGTACGAACCCATCTACGGCACTGAATACCCCACTCTACCTAACACCTCTTGATATACTTAGCAAACAGAAAGCCGGAAGCTCTGCTATTCGACTCAAAGCCTCATCGCAGTAGGTTAACAACAAATTTGGCCCATCCGTAATTCTTAAGTATTGAGAATCAATTCCAAAGCACACGGAGTACACCATCCTGTGCCAACTGCAATTCGACAGAAATTTCAGATTTCTAAATCTTCCAGATCTTATTGGGAGGATAGGGCTATCCTAAAAGACTATAGTCAATCCGCTTTTACATCAAAAACAAAAGAAGGGGTTGGTGGAGGTGTGTATTCTGAACGACTAAAATTAAGTCTCTCATTCCGCTTTCCCAATCATTATATAGGGTGTTTCAGACGGAACTTTTGGCGATAACAGAAGTCTTGTCCTGGCTTAAAGAAAGCGTGATATCAACATCTAATATCCGTATTTTCTCAGATAGTCAGGCCTCTATCGAATATCTTGATTCTGCCTCTATTAGCTCTATAACAGTCCATAACTGCCGATCATCTCTCATGAAGATGGCACAACAGTTTAACATTCACCTTTGCTGGGTGCCGGGTCATATATACATTCCAGGATATTATATAAGGTAGATGAACTCGCTAGAAATGGCAAACGCTGGCATATCAATCGCTATATGTAAACTACTGCTAAAGCAAGACGCTATGAAGAAGGTAAACATCAGGTGCAAAAGCATTACCACGTGTCAGGTCACAAAAAGCATGTGGCCTACACAAGATTTTAAGCACTCAAGGTGCTTGCCATCTCTGAGTAGATCGCATATAAGCTTGATAATCGGTGTCATAACCGGGCACTGTCTAATAGGAAAGAACGCCACGCGGCTAGGCGTATTTTCAAATGACTTTTGCAGAAGCTTTATGCGGATGAGGAAGAGGAGGTAACAGTTCTTCACATCCTCTGTACATATCCTGCTCTAGTTTAAAAAAACCAAGATCTACCTAGAAGAATTCTTCTATGACGATATTAACGATCTCAATCATATTAACATAATTAGTCTTTCACTATTCGTAAGGGATTCAAACTGGTTTCATTTAACTTAGAAAATAGCTTTAAGATTCATGTGGTATCCAAATGGGCCATTAAACTGGCCTAAGTATGTCCTACTTCGTCACGGACAGGTACTTTAACTTACATAACCTATGATACATCGAATTTATTTCGAGAAATAATGAGGCATTCAGATTGTTTAGGATTCAACCGAAGATGGTTTTCAATAGATAATCGATTAAAAATTTCCAAATCATCATTCAAGCATGCTTTCGAATATTCGATTAGCCCTAAAGAAGTGCTTAGGTATAACTGAGTGTCGTCGGCATAGATGCGAACCGAACAATGTGTGCACTAACTCAGGCAATTCGTTAACGTATACATTGAAAATAACAAAGGACCAAGGATAGACCTTTGTGGTACACCACTATTTACCGGCAAAAATTCTGGCCTTTGTTTGTTGAATTTAACAGTTTGTTCTCGACCTTTAAGATATGAGGTGAGGACAATAGGTTGAATGCAGAGAACTAAAAGTTAAAACTTTTGGCAAAGAATGTTGTGATTTACCTTATCAAAGGTTTCGAGAAATCAAGAAGTACTAAGAAATTAATTTCTTTTCTAATGTTTTTGGTATAGGATTTTTTTGCGCACCTTCATTCCTAATAGAATTCACATGTTTTCACAATAGAGTTAAAAGTATTTGTTATCAATTGTGGGCAAAATGATTTGTGATATATCCAAATTTAAAGCAGACCGAATTTGAGCTATGGGTTGAAGAAGGACTTCGTGAAAAAAGTTCGTGATCTGGCAAGATTGTGGTAATTGTGAAGTTTAAAACGATGATACTCCAGGACGTACTTTTTCAACACCAATGTTTACTAAGTTCTTCGATATTTGCTAACTTCCAAATGAAATATTGTTGCGAGTTGAATACATTTGAACTTAAACTTTTCGTATTTTTCAAACAGTTTCGTTAAGGAGGACTGCATAAATAATATGAACACTGTTTATATGAAACATTTTCCAAAGCTTATAAGATTTTTTTCCAAGGTTTTGAGTTTTTAAAGACACGTGATTGTTGAAGAAGTTGTTAATTTTTCTGTTAAGAAATCAAACTTGATCGGAGCTTCGAAAATAGAGCTCTAGTTAACAACGTTTACACCATTTTTAGAGAACTATAGTTGATATTTTTAAGTTCATGATAATAATAAAAGCTATGGAGAACATCTTATTTAATCGAAAAACCAGCATTTTTAATATTGGATCATTTTTCAAATGTCAAATGGTAATCCAATAACTCGGAATACTTTGACCCATCACTCAGAAGATGTTGTAAATTCAAAAAAAAAAAAAAAAAAATACTTTAAATGTAGAAAACGTTAAGGTTTTGGGTTTCTGGATGATACCATGATCTCTTAATTGTCTAAAAATGACATTTTGTTAGCCACTTCTATAAGTTCTAAGTGAATTACCGTGACTATTGTCATCTCACCTTAAATATTTGGTTATTTTAAACCTCGATATTCACCAAAAAATCGTACTTGTGTGTCAAAATTCTTCGTCATAAACACACACAAAAACTATATTTCAACAACTACACCCTTATTGCAAACAAGAAGAAAAGCATTTTGCATTTGAAGACCAAAGAAATATTCCTATCATTGTTTTTTGACCAAAAAATCACTTCAAAGATGTATTTGACCTTAATGCACATCTCATTTCAAAAGGATACCTACCCTTAAAATGTCAAATTGGAAAACAATAAACACCAAACCATAAATAAAAAAAGGTATATAAATAAATTAAATTGAATTTTATCAAAATACCTTCTTATTTATCAAAAAAAGAAATATATTCAAGACAAAAAAATAATGTAACAACTTGTGACAGTGTGAACATAATTTCAAAATTCCTAATTCTTCCCTAATATTTAGGAATATAGAATCAGGTATTTTTTTTCAAATTTCAATTCAAAAGAATTTGTGTGTATTTTATATACAAAACGACATACATGACACCATCATAAGGACCTTCATCCGCTGCTGTATCGACGAAAAAATATATGAAGTCTAAAAGTAGCTACAGGATAAAGGTGGCCCGTATCGAATATCCTTCAACCTATAGATATCCAATATACTTCGAATATGGCACACGAACTAAAGAAAGAAAAAAGAAAACAATTAGAATGTCCTTCGACATTCTGATAATTTCGATATTTTTTTTCTCTAATTTTCCAATTTAGTTTGAAAGAAAAGAAAAAAAAACATTTTTAAAGGATCTCTTTTTGAAATCCTTGGCAGAATGCCTAAAATGCTGAGTGATTATTATAAATATTCAACTACCTGCCAACAAGAATAACACTTGAAATAGACAAACAAACACAAAAATCCAAACCACACCCAAAAGAGCAGATGGTTCACGTTGCCTCCATCAGAGACCTCTAAGTTATGATAAAGGATATAATGTAGGTTCCTATACCGTACCTATATGAACCTTTCGGCTTTCGCCGAAAATGAATTCCTTTTCAAAAAATCCTCCCTTTCTCTATAATTAACAAAAAAATGCATTCCTGGGATGCAAATTAATTCTGTAGGTTTGTTTTTCCTTTCTGTTGCCAGAATCATCATCATCATCATCATCAACTACCAAAAACATCATAACGTCAACGTCATTCTCTCATCCTGGTCCTCGTCCATATCGTCGTCGTCATTGCAGGATCGTCATTCAGCATTACTTTCACCTGAATAAACCAATTAAAGCCGAAAAATGAACATTTTGGAGCTGGATGGAAATTTATTCCGGCCATGAGAATAATTAAAAACTATACCTAGAACCTCCTCACATTGCGAGAATGCAAATTTACTAAAGGACCATCTCATTTTTGAATCTATATAGGATTCAGGATTGATGCGTTAAAATGGCAAAATATCCTCGTTTTTGTAAAGGTAGAGGTATTTTAAGAGAAAATTCAAAATTTCCTCATAAATTGCGGTTGAACATCCTGAATCTAGAATCTTGTATCCTGAATGCGACCCAATTAAAAGACCGCTCCTTTCTTGACACGATAACATACCTCCACATATAGAGTGTTATAAATAATCCACAAAAAAGGAAAACATTTAATATTCATTCGCACAGTCCAACATCCAACATACATAGAGCATGTTTTTCTCAGATTTGTAAGGATAAGAAAAGTACCCTTATGGAGTCGAAAAGGAAGTAAGAAATCTTCTCCTTTTTTCTTTGCCGCAGTCATCGCAACGCTTAAAACCATGCAAAATAAAATATCTTCTCAGCAAAGAGGAAGAGAAACAGGAACAGGAACACAGAAGTGTATTACTTAAATTTATGCAAGTGTTTCGAAAGATGCCCTAAAGGACTCAAATCAGGACCTTGTATCACTATATTTTGACTATACACGAGTAAAGTCTTTAGTTTTAGCTTAACTTCCTGCCAGTGTCTGTGACTTTTCCTGCTTTTCTCATGGTGATGATGATCCTAGTTTGTCCTCGCTTTAACATGGGAAGATGTTCCATCTCTCTATGCTGCTGATGATGACGACGATAATGTTCTATATAAGTTTCCTGTGAAACTCTAAAGACGTGGTTTTCTTTGCACCTTATTTTTTCGATTTGCATTTTCAGTTTTCTCTGATGATGGTTTTTAGTCCTGCTGGGAGTATGGGGATTAACTTAAATAATTTTCATTCCCTTGGGTGGTGTTAAGGGGAGGTGAAGAGAAGATGGTTCTGGTTGTGTCTTAAGAGGATTCCTATTTTATGTAAAACGGACGTGATTATGAAAGTAGGTATATAAGCGTTTTCTTTTATGTTTACTTTTTTAATTAAAATAAATCAGTGAAAGAGAGGGGTGGGCGGAGTTCAAATACAGCTAACTAGGGGGCGGAGAGTGATAGTGTTAATTAGTTGTTTAAGGTCTTTTTTTGTTTTACATAAAAAATTTATGTTGAATTTAATAAAGAGGGAAATTTTATGGACTAAATTTATAAATAGCGTATACACAAACCATGAAGTGGATTTGTCTGAAGGTATGTGATGGAATTTTTAATGGAAGCAAACACATTTTTTCGTAAAATATTGCTTACTTTTAGGTGATAACGGCACTTTTTTAAAATCAATACAAAAATTAAAACTTTAGAGGAAAGAATGAATCAGTGTTGTTCGTCAGAACAAAAAGGTCGATAAGGTAAAGAAAAGATTTTTGACTTAAAAGTGGTTTAGGAAGAACTTAAAAAATCAAAAAACGACTATAACTTGGGTGGAAAAGAAGAAAACAGAAAAGATAGTGGAAATACAAACACTACAAAGGACAAAACACGAGATTAATATATCGAACAATCGATTTTTATAAGGTCGCGATTTAGACGTATTTTTGAAAGCGAAAAATTAAAGTTAATATTCTACAAAAATAAAAACGCTATGAATAATAGCAAAAGACAAAATTTGACTTTTCTTTTTCTAATAGAATTCGTTTAAGGAGGAAACTTCTAGGTCAATCTAAAGGCTTAGAAAGTTGAAAATGGAGGAGAACCGATAATTGTGTGTTATTATGAAGAAACCAAAAAGTAAAGGCTTTTTAAAGGTTATGTTGTAATGTCAGCTAATCCTGGAACACCTTAACGTTTGAAATTAGATGTCAATTGTGCCTGTAGCTTATTTCAACTCAAAAAATTACCCTAAACGGGATCAGTCGGTTCATAAGAAAAACATCGATAGAAGAAGAGTAAGTATTTGTCAGTCCAAAGAAAAAATTGATGAAAATACATTTTTGGAAATTCAAAGAATAGTTTTGTTACATAGCCAGGACGGTAAATCAGTTCAAGAAATAGCAAAAATTATACAACAGAGCCCTTCTACAGTAAAAGGCAAGAAGCTGAATACGAACCATGAGAAGTTAATTTTTGGGCTAATCAACGAAAATCCCTTCTTATCTTCGGAATGGCTAAAGCTTTCCCTGAAGTACACCACGAGTAATGGCGTCAGCAACGAAAACCATCAGAAGAAGAATCACCATGGAAGTAATGACCGAAATGGCAGCATAAAAGATTTATACATCAGTGAAAAAATAGGAATGAAAGATGTAAGTTTGCTAATGAATATATATAATGCAGGATACGTCTTCTTGGAATAAGGCGGAACTACATATTTTTTAATTGTTAGTTAACCTTTAGACATATGACAATATTATAAATTAGGTTTTGTTTACGGTCGGAAGCAAATTTCATCTTTAAGGTTCAGATGGAAGAGAATGTATGTATATATAGAGCAAACAAAGAATTTTCTCATAAGCATACTCAAGCTACTGTAAGGTATGGCGGTGCGTTTATCATTGTATCAGGATGTGTTGCAAGTTCTGTTGTTCGGAAATCGGAACTAACATTTTGTGGAAGGTATGTAAAATGTATTAAATGGCTAACATCAATATTTTCAAAAAAAAAATGTTAGGTCCAATTTCAGTAATCTCGGAATACAAGACAACTTCATCTTCTACCAGGACAACTATCGAAAGCTCACATCTTATACATCAAGGTCGTGTTTATTGTGTATATACCCTTAAGTGCTTAAAACACAGAAAAAATTACCTGACCTAAATGCATTCGGACATATATGAGATGCACTGGAACGTTTAGTTACTCAAAAGAACTTTAGAAACATTGACGACCTTGACAACATTGAAGGGTCTCCAAAAAGAATGACAAGAAGTAAGTCCTAAAGTATGCTACAAACTTGTCTCTTCAATACCTTGGATGACACCTTGAGGAAGCCATTAAATCAAAAGGATACGCAACTAATTACTAAATATTAAGCTTTTAATAAATGTGATTTAAAATCACAAAATAATATAAACCAGCATGTGTTCATATATGCGTTTGGCCCCGATCGATGTAATGGTTGGGCTCATCAGAAGATGACCATTACACCTTCTCTTGACGCATATTTTCGCGAATAAATCAAGATTCCATATAATCCGAGCTGCATAGATCAACTGCTTCTTTAAATATTAAGTGTCCGATTATGTGTGAGGTGTTTAAATATAGAGTTGCTTTTGTTTTTGATATTAATTTGCTGGTCAAAGGCTGAAATTGTAATTTTAGCTTATTTAAAATAAAATCATTACAACTTAATACATTTTCTTGGAGAAAATGCATTTCGAAAAGTTATATTTTATGTGTCCGATTGGTCGTGGGAGGAACTGTACATTAGTAATATGTTTGTGGTGTCGTGAAATAAAGCCAAGTGAAATATAATCGGAAGAACTCAGCGTGATTTCAATGGGGCTTTTATGAGTATTGAAGCAGAGGCGGCAAAAATGGTTAATGAGGGCAAAACAAAGTACATGCTGTCGTCAAGAAAGGACCTACAACACCGACGTCTTGGTCAAAACGTCACCATCAACAGACGTAACTTTGAGGTAGTCAAGGACTTCGTCTACCTAGGCTCCGCTGTAAACGCAGAAAACAACACCAGCGCTGAGATCAAACGAAGAATAACTCTTGCTAACCGCTCTCTCTCGAAGGACCAAAGTGTCGCTATATAAGACCCTTATCATCCCCGTCCTGCTATACGGTGCAGAAGCATGGACTATGACAAAAGCGGATGAAAGCACCTTGGGTCGTTTCGAGAGAAAAGTTCTTCGTGTGATCTACGGTCCCGTATGCATCGAAGGGGAGTGGAGGAGAAGATGGAACGACGAGCTGTACGGGCTGTACAGCGACGTAGACTTAGCCAGAAGGGTAAAAGTCCAATGACTAAGATGGCTGGGTCACGTAGAGCGCATGGAAACTAATGCTCCGGCCCGGAAAGTCTTCGAGTCCATACCCACAGGACATCCCAGTAGAGGAAGACCGCTGATCAGTTGGCGCGCACAAGTGGAAAGTGACCTCACCCAACTTGGAGCGCGAAACTGGAGACATCTAGCTAGGGACCGAGCTAGATGGAGAAGTTTGTTGGGTGAGGCCCTAGTTCACACAGGACTGTAGCGCCACCTTAAGTAAAGTAAGTAAGAAATATGGCGAAATTTCAAGAATTGACATTATTTCACTTTTGTAAAGTGTAATAAGGCCAATTTCTAACAGTTGGTTTTGTAACACTTAAACAGAGTGAAATAAAGCCAACATCGCGCCTACCCCAAATTCTAGAAAGTGCCCAGCATAGGGGTTGGGGGGAGGGGCAGCATGCTCCTTTATTTATTACCTTCTTATGGCTGTTTTTATAAACTTTAAAATGAGCCCTATATCATAAATACTTCCAGAAATTATTTTTAAACATCAAATGCCATGAAATTTGTGAGCTAATAGAGCCAAAATGTTGTCATTTTATTGAATTTTTTTGTGTTTTATTCAGAAAATTTAAGTAGGTAAATATATAAGAAAAGCATTTTAAATGATATTTTTTAAAAGTCTTATAGTAGAAACAGATGTCTTTTTTATTTTCTGAGCTAAGTTCTTGAATTCAGCTAACTTTCTGAAAGTTTGACAAATAATATTGAAAAAATGTCCGACGTGACCATTTTCTCAGAAACACATTTTTAAATTTTGTCAAATTTTAGGCCTTAAGTATGCATTAAAAATGTTCTTATTCTTACTTAAATAAAAATTTGCCTTCTTAACTATCATCAAATAAAGTGGCATCAAGATCAAAAGCTACATACCTACTTCTTTTGGGCTCAAAAACAATGATGTACATTTGTATGAGCAGTTCTAAAATCATATAGTCTCTAACTCTTGATATGAGCTCTTGAAAAAAAAACAAATAACCTCTCTTACCACACAAAGTCCAAACATGGTTATGTCAACTTAAACACTATACCAAGTGCTACAAAAAGGAATCTTAAATTGACGTGTTTTAATGCAGTTTTACCAAAAATTTACTCAGAACACTGACCAAAAAGAAAAAAAGCCATCATCTGGTATGGGAATTCGCTTACCTGAAATAAGAAAAAATTAAATTAAAGTTAGTTAAAGTTTAATTTATTTAGAATATCTAAATATAAATTTATAAGAAGTATGTGTTCAACATATAAACAAAAGCCAATGAAATTTTATTTTTATTTATTCTTTTTTTTTTTAAATAAAATAATTTATATCCAAAATAAATAAAATTATAGACTTGATGACCATATTGGTATAAATATTGGATTATATTGTGAAACAAAAGCAGCTCATCTAACGATTAATCAGTTATTTAAATTTCATGTACATATTTGTTATATTATATCAGAATTTATAGACAGTCTATTTATGTACTGCATACACCCATACATATGTATATAAATTTATTCTAAAAAGAACATCATTAGTATGACTGACATACCAATCAACACATTATTGCAGCAAAGTCAAGTTAGTCTCTCTAGTCTGTGATACTTTAGAATTGGAAAACTGGAACAAGCTGCATTTTTACTTGAATTAGCATTGCCATATGAAAATTTAAGTTAACATTTTTTTGAAAAGAATTCATTGCATATACTCTTTACAAATAATGAGTTAGTCACGATGAAAACATTGTAGTTAATTGGCTTAAAGTATTTGCTTTTTTAGAGCTAAAGTATCTATTCCAATTTAACTGTTTTTTTTTTTTTTGAGGAATTTAATTGATTTTTTCTAAACAAATGATATTTTGTGTTTTTTGCTACACGAGTGTTATTTTGGCGCATAGTTTTTTAAAAATGACACATTGGATTTGCCCTAGTTTTACACATTTACGCCCTTTGCATTATTTGAAGAAAACATTTAAACTTACGAAGAATGTAAAATTGGAGGGGTGAAGGAGCTTCGCCCATCTATACACAAAACATCATAAATAAGAATTATAGACTTCGTGTTTAAAGTGGTAAATCTCTCCTAAACATTAAATTTTCAAAAAGTTTTTTGGGGCGTATGAGTACTTTTTTCTTTTTTCTTATTTTGTATTTAAGGTTAGACTTTTTGTTTTAGGGTAAATATTTTATTTTAACATTAATAAAACAAATAAGTACAATTATTATAAGCTTTTGGGTCTTGAGTCGTAAGAACGTATTCCCCAAACATTATGTTTTAAATTAGTTCGTCGGGGCGTATGCGTAACTTTTTTTTTTTTATTTTTCTTTGAAATGTTAAAGTTTGTTGTAGTGTAATACTTCAATAATAATCAAGTAGAATTAAAAATCATGGTTTTTTAAGCTATACATGTCTCTCCCAAACATTAAATTTCCAAAAAGGTATTTGGGGCGTATGAGTACTTTTTTCTGTTTTGTTTGTATGGTTTCAATTTTTGTGTTAGGGATACAATTTTAACGTTAATACAACTAGTAAGTAAAATTATACGCCGTAGCATCATATTAACCAAACACTATATTTTAAATTAGTTATTCGGGCGTATACGTACTTATTTTCTTATTTTTCAAATTTTCTTATGTTGGAGTTTTTTGTTTATGATTATTTTAGAACGCTGTAATAATAATCGCGTAGAAATATAAATCATTGTATTTTGAGCCGTAAATTTCTTCTAATCATTGGATTTTAATCGGTATTTGGGGCGTATGCGTACTTTTTTTTCTGATCTTTTTTAGGTCGAACGTTTTTGTTTTACGGCTCACTTTTAAATGTTAATACAAATATTAAATAAATTAGGTAGCGCAACAGTCCGTTGAGAACTATGGCCTAGTGACCTACAACCCTCAACCATTCCTGTATGCGAGTACTTTACTCAGGGATGGAGGGGACCTACAGTTTTAAGCCGAATCCGAATGGCTAATTTGGGAAAGCACTTTTCATGACAAGAATTACTCTTGGAGGATTTGTCAATTCCTCGCAAGAAGCAGTACCCGTGGAAAAAAACTTTAGATCACACAGACAGGGATCCATCATATTCTCTAAAACATTACATTTTAAATTAGGTTTTCGTAGCGTACACGTACTTTTTATTATTATTATTTTAAAATCGTTGTAAGTACATTACTTCAATAATAATCGCGTAGAATTATAAATCATTATTTGAGCCGTACAAGTTTCCCAAACATTGATTTTATAATCGGTATTTGGGGCGTATGAGTACATTTTTGTGATATTTAAGGTTAAGGTTGGAATTTTTGTTTTAGAGTTAATATTTTAACGTTAAATAAAAATAATAAGTACAATTATAAGTCATTGTGTTTTGAGTTGTGGCAATATATTCTTTAAACATAAAATTTTAAATTGGTTATTCGGGGCATATATGTATGTCTGTATGTATGTATGTATGTATGTATGTATGTATGTATGTATGTGTGTATGTATGTATGTATGTCCTTTTTTTCTTTTTTTGTATTTTATTTTAAGTGCTTGATTTGTTTGTTTATGATTATTTTTTAATCGCGTAGAATTATAAATCATAGTATTTTGAGCCTTACATTTAAACCAAAAATTGAATTTTTGATGGGTATTTGGGGCGTATGCGTACTTTTTTCCCAATCTTTCACAGGTCGAACTTTTTTGTTTTACGGTTCATTTTTGTAAGTTAATAAAAATAATAAGCAGAAATAAAAGTCTTTGTGTCTTTAGTTAAGTTAACATATTTCCCAAAAATTAAATTTTAAATATTATGGTACTATTTGGGGCGTATGTGTAATTTTGTTTTTTTCAAATTTTCTTTTAAGTGTTGGAATTTTTTGTTTATGATTATTTTTAAAACGTTGTAAGTACACTACTTCAAAAATAATCGCGTAGAATTATAAATCATTTTATTTTAAGCTGGACATTTCTCAAATTGAATTTTTAATCGGTATTTGAGGCGTATGAGTACTATTTATTTTCTGATTTTCTTTTTCATGTTGCATTGTTTTCTATGGCATAATTTTGAATGATATTATAAATAAATGATAAAAACATACATACATTCACATGTTCATACTGGTGTTTTACATTACAACTAAAAAGAATTATTGGCGTAAACATGGGATTTGTCCCAAAAAAAAAGAAAAACTCATATATCATAATAAAGATTAAAGTGTAATTAATTAATTACAACGCACATCAGTTCCATCCGATAACAACTGAACCAAAACCCCTGGACATAAAACCTGTCAGCTTTGATAAATTCAAATGAGTTGAATTTATAAAATAAAAATTAATATATTATTTCCCAGGTATTTCCCCCCAATCAATGCATATTGCATGCGGTCATCTCATCGCATCGCATCTTTCGAATCTGATATGATATTCTCGTCGTAGAAGTCGTATTGTCGGTCGTTCCACAGTGATATGGTTATACCTCGTTAATATGTAGTATATCATTTTCATATCAATATCAATTTATAAATATGTATGTACACATTTATAATTCTTATTAATAATGTTTTTTTTTAATTATTTCTTCTCACTGCAAACTTTACAAAAAAAAAAAATATAAAACAAAACTTACCTTACAGTCGTCACATGATGTGATGTGTGAGTTCGGGTCTCTTTGTGTCGTGTCGAATAACTTACAACAGTCACATGACGCGTGGCAGTTCGCACGACACGTCGCACTCGACTGCGTCCATCGCCGACCACAACAACAATTGGTGGTGGTTTTTCGTTTCCATATTGAAGAAAGGATTCAGAATTTGGCTTGTCAATTAATTCCATTTCGGACATTATGAATTATTATTAAATTTTATTTTTTAAATTTAAAATTATTATTTTTCTTTATTTTATTTCGGATTATTTCGTTTTGGTTTTTATTTACAATTTGTTTTTTATTTTTAGTTTTTAAATTTGTTTTCTTTGGTTTCGTGTTACAGGTTTTAATTTTTATTTTAAATTTTGTATATAAACAATAACTATGTTAATTATTTTTATATGTTTCACTTTTTTCTCTGTCGGGATAATAATAATTTGATATTACTTTCGTGTGAGTTCACATTTTTATTTTATTCGTTGAATATTTTTTTGAATACTCATATTTTAAAATTTGAAAAATAAAATAATAGAAAAATGTTTTATCCATTTTGATTGTTCAAGCTATGGAATAGCTCTCCTTGTAATCTGGCCAAAAGAGTTTCATTTTTGATCTGCAAGAAAAAGTAGAATGATTAGCTTAGTTTGGATGTCAGACTGGGAGACTGGGAGGGATTAAGCTCCACTCCAACTCCAATTCCAGACAACAACTAAGCTAAGCTCTGATCTTCCATTCACAATCTCTAAATCGATTTGGCGTGCATTATTTGTTTGTGATTTTATTTGAATATTCATGACTCAACGAAGCAAATAAGCAGCAGTCAGTCAGAGGCAGCAACATCAGTCAGACTTAGTAATTTAGTCAGTCAGTCATATATCTCGGCTATATACATATATATAATATAAACACGATTTACAGCCTCAAATTGCATGAGTCAGTCAACCTCATATATCATCATTTTTGTTTATTTATATATTGCAATTATTCTGTTAAAATACAAATTTTTATATTTTATTTGTGGTGATCATGCGAACAAGTTGCTGTTAAAATATTATTGTTTATTGTTTTTTTTTTGTTGGTTTTAAATTTTATTTATATTTATTTATGCAAGCGGAGGATGTGTGAGTGCCTGTGAAATTGTTTTATGATGAGAACGAAGAAAAACTTGCATTATTACAGTGTGTGGGGCAAGTAAGGTTTACTTTTGTTATGTTGTAAAAGTCCATGACATTTTTCAATGATATTAAATAAATAGAGAAAACTAATTCTTAAAGGGTGTCTTTTAGTGAAAAAACTTGTATTTATACACTTCCTGTCACATGGATAAAGACAAGCTTTTTTCGTAAGCTTATTACGAGTATTTATTTGATAGAATCAAGAAGTATGGGTTAAAGTAAAGGTCTAACCAAGGAGGAAATAGCTCAAATTCGAGTTTACCGGGATCTTAGCCAAACCATCCGTTTTATAGCCAGAAAAAATAAAAGAAGTTCAAATGTTGTATACAACTACCTCAATAACTCAGAGAGGTATGGACAAAAACAAAAAGGAAGGGTCAAGAAAGGAACATCATTTCAGGAAAGGGGGCGATAGAGATGGCTGCTTCAAATTCAAAGTTTTCCATTAGTAAAATTAAGACAGAAGCTGGGTTAAATGCTAGCAGATCAACTGTTGCTCGGTGATACAAAAGGCAGACCATATACGACACCAACAATTAAGAAAAATCCACCATAGAATGCTGCACGCAAGAGCCAACGCCTTAATTTTGCAACAAATCACTGTAAGTGGAATCTAGCTTGGCATACCGTCATCTTTTCCGATGAAAACAAAATAATTTGGACAGGCATGATGAATATAGCTCCTATTTCCGTGATAAGGGAAGAATTCTATCTTGAAAAAAGGTACAGCAAAGGAGGTGGTGTAATGGTATGGGGAGCAATCACGTATTACGGGAGCTGAATTTTTAAAGCTCTAAAATGGCGACAATCACTTACAAATCGATTCTGAAACGAGCTCTTCCACAGTTTTCTGAATTATTTGGTGGACAAAGATGGACTTTCTAACAAGATAATGCACCTATACAAACAAATGTGAACCTATTACCTGACTTGAACATCATGAAAAACGTGTGGGGATAGCTTTCAAGAAAAGTACTCGTATACGAAGGAGGACGACAAAACCAAAAACCGAAGAAGTTATTGAAGCTATAAAACGGTCCTGGGCCCAAATTTTGCTTGAAGCAAATTGAAAAACTTAACTTCTTAAAGAAAAACAACCTTAAGATTCCAAAAAATGTGAAATTATGGAGCTGTAATTGTTAAATTTTATTAAAAAACACGGTGGATGATTTGCTTTGATAGTCAACCTAAAGTCACGCCCACTTTTTTGTATTTAAATGTTTTATTCTAATTTTTGATGTATAAATTTAAACCGCCTTCAACCACGCATATTTTGTGCAATTTATTTCAATGTAATTAACTTTTATTGACCAAAAAGTACAAACGTATGTATGTTTTTATATTTCGCTTGCACTTAGGGGATTTTGTCTACCCTTAAAATACAAAATCAGTAGGATTTAATCAAGTTTTAAAAGTCAATATGGGAGGGAAAAAGACCCAGTAAAGCATTTTAAATTCGAGTTGCGAGGTTAAAATTTTAGCAAATTTTAAATTCTAAATTCGTGTCGATATTGTGGGCTTACTCAAGGGGTTATGGATATACTTGTTATGAAAAAATAGAGTACTTTCAAGATTATAAGGAATGTGTAATTTAAAAGGAGCAAGTTAAAGCATTTCACATTCGTAAAGTGCGGTTAAAAAACTAAACTCTGTACTTGACAATACGTCTAAGGTAAACTGATGAGCATTTGTAGAAAAAAGAACTATTAAATAGTTGTTGGGGGAAAAATGCTACAGGGTGTTTCACTAGAACTAGAATTATTTCAATGTTTTTGTGGTCCGAAAAGCATTTTTGTAAACATTTTAATGCGTAAACAAAGTTTTAACTCTCAATGGCTCATAAGTATCAGCTGTAACTTCTATTTTTTTTCATTTTTTGACTTAATTTTTTTTCTAATTATGTCTTCGAATTTATTTTAAATTGTAATTACTATAAAGATCCATGTGTGCGAGTACTGTTGTCAGGGTTGAAGGGGACCTACAGTTTTAAGCCGAATCCGAACGGCTTATTTGAGAAAGCACTTTTCATGGCAAGAATTACTCTTGGAGAATTTGTCAATTCCTCGCAAGAGGCAGTACCCGTGAAAAAAACTTTAGATGGCATAGGCAGGGATCGAACCCAAGACCTCTGGCATGACAGTCCAACGCACTAACCATCATGCCACGGGTTCTACGGGTTCAGCTAGTACATGAATAAAAAAATGCCTAAAATGTCACTTATTGACATTTAATTTATCCCTCTGTTGTTTTATTAAACCAGTAGATAATATTCTTTTTTTTCTATAATACATTTCGTCCAAAGAAATCAAAATTGTTTTAACTCCATATGACTTGTTGGAGACCTGGAACAATTTTGATTTTTGCCGACTATTTCTAAAAATTTACAAATTTTTCAATGTTCTTCAAAAAATTTAAAATTAATTTTGTTAAACTCATTGAAAACGAATATTAATGTGATATTAACTTAAAAGCATATCGAATGTTTCTTGCAAACCATACTGTAAACTCAACACTTTGAACTATAACCAAGGTTTAAAACCTTGAAATGGCATTGCATAGTATAGAAAAAAAAATATAAAACAAAAGCAAAACAAATCAAATTTGGAGGGAAGCTTCAATCTAAAACAATTGAGCAGCAAAAGTCATACAAAATTTAAAGCTCATCTCTCTGATTTTTCTGATAATTCCCCCATCATCATCGTATTCATTCATTGCCGCCATTATTATTTTTGTTCGAGAACATTTACATACATATGTATATGTGAATCTACTCATGATGACCGTCAATTTTAATTCGGATTATTTATTGACTCTCTTATTAAATAATCTGCTATAGGTGCCTGTGAGAATCTTGAGATTTATCACAGTCAGTAGTCACATCATTTAAAATTCAAAAAATTCTATCAAATGTATAGATACACATTTAGTTCATGTCAAATAGGTCTCGCAAACGTCAAGCACGGTCTTTGGCGGTATGTTGTGTGTTGCAAGAGTCTAGTGCACAACGCACACTTTATGACCATATTGCTCGTTCACGCGTTTAAGTGCACGAGAGTATTGCAAGAGTCTAGTTTAAGAAGTGTATGACTGTCACTTTGACAGTTCAAATGACATTTGATGTTAACTGACTTGCAAATTATCTAAATGTGTGCTGGTATGGCAACTTTAACTTAATTTTTGTTTAGTTGGACTTTCTGTTAACGATGAAGATAGACGTGCGACGCACGGGTGACGGACTACGACTTAAAACTGAATGTATGCCTGTGTTCCGTTAAAGAGTTTTTGAATTAATTCCTTCTACGTAATGTATATGAAGCCAAATGTATATTAAAATGCAACATAACTCGATTAGCACTCTAGCATACATTTTGAATCGAAATACATTCTATACGAGTACTACACTCGAACATAGTGTGTCCTAGATACTTTTTTATTTCTGTCTCTTTCTCTCTATATCTTTTTTAACAATTTGAGTTGTTGCACAGTTTTTGCACATCACAGATCATGGTCATGACTTGGGCACAAAATTAAGGGAAATGTCTGATTATACAATTTGCATGTCTCTTTAAATTTAAATTTAGATATGTTTTTGTTTTTGTTGTTGTTGTTGTTTATTGCCACCATTTTAATAGATATAGATAAGGTACAGTATGAGAGTTAAGTACAATTATGTATAGCTCATAAATCAGCGTATGAAGCTTTCACCGTCCGTCTGCACTGCATACGAAAGAAAGACATATAGAAACAAATTGGATAACAATTTGATTACGAGACGACGACGGACGGACGATTGGGGAAAATAGATATGTTTATGGAAAATAAAAGATACAAATAAAATTTGTGGTAAAAACCGGGTTAAGATACGTAATCGCTTCTATGGCATAAAAAGGTAAGTATACTGACCGGTATAATGAATGGCAGTGCGTGAACGTGAAGGTGCAAATGTAGAGCACATTGGCACCTGCGTCGCTCGTGCAGTGAAGCTTTGATTGAGATGCGGATTTTTCTATCTTTTCCTCATACATCACTGGAGGTTGGATTTTTTTGTATTAAGGTGCACATAAAAAGCTGTGGAAAACCTAATAAAAGAGCAGCTATAGGCAACAAGAATCATACAATATGAAAGAGGAAAATTGATGTGGGAAAATTTGTATCGTAAAATATACTTAATTAAAATGTAACAATTGCGTTGATAAATTTGATGATAAATTTTAGAATATTTTTTATTATTTTTATGAAATGATGAAATGATTTTTAAAAATGAGAAAAGATAATATAATATCTCATTGTTTGTAGATTAAAATAGAAGACAAAAACAACAACTTTCTCTTAAAACTTCTTTCCCATCATCGCTTTATTATCACCATGAATAAAATGAGCCATGTTTCCATGTTTTGACGGGTTTGTATAGTCTGCACCTTTTAAAGAATAGAATTTATTACTCTATGGATTTTATTTGACTGATGAGTGATGATTTACAAATCTTTTTTGATGAGAATATTCTAATTGAAGAGTTTCAGGTTTTTTAGATGAAGATGAAGAGATTTTAGCAATATGGACTGAAAGTAGGTTTATGTTAAGTTGTTGTCCTGATTTTATCAAGATTATGAATACAAAATATTTAAAGAGTGTGCTATTTACTGTTTTGAAATTGTTATAAACATATTAATATTTTGTCATTAAAAAGTCTTTAAATAGATGTGTCAATTTACAACTTTTCATGCAATGTTTTCTGTTTTTTGTTGTTGTCAATACTAAGCGTAGCACCGTTAAGAAATCAGCGCACACTAAAAGGGTTATGAATACCCTTATAATGATTAAACACAGTGCGAGAAATCAGCAAGAGATGACAGGATTAGAAAGGAGATGCTGATGCACATTTAGTTTTGAATGTTTGCACATTGTAATGAGTGGTGAAATATTAAGCCTGGTAAAGCGTTCCACATTCGTGTAGTGCGGCTAAAGAAAGAATTACTATACTTAAAAGTGTCTGAAATTGGGATTAAGGGTAAACTGATAAGCATTCCTAAAAGTACGGGTATTATGGTTGAATTGTTTGGGAGAGGGATACAACTGGCTAGAGCATAGTTTGTGACAATATCGATAAAACGATTATAGGAATGAAACTTTCCGGCGGTGTTCAAGAAAAGTAAATGTCTCAGTAAAAAAACGATCGCCTATCATTTTTTTTAATTCTATCCAAAAGACTCAAGTTCGGAATTGGGGCACCAAGTCCAAATATGAGAATTATACTCGAGGTTTGGACGAATAAAAGCTCTGGAAATTATAGCCAGATAAGAAGGTTTTGATTCCTCAATAGACAATGCAGTTAAGATCAAAATTAAATGAGCTTATTATACGCTGTCTTCGGTAGACCACATCCGAAGTACAAGAATGACAACCTAGAGAAACAATTTAGTGGGTAAGAAGTTTCAGACAAAAGATCATTTATAAAAAATAAGGAAGACTGTTGGAGACAAAATGAAGCCCTGGGGCACACCAGCGTTTATAGTGTTTATTTCAGATTTGAATCCAATACAATAGAAAGGTAATTTCTAACCCAACGAAGAAGAATTCATCAATACCAAATTGACGCATTTTCGATAAGAGAGTTTGATGCCAAACTCTATCAAATGCCTTCGAAATATCAAGTGAAATAATCTTCCTTTTTCTAAAACGATTTGTTCCACTGTTCGGTGAGAGAAACCATAAGAACACCAGAGGACCTATTGTTACGAAAACCATACTGCCGGTCATTAAGAACCTTTTGTACTTCAAGATATTTCTTAAGCTGAAAATTGATCAGCGTTTCAATGACCTTTGAAGAAGGGGACGTAAGTGCAATTGGACGATAGTTAGAGAGTAGGAGGATTTGCTTTTTGTAGAGACAAATGCTGTTTTCCATCCACTCAGAAAGAGACCTGTAGAATAGGACAAATGGAAAAGCTCACGCAGTGGTTTTGCCAGCGGCCGGCGCGCCGCGGCGTTGAGGAATACATCTCCGGGACAGCGAATTTGTGAATTTTAAGATCTTTAAGTGCTCTAGAAAGAAGATTCGTCCCATAGAATCGTTTACGCTGTCAATTACAAGGAGAAGTCGTGTCACACATCGGAGGCATCGAATAAACAGTATCTAATTAACAGTAAATTGTACTGCAAGCAAATTGGCTTTATCAAACGAGCTTACAAAAAGAGTTTCTTTTGAAACGAGAAAAGGAACCGACGATGACTTAGAGTTGAGCACTATTCTTACAAATTAACAGAAATTTTGACTACCTTTGGTACATTCTAGTATTTTTTGCCGCCTTTATTTCTGGTCATTCAAAAATTTAATGCTGCGATTGTCCTTTACAGTTCTTTCTAGCTTGTTTGAACTTATTCCGGTTTTCCTCAGTGGGATAAGCTATAAATCATACAGTCTTCATTGAAAATTAAAAGAAATTTGGTTTTATAAATAATAACACAAAGATGACCCCAAAGAACTTTTAAAAATCGACAAATAACGGTAAATAATTAAGATACAAAATATATTAACCCGTTTTCCAGGTCCACTCTATCAAAAGCTAACAAACAATAAAATAATATACATTTTAAAATGTCAAAACAATAAGGCATTTTTATGTGTTTTGGGAGTTGCTTCGTTTTGATGATACTTATGAAGCTAACGAAGCACCAAAAAAAAAAAAACAGATAATACCAGAAATGTTCGCTTATTCATATAAGTTTTTTTTTTTAAAGATTTTATCTTGTCTTCATTTTAATAATTTTTTAAAATATAAATATAACGTAGGGTGTGTTTTTTAAGGACATAAATATCTCATATTCTTAAAGTTAAAAAAATGGCTTTGCGCTGATTTGAAAAAAAAAAAACCGCTGATTACTTCCTACTGGTGATTTTATTAACATTTTCCAAATTTTAAAAATTTTAGTAGTATTTTTTTTTTGTAAAAAAGAAAATATTAGTTTTTTTTAAATTCTCTCTAAATCTTAGTAAGTTATTCAAAGAAAATGGACTCACACAATGGCAATAGAAAAATATGTACAAAACAAAATATATTTGACTTTTCTATAAGACAAATTTAATCATAATGCCCTGAAACAACAGTGAACAGGACGGATCCTTAAGAAAACTCCTTATTAATAATATGTTTTAAGCTCAAGTCTTGAAGCCACAAAATAAATGCTGGTGTGCCCCAGGGCTCTGTTTTGTCTCCTACACTCCTTCCTTTTTTGATTAATAAAATCTTTCTATATTTGTTTTCTGATTGACATTCTTCTTAGCGGCACAGCATTTAAATTGATTTGTGATAATATACCATCGAGGCCAACTTCGGTCGAACTGTCAAGTACAGAGGTTTCTATTTTGCCAAAATTCGAATTACAGTGAACAGGCACGAACAGAAAATACAGATTGCAGACAGAATGTTGTAACATAACTTAAGATAAAAAAAATAAATACTTTAGCTTTAAAAATAAACAAAAACGGCCCTATAGTTAAACAGCATTTTCAAGACACATGTGACAATCATCATTGAAAACTTCATTTCGAAACTTATCAGTTTCCGATAAATCTGTTACACTCGATATTAATAAATTTCTCTTAAATCATTTAATTTTCAAAACGAGATTTATAAAGACTTGTAATTAATGATTATTATTATTGTAACGTGCAGCTAACGAGTTATTTTAATTTGACATCGTATATATGTATGCACATTTAATATGGAAATACGTGCTTAGTTTATATTTGTTGCTAAATAAAATGACTAATAAAACTTACATAATGCAAAACCAAAAAAAAAACTTAGATTTATAATATGTAAATGCAAAACCAAATGGACTTTAAATAATAATCAAAAATGACTTATGCCCTTGTTCTATTGCGCAATACTCGTAGGTATACATCCGTAATTGTTGCCAATATTTTGAACGTTTCTCAATTAAATTATCATTGATTTATCACGTTGTGTTTTGTTTAGGAAGTAATTAATTATTTCGCTTTTTAAGGAAATTGGTTTTAAAATTACTGACAACACAAACAAATTGCAAGTAACTTTTTCCATATAGTATGTCAGTCAGATTCATTTGAAGTTTACAAAATACTGTCAACAAATTATAACCTCAAAACAAAAGTCAATTCGAATTCTTAAATTTATGTAATTAGTTGGAATCGAGGAATTAAACAAAAATGCAATGCATCAACAAAACCACAAAACCCCTGCCTTAAAAGCATCAATCAATATCAAGAACAAAACGTTTTGTGTCTATATACAAACAGCTTACTGAATTTCGTTAAGCTTTAATCAAAATAATCCAAATAACCATCAGGTAATTATAATTGAAAGCAACCGGAAATTAATTTATATCAACCGCATCCCATGTTTCTATATCGCATATGAATATAATGACTATAATGACAAATGTAAATCATTAACAAATCATGCACCTGTCACATGGAATACACAGATTTTGTCAAATTGACACTTGTACAAAACTATGGCAGCCATCATGTTTTTCTGCTTCGATTCATTAAACTGTCAAAAATGACGTTTCTCACCCTTCTCAAAAGAATATGAATATGATAATGAGTTGACTGACATAATAGGATTAGACTGGAAAATGACCTCGACGAAGAAAACAAACAAAAACAAAACAAAAGTTAAAATCGAAAGTGTCAGTCATCATGATGCGATGATGGTGAATAAATGGAAGAATTCACCTGTTCGGCGAGATGAATCGAGAATAACAAACATGACATTTTGTGCATGTGCAGTGCATCTATAGATATAAAAACGCACAATACATTGGGGGACTTCATCTGAACTAAAAACGCACAATGGGGGGACTTCATCTGAACTTGTCCGTCAGTGAATGATTCTTTTTTGTTTTCTGTCTCGAAGTTATGTGATAAGTTACTTTCACGACACACATAACGAAGAGGGCTATAACGGCGGCGCGGCGAGGCGACCACAATGCACATCATAAATATGTTTTTTTTTATTATATAAATATAATAAAAAGTAGTAGTAGTAATAAAATATTAAATATTTTAACCACGTCTTTTTTTACGAGTGACAAACCCGAAAAACTAATTTGGATTATGAGCTTTGCTTAGATTGAGAATTGTGGTCTCGCCCCAATGTTTTTGTTTTTTAACGATTTGCAACAACTTTCTCTTTCTTTTTTGTATACATTTTTTCCAATTGGTAATAAATTAAATTTTTCCTCTCTGGTGCAAGGCAACAATTGTCTTTAGGGACTTCATAAGAGACACAGAAGATATTTTCTTTGCAATTAGGAAAAGGAAACACAAAATGAAAAATAAAACCAGTCGGAAAAAAGTGATTCAGAAACCACTTCAAACGTTATAATTTGGTCCCTTCTTCTTATTTTTGAGTATACCACAGTATGGCACAGTGGAACAGAAATTCTTGGAAAAGAAAATATAACGAAGATGGAACTTGAAAATAAAGGGTTTTCCAATAATAGGTTTTATTTTGAATACCCAACAAACATAATTCCTTCTGGAATGAGAATTTTTATTTATTTAATAGGGTAAAATCTAGCAAACCCAAACAAAACTCATGGCTTGATTAGAGCTGTAAAGAGGTTATAAGGAAAAAAAGATTTAAGTTTCCATCTATACAAAACCGGAATAAGGTGAAACAAGCTAGATAGACTTGCAACGGTAATATTCGACGAACCAAATTTTTGCATGACCAGATATTCGGGCAAAAAATGTTTCCAAGGTAGCACACATTTCTCGTCATTTGTAAAGAACGTCCACAACACTACATCATCGTCGGTTCTACGCTTGTTTTTAATGACGCTCCTTTTGTTAGCTCGATTTATAAAGCCAATTTGCTAACAGCAAAGTTTGCTGTTAATTCGATGATGAGTATCATGACTCCGCCTGTACTTGAAAGCGTAAATAATTCTATGAGAGGAATCTTCTTTCGCACTCGTACAGCTGGAATACTTAAAGATCTTGACATTTACAAATCCGCTGGATCAGATAGTATCCTTACTATTGTTTTAAAGAGGTGTTCTCCAACGCTGGCAAAACCACTGCGTAAGCTTTCCCAGCAATATGTCCACTGGTGATCTCATGGTTTATCTCACCAAACAGTGGAACAAATCGTTTTAGAAAAAGTACGATTATTGCATTTGACATTTCAAAGGAAATTGATAGAATTTGGCATCAAGCTCTTTTATCGAAAATGCGTGCTTTTGGTATTGATAAATCTTTTCTTTGTTGGACCCCCAATTCAAGTAGTATCGGACGGGTTAATATCTGATACCTACAAAATATACGCTGGAGTGCCCCAGGGCTCCGTTTTGTCTCCTTATTTATATAAATGATCTTTTGTCTGAAACTTTTAACTCACTGAATTGTTTCGCTAGTTTTTCATATTCGTTTTTAGATTCTCATCCTTATTCTTCGGATGTGGACTATCAACGGCAGCGTATGATAAGTTCATTAAATTCTGATCTTGACAGCATTGTCCGATGGGGAATCATCAAAAATAGTGTAGAATTTAATGCTTTGAAAACACAATGTTGTCTACTGTCGCAAAAGCGTAACCCTGTCCCAATGTCACTATGTATTTGTAGCAATTGCATCGAGAAGACTAAACAGCTTTCAGTTCTAGGTGTGTGTTCGACATCGCCAAAAATGCTGCTAAGTGTTTAGGTTTTTTCCGACGATGCAAGAAGTTTTGTACCCCTTTTGATGTGGCTATAATTAACAAAGCTTTTATTCGTCCAAAACTCGAGTATATTGTCGTATTTGGGCTGGTGCTCCAATATAATAGGTACTTGAGTCTTTTGGATAGAATTAAAAAAAGTTTGAAAATGATAGGCGATCGTTCTGTAAGTGAGATATTTTCTTTTGTTGAACACCGCCGAAAGGTTTCATGTTTATCATTGTTCTATCGATATTTTCACAAACAATGTTTTAGTATAATAGCCAGTTGTATTACTCTCCTTAATCTATTCAAGCGTAATAACCGTTCTTCTAGAAATGATCATCAGTTTACTCTTTTGAGCCCATTTTCGGACGTACTTCAAAGTACAGAGATTCTTTTTTAAGTCACACTACAAGAATGTTGAACGCTTTACCGGACTCAATATTTCGTAATCATTACAGTGTGCAGACATTCAAAACGAATGTATATCGGTTTCTTCTTTCTAATTCTATCATACTTTCCTATAAGGGTATTCATATTTCCTTGAGTGCGCAAACAATATAAAAATAACAAGCTGTCATCTTTTGACATTTGAAAAGCAAAAACTACGCCATTTCTAAAAATTGAATGACACACACTTTAAAAACGCATTCAAATTGTTAAAATTCACAACAAAATGATTAAAGCTTTGCATTCACAGTTCGCAGTTTTGCAAGAAAAAATTCTTGACCCGGTTATTTCTCAAAGATGTGATTATAATTGGCAACCGCAATCATCTAATTTAACGCCTTAACACTATTTGCTTTGGGACCATGTTTAAATTAAAGTCGGTGTCAAAGCTCCACAACCGACTCAAGACCTTAAAAATAAAATTCTAAAAGTTATCCAGGACAAACAGCCAAGCATGTAAATTGGTCAAGGAACCTTTTATGAAAGGGATCGGGTGGTGTTGCACCGGTATCTAGAATTCTTGAAATATAAAAATTAAAACTATTATTAAAAATACCTGTAATACATTTTGTGAACGATAATAAAGCAAGGAAAACCCATATTATGCAATTCAACTTGAAATTCTTCAATTGTATGAATTTTTTTTTCTTTGAATATAACATATGTCCCACTGTTTTGACATTGGTCTTGCACTTCTCCCTTTATAGTCGTATAGTATGAAAGCTTAAATCAGTTAGCAATTCATTCAAAAGGTAAGTTCGTTTCGTTCATATATAAAATAGACAAGTAAAAAGAGTCTCTCTAGTCTGTGGTGTTAGATGACCGTATCTGATGATAAATGTACGTGCCAAAATTACAAAATATTTTTGTATAAAGAAAAACTAAAAGAGGATTTCATTTCAACTCAACTAAATTGCAAAATGTAATCGAAACCTCTTCGTGTTTTTATTTTTCATACGAAGCAGGTCTTTTGCCCTCATACCAAAGTTTTAAAGGTGCACAGAAAAAAAGTCTCGTTGTTTTGTATTTGACTTAAAAAGGTGTCGGCCACAGTTGAAGAAGTTCAAAATCAGAGTTTATTGAACACTTAAAGAAGTTTAAAAGTTATACATTTCTTTTATATTGAAACTGGAATACAAGAAGTGGATTGAGGGTTCTTCACTCTTTTAATGACAAACCTTTGTGCTTGAAATTTTCAATAAATTCATCACTTTAAAGTCAATTATATTTTCCTATAAGAAGTTTAATTTTAAATAGTACGCTATTTGGACAGCTGTCACTTTTAAAGTTATCATCTTTTGACATTTGACGGGTAAAGACTAGTCTATTTTTTAAAATGTAATGAAAAACACTTAAAGAATTGAAATTGTTAAAAAATAACTACTAAGCCACGAAACAGTCTTAATTTTGTAAAACAGTTTTTTGGTTGTTTTATGTCGTAAAAGTGAGCACATAGTTAAACTAAACTCTCTTTGATGAAAATGGTGTTTTTTAAATTCCTTTCTACTACAAAATAAAATAAAATAATCATAACCATTGACGTAATATAAAACAAACAAACAATCAAAATCAACACTTACACACCTAATTGAGCCCTTAAAACCCCTCAAGACCGTTTAAAATTGAATAATGTAATAAAAAGAAACACTCAACCTCAATTAAATCAAAAACAAATAATACCTAAAAAGGCAATTTAAAGTCCATATAATAATGATACTGATAAGTATCTTACATACCTAATGATTATGGACCTAATGACTTTTATCATATTTTTCTTCTTTTTTTTTTCTCAGAAAATAATCTATGATAGACAACTTATTTAAGTTGAACCTTTTTTTGGACTTTGAAAATTGAAAAGTTGTAAAATTACTTACGCATACAATTATCAAACTGTCATTCTTTCAACACTTTAACATGCGACTACAAGGCGACTGCACAGCACATTTAATGCCTCTCACTTAAGTCTCAAGCTCAATATGACTCAATTATATGCTATAGTAAAACATTTTTTAATAATTTAATTATAAGCCATGTTAAGTTGCGTGTATTATGAAATTATTATAACCAACAACGGGCAAACCTGAAATATAGTTTGGTAGCAATTTATTAGATAATTTTTGTCTTGTTTGGTTAGAAAAATAGCGCACATAGTGAAACTTGAAACTCATTTCTGTGGATCTATAAGATACTTTATGCGCAAGTTTTGTATCTTTTTTTTTTATTTTTTGAAAAACCATTTATGCATCAATATCAGAGAGACTGTGCGTCTGTGAATTGCTACCTCAATCGCGCACCCCCGCGCCGCCGAAGGGAATTATTATTACATCTCTCTTAGAGAAGTTACGTAATTCATCGTTCACATTAAGAAAGACCTGACTGATACTCATCTCGCAGGTATTGATTGAGTTCGACGGCTGCTACGAGTATATACTCGTACTTATAAACCATCAAGAAATTGGTAACGAAAATATTGTATTTCATGAGATATTCGACTCCCGTATACAACACACGCATTCGTGGTGTATCCGCATCTATAGTATATCTCGAAAGAGTTTCCTCATTCGTCAAAAAATTACCATTCAACCATCAGAAGGGATAGAAAACCGCACCAGAAGATGAAGTTTCATAACTTTCACAATATCCACCATTTCCAATATAACAATAATAAAAAACCATCAACTTCAGCAGGTTGGTTTGGTACAACAATGACGACGTAGACATTGAGTCATACAGTGGGGCCAAATGACGTTTTTTTCATTCAAAAAGTCATACCACCATTATTCGATGACTATTTTTAGGAAAAATAAAAAGACTCAAAACAGTTGAAAAAGGTTTTGTATTCAAATTTTAAAATAACAAGACATATTAGAAACGTCATATGTGAGAATTATTGTCAAAGTACCATTTTCGAAAAAAAAAAATATTTTTTCGGACACAAAACTCTTTCCGAGTTCAATTCGTAATATGGATAATGTTAAGTGCTTCAGAGACATTTCCTGAAATGAAACTTTAAGAATTTTAACATAAGCTTTTATGTCGAAGTTAATTATTTTATAAACACTCGAAAGAGTGCTGCACTTCATTATCGAAAAAAACAAAACATTTTTCGAAATTATTTCAAAGTTTGCCTAACATTAGATTGCTTGATATTTTGTTTCTAGGGGATTTTGTCTCAATTTTCTGTATAAGGAGACCAAATTCGAACTCATCGAAAATCAGAATCGTGGATAATTTCGAAATATTCTATTATATTATATATCTGTGAGTTTTGGACTCAAATTTAAAAAAATGTTGAAGTGTTCAAAAGATTTTCTTTTGAAATTATCAGAGAGAAAGACAATCTTCGAAATACGGAAAAAGTGGTGGAAGTTTCTTTTTCAATCGTATGAGTCACATTCGAACTCAGGGAAATTTGTCCATCTTCGAAAAGTTACAAAGTTTCTATTGTAATTTATTGATGTGGTTTACTGGTTTCGAGGAGTTTTTAGCTCTAGTTTTAATAATTTCGAAAACTTGACTTTGTTTCTTATTTCAATCGTATGAGTCACAATCGAACTTACAAAAATTTGTCCATCTTCGAAAATTATTCAAAGTTTTTATTGTAATATATTGATGTGGTTTAATGGTTTCTAGGAGTTTTTAGCTCTAGTTTTAATAATTTCGAAAACCTGACTTTGTCTCTTATTTCAATCGTTTGCGACTCATAGTCACATTCGAACTTACGAAAATGTGTCAATCTTCGAAAATCGTAAAATGTCTTTTACAATTTAATGATGTGCGGTATTAAAATTTGTTGGAGTTTTTGCTCCAGTTTTAATAATTTCAAAAACTTGAATGTGTCTCTTATTTCAATCGTATGAGTTACATTCGAACTTAAGGAAATGTGTCCATCTTCGAAAACTATTCAACGTTTCTATCGTAATTTATTGATGTGGGGTATTGGTTTCTAAGAGTTTTTAGCTCTAGTTTTAATGATTTCAAAAACTTGACTTTGTCTCTTAATTCAATCGTATGAGTCACATTAGAACTTACGAAAATTTTTCCATCTTCGAAAATCGTAAAATTTCTTTTACAATTTATTGATGTGTGGTATTAAAATTTGTAGGAGTTTTTGCTCCAGTTTTAATAATTTCGAAAACTTGACTTTGTCTCATTATCTTAATCGTATGAGTCACATTCGAACTTACGAAAATGTGTTCATCTTCGAAAATCGTAAAATTTCTTTTACAATTTATTGATGTGGGGTATCAAAATTTTTAGGAGTTTTTAACTCTGTTTTCAACAACTTCGAATAGTTGACACTTGAAATTTTCAAAGATGCAAACAAATTCAGAGCGAAAGCCAATATTTGGAACACTCAAAAACTTGAAAAAAGGAGAAATGCTATTTTTTGAATAAATTAAATGACATTTAAAATATTTTTAATCCTTTTGGAGATACATTCAATTTTTTTTTGCAATATTTCCTATCTAAGGTTTGGGTGTAATGGGAATATATTCGAAATTTAAAAATATTGTATTTTGAATTTTTCGGAAGAGATAAAATGGGAAATTTTCTTCGAACAAATGTGTTCTAATTTCGAATGAAATGTTGAAAAAGAAAGTCTTTCGAACATAACAAAGTATTAAAGAGAAGTAAAGTATAGAAAAGAAATGAATGAAAACACACAATCTAAAATTCATTGTTCGAAAAATAAAATAGCATTCGATTGGAATTTGATCGCATATAGAAAATAAATGAATGTCGTTTACTATTTCGAATTGAGGATGTATGAATGAAATTGCGATTATTATAAATACCATATTTTTCGGAAGAATCTGGAATTCGAAGTTTTATTCGAAAATGTGTGAATTATTATAATTTTGAAAATGGCATCTTCGAGTCTTGGAGTTTTTCGAACATGGAAAGTATTCCGTAAACCAAATTAAGGATTTATTCCACTAAATTTACTTTGACTCACCACAGTTGTATGCAACTACTGCAAAAGTAAAGAAATTATTGAACAAAAAAAAGGTAAATTATCCATACAAAGATTTTTGTTTAAACAAAAGCAAAAAAAAGCACAATAATAATAAAAAGGAAGAAAGAAAAAGAAGAGAAAAACATAAAACTTGCCCCGAAGTCATTGACCACTCGATTAAAGTAATGAAATTGCCTGATCCAGAGAGCTCTGGCTGGCTGACTGGGTATGCCATCTGACGGTCGTCGCAGTCGGACGTCAAGCATAAAGTGATTGGAGGAGATTGGTGGTAATTTTATTGCATGATGAATACTACGACTGCTACTACGTCAATATGATGCCGGAAGGTTTTTTTTAATTTCTTTTATTTTTGCTGGGGAAACAAAAAGCTTCGACGAAATTGTGTGTACAACTTACGTGGGGTGAATGCGGCAGTGGCGATAATGACTGCAATTGGTTAAACTTTTATAAATATTTTTTTATTTTTATTTTAGGATAAAATTTATTTTATTTGCTGCCCTCTGTTGTTGAGAGAAACTTTGTATATATTTCAGTTTTTATTTTTATACTTTTGTATAAAATTTGCATTTGGCACAGTTTTTGACATGGGATTAAGCTGTACCTTACCTACGGATGGCAGTGCGTGTTTTGGAATTCAGAACAAACCAAATACAAAAAGAAAAGGGTTTGCATGAATTATTCAATTATACTACGGATGGAAATTTTTTACGAATTCAATTTTGGGATGTGCAAAGCCAAAATGGAAAAGGAATACAAAAAACTCGCAAAAAATGGAAGTGCCAATGGCTTGAAATTTAAATTTTTCACGAAACAATGCGAATACAATGAATGGAAACCTTGTCAGTAAAATTCGCCAAAAAATTTGCAACTTAAACACATACAAATCGTTCCGGTATTGGAATTGAAAGGTTAAAATGGACTGAACTTTGCTCTGACGATAAGGGACGTCGGAGTACCACAAGGAAGTGCAATAAGTCCAATTTTTTCCACATTTTTTAATACTTTTTGAGTGAAGAATTGTTTACGTCAAAAAGAACTATGTATTGGAGCAAACTGAAACATCGAAGCTGGAGTACCACAAGGGAGAGTCGTAGGACCGATATCTTTTTTAAGTGGTTTAATATCACAGCTATTTTTTTTTTTCAAATAATGTCTGAATTGTTAGGGTATTCTGTAAAGTTAATAACAATTGGTTAAAAAGAGTTCGTCATTCGTCTGAACCCTCTTTTCTTTTTTTATATAGTTCTTTTTAAATCGAAAAATCCTAAGAGAAGGCAATATATTTTCGGAGTTCTATATTTTTGTTTTCATCATATACAAACCAAAATATAATTTGCTAACTTTTTGAAACAAAAATGCACTTAACTTTTATGGGAATTCTCTATGCACAAAGCTATCAAAGTTGACTAAATAAAACTCACAAAGTATTTTAGAACTTTTTCCATCGATTCGAAATTGTTGTTAAAATATTTATCTTAACCAATTTGAGTCAAAGTCTCATAAAAATTCAGTCATATTTCTTATCAAAAGGTATTCCCCTAACGATAACATTTATTTTGTCTATTTATTATTCAAACCTCATCAATATAACTTGGGTACAGTTTTTGTTCAAACAAACAAATAGACAAATAATACAAAATCTATTCGTAGTCAAAAAGGAATAAGTTTGTTTTATGTTATTTGTTTTTGTATTTCTGAATCGACCCTTGAAAGTTTATTGCTACAGGTACACAGTATGTACATAATTATTGTCAACCCTCGTTGTCGGCTTTAACTTTGTCAACAATAAAGTTAGTCATATTTAATGATGTTTTACGTTCTAAAGTTAACT
This sequence comes from Eupeodes latifasciatus, assembly GCA_920104205.1. Taxonomy (NCBI): domain Eukaryota; kingdom Metazoa; phylum Arthropoda; class Insecta; order Diptera; family Syrphidae; genus Eupeodes; species Eupeodes latifasciatus. Next base: position 45,812,069 of record OV049924.1, on the reverse strand, counting down.
GCAATTTTGTCAAACAAAAATAGCCTTAAAGTTAAAGCGAAGTTTTGAAGTTAATAAAGTTTTTCCTTGAAATGTTGATGAAAAACAACAAACAAAACATTATTTGTCATTTAAAATTTTGAATAGAGATGATGAACTTTTATGTTTTTTCAAACTTTTTTGAACTTATAATGGCAACAAGTTCAAAGAAGTCAAGGAGAAGGGCAGACTAGACGTACCTGTTTTTTTTAAATTTAAATAATGTTATAGATTTGTCATAATTGTTTTTGTTTTATTTTTTTCACATTATTATTATATTTTTGAATAAGAAACATTTCAACAACATGTTCCTACATACATAATTTGTTTGTTTTCGTTGAGCACAAACGATAAATTGTGTGTCTGCTTTTGACCTTAAACGAGCTCAATTAATCTCACTCAATTATATAAAACAGAATAAACAGTGTTGGATTCAGGTTAACAATAGCGTAACGTCTATTCGTTGTTGCATTTTTCTATTAACTGTTATGCAAAGTTGCCCAATTGATGTAGGATGAAGCAATATCAAACATTGAAATGGCGCCCAACGTTGGATAAAATCAAATGAAATTTACAAAAACATATGTATTTCTCTTGAATTAGAAATATAAGAAAGAGGGTACATATATAAGAATATGAAGGAATTTGGCTGATTTTGAAAAGAAATAGAACTTAAATGGCGCCCAACGTTTGTCATGTGACGTTTCAGTGCTAATGTTAAAACCAACTTGGTTTTGAAAACAAGAAAATCGTTTAAAAAGAATTAAAGGTATCGAGGTTTTTATGGAGTCGCAGTATACCTTTTGAAATCTGAAGAATACATTGTCTTAAATGGCGCCCAACGTTTATCCATGATAAATCAAAAAATATAAAAATTACTTTGGTTTTTAAGTAAGACAGATCGGTGCGATAAAATCTGACCTTATCAGTAGCTGGTTTGACTAAAACATTGAAAAAAAAATAGATTTTTGTCTTAAATATCGCCAAATGATGAAAGAAACACTAGATTGTACTATTGAGCTTCTACGACTTGAGAAAAATTGATTTTTTCTTAAATGGCTTAAATGATGAAAGAAAAGCGAGATTAAACTTTTGAGCTTCTACGACTTGAGGTATTTTAATTGCACACGAAATATAATATGACATTTCTTTTAGCTCACTTACTAGCAGCTTAATAATTCCGGCCCTGAATTGAGAATACATACAGAAAATTGTTTTAAAAAATGTATTTTGCCGTTTTTAGGCTCAGACCCAGATAAACAAACAGAAAACAGAAAATTAATCGAAATTAAATGAAATCAAAAGGAATTATATTCCCCAATAGAATTTTCTTGTTAAGAGGGTGAAACAAAAGCGCAAACAGATGGTAAAATTTAATAAAAATACAAAACAAACAAAAAAACGAAAGTATAAAAGAAATATTAATCCGCAAGTAGTTATAGGAATCTATGGGGACGAAGGAATTATTGTTATTTTGTTAGAATCGATGGCCTGAATATTTTGAATCTCAATTCATATGATGTGGGTTAATACTAGATTATACTATAAAAGCATAACCGTATTAAATGTATTTTATTCTACTGACATATTTTCATTTTTATAGACATATAAAAACGTTAAACCTGAAGTAGAATCAAAACATCAATCAGCCTTGAGCCAATAATATGGTGAATCAAATTTATTTAACATGACAAGACACAAATTGTTGCCAAATTCTTAAGATTATTGTTTACACTTGAATTGACTCAGCATATTCACAATTCTTTATCGATTAAAGTTTTCTCCACTCAATTATCAAAATAGATAGATATATAGTGTGAATGGGGCTTAATTTATTGACAGAAGCAGCAGTAAAGCGGTATTATAAAGAAATACCGTGAGAAAACTAATGAACATGTGTTTTTGAAGAATTTTCCTCTTTTTATTTTATTGATGATGGAAGTGAGCAACAACAAAATAAATAAATTTGATGAACTTTTGATATTATGGTGTAATATTATAATTGGAAAAATGTTTATAAATTTTTGTTGTTGCGTTTTTTGCACGATAGGTAAAGTTATTTATTTGAAGGCTGAGAATTGAGTTTTTGGTAAAGAAGAAAAATGTACACAATTTATTGATCAAATCATTGTTACTATATAATAACCAAATAGATATGATGGAAGATAGATATGAAAGATATATTGAGATGTTGCATGTTAATTTTGTAGAGGATTTAAAAATAATTTATAAAACAAATTTGATTGATTGATAATGCATAAATAATATGTTTATGGTCAAAGATCATTTTAAATAACTGAAAACTTTCGACATCTCTGACATATCGGTGTGAATATATGATTGAACATTATTTTCTTATTGTTTAAATTTTGTATAACATAGTTTTGTTGCACTTTCTGGATAATGAATACAAATCAAACTTTAGAATTAGCACAAAATACCTAAAAATGAGTTACAGAGCAGGACTGTGAAAGAACAAGCAGATACATTTAATGGGCGCCCAACACGGAAATTCATTCGATTTTATTTATGGTAATGAAATCCGATAGTTTATTTACTTAAAACTTCACGTAAGGCCAAATACCCATTAAATCGTTTAGGAGTTAGTGAAAAGTATTTATGCAGTACAGTATCAATAGCTTGGAAATAACACCTAAGATGGGCACCATTGATTATGTAGGGCCATAATAAGTTATCTTCATCTTCGTATAGGTTTATTGTGTATATTTACGTCAGCCTTAATACCTTTTTGAAGAAATATTTTTAAAAAATCTGATGTAAAAAAAAAATTCTTTTAAATGGAGCCCAACGTGAGACTTATGTTAGCAGCGGAAAATCAACGTTTTTTGTGAAAATTTCACTTTAGCCGATTTCTACGTTAGTTATGCGTAAAATATTAAGGGTACTAACGTATCCCTAGTGAAGTGATATGAAAAAAAAAATGGCGCCCAACGTGAAACTTATTTTAGTAGCAGAAAGTCTACGTTTCTTGTGATAATTTCACATTAGACCCAATTTTATGTTAGTTATGCGTAAAATATTACTCTCATTACCGTAAAGAACTAGATCTGAAATTATGTACTCTGTTGTCGAACATTTTTGGATAGAATATAATAAAAATTATTATATTATAAAATTAAAAAAAAAAAAACGGAAAGAAAAGCTTAAAAATGGCGCCCAACATAAAAATTAATTGGTTATTCAGCTGAGTTAAGCTCATAGTTAATAAATATCCCCTTCATTTATAATCTCGTCTCTTTGATGTTGACATTTTGGCAAAAAAACACATTTAAGAAAATTCTTTTAAATGGCGCCCAACTAAGAACCGAATACGTCTACTGTAAATGTAGTGGTTAGAGTTCATATCATATATCTTTTCATAAAATAAAAAGGAGCAAAATAATCATTTTAAGATTGTGATTGTATTTTAAGAAGAGTATACAACCACGCACATCCCAAAAAAAGAAAAAAAAAAAAAAAAAAAACAAAAAAAAACCTCTTTAAACTGGCGCCCAACTTGGGATAGATTATTTGCGTGTTTTGAATAACATTTCCCAAGTTGGTTGTCATATAAAGAGGAATTTGTAGTAAAGGTTAATTTGTTTTTTTTTTTGTTTCTTTTTAAATTAGTTTGAACTTTGATCAAAATTTTTATGAAAATGAAAATATTTGTTGAAGTACGAGAGAGATCTGCCTTTAGGGAAATCAATTTAAAACTTTAATCCCACCCATGCGCCAATATTTTTTTTTTGGTTTTGTTTTGCTTTGCCTTTGGTCATCCGTTCCGGCTAATTTCACAATACTTAAATAGAGGTAGTTACTTTCTAGATACGTTAATAACATCTACAAAGTAGTACCTTCAAATGAACTTTGTTCGTATATAGATACAATATTAATTACTAACGTACCTAGGTACTCTACCTGCATCCAGTAGCGTGCGCACATGCACGACTTCAGTATATCTAATTTCCGGTTAAATAAAAATAAAACAGAAGGAAATAAAAAGAATAAAAAAACAGTAAACGTAGATTCAAAAATAATAACAACAAACCACTCCTTATTACGTGGGTCATCATTCCTATATATTTCTCTTTATTTTTCTTCTTTGGAAGAAAAGTTCATTTTGTGCTTCATTTTGCACAATAAAAAGATACTTTCAGTGGATGTTGTTGATGAATGATGATGACGATGATGATGATAATAATGTAAGTGCAAATGAGGATTCGATTTCTGTTCTCCCTGTTTAATTTAGCACAATGCGTTCCACCTCATTTTCAAGTACAACTGCAGAAGCAGCAGCAACAGCAGAATCGCAAATGTACACAAATCCACGCAACCAGCAGAAGAAGAAGCGAAGCATTCAACCGATGAAATGAATACAGGCCATGCCACAAAAAGAGACCACTGGCCCGGCCGGCCCAACTGGCCGGTCGTCTCTTCCCAAACCACCTCGAAGACTCCATGTAGACCATTATCATCATCATCATTCTTACCACCATTATCGTCTATACGTCCAGTCAAGCTACAGAGGTTTAAACACGTCGCGTCGTCGTCGTTCTCAGAAGACCAGCATCGAGCTACGTGTAGAATGTATCTAGATTGATTTGAGTCGTTTTCAGTTTCTTCGATTGCGGATTTGTGGTGCTTCGCTAGTAAAGTGAAGTGATATGGAAATTCTCTCCCTCTACACACATGAATCTGCTGAATGTGAAGAGAATCAAAAATCAAAACCAGACGAACCAGGGTAAACTATTTAACCTCGAAAAAAGTATCTTATGGATAAGAAAAAGTATCTACGAGTATAATGGATATTTTACATGACATGAAGATGATGATGATAATGGCAGAGATGGGGGCGAAGCGAATCTTAACCGATTGATTGAGAACTTTCTATAAGCAATTAATATGTCATTGATTTAGAGTATCAAAGGAAAACACAGAAATTATAGCAATTTTGGAGACAAAACTACTGTCAATCAAAGTATCTATACTCGATGTATACTTAAAATGTAACGTTAAAGCATATCAACATGAATCTAATGTGGTGTGGCAGCAATAAAACAAAAGTCCAATTAAACTGGACATGGACAGTATAATAGTGCACCTAAGTACCTACCTACTCGTATAAGCTTCATTTATGGGTATGGAGGTATACAAAAATATTTCAAGTGAAAAGTTTTCTTAATATATTAAAGTTAAGGCCTGATGACTGCACTTCACATGGCTGGACGTAAATTACCTTCTTTTTTTCTTCTTCTTCTTTTTTTTCTTAGTCTAGCGTAACTAATGAATGACCATTTCTAAGCTAAGCACAGTCTTGATATATGGTCCTATTTTTGTGTGGGTTTATTTAACATATTTAGGCACACGCCACTGCTCACTTACTGGGCCTTTTCTTCTATACCTATACCTAGATTCCTACATACGTCTGATGTTTAAATAAAAGTTTTGACGAATGAATTGGATTTGATTAACGTCTTTTTGCACCTACATTTATTTTCCAAGACGACACGACGGAAAAAGTAGGCATCTTCTAAACCTTCTCTTCTACCTACGAACGAATCTATGGTTTGTAATATCTTTTGAAAAACTACTCTTCACTTAATATTGTGAAGCAACCATCATCAACAATTCGTTTGGAGAGGAAATAACATTAGAGAAATATGAATGAATATGGCAGATATTACGGCATGAATGCATTTCTATAAGAACCATAGAGTGTGCTGTGCACTCAAGGGTACAATGCTTGGGCGGATTGGATGTACCTATTGCATGTATGAGTATGTATTTGACCTTTTTTCAGAGTTTTACGATATTTATCACAAAATAATAAGAGGTCTACTTGAAAGTGAGGTTTTTGTTTATAGATATTTTGAAAATAGTTTTAATGCCGTTCGAGACCGAAATGGAAAGAGGGAGCGCTCGGTGACCACGCTTCTATAAATGGGTTATACGGTTGTCACTTAAGAAGCTCTCTTGAAAAAAAATGACGCCATTTAAAAAAATATCGTACTAAACGTTATGGAATTCACTACAGAAATGAAATTGAAGAAAATTTTGCAATCATAGCACTCTTGGTTGTTGTAAGGTACCTTTTTAGCAGGTAGTACTGAAACTTATGGACAAATTTGAGCAGTTGAATCAAGATAGTGATGTAAAGATTCGAAACAATAGCAATTTTGCCAGAAAATTTGGTTGACCTTGTTATTTCTCGAAGATGTGATCACAATTTTCACCGTGGAAATAAAGTTTCTTCAAGGCATTGAAGATAAGATGTCATTAGTGTCTTTAAAACACAGTTGCAAATGTGAGAATTGGTCGTGGAAAATGTTATTAAAAGAATATGGTTTTGCATCCGCAGCCGTAGTGGCCATATAGTTTTCTTTTGCGTAGGACTGTCATGCCAGAGTTCTTAGGTTCAATCCCTGCTGATGACACCTTAAGTGGCAAGGTTACGGCCTTTTGTGAGGAATTGACAAATCCTCCAAGAGAAATTCATGGCATGAAAAGTGGTTCCTAAAATAAGCTCCTCCTCTATACAATGGAATAAGCATCCATTGATGTTTCTTAAAAAATACTCATTTTTCTTAAATTTTAAAATGAAACCTCTTATTTAAAATACCTGTACTTATTCGTTATATCATAGAGTTATTCTTCTACAAGTAAAGAACACAAACTTTATATTTTAAAACATAACCAAGAACTCTTTTATTCCTATTCTGAAATATGAGATCAACAAATGTTGGACAAATATTTTCTTTGAAGACATTTAATAACTGCTTCGACTTTATTTAACATTTTTTAGATGCTAAAAAAACGAAATCAATTCGTTTTCATCATCTTCTATCTATCAATTCATTTTAATTCACCTTTTAATAGATAAGAAAACTAATTTACTGAATTTAATGGAATTTTTATTTCCATTAAACTAAAATATTACATTCCATAACTTTGGGCAATAATAATCATCAAAACTTAAATGATTCATTAATCTCACCAAAAAACCATTAAACTTTTAATGAGCCATAAGGACTCCTTTCGGATGGGTAAATAATCTCCACACCTTTCCAAGAGTATTAAAAATAAACATCTTCTATATCTCCTATCCTAACAAATAATAATTTTAACCCCATACAACACTAAGGTTATTTCAGGTTAACCACCTAAACGACCATAAACTCGTATAAGACGTCACAAACTTAACAACAAATAGAAATAAAAACAAAGATGTACATCTCTTAACTATTATCATGGCCACTCTCGCACAGGAAGTCACATTCTCGTGGTTGATGTTGATGTTGACGATAATGATGATGAAAGATGGCGGCTGGCGGCCGGGCGGAGCGGCGGTACAATGGTGGTGGTGGTAGCGATGGTGGAAGTAAAAGAAAGTTGTCATTGACAACTACAGTAGTTTTGGTACAAAATGTTTATACCTAACTATGCGGCTACTTCGTGAGTTTATTTTCTGAGTTTTTCTTTTTCTTTTCATTTATCGTCTGGTTTCGCAATTCTCGCCTAATTGTTAATGGACACGTAATTTCACTTTCAAATAATTATTTATTTATTTTTTTACTTGTCTACCGCTTTACCTTTGCCCCTACAAACAGTGACTGCGACCGCACTGAGTCGTACAATCAAAGTAAAATTGAATGACAAGAAGTTCACATAAGGTCAACATAAAACTTCTGCCGCCGAGCCACACCGCACCGCACCGCACCTTCGTCCCGCCACAGAAAGGAAACATCTTTTTTTAGTTTTTTATTTCATTTCTTTACGGGGGAGTTCCAATCAAGTTTAATTCGAAAATTATTTACTTTTTTGTTGTAACACTTCTGTAAGAAGGAGGTGTAATTTGGCAATTAAATGTAACAATTCTGATGTAACTCGAAGTAATTTGATTTGAAAATTTGTAAAAGTTACAAAGCGACTACAAAGAAGAAAATGAAATTGAAAGTGGTTGGAAAATACACTCTCAGGTTAGCCAATTTTACTTAATTGGGTGGAGAATTAAGTATTTGCTGAGAATTTCAATTAAAATATGTCTTTTGGAAAATTTGAAACCATTAATTATTCTCGGAAACACATAATAACCTTAATATACTTTTATTCTAAATTTTTAATTCATAATGCCAAATTATGTAGGAGTTTATATTTCCAAAAGAATATTTACATAAAGAAGACCAAATATCTTTTTAATGCAAAAAGCAGGTTGATGAGCTTTGACCTTTCATAAGTTATAATGAACAAATTATGAGTAAGTTATTATATTTCTTATTAGAAGCGCCTTTGAAACACCTACACATAATTAAGTAGGTAGTTGGTTAGCCCCACATAAGGTAATTCGTTAAGTCATTTTGTTCTCTTTAATTTGTTACGTCGTCGTCGTCGTCGGAATTGGGTTCACAGTTAAAATTAGTGAATCAGTATTTCAAAGATTGGTGAAATTTCTCAGATAAAAAAATTATATAAAAGCTGCTGTTCTTTTAATTTGGAGAGTTGTCGGAATGTCATAAGTTTTTGATAAGTCTTTGGCTTAAAAGAATTTCAAATACCTAAACAATAAAGTTCTAAGATTTCATAGAAATAGTATTAGAAATTTTTAAATTTAAAAGCTGAGTTCATTTTCAAAACGAAAAAAAAAATCCCTTGTAAAAAAATACTATTTTTCAAAGTTCTTCAACTACTTGGACTCAAGAAATTCTAATAAATTAAAAAGCATAAGAATATAGAAATATGAAGAACTCTTCGAATCAAATTAAAATGCAACATTCGCTTGATAAAAGTAGGTAAGGTACCTTAGTAAATTATGTTTTATTAGACAACCGACAAAGGGTTATGAGGTAAAAAAGTTGGAAATTGTTCGGAAAAAACGTGATGAAATGCACATAAATAAAAGAAATCAATATGCAGTTGCTTAACAGCTCTTCAAATAAGAAATAAAAGTAAATTATTGACAAATGATGTCCGTGTCTTGGGTGTGAACAAAAACAAAACTTATAATTTTGTCGTTTTTTGTATTTTAAGATGGACTTGATTTTTTTTTTAAATTATATAGAACTTTTTTGGATAACGTTGGGATCAACTATTAGTTGTATCAAAACTATTGTACTATTGAAGTAAATGATGAGTATCTTAATTCATTCAGACTTAAAAGTTGATCTAGCTTATGTACTAAAACAACTTAATAAATTAGAACTAAGTCATAAGCTTAATATTCTGATTTCTTCTAATAGTTTCGTGTCATTGTGCTGATGTACTTTGTGTTCAATTAACAGAGCTATATTCATTCAGTCTTTGTCCCCTAGAATTTTAGAAGAGTGGAAAATATCGGTAGTAACGAATGTAATTTTAACTGGAAAAAAATGAGGCACAAAATTATCCATTTCCATTGTAAACTTTCCATTATTCCAAAGATGTTAGATAATCTTGTCAAAGATATATTTATCAATCATATAAATGGTCTTGTTTGAGATTTCTAACACGGGTTTTGGAAGGGCAGATCTACCGTCTGTCTCAAATTTGGTGGAACTTACGAACTTCTGTATAAACTCTTTAGAAGATAATTCAACAATAAACACTCATTTTACAAAGGCTTTCAATAGAGTCAACTTTAAAATTCTCTTGAGAAAACTTGAGTCCTATGAAATCAGTGGATCATTCTTAAAATGGTTTGGTTCATATTTATATGTTTTTAACCAATTTGGTATTATTGGTGATGACATTTGTCAATAGGATCCAAGTAATCTGTGGTATTTCTGAAGGAATCCATCTGGGTCCTTCTATCTTTCATCTATAAATAAATTATGTGCCTAACATTTTAAAATTCTTTTATTTGTAGATGACATGAAGTTTGTTGATGATCCTAATATAAATCTGTTTCAATGTCCTGTAGTTAGTATATTTATAAATCCATTAATTTTATAAAAATCTATGCACAATGAAAAATCGTGATTACTATCAGAACATGTCACTCAATTGCATTCTGTTAACACTCCAAAAGAATGGTGGAGATTAGCAAAAGAGAATTGTCGGGACAAATCAAATTCAACAATCCTGTTAACTGGGGAAAAGTTTAAATCCCATTTTCAACTACTTCTATCGGTTTCAATAGAGTCAATACCATCGTATCCTGATATAACAGCAATAAGCGCATCGCAAATGGATCGTAACATAAAGAAGGTTGAGATTGTTTTAGCCATCATTACTCAGCTAAATTCAAAATCCATGATGTGGTTTCGAGATCAATTATGCTGTACTGTGCAGAAGTGGGGGGCTACAAGGAGTATGGCCAAGTAGAGAAGCTGCAATGTTTCTTTTTCCGTCAAAGAAAGATGAGAGCGTCTTAGGATGCTTCGAGAGAACAATACTTTGGGTGATTTTTGGGCCCGTATGCATAGATAGAGAATGGAGGAGAAGATATAACGACGAACTGTACGGGCTGTACAGCGACACTGATCTAGTAAACAGAATTAAAGTCCAACGGCTTAGATAGCTAGGTCATGTAGAGCGAATGGACACCAACGCTCCAGCCCGGAAGGACTTCGAATCTAATCCCGAGGGACGGCGCGCGCAGTAGAGGAAGACCGCGACTCAGGTATCACACGCAGTTGGGTGAAGACCTCAACCAACTTGGCGTGCGAAACTGAAGACAGCTAGCTAGGGACCGAGCTAGCTGGAGACGCATGTTGGTTGAGGCCCAGGTCCGCCCCGGACTGTAGCGCCACCTTAAGTAAGTAAAGTAAGTTTTCTTTTTCGTAACAACACACCAAATTATGTATTACACTAAGAAACGGGACTTCCGAAATTTCGCCTGACAGCCCTTAAACTGCATTTTTAATTTATATCCAGAGTTAAGGAACTACCGAATAATAGACTTTCCAAAATCCTTTCGGAAATTGTTATTCGTAAGAACATCTATTGGGCCAACGAATGGAGGATGCTTTTTTCAGAAGCTTCAATTGAACACCCTTTTACACTTAATATATTGCAGGTAAGTAACTTCTGCTAAGAACGCTTGGAGGAAAACATTGAAGTATATTCATAAGCAACGCAAAGCATTCGCAATTCCATGATGATCACTGAAATTTATGCTACGTTGAGGTCCCAAATTAATTTTTGGATTCGAGTCCACAAGAGGTGATTAGTCTCATTTTCAAAGCACGCAGTGGGTTGCTCAATTTGAATGCAAGGGCTTTCCAAAATTGCACCATTGGATTATGTACGATGTGTATAAGTTGAGTTTGTCCCATATTGTGGGGATACAAGAAGCAATTTCTCGGAAGCCATCATTTAACCAGAACCCATTAACTAGATTTCTTAAATGGTCAAAACTATTGTAATTTCTATCAATTTATAAAATATGCCTTAAATATCAATATCATTTCTTATATTAATTTTTGAACAGGCAATTAATATTAGTTATTGTCAAATTAATTTTAAAAACACCAAAATCTGTTCTTATATAATGAAATAGATTATGAAAAAAAAAAAATTATTCACTACTACTACAACTATTGTTTGGAAAATGTTCTAAAAACTAATTCAAAGTTGGTATTTTTAAAAAGAAATTCCGTACATTTTAAAGATCCTTACTTACTCTTAAATACTTTTTACTGTAGTAAAGTTAGGATTTCGTTGGAATATGCTTTGGTTGTACGAAATCCAACTTTACTTTAAGAAAATTCTTCGGTAGTGTTAACACAATTCATCAATCGTATCAGTCAAAAAAGCTTGTTACAAGGAATGCAAGCTCTTCATTTGCGCAGAGAAATGTATAAGGTAATGTTTGTTAATGATATTCTAGGTAGTTTTTTAGACTGCTAAAACATAATATCGAGAGTTTTAAGACTAAGGTCATTACTAAAAGGTGTCCCAAAATTAACGCAAGATTTGAATTAAATAGAAAACGCCGTTTTTAGTCTTTTGCTAGTTATATTTTTATTGACTCGTAAAGTACATAGGATAGGGTTATGTATGGAATAACACATCGGACAAATGGCCTCCACGGCTTTGCATGCACATGCGCACTCTTTTGTTGAAATTTTCCATGACCATTCTGCATAAATGTGGCTGAATTTCGTTGATGCAGCTTTGAATCTCCTCCTTTAATGCACGGGTGGTTGTGGGCTTGTTGACATAGACTTGTGATTTCAAATAACCCCATAAAAAGAAGTCTAATGGTGTTAAATCACACGATCTAGGAGGCCAATTTTGATCACCGAAACGAGAGAGTACACGACCTGGAAATGTCTCATGCAGTAAATGAATTGTTTCACGGGCTGTATGACATGTGGCACCGTCTTGTTGAAACCACATATTGGACACATCAATATCATCCAATTTTGGCAGAAAGAACTGTGTAATCATGTCGCGATATCGAGCACCAGTAACAGTCACTGCTTGACCAGCATCATTTTCAAAAAAATATGGCCCAATTATGCCTCCAGCCCAAAATCCACACCATACAGTCACGCGTTGTGGATGCATTTGTTTTTCCACAATCACATGTGGGTTCTCCGAACCCCAAATGCGGCAATTTTGGCGATTGACAAAGCCATCAAGATGAAAATGTGCTTCATCGCTTAGGATTAATTTGCTCGAAAAATCAGCCGCCAAGCTTTCACTATTTTTGAAATATTCTTTAATAATGAAGACACGTTGTTCTCTCGTGTAACGCTCCATTTTTAATAACCCTATACTGTTAGCTGTCAAATTGCTTTTTTTTCAGGGTTGCCAACACTTCACTGCACAAATGGCGGCAAATTCAAATCTTGCGTTAATTTTGGGACACCCTTTATTTAAGGTTGCACACAGTATACTTATGGATTACGAGAATCTTTAAGTTTCTGTTGTAGATTTTTAAATATATACATAGCTTATTATAAACTTGATAAAAGATTGAAAAGACAGATTTTCAAAAATTTGTTAATTGGTTGCTTTAGCTCACAAATTTATTTCTAGAATTGTTTTAACATAACTGTCCCGGTTTTAAAAAAAGTTTTTCAATGTCATTAACATCTAATTCCAGCTGCACCCACTTTTTAAAGGGTATTTAAACCTCATATTTTTTTTAAAAACGTTCAAAGAACTTTACATAAATGTAAAATTTTATTTTATTACCAATACAAAAACCGTGCCATTCTATTACATCATTTTTGAAGAGAAGTTTCGAAAAACTTTTTCTAGGTCATATAATCTTCAACTTATTTTTGTCTGTTTTGTTGGTTATACAAAAAGTAAAAACGGAAAAATAGGTTGTCATTTAAGGGCTTGTGTAGGCTTTTAACAAAAAAAAAAAAAAAAACTCCATATCACGATGTTTCATCCACCCACATATTATGCAAACCGATATACATATATACTCATTTCTTTTCTTCCCGCATCAAGATTGCAAATCAGAAAAATACAAACAAACACACTGAATAAATAAATCGATATGGGCTTTTAACATTATAGTCACGATTATTATAAATACCATTTTATTCTATAAAAACAAGCCACTAACTCAACATAACCCACGTGGGAGGCTTTTGATAATGCTTTTGTCATTCAAATAGATTTAGACCGCCACAACATCAGCACAATCATCATCATCACCATCATTCAGAATTGTGGTGAATCATCAGTAACTCCATTTTGGTCTTTAATTATCTTCCCATAATAATACTATAATGCTCCACATCCTCTATTTCTATAATTGAAGCTTTAATCCCAGAGATGATGCTAGATTAGAGATAATTTAATTTGGGGGTGAATAGTAAACACATATGAATTCTCGGGAATTTCGAGTTCCGATAAAAATAGGATTTTTTCAAGTATGTATTTGAAATCATAAAGATACTTCTAGACTCCCCCAAATACGAGTGGAGTATGAACGAATATTTGGGATTGTGTGCACCAGACACAAAGATTAAAAAATAAATTAATTGAAAATCAATAGATACAAATAAAAAAACACAAAAACATATTAATTCTGCTTGCTTCAGGCCGCTGCTGCTGTTGCCATATGGTCAAAAGATAAAAAGATACAAAATAAGAGACTATATACGTCGCGCGATGGATATTCAAGGATAAGACTTCGACGACAACGACCAAAAAGTTTTGGGTAGAGGAAAATTTATATGCGAAGGTTTTTTCACACGCTCTCCATAGCTACGAGTCTATCGAGTTTGGAAAATGCCAGGGCTCACTGCAGAAAAAAAAAAACAGCAACAAAATAAATGAAAATGTATCTAGATACTTTTTTCGTTAGATCGTTGTTTAAACTGGATTCTAATTGATGTGTGTTGCCCCGGCCGACTATACGACCAACACTGGCTGCGCTCCCGAAGTCGCTGGATAAATGTCGTTTTCCTTTAACTTAACTTTAAACTTTAAAAAGAACTTTATTTTAGAATTTATTTGGTATTTTTGTTTTGTTTTTGTTTTGAAATTTATTTTTGCTTAGAAAGGTGGAAAAGTATCTACAGACAGTATACGAGAATATCTGTCTACCCACCCCAAAAGATACTTACCTATGTTTATAGATACTTTAAGAAAATGTTGTTATAACTTTAAATGGAGTGATTGCGTACAATGATTTAAGAGTGTTTATACAATTTGTTCCTTTTTTTATTTTTCCAAGCAGATATGTAGAAACCTATTTATAGCCAAATCCATGGCGCTGATGGTGGTTATGTTAAAGATGTTTTTGTTGGGGTTTTTAAGATTTGTTTTGCTTGGGTTTTAAAATGTGGTGTTGTAATGGAGATGTTTATATATATACGTTTTTGGTTGTTATTATTGAATAACTTGTTTTGTGTAACTGTTTATTTTGGGTTGGCGTTAAAAAACGTGGTTGGTCTTACATACCTATATACCTAACCTAAACCTATATTAAAAGGCGGATGGAGATATTTTGTATAGGACACAATGACGCCAGTTAAAATGATGCGGTTTAGCACCATATCCACACGGACGGCCGGCGGCGCTCGTTTAGTCCATTCGGGGTTTGGAGTGAGGGTAAAGAGTGTGGAGGTTCATTGATTTGTTGATATAGTGTTATTAGCTTTTGTGGGTTAAATTTAATGTAAATAAATATCTTTTTTGTTGATCAAAATTTACTCTGGAGGATTTTATTGTATTTTTATTTTTGTATGATTTTTTTGCATTCTGTAATCTTAATTGAAATCTGCAAGTATAATATTGTTGGTTTTTTTTGGGAGTTTCTAGTTTATGGTATCTTTGGGTATAGGTATAGATGAAGGTTGGGTCACTGTTAAAAATAGGTGTTCTTTTTTTCTTTAACATTTATTTAATGATTATCTCACACCTTTTTTAAGTTTTATTTAGTATTTTTTTGAGAGAGAGATTAAGTTCTACTGATTAAGATAAATGTAATTTAAAGTTTTAAGTAAGTTTTTGGATAATGTGCAAATTCAAGGTGCAGCTTATACGTAAGTTTACGTTTCTTAAATTAAAGAATATTACATGAATTTTATAAATTCGACAGAATAATTGAAGGAAAATTGAATGGAAAGCGAGGGCTTATATAAAGGGTGTCCCAAAATTAACGCAAGATTTGAATTTGCCGCCATTTGTGCAGTGAAGTGTTGGCAACCCCGAATATTTCAAAAATAGTGAAAGCTTGGCGGCTGCAGTTCGAAAATTTCATACAAAATATGGTCGGAATAGTGTTTTAACTTCGTCAACTGTGAAGAGATTAATTGAAAAATTCATGGAGACTGGATCCGTTGGAGACGCCAAACACACTGGTCGTCCAAAAACAAGCCGTTCAAATGTGAATGTCGAAGCAGTGCGTGAGAGTGTTGCTGACAATCCAGGAACCTCAATTCGACGTCGTGGACAAGAATTGCAAATTTCAAGAACCTCTCTACAGCGTATACTCACCAAAGATCTGTGTCTTCATGCTTACAAAATTCAATTAACACAACAATTGAAGCCTAATGACCATGGACAGAGAAGAGAGTTCGTTGAATGGATTATTGAACATCAACAAATGGACCCTGATTTTTCGAGCAAAATCATCCTAAGCGATGAAGCACATTTTCATCTTGATGGCTTTGTCAATCGCCAAAATTGCCGCATTTGGGGTTCGGAGAACCCACATGTGATTGTCGAAAAACAAATGCATCCACAACGCGTGACTGTATGGTGTGGATTTTGGGCTGGAGGCATAATTGGGCCATATTTTTTTGAAAATGATGCTGGTCAAGCAGTGACTGTTACTGGTGCTCGATATCGCGACATGATTACACAGTTCTTTCTGCCAAAATTGGATGATATTGATGTGTCCAATATGTGGTTTCAACAAGACGGTGCCACATGTCATACAGCCCGTGAAACAATTCAATTACTGCATGAGACATTTCCAGGTCGTGTACTCTCTCGTTTCGGTGATCAAAATTGGCCTCCTAGATCGTGTGTGTGACATAATTTTCTAACGGAAAATAACACACATATATTGTATTTAGATTCCAAAAAGAAGACATCGATTATCGTTGCTTAACTCATTAAAGTGGATTTCAAAATGTACTAATTTTTTCAAAATTTTGAGTCAATGAAGTTGAGGTAAAGAACTTAAATTAAATTGTTAAGAATACAGAATTCTTCACTTTTAAAGTATTTGCAAATCCCAAACTCTGCAAATTGGGTTTTTTTTTAACATTCATACAAAGGGCTTTTTTTATGAATTCACTGCAGATTTCTAAACACATTTTTGCTCTAAAATTAAAACTTTAAAAACAATTTCATTTGATGTGAAGAAAGCAACACAAGTTAAACATAGCTCTGATTTTGTCATTTGATACAATTTGGTATCAAGCTCTCTTATCGAAAGTGAGTGCATTTGGTATTGATGAATCTGTTCTTTCTTTCGGAACATTTAATTTAAGTAGTATTGGGCGGGTCTAAATCTGATATCCACAAAATATATTTGGTGTGCCCCAGGGCTCCGTTTTGTCTCCGACAGTCTTACTTATTTTGTATAAATGATCTTTTGTCCCAAACTTCCAACCCACGCAACGCTGTCTACTGTCGCAAAAGCGTTACTCTCCCCCAATGCCCTTTAGCCATGGATGGTAATTGCATCGAGGAGACTGAACAGCTTTCAGTTCTAAGTATGTGCATCACAAACCACTTGTTGTGGAGAGATCACATATTCGACATCGCCAAAAATGCTGCTAAGTGTTAAGGTGTTCTCCGACGATGCAAGAAGTTTTACACCCCTTCTCATTTGGCTATGATTTACAAAGTTTTTATTTGTCCAAAACTCGAGTATAAATCTTATATTAGGGCTGGTGCTTTGGATATAATTGAAAAACAGGCTTTGAAAATAATAGGAGATCGTTCTCTTACTGAGACATTTGCTTCTCTTGAACACCTCCAAAAGGTTTCATTCATATCATTGTTTTATCGATATTTTCACAAACAATACTCTAGTCAAAGGCGAATTGCATTCCTCCCCTCAAACAATTCAACCGTAATACCCGTTCTTCTAGGAAGGCTCATCAATTTACCTTTGAGCCCAATTTCGAACGTATGGTTAAGTAGAGGAATTTTTTCTTTAGCCGCACTACACGAATGTGGAACACTTTACCATGCTCAATATTTCCCACTCATTATAATGTGCAGGCATTCAAAACTAGTGTGCATCGCCATTTTCTTTCTAATCCTGTCCTCTCTTCCTAATTTCTCGCACTGTGTAGTGGCTTTAACAATACTTTATACAAAATTCTCGTTTTTATATACTTTTGTTCAAATTGTTCAAAAAATATTAAAATCAATCTTGAAGTGGAAATTGACAATATTTAAATTTTTTAGTTTTTCAATATTCAGACACAAATTCACTGTCTGTCTTAATTTTCCCCCAAAATCATTTTAGCTGTTATATTTCTGAAGTTCCACAGGGTTGACAATTAAGTCTAATTCTTTTTGTATTTTATATAGAAATTTAATGTCAAAGAGTTTGCTGAGTAAAAATATTAAATAATCTTCGTTTTCGGATTTAACTTCAGAATTGTGGAATTTTTAATTTTGCCATTAGAATATTCGTCGTTTTTTCAATCATGAAGCAAATTAAATTCGAATTCTTTTCACTCAATCTTTTCCAACAATTTAGGGAAAAGTAAAAATTGGTGTATTTCACTAAATACATACTTCCCAAAGAATTTCAGGATACAATTATTGCAATTAAAAATTTAAATACGTATGTAAGTTTTACAGTTTTCATAAAATTAGAGTATCCGGTGTTTTAGTAAACTTTTTTTTGTCAAGATTATACCCTATTATGTGTGACTTAGTTGAAGACTTTATTCCCATAAGTGATTGAGTTAATCTTTCGGTTTAATTTTCTTTCATTTGTATGTTTCCTTTTTTTCTGAACCGAAATCTCGTGTAAACAATGATTTAATGCATCCTATTAGCACAAATAAAGTAGATTTTTCTTTAAATGAAATGAAATACTCGCACAGAAGTATCTACTGGTAAACTCGAGACGAGTATACAATCTTTCGCTTATTATAGTCTTGAGATAATGCAAACGGTACGTTACGTGTTGGGTTGGTTTGTTGTTGTTGAATTAAATGCAAAAAATTTAAAGACAAAAAATTGAAATACTTCACGTTTCAGAACCGCAAAAAATGTATGTATCTAAAATTCGTATGAAAAGTATCTTTATTTGTTTGTGAATTGTTGTTACTTGTTTTTAGTATTGTAAGTGTCGCTTGCATAATTTCTGGTTTTTGGTTTGGTTTACTTAATTTTTTCTTCTGTTTTAATGTCTGTACTTGTTTTTATTTTATATTGTTTTTTTATTTGTTTATTACATAGGAACCTACAATAAAGAAAAAGATATTGTATCTTTTTTCTTCCTCATGCTTCAAATGTTAGATATGCGTAAAGCATGTTTTTTTGTTATTGTTTATGAATATTTTGTGGGGAGAAGAAGCGTACTATATGCGCTAGTTTTGTATTTTTTTTGTTTTATAAAAAGGTAATAAAATATTTACACATTTAAAAATGTAAAATAAAACAAAAAAAAAACAAAACATACGGTTAAACTAGTGGTGTATCTTTACAATAAACAAAAACATAAGGAATGGAAATGCAATACCAAGTGGTAGACACTAATTATTACCTACCTTTGTCGCTTTATTCTTTTTTATTGTTCCTTTATATAATTTTATTTGCAAAGAGGAATTTTATCTATTGAAGTTTTTTTTATTATTTTTTTAAAATGCACAAAAGTGTGTATGCTTTTCCGCACTTCTGTAGGTATATGCAAATACAATTTGTATCTAGATACATGTCTACACTCATGGAACTTCATTCAATTGCAGTCATGTAGCAAGAAGCACTGCAGCCGCAGGCTTCAGGTGAGGTTATTTTTTTTATTTTCTACGTTGGGAAGTATCTTTTCTATTTTACCTACCTACCTAGCTACCTACCTTGCTTTGGATGATGATATTGTATCTATGATGCATCTTTTTTTTTGTTGAATGTTAACGGTGAAATAAATATTTCATATTGAAAGAGTGAGTTTATTGAATACGGATAGGGAGAAAAAAAAATCATATGTGCAACTATGACTTTTAAGCTGTTTTTTTTTTTTTTTAAACAACAAAAAAAGTAACTATCTTATTTGGAAAAATTGGATCAGTGGAATGTTATTTATTGGTGTTTGTGAGCGTATATAAAGAAGATTAGTTTGAATAAAATGACTTTGGGCTTATGGACGTTTGTATATAAAATTATTTGTTGGTTAGCTGTATTTATAATTTAAAAATTTTATAATGTGTATTAAGAGAGTTCACATCATTTAAGATGATGCCCTAGATTAAACAAGTATTTTTTGTCAGATTTACGAGTTTATAATTGGAATGGATTATGTCATGCATTTTCAAGGCTGTAAGAATTTTTATTAAAATTTGAGTGATGTAACATGCATTTTCAATTTTATTTATAGATAAAACCAAATGCATGTAAAGCAAGAAATTTCATAATCTTTTCGTTTATAGGAGAGCAGCAGGTGATTGTAGAAAAATATTTAAAATGTAATTTTTAAAAAAGATACCAAAAACTGCAAAAATAAAAAAAATCGTCTGATTTCTGAAGACAAATTTTAAAATTAGTAGAAGTTATGTGAATAAATAATTTAAAAAATGCAAAATATGTTTTAATATTTTTTTCATCATCTAAAAAATAAGAGGCTGGGATGCCAACCACATACATATACGAAATATTTAAATAATTGATGAGTATCTGTGTATTTATAAATATTTTCTTTTAGCAAAATAAAATTGGATTTTCACTTCAAAAAAATTCCAACAAAAAAGTATAAGTTTTTAATATCTCTAGAAGTCCATTTATTTTGTAGCGAAGCTAAACATTTTAGATGGGGTAAAAGAGGTTTATGTAGATCTTTTTTTTTTGAAAATTACTGGAAACCTGTTGTTTTTTCGGAAAAAGTTGTAGAAAGTATTATTTATTATTTATTATTTATTATAAATTCTTTATTAGTCTCGATAAATGTACAATCTTTTAATAGCTAGGAATAAAAGCATGGCAAATGTTGCCGTCTGCCTGAATTGACTTATTTCGAGTTTACATTTTAAGTGAAAAAGTTAAAGTTATAAACTATGAGTTGTATATACATTAAAAAATTTAAAAAATAGTAGTTTGTTTATTCATTTTGTTTAATTCTATAGTAAAATATTTAAAAAAAAATAAAGAAAAAAATTGAATTATATCTTCAAACATTCAAATATAATTACAACAAACAAAAAAAAAAAAAGAGAAATTGGAACACATTATCAAATATGTAATAAATACCTATATAAAACTGTTACGGTAACCTAAAGCATGACTAATATAGGAGCATAGGGGTTTCCAATCTAGATTACCATTTAAGAGTTGCTTTGTATATTTAAGTGTTAGAATGTTTTGTGAAAAGTTAAGCCTTCTAATTTCCTCTAACATTGGACAAACAGCTAAGAAGTGGTACACATTCTCAATTTCATTACGGTTGCACAAAGTACATTTTCGATCAAGGTCTACTCTATGTGGCTTATAGTTTAAATTCAGCATCTCAGTTCTTGCATTGAAAATAAGTCTCATTTGCTTTATAGATAATTTTTCGTTAAAATAATTACTTCTGTAGAGTGTGTGGTTTAGTGTTTTGTATATGAGTCTAGCGCTGGAAGTTTGAGCTCTATGCAAACACTGTAAATAAAGAGAGTCATCTATCTTTACTATGCATTTATAGAAAACTTTTTGACAATCGGCTAGAGGTGTATTATTAAGATTTAGATTAAAGCAATGCTGATTAGCCAATTCGTACCATTCTTTAAAAGGCGATAATTGAGATCGGAGTGCGTATTGCATTATTTTTTTGTGAAGGTTTGTATCAGGTCTATTCATAACTTTAACAATATAGTCCGCATTTGATTTTAAATTGCCTAGGAATATTTGTGCTATACCGGTTTCTACGTGGATAGCATACGTTGGATTTGAACTAGCTAGTTTGAAAATGCGTTTGAAAAAGAAACGTTGAACAACTTCGAATTCCTCCATGTTTCGATAGCCAAAAACTTGATTTGCGTAACAAAGGCATGTTCCTATAGTTGCACCAAATACTCTAAACTTAGCAGTAGCATCGACATATTTATTGCAAAAGAATTTACTCCACATGAGATTTATTGCTGTTTTGGCAGCAATACATTTTTCTTTAACATGAGGGCGGAGATCAAGATTATACGTTATTAGAAAACCTAAGTATTTGTATTGAGATACTATTTTTAACGGTTCGCGATCTAAAAACCATTTTTCATTGGGAGCTCTTCTTCGCTGAGTACTTTCAAAAATCATTATTTTTGACTTTGTGGCGTTAATTTTGAGATCCCACAAATCACAAAAACTTTTGAGTTTATTAATTTGAAGCTGTAAAGATGTGGGGTTATCAGCCAAAATAACAATGTCATCCGCGTATAAAAGCATCTTTATATGTGTATCACCGACAATGACTTCACCCGGAAAATCTTTAGATACATCGTCAATAAATAGTGAAAACATAATGGGACTCAATCCACATCCTTGAGGAACACCACATGTTGTATTAAAAAAGTCAGACATCGAATTTCGATTCCAGACTGCAGCAGAGGTGCCAGTTATAAGGAGTTTGTACAGATTTAGAAATTTAGTGGATAAACCCAAAGTAGATAATTTATATATTAAAGAGTCTCTGTTCACCGTGTCAAATGCCGCCTGAAAATCAACGAAAAAGGCGTACATTTTCTTTTTCTTTTCAAAACAATTCATTACTATGCTTGTAAGAGCAAATATATGGTCTTTTGTAGATAATCCTGCTCGAAAGCCGGCTTGGAAAATACTAAGGAGTTTATTCTTTTCAACCCATTTTGTCAACCTTTGGTATAAAAGATGGGTGAATATTTTCCTAAGACATGGCAGAATCGAAATGCCTGTGTAGTTGCTCGGAAGTTGCAAATCCCCTATTTTAAAAATAGCACAGATCCATGCTTTTAAGAAACTCTTTGGAATTTCTTCTTCTTCAAGAAGTCTATTAAAGAAGTCATTAATATAATTTAGAAAATTCGGAGTTCCATATTTATAAAATTCACACGGTATACCATCAACTCCTGCAGATTTTTCATTTTTCATATTTTCTAGAGTTCCTTGCAACTCTCTTATTGTGATTGGCCCATCTAATTCTGGGATTACAACTAAAGAAAGGGCATACTGAAATTTTAAACTTGTTGTCAAAGGGTTCAGGAGCTGTTCGAAGTGCTCGGTGAGTTTTTCAACATCAATAGCTGAGGCTGACATACTCTTGCAACCACCTAGCAATCTCACGTTTGACCATAATGTTTTTGCGTCTTTACAGTTTGAAAGCCTGGTTGCTACGCCATTTACATATTTTTTTTTTCATTTTGAATACAGAGCTTTTTATACAGTTTGTTGGATTCTATGTAAAGACTTTTAAAAAAAATTTAATTGGTCTTCCTAAACAGATTGAGATTTGCGAAAGATTTTTTGCGGAGTTTTCTAAATTCCCAGTCAAACCACTGAGCTACGAATTTATCTCTGAATTTAGGTTTTACCACAACTGCTGCTTGTCTTACACTTTTTAAAATATTTTCAACGGCCTGGTAACAACTATAATGTTCTTGGGAGGAAAGACAATTAACCTGAGCGTCGAGCCTTCGTCTATACACTTCAGCACGATTTTCTATCAATTTTAATCTATTTAATGTGTTAATGGGTGATAAAGTTACATCTTGAAATTTTATAGAGGTAACAACTGGTAAATGACCAGAGAAATTTGCAGATACAACCTCGAAATCCTCGACAACACTAAGCCAATTACCTCTCGCAAAACAATAATCAATAACTGAATGACCTTGACCCGAAATGAAAGTGAGATCGCCTCTTCTGTCACTGTTAGTAATACCGTTAAGTACCAATACACCAAAATCTTCAGCGAAATCGATAAGTTGCCTTCCACATCTATTTAAAGTTCCATCCATAGAGTTCCTAACACTTGCATATACATGAGAAACATTTTGCACCAGAGAATCTGGGTTCTGAAAATTACCAATTCTACCATTGAGATCAGCGAGTACCATGATATTTTGCAATTCATTTTCATTAAAAAATATTTGCAATTCATTAAAATCATTTGCCCAATTATTGCAGTTTAAATAAGTTGGTACAATATAATAGAAGTCATGCTTATGGTTTATTTTTACAACTGTTTTCCTACCAATTCTTTTAAATTTAACAAAAATTACATTTAAATGCAATTAACATTCCACCGCTAGCTTACCAAAAATGTTACTTCTAGTGGCTGGAATAAATTTTATATTATAATCTTTAAAATACTTCTCAAATTGTGTTTCTTTACCCTCTTCTATCAAAATAATAATATCATACTTTAAAATAAATTCAAAAAGAGCAGGAATTACTAGTTTGTTTTTGAACCCAGAAACATTATAACATATAATTTTTAAATTTAAATGGCAGACGGCAACCTTTTCCTACTTATGATGTTGACGCTGATGTTGATATTGATTCTGCTGCATACTGTAGAAAGTATTGAATTTTCTCAAAAAATGTAATTGAATCATGTTTTTGGATGGGGAACAATAATTTTTTGTTGCCTTATGTACATATATTTTACATTAGAAAGCCGAGTATCAGAGTAGAATCGCCAGAGAAACACATACATCTTGAAAAAATATGTGAAATATTTTGCATTGGAAGTTATTACAAATTTTTACATTTTTCGATATTTCAAATGCCCTGAAATCTAAATTTATCATTTTTAAAGAGATTTCTGTCTTATCTACACAAATAAGACATTGAAACGGTGTTTTTTTTTATTATTACAATCTTAAATAAAATAACACTTTGACTCGTCACAAATACGTCTTAAATAGATAAGACTATTGACATTAATTAATGGAATGTTAAATATCCACCACAAATAATTTTTCAAAAATTTAATACAATTTGTCAGATCAAATAATTTAACGGAAATAAAGAAAATAATGATTTAAACTACGAAGAATGACGTTCTTTATATTTAGTAACAATGGATGTTATACAAAAAATTATGTTGTTAAAGTAATATACATATATGCCAGAGGTCTTGGCACCTTATTTATTTATATATTTTATGTCGTTAAAGTTGCCTACAATTTTAAAAAATATATCTATTAATTTGGTTTAAGGTCACGACAGAAAACAGATTTGTCTATTGACTTTCCAAAGTTCTTTCTTTAATAAATAGGGTTATTGTAAAATGTTCAATTGGAAACCTTTTTTCACGATTGTTTTAAGGAAGGATTCATTAATTTTTGAAAATAAAATAAAATTGTATCAATCTCAACTTTTTGGATATTGCATCCACTCAAAATATCAAATCCAAAGTTCGTATAAAAATGGCTCAGACAAGCAGAAACAACTAAAATAAAATAAATAAATAAATTAGGTGGTGCAACAGTCCATGAAGAACCAGGGCCTAGTGACTTACAACTCTCAACCATCCCTGTGTGCGAGTAATGTTGTCAGAGATGGAAGGGACCTACAGTTTATATGCCGAATCCGAACGGCTAATTTGAGAAAGCACTTTTCATGACAAGAATTACTCTTGGAGGATTTGTCAATTCCTCGCAAGAGGCAGTACCCGTGAAAAAAGTTAGGTGGCACAGGCAGGGATTGAACTCAAGACCCCTTTGCATGACAGTCCAACTACAGCAGAAGCAACTGTGGAACCAAAAACTTCTCTTGCAGGATAATGGTAACTACATAATTTGTGGCAATCTCAAATATTAAGCTTTGGACAAAAGATATCAGGGGTTTAATGGAGCATTTAGCAGTTCTTAAAGTGTTGCATCATTCGAGTACCTTTTCATAGTCTTAAAAGTAATTACTATTTGTTATGAAAACTTTTGTCTAGTTATAGGCACTCCGGTTTAAAATTGTAAGTAATTTCCATTCTTCGTTGAGAGTTATAAGTCACGATCTATTGTCATAATAATTCTTTAACATGTAACCTTTTCGTGTAGAACATTATTTTTTTCTATTTTTAAGTTCGTAAAAATGTAATAAGAAACTTGAAAGTATGATTATAATCCCTCCAGTTTTCACTTTCTAACTGTTTTGTAAGACAGCAACTAACAGTTTAGTTAAGCAGCTTATTTAATGTCTACCTTCTATAATGTGCTTCAAGCTCAAAACTTATCTGAATATCGATCGTAAACGTATATACTTCCGTTGTATTTTTAAAGAGGTTAACCTAGAGCGCGTTGCAAATCGTAAACGTCAACAAATGAAAGGAAAGATTAATTATTGTCAATCGGTGCAAAAATAAAATAAAATCTCAATGTATAAATCTATAGCCAGGTTACAATTACTAAATTTATTTTCAAATCAATTTTATGACTTGTCTTGTTGACCTCTAATACGTATCTTTGTACCTATGTATGTATGTATATATCTACTTAGTTTTTTGTTATGCATGAGTTAATTTAAAACAAACAACAAAATTCTATAAATAAGAATCACGTTTTTCTATATATATATGTACTTACAAATTCACATAAAGATACATTTTAAATCAACGATGATTTATACTGAATTAGATTAAAAATTAAAATAATTCAGGAAGCCCAGAAGCTACTCAATATAAATACATTTAGAAGTTTTTTTTATATCAGATAATTGTTTTTTAATTTTAGCATCAATTTCATGGAATATTTTGCCCCTGATGATGGTCAGTCATAATTAAAATCAACCTTCAATATATAAAATTTATATCGTAAATGAGTCATTATTATTAAAAACAAAATTGAATCAAAAAAATAATTTATGAATGAAAACAAAATTGTTTTAGGAGTTGAATGTTTTGTTAAAAAGTATACATATATATTTCATAAAAATCAATAAATATTCAGTTCGGTGCAGGGAATTAACTTCACGGGAACTACCTTCACATGGGAACTAACTTCACCACTAGTGGGAATTAATTTCACTTTTTTTTGGTGAAGTTATTTCCCACTGAAGGCGGGAAATAATTTCATCAGAAAATTGTGTGAAGTAACTTCCCACCTACGATTGAAATATCTGAAAAAATATCAAGCGTTGAATTGGTGACGAGAAATAGTACCAAATGAAATAACACCAAATTTCAAATTTGGCCTTATTTCGTTGTTCAAAACGAAATAAAGCCAATTTGGCTTTATTTTGATTTATAAAAAGAAATAAGGCCAAAAAATAATGCAAACAACGCCGAATTTTTAAAGTTCACTTTTTTACATACAAAACACGCAAAAATGGTTGATTTATTGTCTAGAATAGCTACTTTTGCTAAAAAGTTTTTTTGAATTGATAGCACGGCGTACTAACAGCTAGGTATGTAAGGGGGGCATGCTGCCCCCCTGCAACCCCCCTGCTTGGGATCACTATAGGATTTGGGGTGGGTGCGAGTTTGGGTATATGCAAAGAACTTTTGCATTTGAGCACTAAAATCAAAGAAATTCCCAACAAAAAAAAAGCAAGTATGGCTCACAGTTATGAAAGAATCACAACGCATTCGTGTTCGTTGCATATACCCAAACCCGCACCCACCCCAAATCCTATAGTGATCCCAAGCAGGGGGGTTGCAGGGGGGCAGCATGCCACCCCTTACATACCTAGCTGTTAGTACGCCGCACAGTGGCCCGTTTATGCAAAACTGCTTGCAATATTCATTTTTCGAGTGGGTCTATAATGCAAAACTTTTTAGTTCACTGGACTCACAAATATTTGGAGCTTGAGTAATCGAAAAAAATATTCAATTTGGGTTATTGGTGTGCCTTATAGAGCAGGCCAAAGTTGAACATTTTTTATGATGATCATTTTTTTTTATTTTTTTATTTTTTTTCTTAACTTTGAATGAAAAAACTAGAAAAAGGGCTTCCAAACGCTTTTCGTTTTTGTTTTTATGATATGCTTTGCCATTATTTAGATCGGTAGTTAAAACAAAAAAAAAACAAAAAAATTTTTTTAATTGTTTAATTTATTTTTTTTGGAAACACTACTTTTGCACACTTTTTCGACTTCAAATTGGATAGAAAAAAAAGGTTCAACGAGTGGTGCTAAGATCTCAACTGATTCAGAATCCTTATATATTCCTTTACATAAATCCAAAAGATCAACTGCGTCATTTTGCATCGAACTGAGCTAGGGAGATTTGAAGTGATGAAGTCAGTCATTTTTTTCCCCTCTTTTTTTATGTAAATTTTTTTTTTATGGTTTTCTTTGTTTTGTGTGTGGTGGATTTACAAAAGATGATTTTATTTTAAAAAGGTAAATCATTTTTATTTTTTGTTTATTACATAAGATTTTCAAGAGTTTTAGAACTAATTTTTTTAATCCTGTTATAAAATTTTAAATAACGCATTTGTTTTCGGGTACGATTGAATTTTGATCAGGTACTTTTATTGATAAGGATTAAGATTAAGAATTTATTGATAAGATTTAAGGATAAAACGATTTTGGAATATGTTAGTATACAGGTAGACAGACAGGTAGTTTTATTGGGGTGTCTTTAAATATAATTATTATAAGGATTAAAGCGACTTGAGTGCAGGTATTTACTCTAAGGTATAAAAAGATGAAACATTTGACTAAAATAATCATTTAGAATTCAAACGAGCGTTCGAGCAGTTGCTTTTATTTTTCAAAACAATTTAAAATGGATATTCCGAATAAGGATTTGTTTGAACTTTTTGTCAATGTTACCACTTGCAATGAGTTTATATCTGCCGTGGAAATTGAATACCAACTACCAGATGCAAATGCAATCAAACAGATATTAAAACAATTCTATTACAACCTTGATAGAAAATGGATAGCAGCCAAAAGATCGAGAAATAACTTTAAAAAGAATGCAGAATGGCTTTCCTTATCTCTGCATATCAATACCGGACAAACAGAAGAAGCGGGTGATCTCCCAACTACATCGAGAGGAAGACCAAGAAAGACAGTCAATGAGTGCGCAACATTTACTAAAAAACAAAAAATAATCAAAGCTACAAAGGAGATATGTACAGAACATCTCTCTGAAGCTTTGAGTATAAGATACAATAAGGCCCATGAAAAGGGGAAGAGTGATATAATTCAGGCAATATCTTCTGCAAGTCCACTTCGTGTCAAAAGAGTCAAGGAAATCATTCACACTCCCCAACACAATCCCATAAAATACACCAATGAGAACGCATTAGCTTTGTTTATGGATTTGGGACTCTCAAAAGAAAAATATAAAATCCTGAGAACTTCGTTAAGACATCACAACATAGATGTCTTGCCATCCTACAATATGATTACAGTTGCGAAAAAAGAAGCAGTTCCCGACAACTGCGAAGTCACGGAAATATTAGCTAGAGTGAAACTTCAAAGCATGATGGATCATACAGCAATGCGGCTAATAGAAAGCAAAACGGAGAGTCAAATAATTGCACTTCCAAGAAGTCTAACGTTACAGAGTAAATGGGGCTGCGATGGAGCATCTGGACAAAGTGCCTACAAGCAAAAAATAAATACAACAGATGGTGAAACAGACGCACACATGTTCATGGCATCAGTTGTCCCACTTCGACTCAATAGTACAAATGGTGAACATTGGAGGAACCCTCGCCCATCATGAGTTCATTTCTGTCGGTCCATTATGTTCCAATATGTTAAAGAGACTAGTGACATCATAAATACCACAGTCAATAATATTAAAAGTCAAATAGCAGATATTCAACCAACAATATATAAAGTTAATGAAGAAACAACTATTACTGTGAATCACGAGTTCTTTTTAACTATGATAGACGAAAGAGTATTAAACGAATTAACGGAAACAAAGTCTACGCGGTCATGTCCGATATGCAAAAGACACAAAAGAATTTCAATAAAGATGAATCAATTGAGGACGAACATAATTACGAATATGGAATCTCTCCACTGCACGCTCGAATCAGATGCATGGAATTTATTTTGAAGCTTGCGTATACTCTTCGACAAGAAGGAGAAGGTACTGATGAATCGGTTGGGACCAAGGAGGCGGAAAAAAGAAGAAAACAAGAGATCCAAAGGCGTTTTCGCGATGAGCTTGGCCTTGATGTGGATAAACCAAAGCAAGGGTTTGGAAACACTAATGACGGAAACACTGCAAGAAGATTTTTTGAACAGTCAGATGCAACCGGAGAAGTTATAATGAGGCTCAAAGTAATATTGAACGTTTTAAATTGCAGAGAAGTAGTGAATGCAGTTAAATTTGGGGAGTATACAAAAAAAAACTGCAGAGCTTTTAAAACAAAAGTATCCTGAAAAATTACTCACACCTACACTACACAAAATATTGGTTCATAGTCAAAATATCATTGAATATCAATCACTACCACTTGGAGAACTGTCAGAAGAAGCCCAGGAATGCAAAAATAAAGACTACAAGAAATATCGATATCAGAATACGTGTAAAGTTTCAAGGATTCGGCAGAATGAGGACCTATTTAACATGCTTGCAACCTCTTCGGATCCACTTATTTCTTCATTAAGGCATGTGAGAAGCCAAAAAGATCTGAAAGAACGATACTCTCCAGAAATGATGAGTTTATTACACAATTCCCCGGACTTAGATGACAGTTTTCAAGAAATTTAGTGTTTATATATTAATTTGTTTTGTCTTTATTTCTTTTTACACTGACTTTTGATATATGTATAACCAAAATACATTATGTACTCTTGAATACTGGAAAATAAAAAAAAAATGCCTTAAAATTAAAAAAAAAAATACTTTTTTCCCCACTGTTTCACTCGAATTGGTTCTTTTTCTCTTTGCTCCACTGTTTCAATTCACAAAATTACTTAAAAAATTGATTTTGATGATTGCATATTAAAATACCGCTACGTTTATCACCTTTGTTAAAACTTTTAATTTTAACACAAATTTCTGAAACACCCTGTAAACAGTTTTTTTTGCTCTACTGTTTCAATTCACTCAGATTACTTAAAAAAATGATTTTGACGATTGCATATTAAAATAACGCTATGTTTATGACCTTTGTTAAAACTTCTTATTTTAACACAAATTTCTGAAACACCCTGTAAACAGTTTTTTTTTTTTTGCTTTACTGTTTCAATTCACTCAGATTACTTAAAAAAAATGATTTTGACGATTGCATATTAAAATACCGCTATGTTTATGACCTTTGCTAAAACTTCTTATTTTAACACAAATTTCTGAAACACCCTGTGCACAGTTTTTTTTGAAAGTCACAATTTTTATAGCCTTAGAAATTTCCTTCAAGATAAAAAAAAAATTTAAGCAATATCTTTATTCGTTTAGGAGATATGATTTTTGCAACCAAAAAAGTCAAAACGGGCCACTGTGCGCCGTGGTATCAATTCAAAAAAACTTGTTTTAGGCTCCAATTTCAAAAATTTCAATCGAGCAACAAGTATCTGTCATTTTTCAACTTCAACTTATGTTAACTTCACATGAAAGTGAAATTGATTCCCACAAAAAAGTGAAATTATCTCCCACCTTCAGTGGGAAATAACTTCACCAAAAAAAAGTGAAAATAATTCCCACTAGTGGTGAAGTTAGTTCCCATGTGAAGGTAGTTCCCGTGAAGTTAATTCCCTGCACCATTCAGTTCACTGTTATTCTATCCCACATGACAGTGAAATTTTCCCTTGATCAGGTTCCTTTCCAATAAGAGGTTACATTTTGATATTTAAAATAACGTATATTTTTTAATAATAACCAATTAATTTTTCGTTTGTTGCAAAAAGGATATGCCATTAACAATGAAAAATGATATCAGCCAAATACGCTTGCAGCACAGTGTCAATAATCTTTTCATAAAATGTTCAAAAGACCAATTCGCACATTTGCCGCTGTGTGGTCTAGATAACCTCAATAATTCCATCGAGAAGGCTTTAAAACGTAAAGAATTTACAAATAACCTATATTTTACATGATCCCAAAAGATAAAGTCCAAAGATGCAACAACTCGGTGGCTAATTGCGATCACCTTTTGAAGAGATGACACAATCATGAAACATTTATTTTCAAAATTGTGATTGTTTTGTTGCTTTTCTGTCGCGTAGTACCGTTTTGTTGAAATACAAGTCGTCAACATCAATATCTTCGAATTTCTGCTATGAAAAATTGTACATTAGTATTAGCTTCATTTTCAAATAAGAAAGGTCCAATTACACCGCCATTGCTAGCCCAAAAACCACACCAAAAAATAATAAGTTGAAAGTGAAAAGGTTTTTTAAAAATCATTATCCGATTTTCCAAGCACCAAATGCGACAAATTTACTTCTGAAGTGAAAATGGATCTTATCACTGAAAAAAAGTTATTGGAATTTTCATTGTGTATGTACATATACTAGTATTTAGTTCAGTGAAACTATTTTTAGGCTAATATTCTTGCTTCGGAACATTTATTCATCATGAATATTTTTGGCATGT
The DNA here is from genome assembly GCA_920104205.1 of Eupeodes latifasciatus. Classification (NCBI taxonomy): domain Eukaryota; kingdom Metazoa; phylum Arthropoda; class Insecta; order Diptera; family Syrphidae; genus Eupeodes; species Eupeodes latifasciatus. The sequence goes on along the minus strand of OV049924.1, from coordinate 45,780,019 downwards.
ATATTGTATACATATTTTTATTTTAAACTATCGAAGAAGAATTGACATTTGTCAATATTCTCAAAAATTCCAATAACATGATGAATTCTGCGCCTGGTGATAACTTCTGTGCTAATTTTGTATTATAGAAAAATACCTCTCACAAATAATAGAATTCTACATTTAAATCTTGAGAATTTTTATGCATTGAAGTATTAACAGCTTTGGACAGAGAAACAGCACACTCTTTGTTTATTTTTCAAAAAATGATGTAGTTTTGTGTTTATAAGTAAAATAATGAAATATTCTAATATACATTGAACAAAAAGACGAATTCATTCATTAGTTATTTGGAAATTAAAAAAAAAACTCTGTGATGACGTATTTTCTCCTACACATTTGAATAACTTCTTAAAAAGTAAATTTTACGGAAAACACAAATACTTTCCAAACTTATTAAAAACTAGTATTTTTTTGATCGACCAACATTTTTCAACGTTACCTAACATCTTAAAGGTAAACTTTTCACCAACTTTTGGCACCTACTCTCGGGAATGGAATTCCACGCTTCTTGAATTCTAATCAAAAGTTCTGAATTGTTGCTGCCGGATCTTAACCTTAACATCATTCCATATATTTTCGAGAGGGCTAAAATCCGGACTTTGCTCCGGCCAAGTCAAAACGTTGATGGATTCATTATTAAGCCACTACTTCATGATTTTTGCTGCATGTTTTTGGACCATTATAGTGCACGAAAATGCAGTTAATTGGCATTGATTTAAATGTAAATGGTTTCATATTGTTTCTTAATATGTTCAAATATGAACATTTATCCATTGTATCATTTATTCTTACCAACGGACCCACACCAAACCAAGAAAACGCTCCCCAAACCATCAGGCTGCCTTCTCGTGTTTGATCTTCTTCAAAGTATACTTTGGACTGTAGGCTTGGCCCCTAGGGCGATGTACAAACGTTTTTTCTGTCAAAACCGATGCGGTTTTTATCTTTGTTTTATTGGTCCATAAACCTCTTTTCCAAAAGTGTAAATCTTTCCTTAAGTGGGTTTTCGCGAAATCCAATCGAGCCTTGATGTTCTTCTTAGATTTCGTCGCCTTCTTAAAAGCCTACTCAAAATTTTTAAGTTGAATTCTTCGTTGATTTTGGTCATGATGATACGGGATGATTTAAATGGGTCGATATTACTCTTTCCCACGATGCGTTCCTATCAACACGCGTAGAAGTTTTTCGGAGAGAGGAACGAATTTTATTTTTTACTTTTAACTCTGGGTCAACTTTAACTAAGGAAAATGTATTGTGTACCATTTTCTTTGAGTATTTCAGCAATTGGAAAATTTGAGTTGGAGTCTTACCTTGTTCACTAAGATCGAAAATTAAACTCTTTTTTTCTCTAGAACAATGTTGGTTGTGTAACTTATGACATACAAAATAACTGTGCTATTTCTCTTTCCATACCTTACTAAGACGTAAAAGACATGAAAAGGCAACAACAAAAAAAACCTGTAGGTGATAACATGTTAAATTAATATTTTAATTGTTTTCATATTTCATATTTTTCATATTTATTTATTAAACAATAAGCATTTTAAAACAATGTGTCTTATCATTTAATTTTAAAAATTATGTAAGCAATTGAAAAAAAAAGGTAAAACTAAATAACAATTTATATCTTATTAAGTTAACAGAATTATAAGTAAGTGAATTATAAATTACAATTAAAGAAATTACATATTTGATAATTACAGAGAAAGAGAGAGTGAGAGATAGTGATTTTATAAATTTATGAAAGAGAAGAAAAAAAAAACAGAAAAATATTTTCAGAAACAACTTCAACATTTATATAGGTTTTTCAAAGATTTCTCAAAACTATTGTAGCTGTGAATACCCCTCAGATTGTTAGGCAAGGAGTTCCAAAGGCCAACTGCGTGCACAAAGAACTGTAGTTTTGTGTTCCTGTATTTAAAAGAAGGGACAATGAGAATGTTACTTCTCTGTGACATTGAAAAACAAAGTTTTTCGAAAAGATATTCAGGAGTTTTTGTATGTATCAGCTTAAAGAGAAATATTAAAGCTAGGTAGAAATATTAAAGCTAGGTAGTCATATTGAAAATACTACCTGCTTGCAGTGAGATATGATCGAAGCGACGCAAGCCGTATACAAAACGAGCAATATTGTTGAACGCAACTTGTACTTTGCGTTTATTGTAACTATTAAGACCACAAAAAATGGGACTTCCCAGAGAGTTGGTAAAATTAGTGTTTTTGCAATGGTTATTTTTGTTGCGACAGGGAGACAACTTCCACATATGTAAAAAAACCCGCAGAGCAGCATAGGTTCGACCAACAGCTTGTGAGAGATGATCATCCCACGAGAGTGTTTGGTTAAAAACGACCCCAAGGTTCTTTACTGTTCTCTCATAGTTTAATTTTTCACCACCTAGTTCAATATTTGGAAGATATGAAGTATCTATGACAGTGTTACTTATCACAATTGCCTGGCTTTTGCTAGAATTCAGTTTTAGGTGATTTTCCCTCGACCACTGTTTTATACCCATCAGATCTTCATTTATTCTGGCTGTTGCATCTTCAACCATACCAATTCTATAGCTAAATTGTTGTTTCAATTGTTGCCAACATAACACAACAAACAAAATTCAAAAACATTTACTATGACCGAAATTTTTGTTTCAAAATTTGTTCAATATTTGATGTGCTATTTTTCTGTCCACGGCTGTATATTTAAATATTTTTTATAAAAAGAAAAACATCAATCTCTTAATAATTCTTTTAAATTTAAATGAAGATCAAGGTCGTCAAAATATAAGCTAGCCAACAATAATTTTCTATCATTTATTCTTTTTCCAAGAATACACTTTATTTTGTTAATTGCAAAATTCCTCGAATAAAATTTTGATTTCACTTTTTTCACCTTTTTTCATCTTCGCCTACGAAGGTGATGCCAACAAAAAAAGCTATAATTTATTAATGCATTTTAATTTCATTTTTTATTTATAATAAATAAAATTAAATAATATGAAATGAAAAAGAAAAAACAAAAATATTCGTGCGAAAAATTATTAAGTGAGTAATTTTGTTGGTATGTACTTAATTTTTCTGTTGTTATTCTGTTTTGGAAATAGAGAAAAGACAAATTAATTATTACTCAAAAAAAAAAAAAAAAAAAAAAGCAAAAATAATAACAATTACTATTATTATTGCCATGAATCATTTTAATTGCAGACAGTAGAAAAAATAAAAAATGAAAACATTTCCATTGAAAAATTAGTTAATTTTTGCTCTTAATTTTTTAATGTGATGTTTTTATGTTTTTTTTTGTTTTATATTACTTTTGATACTTTAACCTTAATTATATTTCTTTATTGTTATATTTTGGATATTTTGTAAGTAATTACATTGATGTTATTATTTAGTGAAGTAATTTTATTTGCATAGTTAAATAATAATTTAGTACGAGTGTTTTATTGGATCACATCATGTAGAGTCGATAAGTATAATAATAATTATATTAGTAATGCTTTATTCAATATTGTTTATGTAAATATTGTTTCAAAAAACATTAAACTATAATAAGTTTCATAACAAAATATTTCCATTAACATGTGATTGCGAAACATACATTTATTTTATTAAACTAACTAAAGAGTTGGTTTGTTTTGCAAATTCGAGGAAAAAATCACATTTTGAAATACTCGTTTCTGTATGTTAAAACTTTTAACATATACTTAATTAACTTAACGTTAACTACTTGAGCATACTCATATGGCTTATAAAATCGAAACCATTTATGTAGATTACTTTTTTGATCATGTACAAATAATTATAATTAGAGCACGAGCACTTACAGGGAAAAATGAGAGTTATGAAATTATTAAATACAACAAATACCAAAACGTAACTCGGTAAAAGTTTAACCTTTTTTCGTGAAATAAATTGGAGTAACTATTTCGAAAGTTCTTAAGATATAGGCTTTGTTTTTAATTTTTTTTTTCCTTTGCCTTTTTCTCTTCAAAACAGTTTATGTACAAATATTTCAGCTTTTTTTTTTTTGAGATTTATGTAGGTCTTCTGGCCTAACAAAAAAAAAAAAAAAAACTATAAAATACCGAAATATTTAAACTGAATATTGAAAATTACTTCATAAATTTACAAAGTCACAAAAATGGGAACACATGTCACAAAACCTGAAGTGATAATGAATCTAAAAAGGAATATAAAAAACTGTGAGTACTGTCATCAGCGAAACAATTTAGCGAGTTAGAAGTGTCAGACAAAAGATCATTTATAAAAATAAGGAAGAGTTTCGGAGACAAAACGGAGCCCTTCGGCACACCAGCGTATATTTTGTGGATATCCGATCCGTCCAGTACTACTTGAATTGAACGGTCCGAAAGTAAATTTTTAACCCAACAAAGAAGGGATTTATCAATACCAAGAGCACGCATTTTCAATAAGAGAGCTTGATGCTAAACTCTATCAAATGCTTTTCAAGTATAAAGTGCAATAATCTTACTTTCTTCAAAACGATTTTTTCCATTGTTCGGTGAGATAAATCATAGGATCACCAGTGGACCTATTGCTACGAAAACCATACTACGGGTCATTAAGAAGCTTTTGATCTTTAAGATATTTTCTTAGCTGAAAATTAATTAGCGTGACCTTGGAAAGAAAGAACGTAAGTGCAATGGGATGATAGTTAGAAGGTAGAGTAGTTTTCGCCTTTTTTAGGGACAGGCTGTTTTTTCAAAAAGCTTTAGTCTTATGTTTTCGAATTTTTTGAATTTTAAAGATTTTAGGATTTTTGTATTTTGGTTTTAAGAATTTGAAATCTAAATATTTCGTTTTTAAGTATTCCAAAAATTAATTTGGATAAAATGTCACTAAAAATAATATAAACAATTCTGAAGTTGTATGGTTATGTTGTTCGTAAAAATACAAAAATTTGCCAGAAATTTAAGGACTCTGATATTGAAAACTAAAAATATCGGATGTATGGGTTGCCCTTACTCTTTAAAAAGGGTGTTTTAATGATTTTGAAAACTTTTACCCAACAATTGTAACGACTAAGTAAGATATTGAAGTCAATTAAACAAATTACTAAGCTATAACGATGATTTAGATTTGTATTTAAACATTTCAGAATCTTGTTATGTCTTAACATTTTAATAAAGAAAAAATCACAAAGTTACTCTTTAGCTGTTATTAATTTGGTTAAACCATGCTTGTGACTCTAAAGTTTCTGAGATTTCAATTTAATAGGCAGGTCTGTTTTACAAAATTGTTCACTGTTTAGACGTATTCAAATGCATTTTAAAATTAAAAAAAAATTAATTTAATTTTTGGAATATCTCTTAAATCTCGAAATATTAAGAAAATTGCTTATAACTTAAATTCTAAGCCTTTAACAATAAGTTGTTTAAGATATTGCGTCATTGCTTTTTTGAAATTCTCACCTTAAACTAGATTAATTGAGTTGGTGTTTATCCTATAATGGACCACCTTTATAGTTCATCGAAAAAAAATTTAAATTTAACAAAAATTATGACAAGAAAGACAAATTGTCATCGCTTCCCTCAAAGTTCGCAAAAACTAAATTATATTAAAAGGAAAAATACCAGATTATAATACAAATCTCATCATTAGTGTGGGATTTTTCGTTGGGAAAATTTAAAAACAAAAAGAACCTCACCGCCATCGCTTATTCAAATATTAAAGAGAAGAAGATTATCTAGAAGATTTTATAAACAAAAAAGGTGCGAATCTTTCAGCACATGTACATATATCTCAACATCCGGTTTTATGATTCACTTAATTTTGTTTTTTAGACTCATTAAAAAACAAAAATACACAACAAAATAGTTCCTCAATTTCCCATCGATAAAAAGAAAATAAAGAACAATTGATAAATAAAACTATGAGAGTTTTTTTGTTGTTGTCATACTCGAATGAAGAAAGGAAAGGAGAAAGGTTTTGAAATTAGGTCCAAAGTTTCTTTTATCCTTTTTTGTAATGTCTGATGTTTGTACTCGTATCTCAATTTGCATATAATGTACCTATCTATTATGATGAAGAAAATTGTCTTTAAAGTCGAAAAGATATCACGATTCTTAAACAAAAACCAAATATCGTGATCGATAGTCGTCAGTTGTTGATTTTACGTACATAAATCAACTACTGTGGGAATGGGAACTTATTTCTACTCAAATGCGCAAAGGTGTATAGACGTGTTGGTCTTTTTTTTTTTTGAAGCTTTTTATAAATTCTCTTCCCCTAGATGATTTTTAAGATTGAAAATTTTGGACCTATTTTATTCAAGGGGATACCAAAAATCCTTAAAAAACTTCAATGAGTTGAAACCATTAACATACAAATTGCGAACATTTGATGAAATTGATTAAGGTTAAGATCCAAAACACCTATTTTCACACATCATTCGAAAGGTGTATAAAGGTACCTACATACGTGCCAAATTACCTCGCAGATTGAAAGTTAACAATTTATTTATTTATTTATTTTATCCTCCACACATCATACATGGACTACTTAACTTTTTATTCATTTATAAATTTCGACACGTATTTGCCTTCAATTGGATTTATTTGTACCAGGTTTTATAACTTGCCTTCAGCTAAAGAGTATTTAGCCTTCCTTTTGGGAACATTATGGTTGATTCACCTTAATACAAAGATTTGTTTTTTTATTACTATGAATTTTTGGGCGAATTTAATCATCATGAGAGCCATGAAAAAAAGCTTAAACTGAGTTGATGTGAATTTTGTTGTTTCATTTGTTTGTAAATTTCCATTGAAATATATAAAAATTTCATTCAACAAATCCGATTTTCTTTTTAATTTAATTCAACTGAATCACAAATATCAGACAAACAAAAGGATATACTCGTATGATGCAAGAGTTGGCCATTAAAGGCATCCTTGCATGACGACAACGACGACGAGACCAAAAACAACAAAAATAAATTTACGATATTTTTCCATTTTAAGACTTTTTGAAATAAAAGATATAATAAAAAAGAGAGATAAATAGATGAGGAAGTTTCCATTTTTATTTTTCTGTAAAATAATTACTGATTTTTTCGCTTCTTTTAAACAAAAAAGAAAGAAGTATGGGAACGCATCCGCTTTTGGAGAACATACAATACAATTCTGAGTTTCGGTTCAGCATCAAATTTTAAAGAATAGAAGACTTACAGTCTGGATCACTTGGTTAGATTCATTACTTTAAACTTTTGTTTGAATAACTGAAGAGAAGATTTATCTATCCGAAGACTTACAAACATCCAATATGTTAAAAGAACTGGACTCAAATGTCAACCATGAGGTACTTCATATAGATATTCAATAGAAATAAAATGAATAAGAGTTATTTCTTTTTCGGATGTTACAGTTTTGACTCCTACTTTTGTTTTCAAATAATTGATTTTTCTATTAATTAAACAAAGAATTACAATAAAGGGTTTTCCAATGAGATGTTTTATTTTGATAAGCCCTATATTTCAGACTTTTGAAGTTATCATCTTTGGACATTTGTCAAGTAAATACTAAACCATTACAAAAAATAGAATAATAAACGCTTCAACAACGCATTGACATTGTTAAAAGTAGCTAGTAAAAGTTGCAGTAACAATTCCCTAAAATATGCCTAATTTTTAAGCCGCTGTGTAGCACCTTATCGAAAATAGTTAAACTAATATACAAATTTAAACAAATCACTGAGTGTTGATTTATTAGACATAGAAATTCAAATACAATTCTTTTTCTACCAAGACCAAAATAACTATTTTAAAGTGACTGATACTGAAATTCGTCAGTTTATTAGCTTAGTTTACATTATGTTGCTGATTCAGCTCCGTAGAGTAACTAGGACCACTTGAGTCCGGTCCTTGGTACACCTCTGATACACTAAACTATGACATCAAACAAATTTCAAAAAAACCGACGTAGTACTTCATTCAACTCATCCTGAAGCTAATAGAATCTTTAAAGTTGTTGTCCAGTTGTTGACACCTTGAACTAAGCTTTCGCAAAAGTTGATTTTGAATCAAGACTTTGTGTAGATTGTGCAATTGTGCTCCAGAAAAGATCAAAACTTCCTTACAAGATATAACACTAAGAAACCCCATAAAACTAAAACTGTTTACTTTGAGTGGTGTTTCTGTTTCAGAATTCGTCCTGAAACTGATAGAATCTTTAAAATCCGTCCAGTTGTTGAAACCTTGAACGAAGATTTCGTAAAAAGACAAGACTTTGTGTAGATGAGCGCAATTGTGCTTAAGAAAAGCTCGAAACTTCAATAAAAAAAGATATTACCCTAAAAAAAAAACCATTAGTGATGTCTCTTGTTTTTTTTTTTTTTTGACAGAGGTCGAAACTGGTAAGGAAAATGTTGTAAGAACTAATGAGCAAGATTTAGAAGCATCCCCCATCCGTCGTAGTTAGGCTGTTGAGAATGATTCCACGCCACCAAAACTATAGGATTTATTTTGATAAATATTTTACTTAGTTGAGGCTTTTAGAGTTTTTAGTTAAAGAAGGTATGCTTGCACTCGGTACTGCAAAATATCTTTAGAAAGAACTTTTATGAAAAAACCTCGAGGCTATTTTGAAGAATATGTTGCTAATATCAACTGCATCGATGTCTCTCCAGTTGTTTGGAAAGGCAATAAATTGGTCACATTACCTTCGACGTTTTTTGGTCAAAATCCTTGATTTGAAGTTCGCAGGTTTGATAGAAAAAACTCGAGGTATATATCAAAATAAAAAGGCAAAGTCTTGTGGGGGAATATAATAGCCATATGGGGGGTGTTGATCTTACAGACACCATAATGGGAATCTATAAAATAAAACTGAGGAACAAACGTTGCTAGATGCACCTATTTTACCATGTCGAACACATGGCTTCTTTTTTGAAAGAGTCAGCAGGACTACAAATGTTCCCGAAAAAAATATCATGACATCGACTAATTTTCTATTCAGTCGAAATACTTTGCTAAAAAACATAAAGGACCTGCACAACATATTCCTCCACAAAAAATACCAAAGAATTAAACTTGGACACTGGTTTCAGTGGGCATTGGCATTTAAAAAATTCAAGAAGATTTGTTGAAAAACCTCTATCCTCAATGGGGACACTGTTTGGCATATTGTAGCTATCCGAAAATTATTAAAAGAAATGGACTAAAGTGTCAGCCCACGGGTAATCCACTTCTAGTGCAATTAAACAAGCAAATTGTAAGGCGAATAAATTTAAGACCTCGTTGTTGTTAAGGATTGCAAATGTAAAATATGGATATTTTCCTAGAAATTAAAAAATAAATAATATTAATATAACCATGCGACCCGTACTGTTTGTAAAACAATGACAATTATCCTTTGTAGGGTATAAAAAAGTTCAATTGTGTCTGTTTTGTCTAAAATGTATGTTATTTGTTCCATGTTTCCTGTGAGTCTTTCAAGGCGTGCGTTCTGCCGTGACTTCCTTTTTTTTCATTTTCTAGACAGCAAAAGAACTTCCAAGTTTTATAATTATTGTAAATAATTTTTGTTGCACCATTTTTGTTTGTTTCTTTTTCTATACAAAAAAAAAGAAACATTTTACAGAAGACAATAGGAAAAGTGATACCAATTATATCCGTTCGTTGGAAGAAGGAAGGAAGGAGTCATGATGTTGATGATGAGGGTAATTTAATCCTTTTTGTCGATTGTGAACCGAAGATGGCTAAGTGGTGTAGTTTAGTTTAGTTGTTGCAGGAAGGAGCGGAGCAATTTTTTTGTTTTCATTCAATAAACTTTTGAACACTTGCTTGGATATTTTGGTTTCACTATCATTATAAGTACTTTAGTGACTGTACAATTTTTTAATAACATAAGTTTAATATCGAAAAACATTATTATTTTTTAAATGATGTCACGATTGCGTGCTGCTGGTGCTGCTAAAACCATTTGTTATTCAACCATAACGTGATTCAGCACACGCCATAATATAAAATATCGTTTTCCATCTATTTTTGTATTTTTAATATTTTTGTTGTTGTCATTTTAGCATCTGTTATTGTTTCTGTTTTTTGTTTTGTTGTTTTTAAATTTGGTATTACTATTATTATAATTTTTCATCTTTATTTATTTGATTATTCCGTTGATGTTTTTTTTTGTGTATTATTTTATTTAATCCGTTACTGTTGTCAGTTGGTTGATGATGATTTTTTAAAGTTGATTTAAATTTTAACAAAAAAAAAATAAAACAATTTAAACGTCTATATGGATTCAGGTGAACCTCTTTCTATTTATCTATTAAATATTACGTATATAAAGGCGGATTGATATGGGATTTATTATGATTGATATTAATTATAAACAAAATTATGTTTAAGCAACTGTATAATATATTATTAAACTAACACAAGCTTTTTAACTGATTAATAGCACAGACAATACTAATAATAATCTGTTTAGGGAATTCGTATCGTTAATATGGCGTTTTTTTTTCAGAGAACAATATATAATAATAATTTTACATGTGGGGATTATTTTTTGCTTAATCAATTGCTAATAAATTTGTAATTTTCAACACTAAGCTGAATTTTTGCAATAAAATTAAAAGGTTAATAGGTTCGAAGCCCTGACCTGTTGTGTCTTTATTTTCAAGAGTTTTAAGTTTTAGGTACGAAAAATTTAAACAATTTCTGGGATAAGATATTGTACAAAAAACTAATTAAATTCGTTAGAGTGGTTCTTGAGAGTTAGCAGTATTGTTTCAGAAAAGGCATTTTTAAAATTTTCTACAATAAAGTTTTATAAAAAAATTTAATAAAAAAAAGTTGTGTCTTTTCAGTAATAAATGCGGACGCTTTGAAAGCGAGATGCAAGTTTTTACTTATTTTAGGGTAAGAAACAGAACATTGTTGCAGAAATAGTAATATCCTAGTGGTTAGTGTCACACTTGTAACGTTATTATTATGTAACTCAAAGGGTTATGAATACAATTATAATGATTGAACAAAGTGCGAGTAATGAGGAAAGAACGACAGGATTAGAAAGGAAATATCGATGCACATTGGTTTTGAATGACTGTACATTGTAATGAGTGGGAAATATTGAGCTTGGTAAAGCGTTCCACATTCGTTTAGTGCGGCTAAAGACAAAATTCCTATACCTAACAGTACGTCCGAAGTTGGGCTCAAGGGTAAACTGATGAACATTCCTAGAAGTACGGGTATTACGGTTGAATAGTTGAAATTATCGCTAAAACAATGATACGCATAAAACCTTGCAGCGGTGTTCAGATGTCTCAGTAATAATACGTTAGCCTATCATTTTTAAAACTCTTTTTTCAATTCTACCAAAAGACCCAAGTACGTAATTCGGACACCAGCCCAGATATGAGAATTGTACTCGAGTTTTGGACGAATAAAGGCCTTGTAAATTATAGCCAGATCAGAAGAGGTAAAACACTTCTTGCATCATCGGAGAAAACCTAAACACTTAGCAGCATTTTTGGCGATGTCAAATATGTGAACACTCCACAACAAGTGGTTTGTGGTGCACATACATATCTGGAACTGGAATGTGTTCAGTCTCCTCGATGCAAGTACCATCCATGGATAGGGGCATTGGGGGAGGGTAACACTTTTGCGACAGTAGACATCATTGAGTTTTCGAAGCATTAAATTCTACAATGTTTTTAATTCCCCATTGGACAATGCTGTCAAGATTTGAATTTAATGAGCCTTTCATAAGCTGCCGTGGTAGTCCACATCCAAACAGCTAGGATGAGAATCTAGAAACGAATATGAAAAGCTGAAAGCACTGTCGCATCAGCGAAATAATTTAGGGGGTTAAAAGTTACAGACAAAAGATCAATTATACAAATAAGGAAAAGTGTTGGAGACAAAGCGGAGCCCTGGGGCACATCAGCGTTTATTTTGTGGAAAACAGATTTAAATCCGTCCAATACTACTTGAATTAAACGGTTCGAAAGATAATTACTAACCCCACGAAGAGGAGATTCATCAATACTAAATGCACTCATTTTCGATAAGACAGTTTGGTGCCAAACTTTGAACTATCAAGTGCAATAATCTTCCTTTCTCCAAAACGATGTAAAGATTTGTTCCACTGTTCGTTTAGATAAACCGTGAAATCACCTGTAGACCTAAGCAACGAACAAAATTTTATCATAATGTTTACTTGGAAAAAAGGAAAATGTTGATTTTTGAATTGTATGTGTCACACTTGTAACAAAAAAGTCTAACTCTATCAAAAATTAAAAGAAGAAATCACACAAACTCAGTAACTTTACTCAAAGAAAAAGTGATCATGTGTAGACGATTCAAAAGGTTTAAAAATGTCACAACCATAACAAAAATGTAAACTCTTTTTTATTATGAAACAACATTTGTATTTTAAGCAAGTTAAGGCTCAGTTTATTCATAAAATGGATAAGTGTCTTATTCGTAACAATAATATGTATTTGTTATGTCTTTTAACAAATTATTTCATTCATAACACAGTAAAAATCACACAAGTAATAAAAAAATAAGTGTAATTCTTTAATGTATTATAAAGATAGCACAATTAACAATTAACAATTAAATAATTTGAAAACAAAATAATTCGAAAACAAAAATGTTGTATTTATTTTGATGAAAGTAAGTAATTGTGTAAAAAATGTCACATTCGAACAGATAATATGTAACTTTTGTATTATAATACACTAAAACCGTATCTGGTGTTATTTTTGAGGTAAAGTACTTTCGAAAAGCTTAACTGGCATACGAATGAAGTATTTTTGCCTTTTTTTCTTAAAGTCACATTAGAAACAAAAATAATAGTAAAAGATTTTTTTTAGAAAATAAATATAATTGATTATACAATTTCAACAGAAAATTTTCCAAACTGCAATTAAAAACCAATATTTCACATCATATTTAAATTAAACAAAATTTGAATAAAAAACAATTCCATTATATTTTTTCTACGCAATTCATTTTTGTATATGAACAATGTCATGGCTTATTGTATAAGCCATTTAAATTGGCATTACACACAAATAAAATGAAGACCAAACAAAAATTCAGTCAATTAGCAGTAAGCTTGATGATTACCTCATGTCCGTTCATTGTTTGAACTTCACAGGTATTTTCAAATATGGAAGACTGATGGACGACAAAAATATTGTTGACAAATCGATTGGGTTATTGTTTTGATTTTTGTTTTTGTAATTATGGAATTGTTGACCAAAATATTATTTAAGAATAACGAAATTCCATTGAAAAAAATTTGAATTTCAAGTCACTTATAGTTGGTCAGGTCAGTTCATACTTTCGCCTTGATTTGGCTTTTATAATATCGACTTTGAGCCAAAATCGGGTTCTTATGTTGCCCCTCTCTTGTGCCAAAACAAATATCATGGACTGTAATTATTTATTTATCATTTAAATTTATTTAATTGCAAGAGTAAAAAAATAATATTATTCTACAATCTAAAGGTAGTATAGGTACCTACCTAATAGACTGCTGTCGTGGGGGCATGACTTTATTGAAGAATAAGAGTCAGGCTTGTGCATACACAAGTAACACTGTGGGGATTCATGTTCTAAACAACCTTGAGATGACTTTTTAAAAAGTTGGAAATAAAATGTACTAGGTACAAGTCGTGTCTCGTGATAGTTGTTGTGAGACTTTACAAAATAAACAAAACTGATGACGATCACAGTGCAGTGGGGCCAATTATATGACAAAGTAGGAATAATTACAAAACAACATGCGACTTATTCTTAAATATGTATTATTTTATTTAAATGGTGAAGCTCTTTCTGAAAAATATTTCAAAAAAATGTTCAGATTAAATTTAAAATTATGACTATCAGCCCCACTGTGCTTATAATGGCGCACAGGTGAATGAGAATTAATTCAAATCGATGCGATACTCAATACTTTTGTATGATTGCGATGGCATTTTGGCAGAAAAAAAAAATCAAAAAGAAATACATTTATTTAAACAATGAAAAGCTTATATTGTGGGAGATAAATACAAAATTTTTGAAGAGGCGGTCTTTATACTTTTTGTGGGTTGTGGACTGATAAACAAAAAATATAAAAATACAGAAGACATATTTTTTTTTTACAAATGAGTTAAATTTATTATTTGTGGACTTTCAAGTGGAATTACTCGTTTTTTGAATTTGGAAATAATATCAGCATTTTGAGATTAAATGAAGGCGCTTGCAAGGGTCAAGGTGATTACTGCAACAATTGAAGGGATACCAAGACCAGACTAAGTTTGTTTCTTTTAAAGGAGATTTATTGCCTTCTTCACGGATTCATGCAGCGAAAAAAAAGGAAACAAAAATATGTAATGTTGAATATTTTAACTTGAATCACTTACATTTATTTCAAGGCCAAATTGAAACGAATAAATTGCAGAAAAAGCGCAAGATGAACAAATGGAAAATTATTTAATTTAATACAATTATCGAATCATTGGATCCTTTATGATTATATGACTTGGCAGAGAGATAAGAATGATGACTTGGTAAGAGAGTATTGACCAACTCATCAGCAAAATATGGTCGGAAGAAGGCCCAATACTCAAGATAGGAGATACTCTAAATTGCACCAACTACAGATGCATCAATCTTCCTGTCAGTGGCTTCAGACTAGGACAGTCCATAATTGACAAAATATTCACATTACGGCAGATCTTGGAAAAACCCAGGAACTTCAAATCGATACCTACCATCTCTTTATCGATTTAAAGGCCGTGTACGACAGCATCTGTAGGGAAGAGCAATGTCTAAGTTTTTTGGCATCCCTATCAAACTTATATTTGTCCAGAATGACGATGGAGAATGCAAGGTCGAAAAAGATATTACCGATAAATTCGATGTCAAAAAAGGTTTAAGACAGGGCAAGGCACTGTCATGCGCCACTTCTTTAACATCGTTCTGAAAAGAATTGTGCAAAACTCAACCGTCAACACTTAAGGCACAATCTTCCAAATGTCCATTCAATTACTCGGATACGCAGATGATATTGACATAATTGGAAGATCAAAGCGTGATGTCAGTGTAGCTTTTTTGAGCATTGCGACGGAAGCGCAGAAGATGGGTTTAGTGGTCAGTGAGGGCAAGACCAAATACATGTTGTCATCAAAACAGCACATTGAATGACGACGTACTGGAAAAAACCTCACCATGGGCAGCTATAACGTTGAGGTACTTGAGGACTTTGTCTACCTAGGCACCGCTATAAACACAGACATGGACACCAGCGCTGAAATCAAACGAAGAATAAATCTTGCAAATCGCTGCTTCTTTGGACTTGAGTAGTAAAGTCCCCTCTCGAGCATCTAAAGTCACCATCTATAAGACTTTCATTGTCCTGGTTTTCATTTATGACGCTGAGGCCTGGACCCTGTCAAAGAAAGATGAGAGCGTACTTCAACTAACTTGGGGTGCGAAACTGGAGATAGCTAGTTAGGGACCGAGCTGGCTGGAGACGCATGTTGATTGAGGCCCAGGTCCGCCCCGGACTGTAGGGGGCGTCAACTTAAGTAAGTTAGTAAGAGAGATAAGAATAATGTGTACTTCAATTTTTTGAAGCATGACACATTTTAAAAAACTGAGTTTTTAAAAAGATGAACAAGTTTTTTTTGGAAAACAGTAAAATATACAATAACATTTCTAATAACTTAAAAGAAATGTGTCTTGTTTATTCTTTAGACACAACCTTCAGATATAATTTGTTAGGGGTTTTCTTATAAAGGGTACTTATAAAGGGTTTTCCAATATGAGGATCCATTTTTTGTTAGTTGTCACTTTTGAAGGTTGTCATCTAAAGTCATGTAAAATCTATACTATAACTAAAAATTTAGTGATGCACGCTTCAAAAACGAAGTGAAATTTTTAACATTAACTACAAAAACTATTTTCACCACGGAGGATACGTTAATAAGTACAATTTTTGCTTTTAAGATTCCAAAAATCTACGAATGATTGTTGAAAAGCCTCATCTTCCTTAACGGAACACTGTTTGATGTGGTTTTTGAATGTGTTATTGTGATGCAACATCTTAAACATTTTTTTGAAACCATATGAAAGATAAGATTTGTGTCAATACTTCACAATGGACTCAAGACCGTAAAGTTGGAAATCGAGGTAGCCGCAAATATGTGAATTGATCAATGAAAATTTCATGTAAAGGATATTGTGTTGCAACCGTAGCAGCCAATGGGCTGATATTGATCCATTGATTTTTTCTAAAAAATACTCGTTTTTTTTAATTGTTGAAACCTCTTATTGGAAAACCTTCCTTTTTAAGTGGTTTTAGGTTTTTAAAAAGGTGACCTTTTTCCACAATTTTTAAGCATTATGCATATGCAATGCGGTTAAAAGCTGTTGGACAGAAAATTTGAATTTGGAATTTTTGATGTTGGTTTTTAATCGTGCATATTTGAGTGAAATTTTAATATTAAACAAATTCGCCAAATTCGTCAAATGAGATTCTTGTAGTCAATATGTAACTAAAACAGATTTGATGTTGTATTTTAAATTCAAATTACTTCTATTAAATACATGGTTTGGTTATGGCTAAATGTTATTGTTTTTCCTACATCAATCAAACATCAACCGACTTTTTCAACATATTATTTCGAAAAACAGCATCTGTTCTATTTTACTCATATTACACACAAAAAAACATGACTTATTTACTTTTTTATTTTTATATTGTTCACCATTTTTTTTTAAACACAAAACAACAGATGCTTCGATTGACACACGATAGCACACGCTATCTCAAAAATATACCATCTAAAAAAAAAATTTAATTTATATTAAAAATAAAGAAAAGGCTATCCAAAGTGCCATGAGAGTGAAATTAATATCCTTTGTCCAAGTGTTGCCGTTTATATGAATTTTTTTCGAAAACAAAACATTTTAAAAAAGAACTAAAAAACAAAACTTTACCATCACTTTTTAACAAAAATCACTTTTATATATTTTAAATTTTTAATTATTTTTAACTTTTCTATTGAATTTTAATAAACTTATTTTTCTTTTAAAATTATAATTTAACAATTTTTTTAAGTTATTTTAATTTATTTTTAAGCCCCGTATTCGTTGGATATGCGGATATTGGAAACGGAAGTAATGTACCAATATCTATATAGGTAACATAAAATGCACCACACGGGATTGATATGAGAAAGTATAGTGCAGGTATTCAAATTAACTTCCGAAAACGAAAACAACCGACACACAGCAGGGAGGAGAATACATAAATTACAACAAAAATAAAATTCAAAAATCGACTCGCGTATTCGTATCCGTGAATAATGTCCGGAACTGCATAGCGCAATAAAACAACAACAACACAAAATTTTAAAATGAATTAATATTTTTTTCAATTACAGAAGAAAAAATTAAATTATAATCGCGTCGACTTGCCACCTACAATTATTTCATTTAGGTGGAAGATTGATTTAAATATTTTTTTAAAAACATTTATTCACTTATAATTAAGTTAAGATATTTTTATTTTTTTCGAAACAAAAATATAAACAAATATTTATCAATATTATTATGATTTTATTTTTATGAAAACAAAATGCGGTAAAACTTATTAACTCATGCACATAAAGCCCACGGAGCGAAGAAAGTTACGAAAGATACAAGGAGAATTAATTATTTTATTGAAAAAGATATATTATTCGTTATAAGCATAATTAGATACGTGCGATCCGATATGAGACTACGACGACGACGCAACGTTATACCGTACTCGCTAGACACGAACCAACTGCTGACTAACTTGGCTCACTTGTTTTGAATTGCGGTCTACCCCCCTTTATAATATGGATATAGCTATATACAAACATTGGAAAACTGAGTACTAAGAGATAGATCGTCGTTGTCGGTCGTCAGTCGTATCGTATTCGGTTAAAGATACAATGGAAAAAGTATCTGAGAGATACTTTTACAAGTGGGAATTACTCGTCGTACTCGTATACTAAACAAAAACAGCTGGCTGTTTGGCTAGCTTAAAGACTTGAAGCCGAAGCGGCTTTTTAGAGAGGGCAATCGGCTTGAGCAGACCCCAAAAGCAGCAACAACAGCACCAGCAGCAGATAATGATGATTTTCAAAAGAGAGTGCGAGACGACTACGATACGCTTTACTGACTCACTGTACCGCAAAACTAACAAAGTATCTATAGCTTGCACCTTATAGATAGATATAGGTATACGCAGATACGCGAGGCAAAGTAATGAATTGACTGTTAAGTGTTTTGCATGAAGTATCTTTCTATCTATGTTGAGCGCCATATTGTGTGTGGAATGGAAGTGCTGCAGAAAAGAAGAAGAAAAAACTTCTGGAAGCGGGAATCAGCACACAACAATGGCGGAAGGAACTTTATAGTAAGAATTGCTTCTTTTGGGAGTTGTAATGTTTTTGAATATTCTGATGTAATATGGTGGTGGACAGTTAATAATTGGGGTTTTTCTGCTTAGGTGTAAATACTTCAAGTTTTTCTTATAAATTAATTTTTAGTTCTCTTTTATTTTTGTGTTAAGTTTATTGAGGTGAGACAAAACTGGCTTTCCCACTTAAAGGTGTTCTGTTTGGGAGCGAAAAAGTGTGCCTATTTTTTTATTTAACATTATATTGACCACCACTGTCGGCACTTGGAGGTTTTTCTTCTACGAGGAGTTGTGTGGGAAAAGATACTTTTTTCTAAACCTATCTAATTATTTAAATTTATAAGTGTTTTGATCTATTTAAGGAAAATTAATTGGAATGCAGAAATTACATGAAAAGTGTTGTAAATTGATGGTGTAATTAAAAATGTAAATCGATATAAACCTATAGATAGTGATTTAATTAACAAGTTTCCTTATATAAGTAAATGAAATAACCAATCAATAAAAAGTGTTAGCACCAAATGCAATGGTCTTTAGATCAAATGAAACAAGAGTAATAGATATTTAAACAAGGCTATATAACAAAATGGCCACTCCTTTACGGATCAAACATTTAACAATTGAACATTTAATTAGAGAAAGTTTAAGAGACTTGTATTCTGTGCTCTTGCTCTTCTTTTAATTAAATTATTTAGATAGCCGATATAATTTTAAAGGTCGAATTTAACCTGTGTTCTCGACAAGAAAATATTTGTATTGTTTGAAGCGGCAAAATTAAAAAAAAAGTGCAGGAGACGAAACAGAACCTTGTGGGACACGAGTTAAATATATTGAAAGTTCGATTTTTTAGATTGAAAATGATTATATTTCTAAATGTTTACAGGTCTTTTCAATATATGAGTTTCAGAAGAATGTCTTACACTGCAAATAATGAAGTTTTTGACATCTTGTTTTTTTAAACAAAAACATGTGTTTTCTCCTACAATGTATTTTCGAGAACAAAGAAATGAGATGATTTCGAATTTGTTTGTATTGCTGTTAACATTTGGTAAAATTTTTGAAAAATTTAAGTTGAAATTTTTAACAAAAATTAAAATGTCTTAAATTTTGACTGAGAGGAGTTTAAACTTTAAGTTATTGGTGTTGTCGAAGAAATGGGCAACAATGGGATGTTATCAGTGAGGTTCATCCAAGCGTTTGTTTTTCAACTAAGCCAGAAGCTACTTTCTAAAATAAGAAATATTAAAATACAACAACTTGAGTTTCAACATCAACTTCGTAAACGGTTTAGTTGAAAAAACTAACAACAAATATTTAATGTGTATAAATCCGTTTCACATTATGTCCACACAGAAAATATTTGAATCGATTTAAACAATAAAAAGAATGGGTACTAAATGATTACCCTAAGGTACTCCGATACCGATATGAACAAATTTTTCAAGTTGGTACTATTGGTACAATTTTTCCTATCGGTATCGGAGTATCTTGGGTCCAATCCCTGCCTGCCTAAAGTTTTTTTTTCACGGGTACTGCCTCTTGCGTGGAGTTGACAAATCTTCCAAGTGTAATTCTTGTCATGAAAAGTGATTTCTCAAATTAGCCGTCGGCTTAAAACTGTAGGTCCCCTAGATCTGTGAGAACATTACTCGAACACAGGAATTGAGAGTTGTAAGTCACTAAACCATAGTTCTCTAAAGGTGCGTGTCCATTTGAGAGTAAACGTGCTGAGAGTCGCTCTCAAGCTGCTCTCGAGAGCGATCTCGCAAATGGACATAGTCTGGAGAGTAGCTCGCGGAGAGTTGACTAATTACTCTCGACATTCGATCTTTTTGAAAGTCACTCGCAAGTGGACACATGTGCTTACCACTATCCGAGATAAGCTCGCGGAATACCAACACAGTTCGTATTTTGCGAGTAGCTGTCGAGAGTAAACATGGCAAAGCAGTGGACATGGAGGAAATCAATCAACTTATTGAAAAATATGAGTCAGTTGAATTATTGTGGAGAACTACGGATAAATCATTTCGCGATAGAAATAAAAAAAAGCGTAATATTAACCGAATTTGCGAAACAGTTCTCGTGTTCTGAAACTGTCTTTTGTTCATATAAATTTGAGTTGAAAATAAATGTTTAACTTATTGTAATCGGTCGGATTTGTCGAATTGAAAATTGTGACATTTCTCGATGTTTTAAGGTCCCTAGAGTCGAAATAAAAGATTTTTAGAGAGATGTCTGTGCGTGCGTTTGTACGTACGTTTGTACGTCTTTACGTCCGTACGTTCGCGACGTTTTTTTCGTCGTCCATAGCTTAAGAACCAGGAGAGATATCGACATTTACATACATTTTGTTATACAGATAATAATGCAGAAAGATGCAGAAAGGGCTCTCAAGAAAATTGAGTGGGTAGTTTTTTTACCATAGCAATTTGAAAACCCTAATATCTCACGAACCAATAATGCTTGAGACTTGAATTTAATTACATATTTGATATTGTCACGTGATACCAAACAAATAGATTTTTGGAAAAAATTCCAAATAAACGTTCTTTTTATAAATCAAAAAACTGAAAAAAAAAATATTTGACACCTCGAAAATTTTACGAAAAGGAAATGAAAGGAAAAGAATTTTGTGCAACAAAAATTACGTTTTCAACATCTGGTTAAATTTTGAGAAAAATGAGACAAAGTTGGTAAAAAGCATTACTAAAAGTTGGTAAAAATTTACTTTCGGCTCAAATAGCTTTTCAAAAATTAAAAACATTGGCTTCAAACTTATCTTATTTATTTAAGAAATGCTATTAAAATAATTGGAAACAATTGGTTTTCGACTAAAAATCTCGTTACCAAAACTAGATTTTGAAATAAAACTATTTCATTACATGGAAAATATTGTTGGTAAATTTGAAATTTTTAAGAATAATTCAACTGAAAACTTTTTTAACACAACACGAAAACCTACAAACTTTTAAGGAAGACAGATCGAAAAACGAAAAAACGGCAAAAATTCTTTTTTTTTTAGAACAGTGCCGATAATAATTAAAGCAGCTGCAACCCTTCGTTTGTAAGAATACATGGCCAACTAATAATATACTATGTATCAGAAGAAATGTATCAAGTGGACACGATTATGGGAGTACTTTCAGCAAGAAAACTCTCATTATTCTAGCGGAGAGCTCGCGATAGCAAGATTTCTAAAATTTGGCTCTCAAATGGACAGTATCCCGAGAGTTGATCTTGAGAGTTAACTAGAAGAAGTACTCTCAAGTGGACACGCACCTTAAGGACTGTTGCACCAACCAATTTATTTATATGTATATTTATAGGAGTACCTTAGGGTTGTCATTTAGTACCCCTTCTTTTTGTTCTTTATATTGATCCACAGATTTTCTGTCCGAAGATACACGTGTGCTGATTGCCACCTATAAATATTCTTCAGGAATTGAGAATGATTGTTTTATTTTTTTTTTTTTTAGACTGAAACTGTTCAAAAACATAGTTACATGAAGTTTTATGTGCGGTGTGAAATGTCAGCTGAAAAAAATGTGAAAATGTTCCAGAAGACCTTCGATTAGCATAATCTATCGAAAAAAAGAGTTTGAGATTACTTCGAATTTTTCAAATAGGACGACCAACAATATCAGAGAATAAGAGCTCTAAAATTGTCGATTTGACAGTCCGAGACCTTACTGAGCTTATTCAAATATCGGAAGGAGCAGTGACTGACGATTTAAGCCTCAGAAAAGTAAAAACTCACAACCACAGTATTTGCCTGACTTAGCATTAACTTTATCTGAAATGTTTGCTAAAGGTTTGAATCAACTCTCAAACTTGGTTCAGTTCTAGTTCTTAGGTAAAATACATTTTAATTTGTTGTTTTTTTTATGTTTTCATTTAACTATTCTTAGGAAATATGTAATTTTTTGTTTAAACAAAAAATAAACACATATTATACCCCTAGAGGCTTTAGTTTGTTGTTGACCACATTTTACAGAATATTTAGTGAAACATGAAAACGGTATAGATTTTTAAACAATAAAATCAAATTCCGTTCACATTTTTATGTTAATTTTGCAAATTTAAATTAATTTTTGTTTTTATTTTAAAATCTAATGAATATTAATCAAGTCGCAAAAATAGTTTACAAAAGTTCTAAAATCCACAATCGAAAGTCTTGATTTTTCTATAAATGATAAATCTATACCTGATGCCAATTCTATTGATGAACAAGGTCACATAAATTTACTTTTAAAAAAAGTAAAGATTTATTTTTATTACTAAAGTGAAAGTAAAGTTTTATCGAAAGTGTTAAAAAACACCACTGTTTTGGACAAATAAACTGATGCATGTCTATAATGTGTATTTTTTTTTTTTTCAGATTTTGCTACGCTGTCTCACGTCACGTCGTTCGTGGTTGAAATTAGAAAAACCATTAATTTATTAGGTATATGTCCCGGTTTATTATTTGTTTGTATTAACAAAAATAAAAAAGAAAATTAAAATTAGTATTCATTGTGACAATTTATTTAAATTACAATCCACATTATTCGGTTAGGATATAATAATTTTTAGAATTTATTTTTGTTTTCATTTTATATGAAAGACAAAATTTGAATATTTGTATCAATAAAATTTTATTATAGTTGCTTTGATCTCTGAATATGTTAAAAAATATTTTAATTTAAATTAAGAAAAATATTGATTTTTGGTTTTATTTTAATCTTTTAATCAAACCTTTTTCGCAAAAGTTTTTAAAAATTGTTTGATTTAGCATAAGTTTCACATAAAACATAATTTTTATTTACATATTTATCTTGAGGTTATTCACTTCAAATCTTTTAATTTTAAAAAATATTCAAGTTTTTAATAAGCAGAAAGCATGTTTGTTAGTTGAAAAAATTGAAGAATGGGAACATAAGGATTTGTTTTCAACTTTGTTTTCGAAGGGGAATTATAATCGCCTAATTTGTTGAATACAAATTAAGACAAAGTTTCATATACAATAAACGGTTTTATTTTTTTTAAACAAATTGAGTATTTGTTAATAAATATAATGGGTGTTATTTTTTCTTGTAAAGAGGAAGAACCATTAATAACGCAAAATGATATTAGACAAATAGCCAATGAATATTTGCAGCTGTATATCCTCGATAACTTCACGAATTTTATTTTCAGGGTCTTAAATGGATTGTGGAGCTTTAGAAAAGACCACATCTTTTAAGTTGTCACATTATCTTAGATATAGGATATTCCAAGCTAAGTATACATTTTAATAACTTTAAAACCTAAATAACTCTTACAGATGTTTTTAAACACAAAAAACATTTTCAAATACTTGTGATGTAATTCAATTATAATGATTGGAATGTGAAGTATTTAATAGTCAACAGTCAAGAGGCAATCATTGATCTAGAAGCTTTCGGTAATATGTTTTTCAACCAAATTCATAAAATTCTTTAAGAAGAAGTTTGATAAAAGTATTTCATTTGTCTAAGATGACTCAAACAAATCGAGAAACTTCAAATGTCAAACAGGCGTTCCTAAAGGCTGTGTTTTAAGTCCTTTTATATTTTATTTATTTATTAATGATGTTGAAAATCACATTCCAGGAGGTATTGTCATAGGCGATGTTGATATTAAGGTCCTCCTTTATGCAGACGATCTCGTTATTTGGTCAGATAACCCGTTTACTCTACAGTTTCAAATCAATAAGTTGAAAAAGTACTGTGATAGGTGGAATCTCAAAATAAGTAAGTCGAAGTCTAAAACTATGGTTTTCAGATCATGCAACAGATCTATAGGTTATCGTCGCAAATGGACTGTTGGTGAATATATTATAGAAGATGCATGAATTTAAATATCTTATATGCTCACATATAACTTAAATGTACATGCACATGTTAAAGAAAAAACGAAAGTTGCCAAAGTTTCTTTAAACAGCATGTGGTCTAATGTTTTTTAGTAAAAAAGTTCAGGCTAACTTAGAACACACCTAATAATGCCATCCACCATACGGAGTCTGGCTTACCTTATATTTTTCTAAAAAAAAAAAAAACTTAAAGGCAAATGCGGATTACAGCCCAGTTAAAAACTGGTTGATCTAGCTGTTTTGATCGACTTTCCGATCACATTGCGAACCGATAATATTGAAGAATTAAAAATGTCTTTGTACGACTGCATATTTCGCATAGACCAGAGGTTATATCAAAATAGTATGGAAAGAATTTCTCTTTCAACATTAAGGAGTGTCTATCGACAATAAAGTCTTTATTATTTAAGAAATGAGCTTGATTTTTGATGTCAGAAAAAATAGTCACCACTACTCTGCAGATTATTTTCGTATTAGCTTAACTAAAAGCCTTTTTTTTACTATTTTATATTTTTGTTTTGACTAAACTAAAATTGTAAATTATAAATAATAAATGTTTCTTTAATTTGTATATACAAAAAGTTTCAAACATTGATTTACTCGTTTTTTCTGTTTTGATTAAACTAAACTAAGTCACAGGTTCTTTCTTATAAATTTCTTACTTTCTCAGTAAGTTTTTATTTTAAATTATGACTTGAATTTTTTCGATACTTCACTAACTTGTCCCAAAAGCTCAAATTTTTCCCACCAGTTTACTATTACCGGCCAAGAAAATGCTTCACATAAACCCAAAATTTCTTTAGTTTTTCGAATCTTGACTGTTTCACCATTTTTGTAGCGAATTTGAACAATTTCAACGTGTTCCGTTTTTAGTAATGGCGTAGTTTTTACTTGTCAAATGTCAAACTATGAGAGCTGTCCTAATACAGGGATTTTCAACAGGGACACTACAAAAGTAGGGCGAAAGTGACAGTAAACAACGCCATACCGAAATTCGGAATCAGTGGCCTCAACGTTAAGAACGCTACGTCCAATTTATTGTCGTCATAATCGTCCTAGCAAATCAACAATTGAGCGCCTAGTGGAAAAATTTGAATCCACAGGCATAGTACAAAATTTTACCGTGCCAGGGAGAGAAAGAAGTGCTCGTAGTGTCGAGAATATTGCTGCCGCTGAGGCTTCAGTTGCAGAAAGCCCAAATGTGTCTCTCACATGTGCGTCGTTCTCAAGCGTTGGGCATCACTGTGACGTCGTTGTGGCGAACTTAGCTAAACGATCTTGGCATACATCCTTACAAGATTAAATTGACGCAAGAACTGTTCGTGAATTGGGCTGAGCAACAACTTGAAAATGATTCAGATTTTCATCGAAAAATCATCTTCAGCAATGAGGCTCATTTCTGGCTAAATGGCGAATGTCATAATCAATTTACTGGACTTCTTTAAGCGTGTCCGTGGTGGCCATGCAAAAGAAATCGCTTTTCATGCAAAATGGCATCGAACGTACTTTCACAGGAATACAAAATTTTATTGATATCCAAAATCGTTTTTGTTTTCTTTAGAAAAAAAATTGTAGCTCTTATTGAAAAATCCGATATAACAGCTATCACTTTTAAAACTGTCATCCTTTCCATATTCATTGAAAAACTCCTGATATGAATATTTGAAAAGGTTTGAAAGATTCCTTATGTGTTTCTCTTTATGCGATGTGTTTTTGAAAGAAAAGAAAACAAGCCTTAAATGACTACCCTATGGTATCCCATTGTTAATTTACAAAAAAATCAGTAAGTTCATCGTATGGAAAAGTATTTCAAAAATATGTCTTAATCAAGTGATTCGGAGTCAAAAATATGCCTTAATCAAGTGATTCGGAGTGTCCACATTGTCACATGAATTTAATTATTTTTCATATTCACTAAAAAAAATGTATATATAAAAACAAAAGTAATTCAAAGGTTTCAATGAGTGATGATGATGGTGATATTGCGTCGTCAACGTTGTTGTTGTCATTGTCGTTGGGTCTATGGAAAAAGTGAGATACTTCAAATGGCATATAACAACAAAAGCTATAAACAAAAAGAGTCAACAAAAAGCACACCGCATTGTCACTTTGCACACGTTCAGTATGCCAAAATGATGTATATTCCGTTGTGTCATGTCGTGCAACCATCATTAATCCATTGAACTAGTGGACATTTTTTATTTTTATTTTTATTTTTATTTCACTTTCTTTTTCCTTTTCTATTGAAATTTTAAACAAATAGATATAAACAACAACAACAACAAAATATCTCACATACAAAAATTATTTTGTCTTTTTAATTTATTTGCTCGTGTCGTACATGGCATCCGTCAGATATATATCTATCTATCTATCTATATTTTTTAGTACGTGTGCCAAAGGTTTTCACTTAAGATACATCTATTCATGGTTGATATGTGATTTTCAAAACTCCAAAATAAGTCTCGGGATAAACTGACTGACTGATAAACATGACCAAAAGACGTGTCTTGGATTTTTGGCCATAATTATGTTATGCGGTATGTCGATCTTTGAGAAGAAGATAAAACTGGAGAAGCTATCACAGACTGGCCCGCGCAATGATCATAGTGTACAGATTCTTTTTTACGGGCATCATTTTTAAAATACGGCCAGCATAACAACAGACAACAAACTGCGATGAACGTGAAGCTCCAAGTGAAAGAAAGTGTTTTTGAGATTTTTTTGAAAAAGATTCATACTTGAACATAAACGAAATGTTTGCTTTTGTTGTTGTTGTGTTGTTGTTTTTGTTTATAGAGATTTTTATTTTATTTTATTTTTACAACCAACAATTAGATTGAATTGATGATGGAACATGAATTAGTAATGTTAAGTACGCTCATGGAATGCAATTTAATCAGGCTGGTCGAGCATGACTTCTTCGGCAGCAGCGGCGCGGCGGCTGTAGTGCGGTGAGGCAAGGCGAGCGGGATCGAAGCGGCCGCCTGGGTAGACACGAATTATGTATGAGTTGTTTTATTTTTCGTATTATGTTTATACACCATCAGATCAACATACTCATGTGGAGCAGTGGTGGTACACCGCAGAGCCAAACGAAGTATTTGTTACATAGAGCGTTGCATGGCTTGAAGTTGGAAGGTAATTAGAATTGATGCTGAAACCGAAATTTCAGATTTCGAATATAAACAAACAAAATGAGAGAAAAACAAAATTTTTGTATGCAGCTTGAGTAAGTACTTAGATAGGTATACAAGTCGAGTATATGTACATACTTCGTTAAAGGTTATAAATGTCATGCTTTCTTTGTTTATTCGAGATGTTTCTTTCTTGGCATTCAACAAAAAATAGAAAAACTTAAAATTTCTTTTTTTAAACTTTTACTTTAACTGCTGTACTTTTTTTGGATGGAAAATTAATTGAAGGGTTGATTGCACTTAACACTTTTTTAATAGTTGAAAGCTTATGTGTTGGACAATGGCGCCAAATGAATTATAATTTTTTTTTTGAAATTGGAAACTTGTAACTGATAATCGCTGGAACGTGCGTCTCTTTGGTTGCAATTTTTATTTTATATTTTGATTTGTTTGATTTTATGTCAAGGTAACTTTAAATATAAATTACTTGTAATGCACACCTAAATCTACATATGTTTTTGTTTTGTCGTGGATCTTTTTGATGTGCTTTAATAGCTTTCTGTTGAAGACGTCGTATGAAAAAGAGATTGGATTTTCATTTGTTAACGGATGAATACAAAATTGTATTAATATTTCCAATTTATTTGATTAGTGTAGAAAAAGTTTACGAGCAAAATTAAGCAATTTCTGTAACAGCACTCTACCATAATAAGCTTCAGGCTTTTCCTTTACATCAGTACCTTCAAATATCGTGAGTTTTCAACTTTTTATGAAGTAAAGAAAACAGTTTAAATTCTTTTTTACGCTTATTCAGTAGTAAAAACTCAGTAAACAAACAAAAATTTAATGGGCTCCAAGATAAGGCGGTTAAATAACCAGATTCATTGACGGTTAGGAGCCGGGCACGAGCAGAACCATTTCAATAGTTCGAACTTTACCAGGAAATAAGTTATCAAATACTTTACACGTTTCACTTGCAGAATATGAAATCGAAGAAGAAATAATCCAATAAAATGCCTGTTGAACTAATTGATTAGAAGAAAAGAATTTAAGACTCCAGTAAAGCAGGTAGAGTTGTCCAACAAGAAGTTTCATATTGATAATAAAAAAATTAGTATTTTTGAAGAGATATCAATTAATTTTTATTTCATAATAAAAAAGAAGGTATGCCATAAACAAAGGAAAATAATATTGTAGCTAAATGATCGTCACGGATACGGTAACATCATATCTTTTTAATTAAATTTTGAGTGATCAATTCGTACATTTCTTCAATAACTTTAAGAATTCCATCTTAACTTGAACACATTTCGGATTATTGACATAACCCTCATCTTTCACCTGGCTTCAAAAAAAAGTCGAAAGGTGTTAGATCACAAGAATTTCGGTGATCAATTGTGATCAACACTTTTCTTGCAAAACTGCAAACTGTTACTGCAAAATGTATTCATTTATTTTTGTTGTGAATTTTAACAATTTGAATGTGTATCGTTCTATTTTTAGTAATGGTGTAGTTTTTGTTTCTTAAATATTAAAAGATGATAGCTTAAGAGGGGTTATAAATACCCTTATAAGGATTAAACACAATGCCAGCAATTAGGAGGGGAGGAGAGGATTAGATGCACTTTAGCTTTGAATGACTGCGCATTGTAATGAGTGGGAAATATTGAGCCTGGTAAAGCTTTCCACATTCGTGTAGTGCGGCTTAAGAAAGAATCCCTATACTTTACAGTACGTCTGAAGTTGGGATCAAGGGTAAACTGATGAGCATTCCTAGAAGTATGGGTATTTCGGTTGAATTGTTCTAGGGGAAGAATATAACTGGCTATTTCACTAAACCATTGTTTATGAAAATATCGATAAAACAATGATGGGCACGAAACCTGGCGGCAGTGTTCAAGAGAAGCAAATGCCTAAGTACTAGAACAATGGCCTATCATTTTCAAAGCCCTTTTTTCAATTCTATACAAAAGAATCGTAGTACCCGTGGCATGATGGTTAGTGCGTTGGACTGTCATGCGAGAGTTCTTGGGTTCGATCCCTGCCTGTGGCAACTAAAGTTTTTTTTCACGGGTACTGCCTCTTGCGAGGAATTGACGAATTCTCCAAGAGTAATTCTTGTCATGAAAAAGTTCTTTCTCAAACTAGCCGTTCGGATTCGGCATATAAACTGTAGGTCTCCTCCATGCCTGCAATTACTCGCACACAGGAATGGTTGAGAGTTGTAAGTCACTAGGCCCTGGTTCTCTACGGACTGTTGCGCCACCTTATTTATTTATTTTATTTATACAAAAGAATCATATACGTTATTGGGGAACCAGCAAAAATATGATGATTGTACTAGAGTTTTGGACAAATGAAAGCTTTGTAAATTAAAGCTAGATCAGAAAGGTTAAAAAACTTCTTGCATCGTCGAAAAAAACCTTAGCAGTATTTTTGGCGATGTCGAATATGTGATCACTGCACAACAAGTGGTTTGTGAAGCACATACCTAGAACTGAAAGTTGTTCAGTCTCCTTGATGCAAGTATCAGCCATGGATAGTGGGATTGGGGAAGGGGTTACGCTTTTGCGATATCAATGAAACCTCTTATTGGAAAACCCATTGTCAAATGATGTTTGGAATTTGATTTACTGAAGAAGAATATGCTTTGAGTATTTTAAAAATGTATTTCCAAAGGAAGTGCTTTATAGCCCTAAAAATGATTTTTTTCAAGAGAATTTTTTGATTGAGTAAAGCATCCACCACACCTGCTGTTCCCAAATTTGTGCCAAAAGTGGCATTCATAGTCTACATCTTGGTGCAATACGCACAAACAAGAATGTTGCTGCTGTAGCTGAGAGCTCAATTCACAAACACCAATTCCCGATCGATCTTAAAGGCAGGCACTAGTCTGAGGAGAATGCTTTCAAAGAAGTATTGGACTTAAAAATTGAAGATAACGACTTTATGCTTCCTTACCACTTTTTAGTTTGGGATTTGGTGCAGCTTGGATTGGACAACTGTTTTGGGCGATAAATTATGTATTCTGATGAGTTGTTTTTTTTCACAAGGGCGGCTGCTACGTTAACTAACAATTTTACCACTTTTGTGACTTGAAAAAATCGGGAGATGCATTCACAGGAACACTTTGGTGCGGATTGTGGAATGGTGACATCATTGGGCCGTTTTTCTTAGGTTGATAAAAAATATGTATTTTGATAAAGCTGCAAGAGATTATTCGAAAATTTCAGGTCAATATAACAAACAAAAGAGCAAAGTTAAATAAACCATTCCACATTCTTGATGTGCGACTAAAAAAGAATCTCAATACTTGACAGTACGTCAGAAATTGAATAGAAATTTCTAGAAGTCAACCGAGAGTAATTTCTAGAAGTTAGAGTAGTTAGAGTATTGCAGAGGAATTGTTTCGAAGGGGGGGGGGGTGCTATTTTTATAGAATATAGCGGATTGTGGAATGATGGCATCATTGGGTGGTTTTCTTTGAAAATTAGGCTGGGGAGCAATGTTTCGGTCAACGGTGGACTTTAAAGAAATATTTTAACCGACTTTTAATTTACTGAAAATGAAGACATGGATTTAGACGACATCAGGTTCATGCAAAATATGTTTTGCACCAAATTTCCTAATCGTGTTATTAGTTTTATTGGCGATGAAAGTTGCCTGCCTCGGAGCTGCGATTTGAACTGTGAGGACTTTTTTGTAGAGAACCTTGAAGGACTATGTGATACCAACAGTACGAAAATGATTCAAGCACTTGTGGTCAATGTCTTGAAAAATTGGAATGACAGAATGAGCTACTATGAAACCAGCCAAGGCACCTACTTAAGCAATGTTGTGTTTCATAGTTAATGGGAATGTTTGATCTTACAAACAAAGCCACAATTTAATTTGGATCATTAAAAAAAAACAACAGAAACTTGTATTTTACCCACCCTTTAAAGTTGAAAAATAGCTATAAAATCATAATTCTTCTCGCAAATTTTTTTTAAGAACTGTAAACTTTAATTTCCTTTCTCATAGGTCCACTTTGTTTATTGTTTTAGTTTCAATTTCCATGACCATGACTAATTCTTCCGCCATCATCATCTTAATAAACAAAATAGAAAATATAAATAATATTTATCTAAATCACATAACCCGTTAAAAAATGTTTCACATTTTAAATCCTATTCACAATATATCATCATTAGTAAAGCATCATTATTCAAACTCTGGCAAAACCAATTTGTAAAAAAGACTCGCTTGATTGGCTTAATTTCACTTTTCTGTAAAAAACTATGATACGAGTATATAGTTTTATTTTATTTTTAATCCAATTTACACCTCATAACTTTATTAAAAAAAAAAAAAACAAGGTATAACTATTTATTAACAATCAATTTCTAGATCAAACTATATTAATTCAAAAGACTTTATCAAACACAGTGAATCGTGGAGAAAGTAGGAATATATCAATATTATCTAAGGAAACCTCAAAACATCAAACAAAATTACCATCATTAATAATTTTTTATGGTGCAAAATTTTTCTTCTTTTCTTGGTCATCATTATTTTGTCCACCTTCTTCGTATCATTATCACTTTTCTTTAAAATTAGGTATTATAATTTATTATCTAAAGTGCTCTATCTTATTGCACCAATTTATAAAGTTAATATAATTAAAAAAAAAAAACAAAAACAAAAATCATTTCAAAACTAATTCATAATATTCACCTCATTTCCGGTAAAAAGAAAATATATGCGTGTCTATCTGAATGCTCTATAAGTACATGCATATATATGTATCTGTACATCTTATCAAATCAAGTAAAAATTAAACATAAGAAATTAATTTTAATTGCACTTGAATCAGTTTTATTTTCTGAATCACCAGGCAAATAAAAAAACAGAAGTTACAAGTAAAAATGAGGAAATAAAATTATCTTTCCATTCCTCGGTAAGAATTTGTAGTTTTATTTTTCATTAGTTGCATGCCACACGACGAGCGACGACGCGAACGGAGTTGACTCTATATCACTCTATCAGCATCATCATCATAATCATAATCAAATTATAATTCTGTTCCAAATGCAGTTTGCACCTGCGGGATTTGTGTATGCTTTGCAGATATGTTTTTAAGTGGCGGGATGCTCTTAGAACTTCTTTTCATTTCTGCACCAGGCTGTGATTATGCTCATACGGAGGTACGAGTACATAGAGTATATAAGTATTATGGTTTGGAGGAAAACCCCTTGACATAATTACAAGTACAGTTTTGTCATATGAACCACTGGGTTTTGTAAATTCAGTATAAGTTTTTTATGTTTTGTGTCTTTTAGATACACAAACTAAATTTAACTGTTACGAGTGATTTTTATCTGATGGTGATTTAAAATTAACAAATGTGTTTTTGACATGATATTAATAAAGGTTGATTAAAAATATGATTTTTGATAAATTTGTAAGAGATTATATATTTGAAAATTGTAGGTCAATATGTCAAACAGAGTTAAATGAAGCATTCCACATTCTTGATGTGCGGCTATAAAAAGTATCCCAAGACTTGGCAGTATGTCATAAATTAAACTCAAGACTAAAACGATAGAAATTTCTGGAAGTTAGAGCATTACAGGAGAATTGTTTGAAGGTGGGTGGGGGGGAGGTTGCTGTTTTTATAGAATATTGCTTATAAAATTATCAGTTCAACATTTAATGATAATATAACATTTAATGATAGTATAATGTTAAAGCTATGTAAAGATTTCGGAAAACGGTCTATAGCTTAATAATGTGTGTTTTTTAGCAGTGTGAGAATTTTAACTATGGTTTAACAGTTGAGAATGTCAAACTTTATTGAGATTGCTGTTCAGTAAGGTTTCGCAATTGATGCCGACAAACCAGAAACTTCTTAAATCAATATTCATGCATTGACGCTAACCCATAAAATATATTTGAAAAACGAATACAAACAAAATTGATCACCAAATATTCACTTATGTCAGATTTTTGAAAAAACCCTGAAACTTCAAATCGATACCCACCATCTCTTTATCGATTTTAAAGCCGCGTATAGCAGCATTTATAGGGAAGAACTTTATGGAACAATGTCTAGTTTTAGCATCCATGCCAAACTTATCCGTTTGTACAGAATGACCATGGAGAATGCACGCTGCTCTTTTAAGGTTGGAAAAGATCTCACCGATGCATTTGATGTCAAAAAGGTTTTAGACAAGGCAATGCAAGTACCCGTAGCGTGATTGTTAGTGCGTTTGACTGTCATGCAAGGGGTTTTGGGTTTAATCCCTGCCTGTGCCATCTAAAGTTTTTTTTCACGGGTACTGCCTCTTGCGAGGAATTGACAAATCCTAAAAGAGTAATTCTTATCATGAAAAGTGCTTTCTCAAATTAGCCATTCAAATTCGGCATATAAACTGTAGGTCCCTTTCATCTCTGACAACATTACTCGCACACAGGAATAGTTGAGAGTTGTAAGTCACTAGGCCCTGGTTCTTCATTGACTGTTGCGCCACCTAATTTATTTATTTTTTATAATGCACTGTCATGCGACTTCTTCGACATCGTTCTGAAAAGAATTGTGCAAAACTCAACTGTCAACACTTAAGACACAATCTTCCAAATGTCCATTCAATTACTCGGATACGCCGATGATATTGACATACATAATTTGATGATCAAAGCGTGATGTCAGTGGTGCGTGTTTTTAAGCATTACGACAGAAGCGGAGATGGGTTTAGTGGTCAATGAGGGTAAGATCAAGTATATGCTGTCATCAAGGAAACGACATTGAATGACGACGTCTTGGACAATACGTCACTATAGACAGCTGTAACTTTGAGGTCGTTGAGGACTTTGTCTACCTAGGTATCGCTGTAAACTCAGACAACGGCACCAGCGCTGAAAACAAACGGAGAATAACTCTTGCAAATCGCTGCTTCTTTGGACTTAGAAGGCAATTGAGTAGTAAAGTCCGCTCTCGAGCATCTAAAATCACAATCTATAAGACACTCAACATCCCGGTTCTCATTTATGGCGCGGAGGCTTGAAACCTGTCAAAGAAAGATGAGAGCCTCTTAGGATGCTTCGAGAGAAAAATTCTTCGGGTGATTTTGGTCCGTCTGCATAGATGGAGAGTGGAGGACACTAAACTGGTTAAAAGAATGAAAGTCTTGCTGCAAGGTCTGCTGCCTCATTTCTTTTGATTCCGGAATGTCCAGGTATCCATGTAAGAATAATATTTTTATTGGCGAATAAACATTTTCTTATAAGCTCCAGAGAAGGGCATTTATTTGTCGCATTTTTAAGACCCATGAGGATACCAAGATTATCGGTTACAATGAGGGATCGGTTAGAGTATTGTTGGGCAATAGATATGCCTTTATAAATTGCTGTTAACTCTGCAATGTAGCTGTTCGCAGATTCTGGTAAAAGAGCTTGGTGAATTATAGATGTTTGAGAATTTGGTTGTAACTGAATGACTGCGTATGAACACCAATTGTCTTCTTTGTACGAACCGTCTGTGTAGAAGATTCTATCAGCGTTATAGGTAGAGATCATTTCTTGGTGAAGCATTCTAAATATGTCGTCAGTAGTATTTTCCTTTTTGTACTTAGCAAGATTAGTGTTAATGGGAAGTATATGTCTTTTCCAAGGTGGTAGATTACCTCCTAATGTCTGCGTATTATTGAATGAGAAAGAGCTAAGATTGGGAACTATAGATGCCATTTTTATAAGCTACAAACTATCCACTCATTGTAGAGTATCCCAAATTGTATAAGCTCCTACGCAGATCTTTGATTCAGGACCATAAGAAAGATCTCATCGAAAGCTGGCAAAACTCTGTAGCTTTTCTAAAAAAAACATCAACCTACTTACTCGCGTATACCATACAATCGGTCTCTAAACAGAGAAGATAGCATAAAACTCTTTCGAATAAGAGTTGGAAAAGCTATTTGTAACACTCAACATTACTATAATGCTGAAGATCCTGAGCAATGTTCGAATTGTGGAACGATACTCTCTGTTTGGCATATCCTTGTCGAATGTCCTATATCTCGCCAAATTGAAGTATCATCAGACAACATAACCGAAAAACTTGCCGAAATCTTGAATCCATCAGATGAACGATCCATTCAGTACATAAAAGATGCCACATCCGCTCACCAAAAATTTAATGAAATATAAAATTTTGTTTTTTTCTTGTTTTTCACTTCTCAATTAAACATAATTAAATTATTTTTTTTTTTTTTACAATTTTGTTTTACTTAACTTAAAGTAACCTGAAATATAGAATTTGTAATTAAATGTAAATATGTAAATAGTTAAGAGACGGCATCATATGGTCTGGCTACCCTGATGCCTTTCTAAAAATAATTTATAAATTAAGTTTGTAAATTATTTCAATAAATAAATAAATAAATAAATAAGAATGAAAGTCCAACGACTTAGATGCCTGGATCAAATAAAGCGAAAGGACATCAACGCTCCGGTTCGGAATGTCATAGAATCCAATCCCGAGAGACGACGCAGTAGAGGAAGAGCGCAACTTACGTGGCGCACGCAGGTGGGAGAGAACCTCAACTAACTTGGCGTGCGAAACTGGAGACAGATAGCTAGGGACTGAGCTGGCTGGAGACGCATGTTGGTTGAGGCAAAGGTCCACACCGGACTGTAGTACCACCTTAAGTACCTAAGTAAGAAAGTAATGCAAAATTAGACTGAGAAGACCGCATGCAACTCGTATTTAAGTTTTCAACGAATGAAGACTCTAAGGTTTGACAAATTTCTTGCGTCGTACGTCGCGTCGTTGAAATATAATCTTCAGCACTTAGCAGAATTTCTGGCAATAACGAATATGTAATTATTTCATAAGAGATTATCTGTTACGCATGTACCAAGTATTGAAAGCTAATAAGGTTCGTGGATGGCAGCCTGTGGAACATCAGCATTTATTTTGTGACTTTGATACTTGAAACCACTCAATAAAAACTTGTTTTGAATAGTTCAAATGGTATATTCTTAACCCAATAAAGAAAAGATCCATTGATACCAAAAGCACGCATTTTTGATAATGAGTTTGATGCCAAACTTAAAAAAAAACGGTTTTGAAATATCATCTTAAGATTTGTTCCACTGTTTGATTCGAATTGAACTCTGCAAAACATGACAACAACATTTTTAAATTTTGCTTTTTGCAACGGGAAAAACCTTAAGTCCGCAACCTTCAAAGTCTTGATACTAAGTTCTCACGTACCTGTACATTTGTTAAAAGAAGATTTAAACTCATCTTTTGTTGTCAAAAAAATACATGTGAAACAATCCCAAAAAACACACAATAACTTCAATTCATACAATAAATTAGACCTCAATATTTTAACTTGACTTCTGAAGTAGTAAAGTAGAAGATATACGTCCAAAAGTTCAAGATCAACCAACATGTGAGTATACCTTTTAGACAATCAACAATGAGAAAACAAAAAAAAATAAACAATCCCAAATATGGTTCATCTATAATTTTATTATTAAAACTGATGGTCAACTAAAATTGGGTAACATAGTGTTTTTATTATGTCAATGACATTAATTGAATTAAAAAATAAAAACAAAAAAACGAATCAAAGAAAGGTCAGTACACCCATCATTGGACAATTATTAAAGAGCAATTTTAAGAGCTTCGATTTTTTCTTACATTTACCACAATTATTATCATGTTCAAGGTTTCACTTAAATATAATTTTGTATATATGTATTATGATTTCTCAATCGTAAACTATTAAATATATAACAAAAACATATTGACTCGTACATATACCTATACAAAATAATTATTTTGTTAGTATTTTATTCAATGGTATAATATAATAATTATTTTAGTCTCTATATTCGTGAGTGGAAGCAATTATTATAAAAGTCTTGAAAATAAAAAAAATAATCGTATACTCTATCTAAACATTATTTATTTGTTGCTATTGGAAATCAAAATAGTATCTTTAAGATAAAATGGAGCAAATCAATGTTGTAAAAGAACAACTTTGTTTTTTTTTTTATTTTGCAAAATTATTTATTTTTAATTATCTTTTTCTGTTTGGTTATTTAAACAAATATTAAATAAATACTCTTAAGGAAGAAAAATATGAATGAAAAATATAACAATTATTTTATTTCCTGTCTTAAAATACTAAATTTAATATTGGCTTTTGTTGTTGAACTTACTTTGCGATGAACGAACACATCATTTGGTTTAAATGAAGTATATTTTTGTTGAACTTACCTAGAAATAGAGAAACAAAATTAAAATATTAAATATGTATATCCGAAAACGAAAAGTTAATACTAATAATAAATTATAAAAACAAAGAAACAAAATCATACTAAATTCATTTTAAAGGGAAAAAGATTTAAGCTGAGTGTTGCAATCTGATTTAACAATTAGTCTAAAATCTATCTAAGAGTTAAGGTGGAAGCTGATTCTAAAATTAATTTAAAAATAGTAGAAATACTCGTAAGTATGTAATTAAAAATAATAAACACTTTATTCAAGATAAAGGAGTGAATTCTCACTCTTATCCTCCTGAGCTTAAATGACCTAAGTGTTTTGGCGATGTGAGATGGAAGTTGTTATAAAAAACTTGCAATTAACTAAAAACTTTAAACCAGATAAACTAAATATTACTGAAACACGTTCTGTCATAATTCAAAGTTGTTTAAAAAAATTATTTTTCTAAAAATATGATTTATATTCATAAGCTTGGCATACTCTTAGCACAGATAAGAAACTATCTTTCTTTTCATGTTCAACAGATTTTTTTCATAAGGAACTTCGTAATTATTAATTGCGACATATATTGTCCCTACAGCCGAAACCATTGGGTCGATTTGAGGTCAAACTTGGAAATTAAGGTATTAAGCCTCATACAAATTTTTTAACTAAAAATCGGTAATTTTCTCAAAAAAGATCGGATAGATTTTTAATTAATTATCTCTAAATTTTTTATTGTTGACTTGGCTTCTTTCAAGAAAAAAAATATTTGTGTAGTGCTCCAGAAGGGTACCCCCATAGAACCGTTATTTTGTTTTTAAAGTTTCGTAAGAACTAATGAAGCGATTTAAATTATTTCTGCATATGCTCTTATACTGTCTCAATAATATTTGATGACCAAAAATGTAATTTTTTATTTTTAAAAAAATATTTTTTTTTTCAAAATCTGATATCTCAGAAAGCAGTCGTCATTTTTTTACGAAATTGAAATGTAAAATGTATGTTAATAAGCTCTAAGTAACTGCATAACAAAAACATTTTTAAAATCGAATTAAAAAAATTATATATAAAAAAATTTATGTAAGAAAAAGCCCTAACAGTTTTCAAATACAAATTTTGGTAAATTTAAATTTTTTAGAGAAAAACTTATATTTCAATTACATTTTTAAATCTTAAAATACAGGAAATATTTTTCAACAGACTCTTTGGATGCACGAGAAAGTTATACTTTGAGGAGACCCACACAGATAACTTCTTGGTACCCGCAACAAAACTTTTAAATGGTAACTTTTGGAACAGGTCAATTGAAAGAGTAGATACCCAATAAAAAATTTAAGTTTAAGCTGTTTTTTCGAAAACTTAAATCAAAAACATTAACAAAAATATTTCCATGGTACACAACAACTTGGTAGTCAGTATCTTCTTTAATTCTTTATTTTATTATATTTAATTCAAATTTTAATTTATAGTATTTTTATTTTTTTGTTTCCGGTTTTTATTCTTCCTCTCAATTCGGAATAGCTTTAGAAAATATTAATAGCAAAATTTTGTGATTTGTTTTTTTTTTTCCGAAATTATGGAAATCTTGTATCACGTTATCTACACTAATATTATAAAAAGTAAAGATTTGTATTTTTGTATGTAACGAATAAACTCAAAAAGTTCTGGACCGATTTTAATAATTCT
Source organism: Eupeodes latifasciatus (assembly GCA_920104205.1). Taxonomy (NCBI): domain Eukaryota; kingdom Metazoa; phylum Arthropoda; class Insecta; order Diptera; family Syrphidae; genus Eupeodes; species Eupeodes latifasciatus. The sequence continues at coordinate 45,740,614 of OV049924.1, read as the reverse complement.
TTTTTCATTAGAAAGCTACATTATCACTGAGTAACATAGGCTATATTTAGTACTATAGATTACTATAGAAATCTTTAGAAATTCCTATTAAAACCAACCGAATGTGTAAACAAAATTAGCCATAAATATTATAGAATATAAATGAGATAAACAAAATTATTATTGAAAAAGTACCAGTTGATTTTAAATGTTACAAATCCGTTGACACGGTGTGCAACATCGAAGATACAGTGCACTACCCACTGGAATTTTTAAATTCCCTCAATCCTGCTGGCTTGCTACCTCATGAACTAAAATTAAAAATAGGTACGCCTTAAGAGATAATGTGATTGTAGCAACTATCATTACGGGTCCCGCGGCCATTCAGCTCGCACATGTTCTGCGGATCCCGATGATACCACCTGATTTGCCCATATCTTTTAAAAGATTACAGTTCCCTTTAAAAATATCCTTTGCCCTAACAATAAATAAATCCCAGGGACAAATTTTCTCCATAGTTGGTATCGACTTAAGGAAAGAGTGCTTTTCCCACCGGCAATTGTATGTGGCACTTTCTCGAGTATAATCCTGAAAATCAATACGTTTTGTTGCCACCTACAAATACCACAGCTAACGTAGTGTACAGGGAGGCTTTAAGATAAGCATACAGTTTTTTTTTTCTAATTTAGTGATTCATGGCATGCTTATAACTTAAATATCTGTACCTATTTATGTCTACCCGTGCGAAGCCGGGACGGGCCGCTAGTAAATTATAAAAACAAAGAAACAAAATCATACTACGAGTAGATTCATTTAAAGGAAAAAAGATTTAAGCTGAGTGTTGCAATCTGATTCAACAATTAAACCAAAATCTATCTAAGGGGGGAGGGGGAAACAGATTCTAAAGTTTATTTGAAATTTGATAAGAAATGTAATGGAACTTTATTTTGAGCAAAGTCGCGTTGTTTCAAAAAAAAGATATAAATAATTTAAAACTAAATAAGCACTTTATTCAAGATTGAGAAGTGAATTCTCTCTCTTCCTCCTGAACGTATATGACCTAAATGTTTTGGCGATGCGAAATGTAAGTTGTCATACAAAACTTGCAATTAACTAAAAACTTTGAACCAGATAAACTAAATATTACTAAAAACGTTCTGTCATAACTTAAAGTTGTTAAAAAATCATTTTTCTATATAATGGGTGATTTTTTTGAGGTTAGGATTTTCATGCATTAGTATTTGACAGATCACGCGGGATTTCAGACATGGTGCCAAAGAGAAAGATGCTCAGTATGCTTTGACATTTCATCATGAATAGACTTACTAACGAGCAACGCTTGCAAATCATTGAATTTTATTACCAAAATCAGTGTTCGGTTCGAAATGTGTTTCGCGACAAATTTTGTTCAGCGATGAGGCTCATTTCTGGTTGAATGGCTACGTAAATAAGCAAAATTGCCGCATTTGGAGTGAAGAGCAACCAGAAGCCGTTCAAGAACTGCCCATGCATCCCGAAAAATGCACTGTTTGGTGTGGTTTGTACGCTGGTGGAATCATTGGACCGTATTTTTTTAAAGATGCTGTTCGACGCAACGTTACGGTGAATGGCGATCGCTATCGTTCAATGCTAACAAACTTTTTGTTGCCAAAAATGGAAGAACTGAACTTGGTTGAAATGTGGTTTCAACAAGATGGCGCTACATGCCACACAGCTCGCGATTCTATGGCCATTTTGAGGGAAAACTTCGGAGAACAATTCATCTCAAGGAATGGACCGGTAAGTTGGCTACCAAGATCATGCGATTTGACGCCTTTAGACTATTTTTTGTGGGGCTACGTCAAGTCTGAAGTCTACACAAATAAGCCAGCAACTATTCCAGCTTTGGAAGACAACATTTCCGAAGAAATTCGGGCTATTCCGGCCGAAATGCTCGAAAAAGTTACCATAAATTGGACTTTCCGAATAGACCACCTAAGACGCAGCCGCGGTCAACATTTAAATGAAATTATCTTCAAAAAGTAAATGTCATGGACCAATCTAACGTTTCAAATAAAGAATCGATGAGATTTTGCAAATTTTATGGGTTTTTTTTTTTAAAAAAGTTCTCAAGGTCTTAAAAAATCACCCGATATATTATTTATATTCATAAGCTTAGCTTACTTTTAGGTTTTGTTTTTTTTTTTATGTTCTGATTTATACTAATTTTGTTTATAGGGAACTTCGTCCTTTTAACTTGCGACACATAGGAACTATATGGCAAGTTTTCCATTCGTAAAAAAATCGAACTCGAAATTTAGGCCTGTCTGTCTATTAACGTTCTACAGCTGAAACCATTGGGTCGATTGAATTCAAACTTGTAAATTAAGGTTCTAAGCGAGTTCTCGTTAGGCGTTTTTTAATTGTTTTTAGACGAAAAATAACAATAGTCCCCATAAAAATTTTTTGGTCAAAAATCGAGAATTCGAATTTTCTCAGAAACGAACCGATAGATTTTTATTAAATTTTCTCTAATTTTTTTTATTTTTTATTTTTAAAAAAATATTTTTTTTTTTAATTTGATATCTCAGAAAGCAGTCGTCATTTTTTTACAAATTAAAATGTAAAATGTATGTTAATAAACTCTAAGTAACTGCATAGCAAAAACATTTTTAAACTCGAAAAACTCGAATTAAAACAAATTATATATATAAAATTAATTAAAAAAAAACGCCCTAACAATTTTCAAATACAAATTTTGGAAAATTAAGACTTTTTTTTAGAAATCAAATGGCATTTAAATTTTTTAAAGAAAAACTTATTTTGCAATTACATTTTTAAATCTTAAAATACAGGAAATATTTTTAAACAGATACACTAGGAAGTTCGTACGACCCAGTCTTGCATTTTATTTTTAATTCATAACAAAAGTTGATGTTGTAGATCCTAAAAACTGTTTTTTTTTTTGACTACTTTAATTTTTTTTTTGAACATCATATTTTTGATTTTTTTTAAAAGTGTTTCCATGTTGTTAGACTTTGAGGGTACCCACACTGATAACTTCTTGGTACCCGCTAAAAAATTTCAAATGGTAACTTTTGCAACAGGTCAATTGAAAGAGTAGATATCCAAGCAAACATTTAAGTTTAAGCTGTTTTAATTTGACAAAGTTAATTCTTTAAATGTTACAAAACATTAACAAAAATATTTGTATGGCACGCAATAACTTGGAAGTCAGTATCTTCTTTAATTCTTTATTTTATTATATTTAATTCAAATTTGTTTTTTTTTTTTCAAAATTATAGTAATCTTGTATCACGCTATGTAATGTAAAATTTAATCGAAGTCGCTTGCGTTATTGGTTCGTAAGATCGAATTTTAATAATTCTTATAAACTATTCAGAGACTTGCGTTTAAGACAATTTTTTGGTTTATTTTCTTCTTACCTCCCTTTATGTTTTATCTGTAACTAAGAATATTTATTTCTCAAGTAAGAATAAAAGCTATTAAGACTTCGGCCCATTTTATCAGCTGCTGCACGTCCGAGTAGGGCTTGGTGTCTAATCAAGTCGATTTTAGATTTTTAAATACTGCTGAGTGCTGAGGCATGAAGATCCATTGCCTTAATCTTAACAATTTAGATTAGAAATTGAATTTCACTTAAAACACTAAAATGTTTTAATTTAACTATCCAGTACTTGAAGACGCTCATAAACAACGATTGACTTGAATTTGCCGTTGTACTCATTCAGTTAACTTAAACAAAATTTGTTCTTCCTTACGTATGAAATGCTTTACAAGTGGGCGAAAACACGACTCGCATTTTTATTTGGATATTTTTAACAACCCATAGGAAGTTATTATAATGGGTCCGATTTGTCGAATTGAAAATTTTGACATTTCTAGACGTTTCAAGGTCAAGATTTTTAGAAAGATGTCTGTGCGTGCGTGTGTACGTACGTTCGTACGTCCGTACGTTCGCGACGTTTTTTTCGTCGTCCATAGCTCAAGAACCAGAAGAGATACCGACTTCAAATAAATTTTGTTATACAGATAATAAGGCAGAAAGGGCTCTCAAGAAAATTGTGCGGGTGTTTTTTACCATAGCAGTTTAAAAAAAGGTGAACATTTTGGGTAACCCTAAATATTTGACGAACCAATAACGCTAGAGAGTTGAATTAAATTTTATATTATATATTGTAACGTGATACCAAATAAATATATTTTTGGAAAAAAATTCCAATTAACGGTTTCTTTTATAAATAAAAAAACTGAGACAAAAATATTATTTACTTTGAAATAAAAAACGATATTTTCTCCAAAACAATTTGGTGCAACGAAGGATAATGTTTTTAATATCTGGTAAAGTTTTGAGAAAAATCGAATTAACAGTTTTTTACCCAAAAATAAAAACCTAAGAAAACATTACTAAAAGTTGGTAAAAACTGACTTTCACTCAAATATCTTTTCAAGACTTGTAGATATTGGCGTTAAAATAATTGTTTGTTATAAGCAATATTGTTTTCAATATTCGGTAAAATTTTGAGAAAAATCTAAAAAAAACAATACTAAAACTTAGTAAAAATTTACTTTCGACTCAAATATCTTTTCAAAAATTTAAATTTTATCTCACAGAAAATATTGTTTTCGACGTTCAGTACATTTTTTATAAAAATCCAACAGTTTTTTCATAAAAAATTAAAATCTACAAAAAATAGTACGCAAAATTGGTAAAAATTGATGTTCGGTTCTCGATATCTCGTGAACAATAGAAGATATTGATTTCAAATTAATTTTATTCGTCCAAATTGTATTTGTTTATATAAGAAATAATTTTTTTTTTAAGAAAAATTGGTTTTCGACTAAAACAACTCGTTAACAAAAATAGATTTTGAAATCAAACTATTTCATTATATGCAAAATATTATTGGTAGTTTTTAAATTTTTAAGAAAAATTCAACTGAGAACTTTGTAACAAAACACGAAAACCTACAAACTTTTAAGCAAGACAAATCGACGGACGGGAAGTTATCAGTGTGGGTCGGTCGCATCCCAGCCTCTTTTTTTAAATTTTTTCGAAAATGTTTGTGCGTATTCAGTTGAAGCGGAGATTCAAGAAGAAAAGATATGATATCATTGCAATAATTTAAAAAATTATGTTAGAAGTATTTTGTTAAAAACTTAATTTGCTACAATAACATTTAATGTTGACATTAAATGCTAAAGCTCAAAAAAACTACCATATAACTATTTCAACCACTAGAGGTACTGATTTATTAAAAATTAATTTTCAATGTAATACATTTCTAAAACCTCTCTTGAACAAAAATACGAAAACATTATGTTTCTTTGAAGGACTGTTTGAACTCAAGTTATGTACGTTTTGAAATGCAGTGTACAAATATAGCTTTTTTCTTGTGACTTTTTGTGTAATTATTTTTGTCAGAATATTCAAAATCAGGAAGATATAAATTTTAATTATTCAAGTTCAAACAATAGCTTTTAGTGGTATGCATTTTCTTTAAAGGTGTTGTTTTTCAATAATTTTAGTCTTTCTATAAAGTTTTGTATTCAATTTCTAATATTCAAATAAGTGAACTCTGTGTATTCAAACGGTGAGAATATCTATTTCCACAATTCAAACCCCTCATTTTCAAAAAGGAAATATATAAAAACAAACCTAACAGCTGTTCGTTTTTCTAATTGTAAAATCTTTTCAAAATGAGGTTAAACTTCTACCCATATCAATTATTTCTATACCTATACACAGACTTCATTTCATTTAAAACTAACCAAGAATAATCGACTAAAGTAACAAAAACAACACTCGCCTTTTAAAAATATTCAAACGCTCTTAACATTCAAGAAGTTAAAAGAAAAAAGACAGAAATTGGACATAAATTGCAAACTCTACACTCGTATATAGATACCTACATGTATCCGTAAAATGCATCACCTCAGGAAATGTGTCAAGCAATTCGTTTTCATTTTCCATTCTATTTCCCACTGGTTAGTTGTTGTTTTTGTTTTTCTTCATTTTTTTCACGTCTTCCAGAATTCTAAAGTCTCGCTCTCGACCACCATTTAGCTTGTTGCTTTGCTTATACCAAAACAAATGCTAACTACCTAAGTTAAAGCTACCATCAGCTACCAGCAGCAGAGATTAACTTTAATTTAATACTCTTATCTTCGTATATTATATACTAAACAAGTACCTATCTATACAAGCTCTAGCGCATTGCCCGCCCTGTCCCGTCACCATATTCGTAAGTTGTGAATTGTAAAATACTTGCAAAATAGCACACACAAAAAAGGGGGAAAACAAGAATTAAAAGCAAGACGAAGAGGAAGAAGGAGAAGAAAAAAAAAAATCAGAAGTAACGAAAAAAAACCACATACAAAGCACTTTAGCTTTAGTGGGGCTCTAGGTCTCTGGGCCTATCGCTCGCTTGCACACACCACCGTGCTGAGCTGAGCCCCGCAACTACTCTTATTGAAAAGAACATGGTTATGAGCTTAAGTGCACTTAAGCCGACCAACGACCGAGGCGGCGGCGACTCGACGCGCCAACCACAACAACAAGAACCAAAGCGCTGATGATGATGATGACGCCTTCGATGGAGTTACCCGCCACACTTTCAGCAAGAATCCATTGGACTTCTTGAGACCTGTTGCTAAAATGTTGGATTGGAACAGAGGCACAGAGTTAAAGCCTCAACTGAATACATATTGTGAGGGTATATCACGCCGCCGATCACGACTTTGTATGGCCAACAGAAGAACCAGTTCTTCTTTTCGCGTTGAAAACAAACAAACCAACAGAAAAAACTCAGCGAAAACTCGAATTTTTGCAAGAAACTTTTTCGGTCAATTTTGTGTTTATATTTACCTAGAATCTTAAACCTACACAAAAATCTAAATGGTTGCCACTTTAAGCGTTTCAAATTTTTAAATTAATAACTCACTAACTAACTTATGAATTACTTTTTTTTTTTTAAATTCGCAAGTCATATAAAGACTTATGACTTAACGGTTTTTTTAATTAAGAAATTCGCAACCCTTATTTAAAATGCTGATTTCTAAATTCGAACTTCAATTTGAAATATCTACTCAAATTATATATTTATACCAGTTTTCAACATTATTTTTACATTTTTTTCAATATATTTCAAAAGCTTATGATGATAAAGCTTTTTATATTAAATTCAAATTGTTTTGCATTTTCCTGTTAAAATTCGTTTTAGCCGCATAATCGGTTGAACGCTTCTATAAGACTTATGAAAGGCAGTTGAAATCTAAAAGCTTATGATGATTTTTTGAGTATTTTTTTTTAAATTGTTTAAATATTTACTTATTTAAGGTGGCGCTACAGTCATGTACGGATTAAGGACTCACGCAACAAACTTCCCCATCTAGCTCAGTCCTTAGCTAGATGTCTCTCCAAGTTGGAGAGATTTTCCAACTTTCCATTTGTGCGCGCCACTGGATCCGCGGTCTTCCTTTACTGTGTTGTCCTGTGGGCATGGATTCGAAGACTTTCCGGGCCGAAGCATTGGTTTCCATGCTCCCTACGTCGTTGGACTTTCATCCTTCTGGCTAAGTCTACATCGCTGTACAGCTCATCGTTCCATCTTAACCTCCACTCACCTTCTTTGAATACGGGGACGTGGTGCACGCTAATAACTTTTATCTCAAAACGATCCGCTTTTGTCATAGTCCATGCTTCTGCACCGTATAGCAGGACGGGGATTATGAGGCTCTTATATAGCGACACTTTGGTCGGTCGAGAGAGGGCTTTGCTACTCAATTGCTTTCTTAAGCCCAGATAAACAGCGGTTACCAAAAGTAATTCTTCGTTTGATCTCAGCGCTGGTGTTGTTTTCTGTGTTCATAGCGGAGCCTAAATAGACAATTTTCTTAACTACCTTAAAGTTTCGTCGGTTGATGGTGACGTATTGACCAAGACGTGATTCGCTGTTGTAGGTCTTTTCTTGATGACAGCATGTACTTTGTTTTGCCCTCATTAACAGCTTAACCAATTTTTCTCGCCTTCTCCTCAATACTCGCAATACCCCATCAAGTTGAGTTCTGTCGATTATAACAATGCCATCAGCAAATGCGAGTAATTCGACAGATTCTTGAAAGATAGTGCTTTTAGTGTTAAATTGGGAGCTCTGCACTATTCTTTCAAGGACGATATTAAAGAAATTGCATGACATCGCTTCACCTTGTTTGAAGCCTTTTTTTAACACCGAAACCAACCTTTATGGAGCAGTGCAAATTCTTCACGGTCATCTTGCACAAACGGACGAGTTTGGCAGGGATGCCAAAACATTCATATATTATGGCAGAGAAGATTTTGTAAGCGATGTTAAGTAGATTGAAGCCTCTATAGTTGGTGCAGTTTAGAGGGTCTCCTTTTTTCAGTATCGGGCAAATAATGCTGAGGTTTCATTCATCTAGCATGCTTTCTTCCGACCATATCTTACAGATAAATTTTCTCCAGCTGCTTTGAAAAGGGCGGCATTCAAGCCATCTGCTCCAGCGACTTTGTTAGACTTCAGCTTAGATATGGCGGCAATCTTTACTTCGTCTAAGTCGGGAAGACGGGATTGTTGGCTTTCGTCGTCTATATTGAATGGATCATCCTGCCTGATAGCGGAATTCGGTTCGTCGTCGCCGTTATACAGTCTGCAGAAGTGGCGCTTCCATATATTCAGTATTGACTGCGGTTCTACAGTGATGTTTCCAATTTCTTCTTTGCAGCCTTCGGTTCGAGGTTTATGTACTTGTGAATTTCGTTTCACCTGCTCGCAAAACTTTTGAACTTCATTTCTGCTTTTGAACTTCTTAACATCTTCGACCGCACGCTTCTCATGCTCTCTTCTTTTCCTTCTGAGAAGTCGGTGTTCCTATCTCTTCTTGTTCTCTCATAGAGCGCGTGAGCAGCTCTAGTTCTTCTACGCAGTGCCACTTTAAATGCCTGTTGTTTGGCTACATTTGCCTGGCAACTTTCTTCATCAAACCAGTTGGACCCAAATTTCGATTACTCAATATTGGGCTTTTTAAACATCGTTTGCTTGTTGGCATAAGGAATTGACTTAACGTAGCCCCAAAGAAAATTGTCTAGAACTGTTAAATCGCACGAACTAAGCGGCCAATCGACTGTAAAATTTCTTGACGCTTATCAAACTTACTTTTAACTAAATCGGTAATTAATAGTAACGTTCTTTCGTCGACGAAAAAATATGGCCCAATAAAGAACACATGACAACAGCACGCGGTAGGTTTCGAGACGGTCCCCCATCTGAGTACTAACCACGCTCACTGATGCTTGATTTCGGTGATCGATGGGAACCGATGCTTTATCAGTGACTAGGCCGTTGCCCGACAAAACAATTAAGAAAAGACCAATTTGATCGATAGGAACAAAACATTGTTGACGTTGAGCTAACTTTAAATATAAAGTTAATCTAGAAAATATGAGTTAAATTTGAAAGGGTGTTTTTTTTTCAAGCAGTACCTATGAGAAGCTGTTAAACTTATACCAAACCCGTGACAATGAAAAGAATGTTGCTGAAAGTTGGTTAAATTGTTTGATTGCTCATGAGAACCAAGAATCAAAAATACGAGGGCGGGTCAATAAGTCCAGGACTTTTGGAATAAAACACATATTTTTTGATAAAAAAATAATTTTATTTTTCAACGTAGTCTCCCTTGAGCTCTATACACTTAGTCCAACGCTTCTTCAATTTTTTTATCCCTTCCAAAAAAAAATGATTTGTCGAGGTCCTCAAAATAGGGCTTTGTTTGCGAGATGATTTCATCATTGGAGTCAAATCTTTTTCCACTCAGCCATTTCTTCAGGTTTGGAAACAAGAAGTAGTCGCTCGGAGCCAAATCTGGAGAATAGGGTGGATGAGGGAGCAATTCATAGCCCAACTCATGGATTTTTGCCATGACAACTGCACTTGTGTGCACCCTTGCATTGTCTTGGTGGAAAAAAACTTTTTTCTTGGCCAAATGAGGTCGGTTTTTTTTCAAATCGTCATTGAATCGGTCCAATAAGTTGGCATAATATTCCCCATTGATTGTTCTTCCCTTTTGAAGATAGTCAATGTGGATTATCCCGCGTGCATCCCAAAAAACAGTCGCCATAACTTTATTTGCTGACAAACCCATCTTGCGGAAAGCTTTCTCATACCCAAGTGATCATTCAAAATTGGAACCACTGAGCCATGCGAGATCCCTACGGCTTCCACAATCTCTAGCACTTTCAATCTTCGGTCGGCCAACACCATACCGTGAATTTTTTCGATTGCTTCGGGTGTAGAGACCTCAACTGGGCGTCCAGGACGTTCGGCATCTTCAGCGCTTGTACGGCCACAACGAAATTCAGTAAACCACTTTTTTACCATTGAAATCGATGGTGCAGGGTCCCCATAGTATTTATCAAGCTTAGCCTTGGTCTCGGTAAGGTTTTTTTTTCGCAAGAAATAATGCTTAATAAGCACACGAAATTCACTTTTTTCCATTTTCTCCTCAAATTAGTGAGTCTGATAAAAATAGCTGTCAAACACAAACTAACTGACGCAGCAAGTTTAAATTTTGACAGGAGTCAACTGACAGATGCCTGTTGACAGGAGCAGTGTTGCTGTTTCAGTAAAGAGGTTAGAAATTCAAAAAGTCACGGACTTATTGACCCGCCCTTAGTAATACAGATGTTGAAGGTTAAAGGGTTTGTCTATCAAATTTGATTTCCTTATTAAGCTCAATCATTCCCAGGATTATAAAGATTTTATACGCAACATATTTTAAATGTCATATCATTTTCTTTTTTGCTCTTTTTCATTGATGATTTGTCAAGTTGGCAACCATGATTTCTTAGATAGGTTCGAAAAATAATCGTTCAATGGCCTCTCGGTCTGGGTCTGTGTCCGATTCGAATTCGAGGCTCTTTTAGGTTTTTTTTAAAATGTTTTGTTTTTATTTATTTTTGCGCATATGCATAACGAAGATGGAAACGTATAGTATAGTATATCCCTCCTAAGTCCCCGGACTGAGTCTAAGTAAAGAGTATCCACATATCGCAAGTAGATATGAAGTAAGATTTATTTATTTTTTGAAAGGTAGATAGTCCACCTAGATACTATTTATAGATACATATAGCTTCTCGTAGTTACTGTGATTTTTTCGTAATCATACATAAATTCTTTGGTCGGCATTTTTGTAAACTGAATTATAAATGTATGTACAAAGATTGCTCGATGTCGGCAGCGGCAGCGGCGGCGGCGATGGAAGTGGAAGCGGCATCAAACGGAGAGGTCTTATTGAGTGCTTTTGGATTTGAAAAAAAAAAAAAAAATGTTTGTTTGTGGGTAATGAGAGGATGATTCGATGAGATGAGTTGTGCGCAATACTTTCGGAATGCGAAAATGTGTTAGGTAATTTCAAAACATTACCATCACCACCATTTAATGGAGGTCAGCCGGCATTTGCTATAAAGTGGGTAATATTAAAGCCTACTCGTACACCACATCGATATTCGAAAACTGAATCAATTTAATGTTGTTATTTTTTATTTTGTTTCGATATGAACACTGATGTGGCGGCAGCAGCACGGTAAGTCATTCACATTGCCTTGATGTGACCTTATAAGGTGTACACTGTACATAGATACACGAATATAGTAAACAAGGTGGGTGAGTACAAGTTTTTTTTTGTTTTGGTTCATGTTTTTGAATCAGTTTATTTTTTATAATTCAAAACCGATCGATGTGATCGGTAGCGTCGTAGATTAAAATCGAAGAATAAAATGCATGTGACAGAATCGATGTTTTTGATGGTATCATTTGATATCAAAGCAAATTGGTTGAAAAATAAATAAATTTGGCGTGTATTCGATTTTTAGAAAGAAAACAACTTTTGTATTTAAAAAAAGGTTATTTTTTGTGTTTGGGCAAGGTTTTTTTATTAAACCTTTTGATGAACTTAGTTATTTACTTTTTGTAATTGGATTTCCGATTACTAGGTTTTTTTTTCTTGGATACCAAAGTGCTCTGATAACCTTAGTTCGAATCTGAATTCAAAACCACTATATAACGTTTGGTTTTTAAGATATCACCTTTACTGTAATGTATTTTGCAGTTATGTAAATTCATAAAGTAAATAAAATAAAATTGGATATACTTTTCTGAATCTTTAAACCCTTCAAAACATTCAGTCAAAATATTGTCAGTATTTGTAGTTGTTAGTCTTTTCCTGTCTTACATACATTTTTAAGAAAATCTGAAATATTTATGGTAAAGCGGCATTTTAAAAAAAAAGAAAATATTTTACATGGAATTTTTGAGCAAACTTATAAATTTAAGCTTCAAAATGGGTAATTTTTTCTAAAATAAGAACAGATAGCTTAATCGAAATTTTCTTAACTCCTACAATTATTTTTCAAAACCATAGAAAGCATGAAATTCAATGTTTCTCAAAACTTTACTCGTATTTAAAAAACCGCTAAATAGTATATTGCTTGGCTTTTAACAATAGGTTATTGAAAGTTTGTCCTCATTTTTTTAATTTAAAAAATGCTTTCCTATTTAATAAAATATAAAACTTGGGATTTTAAACTTTATTTTTAATATTTGACTGACGAGTTTAAAAAAAAATCTGATATCCAAAGGATATTAAAACGACTATCGAAGGGTCCTTTTTGTTGTTTTTTTTTTAAACTTTAGAGGACGTTTTATGAAATATTTTGAATTTGTATGTTTTCTATTAAAACAATAAATTAGGTGGCGCAACAGTTTGTTGAAAACTAGGACCAATATAGAAAAAAAATGTCATATTAACAATTGTCGATAGTCAACTTGAAATTTGGTCAAATTGTCATATTGACCACCAAAATAGTCAATATGACAGCCTTATTTTAAAAAATTGACTACTGGATAGAAAATAGAACAATTTTCGATTGTCAATTTCGGGTAGTCAATATGACAACAAAAGTAGTCAATTGAACAACTTCGGTAGTCAGAATGACAATTTGGTTGTCACATTGAGTACCAAAATTGACTATCGAAAATTGTTGACTATTCTGTAGTCAAATTCAGAAAAAATTGTCATATTGACTAGCGCTGTTGACTACCGCAGTAGTCAGTTGTCCAAAATTTGTAACCGAAAATGGAAATAGGCAGTACCCGTTAAAAAGGCTTTAGATGGCAGGCACGGTTTGAACTCAAGACCTCTGACATGGAACTAACCATCAGGCCATGGGTACTACTGTTTTTTAATTACTTGGAATTAAAATGTTTTTTAATTATTTTGAATTCATATTTTTTTTGTATTACTTGTAATCAAAATACTTTCTTAATACTTGAAAAACTCGTACGGCCAATTTCTTGACAAACTTTTAGTGTTTAGAATTCGGTTTATTGATAAATAAGAACTCGATTGAGTTCTAACTCATTTCTTCATCAAGTTTTTAAGCCTTAGAACTCTAATTTAGATCTCAGTTTGAGATAGAACTTCGATTTATTAGACCCTCAAATTTGGGAGTCTAGGATATTAGAACTCAGTTTAGTAAGGTTTTTCTTCTTCGAAAGATTTCATTCGTACATTCATTTCGGTTTTGGATTAACTTTCCACAATCTACAAGGATTTATATGTGCAATAGGAAATTATTTTTAGAAAATATATAAACATAAACGGTTTGCCAAAAAGTCATAAATAGGACCTGTATAATGTAAGTTGTTGTGGACGCTGAAAGTTTCATAAAGTGTAAGCTTTACATAAGCCCATTAAACTTTTTAATTTTCGTGCGCTTTCTTCAGTTTTGCATAAAGAATAATTTTAAATAACACGAGTCTTAAACAAAATCCAATAAGACGGGAAAACATAATTTGTCAGAATATCAAATCCAAATCCTTAAATAAATGTCCGCTATAACGGTTTTTAAATTTTGTTTGTAAAATGTCAGAATTTTAAGTCAAAACTATAAATCATTTCCATTTAATCGAGATCTAAAATTCCAAGAACTCAAAAAATGATTTTAAACCGAGTTCTACAGATATGATTAGATTTGAAAAAATGCTCGAGTTCTAAATTATTTTAAAATGAAATTCCATAAATAAACCGAGAATTATTAGATCGAGTTTTTATTTTATTTTAGAACTTCTTCAAGAAATTGGCCGTTATCTATCTAAATCAGAGAAAGATTTTGTAAGCTGTGATTTTTAATAGGATTTTATCGAGAGTGATATTTGGAACAAGTCATATTGACTCAGCATTGAGAATCAGCATTCCACGATTTTTTTGGAAGCAGAATCAATTATTTGTTTTTATTATCTTAAAAAAAATAGTTTCCTAATCCTAGTAATTAATTTTAAATCAATAAAAATAGAAAGAAAATATTTTTAAAAATTTCTTTGTTCGTCGAATAGACGATAGTTAGTGAAAATATTTAGAATTTTTTAATGAACATTTTTATGTGAGGTATTTTTTGAAATAGTTAGTTTGTGTTCGAAAAATATGGTACACAGCAAATAACAAAAATACTTTTTTCACGATAAAACAAAATAAAATATTTGTCTTATTATGAGAACAACACATAACATTAAAATGACAAATTCCAAGCTGACATATCTTTGCAAAACTACGTACATAACTATGAAACAACATTTTTTGTGTAAAGTTTTTGATATCAAAATTATTGATGTTCTATCAAGATCTTTATTCTTACTTCCCTCTGATGATATATACATAAATTAAAACGGAAATAATTTTCCATAAGATAACACGATCTCAATTTTATAGTTATAGAACGTTTTGGCATTTGAGAAAAATAAACTACATTTATCGTGTCAATTTAATTTAATAACAACAAAAAAATATTACTCTCTGTCACCATATTATAAGTTGAACGTTATACAAACAAAAAACTCCATCAATTTTATTCATTACGAAATTGGTTAAATTTTGCGTGTTTGCGTGTTAATGCTTATTGCAATTATTTATTGTTTGTTATTTACTTTATGTTGTATTTTAAATGGTATACCAACAATAACTAAATAAGCTATAGAATTTTTGTGTTTAAAATTATAGTCAAGGAAGTTATGTTGTAAACAATAATACAATAAAACAAGTATAAGCTGTTTTCTCGGCAGAAATATAAAACTTTAAATCAATTAGGTAGTATTTTTAAATAGGCCTTTAATGTATGTATGTACAATTTTAGCAAATGTTAATAACAATATAGTGTAAAAGAATAAATAAGTTTGATTTCAATATTTGAGCCGAAAATCAATTTTTACTAGAATCGTGCGCACGTTTTTTTTTGTAATATAAAATGTTAATTAAATCATTTTTAAAAGTCTAGCCAGTTGTTTTTACATTTGTGTACATACACTTAAATGTTTAAAGTATTCATTTCATTTTATTTATTCATTTAGTGTCAACCTATTTATAATACATTTAGATAATTAGTACATAGAGATGAGAATAATATTATACATTCTTAGCAACTATAAATTTTATAATAGGGAAGGATATTTAATTTATTGGTAGGTATTCGTTTTGAGAAAAATTTTACAAAAACTCATTGGCAATTTTACTTAAACTAATATAAATACTTAAAACTAAGATAAAAAAGATGCAAACTAAGCGGCAATATTTTTTAATATTGAATTTTCATTTACTGAACATTTATACATAAGCTGCTCGTAAATTTTTGAGCAATTTTCTTTTATAGTAGGAATTTTTGCGATTTCATGCAACCCAATAGTTGAGAAATGCCAAGGAAGGTTTAAAATTGTTTTCAAAATCTTATTTTGACAAATCTGAATTTTTTGTAGTGGCACTCAGCACAATAGTACCAACATGGAGATGCATATAACATAGCAGGTAGGAAAATAACTTTGTAAATTAATAATTTATTTTCAAGGCTTAGGTGGGAGTTCCAAAAGCTGGAAAATCCAGTCACGTAAACCCTAAAGACCTAAGACCTATCAGCTTATCATCATTCCTTCTCAAAACTTTTGAGCGTTTGATCGATATTCACTTAAGGGCAAGTATTGAGAAGTCCCTCCTTTCAAAGGTTTAACATGCCTACAACAAAGGGAAATCAGTTGAAACGGCTCTAGACAGTATAGTACGTACAATCGAATATTCCCTCCATCATAAAGAGAACACCTTAGTTGCCTTCTTAGACATAGAAGGTGCATTTAACAATGTCGACACATCTGCAATTGCACGTGTATTGACATCTCTGAAGGAAGATAAGTCGATCAGCGAATTGATTAATCAGATGCTGATAAGCAGGATTATCAATTCAAAACTGGGCGATTTTACTACACAAAGGGGTGTCAGCAAAGGTACGCCACAAGGTGGTGTCCTATCCCCTCTCCTCTGGAACTTAGTAATAAATGAATTACTAATTACTCTAGAAAGAGAGGGATACAGAGTGTTTGCCTATGCGGACGATGTTGCTATTGCGGTAACGGGTAAACATCCCAATATACTAAAAGACCTCTTACAAAACGCTTTAAATAAGCTCACCAGATGGGCTAATCGGTGTGGACTAGGCGTTAACCCACAAAAAACCGACCTTGTCCTCTTCACAAGGAAATACAAAGTCCCACACATTGACCCTCCCCTCATAAACGGTGTACCACTTAAATTCTCTGAACAAGCAAAATACTTGGGTCTCATTTTAGATAAGAAATTAAGTTGGAAACCTTATATTCAAGAGAGAATAAACAAGGCCACAGTAGCCCTGTTCTCCTGTAAAAAGGCCATTGGTAATAAATGGGGCCTACAGCTCCGCATTACACACTGGCTATACATCTCGGTCATAAGACCGATCCTTACTTATGGAGTAGTGGTATGGTGGACGGCGCTAGATACAGCGACAAATCGCGATAAACTCAGCAAAGTCCAACGAACAGCCTGCCTGTGTATGGGAGGAGCACTTCGCTCCACCCCCTCCGCTTCACTAGATGTTCTGTTCCATCTAATACCGCTGGACATTTTCAGCAAGCAAACGGCCGCTAATACTGCCATACGGCTTCAGGCCTCCTCTCTGTGGATCAATAATGGATTTGGCCACACCACTATTTTGAACTCGTTCAGAACTATAAACAGTAATATTGACTACACCATACCCCATCCTCAGTTTAATAACTATAGCTTCAAAGTGACTATACCTCCCAGGTCTTCTTGGGAGAATACATCATTTTTGAACGATGGTCCTATAAACTTTTATACAGACGGATCAAAAACGGAGGATGGGGTTGGTGGAGGCGTATACTCAGATAGACTAAATTTAAGTCTCTCCTTTCGTCTACCCGATCATTGTAGCGTGTTCCAAGCTGAAATCCTGGCTATAAAAGTCCTATCCTGGCTTAGAGAAAAAGTTATATCAACTAATGATATACGCATCTTCTCGGATAGCCAAGCTGCGTTAAAGTCCCTAGACTCTGTCTCCACAAACTCATTAACAGCCCTAAATTGTCGATCATCTCTTACGGAGATGGCTACACAGTTCAACATTCACCTTCTCTGGGTGCCGGGCCATAGAGACATTCCAGGAAATTGCAAAGCTGACGAACTTGCAAAAAGCGGAACAACTTTACCTCTGCTGGCTCACAATGCTAGCATAAGTATCCCCTTAGCTACATGTAAGCTCATGCTAAAGCAAGATACCATAGAGAAAACAAACTCCAGGTGGAATAACACCACCACTTGTGTCGCCACTAAACTAATTTGGCCTATTCTTAGCGCCAGGCGCTCAAAACAACTAATCTCTCTGAGTAGATTGCACATTAGCTACGTTATAGGTGTTCTGACTGGGCACTGCTTAATAGGAAGGCATGCTATTCGACTCGGAGCCCTTGCAAATGATTTTTGTAGGAGTTGCATGGACGAAGAAGAAGAGGAGACAATCTCTCATCTTCTGTGCACATGCCCTGCCTTATCACACAGACGTAGAATCCACCTTGGAGACTACTTCTTTAACGATACCAGTGATCTAAAGAATTCAGACATCACTTGTCTCCTACGCTTCATTCGAAGCTCCAATTGGTTCAACGAGTTAAGCTGATTAACTGATCCATGTGGTATCACAACGGACCATACTTTGGTCTAAGTGTGTTGGACGTCCCAACCAACAGCCACTTTAACCTAACCTAACCTAACCTAGGTGGGAGTTTCTGTTTAAAAGTGGAAACAAGACTTTGATTAAAAATTGACCTTTCTTAACACTTTCGGAAGTTTGATGTGAGTAAGTTAAGCTTTTGTCAAGAATAACACTCAAATATTTAATACTTTGTTCCCATTGGACTGGAGCATTACACACTGAAAGATTTATTTGTGGAAAGTTGCTTTGCTTACGTTTCTTTGTAAAAAAGCAAGCTTGTGTCTTTAAAGGATTTATTTTGATTTTCCAGCTATAAAAATAGATTTGAACCGCATCAAGAGCATTTTGAAGGTTGAGTAAAATTTGGTGGCAACTATCGGATATACTGTAAATACATGTATCATCAGCAAAAAATGATCTCTTGCAGTGATTTAAGGCAGGGAAGTGTGACACATAAATATTGTAAAGAAAGAAGGGGGGAGAGGGTTGAGCCCTGTGATCGAAAAACTATATTTTCTTATATTTATTTTTAAGCTCAAGAAAATATTTTGCCAGTTTGATTTTTCTAAAAGAAAATTTATTTTTTATTTTTGTTTCTTTTTGCTCCCAAGACAACTGAAATATATATAATTATACAGGTTCTTATTTTCTGTGTTTAAACAAATTGTTGTTGAAAAAATATTATAACTGAAATCTAAAATTATTCGGAAAGTAATATCATTTTAAAAATATTCTTGCTGATATTTTAATACATGGAAAGTATTGCATTCGTTAATAATTTCATCAAACATGACATTACGATAGTAGAGAATAGTGATGTTGCGAAATTTCGCATCCGCATTCGCAATTGCGAATTATTTGCAATAATTCCAACATCCGCATCCGCATAAACTGATGCGGAGTTTGTTGCGGATGCGGATGTTATTAAACGCTTTTTTTCAAATTTGTAGTTGCAATCGAAATAGACCCATTCACCCTTAGTAAAACTGTTAAATTCAAAAATCTCGGTCCCAAGTAGGCGACGACAAAAGTAACAACAAGTGACATGCAATGGTCACAGGTTGGAGGATATAAAAGCTCTTGCTAGATAAGTGGCCGGAGGACACAGTTTATTTTTACAAAAAAGCATCATCTGGATTTATTTTAATTTAAACAAAAATGATCCTGACAAGTCCGAGTCTAAAATATGTCGTAAAACATATTCACGAAAAGGACGCACGACTTCTTCATTGAATAACCACCTGACCAAAGCACCCAGAGGAGTTTGGTTTATTTGAGAGTGCGAATAATGAAAATCTTTTTTAAAAAAAGAAAGAAGATGCAGGTATGATATTTATTTATAAACATTAAATTCTGAAATAGCTTGTTAATAGGTATACGATCCACTAAGAAACAGATTGCAGTCTGAGAAGTCTGCAATCTTCCTTTTTATTAAATATAACTCACCCATTTTTAAATTTAACTATAAAACGCAAAGATAATCATAAAATTTTCCTTTATTTACGGACTTAAAATTATTGTTTTTATTTAATAAATTCTAAAATCCGCATCCGCATTCGCATCCGCGGATGTGAGTCTTAAAAAATCCGCATCCGCATTCGCATCCGCGGATGTCAAAATTTTTACATCCGCAACAACCCTGGTAGAGAAGTCGTAAAAGTGTGTCCGGCGATACCGTCCTCCTCCCTATACAGCCTAAGCCATTGGGTCCTTTGCGTTCACACTTCAAAATTAAAGTTTTAAGCAAATTCGCGTTAGGCATTTTTTTCATTTTTAAGACCAAAAATACAAAATTTCTTGGTAAAAAATCGAAAATTACAATTTTCTCAAAAACAACCCAATAGATTTTCCTGATTTATTTTTTAGATTGGATATTTCAAAAATATGTCCACGTAAAACGTGTATTTATAAGCACTAAATGATTGCATACCAGGATAGGATAGGATAGGATATTTAAATTATTTATTATTTATCTTCAATATTACAATAATAATAATTTTTAATATATTGGAATTCTATATAATATGTAATGATAAAAAATAATAATTTAAGTTGGCAATGGCGTTGCCGTCTGCCTGATTGACGTGATCAGATATTTTTTTTTAAATATACATATATATAATAAATTAAATTACGTTATAATTTAATTTCAAACATCTTTACTCGATAATAATAACATTTTTCACTTAAAAAAAGAAAATAGAGTAAAATAAATACGATCTTATAAAAAATTAAATATTACAAAAACATGACATTAGTTTTTTTTTTTTTTTTTTTTTTTTTTTACTATAAAAATTCAGTTAAAATGTTATGTCTATAGGTGTATGCAGTCTCAATGAATTTGTATAGAGCAAACCAGTTATCACCATTTAGGATGTTCTTTGTTTGTTCCATAGTCAATGATAACTTTCCGAAGTGAGATAGCCTCAGATCCTTGTAGATAGGACATATTGCCAGGAAGTGGAATGTGTCTTCTTTCATTCGAAGATTGCATATAGTGCAGAGATTTGTCCATGATTTTTTGAACGGTGTGCCATTCAAATTTAACATCTCGCATCTCGCTCTGCAAATCAGAGATATCGCTTTTATGCTATATCGATCATTAAAATAGTTTTCATTCATAAGGTCATAGTTTAACTCGGGGTATATCAACCTGTTATTTGAAGATATGGCTTTTTCTCTGCTTTCATTTCTGTGACTAATATCAGATAATTCCAACACTTTATAAAGTTGTTGTTTCAACACTCCGGGATTAACATATTGTATATTAAGACTTAAATCATGTTTCGCTGCCAGACCTATCCAATCATTAACCCATTCTAATTTATTATCAAAAGTATATTTTGTCATAATAAGTGGTAGTCTATGTTCGGGGTATTTCAGAACTTTGAGTACGTAATCGAAGTGCAACTTTAATGTGAAATTAAATAGATTTGACAAACCTGTTTCTAAGCTGAGTACATAATTGGGTGTCGTAAGAGGAAGATGGAAGAGTTTTTTCAAAAAGTATCGAAGGAGTTTTTCAACTTCGTCATATTGTTTGTACCCCCAAGTTTGAGCACTATAGCACATTATGGATCGCATTACTGATTCAAATACTCGGTATTTAGCTGATATTGGTATTTCTTGTTTGTTTATTATGTTTCGCCAGGACGCATTAATAAGGCTTTTGGCGCTTGCCAGTTTATTTTCGAGGTGTAGGTTGAATTTCATATTTGGTGTCAATAAAATTCCCAGATATTTATAGTGTGTTACTATTTTAATCTCATTACCATCAAAGAACCATTTTTCCGTTGATAATAGTTTTGTTTGTCGGTTTCGAACAATCATTATTTTGGACTTATCTAGGTTTACTTTCAAGTTCCAGGTTTTGCAAAAACTGTTCATTTTATTTATCATTAGCTGTAGACTATGTGGGGTTTCTGCTAATAGTAAAATATCATCTGCGTATAATAGTACCTTTATGACTTGTCCTGCTATTCTTATGCCTGCAGGTAGATGTGCCGTTATATCGTCTATAAATAACGCGAAAAGTGTGGCACTCAGAAGACATCCTTGTTTCACTCCAGACTTGGTTTCAAACCAGTTGGAGACATGTTTGCCGTCCCACACTCTTTGCCGTGTATTTGTATATAAACTTTTAAGAACTTTGAGCATTTTTGTTGACATTCCTAGTTGTGACAATTTATAGAAAAGCGCATTTCGGTCTATACAGTCAAAAGCAGCTCTAAAGTCTACAAAGAATATGTAAAGTTTCCTATTTTGCCTAAGGAAGAACTGAGCTATGGTTGTTAATATGAAAATGTTATCTACTGTAGAATAGCCTTTGCGAAAGCCTGCCTGGTATTCACTTAGTATTTTGTTGTTTTCTACCCAAGTGTTGATTCTATTCAAAAGAATAGAGCAGAATAGTTTTGCGATCGAGTTCATGAAAGAGATACCTCGATAGTTGCTCGGTGCATTGACATCACCTTTTTTGTATATTGGATATACAATGGCATCTCTGAAATCTTGAGGTATCTCTCCCAATCTAAGAATGGAATTAAATGTAGCTAGCATTTTATTTAAGAAAACCGGTGGAGCATTTTTGTAAAATTCATTTCCAATGCGGTCTGGGCCTGGTGCTTTATTGTTTTTTGAATTAAGAAGTGACAGTTTGAGTTCACTCATAACTATTTCGGCATCAAGAAGATCATTTGTTATATATGGTTCAGCAAATTGAATGCTTTCTCTAATGTCATGGGGATTAAGTAATAATTTGAAATATACGGCTAGTTTCGATGCGGATACATGGATACCACAGACAAAGTCGGTACCCTTAAATATCTTTATTTTTTCCCAAAAACTTTTACTGTTGGTTGCGGTTGATAGTTCTGCTGCTAGGGACCTGAAATAATTTTCGCGTTTGTTTTTACAAAGAAGTTTATAGCTTCGATTGGCATCTATATATTGTTTGGTTACATTTTTATTTGGGCTTGTGGATTGCATACCAAATATTTCTAAAAAAATAAGTTTAAATAAATAGTCGTGTTTTTTGGGATTTCATTTAAAATATAGTACAGAAATAAATTGTCAAAAAAAACGATCCAACGTAAGCCGGGATTTTATATTTGAAAGTTCAGACCTAAATTTAATAAAATGGACAATTTTAAAGAGGGAAGATGTTAAGAAAATACTCGTACGAAGAATATATTTATAATACATTTGTTATCATGTTTTCCATTTTATAAATTGAAGCTAAATAAAATTAGAAATTAGAATTTTTTCAAAAAAATCGAATTAATGGCAACACTAAATACAATTGAACGGTATCTTTTCATTTTTAAAAAATTTGCACTGAATAAGTTGAGAACTATTGAGATTTCTTCGAGAGAAGTATTGGTAATTAACGGTATAACAAATATCTTAAATAACTCGACTTAAAAAAAAGTGACTTATGCCACTTTCAAAATAAACGGATTATTTGTAGTTTTAGTTTTACAATTAAGATTACAATGACGCGTTGAGAACCAGAATTAAAAGTAAGATTTGAAATTCTTATCATATCTTTTTACTTGTGACATAAAGGAACTAATCATATTGTAAGTTTTGCATTCGTGCAAAATTTCGAACTTAAGATTTTAATCAAACATGACATTGCGATGGCAAAGAAGTCGAAAAAAGTAGGTCCCCCGATTCCGTCCGTCTTTTTCTTAATTTGGCCTCTTTCAATACAAGAAACATAATTTTATTCCTCCAAAAGGGTATCCCCCATAGAGCCGTTATTTTGTTTTTAAGTTTTTTTTAAGAACTAATAAACCGATTCTAATAATCTATTTTTCTGGAAAAGCTCTTATAATGTCTCAATACTATTTGATAATCAAAAATGTCATTGTTTTTATTTTCGATTAAAAAAAAAATATTAATTTTTTTTGATATTCGATATCTCGAAAATGGGTCATCCGTTTTTTACGAAATTGAAATGTAAAACTTATATTTATTAAATAACTGCATATTAAAAATATTTTTAAACTTAAATTAAAAAGTTTTATACTAAGAAAATTAATTAAAAAAAACCGCTCTAACGATTTTTAAATAAAAACTTCGAAAAATTAATGTTTTTTATTTTTTTGAGAAATAAAATGGTACTTAAGTTTTGGAAAACAAACTTGTTTTGCAGATACATTTTTAAATCTTTAAATAATGGAAATATTTTTAAACAGGCTCTTTGGATACATGACCAAGTTCGTCTGACCCAGTCGTGTATTTTATTATAAAGACTGGCCAAGATACTTTTAAGATTTTATCCTAAAAGGTAGTCGTACTACAGTTCATGAGAAGTCGGCACAAAATTTAATGAAGCTATACACATTTGAAATCATGCATTTACAAAAAAGATTAAATAATAAAAGTTAAGTTATCAAATCATTGGAAAAAACACATAAGTAATAAAATTAGCAAACATTAGTTGCAATAAATTGAAAAGAAATTCTGTAGAAATATCAAAGTTTATCTTGAGTTCTAAAATGACATCATAGTGTTTTATATGCTTGACACTACTCTACGAACACATCCATCGTCCATCGATCAAGGGGGTATCAAACGTTATTCGATTAAAAGCAGAGATTCTACTGTTTTATTTCTTATTCATATAAATTTAAACTGTACAACGGATGACTTTTTCAAAAAAAAAAAAAAAAAAACACTTCTCATTATTGTCATTATTATTGTTCTCGAACAATAGTTTTTTACTATTTAGTTTAGTAGTAACATTGGCAGACTTTTATTGTAACTATTACACGTTAAAAACGTCATTCTACGTATGAAATTGAAAAAAGTGATTAAATTGTTTATTCAGAACATATCCATTTTCTGGAATATTATAACAAAAGTAGAATAAAATAATTAAAGTCTATATCTCTGGTGGTTCTTGAATTACGGAGGAAAAAAAAAGTTAACCCAGATATCTTTCCAAAACCGATATATTTAGGTTCTATGAACCTTGACACGTTAAAAAATGTCAAAATTAACAATTCAACAAATCAGACTGACTGCAATACATTTCAATGTTAAAGCCAAAAGTTAGCAAAACTTATATTGTGTAAAATTCACAAGGGTGACTATCAAAAACGAATCTAATTTTTAGGTCAAATTTAGTATTTAATAGTTTTGTATGTTTTGAAATACAGAATTCAACTTTAATTCTTTTAAAAGTCCAAGTTTTGAATCGGTTTTCATTTATTGATGGCTTTAATTTTGATAAATAATTTTAAAGTCCAAACTGGAATATATACAACACTTCAAGCCAAACTATTTATTTAAAATAAATGCGGGTGAAAATTATTTGTTGCTTTTTTTTTGTTTAAATATTATTTGTGTTATGTTTTAAAGCTCAAACCAATTTGAATGTAACTTTTGCATTGTGCAAATGTTTAACTTTCTTTTATGCGGCTTATGGTATAACTACGATGCGTTGGGATGAAGGGATTGGCTCACATTTTATGGTTTACCCGCAGCAAACTCTTTGATGCCAAATGTGTCAAGTGTTTGTGAAAAAATATGTACGTTAAAATTACATGATGACCATATTTTTTAATTGATATTTAACTCATTGTGATTGACAAATTTTAACAACAAATAAAACGTGATGGCGCATACAAAAATTTAACAACTTTCATAACTTTTCGATGTAAAACTTAAAATTAAAACTACTCGTATATGTAAATGTGAATTTTAATGGACTTTAATTGCTAGGTGCCTTTTACACTCCATCAGATCCGTGAAGTGAGTCGTTTTTTTTTTTTTTTTGAATTTGTATATTTTCGACAACTTGATGTGAAGCTGTAGATCTTTTTGCATCTTCAGCATTGTTCCTAATTTTTAACTAAACATTGTAGTCTGTCCACGTACACACGATGTATTACAACATTTATGATTTTTATGGTCATTCATAAAAATGTTTACCTTAGCAGTTTTATCTAAGCTCATTTTTCATATAATAACCGAGGAAGCTATAGACGACGACAAAGCATGAGCCACACCTGCATAAAAGCTTGACAGTCAAATCTATGTAAATATCTTCCGTAAAAGTTGAATACAAAAAGATATGTATATAAACATGAGATGCATCTAATCTCCATAATTTTTGAGCTTATTCAAAAGCATCAAATTATGTAACATGGTTTTGTGCATACAAAATAAAAGTTAAAAAAAAAGTTTTTTCTTTTATTTTCCGCCTTCACTTTTGTGCATTTTCTTTTTTGTGTACAACTATATACTTATCTATCTTATATAAAATTGCAGTAGATAGGTATAAACTTTGAAGGTTGATAGAGGCCGAGGTAGAATGATTTTTCTTCCGGAACCAGCACAACTTTTTTGTATAGAGAGGAGGCACAAAAAAAAAAAACAATGATCTAATTTAAATATCTAGGAATCGAGACAATGCAACTTTGAGCGCATTAATTGAGTGATGTGATGATGATGTTGTCTGTTAGATACTTTTTTGTATAATAAATTAGTTCACTTGATGTATGTATATCAAATGGGCGTTTGAAAAAGCGTTAAGAGATCTCTTTTTATAATGGATATGACTTTAAGTGGAAATTAAATTATTCTGATCTTTTACCGCTATGTTTTTTTTTGAAAAATTAAAGTCGGTAGGTACCTAAACTGTTTGATTAATAAATAATATTTGATAAATGAAATGCGGTTTTTTTCAATTTTTAATTATAGAAGATGGTTGAACTTAATGAGCATGAAGGTAGAATTTCTTCTTTGAGGGGCATATATTGTTACACTTAATGTTTAATTAATCTTAAAAAACAAAACTTTCTGTGGGAATTTCTATTAAAAAATCGTAATACATATTCTGTTTTCCGTTCAACTACGGATTTTTGTATTTAGATGAAGAACGTAGAGTTTGTTTGAGTTTGAAAAAAAAATGATGGTTAAAATTATTATGAACAACAAAAGGTCTATTACAGCTTAAACGCATGGATTGATTTGCTTAAAAATTGGTGAACATAGTTTTTCTAAATATTCTTAGAAGGGAAATTCAATTTTCAAGCATGAATGTCTTTTTTTATCATATCATTGTTAAGAAGAAGCTTTGTGATAAGCAATGGAAAACTATATCAGCCAAATTGCTGCATATGACTACGGGTGTAAAATTTTACTATTTTTATGAAATTGAACATCACCAATTCGCCCAGTTGCGGCTATATGTCCACGATAACTTCACGAATTCGATATTGAATAGATTGTGGATCATTGGCATAGATCATATCTTTCACGTAGCACTAAATAAAACGTCCAAAGGTGTTAATTCCCAAGATCTCGGCGGTCAATAATTGTGGTCACTTCTTCGAGAAATAACACCGCCAAGAAACTTTTGCGTTTCTTTCGTTGCTTGTGTGGCACGTTGCTTCGTAGAGCAATCCATTAAACGTTGCACGAAACTCATACTTTAATGTGTAATGTCGAACCTCACCGCCACAAGGCCCCGAACCTGCCCAAAACCACACCAAACAGTGACACATCGAGGATTGAGAATTCTGACTGATAAATGTTCATCATTTTTGTAGTACTAAGTTTAAGCAATTTTAATGCGATATTAATATGTATTGTTTCATTTTTGGTAGTGGCGTAGTTTTTACTTACTAAATATCAAAACATGACAACTTCAAAATTAACAACTTCCCAAACAGAGGGTTATTCAAAATAAAACCTTTTAAGGGAAAATTCTGCATAAGAAATTTGTTTCTTGTATTGAAAGTTTTTATTCAAGAAAATCATGGATATAAGAAATTTGTTCTTTTTGATTCTCAGACAGCCTTGAAATTCAAGAAGTAGTTTGTTTTTTCAATACAATTTTTAATGATTTTCTTTATATGTAATATTTACATATATTTAATATTTAGCTTCAATACTTTCAACGTCATACTCATATTTTCTTTTGTACAAAATTCTAATAAGATGTAAGTATTCAGCGGTTACACTTAATCCATTAAGGAACGATAAGTGATTTGCTTAAACGTTTTTTAATAGAAAAAGGAGAAAATGGTTAAGTTATTTTTTGCTCTGATAATGAATATATCGTTTTAACAAGGATGTCATATCAAGTTTATCAAATATATTTAAAACTTCTAAAAATGATATTAAAAACAAAAAATTTTGTTTAATTTATCTGATACTTAAAATCAAAGTTCGGAATCGAAATCATCATCAAAAATTACCTGTAAAAGCAATCTTTCATAAAGGTTTTTAGAAAATTATGTTACATACTAAATAGGAATTTCCGAGAAATATGAAATAAAATTGTTTTATTAAGAAGATACCCAACAGTTTTTACTCTACAGAATCATCATATTTTAAGAAATATGTTGTGTTTTATCTCAACCTTAAAAACATCGAATTTTTTTGAAAATATGTTTTGTGTTGAGTTATACTCGTATTTCAGAATAGGGACGTTATGGAGAAATTCAAAGTCAGGTTAAAGACATAATAAGACGCTTTAATGTACTAGCTGTTATCCGTGGCAGCTTATGTGTGGGCACATCGTGTTCTGTTCTGAATCCATGACAATGTCTGTTGACAAATTGTATCTACCTCCTGCTACTTCATCTAATATGTTTGATTTTATTTTCAAAACAACGTCGTTTCTTGGTGCTAGAAATAGCTTAACACACTTGTCAGCCTTTTTAATAACTCTACACAAAAAATCATGTCATTATATTGCTCCGTTGCGACGTGAAGGACGGACAAACAAACAAACAAACAAACAACAATCAAGCGTACAAACAAACTGACTTTCCCATTTAAAATATAAGTGTATTGATATTTAGAGTCCATTTTAAACCCAGGTCTAACTGGACCGGAGTCTAAAGTTAAGGCCCAATAGAAATAGAAACTGGTTCTATTCATATAAAGAATTTGGCAAGATATTCTACAATAATATTAGGTACTTCATTTTTATTTTGAATTTTCCAAAAATAAACTGATTGCGAAGTAAGTTATTATCTTCTAATTTTGTAAATACCTTTTCACATAAAAAAGGTAAGATAAAGAACATTTAATAATGTTTTTGTCGAAGGTGAAAGAAATGATTTTCGCATGATTTCAGCTTAGAAAGCTGCTTTCAAAAAAAGATATGGAAGCTGCTAGATACAACAGAGGAATCCCGAAACTCAAAGACCAATAGCAATTGTTAGACTCAAGGTTATCGATTAAATAAAGGCCATATTATTAGGTCTTTGATTTAAACCTCATTAAGACGATAGCCTTGAGTCTTAAAATAAACACAACAGAACCTATGTTTAAGCTGTTTTTAACTCTATAAAATGTCAAAAATAAACAAACTAATTTATAAATTACGTAGCGGGACAATTTTATTTGAAAATAGAAAATAACGAAAATTTGAAATTTAATAATTTAAGCACCGATCACGATTTTGATATTTTGCTTATGTTAGGTAGTAGACCCACCAATAGAAAACAAAAGTTCTACTTAACCCGAATTGATCCCTTTAAAATAGATGACGACGATTTGTATGATAGGTATGGATGGATTCGATAAAAAAGCTGCCAAGTTTATGATTGACCTTCAAAATATTGAAGATCGAAATTCAATCCTACTGTACGCATCTTTACCACAACAAGTATAAATATTTTGTTACAATAGGCGACTCACATGAAATTCAAAACTATCAGTAAGCAGAATACTTTTAAGGATTTCAAATACTTTGGCTCTCCAGCTAACGCATTTTAATTTATTTCCCCTCTACAAGCCGTTTTTCATAAGTTTAATTGAAATTGTACTAGAATTGTAGTAGAATATACCTAAAACCTGTTTCTGACTAAACAGAGTTGCCACATTCTTTATGAATAGCAGCTCTGTCTAACTTAGATGTTAAATTTAGAATCCAGTTCAAATAGACTCGGTTTTAAAATATGCCCCAATAAGTTCAAGTTTCCTATAAATAACTTAAACTACAGTTTAGTTTACCCAAGACAAAATCAGAACTTATTGAAGCACTATGAATATGTCGTATTGAATTTTATATGTAAAATTGAACCAACAGCGAAAAAGCAAACCACATTTAAAAAAAATGGATATCAATAAAAAAAAGTACGTATACGCCACAGTGTACAAGATTTGTTTTTAATAGAATAGGTACTCAATTATTTTACATGGCTTTTCAAAATGGTGGAAAGAATTCCCTGCTATATAACTGTGAACTGCATTATATGCTCTCATTCAAAGTCTGAAATTTTAAGGGGGAAAATATGAGAACATTGATAGAATGCTCTGAGATGTTTTTAAACAAATGCAAATCGAAGTACGAGTTTTCATTGAAGTACCTTCATATTTAAGAGAAAAGCATTGCTTATTAAAGTTCATGCTGTCTAAGTGCATCAGAGGTTTTGTTTTTCAATTTTTTTTTAAAGGTTTCAAATATTCATTAAACACAAAGTGGGCGTTCGATTGAACATTACCAAATTGCACTTAACAAAACCAACCAACAATCAACAGACATTCAGACACATTTCAAATTTGCGGTTAATTTTAAATTCAGCATACACCTTACCTATACCCTTTTATGTTATGTTTAATGTAAAAGCTTAGCTTGGTTCTAAGCCGACACGACCACGACAACGACAACGACGACGACGACAAGTAAAGTAAGATTCTATGGTTTAAATAATGTAACTCCCCACAGTCCCAATTCCCATCAGACAAATCAGACATCTATTTAAGTATGTAACCTACCTGTTTTTAAACCTATTTAGCATGCTGCACTTCACTCTTAGCTCTTTTCAAAATTATCATATTCCCTAGAATTTCGTCGGATCGAAAACAACATTATGTTCTATGTACTTGAAGCTCCCAATCATGTATCTACAAACGGCCTTCATTAGACTAATGACGATTCCATACTTAAAAGGTATGGATAATTTATTGAATTACACATAAATAATACTCTCCCCCTTTCCCCTCTATCACAGTTGCAAATTTTGGTTGCGCTATATGTACTTCAGCAATTGGCACTGGCATTAAAAATAATTTTTCTAGCATAGATACATAAAAATGTATATGCAACATTCATATCACGTTAATTTGCCAACAACGTTAAATGACCTAATTTTTGAAAATGGAATCTCAAAAACTTGAATAATATAGTATTAGTATTATGCGACTCGTAACTCGATGATGATGAATTATAGAATTAAGTGCAAATCTATCACATGAAATTATTCGAAGAAGAGCTGATGATGGTGGAAAAATAGAAAATGAATACACAATGTTGCATAATGTGTTAACTAGATACATTCAATTCTGTGATGGTTATTTTATTAATTTACATGAGAATATATTGTATCAACGACGACGATGATATATATATACAGTGGGATGGAATCAATTTTAAATGAGCATAAAATCAACTAAAGTGTACAATTAATAATTACACTAGTAACTTTTTTAGTTTCGTGAAACTTTAGAACGTTGTAAAAGCTTATTTCATTTCCTAAATATTTTAAAATTTGTTTAAAAGTTATAAACTGTCCCAATGTGCGAATCGTTGTCAAAAATTATTAATGATAAAATCGAGTTTCTAGTATGAACTTAAACAATAGAAGAATAAATACAAGTAATGTAACGACTAACGACTATGAGCGCCAGTGATGACAACAAATTAGCACGCCCTGCATAAGTAGCAACAACAACACTCACAACGCAACGCGCCGTATCGTTAAGAGAAGTCGAATGACGACGCTAACAATGCAAATGGAAATAAAATTAATTACTGTTAAAAAAAAAGTTGAAAGTCACCATCTATTAAGAACGCTTCTAATTGTTGTCTTAGAGTCCAGCGTATAGCTCAGCCGCTGCTGCCGGCATTACGACTTCAATAGAAAAAAAGCGCGTTCTATGAAGTTGAGAAAAAAAAGATACTCATGAATGCAAATTATCTAAGAGTATAAAAACCGGAATTTCCATGAGCTATTTTGCTCGGAATGAAGAAAAGTTACCTATATTAATGGAAATTAATAAAAATTATATTTGAAAAAAAAAAAAATAAGCAACAAAACAATAAAAGGTCGTCGCTTATTAGAAAAGATTGCGCAAGTTTGTAAATTGTAGATTTAAACTAATATGACATGGTAACTAATGGAGTGAATATAAGTATCTTAAAGATACAATGTAGTTCGATGCACAATTATTATAAGAGACCAAAGAGTTTAACATTGAACTTGTACATTTAGTTTAAAGCTCAAATTAAGGCATTTATAATTTATAAGAATTTGCAAATTAATCTGACATTTGATTTTTTATTTAGAGGTAAAAAAGGAAAATAGTTAAAAATGAAAGTAGCATTTTAACTACAACTTGTAAATATTTTACGACGAATTATGAATTTTAAAAACGTAAGAAATTCAAGGACAACGGTTTTCTAGTTGAATTCGAATTTAGTTTTAAAAATTGTTCGTTTTAAACAGGGATGTTATTGTAGTTTAAAAACAATTGAATTGAAATGAAAAAAAAAAGAATATCAAATATTAAAAAAAAAACACATTAAAAAATCGTATTAAAAGGGATTTTCTTAAATAAAGGGTATCTTCTTTATCATATCCTCACTTACCTTATACTTTATTCGAGTCCTTCTAGGTAGAATCCGGTAAAAAGAAAATAAAACTTTGTCGGTTCTTCCTCTACTACCAAAATGTAAGAGGTATCCGTAGCAAAACAATTAAGATTTTTAATAATTTTCAAGGTGTTTCATACGATCTATTCGCTTTCACTGAAATATGTTTGAAAGCCACTATCTTCGACATAAAACTTTTTGATCAAGAGTTTTCAATTTTCAGGAAAGACCGTCACGTGGATAAAGCAAATTCAGTAGGTAGTAGGGTCTTTACAGCTATTAGAAATAATTGTTGTACGACTTCTATAACATTCGTTTTTAACCTGATAATTGAAATTATTTGCGTTCAAATATCGCTGCAGTCAAAAGATTTTTTTTTTTTTTAAGTTTACATTTGCCCAAAAAGCCGAGCCTTAGCTTTTGTTGAACTCTCTCTTGCTTTTGATCATATCATGGAAATCGCTGGTTTGGATAGCAATATTCTTCTTTAAGGTGACTTAAACTTCCCATACATTAACTGGGCTACATTAGAAGACGAACCTTACTTAGAAGCATCATTGAGTTCTTTATTATTAGACCATATTATCTCCACGGACTTACACCAACTTAGTTGTATTAAAAATTCTTTAAATCGACAACTCAATTAAGTTTTTTCAGCTAATTTTCAGCAACTTTATGAACAACTATCTACTTATGGTATTTAGAATATACCAATTTAAAATGACGTTGACGTTGCAATTTCATACTTTTACAATGTATTGGAATCCCGCATAAAAGATAACAGTCCTCTTAAAATATCCAAACATTCCAGCTTTTGTCATCCATGGAATACGAAAGAGCTTGAAATGCTTCGAAGGCTTGGAAAAATCTTATAAAACTCTTATTTACACTGATTATTCTAAAGCTTTAGACCAAGTTTCTTATGATAAATTACTTTTAAGTATAAGGCAATGGGTTTTCCCTAATTAGTTCATCGCATGGATTTCATCTTATCTTCAAAATAGGTCTTCTTAAGTTAAATACAGAAGTTCTTTCTATAACCCTCTTATTCCAAATCAGGAGTTCCCCAGGGTAGTCATTTAGGACCTCTACTCTTTATCTATCAATTATGTACCCCTTTGTGTACAATACATTAACATTTTAATCTATGTAGATAATATGAAATTCTTCAAACGCGTAAAATCCATAAATGATCGATTACAACTCCAAGAGGATATTAACAGTTTTGTTATTTGGTTCAAAAAGAATGGGATGTCAGGTAATGACTTTCTCTAAAATACGTACTTCTAGTTTGGTTGATTATAAAATATCGCAGCACTCATGTACATCGCGTTCATAGTTTTAAAGATCTCGGAGTTCTTTTTTGATTCTAATTTCAATTGGACGGAGCATATAATTTTACAAGATCCACAAGAAAAGGTAAGGATGTTGAATAGATTTGCGTTAAGGTAAAAATTAATTCTGTATAAAGTATTTATTTTATTGTAAGTTATGTTCCGTCTAAAAGTAATGCTTCAATTTACGAAAAACATACCAAAACATAGAATCTATTGAACTTAATTGTAATGACATTGATAACATAATATGTATATTAGGCGATTTTAATTTATCTGACATTGTATGGACCTGGTCTAAAACTGATAATATGATGATTGCTAATAACTTAAACAAAGATTTTGAAATTCTTTTTATCGATTACATATTTTCACTGGGACTTTTGCAAATTAATAATGTTGAAAACTCATTACACAAGATTCTAGATCTTTTTTTTTTATTAACTGTGATGATTTTAATGTTAATATTACCAAAGCTCCATTTTCCTTGCTATACAATTCTATTCATCACTTAGAAACTATGTTTGAAATTTGTACTTATGACTATCCAAATAACAAAGCTTTCTCTTCAATTAATAATAAAAGCTTTAATTTCAGTAAAACAAACTTCATTGAACCTGAAAATTACTTATCTTCCGTAAATTGGAATAGTGAATTTATACATCTTGACCTTAAATCTGCTTACGATCGATTCATTGATCTGCTTTATGCTGGCTTTGACCAATTTGTTCCTCGAAAAAATACATCAAAGTACTCAAAGCCAGCTTGGTACAATAAAAGACTTTCTTTTTTAAAAAACAAAAAAAAAATAAAGCGTTTTCGAAGTTTAAAATAACTAATAACAAGTATGATTACGCAATACATAGTGGGCTGAGAAGGGATTTTTGTGTGCTGAGTAGATTTCTATATAGAAATTATATTTTTGAAATCGAAAACAATATTAAAATGAACAGTTAATCATTTTGGACTTTCCTTAACTCTAAAAGAAAATCATCAGGAATTCCACAAAATGCCAGTTTCAATGGCATACAATCTTCTGTTATCGAAACACATTTGGAACTTTTTGCCAGCTCTTTTGAATCTGTTTATTTGAATCGCAACATTTCTTCTTCCGATTTCACATTTGTGAATAATTTGGTTGATATTAGACTGATCCAGTTTAATTTCGATGAGGTGGTGTTAGGCCCACAAACTTTTAAAAGCGACTCTATGCCTGACATTGAGGGAATTCCATCTATAATTTTGAAAAATTGTAAATCTTCTCTTTGCTTGCCTCTGCTAACAATTTTTAATAAATCGCTATCTGTTGGATATTTTTTACCTGCCTGGAAAGAATCTTTTTGAATTCCGTTTTGTAAGTCTGGTTCGAAAAATATGGTCGAGAATTATAGAGGTATTTGTAAACTCTCGGCTATTCCAAAGCTTTTTGAGAGCTTAGTCAAATCCAAAATTGAATCTCTGGTAAACAGTCGTCTTTCTGAATCACAAAATGGATTTATTTCTGGCCGTTCAACTGTAACAAATTTGGCTGTTTTTTCGTCATTTGTTGTAAATACCCTAGAAAATAAAAGTCAAGTTGACACAGTTTATACCGACTTTAGTAAAGCATTCGACACTGTAAGCCATAGAATTCTTGCTCAAAAACTTAAATGCTTTGGTTTTCATTCAAAACTGCTTGACTGAATATCTTCCTATCTTGTCAATAGAACTCTGCGGGTCTCAATTGATGGTAAGTTCTCTAGACGTCAGGAGTTCCTCAAGGAAGCAATTTAGGTCCATTGCTATTCAATGTCTATATAAACGACATCGTTGGTGTGATTCGTAATTGTAATTGTCTACTATATGCGGACGATCTCAAATTATTTTCAAAAATAAATGACACTGATGATTGCGACGATCTTCAAGCTGATCTGAATCGAATTCATGACTGGTGTTCCAAAAATGAACTCAAACTTAATACAAGAAATTGTTTTACTATATCGTTCTCTAAATCAGCTTCTGTAGTTCAATATACTTATAATCCCGACAAGAACGATATTCAAAGTGTTAATAAAATTAGGGACCTCGGAGTTGTGTTTGATTCTTTTTTTTCGCTAAAGTCTCATATTGATTTTATTTCTGTAAAGGCTAATTCGCTTATGGGATTTATTAAAAGAAACACTAAGGATTTTACTAATTCTTATGTATTATAAATACTTTATAATTCATTAGTAAGATCTGTTATTGAGTATGCATCAGTGATTTGGAATCCGTTTTATAAAAATGAAATCGATAGAATTGAAAAAATTCAAAGACGATTCACTAGATACATATTTTACAAAATGCGATGGGATTTTTGCCCAAGCTACAAAGCAAGATGTAGTATCCGTGCCACTTAAAGATTTTTTCACGGGTACTGCCTCTTGCGAGGAATTGACAAATTCTCCAAGAGTAATTCTTGTCATGAAAAAGTGCTTTCTCAAATTTGCCGATCGGATTCGGCTAAAACTGTAGGTCCCTTCCATCCCTGACAACAGTACTCGCACACAGGAATGGTTGAGAGTTGTCAGTCGCTAGGCCCTAATTCTCAAACGGACTGTTGCGCCACCCAATTAAAAAAAAAATTACAAAGCAAGATGCCAGCTACTTGGATTGACGTCGTTAGAAACATGTAGAAAAGCTCAGGATGCGTTATTCATAAGGGATATTCTTTGCCATAAAATAAAAAGCTCAGTCTTGATGTCATTAATTTCAATAAATGTAGCCATAAGACCTCTCAGAACTAGAAAGTTCTTTCATCAGCCTACACATCGAACAAATTATGGGAAAAATGAGCCAATGTCAAGAGCTACTTACTTCATCGCTCAATGCACTTTGTTCTACATTTGATTTTAATTTATCTCGTGAAAGCTTTAAAAAGAATTACTTTCCATTATTGTTATTACTACAATAACTATTTACATGTTAATAATGATTTCAAAATTTAATAAGTTCAAATATGTACATAAGTGTATATTATGTTAAAATTATTATTTTATTTTATGTATTTATTAAGTGTATGCAGTCTGTTATCATCAAGCTTGTAGATTGAAAATAAAATAAAATAAAATAAAATAAAAAAAATAAAAAATATTGTGTTTTTTAACTTTCTGTCAAAATATCTTCATTAACTGGCTGAACACAATGGTGAAGCTGAAGCTTGTGGTACTGTCAAATTACAAAAACAACACTTAGTGCTACACTGCGAAGTTGAAGCCGAAGCTGAAGCGCAAGTTGAGTGAACTTTTACTTTTGTCTTCATGCTGCGCAGATTTGTGACACTTGTATGATTTATATGGATATTTGTGGGATAAAGTTGAAAACTTTTGATTTGATCTGTGCAGATTGTTGAATCTTTAATTCTTTTCGCGCTTTACTACTGTGGACGTCCTTTGCTTCAAAATGCCCGTTTTTTATGACAGCTTCTGCTTCAAGCGTATTTTAACCTTTAAGCTTCACTCATTGTGTTCAGACGGTTAAGAAGTCACTAAAGGCACATCATCCTTCCAAGTAGACTATTCAACGTTTGTTGGCTAATTTCGATCCACCAGCTGGGTGTATAATTAGCCACATATGTACCAGTCAACGAAACGCCGAAAACATCGCCACTGTTCGTGAAAGTATGCAGCAAAATTAAAGGCAGTCAATTCTGCGATGCTCACAAGAACTTGACCTGTTGAATACCACAACATAGCGAGTTTTGCATCGTGATTTGGGAATGCGCTCATACAAAATCCAACTGATCCAAGCTAATTGGATTTTGAAGCAGTTTGAAGTTGATCTTGATTTTGATAGTAACATTAGCCGTGTTTTATTATCACCATGATCTGATTCGGATCAGATCATGATAATAAAACAGCATTGGATCATCATATTTTTTGTTATTTAAAGTTTGGTAGCAGTGTCAAATTCGTTCTTTCAAAAGTGACATTACGAAGCAAAACAAAAACAAACACATATTAAAAATGGAAGCTCCACAGCTTTTAAAATGTTTCTGCAAATCACCATTGCACTCTCAAACTCAAAGCATCCAGGAACGCTTTGGTCTCACATGTAGTACAGATTCTTTGTGACACTTAAATAATTTAATTTAGAGATTACTAACAATTTATTTGAACATCTTTTCTCCCATTTGTGCTGCAGCTTTCACGATTTTATTTATATTTTTTGACATTTAAAGCAGGGTTGCCCAAAGAACATTTTGCTCAATGATTTTTTTTTGTTCCTTTTTTTTTGGGAAAATAATACCCATAAATTATGTCAAATATACATTTTTTTGGACTTAATTATTTTAATTTCACCAATTAATATCTAGTTTTGTTAAAATATCTAATTATTTCATGGATTATATACCAAATAAATAAATATAAAGCTTCTCGCTTTCTATTTAAAAAATATTTTATTTCAGTCAAATGGAAATGTTTATATGGCAATACAGGTTTTATTTAATTTGTTTGCAATGATACCAACATTTACATGTGAAATTACAATGATAAAGCGCTCCTTGTTGTGAAAAAAAGAATTAAATTTTGGATCTCAAATTGAGATCCAAACACAAAGCTGGATCTTGTGTTGTTGTTGTAATGCATGTAAATCCAAGATCCGGATCAGATCATGGTGATAATAAAACGCGGCTATTATCTTTAGCGAGAAGGCACATTTTTGGATGAATGTGTACGTGAATACGCAAAATTGCCGGATTTGGGACGACATCAATCCTCGAGAGTTTCACGAGGTGCCAATGCATCTGAATAAAAAAGTGGCTGGGATGCGACCCACACTGATAACTTAACATCCCGTCTGTCGATTTGTCTTGCTTAAAAGTTTGTCTATATGTATCAATTTTTACCAAATTTGGGTACTATTTTTTGTAGATTTTATTTTCTTTATGAAAAAAAAGACTATTGGATTTTAATAAAAAAAAATTTCTGAATATCGAAAACAATATTTTCTGTGAAATAAAATAAGTTTGAAGCCAATATTTGTAGTTTTTGAAAAGCTACTAGAGTCGAAAGTAAATTTTTACGAAGTTTTAGTATTGTTTTCTTCTACTCTGAACGTCGAACTTGTCGAGTTGTAGAAGCTGAGTAGGGTCAATGATTCTCGAGAATTTTCTCCAGATGAGTCCCGAAACTAAAAGACGTTCTTATCCCTCTACCTTTCCCAAAATCATCATCCATTCCCACATAAACAAGGCATACCAGCCAACGTTTATGTCACCAACTCCCATCCCACCTCCCACGTTGTAATGGCCAAAAAGCTAGACAGCGCTCCTATCTCCTATGCTCCTTCTCACTCTAGGTAAATTAGCTGAATTGCTGTTACCGAATCCCAATCTTTTCCTCCCATATCAGAATGATGAATTAACATCAACTGATTCCTAACCCTATCTCTTCCTTCCCTACCACCTCTTATCTTTATTGGGCTGGATCTAAGGTGTTAAACGACCCGTGCCGATGATCAGCCTGGCTGGGGGCCCA
The DNA here is from genome assembly GCA_920104205.1 of Eupeodes latifasciatus. Taxonomy (NCBI): domain Eukaryota; kingdom Metazoa; phylum Arthropoda; class Insecta; order Diptera; family Syrphidae; genus Eupeodes; species Eupeodes latifasciatus. The sequence continues at coordinate 45,701,575 of OV049924.1, read as the reverse complement.
ATTCAAAAATAGCCCAGTCTCTAACGGAGTATCCGGATACCTGGCGACCTCCGGATTAACTAGCCTTATCTGTACATGCGAATCTCTGTGCAGACGGACCTCTTTTCTTCGCAACTCGTGGGATTAAAATGGAAAAAACAAAAAACAAAAATTTAAAGGATGATGAGACCGGTATCTCTTCAGGACCGGGCGGCAATTTGGCGTCAAAGCCTGTTGCCGTATCTCTTGCGGCCAGCACAGAGAAGGGAGTAGTGGCTAACCATGGACCCTCCTCTGCAGCTGGCAGCAACGAGGATAGGAAGGTAGTGATACCTAATTTCAGTAGTGGCAGGGTTGTGAAAAATGGCCCTACCACTACTAATGAGAGAAAGGGGAAACTCTCGAAAAGCCAATATAGGCAAAGGCGGCAAGCGGCGAAAATCCTGAAGGCCTCTGGTGCATCATCGGGGGCTGAAAGGACACCGCAGCAAACCGCTAGCGTCGAATGGGCAAAAAGCATGCTTGCTACAACTAAGACCAGTAAGGACTCTACGTCCAAACGAGAAAGGTCTCTCGAGGGGGCCGTACCGACACCAAAACGGCCTCGGGTGCACAACACCAGCACTCCCCTCAATCCCATCAAGAAAGCCAGTTTCAGTGACGTCGCGAAGGGCAAAGTCGTGGTTGTGGTCATTGACAGGAGTGATGATGATGGAACAATATCGGCTGATCGTTGGCAGTTGGTCAAGGTTAAGCTCTCGGGTGGCTTTTTAAGCATTTTAAGGGAGCTTCCAGGACCACTTCCTTCCATAAACGATGGGGGTTGGCATCAAGGCCACGTAAAACTCATGGTTTGTGGCGATCAGAGGTCTTGTGAAATGTATAAGCTCGCTGTCAGCCGGTTAGGTGAAGTTTGGCCAGGTGCGAAGCTCGAGGTAGTCGCTAAGGAAGACATTCCTAGCAGACCTAGAGCCCGCATTTGGATCCCAATGGAACCTGCCGGTATCGATGAAATTCTCGAGATGATCAGAGTTTGCAACCCGTCCCTTCCGACGCACAACTGGAAGATAGCCAAGCTAGAGGAGGTAAAGAATCTTTATAGGAGCGCCATTTTGGTACTCAATAAGGAATCTTTGGCTCCTCTAGCCATAAACGAGGGCTCGATAAACTATGGCTTCGAAACCATTAAAATTCGAGTCTATAAAAAAGATGAGGTTAACGCGGAAAGCGGGCCTCCAAAAACAACCGAGGGTGAACTAGCGGTTGGTGGGCCTGGGACATCGTCTTCTCTCTTAACTGAAGGTGACGATGCACCAATGCCCTCTCCAATAGCGACCCCACCCTCTACAAAAGTCGTAGACAGTCCATCCTTAATGGAGACTGAGGACGACCTCAACATGATCCTTTTGAGTGAGGACGAACTCTTGGGTTCATCCTCAGACTCAGAGGATCAGAACAAAACCGTGGTGGAGGTTGATCTGCCTAATTGTAGCCAAAATGCTGCAGTTAGTACAGATTAATCTCCAGCACTCCGTAAAGGCCTCGGCCTCACTTCTTCTCCGGCTGGCAAGAAACGGGGAAGACATTGTCCTGATCCAAGAGCCATGGATTGTGAGATCCGTTGTTCGAGGACTCAGGACTCCTGGGTACTACACACTGTGTGTGACAGATAAAGGTGAACCTAGATCTTGCATACTAGTGAAACGTAGCATTAATGTATTTTTACTCCATCATTTCAGTGACAAAGATACCACCGTAGCTAGGCTGGAAACAACCAAAGGAAGTTTCTGGCTAGTGTCGGCGTATCTTGGCCATGACCACCTTGGCCCTCTCCCTGGAAAAACCCTGGAGAAAGTCGTCGCTGAAGCGGAAAGGCAAAGGATCCGCCTAATTATTGGGAGCGATGCTAACGCTCATCATACGGTATGGGGAAGTACCAATATCAACGACAGAGGTGAGTCTCTTTTTGATTATATTCTTGGTACTAACCTCTTAGTAAGTAATGTTGGAAATGAACCAACCTTCATAACTAAAACTCGACAAGAAGTCTTAGACATAACTCTTGTCTCAGATACTATACACCATATGATCTTGGACTGGAAAGTATCCAAAGAACACTCGTTCTCTGATCATAGATATATCCAGTTCAATATCAATGTGGATGATAACCCGAGTCCATTGACTTTTCGAAATTATCGGAAAACTGATTGGACTTCATACAGGAACTCATTACAGAGTTTACTAAAACCTGGACTATCTTGTCCTTCCTCTAACGCTAATGAACTTGACAACAAAGTCAATGAACTTACCTCAGCTATGAACAGATCGCTAGAAATTGCTTGTCCACTTATACACATAAGAGGAAAGAGGAAACCACAATGGTGGGCCTCAGAGCTTGACTCGCTCAGGAAAGAATGCAGGAAACTGTTTAACCGAGCCAAAGCCACAAGACTAGCCTCTCACTGGGATTCTTACAAAGAATCCCTAAGAATTTACAAGAAGGCACTAAGGAAATCTAAACGATCTTCTTGGCGATCCTTCTGTGGCACTATAAAAGAAACTTCTGAAGCCTCTAGGTTACGGAAAATTCTATCAACTAATCCAGCGATGCCAAGCTGCTTGAAAAATGCAGACGGCTCCTGGACAAATTCAAGTAATGAATCGCTGAACTTACTACTGGATACTCATTTTCCTGGAAGTTCTCTTACCGAGACTTGCAACGGTTATATACGTTCAAGTCCCAATACTACATATCCACCAGGTCTGATTACAAGGGACAAGCTACAATGGGCTCTCAACAGCTTCAAACCATTTAAATCTGCAGGACCAGATGGAATAACACCAGCCGAGCTACAGAAGACTTCTGACATAATTGCACCAATCCTTGAGGCAATTTTTACCAGCTGTCTTTACCTGGTCCATGTTCCCTCGGCATGGCGAGAAGTTAAAGTTGTTTTTATACCCAAGGCGGGTAAATGCTCGCAAGTCAACCCTAAAGATCTACGACCTATAAGTCTATCATCATTCCTTCTTAAGACCTTGGAAAGATTGATTGATATCCATTTAAGGGCAAGTATTGATACAAGACTTCTGTCTTCGTCTCAACACGCCTACTGTAAAGGTAAATCGGTGGAAACAGCGCTACATACCTTAGTACGCACCGTCGAATATTCCCTCCATCATAAAGAGTTCACTATGGTTGCTTTCCTTGACATCGAAGGTGCCTTTAACAACGTGGACACATCTGCAATCACATCTGTACTAACATCTCTTAATGTAGAGAGTTCGCTTCGGGAGTTAATTCATTTAATGCTTACTAGCAGAATAATTAACTCAAAACTGGGCAACTCTTCTGGCAGACGATTCGTTAGTAGAGGGACACCGCAAGGTGGTGTTCTATCCCCTCTCCTCTGGAACCTAGTGGTGAATGAAATCCTAACTGGTCTGGATGCGGAGGGTTTCAGAGTGATAGCATATGCGGACGACGTTGCTATAGCAGTTTCAGGAAAGCATCTTAACACGTTAAAAGAACTCTTACAAAATGCCTTAGATAGACTAATACTTTGGGCTGATCGGTGTGGACTGGGTGTTAACCCACACAAAACCGATTTGGTCTTATTTTCGAGGAGATACAAAATTCCATTTGTCAACCCTCCCCATATTAAAGGAATCCAATTAAAATTCTCAGACGAGGCTAAATACCTGGGTCTTGTCTTAGATAAAAAACTAAATTGGAAACGCAACGTAGAGGAAAGAGTCAAAAAAGCTACTGTAGCTCTCTTTTCTTGCAAAAAAGCCATCGGTAATAAATGGGGCTTGCAACCCAGAATCACGCATTGGCTATACACATCGGTAATCAGGCCGATTTTAATGTACGGTGTGGCAGTATGGTGGACTGCTTTAGAAAAAGGTATAAACCGAGATAAAGTAAATAAAGTCCAACGTTCAGCTTGCCTATGTATAAGTGGATCGCTTCGCACGACCCCATCTGCGGCACTGGACACCTTACTCTACCTAACACCTCTTGACATCTTTAGCAAACAAATAGCTGCAAGTTCTGCTATTCGCCTCAAAGCTTCGTCGCAGTGGACTAACAACAACATTGGCCACTCCGTTATTCTTAGTTATTTAGAATCAATCCCAAAGCACACAGACTACACCATCCCCCAACTACAATTCGACAGAAATTTCCAGATTTCTATACCTCCCAGATCTTTTTGGGAGGATAGGACATTCCTGGAAGACGAGTCAATCCACTTCTATACAGATGGATCAAAAACAAAAGAAGGGGTTGGTGGAGGTGTGTACTCTGAACGACTGAAATTAAGTCTCTCATTCCGCCTTCCCAATCATTGTAGCGTGTTCCAGGCGGAACTTTTGGCGATAAAAGAAGTCTTGTCCTGGCTTAAAGAAAACGTGATATCGACATCTGATATCCGTATTTTCTCAGATAGTCAGGCCGCTATTAAATCTCTGGATTCTGTCTCTACAAACTCTATAACAGTCCAGAACTGTCGATCATCTCTAATGGAGATGGCACAACAGTTTAATATTCACCTTTGCTGGGTGCCGGGCCATAGAGACATTCCAGGTAACTGTAAGGCAGATGAACTCGCCAGGAACGGTACAGTACAGCCCATTCTACCACGTTTGGCACGTACTGGCATACCAATCGCTACTTGTAAACTGTTGCTAATGCAAGACGCTGCGAGGAGGGCAGGCACCAGGTGGAACAACATCACCACGTGTGAAGTCACAAAAAACATCTGGCCAACACTGGATTTAAAACGTTCAAGGTGCTTGCTCTCTCTTAGCAGATCGCATATAAGCTCGATAATAGGTGTCATACCCGGACACTGTCTAATAGGAAAGCACGCCACGAGATTAGGCGTATTCTCAAATGATTTCTGCAGAAGCTGTATGGACGAGGAAGAGGAAGAAACAATTCTTCATCTTCTCTGCACATGCCCTGCTCTAGCTCGAAAACGCAAAAATTACCTAGGAGAATTCTTCTTTAACGATCTAAACGATCTAAATCATATCGGCATAAGCAGCCTCTCACGTTTCGTAAGAGACTCAAACTGGTTCCATTGAGCTTAGGAAGAAACCTCAAGATTCATGTGGTATCACAATGGGCCATCAAACTGGCCTAAGTGTGTCCGTTTCCATCTTGGACAGCCACTTCAACCTAACCTAACCTAACCTAGTATTGTTTTTTTTTAGGTTTTTATTTTTTGTAAAAAAAACTGTCAATTCGATTTTTCTCAAAATTTTATCGAATGTTGAAAATAATATTTCTTATAAGTTAAAATAAGTTAGAAGCCATTATCTCAAATCTTTGAAAAGATATTTGAGTCGAAAATCAATTTTTACCGACTTTTGTTAAATTTTTTTTCCGGTTTTTACTTTTTTTCTAAAAAAAAAGTCAATAAGATTTTTTTCAAAATTTTACAGAATGTTGAAAACAATATTTTTTGAAAGATAAAAGTAGTTTAAAGCGAATATCTCAAAGTTTTGAAAAGATATTTGAGTCGAAAATAAATTTTTACCAACTTTTATTAATTTTTTTAGGTTTTTCTTTTTAGTAAAAAAACTGTCAATTCGATTTTTCCCAACATTTTTCAGAATGTTGAAAACAATATTTCTTATAAAATAAAATAAGTTTGAAGCCATAATTTTAAGTTTTTGAAAAGACATTTGAGTCGAAATTCAATTTTTAGCAACTTTGAGTAATGTTTTTTTTAGGTTTTTATTTTTTTATAAAAAAACTGTCAATTAGATTTTTCTCAAAATTTTACCGGATGTCAAAAACATTATTCTTCGTTGCACAAAATTGTTTTGAAGATGAAATCACATTTTAGTCGTAAAATTTTCGAGGTGACAAATTTTTGTTTTCAGTTTTTTTGATTTATAAAAAAAAACCGTTAATTGGATTTTTTTTTTCCAAAAATATACTTGTTTTGTATTACGTTACAATATATAAAATTTAATTCAAGTCTCTAGCGTCATAGGTTCATGAGATATTTAGGATTAACCAAAATGTTCACCTTTTTTTAAACTGCTATCGTAATAAAAACACCCACGAAATTTTCTTGAGAGCCCTTGCTGCATCTTTCTGCCTTATTATATTTATAACGAAATTTATTTGAAGGCGATATCTCTTCTGGTTCTTGAGCTATGCACAACGAAAAAAAAGTCGCGAACGTACGGACGTACGAACGTATGTATACACGCACGCAAAGACATCTTTCTAAAAATCTTTTATTTCGATTCTAGGGACCTTGAGACGTCGAGAAATGTCAAAATTTTGAATTCGACGAATCGGACCCATTGGAAGTTAATAAATAATTTTGGCTGAAGGCGTGATCGGTTTGTATACTTTTTCGAAAATGATAATGGTCAGGTCATCACCGTCAACTGAGATCGCTATAGGTCGATGATCACAAACTTCTTGTGGTTTAAATTGGATGATATAGACACAGAAGACATAAAATGTTTCCAACAAAGTGAAGCTAGATGCCACACATCTCAAGACACAATCGGTATTCTAAGCGAGCGGTTTCATGACATAGTTATGTCGGGCTAAAGAGACATAAATTAGCCACCAAGACGGTGTGATTTGAGCCCTTTAGATTTTTTTTTAGTGGTTCTTTCTTAAGTCGCAAGTCAGTCATCACCAGTAGGGCCCTTAAAGACAACATAATTGATGTCTTTGGTCAAATTTAGCCTGATTTTTGCGGCAAAGTTATTGAAAACTAGACCTTCGAATGCCTAGCGAAACCTCGGTCACTATTTAAACGATGTTATATTTCACACATAATGTCACTGATAGGGCTCTTAAATAAGGATAATACCTTATTGATATTGATGCGCCTTGTAATGGAAAAGCCTTTACATTTAATACAATTCATTCATTGTCATCGATATTATTTTAAGCAAAACTTACTTCTTCCAGTAATATGACAACTTTTTCGAGATACGCCTTAGTAGCTGCTACAATTCTAAGATTATAATTTGTGTGAACATGTTTCCGGTATTTTTATATGAAATTAACATCCATAGATTATACTCCAAATTAAATTTTATTCACGTATGGTAAAAATAACTTTGCATACTTTTTGATGTATTCACAAGATCGCGCCATCTGTATTTACATAGAAATTACTGCAAAGTGCATACTTTAAAAACAATTGCATACTTTTAGACAACAAACTGTTGTTTTTTTACATTTTTAAACCAAACTTACGACTTTTCTCCTTCTCCTCAACTTAGATAATACGGTATTACCTTAATTCAATTTGTTAAATGTTACATACCTGCAAATAAACAAAAACAAAAAGAAAACAAATTATTCATTTTAGTCACTTAATTTTCTGAAAAGAAAAGATTAAAATTTTCCTAATACACAACAAAGAGGAATTTAATTTCAAAAACAAATGCAACAATATAATCCCGTATACCTATAGCTTTTGTTGTCACAACAATTCTCAAGTGATGGCTTTGCTTTGTCAACTTATATACATACATACATATGTATATACGACTGACGACGACGAAGGTATGGAAGAGGCTTTAAACTCTTCCACTTGGTTTAATGAATAAAATTGGCGCTGGTTTTAGTCTCTAGATGCTTGAATGGCTCTGTTGCCAACATCGGGCGGGATGGATTTAACCAAAACCCAAGACTCATTATGCTATACCCATCGACTTACATACAGCCGGGCGCTGCGCCATGCATGCCGCCGCCGCCGCCCAGTACAGAAAACCAACTCATGTGGAAAACGGGATTACATTGGATTTACCAATGTGAACCTACCTAGATAACATTGTATAATGCGATCCGGCTGCTCCCCGTGGTGTTTGCCATTTGACCTGGATTTGCATGCTTACTCGTATATGGAGGTATTTCTGGATGAATGAATATAGATATATTATATATGCACTTCTCTCTCTCTCTTCCTGCTTTTCATTACAAGGATTACTTCATATCCTATCCTATCCTATCCTATCCGAAAAACCACTCATATACATACATAATATGACTTGATCCCTGGTGCAATTAAAGGTTGAACAGCGCACACAAAAAATAATAAGGGAATAAGAGTGCAAAGATCTCGGAACTTAATTATACATAATACTCCACACTTCAAGTCGGCTCCTATAATTTATCTGCAAAAACATCACATGCAGATGCAGATGGAAAGAAGAGCAACGCCACACACAGCACCGTAACGACTTTAAAATAAATTAAGGCAGACATTTTGTCGATTAAAATAAATATAAGCATCTTCTCAAGCTGGTTATGTTTTATAATAATAAACAACAACAAAGATTCCTCAAAATGAGCAATAGGCCCCTTTAAATGAGAAAATAAAAAAAAAATTTAAAGGCACTCTCATTTGATGCGGGTTTCACTTTGAGGATAAAAAGAGTTGCCAAACTAAATTTTCTTGGAACGAGTTCTAAGAAATTTAGCACATTTTTCTCCACACGCTAAAGGCTAGTCATAGTGTCTTATTATGTTTCAAACACAGTGCTAGATTCAGAGAAATAAGGAAGGATTTAAGTATTTAAGAGGGAATTGTGAAAAGCTATCCACATTCTTGATGTGCGGATAAAAAAGAGTCTCTAAGTTTATCAGAACATCAAAAAATGGGGTTTGAGGACGAATTGATGGACATTCCTGAAAGTATCGGGTGATGTTTTTGAGGTTAGGATTTTGACATTAGTATTTGACAGATCACGCGGGATTTCAGACATGGTGTCAAAGAGAAAGATGCTCAGTATGCTTTGACATTTCATCATGAATAGACTTACTAACGAGCAACGCTTGCAAATCATTGAATTTTATTACCAAAATCAGTGTTCGGTTCGAAATGTGTTTCGCGCTTTTTTATCGACAAATTTTGTTCAGCGATGAGGCTCATTTCTGGTTGAATGGCTACGTAAATAAGCAAAATTGCCGCATTTGGAGTGAAGAGCAACCAGAAGCCGTTCAAGAACTGCCCATGCATCCCGAAAAATGCACTGTTTGGTGTGGTTTGTACGCTGGTGGAATCATTGGACCGTATTTTTTCAAAGATGCTGTTGGACGCAACGTTACGGTGAATGGCGATCGCTATCGTTCAATGCTAACAAACTTTTTGTTGCCAAAAATGGAAGAACTGAACTTGGTTGACATGTGGTTTCAACAAGATGGCGCTACATGCCACACAGCTCGCGATTCTATGGCCATTTTGAGGGAAAACTTCGGAGAACAATTCATCTCAAGGAATGGACCGGTAAGTTGGCCACCAAGATCATGCGATTTGACGCCTTTAGACTATTTTTTGTGGGGCTACGTCAAGTCCAAAGTCTACACAAATAAGCCAGCAACTATTCCAGCTTTGGAAGACAACATTTCCGAAGAAATTCGGGCTATTCCGGCCGAAATGCTCGAAAAAGTTACCCAAAATTGGACTTTCCGAATGGACCACCTAAGACGCAGCCGCGGTCAACATTTAAATGAAATTATCTTCAAAAAGTAAATGTCATGGACCAATCTAACGTTTCAAATAAAGAATCGATGAGATTTTGCAAATTTTATGCGTTTTTTTTTTTTAAAAAGTTCTCAAGCTCTTAAAAAATCACCCGATATTATGTCCGAATGGTTTGAGGGACTATTCCTATAGAACTTTGTTTGTTAAATATCGGTTGTATTGCATTTCATTTCGTCGACTTCACGCGCCGTGCGTCGATCGGAGAAATCCTTAGTTACGCTTTGACGACGGAAAACAACATTGAGTTTTTGAAGTTTAAAATTTTCCAAGGTAAATAATTCTTCATTGGACAATACTTTTCATACGCTACCGTACATAGATGTGATGGGTAAGAGTGTAAATCTGGAAAGAATATAAAAAGCTGAGGATATTTCATCAGCAAAAATGTTCCATAGATTTGAAGTTGTAGACAAGATTTTTAGTTTACTATGAATATGAGGAAGAGAATCGAAGACAAAACGGAGCCTTGGGGTACACCAGTATTTATTTTGTGATTTAACTGTTTTTTTTTTCAGCTTACTTTTCAGAAGCTCATTCCGGCAGTCTTATTTTCTTTGGCCTTGTTTTAGGTTACAGATTTCTTGTGTAATATAAACCGGATTGTTTGCATAGAATCCGTTCTTAAGGGTTCCAACGATGTGCTTCGCAGTGACTTATTGTCATTACCAAGATAACTGATAATAATATTTTAAAATTTGGTGCTCAGGTGATCGATTGTGGAAAGGGCTATGTGTCACATGAAGATAAGGCCATTGAAATACATTTCTACAATTTCAGTAAAAAAAAAATTGGTTAACATTGCTCTGTAACGCCCATGGTTGACAGTTCTTAATCTCACTTAAAGAAAGAAAAGCGATGCAATGATGTCACCAGTTCCTGATCCGTACGAAACTGTCACTTTTTGTAGATGCATTGGTTTCTGCGGGTTTTCGAGCCCCAGATGCGGCAAATTTCTTTGTAAATATAACCACCGAAATAATAAATAAAGTTGTTCAAGCTTAAAGTGACTATCAATTTACTCGGCGAAATGATGATACTGAATTTCTGTCTGAATTAGTAAGTACGGTTAGACTTGTAGATCCCGCCAGCTTACTCGATCTTTAGCTTGGTGTCTATAGTTTTGAACACCAAGGTGGTGGCGTGTATTGGCTTCAACTTGGTCGCTCCGGAGATAAGGATTTCCTCTACTTCTTATTCCCTCTGGCTTGTTTTGTAATACTTTTCGAACTGAAGCTTCCAGATTCATTCGCTCAACATTCCCTAGCCATCAGGAAACATGCAGCATTTTGACCACTGGCTGTACAATCCATACAGTTCTTGGTTGTATCGTCTCCGTTAAATGTAATTTTGCCAGTTAATAAAAAACCAGGCCTATCAAGAAAGCCTTCATCGGCCTGAGAGAAGGTCCATGTTTTTGAAGCATTTAGTAAGTCAGGGATGATAAGGGTTTTGTACAACGTCTCCTTGGTGCTTTGCGATAGGGCCTTATTTCTCAACTTCTTACTAAGTTCAAAGAAACAGTAATTAGAGTTATTCTACGCTTGAATTCAGCACTGATGTCATTTGCAGAGTTAATAGCAATGCCCAGGTAAATAAATTCTTTGGCCATTTCGAAGTTCGAAGTTGTATCTATCAATAGTCACGTTCTGGCCAAGTCTGCGATATAGGAAACGACGCTCTTCGATGACAGCACATACTTTATTTTGACCTTATTAATGACAAGACCCATTTTGTTCGCTTTAGACTCTATACTGGAAAAAAAAACACCCATAACTGCTCGTTTGATTCTTTCCATAATGTCAAATTCATCTGCATATTCAAGATATTGTGTGGATTTTTGAAAGATGTTGCCATTCATATTCTCCCTGGAGTTGTGCACCGCTCTCTCAAGAACAATATTGAGGCAACTACACGAAAGCGTGCGTCACATTGTGGTAATCCTTTGGTGGTTTTGAAGGTATCAGTTGAGTTTCTACAAATTTTGACGAAGCAGCGAGCATTCTCCAACGTCATTCAGATAAGGCGTATCAGCTTGACAGGAATATCAAAACTAGACTTGGCACGGTATAGCTCGCCCCTCTGTTGACATTGTCATAGGTTGCTTTGAAATCGATAAACAGGTGATGTGTATCGATGTTGTATTCTTTGATCTTCTCCAGAATTTTGCATATAGTGAACATTTGGTCACTACACTGGTAGTGATAATCAATTCGTCGGCATAAATGGCTTCATGCATTTACATAATACACTTGACAGGATCTTCTATGCGATGTTAAAAAGGCTAAAACCTTAGTATTTGAAGCAGTAGGCTATCACCTCTTTTATGAATGAGGCAAAAAGTATTTAAGTTTCGCTCGCCAGGCATACTTTCTTCCGACTTCTTCTTTTGGCTACAAGTTATGCTCTTTCCCAAATTATCACCGGTGTACTTGAAAAGTTCCGCCTGTATCAGCCTCATGATGGTTATCTTTATCTCATTTAACTAAGCTGATGGAACTCGTGATCATGAAGTCTTGAGCCTTTTCTGTGTTTTCTCAAAAACTTAAATTATGTTGAACATGCTCAGACTTTTTACAATCGCTTAGTTTAGTTACTGAGCAGTGAAAAATTTTAGTGAGATTTAAAGAAATCTGGAAATTTGTACAAATAAATTGATTGATTGATGATTCAATACATAACCATTTTAAAGCTACAAAATAGAAAAGTCAAAATTGAACCCACTATGTCAAAACCGATTTACAAAAAATTGATAAGATCTCAGATTTATATATGTATATAGGCAACCCTGCAAAAGGCACACAATATAAAAGAATTTCACGCGAAGTCTATATCGAAAGAAATTGGTTTGCCCGCTAATTCCCTTGATTGCCATATTTGTGTTGCTTTATAGAAACAATGCGGCTTTCCCTGAAGTAAAAAGAACTTCAACCTAATACGGGAAGCACTTTGGCACTTTCGAAAGTGTTTTTTCACTCGTCTAATCTAAGTCTATATCAAATTCTTGTGGAACTTTTTAATCGGAGCGAAATTATATGCAACCATAGGGGTCTCGTAATGCAGTCAGTCTAAACAATTGCGTTGAAGCCAATGAGTCTGACTTGGCAGAAGTTTACTTCTTCTTATTGTTGTTGCTGCTGCTGTTACCATTGCCACTACATCCATTTCTATTTTTAATAGTTTTTCCCTACAAATAAAAGAAAAAAAGCTATGGAAATGAGTTTCCACCATCATGGATGTGTCTGACTGCTTGCCTACATGGCTCTGGTTCTGTTTCTGGGTCTAGCTCTGGTTCTGGTTCTGGGTTATGTGAGGATAAAAATGGCGAGAAATCACTTGGAATTGGTAAAAATAGGAGGAAGTACCATCAGAGATATTTTCATGCACCATGTCCGCATTGTCACTGCAAAACAATAGCTAATGGCACCTTTTATTTGCATTTTTGTTGCTGTTGTTGTTTAAATGTTGCAACTAATTTAGGCGCCTCAAGGGGGTGCATTGCGTACACATAATTTATGTAGTAGTTAACTTCAAATCTGCATGAAACAATGATTTTGCCTTTGTTATGTTGTCGGTAGGTTGAGGTAGGTAGTTGAGGTGTCTGGAGGATGATGATAAAGATAGGAGGGGTTATTGACCATTATTCTATATTCACCTGTAGGTACTTATATATGTATAAGTTTATACGGGTAAAACATTAAACAATAGGTATATGAAGGTTTTAACCTCAGGTGTTTTTGATGGTCAGGAAGTAAAGCTACATTATAATGTTGCTGCTGTTGCTGCTATTCCGCAATTTCTGAAGAGGTTAATGATCCTTATTGAGGATTTATTTATATGTTATGTGTTTAGGATTGAAGTTTACACACATAGTTTGAGGCAAAAGGTGTGATTACTATTAAAGTGACGAATAGTGAGAGATTATGTATATTTGATCACACCAGTGGCGAATTTTGAACTTAAACACATCATAACACAAATAAATGCTTTGTTTAAATTTAACGTCGCGTGCTTCGTTAGGTAACCAGGTCTATTTATTTGGTTAATCCTTAATTTAACGGGGTTGAATTTGTTGAACTTATAAACTTAAATTCATTTATCTATACATATATGAAAATGTCTAATGGAAAAAATGTTAAACTAATACAAATAGGTTTGAAATCTTTTCTTTGCGTTTTGAAACTTCAAAATATTTCTCATTTTATTTTAAAGTTAATTAGCAACTTATGACTTAAAATGGTTGATATTTTAATTATTGTTGTAAATTAATATAATCTTTGTAAGCTTTTCAATGTTTACACAATAATTAATAGTTAATACATGTGTATTTCCAAAAAAAAAGACAATTATTCTTATTGTCTTAATATATACGGCTTTTGTACATGTTTGCAACATTAGGAGACTCTTTCTAGCAAATGAAGGCTGTTACAAAATGTACACAAGTCTCAATGAATTATTCGATACTAACTTTTTCAAAAGCTAAGAAACCACAATCAATATATTTTGTCTATGAATTTTCAGGTGGAAAATTAGTTTTTAGGGTTGCCAATAATTTATGTGGGATATTCTTCGAGTCATATACAATTTTAAAAATTATGTAACCATTCCGAAACTTGCACGAAAACATCAACTATGTATATTTCTTTGACGTTAGGCAAAAAGTTCTTAAGTCGGAAACTGGTCTCACAGACTCAAAGAACTTATGACGTTTATATCAAAAAAATATGAATTTTTCTGTCGAATTGTCAACATAAAATCCAATTTTTCGACTAAGACCTTTTTTCTAAGCACTTAAAATTTTATAATTAGTTTTTGTTGAAAAATGTGAAAATTTAAAATCGAGTTAGTAGAACTTGGTACGACAACTCTTGAAGGACTTTGTTTTATTTTTAAAGAAAAACTTTGTGTATACTGTTGACCCAATGGTCTGAGTTTCTGGATCTTCGTAATTTGAGTATTGTATTAAATATGCAACGCACCCAGAGTATACCACAGGCGTTTTTTTAAATAAAATGATTATTTAAAGTGGGAGTTTTGTAGTTTTTAGATTTCCAGAACAACAATTTTTAGTGCCGCTCTCATTATGAATACGAAATCGAACTCGAATACGATTCAACATTCGGAAAAAAATGAACTCAAAAGTACATTTAAGTCTCTTGAAATAAAGATAAACTAAAATGATATAAATTAATTTGTATGTGAAGCCAACAAATTATAACATTTTGGTCGTTCGAGCCGGAAGATCTTTGCAAAACCGCAAAATTTTCGAAGTTTTCATATATATATTTCATTTATATATGTCTGGTCATATTTTTTACAGAAGTATAGGGTGTCCCAAAATTAACGCAAGAAATCTTGTGTTAATTTCAAACAAGTTGATATACATATTTATTTAGAAACGAAATCTCATCAAATGGTAACCTTTTTGGATTGATTAAGTGTTTAAAAAAATACTTGTCTTTATAAAGGGTGTCCCAAAATTAACGCAAGAAATCTTGCGTTAATTTTGGAACACCTAAAATTAACGCAAGAAATATTGCGTTAATTTTGGGACACCCTATACAATAATTGTAACTTGGTTTTAAGTAACCACAGTGAAAGATGTGTATTACCCTTGGCGTAATAGTTAGTGCGTAGTATTTTTAAGACTTAATTGACAACTTTTATGCTTTCCCATAGATATTATATAAATTCTATGCCAAATTCACTCTTTTCGTCAATTTTATTATTAAAGGCAACAAAATAACATAAAAACCACTTCTGCAAACTAAAAATATCAATTATGACACCCTCTCAAATTTGCAAAACACGTGACGCCTGCGAGACTATACTTACAAGTTGTGTATACTATTAACCGAAAGGTCTGAAGATTCTGGATCTTCTTACTTCGTCTATTCTATTAGATATGCATCGTACCCAGCGTATACCACAGACATTTTATAAAAGATATGATTCCTTAAAATGAAAGTTTAGTCGCCTATTGGTTTCAAGTAAAACAATTTTCGCAAACTTTTATAACAGTTTAAAATTTGTATGCAAATTGAAATCGAATTCGATTCAACTTTCGAAAACAAGTGAAAAATTACACTTATGTATGTGTTTTAAATTGAAGATAAACTAAAATAATATACATAGGTAAAAGAAGCCAAATAAATTAATTTTTATTTGAAACGAAAAAATCGTTACAGTTTGGTCGTTCGAGCCGGAATATGTTTAAAAAACTGCAAGTTTTCCAGTAACACTGTTCTATAAAGGTATACAAATTGTAACTTGTTTTTAAGTTACAAAAATAAAAAATGTGGAGTATCTGTATCTCCAAAAATAATTCTTGTCATGAAAAAGTGCTTTTTCAAATTAGCTTTTTGGATTCAGCATTACAACTGTAGGTCCCATTAAACCCTGAAATTTCTCAGGAATTGTTGAGAGCTGTAAGTCACTAGACTCTGTTGCGCCACATAATTTATTTTGAATGTAACTATAACTTTATAAATCATTTTATAATATTTGAAACATTTCGTAATATCATGTTGTACTTTCTGAGATATCTAAACTTTTTTTTAAAAAATTCCTTCCTGTGTTACATTTTTATCACGCTACAAAAGATCATAACACATTTTTTACAAATTCTAGAAATTCTTTATGATTTTAATAACTCAATTTAAAAAATATTTATAAAAACATAGCCTTTAACAGCCTTGAGAAGTCAAAAACCTTGAAATGCAAATTTTATGTAACTTAAAAAAAAGATTGATTAATTTTCAAGATTGTTTCAAAAAGTTTTATATTTTTCAAAGTTCAACATAGAATTCATAAAAACAACAATTAACAATCTTAACACAAATAAAGTATTTGAATATAACCAACTTCTTTTGGGTTGTTCTATTTTATTTGTATCTCAAGAATTTACCGAAAGCCTATTGAATTATCATTGAAATATTTTGGTCCTTCGAGCCGAAAAATGATATAATAAACGTGATTTATCGTTAAAAATAGATAAAAAGTGCTAACTACAATTTTAAGACCTTTTAGCATTCCAAAACTTTTACATACAGGGTGCGATAGAGCCGACTGAAGAGTTTTGATGGACTATAAATAACGAACAATAAAACTTAGAGAAAACATTTTTTTTTATTTAAATCAGTATTCAATCCTATTTTTAAAAAATATTTTTTGAAAATTATATCTCCAAGATGGGGGCCGTCAGAATTGATACACTGTTATAGACGATCTCTGAAGCTTTCACATGATTTTCGGCACATTTCGACTGGTATGGGCTCGATTTCCGCGGTGATTTTCTGTTTAATTTCTTCTATGGTATGTGGGCGATGTCTGAAAACCTTATCCTTAAGGTAGCCCCAAAGGAAAAAATTTATTTACAGTTCCAGAAAGATGAAAATGGGCCTCATCGCTACAGAAAAAAGTTGATATCGAAGGAATTTGCAGAAGAATTTACTGACAGAGATTTTTGCGGTTGTTGTAGTCAGTAGCATTTAACTCTTGGACAAGCATTAATTTATAGGGATGGAATGATAAATCTTCGTGAAGAATTCTCCTCAAAGAACGGTCTGAGATTCCCAAAGCTTCCGCGTGTTTCCGGGCTGAGCGTCTTGGTGACTGCTCAATTGAGTACAAGTACAAGTCTACTTAGGGTACTTCCAGTTTCTTCCAAATTCCGTATCCACAATTTAATAGTGTTTGCAGAAGGAAGGAATGCCGAAGTGTATACGAAAGGCCCTTTGTGTAGCGATCACAGAATGATTATTTTTGTAATGCGCCGATGCACGCACGACGAAACCACGATGTACACCTGTCCGGACCATGATTACGAATAAAAACGGCGTTACCGTACAATTCAAAATATACCACTTATTAAGGCCTACTCTTATCTTATCACAGGCTAATGACCTCATTAAACTCGTCAGTCGGCTCTACCGCACCCTGTATTTGATCCTGTCGCTAAAAGTAAGTAAATAAGTCAAATATGACACCGTATTTCAATTGATTTTTTAAAATTTTCTAGAGATCTAAGATTTTGAAAAAATACAGATTATTGTGCAGGGTGGCGAATGATGGTGCTACAAAAATAAAACGTATTTTTTTATTTTTGTGTGTGATTAATCGGCTTATTTTTGTATTATGCAGGTTACTATTTCGATTTATCAATATTAATGCTTGGGATACTGAAAAATGAATTTAGATAGTGCAACGGTACCATGTTTTGCAGTGCGTCGAAAGGGAATTTGGACGGGAGTCCAAATTACAAGCAAGTTAAACCTTCAGGATTTTCCTGTTTGCGTGGAATTTTGCCGAAAAATGATTGCAATGGCCGAAGAAGACAACACATTGATTAAATGTTTGTTCATTTCTGATGAGGCCCATTTTGACCTAAATGGCAATGTTTACAAGTAAAACTGCCGTTTTTGAAATGAATCAAATCCCAGAAATGATCCATGAGACGGAAAGGCACCCAGAACAAGTAACTGTGTGGTGCGCAGTTTTATCAAGGTGTATTGTCAGGTCATACTTCTTTGAAAAAATTGGTGTAACTGTAACTGTTAATGGCAACCGTTATTTACTCGTAAAGATGTTGAATGAGTTTTGTTACCCAGAACTGCGCCCAAGAGGTATCCCGTTGAACAGCATTTGGTTTCATCAAGATGGATCAACTGCACATATAGCCAGACCAGTTATGGCTCCAACGAAAAAACCCAAACAAATTTATTTACAGGAACTCCGGTTTTCTGGCTGGCTCCAAGGTCACTTCAACTGAAGGCACCAGACTTTTTTATATGGGGTTATGTCAAGCAGGAAACGTAACCCGGGAATTGGACTGAATTGAAGCAGTCCATAATGACAATAATTTAGGCGATCCCAACTTCAACTCTTCAGGCCGCACCGTAATGAACAATTTTTTGATCAGGTGCTGCATTTGTGTGGGTGAGCGTGAAGGTCATTTGTTGTAAATCATCTTTAAAAACAATAAACTATTTCAAATAAAATTTGATTTACTATCCAATAAAAAAAAAGAGGCTGAGATGCGACCCACACTGATAACTTCCCATTTGCTTAAAAGTTTGTCTATATGTATCAATTTTCACCAAATTTGGGTACTAATTTTTGTAGATTTTATTTTTTATGAAAAAATGGACTGTTGGATTTTTATATCGAATGATATATAAATACCGAAAACAATATTTTCTGTGAAATAAAATAAGTTTGAAGCCAATATTTGTAATTTTTAAAAAGCCATTTGAGTCGAAAGTAAATTTTTACCAAGTTTTAGTATTGTTTTTTTTTAGGTTTTTATTTTTTGTAAAAAAAAACTGTCAATTCGATTTTTCTCAAAATTTAATCGAATGTTGAAAACAATATTTCTTATAAGTTAAAATTAGTTAGAAGCCATTATTTCAAATTTTTGAAAAGATATTTGAGTCGAAAATCAATTTTTACCAACTTTTGTTAAATTTTTTTTTAGATTTTTAATTTTTTGTACAAAAGCCGTCAATTCGATTTTTTTCAAAATTTGACTGAATGTTGACAACAATATTTTTTGAAAGATCAAAGTAGTTTAAAGCCAATATCTCCAAGTTTTGAAAAGATATTTGAGTCGAAAATCAATTTTTACCAACTTTTATTAATTTTTTTTTAGGTTTTTTTTTTTTTTTGTTAACTGCCAATTCGATTTTTCTCAACATTTTTCAGAATGTTGAAAATAGTATTTCTTATAAGCTAAAAAAAGTTTGAAGCCTTAATGTTAAGTTATTGAAAAGCTATTTGAGTCGAAATTCAATTTTTACCAACTATGAGTAATGTTTTTTTAGGATTTTATTTTTTATAAAAAAAACTGTCAATTCGATTTTTCTCAAAATTTTATCAGATGTCAAAAACATTATTCTTCGTTGCACAAAATTGTTTTTGAGATGAAATCATGTTTTAGTCGTAAAATTTTCGAGGTGACAAATTTTTTTTCAGTTTTTTTGATTTATAAAAAAACCGTTGATTGGATTTTCCAAAAATATAATTGTTTTGTATCACGTTACAATATATAATATAAAATTTAATTAAAGTCTCTAGCGTCATTGGTTCATGAGATATTTAGGTTTAACCAAATTGTTCACCTTTTTTTAAACTGCTATGGTAAAAAAACCACCCACGTAATTTTCTTGAGAGCCCTTTCTGCATCTTTCTGCCTTATTATCTGTATAACAAAATTTATTTCAAGTCGATATCTCTTCTGGTTCTTGAGCTATGGACGACGAACGTACAGACATACGAACGTACGTACTCACGCACGCACCGCACAGACATCTTTCTAAAAATCTTTTATTTCGACTCTAGGGACCTTGAAACGTCGAGAAATGTCAAAATTTTCAATTTGACAAATCGGACCCATTACAATAACTTCCTATGGGAAGTTAAAAATTAATAAAAAAAAAAAAACTTATTTGAATTTCTTATCGTAGCACAATTGGTGCGAACAAATAAAAATTAATGTTCCTCATCACACTACCAAATTTGTTTTCATATTTAGTAATCACCTCAACTGACGCATATACGCTGAAGAAATGATTGACAAAGCTCATTTTGGTAAAAAAAACTCGACTTTTGTGCACTTAAGGCTTTTAACTAAATCTACTTGGGTATCTCGAAAGTATGACCCTAAAAAGAAAAATTAAAGTGGCAAGGTTACAAAAAAGGACTTAATCATGAAATGAAATTGCTATATCTTTTCATAATTTTTTTTTTAGCTTGTAAAGTAAAGTTCCCTTTTTTCTCCAAATCGGAATTCTTTTAAAGATTAATGGCTTCATTTGGTCATTAGGTTACGTGACATTTTAACCAACATGTCATCCTGTTTATTTTGTTTCTTTTCCAAAAAAAAAAAAAAAGTTAAAAGAAATAACCTATTGAAAGAAAATTATGTTTCCTTTGTCCTTCGCAAAATGAAAATTCCGACTTAATATATATGTACAGTCAATCTTAGGTCATTAACAACATTCGAAACTCATCACTTCATTATATACACAAATACAATCACTCTCTTTACCCTGAGATATACTATAAGTATAGATATGTAGGTTTAAAAGACCACCGTAATATTCTCTACATAATAAACATATGTGCTGTTTTAGTACATATATTTGCAAGTACTCTAAAGTCAATAAATACTTCAACTCAACACAACAAGCATCAGAAATTCGACCTTTTACGAGTGCATATGTACATACATACATATATTTAACCGCAAATAAACTTGTCAATCAGACAGCAAAGATATCTACACACATTTTTATTATATGCACTCTTTTTTACGTCCAACAAATTCAAACATTCCGAAGTTGAGTCGTACGTCGCGTCGAGTCAGTCGTTGCGTTTGCGTTGCCGGTCGGTCGTATAGAACATGTGCTGCCATCTTGTAGTCATCGCTCGCTCCAATTCCCTTTCAAAACACAAACATTTTAAGAGCTTAGCTATTTCAACTTTTTAACATCTCGATTTGCAAACATATTCTCAGCATGTGTTCATGACGAGCAACGATCCATCTGTTTATTTGCGAAAATGCCTTGAAAGATGAAGAGGTGATGTTTATACACACGACGACACGCACGACGATATGACGACCTTCATGAGGGCCACCTCACGTATCCTATACCTTATACACACTATTGGAAAGGTATATCTTTTAAGTCGAGTCTAAATAGCATTTGTATAGCTATGTATACATAGATACTGTATACATCTTTTAGCAGATTGCATGTTTGGAATTAGATACTTAGAGGCCAAGTGGCATGAAAATATACAAATCGTCTATGCGAATAGATAAAGATACTCGTACACATAGGTGTGCAAAACTACTTCAAAAAACATCATCAGACTCCTCTGGCAAACGTCTTAAGATAATATATACTTCTCTTCATGCCTTTTCCTCCATTAGCACTATAGCCCGGCCCCGGAGATTCATCCACATATTTTTATTTGCACAAAATTTATTTTTAACTCACTGAGCCACATCACATCAGTTGTAGGTAAATATTCGCTTAGATACTTGTATGCAAGTATATACCAACGTGTAGGTAACGAATGTAATATTGTTTACATTTTGGAATTCATCCTTTGGTCGTTCGCACCATCGCATCGCATTTAGATACTTTTGTATCTTTTCCCAAGAAAACGTATCTAAATGCTTTAAACTGATGATAGGTTATAGGTACGCGATATAATGGGCGGTCAGGGTAAGGGGGCGGACGTTTTGAGTGCGTTTTTACGTACCTATTTTACGTATATAGATGTAGAAATTCAATTATCGTGCTCTTTTAGATTGTGAGCTAAAATTAATTGATTGCGAAAGTTTTTATAAGTAAGACGTATCGATACAATATTCGCACACTTTCCATAAAGATTTTTTTATTAAAATGTAAACAATACTCGTATATGTATATTTTTATCTATTAGCAACATTGTATACATTCAAATTTTATTATATTTGCAACCCACATTCTATGCATACTTAAGACAAATGGCCACTGC
Organism: Eupeodes latifasciatus; assembly: GCA_920104205.1. Lineage (NCBI taxonomy): Eukaryota > Metazoa > Arthropoda > Insecta > Diptera > Syrphidae > Eupeodes > Eupeodes latifasciatus. The sequence continues at coordinate 45,679,532 of OV049924.1, read as the reverse complement.
CGATGCTGCTTCTATAGACTCTCGCTCGATGATTCAATTAATAAAAATAGTGAAGTGTATATATATTTTTTTTTTTTGATGAGTTAATTGAATTATTTTCATCCGAAAAGAACATGAATCTAACACAAATCTTATTGTCTTGAATATTCAAATGTTGTTAGGTATATTGTTCAAACTTAATTGACAACACGCAACTTGATGTCGGAAATCATCACTCCGCCTACCTTTTATTAAATCTTTTTCAGATTCTTACTTATTTACTTATTCTGAGTTCTGACCAAAAGCACACCTTGTATAGGTTTACTGTTGTAATTCTATATCTAGATATGTTTATCTACCTGCTGCTATACCTCCATACGAGTATGTATATCGTAGGCACAAGTTCGGATGGTGGGTTACAATCTACAGAAATGAGAAAATCTTAACTGATATACAATTAAGGTGTGACCTTGCTAATGAGTTTCTTTTTTCTTCTATTATACCAACTATATTATAATGTATTGTGGAAGCCCAAACATGGTAAACGATAAGTGTGAATGGTCATTTAATTGGAAGGTAAACACTTTTGACGCACATCACCTTTACAAGATGAACTTTGAGATTACAAAATGGGAATATTTTAGTTAATTAATATGAGTGTAATCGTGTATAGTAAAAGAGAAAATAAAGATTTGATGATAGATGAGGAAGTTCTTGTGTATTTGTTTTTTTTTTTTTTTTTTTTTAGAAAACCAATTATAGTATTTTTAAATCAAAGGCTTTTTAGGAAGATTTGAGCTTAAAAACACAGTTTATTTATTTTATTTTACCTTACACGGTTAAAAGAAAAGCCAGGTTATGTGAGAATGGGTTATGAGAAAAGATTGATTTCTGTTCTTTTAAAAATTTTAAGTTATAAGATGTTTCCGTAAGGAGAGAGTACACTGTACATTTCAAGACGTCTTTAATATCGCATCACTTCATTACGAAATAAAAAGTTTGTCTAAATGTATCAATTCTTACCAAATTTGCGTTCTATTTTTTGTAGATTTTATTTTTTTTATAAAAAAACGGACTGTTGGATTTTTATAAAAAAAATTACTGAATATCAAAAAAAATATTTCTGTGAAATAAAATAAGTTTGAAGCCAATATTTTTAATTTTTGAAAAGCTATTTGAGCCGAAAATCGATTTTTACCAACTTTTATTAATTTTTTGTTTAGGTTTTTATTTTTTCTAAATATTTTTCTCATAATTTTTCCTAAAGTTGAAAACAATATTTCTTATAAGTAAAATTAGTTGGAAGCCATAATCTCAAATTTTTGAAAAGATATTTGTGTCGAAAACCAATTTTTACCAACTTTTGTTAAATTTTTGTTCAGTTTTTAATTTTTTGTAAAAAAACTGTCAATTTGATTTTTCTCAAAATTTTACTGAATGTTGAAAACAATATTTTTTTTATAAGTTAAAATTAGTTAGAAGTCATAATCTCAAATTTTTGAAAAGATATTTGAGTCGAAAATCAATTTTTACCAACTTTTGTTAATTTTTTTTTCGGTTTTTAATTTTTTAAAAAAAAAAATGTCAATTATATTTTTTTTAAAATTTTACTGAATGTTGAAAACAATATTTTTTGAAAGATAAAAGTAGTTTAAAGCCAATATCTCAAAGTCTTGAAAAGATATTTGAGTCAACAATCAATTTTTACCAACTTTTATTCATTTTTTTTTAGGTTTTTATTGTTTGTAAAAAAACTGTCAATTCGATTTTTCTCAAAATTTTATCAGATGTCAAAAACATTATTCTTCGTTGCACAAAATTGTTTTGAAGATGAAATCATATTTAAGTCGAAAAATTTTCGAAATGACACATTTTTTTTTTCAGTTTTTTTGATTTATAAAAAAAACCGTTAATTGAATTTTTTTCCAAAAATATAATTGTTTTGTATCACGTTACAATATATAACATAAAATTTAATTCAAGTCTCTAGCGTCATTGGTTCATGAGATATTTAGGGTTAACCAAAATTTTCACCTTTTTTTTTAAACTGCTATGGTAAAAAAACCACCCACGCAATTTTCTTGAGAGCCCTTTCTGCATCTTTCTGCCTTATTATCTGGTTCTTGAGCTATGGACGACGAAAAAAACGTCGCGTATGTATGTATGTACGTACACACGCACGCAAATACATCCTTCTAAAAATCTTTTATTTCGACTCTGTGGACCTTGAAACGTCGAGAAATGTCAAAATTTTCAATTTGACAAATCGGACCCATTACAATAACTTCCTATGGGAAGTTAAAAATAAATAAACTAAAATTTACAATAATATTTCATATAAAATTAAATAAGTTTGAAATAAATATTCTTCTTTTGTTTGAGCCTTAAATAAATTTTTACCACTTATTACACAGTGCGATATTTTGACCTAAAACGTGGTCATAAATTAATTTTCTCAACTTTGCCTCCCAGGATTAAGCTTATGTCCTGTGATAGGCAGATAACCAGATAAGTATTCTTTAGTGAAGTGTATCTGTTGTTTCGCTACACCATCAGTTGCAACTTGCATTTTTTTTTTATTTTATCAAAATCTTAAATCTATCTTAAAGCTAGACAAAAATGCTTAAAAATCTAGCGTAAATTTCAAAAACTTAAAAAATATCTTACTGGCCCTATGCGGGTGCTCTAAGTTAATCCATTATCTTATAACTACTGCCTTTCGGCCTAAGAACAATTTTAATAGTGCAACTTGCACTAGTTGAATAAATATGCACAACACGCACACAACATGGTCTAATCTATGTATATAGTATTAAACCGCAGGGTGTGTAGAACAATCTTTTATTTCAAGAGTTTGTGCGAGTTTGAACAACGATCCCCTTCCCCCGGAAAAAAGAGGCTTTTGAAAAAACGACCCTTAGTAAAAAAAATAATATTTAAATTATTTCAGATGACTTAGATTCCAACTTGTCTAGGGCCAGAAAATAGCTCCATGAATTGGTAAGAGGAAGCTCACAAAGGCTTTTTGACGAAGAAATTGAAGATTGGATACAAAACTTATGGACAAAATTATAAATTAATTAAAAAAAGATGAACACTTTGAAATTATCAAGGCGTTCACACCAAATCATAAACGGAGATGGCAACTCTGTATAAGAACAGAATAGTGTTTGTTTGCTAAGGGCCCCCGCAGACTGCAGACATTTTATCGGCCGATAGTTTGGTCGGGTTGGGCTGAAAGTGCGCACACCGAGCCAACTAAACAGTTTGGTTGGTGAACAGGGCGCAGACTATCCAACAGTCGGCCGAGTATTCTACAATCAACAATTGTGATTTGGGCGACGCCATATTTAAAATACACGCACACAACGCCAAATCATAGATCGAACTGAACTATCGGCTGACTAAACAATCGTCATGTATGCGCAGGCGTGTATGCGCCAATACTGATTAAACAGTCGGCCGATAGTTGGCCGACAGATTAGTTTGAATGTAATCGGGTAGCCCATCAAACTTTTTTATCGGCCGATACTGAATCGCTGTAGTGTGCGCATATGCATTCCTCTCCATACTGATTAAGAAGCCGACCAAACTATCGGCCGATAAAAAGTCTGCAGTCTGCGGGGGCTCTAAAAATGAAGAGAGGCTTCGCGAAGAAATAATACTACATGCTGGCATTCTTCCCGGAAGGTCTAAAGGTCTAAAGAGTGTGTCTGTAGATGAACTGACATTTGCGGCATAGATGCGTCAAAGAGCAGCGGGAAATAATGATTTAAGCAAAAGCGATGCAGGGTTAAAAAGTTTCGGAAAGCTGTGGAGCGGCGATTGGCTGTTAAACCCTAAAAACGCTTTGAAGATATACGTCAAACCAAATTTAACTGCAACACAATATAAAGTGGTTCAACAAGCCAACAAAGATATTTATCTATGCTATAACTATGTACATGTATAAAGCTTAATAAGATTGTTACCTACCAACAATGATCAGCGAAAGTGAAGCTCCAGAATTTAGTGGATCACACTCAACATATGTAAATATTTGGACCGAGAACTCCAACAGTGCCTTCAAAACATTAACGCAAATTTAGAGCTAGTGTATAAGTGGAGTTTTTTAACAATTTTTTTCTCACGGCTAATTGGGGGGTTATTGGGAAAGCAACTTAAGTGGGTTTTACTGTACCAAGAAAATGAATTTCTTTCCTTCCAGATAACTTTTTTGTTATTTGGTACATAGGACGGCTCTTAGGACTTCTTGAGTCAGTGATTTTAATTGCATGTCCTAGAATGCAATGATTAACGATTGGACCAGAAAACCCGTAAGATGTTTCGTAGCGACCTATTAATAAAGGTCTGAAGTTTTCTGGTAATAGTTGCTGTTATTTTCAAGGTTCAGAATCCGTATAAAAGTCCTGTCTCTAAACATCTGACAATATTCCTAATGCAGATTTAGATATGGCCAGCGAAATTAGAAGAGACAATACTTCATTAGAAACAATACTTTCAAGAGACAATACTTCCAAAACACTGAAAACTCTCTAATTTTTCTACTGATTGTTGGGCAATGTTTGTCAGAGAGGATAAGTTCAATATTTCTAAGATTTATTAATGTAGGGAATATCACTTTTCCTAAAATATTATGGTGAGTTTGTTGTACAGTAGTTAATGTTTATGATTTATTTTAGATCATTTCAATTTATTTAAGACTTATTACCTTAAACTTTAAGAGACATACATTAACTTTACACGTTTTCGAAAATTAATTTTGTTAAGTTTGAATGAAAATATAAATTATTGAAATGTTTACATCTTGGAGCCATAAAATATAATGTTAAATTTAATATATACTAGAGTATTGTTTATAATATCTATTCAGTGCTGACTTAAGACGTATGTAAGTGGTTTAAAAATTTCTTTACACTTTTTTTTTGTGCAGAAACGGCTCAGCATTTTCTTAAATAATCTCCTTCTACGCACTTAACAGACATTTAAATATTTTGTTGGTACTATTAAGGACCCACCGAGTTTATCTGTCTGTTTGTATGTATACGAAAATCTTAAAAATTACTGAAGAGATTTTCATATTACAGTTTTCCGGAAGTTGGCCGCTTAAGAGCTTCGTCAAAAACGCTTTTTTGAACTTCACACTCAAAAACTAGTATTAATACAATGTTTTATGTCTATTACCTAGTCGTGCCATAGGTTTTTTTTACAAACATAAAACACCATAAGACAGTAACTACTCGTATATAATATTTTATATTCATGGTTATTTCATTTATTTGGCCATATTATTAGTTTAATTATAAATAAATAAATTGGGAGGCGCAACAGTCCGTTGAGAACTAGGGCCTAGTGACTAACAATTCTCAACCATTCCTGTGTGCGAGTACTGTTGTCAGGAATGGAGGGGACCTACAGTTTTAAGCCGATTCCGAACGGCAAATTTGAGAAAGCACTTTTCATGACAACAATTACTCTTGGAGAATTTGTCAATTCCTCGCAAGAGGCAGTACCAGTGAAAAAAACTTTGGATGGCATAGGCAGGGATCGAACCCAAGACCTCTGGCATGACAGTCCAACTAACCATCATGCCACGGGTACTAGGTTAGGTTAGATTATAGTGGCTGTCCAAGATGGAAACGGACACACTTAGGCCAGTTTAATGGCCCATTGTGATACCACATGAATCTTGAGGTTTCTTCCTAAGCTCAATGGAACCAGTTTGAGTCTCTAACGAAACGTGAGAGGCTGATTATGCCGATATGATTTAGATCGTTTAGATCGTTAAAGAAGAATTCTCCTAGGCAATTCTTGCGTTTTCGAGCCAGAGCAGGGCATGTGCAGAGAAGATGAAGAACTGTTTCTTCTTCTTCCTCGTCCATGCAGCTTCTGCAAAAATCATTTGAGAATACGCCTAATCTCGTAGCGTGCTTTCCTATTAGACAGTGTCCGGGTATGACACGTATTATCGAGCTTATATGCGATCTGCTTAGAGAGAGCAAGCACCTTGAACGTTTTAAATCCAGTGTTGGCCAGATGTTTTTTGTGACTTGACACGTAGTGATGTTGTTTTACCTGGTGCCTGCCCTCCTCACAGCGTCTTGCATTAACAACAGTTTACAAGTAGCGATTGGTATACCAGTACGTGCCAAACGTGGTAGGATGGGCTGTACTGTACCGTTCCTGGCGAGTTCATCTGCCTTACAGTTACCTGGAATGTCTCTATGGCCCGGCATCCAGCAAAGGTGAATATTAAACTGTTGTGCCATCTCCATTAGAGATGATCGACAGTTATGGACTGTTATAGAGTTTGTAGAGACAGATTCCAGAGATTTGATAGCGGCCTGACTATCTGAGAAAATACGGATATCAGATGTTGATATCACGTTTTCTTTAAGCCAGGATAAGACTTCTTTTATCGCCAGAAGTTCCGCCTGGAACACGCTATAATGATTGGGAAGGCGGAATGAGAGACTTAATTTCAGTCGTTCAGAGTACACACCTCCACCAACCCCTTCTTTTGTTTTTGACCCATCTGTATAGAAATGCCACAGGTACTACATTAGTTTAATTAAAAAGTAGTTTAAATCAATATAACCGGCCTTAGCTTTAACGCCAGCCCTTATCGGTTTAAAGAGATACACAATGTTTCTATTGATATATTTTGACACTGCTCCAGTAAACATATTTTAAGAAGCACGTTCTCCAATTCTGACCACAAAAAGGTATTCCCCGTAAACCAATCTTAAGCTTCTCTAAGACCTACAATGTTGACAATAAGGCACTTTTTTGATGTTTCGGCTTTGTTTGTCTCACCTATATCCTGTTGAAGAATCCATCTATCTTCATTGAAAAGGGTATTTGTTAAACCCTTTACCTAAAATGGCGAGATGGGACACTTTGGAGGAGACTATTAATCACACCATTACAGAAGCGTTACGATTGACCCTTAGAACAACAGTTTTAGTTTGATATATTGTTGTGGCACCAATTGCATCGTTTTCTTTGTCTTCTTCAACAGTAAAAATATTTTAATTTAAAAAAATTATTTGTTTTTATGCTCAATTCTCGCGTGTCACAGTAAAAGGCCTTTGACTGTTTCCATAATAAGTTTTAAGAGTCGAGGTATTAATAAATGATCTGCAGACGTCTTTTATGTGTAGATGCTCCCTAACCAGCATTTAAATGGATATGGTGAATATATCTAATTTACTAGACATTATCTTTCTCTTTCGAAGGGGTTTAATTGGTATACGTTTCCGTACTGCTTTCATTAGCGTACAAATGTACGAAACGCACAGACGACTATATTTTGGGCTGTCATCTATTCATGCCATAGCAAACAGACAAAGAATCCAATTCCTCAACATTATTGCAGTTCCCAGTGGTTTTCAAAACAAATTTTGCCAGAACTCTTTCCTTACAAAAAGCTTACTTTCAAAATTATGCTTGACTTTAAGATCCTCAACTTCACCAATTTTTGCTTAATTTATCAAAACTTTGAAAACAGAATACAACTCATATCTATATTTCCAAAAAAGTGTAGAAATCTTCTAACTCTATCAAGCTATAATGTAATAGGTACTAAACTTTCCATCTTCAATGAAAATCCTCAAATAAATACATTTTCTGAAATATTTCTAAGCATGAAAAAGATTGGAACTCAATTTTTTATAAGTAAATTTTCAAAGAATACAAAACAATATCTTCTCAACTACAAACTTATTTATGTATAAAACGTATATCTCCCCTCCAATAAATCAGATCTGTCATAAATTTTCAATCTGATTATATCTTTTATATGGATTCTTATTTTTGTTTTTGCAAATAAAAAATTCCATCATCCTTATTGCATTTTGCATTCGAATTCTTTGGAAAAACATCAACCGCGGTACGGTGTAGTCGACACGAATCACAACGATAATGGCTGAAATGGTTCTCACCCACAAACAAAAGAATTTATTTCTCGCCCCAGAATAAATATAAATCGAAAAGAGGAGTGGAATTCCCTTCTTTCTTTCTTCACTTTTCTCTCACTCAAATTTCTTGTGAATAATTCACTTAAAAATTCTGGAACTCTGGATCTAGATTTTAAAATAAATAAATAAATAAATAACCATCAGATGCACAGCACAATACATGCTCCTATACATAAGTCATACATTTTTACCCCATACAATGATATTTTATATTATACACTGTCAGTTTACGGTTTGTTGATGGTTGTTGGAAATATAAATATAGAACTCTCCAGAAGAACAGGAGCCTCTATAACAGCCCTCCATCACTTATGGTACCGCCGCGCCGCAGCAGGTCACATTAGCCATAGAGGGTTCATAAGAAATAATAAATTAATTCAGTGAAAATGAAAAACCGGTAGCTGTCAACACTGATTATGTGAAAACTATAAGAAAAGTAAATAGATTGGGAAAATTGAGAGAAGTCAATAATATTATCCAATTTCAAGAAAAACAAAATGAACTTCTTTAAAGAAGGTTGTTCTAAAGAGAAGAAAGAAAAGAAAACCGACTCATGTCTTTTCCCCCCAATCGAACGAACACACATGGAGTTCCAGTTCTAGAATATGGATATATCATCATCATCTTGGTTGGATTGGATATGGATATGGATAACCATTAACATTTGATTACCCTGTCTCCTATATTTATATATTTATGTTCTTTAAAGAGGTCACATTGAATGGGAATTTGATGGGCCTTCGGCTTAGTTATCACTCAATTTGGATCAACATTATCGAAGATATAACAACACCGAAACTGTATACGGACGTTTCTGAGAAGTCATTAGGGATATCGAAATGCTTTTGTTCAATGCCGAAACCAAAGGGAGTTATGGGCTTAAGTTTTATATGTGTGTGATAAGTTTGAAAACTAAGGTTCAAGATTATTATGAGAGTTTATTGGATAAATGGAAGTATTTGATGATATTATAGCTCAATATCAATAAAGGAAAGGATTATACAAAATATGAATTGAATTTTTGTTATTTAAGGATGCAAAAGTTATTCAAACATTATTTCGAGTCATATTTTAAAGGTTTCAATTTCATTACACTGGTGGCCAAAATTAGTTTTTTTTTATGTTACACAAACAAAACAATAATTTTTTAAGAGATTAAGATATCCTTAATTCGAATCTCGCCTTTAAATTTTTCTATCGCATCAGGTTTTCAAAGTATACCCCTTTAAAAATGATAAAAACAACCAAAAACGGGATTTTTGAGCCTAAGTTAAAAACTCAAAATATCGCTTAACAATAAATTCATAATTTTGAAAAGTACGAATCTTTCTCTTTTTGGTAGATGCAATTTAAAGCATTTTATTATCTTTTTTAGTTTCTGGAAATTCTCATTAGTTTTGAGACTTTATTTGAATCTATGTGAGGTTTCGAGATACACTTGAATTTGTTACTTTAAAAGTTTTGGAAAATACGTTTTAGACTTAATTTGTAGTGCTGATTTCGGATTCAAACTCATATTTTAACTAATTGTTCAAGTTTCAAAAATACCCGTTTTCAACATAATTTTTATTTTGTTTTAATATATTTCAAAAACTTGATTGAAAAGAATTGTATAGACAACAGATTCGTTACAAGAACAAAATTTACTCCTTTTTCTATTGAAACCCATTTTAGCAAAAATGGTTTAGCGTTTTGTTTTTTTTTTGTTTTTAGATTTTTGTAAGACAGGTTAAATCTAACTACTTTTGAAGTTTTTTTTGAATATTATATGAATATAAATATTTGAACTGAAAATTGAAGAAAATTATTATAGACTTGGAAAACCCTCACGGTTTTTTTTTTTTGAAAAAAAAGCAACTTCATAAATTTAGATAGCCTTAAAAAGACATATACCTATATACGTGTTTTTTCGAATTTGGAAAGTGATATCTCAAAAACCTGACGTGATACATTAATTTTGAAGTCGGATTGAATTCAGGAAACCAAAACCCATTGGAAAAATGTAATTTTAATTTTAATTTAGTAAAAAAACCTTGTCGATCAGTGTTATTTATTTTTCAATCTTAACACAAAATTAAGGCCCAGAGCTTTTCTATGAGAGGTTTCATCTTGATAGTTAAAAAAATAGAATTTTTGTAAGAGACATCAATGGATGTTTATTGTATTGTAAAGAGAAAAGTATGTATGCCAAATGGAAATGGAAAATGGAAATCAGACAAATGACATCAGCACCAGACAATTTAGTCATGAAACAGCATTTTTAATGTCTTGAATCAGTAACATTTCTTTCGAATAGAGTTTATCTTTCACGTAACCTTAAGGCGCTAGTTATAGCTATCATTGGTTTTCATCATTGAAAACAAACATTGGAATTTTTTTGGCAGGTCGTTTATTGAACAAAATTTCCTGCTTGAAATTCGCCGATAAATTTTTACTGACAGAAATCTGTCATTGGAATTGTGTGAAATTGGAACACAAATCAGTGGAACGATTCGTTTCAGTTTTGAACATAAAAGTATCAGCTGTTCAGGAAAATGAATTTCCGTCCGGAAAATAGAAAAATACATTTTAAGAGAAAACTAAATGCGTAATTACACTTTTTCTTTGTGTGATTTCCGATCGATCAATATGTAATTTTCATTTCTAATCAAAGGGAAACACCGTCAAATATCGATTCAAAAATTTTTCAGGATCGATTTCAATGATAGCTGGCCCCTAAAGAAAAAAGTCTAATCCTGAAATCACAAGATATAGTCGCTAATTTTGATCATCTCTTTGAGAGAAGTAACACTGCCAGGGACATTTTCTTGCAAAATTTTGATATTTTCTTTCGGATCGAAGGGACCACTCAAGTCATTGTCTTCCAATTGAGGACATATAAAATATTCATAGTTCGGTAGCGCAATTAATAAACCGTAATATTTGCGACCAGCATCATTTTCGAATAAGTAAGATGAGAACGGAGAGGCTTTTTCAACAATCATTCGAGACCAAAATGTAAAAATCAGTAAAAATGATTTTCGGCGTTGCTTGTAATCGACCGGCTTGTGTTACTTGAACTTTAAAAACTTTAAGACCTAAGTTTTTAAGGTGATGCAATTTTTATATAAATTTACTTTGATTTCGATTGTATCTAAAAAATTTTAGCCAATTTAAAATTTCGTTGATATTTGCTTTTTCTTGAAAATATCAAACAACTTTTGTAAATGAGCATTTCGGAATTTTTAGTAATTTTCAAAATATTCTATTTTTATGAAAAATGGTCATATTGTGGTTAAAAGAAGAATAACTCGCAACAACGTCCTAATTTCTTATTTGCTTTAGGCAAACATTTTTTTTTTTTCAAAACTTTGATCCTTTGATCGCTCGACCAAATCGAGTTCTCACAGGGTCATTGTAGGTACATTTGACGGTAAGCTCAACATTAACTATTTCTTGAGAATTTGAAATTAATGTTTGAAATGTTGTGAAAAACTATAAATTGCACTGTTTTTCGTTTTATTTTTCAAATTCACAGGAAAATTGTAAAATATTGTAGATCAAAGAAGTGAATCGCTTTTGATTTAAAGTGTAATATCTCAACAAAATGCACGACTAAGTCCCAGGAACTTGCTCCTGTATACAAAGAACAAATGAAACAAATCCCTTCATCGTTTTGGAGAAAGTTAGGTTATTGCTCTTGATATTTCAAAGGCATTTGATAGAGTTTTGCATCAAGCTGTCTTATAGAAAATGCGTGAATTTGGTATTGATGAATCTCTTCTTCGTTGGGTTAGAAAATAACTTTTGGACTGGTCAATTCAAGTAGTATTAGACAGGATCAAATCTGATATCCACAAAATTAAATGGTGGTGTGCCCCAGGGCTCCGTTTTGTCTCCAACACTCTTTCTTTTTTTTTTATAAATGATCTTTTGTCTGAAACTTCTAGCTCACTAAATTGTTTCGCTGATGACATTATCCTCAGCTTTTCATATTCGTTTTTAGAATTGAATCGTTTATTCGTGTAGAATAGACTGCTTTGAAAACTCAATGCTCTCTACTGTCGCATAAGAGTAACCTTCCCTCAATGCCACTAACCATGGGTGGTGCTTGCATTGAGGGAACTGCACAGCTTTCAGTTCCAGGAATGTGCATCACAAACCACTTGTTGTGGATTGATCACATATTCGACCTCTCGAAAAATGCTGGTAAGTGTTTATAGATTATCTCCGCCGATGCAAGAAGTTTTTTGCCCCTTAATAATTTATAAAGCCAATATTCGTCCGAAACTTGAGTATAATTCTCATATCTGGGCATGTGCTCCAATAACTCACTTGAGTCTTTTTGATAAAATTGGAAGAGTGATTTGAAAATGATAGGAGATCGTTCTCTAACCAAGATATTCGCTTTTCTTCAAAAGCGCCGCAAGGTTTTATGCCTATCATTTTTGTATTTGTGTATTTGTATTCTTGTTGCATTTCTCCTCTCAAACAATTCAACCGTGATACCCGTACCGCTAGGAATGCTCATCAGGTTACCCTTGAGCCCAATTTCGGAAGTATTGTAAAGTACAGGGATTCTTTCTTTAGCCGCACTACACGAATGTGGAATGCTTTACCATACTCAATATTTCACACTCATTACAATATGCAGACAATCAAAACCAATGTGCATCGGTTTATCCGTTCTAATCCTCTCCTCCTTTCCCAATTGCTCGCATTGTGTCTAATCAATAAGGGTATTCATAACCCTTTTAGTGCACGCACAATATAAAAAAAATAATTTTGACTTCGAAAATTTTAATGCTATTTGATTTCTTTAAAGCCTTAAGTTATAAGTTTAAACTCAATTACCTTATAATTTAAGATGTAGGGTTGAGTGCAGACAGACAGACGTAATCGCGGGACCTATTTTGTTGACTTCTCTTCCATCGTAATGACATGTTTGATTTAAATTTCGACAATTTCAAAAAATGTTTTACGAATGCAAAACTTGCCATACAGTTCCTATATGTCGTAAGTTAAAATTGTAGCAACAATAAAAAGAGCAGGTTAAATCACTTTAGGGATTCTTTGACAAAAAATCAAACAACACGATGTTAAATGAAAAATCAAAAATTTGCAAATGAAATAACTGAAAACCAAGAATTCAGAGCTTTAAATCCTTTTTGTTTAAAACCTCTATAATCGACAATCGCGACTTTGAAATCAATGAAAATTTCTAAGAGTAGGGGAGCCCAGGGTGCTAAATCGGGATTAACTCGAGCGTCAAAGAGACCTATTGGATTGCGAAGCTTAGATGAGAAGAAGAAAAAAATGTCAAATCCTATATACACTTTCATCGGTGGGGGGAGCGGCTATAAATTTTCAAAAATGTCAAAAAAAAAAACAGTTGCATGGACATACTCGAGCGCGTCAGATATTAATAGCATCCATGTCCTACATATTTTTGAAAATATACGTATGTTAATCTGATTGTTTCTATGATGGGGGTGATCGTACGGAAGGGTTGAAAACGAAAAAAAGAAAAATAAATTAATCAAACGCGTTAAATTTTCAAAGGGGATGTTAAGTGAACCTAAAAGAATGCTCTTATGTAAAAATCGGACGATTTGGATGCGACCCAAACTCGCGGCCATTATTAGAATTTGCAAAAAAATCGCCATTTTGAAATACTCGAACGCGTCATACACCCTAAACATGCTGTCTCATAATCTGACAATTATCTGGAGGGATTCGCCTAATTTGACGATGGCAAGATTTTTTTTTGTATTTCTTCAAATTTGTTAACTTAACACATTGAAGAGCTGAGAAACGGCTTACTCTGACGATATTCTAATACATTTGATAGTTTTTTTAAATTACTTTCACCACAGAACACACACTTTACATTAATGTTACTCATAGTAACTTTTTTTTAAATTTTAATTCACATAATAAACATCAAAATCGCAAAATAATTTCAGGCGTTACAAATACGTTGTAAACGAAAAAACAACTGCGCGATCAGCTGTCCTTACTTCGGGTTACGGAAATCGTCAGATTATATACAGGGTGGGCCGTAAATAAGTGCACTTAAAAAACAATTATATTAATACAACTGTAGCGCTTTTAAATGAAATATTTATTTTAAATTATACAAAACGAAATGAATTTTTATTTTTTAAAAATTAAATCATCCAAATATTGTCCATTTCGCCTACAGCACTCTTCCAATCTGACTCTGAGATTTTGGAAAACTTTTGTCAAAAGTTGCGGAGTGATTAAGCGGATTTCTTCTTCAATGTTCGCTTTTAATTCAGCCGTCGTTGAAGGATTATTAGAGTACACCTTACTCTTGAGGTAGCCCCATAAAAAGAAATCCGGTGGCGTTAAGTCAGGGCTCCTTGGTGGCCAAGCAATATCACCCCTCCTCGATATCAACCTTCGAGGAAACATTTCTCTAACGACCTCCAGAGAGTCGTTACTTGTATGGCAGGTAGCGCCATCTTGCTGGAACCAGGTGTGAATAGTGTAACCACTCGATTCTTGCAGTTTTGGAGCTAAAAAATCTCTAAGCATCGAAACATAACGCTCTGAATTAACAGTAACATTACGCCCGTATCGATCTTCATAAAAATACGGCCCTATGATCCCCCACTTGGCTATTCCGGCCCAAACGGTCACTTTCGGAGAGTGTAACGGTCGTCCATTTTTTAAGCGTGGATTTTCTGTTCCCCAGTATCGACAATTTTGTCGATTAACAAATCCGTTGACATGAAAATGAGCTTCGTCTAAGAGTGAGGGAATCTCCGTAACATTTCTGTTGCGAAATTGAACCGTGAAACAAAATCGGATTCTTTCAAATCTTGGACAATCTGAATTTTGTAAGGGTATAACTTCAAATCATCCCGTAAAATGCGACGTAAAGTCGTTCTGGGTACTCCCAGGGCCGCAGCGCGTTTTCGTGTAGAGCTTCTTGGATCATCGCGCACAGAAGCTTGTACGCGTTCAATTATTTCTGCAGTCCGCCTGGAACGTGGGCGTCCTTTAGGTCGAAGTTTTTGCGTTGATCCCGTTGCCTCGAATGTTACGATCCATTTTTTGATTACATTCGTACTTGGACACTCGGTGATGTTGCGTAATCCAAACTTTACCCGAAAAAGCCGACGAACGGTCACGTATGAGCGATTGTTTTCATAAAAGGCGCGAACGCAGAAAGCGCGATGCTCTCCCGTGAACGGACTCATTTCGACTAAAAATTTAGATCTCGAGCTGCAAGGAGATACCATCCCCGCGCGTCTCGGTTATTTCGTTCGGGAGTTAGAGCGAGACAAAAAGTGCACTTATTAACGGCCCACCCTGTATTATTCGTGAACATTGAATTATTGCCTTAAAAATAAAAAGAAATTTAGCCACGCTCGAGAAAGTCAAGATGACGTTTTTTTTTTGTAAGTTTGTAACCCACCTACTTTTTATCGTCAATCGAAAATTGTCAGATTAGTGGAATATACATTTTTTAGCATATAACTAACTTACCCCACCTTAATCTGACGCGCTCGACAATTTCAGATGATCAATTTTTTTTTTACTAATCTGATCCTTTGTCTTTGACGCGCGGCCACATATACGGGGCTAATACTTGGTGGAGGTATTCAATGGGGTACTAGGTACCTCCCTGTATATTAATCTGCCGCGCTTTAGTAAATCCCAAAATCCCTTCTTGGGCTCCCCTACTATAAATGATTATTGTCCCCTAAAATTTTTCGGAGTATGTATCCATAAACTGAACTATGGAAAAGTATTCAAAAAGAAAAACTATCAGAAAATAATTCTTCCTTATTTAAAGAAAACTTATGTCACGCCGCCGATAAGTACGAACATAAAATTAGCTAATGAACCTGACTAATAAAACGTGAATAAAATATTAAAATTCTACTTCCAAAACCTCTGAACCAACCTATACTTGCGCCTCTTTATTATTAGTATACACTCAATAAAAGGCGCCTCTGGAGAACCTTCATTAAAAATTAAAAAGGTATAATACTCAACTCATACCTTTTATGTACTCAAGCAAATGCAAACATTCTACTTCATAGTGATTTGAATATTAATTTAATTTCGATATTACGATACTATACTAAAAAATTAAAGTTTATCAAAGATAAACACAATTTTAAACAAACTTTGATTGTTTATTTAGTATAACTTATTTTAGGGCGTTGCTTAATTTTCAATTTCACTATAAAAACAAAATGTGCACCTAGTGGGTTGGAAGGAACTTATACTTAAGGGAATTCAATATTTTATATATGGACTTCTCAAAACCACTTTTGAATCCCTTTTATGTTTACCTTACCTACATATTATTGAAAGCATAACCTTGAACGTATTCAATGGCAAGGCGACTCACGTTGTCATCGTCGTCAACTGTATACCATTTTCAATTACAAGGTAAGTGCAATGTAAGTTCCTAAGAAGGTACACTTAATTACTTGAGTCTTTTCATCACCACTACGAGTTCGTTTTGTATGACCCATCATCATCACATGATTTTAAATTTACATCATCATTTTCATTCATAGAAAATGAAAACTTACAAAATGTAAAAATCCAATAAATTTTAAGTCTTTCTTTTGTTAAACCCTTCAGCACCAGCTTCAGCAGTAGCAGCAGCACTACCACCCAACCCCCAATATTATAAAGCAGCGCAATAAAAGTGTATAACCTTCACCCCAGATGGTAGTTTCAGATACTTTATCTTGCCATTGCCACACATGCTACAGCTAGAGAACAGTTCTATGACTACACTTTTATCCGACTTACATACATATGTGGGCCTGGGTATGGGTCTGGGCCTTGGCATGGGCATCCCATCACCATCGACGAAAATCCACAATTTCAAGGGTACTTCTCTTTTGTATAATTCTTATAGCGACAGCGAGTTATGGGTACTTACATTACAGTGCCTCGCATCGGATATACGGAACTAAAAGACTTTCAGTCTTCAGTGGTTTAAATGGTCGTTATTGGATGGTTACTCGCTCGTTCCGTCTGTCGTTTGCTCGCTCGGTCTGTCGTGTTTGTCGTCATTTGTTCACGTTTTGGTAAAAGAGCAATTTAAATATATGTATGTATTTCTAACTCAAAGATTAATTTAAAATTTATTTCATATGCGACTGAGCGACTGAAAGGAGTGAAGAAGTGACATCTTCTATCTTCTTATACGTGAAATTTTTGCTGCTTTGAATGAGGTTATAGTTCATTGCCTGTCACACTGCGTTGCTCATACTAAATGTTTGTCTACAAGGAATGATGGTGTTGAATTTAGGATGAATCGTCGAATATAACTTTCGCAAAATTAAAAATATCTTTAAGCCCGCACTGTCATCATTGTCACCACATCACATCCCGTCACATCATATCCGTAAAATGCCATCATCATCAAGATCATCACGCAAGACTGATGATGATAATGAACATGTGACATGAAGAAAGTTTTGTTCCTTTTAGGGGGAAAAATCACATGAATTTTGAAGAAATCGTGAAAAAAGTATGACAGACAGTTTAACTTTGGAGACCCACAACAACAACAACAACAAAAGGCTAAAAGACAGACAGTCAGACAGACAAGTGATTTTTTGGCACGAAAATTATTAAATTCCAAATGAGTTCATCATTATATCTTAAACGGGTAAGCACTTATAGTAATGAAAGGGAAGAAAGAGATATAGAGAAGGTAAGGCGAAAAAGGTCTTGACATTTTAAAGAAATTTCATAATAATGATAGAGGAGAAACGTTTCGACCAAATTATGAGAAGAAGAATTTTAATTTTGGATAATGATCTACGTACGTAAAGTTATCTACAATTACCAAAAAAGTTTTGTATTTTTGTATACACGGTATCAGAAGTGGGTTATCACAAACTGATTATTTTTAGACATTTATTTTACAACTTTCGTGCAAGGTAATTATTGGTGAGCAAACGAAATTGAGTTCAGATAGGAAAAGTACTGATATTTAAGTACCTATTTGACAAATAGAAAGGTAATTAAATATTGGGATTTGCAGGTTTTTTGACTTCATGGGAAAGAGACAAATTTAAGAAACATTGCGTGCAAAAGTAATTTTCTTAGGTATGAACTAACTATAATTTGTGTTTAAATTGTTTCGGTTTTGTTTTCAACTTATAGTTATCTAGCGCTTTTAGAATTTTGAGGGAAATTCTTAATATGCAATGAAAAATTTTCGAAAGTTATTGATTTCGTGTAAAAAGTATACAGTTCAATACCTTTAGGAGGACAGTTTTTTTTTATTTAAGATTTCGATAGGGACAAAGTGTATTAACTTCAGATAAGAAGTTATTGTAATCGGTCCGACTTGTCGAACTGAAAATTTTGACATTTCTCGACGTTTCAAGGTCCCGAGAGTCGAAATATAAGATTTTTAGAGAGATGTCTGCGCGTGTGTTTGTACGTACGTTCGTACGTCCGTACGTTCGTACGTCCGACTTCAAATAAATTGTGTTATACAGATAAAAAACAGAAAGATGCAGAAAGGACTCCCAAAAAAATTAAGTGGGTGCTTTTTTTTACCATAGCAATTCCAAAAAAGGTGAAAATTTTGGTTAACCCAAAATATCTCACGAACAAATAACGCTAGCGAGTTGAATTAAATTTTTTATTATATATTATGACGTGATACCAAACAAGTATATTTTTGGAAAAAATTGCAACTAACGGTTTTTTTCGTAAATAAAAAAAAACTGAAAACAAATATTTGTCACCTAGAAAATTTTGCGAACAAAAAATGATTTTATCTCCAAAATAATTTTGTGCTATAAAGAATGACGTTTTTGACATCTGATAAATGATGATTTTGAGAAAAATCAAATTGACAGTTTTTTAACAAAAAAAAAAACCTAACAAACATTACTTAAAGTTGGTAAAAATTGACTTTCGACTCAAATATCTTTTCAAAAATTAATAATTATGGCTTCAAACTAATTTCTTCTTATAAGAAATATTGTTTTCAACATTCGGTTAAATTGTGAGAAAAATCGAATTGACACTTTTTTCAAAAAAAAAAAAAATAAAAAACTAAAAAAAATTAATAAAAGTTGGTAAAAATTGATATTTGACTCAAATATCTTTTCGAAACTTTGAGATATAGGCTAATAAAATGATTTTTTTTTTTATAAGAAATATTGTTTTCAACATTCGGTAAAATTTTGAAAAAAAAAATCGAATCGATAGTTTTTTAATAAACAATAAAAACCTAAAAAAAACATTACTAAAAGTTGGTAAAAATTGAATTTCGATTTAAATATCTTTTCAAAAATTTGACATTATGACTTCAAACTAATTTTTACTTATAAGAACCATTGTTTTCAACATTCGGTAAAATTTGGAGAAAAATCTAATTGACAGTTTTCTTACAAAAAATAAAAACCTAAAAAAACAATACTAAAACTTGGTAAAAATTTACTTTCGATTAAAATATCTTTTCAAAAATTTAAAATATTGGCTTCAAAATAATTTTATCTCCCAAAAAATAGTGTTTTGACATTTTTGCTTATACATATGTATTTGTTTATATAAGAAATAAAGAATTTTAAGAAATACTACTAAAATTGGTAAAAATTGGTTTCGACTAAAAATCTCGTTAACAGAAATAGATTTTGAAATCAAACTATTTCATTTTATGTAAAATTTTGTTGGTAATTTTGAAATTTTTCACAGTAATTCAACTGACAACTTTTTACACAACACGAAAACCTACAAACTTTTAAGCAAGACAAATCGATAGACGGGATGGGAAGTTATCAGTGTGGGTCGCATCCCAGCTTCTTTTTTAATTTTTAGTGTCTGAAACCATTCAAAAAGGCAATATCCAACCATTCAAAAGAATATACTTTTTAAATAGCTTTTATGAAATTTTGTGACAATCCTAAACAATTGATTAGCCGTACCTATGGATGAACCATAACGAAATACTAAAAGAATGCCATGAGGACTTTTGTAGCGGGAGGAATAGAGTTTATGACAGCATCTATAGGGAAGGGCTCTACAGAGCAATGCATAATTGGAAGATCAAAGCGTGATGTCAGTGGAGCGTTTTTGAGCATTGCGACGCAAGCGGAGAAGATGGGTTTAGTGGTCAATAAGGGCAAGACCAAGTATACGCTGTTATCAAAAAAGGACATTGAACGACGACGTCTTGGACAAAACGTCACCATGGACAGCTATAACTTTGAGGTAGTTGAGGACTTCAAACACCGCTATGAATTCAGATAACGACACTAGCGCTGAAATCAAACGAAGAATAACTCTCGATGCTTTCTTGGACTTAGAGGGCAATTGATAATAGTAAAGTCCTCTCTCGAGCATTTAAAATCACTTGATCCCGGTTCTCATTTAAGGCCCTGAGACCTGGACCCTTTCAAAGAAAGATGAGAGCGCTTTAGGATGCTTCGAGAGAAAAATTCTTCTGGTGATTTTTGGTCCCGTCTGCATAGATGGAGAATGGAGAAGATACAACGACGAACTGTACGGGCTGTTCAGCGACACTGACCTGGTTAAAAGAATTAAAGTCCAACTACTTAGATGGCTGGATCATGCAGAGCGAATGGATATCAACGCTCCAGCCCGGAAAAACTTCGAATCCAATCCCGAGGGACGGGCGTAGTAGAGGAAGACCGCGACTCAGGTGGCGCACGCAGCACAGTGTGAGAATTCGCAAATCTAGCGGAATTTAATTAAAAAAATGATATGCACAAACTGATGTAAAAGTTGGTTTTACTTGGAGCCTAAACCTCCTACTAACCGATTTAGAAAGAATTGTTAAGCAGGAGTGATGTAGAACGAAGATAATTGATGTCAAAGTTGCAATTGGTCATTTTTTCGGTGGCAATTGGCCAGTTAAGGTGGTTTAGGTCTTTATTTTTTTGTGAGTGCGCGGTTCAGTTTTTATTGAAGGTTTTGCTTTTATTTTATTAACAGGATATCGGAGAATTGAAAAGAAAGTAAAATTTTAATTTATATGGTGTTTAAATATATTTGTTGGAGGACAGGGTACAAAAAAAAGCGTAATTTTATACAATTTGAACATTCATTAGAGAAAAAATTAAATTATTCAGTGTTATTCGGATGCGAGACTATATGCATTTTAAAGCCTGATATGTCTGCTATAATTAACCGCTTTAAGTTGCTGCGCATAGGTGCGACGCCCATACATTTTTTTTTCATTTTCGAACTGGCCTTCAGCAAAAAATGAATGTCAAAATAATAGTTTTTTTACTTATATTAACATGAAGTGCTACATTGACAAGATTTTTTTTTTCGTATGTGTGAGAGAGTTAAGTGTGAGTACAATTTTCGATTTTTGGAGCTCAACCCACCACACCCCCCCTCCCTCTTATTGAGGGGACAGCTTCTATAAAGGAGTGATAAGAGTTCTACGTGATATTTTGAAAATAGTTATTTTTCGCAAAAAATACTGACATCATCTTGTAGATAATTAAATTCTCTACAATTTATGTAAATAAACTTTTTATGTAGGACTAAAAATAAAAAAGTTATAATTCAATAAAAAAAAAAATTTTCAAAATAAATATTATTTTAAAAGTTTTCTTTCTTTTTTCTCGATTTTGTACTTTTAAATACATTTTTATTGAAAATCTGTTTTTAACTATAACTTTTTCATTTTCATTTCAATAGAACAAAATGTATAAACATGAATTGTAGATAATTTAATAGTTAAAATCAATTAAATTATTATTAGTTTAATCCACCGATTTTGCCGATTGACCAACTTTCGGAGGAAGCGCAAGAAGCTAGGAGGAAAGAAAACAGCAAATATCGTGAGCTATTTACGAGACAAATTTCGCTGTTCGACACAATAACGGGTCTTTTAAATAGGGTATTGATAACATCGGACCCTTTTATATCCAGTATAAGGTGCATTCCGAAAAGGAAAAAAAGTGCTATCAGGCATTAAATGTTAGACCATTTAAATGCAACTAAATAATATAAAAACCTTGTTTTTAAATTCTTTTTTGTAAAAAAATATAAATAATGTTTATTTTAATTTATGTATTTTATGTTTTTTATTAATAAATATAAGTAAAAAGGAACAAACGTTTTTTTTCAGCATAATTTAATTGTTCCTGATGTGCTTACCTAAGTGCATAAAACACGTAGTTTCAGAACTCCGTTCATTAAAATTTTGGCTAAGTATATATAAAATTCTATTTTAATTTCATATTGGTATCTATTAGTTATGAATATGACCAAAAAAAATCAAGCATAAGCATTTTTTCTGAGCGAAATTCCTTTGCTAAGAAGGGTCTATCAAACTGCAAAAAACGAGTACTTTTAAAGCTCTGTAAAAAAAAATTAACAAAATATTTTAATAATTGTTGTTAAATTTCATTATTCACATATTTATAATTAATCCTGCAAAAAAAGAATTATCAAAAGGTAAAACTCGTAACCGCTATTAATTTAATTCCGCTAAATGAGCGAATTCTCACACTGTGCGCAGGTGGGTGAAGACCTCAACCCACAACGTGCGAAAGTGGAGACAGCTAGCTAGGGACCGAGTTGGTTGTAGACGCATGTTAGTTCAGGCCCGACCCACCCAGGACTGTAACGCCTTCTACTTTTAGAAAAGCTCCAACTAATGATTAACCGTCTGGAAGTATATTGCAAGTTGTGACATCTAACCGTAAATTTAAACAAATCGAAGGCGATGGTATGTAAAAACGGTTCTGGAAGATTGGGTAGAAACAAAAAATGGCATTTTAACCTTGAACCTATCGGAGTTGTAAAATATAAATGCCTGGGTGTGCTTATTACAAGCCACCTGAATATGGAAAGCCATTTTAAAGACGTAGTGCCATTAGTCCCTCATGGTAAAACTGTTTTGCTAACGACTTTATTTCACATAGCGTAAAATACAAAGTGTTTACAACAGTAGCAGAAAATATGAATCGGTAGAAAATCTATTAAAATTCTACGTAAAAAGATGTTTCTAACTTCTAAAAAATACACCAAACTACATGATAATTATTAAAACCGGGCTATTACGAAAATTAAATGAAAATGCTGCAGAAGGCTTTCGATGAGCAATGGCTGCGCTATTCGGGTCAGACAACATCCGAAGGAAGGTATGTCGAGATTTTTGCTGAGTTAAACCACCTGACTCAGTTAGTTGACGAGCCAACTCGGATTCCTGACGTTGCAGGTCAATCCGCCAACACTCTAGACTTGTTTCTTACTTCTGATCCTAAAAAATATACTGTCAGTGTATTATCGCCTCTAGGCACATCAGACCATTGTGTCATATCTGCAAATTTCTCATGCCAAAAAACGCCAGTTAAAGTTAAAACCCCTACGAGAACCGTTTGGCAATATGAGAAAGCCAACTGGGACGGTCTCAATGAATTCTTCAGGTACTTTAACTGGTCACTATGCTTCCTCGATAGTGACGTGGATTCCAGTGCAGATATGATTACAAACTCAATTCTTTGTGGAATGAGACATTTTATCCCAAATAGGGTAAAATCTATCAAACCCAAAGAAAACTCATGGTTTGAATCGAGCTGTAAAGAGGTTATTAGGATCAAAAATGTAAGTTTCCGGAATTACAAAGCCAACCCAACTGAGGAAAACCGGAATAAGTTCAAACAAGCTAGAAAGACCTGTAACGGACATATACGACGCATTAAATTTTTGCATGACCAGAAATTACGGCAAAAAATACTACAATGTCCCAGTGGTAGTAAAAATTTCTGGTCATTTGTAAAAAATGTGCGTAACACTACGTCATCGTCAGTTCCTACGCTCGTTTTCAATGACACTCCCTATGTAAGCTCGATTGATAAAGCCAATTTGCTTGCAGCACAGTTTGCTGTTAATTCGATGCTGCCAGTGAGTGACATGACTCCGCCTGTACTTGAAAGCGTAAACGATTCTATGGGACGAATCTTCTTTCGCACTCGTTCAGTTACTAGAGTACTTAAAAATCTTGACATTCACAAATCCGCTGGCCCGGATAGTATCCCCGCTATTGTTCTGAAGAGGTGTTCTTCAACGTTGGCAAAACCACTGCGTAAGCTTTTCCATCTGTCCTATTCTACAGGTCTCTTTCCGAGTGGATGGAAAACTGCATTTGTCCAGCCTGTCCCTAAAAAAGGCGAATCCTCCTCACCATCTAACTATCGTCCAATTGCACTTACTTCCCTTCTTTCCAAGGTCATGGAAACACTGATCAATTTCCAGCTTAAAATATATCTTGAAGAACGGAAGCTTCTTAATGACTGGCAGTATGGCTTTCGTTGCAATAGGTCCACTGGTGATCTCATGGTTTATCTCACCGAACAGTGGAACAAATCTTTACATCGTTTTAGAGAAAGTAAGATTATTGCACTAGATATTTCAAAAGCTTGATAGAGTTTGGCATCAAGCTCTCTTATCGAAAATGCGTGCATTTGGTATTGATGAATCCCTTCTTCGTTGGGTTAGAAATTACCTTTCAGACCGTTCAATTCAAGTAGTATTGGACGGGTTCAAATCTGATATTCACAAAATAAACGCTGGTGTGCCCCAGGGCTCCGTTTTGTCTCCGACGCTGTTCCTTATTTTTATAAATGATCTTTTGTCTGAAACTTCTAACCCACTAAATTGTTTCGCGGATGACAGTACCCTCAGCTTTTCATATTCGTTTTTAGATTCTCATCCTTGTCCTTCGGATGTGGAACTTCAACGGCAGCGTATGATAAGCTCATTAAATTCTGATCTCGACAGCATTGTACAATGGGGAATCAAAAACCGTGTAGAATTTAATGCTTCGAAAACTCAATGCTGTCTACTGTCACAAAAGCGTAACCCTCCCCCAATGCCACTATCCATGAGTGGTACTTGCATTGAGGAGACTGAACAGCTATCAGTCTTAGGTATGTGCATTACAAACCACTTATTGTGGAGTGATCACATATTTGACATCGCCAAAAATGGTGCTAAGTGTTTAGGTCTTCTCCGACGATGCAAGAAGTTTTTTACCCCTTCTGATCTGGCTATAATTTATAAAGCCTATATTCGTCCAAAACTTGAGTACAATTCCCATATTTGGGCAGGTGCTCCTATAACCCACTTGAGTCTCTTGGACAGAATTCAAAAGAGAGCTCAAAAAATGATAGGTGACCGTTGTCTTACTGAAACTTTTGCATCTCTCGAGCACCGTCGCAAGGTTTCATGTCTCTCATTATTTTATCGCTACTTCCATAAGCAATGCTCTAATGAAATAGCCAGCTGCATTCCTCCCCTCAAACGATTCAACCGTAATACTCGTTCTTTTAGGAATGCCCATCAGTTTACCCTTGAGCCCAATTTCGGACGTACTATTAAGTACAGAGATTCTTTTTTTAGTCGCACTACACGAATGTGGAATGCTTTACCAGACTCAATATTTCCCACTCATTACAATGTGCAGGCATTCAAAACCAATGTGCATCGGTATCTCCTTTCAAATCCTATCCTTCCTTCCTATCCTTCCTATACACTCGCACTGTGTATAATCATTATAAGGGTATTCATATCCCCTTGAGTGCGCGTACAATATAAAAAAAAAAAAAATCATGTCAAGAAAACCAGACCAGAACCACCATTAACATTAACTTCCCGTCAACAAAACCCAAGAATTGTTTTTTTCAAAATAGTTGGCAGTCCGCGAAATTACTGAACTTTTTGGAATAACGTGCTTGACGATTTTTAATTAAAATTTTTGGCCTCAGAAAAGTTAAATGTAGCTTGGTACCAAAAATGTCCATTTATTGGACTCGTAATTCTTGATAGCATTCCGAAACTACCATATTCGCTTTACTTAGCATAATGGGATTTCTAAATATTTATTCCCTGAATCAATAGAAGAGATGGAAACCGGAATGAAGCTATAGGCTATCGCAAAACCAATTTGAAATTTGAAAATTGAGCAAAACGTAGGAACAAGTGTGTCGTATCCGCATTTCGTAGTATTTCAAATATGATTTCTTGCATTTCTTTTAAAAACTGTCAATAAGATTATTTTTTCACACAATGATTAAAAATAAACAATATGTAAACAGCATAATAATTTACAGAATATGTGTTAGAAGACTTAAACTCTTTCTTTGATATCCTAAATATAGGGTGTCCCAAAATTAACGCAAGATTTCTAGGGTGTCCCAAAATTAACGTAAGATTTCTTGCGTTAATTTTGGGACGCCCTATATAATATAAAATTTAATTGCTTAATTTAATTTTTTCTTAAGATATTTGGGGTCAAATAAAATGCGACCCACACTGATCTGTATATCAACTTGTTTCAAATTAACGCAAGATTTCTTGCGTTAGTTTTGGGACACCCTAGAAATCTTGCGTTAATTTTGGGACACCCTATACATTTGGGTTACGTTTGATAATCTTCATTATCTTTTTCGTAGTATAACTTTTAAAATGAGCTTTTTATCATGAATATCGGTAAGAGTATCACTGCGTCTTAAAAACTACTGAAGATTAAATAATTTTGCTGAAAGTAATGGACATATCTAAAACTTGGCCATCTGAAACTTGGCGATAATAAATCTCAGTGAAGCCAATTTTAAACAGGGGTGGAATCGGCTACCAGACGCTTATACAAAAAACGAATGGAAATTTTTTTCAGTTACCTTTTTTAGGTACGAAAACACATTCTTGGGACAGACTTAGCTTACGACATTCGAAAAACAAAATAAGAATTTTATTAAAACACAGCCAATTTAATACTTTTGTTTAGATATTTTATAGGATCATTTAAATATTTCACCATAGCAACAATGGATTGTTACAATTATAATTTGAAATTGTTCAATCGAATTGAATTGAGTTGAATCAGTTTGCATAGACGGAAAACTTGGTGATAGTCAATTTTACTATATCAAAAATATGATAGTCAATTATCACCTTAGCCGATTCCACCCCAGGTTAAAATTCAACACTGTAATAAAATTCAATATTGAAATTATAAAGAACTAATTACTGAACAGTATGACTGTATGTTGGCTTTTTCGCCCGCATTATAGGATCTGGAGCCTGAGAAAAGATGTTTGTTTAAAACTATTAAAGGGAAGCAGTTCTGTCATATACATTATTTAAGCACAACTTTAACACTTTTCGCAGCGCGCACGCAGTAGAAACTCTCAAAAGAGAAAAAATCCCCCCATTTTGAAACTTTCTTTATTGGTGCTCCACTTTTATTAGTATTATTTTGATTTAATATAACCTTTAGCCTTCCTTAATAAACGGGATATCCAACACTGAAAGAATTTTTCAAATCGGGCCAGTAGTTCCTGAGATCAACGCGTTCAAACAAACAAACAAACAAACTCTTCAGCTTTATAATACTTGTATAGATTCTGTAGACGATATTGTTTTATGTCATCATTTCTCAAAAATAGCTTTGAAAAAAAGCGTAGCTATAATTAAGTTTCAAGCCAGAAATACAGATTTTGACTTTTTTTTCAAGAACAAAATAGTCGTGTACGCAAAATTTATACTTTTACTAAATTTCTTACAAAAGTACAAATGCAAACTTATAAATAGCTATGTCCAAAGCAAGTTTTTAAATTCTGACCAATATATTTAATACTCTATATGACTAATCTCTGTCCTTATACCCTTTTTTTGATTCAGCCTTAAGTGACTTTTGCTTGGTTTAAGCTATTAATAATTTCAAGTTTAGTTCTTAAAGAAGCTTTAAAATTTGTTTACCCAGAAACAACTAGAATTCTATACTCTAGCAATTTATATTACAAATAAAACCCTTACAAAAAAAATGGTTAATAGACGAAGGTATACCTACCTACTTAAATGACATTTTATCTCTTCTTCTAATCATTTCCTGAAATATTAGTATATATTTCTCAAACCCTAACAGCCATCATCATCACAATACAAATGTTCTTCCATTCATCATAAGGTACTTATTTTCATTTGACAGAAGAAAAAATAAAACTCAAGAAAATAATCAATTTCAGCTTTCATAGCTTTTTCAAGGAAAATCTCGACTTCAAAAAAAAAAAAAAAAAGAAGAAGAAGGATGAGAAAAACCTTGAATGAATGCCATTCCATAGCATAACAGCGAATAGCAGCGTCATCATTTCCATACCATTACTACCTATCCTTATTCCGTTATACCCTGCCTGCGTCCATTTTCAATCTAATCATAATATTCAACCCCCGCACAGACAAAATTTAATATATCTACATACCGTTCACATAAATGAAATATACCCTATAAACAACTTATCTATTCCCTTTAAGGCGTATACATACATATATACGAGTAGCAAGCGTAAGGTAATAAAATACAGACAAACAAAAAATAAGGACGAAAATACAAAATTCAGGCAGAAAAAGAGACAAAATTCAATCTTTCAAATTAAACGAAATGACAGACTGAACGCACGAACTACCACGACGCTATACGAACGGCGGCGGCCAGCGGCGACGAGCGACAAGCGACGTAAGGATACGACTTTAACTTGATGTATAGGGAGGTCCTTTCAAGATCATAAAAACTGTTTGTTCGGTCGAATGATGATGGTCAAAAACGGTAAATCACCGTGATATCAAATAGCACGTTCCAAGGACAAATCAAAATTCGGATCTCTTTAACGAGGTTCCAATTGATGATGATATTGAACCTTTTCTCAGTCAGTTCAAGAACGAGCAAACAAATACCGGGTACCTTTTTTCCTACAAAATGACGTCCCACCGACATCGAACGACAACGATGGACGTAAAAGAAAAAAAGTCGACCGTCACTAGATACGGTAAAGAATTTTCTGTGTTTTCTTCTATTTTCTTTTCGACAGAAAAAAGGCGAACAAAACCCTTCATCACCCTCCAAAATCATCCTCAACCACCCCCAACCCCAAAGCGGATATCGATTTTCTTCTTCATTTTACCAAAGTTTGACTTTGTCTGTGTGTGTTTTGGGTTGTTGGTTATGGCGGGGGAGGGGGGTTGTTCTGTTGCGAGGGAAAAGGGAATACTCTCGTATGATTTAATATATAATTCAGCCAGACAAACTGTCGTCTGTGTTTTAATTTTTTGTTTCCTCTTTTCTGTTTCTGTTTCTGTTTCTTCGTTTTCTTTTTTATTTTGTTTGCCTATTCGCTTTGGGGGTTTTCGCCCCTCGGGGCCAAAACCATCTGAGTACATTTATTCAAAGGGGGGATGTGTTTTGCTATGCCTTTCAGCTGTGTATCCTTTGAAAGGGAATTCAATGCCTTTTGGCCAAGGAAATAACTTTAGATACATTCGTGCCGTTTGCCATAATAATATACTCACCAATAAACATCATTTGATGTCAACATGTTCGCTGAAGTGTATATACTCCACCAGCAACAGAAAACAGCAGTAAACCCAACAACAACAATGACGACCACAACGACGAAAAGGAGACTCACAACCAGAAGTGAGAAGACGACGAGGACGACGACGAGGACGAAGACGACGAACGATGACACGTCAGGGGGTTGATGACTTTTCCTCGTTTCAAATACGACCACGGGGGTTGATGAAGGTGCAGCTAGCTATAGCTGGACTGAAGGTGGTTTTTCACTTTCACCGCGCTATAACGTAATCCAAAAACAGTTCTCTGTTATAATAGAGCAACACAAGTTCAACACTGTCGGCCGGGTGGCGGGCGGTGTGGCGGCTGTGACGGCGGACGACCGACAACGGCAAACGGTGACTATGATGATTTTTGGGGGTGATGTTATTTTCTATAAGGGTAGTTGATGCATAGTATTAAATCACATAGAAGGAAAAACCACGCACGGAACGCCAAATACGAGTACGTATTTATAACACACAGACACAACATAGACGACGAAACGCACACACAAGGGCGGATCGAAATAAAAATGGACGGTAGTTTTCTTTTTGAAACTTTCCTTTTTTTTTGTTGTTGCTTTTTGTTGTATTTAAAACTTTTTTTTTCAAAAATTGATTAAAACCAGGAAACAGGAAATATCTACTTTATGTTGAGAAGAATATTAAACTTTCACTTCTTTTTCAAAACATACAAAATGGCTTCCCTTGGGGACGAGATAGATAGATAACTTTGCAAAGGTAGAGGATGGGGTTGCGGTAATAGAAAATATAACCAGCCAGACAGATGAGGCTTACATAAACACCGGGTATAGGAAGAAGAAGAAATTCAAGCTTGGATTCTCGGGAAAACTAATTAAACACACATTATAATTAACACAATTTTGAAAAATTCTTCAAAATATCACGTTTTTGTGTAGTACTTAAACGCCCCTAATATGTAGGTATATGTATTTTTGATTATTTCGGAATTATTTTGTTAACAAATCGACAAACAGTAGAAAAGTCTTTTCCGTCATTTTCACGAGAAAATCATTCGAGAACTAAAAGTTTTCTTGCAACAGCTACTGAACGAAGGGTAAGTTTTTTGTTTTTTAAACTCAACTTTCGTTCTTATGTCCAAAACAGCAGGAACTCTGTAGTCTCTGATGGTCTCATATACCTAGAGTCACAGAGTAGCTCTATACATTTTGCCGATATCAAAAGGGAGTATAATTTTCATCCCCTAAAAAATATTTTTTTAGTCTCTCTGCGCTTCTTAAACGGGGTACTATTCTAAAGGTTTTAGTATAGAGTCTGCATCAGCACCAAATGAGAGAGAGAGAGAGAGAAAGAGAGAGAGGATATAACAAAAACAACAATAACAACAACAATGACGTTATATTTATAGTGAAATACGCAGAAGTTTATTGTAACAGAACAAAAATAATGGGCGGTTGGTGGTGGTAGGTGACTGCGGGGGTGACTATGATGGGAGGGTGGAAAGTATAGGAACATTTCTCCCACGCATACTATTATAGGTATATATGTAGGTAGAGGTATACAGAGAAATTTAGGGGGGGGGTGATTTTGAGGCTGGGTGGCAATGAGACACTTCCGTTTATCGCTCTTGTTATCCTTTTTAACGAAAAAAGATCAGGATATGTGTATACAAGCTTAACATTGGCTTTTTCGGAAATAAATACACACATAATGAAATACACAAACACATCGAAAGAATATACATACACAAATGTTTTGTTTGTAAAAGAAAAACAACTTTATTTGAAGGGTGTATTTGTATAGATTGCGCTCTAGCGATTGAAAGTCTCTAATTTTCTGTCTGATATGGTTTATGGTCATTCATGATACTTAAAGGATGGGGTTGAGGGTGTTACCAGATAAATTGTATTTAAAAACAATTGAAAAAATAAAATCGAGGACCATTCTAAATAAAATCTAATTCAGAGACCTTTTCCTTGACACAGTTAAAAGTGATAAGAAAGCCACAAATCCAAACAAATTTAATATTAATTATTTAAAATTTTTGTATTCCAAAAATATTGTTTTTAATTACCAACATAGAAAATCTGTTATAAAATAAATTTTCAACATTGCATTTTTCATATTTTTCGATTTTGTCTTAATTTATTTCTTAAGGTTTCATTTTTATATTTTTAACATCCCATAGGTGTATTGTAATCGGTCCGATTTGTTAATTTGAAAAATTTGACGTTTCAAGGTCAATACAATCTAAATAAAAGATTTTTAGAGAGATGTCAGTGTTTGTGCGTGTGTTTTGTTCGTCGTCCATCTCAAAAGCCAGTAGAGATATCGACTTCAATTCCCAATTGAGTGGGTGGTTTTTTTAACCATAGCAATTTAATAAAAAAGTAAACGTTTTGGTTAACCCAAAATATCTCACGAACAAATATAGCTAGAGACTTAAACTAAATTTTAAATTGTAAAATGTAACGCGATACCAAACGAGTATAATTTTTGAAAAAAAATAAACCAATATAAAAAACAAAAAACTGTAAAAAAAAAATAATTGTATGCAACGAAGAATAGCGTTTTTGACATCTGGTTAAATTTTGAGATAAATCAAATTGACAGCTTTTTACAAAAATTAAAAACCTAAAAAAAAAAAACATTAGTAAAAATTGATTTTCGACTCAAATATCTTTTAAAAAATTTAATATATTGACTTTAAACTATTTTCGGCATATAAGAATTATTGTTTTTGACATTTAGTAAAATTTTGGGCGAAATCGAGTTGACAGTTTTTTTTACAAACAAAAAAAAAACATTACTGAAACTTGGTAAAAATTGATTTTCGACTCATATATCTTTTCAAAAATGTAAGATATTAGCTTCAAATTAATTTTATTTTATAGAAAATATTGTGTTCGACATTCAGTAACATTTTTATAAATATCCAACCGACTCTTCATATAAATTAAAATGTACAAAAAATAGTACGCAAAATTGGTAAAAATTAATATTCGATTCTCGACTTGCTACTTAAAATGCTAAAAATTGGTTTGAACTGAATCCCATATAGATTTTGAAATCAAACTATTTCATCACATGCAAAATATTGTTGGTAATTTTTTTTTTAGAAAAAAATCAACTGACAACTTTAAAAAAAAAAAAAAAAACGAAAACTTAAAGAATCAACAAAAAAAAAACTGATAAGAAATGATTTTCGACTCAATTATTGAGGAGAACAAAGAAAGATGTTGACTTCATTATATTTATATCACACAAAATATTGTTGTGAATATTTTGAAAAAGTTTAAAGAAAGAAAAATCTTGTTTGTATTATAATGGGTGTTTTTTTTTCTATTCCTTTTTGGCAACACTGGTTTTGACAGCTCACGTACGTTTCGTGATTTTTGTTACTGTCAAATATCTTCCGAATATTATTTAATTTAACCATGAATCGTATGACATACGAACAACTCTTGCAAATTATTGAATTTTATTATCAAAATGCGTGCTCTGTTAAGAGTTCACCGTGCGGTTCTACCATTTTATAGTAAGTTAAATTAGCCTACTGAGGCGGTTATTGGAGCAATTTTAGCTAAATTTCGCTCTAAATTAACATTCCTGAACGATTCAGCTTCGGCTTCGCCTGACATTTACGAGTTTAGCCATAGGAATTCAATGCATGCTATCACAGTGAAGCTTTGACCTCACGTTTCGTTTGACAATCGTAAGGAAAAGAACGTAATGTTACGTAATGTGACTCCAAACGGAAGCTCTTGTTCAAATTTGCTGAACATTCGTTTGTCTGACACCTCAACAGCTTTAAAAAAAGTCAAAAAACAAAATACATTTTTTTCTTTTGGAGGGATTCCCATTGGTTATTATAAGTTATTGAAATATACATAGAATAACTATAAAATTTTGTTTGAAAACGTTTTATTTTTGTAGAACAGAAAATGAGTTTCGAAGCACTCCTCATAGATTAAAGAACTCCGAAGATTGAGCTCCCGAACCCACCGACCGAGCGACGTCTCTCAGTCTGCGCTTCTTCTTGCTCCATGGGCTGAACATACCCACGATAGGCTGTGTAAGATACTTCCGCGATAAATTTATTTTTTATCGATTTCAAAATTCATATTTTTTACTGCACAAAAAATCAAAACAAACTTTTGAGAAAAAATAACATCTGCTAATGACAGAAGTGTTATTTTAGAAATGTTATTTAAAGCAACCTCGAAGCAGGCCCATCGTAACGCAGACGAAGCCGAAGCTGAAGCGTGTTTGTGTTTCAGCCATAAAGCACAAACACGCTTACATGGAGTGAGAACTGAGGAAAATATCGCAGCTTTATCGGCCAGTTTAAGTGATGACCTTAAATTATCTTTTCGGTGCCGTTTGTAGCAATTGGGCTTTTTCTTCCACTACGTGGCCAATTTCGCGGAATTAAGGTCAAACTATCGGGTGATTTTTTAAGAGCTTGAGAACTTTAAAAAAAAAAAAACGCATAAAATTTGCAAAATCTCATCGATTCTTTATTTGAAACGTTAGATTGGTCCATGACATTTACTTTTTGAAGATAATTTCATTTAAATGTTGACCGCGGCTGCGTCTTAGGTGGTCCATTCGGAAAGTCCAATTTTGGGTAACTTTTTCGAGCATTTCGGCCGGAATAGCCCGAATTTCTTCGGAAATGTTGTCTTCCAAAGCTGGAATAGTTGCTGGCTTATTTGTGTAGACTTTAGACTTGACGTAGCCCCACAAAAAATAGTCTAAAGGCGTCAAATCGCATGATCTTGGTGGCTAACTTACCGGTCCATTCCTTGAGATGAATTGTTCTCCGAAGTTTTCCCTCAAAATGGCCATAGAATCGCGAGCTGTGTGGCATGTAGCGCCATCTTGTTGAAACCACATGTCAACCAAGTTCAGTTATTCCATTTTTGGCAACAAAAAGTTTGTTAGCATTGAACGATAGCGATCGCCATTCACCGTAACGTTGCGTCCAACAGCATCTTTGAAAAAATACGGTCCAATGATTCCACCAGCGTACAAACCACACCAAACAGTGCATTTTTCGCGATGCATGGGCAGTTCTTGAACGGCTTCTGGTTGCTCTTCACTCCAAATGCGACAATTTTGCTTATTTACGTAGCCATTCAACCAGAAATGAGCCTCATCGCTGAACAAAATTTGTCGATAAAACACATTTCGAACCGAACACTGATTTTGGTAATAAAATTCAATGATTTGCAAGCGTTGCTCGTTAGTAAGTCTATTCATGATGAAATGTCAAAGCATACTGAGCATCTTTCTCTTTGACACCATGTCTGAAATCCCGCGTGATCTGTCAAATACTAATGCATGAAAATCCTAACCTCAAAAAAATCACCCATTACTTCTGGTGCAGGGATTAAAGAAGAAAGACCCACCAAAACTTTGAATTTTCGGTTAATGGACTGTTTAAAAGTTGACAGAAGATCAACTTTTTTATCGAAAAA
The DNA here is from genome assembly GCA_920104205.1 of Eupeodes latifasciatus. Classification (NCBI taxonomy): domain Eukaryota; kingdom Metazoa; phylum Arthropoda; class Insecta; order Diptera; family Syrphidae; genus Eupeodes; species Eupeodes latifasciatus. The sequence goes on along the minus strand of OV049924.1, from coordinate 45,644,734 downwards.
TTGTGTTCAACGACAAACAAAACTACCGTTTTTGGATTCCAACTAACAAGCAGCATTACAAAAGCTACCAGATTAAGTCAGATAAAATCAACTGACATGACGGTGCCAAATGCCACACAGCACGCGCAATGAACTTATTGAGATGCGAGTTTGGTGAGTATTTAATTTCACGTTCGCGACTGGTCAATTTGCAAACTAGATCTTGCAATTTATCATACTATTTTTTGTGGGGCTATGTTAAGCTTCGTGTCCCATGCTCGATTCGATTAACGCACTGGAAGCCAATATTAAAATATTTATTCGTGAGATACCTGCCGAAATGTTAGGAAGAGTATGCCAAAATCGGACTTAGCAAATGTACCATTTGAGGCGTGGCATGATAGTACGTTGGACTGTCATGATAGACGTCTTGGGTTTTTTTATTCACGGGTACTGCCTCTTGCGATTAATTGACAAATTCTCCAAGAGTAATTGTTGTCATGAAAAGTGCTATCTCAAATAAGCCGTTCGGATTCGGCTTAAAACTGTAGGTTCCATCCATTCCTGACAACATTACTCTCACACAGGAATGGTAGTGAGTCGTAAGTCACTAGGCCCTAAGTTCTCAACGGACTGTTGCGCCACCTAATTTATTTTATTTATCACTTTTTGTTTAACTTCCGATAGCTCTCAAAAAATTACTCGTGGAAATTCTTCGATTCAAATACAGAATACAGCCTTTGCTGATAATTATTTCTTAAAAAATGTATAGTAAAAATACCTGTTCCTTGGTGTGTTAGAAGAAACGTACCTGGAATTAAAAAAAAAAAAATATTACATTATAGTTTATCTATACAACATTTTTAAAATAATAAGGAAATTTCTTTACCAGAATTGTAAATTTAAAACTAGTTTCTCTTATTTAAAGGGTTATAATTTTGTCAATGTTCAAGAAACTTCCTTACAAATTCAGTTTTTTCAATTTTCAATTTTCAATTCAAACTTTATTTTATAACTTGTATAAAACATTAAAGATACAATATCTCATTTTTCCTTACAAAGACTATGAATAAAATACAAATTCGAACGCTATTGAAAACTTCTCTCTTACTAAATATAATAGAAGAAATAAAATATACAGGGTTATCCATTTTGCGGTTTCAAAAGTAAAAGCAAATAAAACAAATAAAAATATGTATAACTTATTGGATTTGTTTTATAATTTTAAAAATTTCAATTTTTATTTTGATTTTTTATACTTTTTTAGATTTTTTTGGGATATGGGTGATTATACAAAAGTTGGGTAACTCGATGTCATCAACCAACATATACAAAGTCTGATTATATTTTATTGAGATTGCAATTTATTTTAAAACAATGGAAAGACCTTTATTTAGTCACCCAATTTAAGTTCTTCATTTTGAATAAAAGTTATTAAAAAAACACAATTAGTTCTTAAAACGTCAGTCCTCTGGCATGTCACAACCCTGAAAACCAACCACTAAGTGACTATCTATTATAAAAATTATCATTGATTTGAGAAAACTTATTAATTTAATACAATCTGCGATGTATATAGTTTAATATATACTACAACTTTCATAATGCAGTGTTCTATACTTTATTTAAAAAAATAAGAAATTTTGTGTTCAGTTTCATTCGTCAGTGCCTTGTGTGTTATTTAAATTTGAAATTCTTGCGAAATATCGCCGACTCACTGTCAAATCCCACTTTGAATTTTATGTTGGTAATAAAGTTAGTTGCGGGTCGCACAATTTGACGGCCACCATATCTGTACCAGAGTTTGGGTTATGTTTGTTGTCTATACACGTGCTTAGCCAGTCAACATGTCAGTTTTATGGTGAGTCAATATTTTTTTGTTTATCTAAAGTTTATTTTTATTTATACATATTAGACTATGATTTGTTAAAATGTAGTTTGTTGATATTCGAAATTACAAAAAAAAACATTAGTCCTGATTATAATCTCAAATTTCGTCTTTTTCGTCAGTCCTATGGCGTCAGTCCTATGTCAGGTATATTGTTATTGTTCTTCATTTCATGATCATTAGTACTTTTAAGATGAATATTGTTAGATTTTGTTTATATTGTTTGCGGATTACTTCGAAATATTAAGTAAAACTATGTAAAAGTAGTAAAAGATAAGTGAATAACGTTACGTTAGTTGTCGAAAGTCTGTTTTGAAAACTGATATATAGTATTTTCTCCCAGTATTACATATTAATAATTATTTTCATTGTTACCAAGTGCTTTTAAGTGATCATTATTAAATCCTATGAGATTTTTACTAATTTGTATTAAATTTCATTATAATACTACTTTCAAAACTGTGTATAACATGTATCATTACTATGTTACCTCGTCAATCCCCTGGCATTCAAATTCTGAAATTTTATAAATATCTTACAATGTACTTAAAAAAGTGACTGGCCCGATTGGGAACAATATATTAATTAGATTAGCTATCATATACACCCGAATTTATAGAAGTTTGATTTAAAAACTATCGTAAACAAAATATCCTCAAAAGTTACCCAACTTTTGTATAATCACCCATATTTAAATTTTAAAATAAATTAAAAAAAAAAAAATAGTTTTATTTCATGTTGATATTTTTTATTTTATGTTTAATATTTCAGTATAAATGATTAAAAAATCATATAAAAAGTTTTACGAAAGTTAAAAAATGCTCCTTTTTAAGTGGTGCCAACGTATAGTTTAAAAAATTGAGAAAACTATTAAATTTTGAAAAAAAAAAAGAAAAATAGATTCTTAGTTCTATTGCAAGCTTATGTATATATTATTTTGAACCAAAAATTTGACAGATTTTTAAGTTATTTTGTGTAGATATTTATAATTTGGTAACACTAAGTTAATATAGCCGGTAAATAATTCAAAATGAACAGAAGCTATTTTCTCTCTCACTCTCTCCGTGTCTCTATAGTTTTCAGTCAATGAGAATTCTCCTCAAAACATATCTCAAAATTTTATTCTCACTCATCAACAACCACATAAAAGCCGCCACTTTAAGAGAAGTAGAAAGAGTACCTTTTTAGCCCTTAAAACCCCAACACGAAATATAACAACAACAAAAATAACATCTACCCCGAGGGTTAGCTTATTGTTGTAATATATTCCTAAAGGGTCTATGCTACATTTTTCCACTTATCCTAACGCAGATGTTCGTTCATTGAATTTGATATTACATGTGTCTGCATAATATATCCTAACTTAATATTTTATGCGTATATACAACAAAAAAACAACATCCACCCCCACATTATGGGGGAGTGAAAAGTAACACACACAATCTGCAAACCCCTCTAAATACCATCCCTTCTCAACAAAAAAAAATGCATTTATTTTATTGTGTGTCTTTTGTTCTTTATGAGTGCGAGAGTTTTTATTTCAAGCAGTCAACTGAAACTCTAAGCTCAAGAGTTGTGTTAAGGAAACAAAATCCGAAGGGTTGATTTTTCTGTGTTGTTGTTGTCGTTTTGTGTTTTTGTGCTTTATACTTGAACTTATTTCGGAAAGCAACGCGGAATTCCGTTTTATGTCATTTTTGTGGCGTTCGGAAATAGAATGACTGCGCAAAAGATGGCGAGAACGACAGAATGAAAAAAAAACAACAACAAAGGAACATCAATATTGCCAGATGTCACAAGTATAGGGTTGCCATATCAATACAATATTTTACGAAAATTCCACACACAAAAAATGGTTAAATAATTAAGAAATAAATATGCAGGACGATACAAATAAAAAAGACACCTTATCCTTATAGGAAATTATTTGAAAAACAAAATTTAATAGAACAACAGTGGCAACACCTAAACAAGAAAACTGCTATTTTTGATATTTGTTTGATGTTTACACAAAATTGAGAGATTTTTTTAAAGAACAACGTTTTCCAAATGTGATCCTATTTTCGTTAGTTTTTTCTTTAAGGAAGTTAAAATATAAAAAGTACTAGATTACACTTTATTTTTATTGTGGGCCTATAGCTGTTTATTCCCTTAGAGTTAAATTTTATTATCTTATCTCTAAACTTATTGAAGTCCTTATAAACTTTTGTCTAAATTCATGCAAATTTCAAACTCTTCAATATAAAAACATAAAATTATTAAACATAAAGTGGGAACACTGTTTTTGGTAAATTCACCATAAACCTAAACCAGATGATGGCATTGTTGCCATTCCATCCATTATTGGCGTTCTTTCTTATTTGAACTGGAAAAAAGCAAACATTTGTCTTTCGTGTGTTGTTTTGGGCTTCTGTTCACATCTTTTGTGACCTTCAATTTTTCGGAGTGTGAGGGGGGGTGGGTTTGTGCAGAAAGTGATGTGGAGTTGAAATGAGTGAAGGGTGTTCAAGTTGGTTAGGTTTGCATTGGATGGAATGAGTGACGTATGAACAAAAACTTTCAAGTGGGGGATGCAAAAAAGCAATTTGATGTTCATCATCAGCTGTCAAAAAAGAGGGAGTAAAATTAAGTGTGTGGACGTTTGACAAAGTCCTTGTATGTTTCAAAGACCCTTATTGGTTTTTTTATGCGGCAAATATTTTCGCTTGCGATGTCACCACACTTTTAGGGGATGAATAAAGGAATGTTGAAGAGCATCAATGTTTGCCGGCAATCAAATGCCATGACAGCTCAAATTCATCCCCCACCCACCTGCACCACAGAGTTAGAGATAGCTCCATTGTAGGTAAGAGAATTTTGCAGTCTAAAAGAGATTTCTTCATTAGAACCTGCGCAGTTCTTCACTTTCTCTTAAATCCCAAAGGAAAACGAAAAACAAAACAAAAACAATAACAAAATGCATCAGCACAACAATAAATATTTGAAGGACTGTCAAACGTAACATATCCCCTTTATATAACTGGGATACATAATTTTTGTATTAGTTTTACAGGAGCAAATATGTGCGGTATATTGGGTTGGCCCGGTCTGGTCTGGCTTTTGAGATACCTAGATTCAAGGATGGGATGTGTTCAACAAACATGCAATACAAGCTCTTGAAATTGAATTAAGTCATCAAATGTACATTTGTTTGATTGTCATTTATAAGGATGTAAAAGAAGTACTTTTTGGTAGGTATCCATCCGGGACATTATGATATCATCTACGTCAATTTGGATTCTGAAAGGGGTGGGGGGGATGGGTTCAGTCTCCCCTTAGAGCAAATTGCATTTCAGAAGGAAGAACGAAAAGTTTACATTATGGTCAAGTATAGTGATGGGGGATAGCTTATTTCTCTTAGATTGCCTTTGGATTGCAATTGAAGACCACATTCATGAAAACAAATGGCACGAAGGAAAGGGAAGCAAATGGTATGAATTTTCTTTTTTTTTCTTCTTTTTTTTTTGCAATTTCAATGCAAATTAGGGTGTGTCACTGGGGTAATGATGGAATCTGTTTAATTAAAAAGTTTTATAGACTTTTTTTTCTTCTTCTTCTTTTTAAGCTGGTTTTTTCGTTTGGTGTTTGAAGATTTTTTATTTAAATTTTTATCAAAAAAAGCTTGATTTTTTATAGGGTGTGGATTAAATTATCCAATCAGCTAAAGAACTTGGGAGGGAAATAGTTATACATGCAAAAACGAAATTTGCCATGGAAAAATCCTTGAACTAGATTTTGGTAGGAAAATGACAAGGCTAGAAAAAATACAAATGTTTTACTCTAATTTAAATGAGGTTTGTTGGTTTTCTTTTTCTTTGTTCTAAGAAATTGTAGTTTTGTGGACGCAGATTTTTGAAAGAAATCTTATAGTTTGAAGCTTTCTTTTGTGATTGCATAGCGATTTAGGAAGAGGGATTATCAAATACAAAACTACTCTGTGTTTTCTTTATTTAATTGCCAGTGATTTACAGCATGGTTGTATATTTTTTGTAAAAGAAAAAAATTTACTTGGGCGTAGACGTACTTTTTTAAATTGATTTTTTTTTTAATGTTATTGCATTTTTGATTTGTAATGATAACTTAGCTTATAACGAGTAGAATTTTATATTGTATTTATAATAACACTGTTATAAAAATACAAATAACACATTTCAGGATTCAAGTTGACAACAAAAGTGAATTTAACCAATTTTATATAACAACTGATTATCAAAGAACAAGTCATTTCTAATTGACTTCGGATTATGAACTGTTTAGGAAGTATAAGAAATTCGATGATCGAGAGCTTAAAAGTTCATTAGTTTAAATTGGGGGGAGGGGCAGTGGTGAGAGTTAAAAACAGGTTGTAGGTACACATTACAGCTCAAATTCTTTACAAAAATAGATTAGATAGAGATAGATTGATAAATTCTTTGTTTGTTTTTTTTTTTCATCATAAGATTTTACAATATAATTTCCTGAGAATAAGGACATGGCATTGACTGCCGTCTGCCTGAATTGACATTTCATAAGTGATAAAAAAAATATATAAATTAAAAAGAAAATGTAAAATTATTTAAATAAAAATATTAGAATAATTCGAACAATTTTTACGTGATTTGAAACACAAAATTACAATTTATAAAAATAATACAATTTTTTGAATAGTAGGCTTTACTCAAAGTAAAGTTTTGACAATTTTAACGTGATTTGAAACACAAAAAAGACAATTTTGTATGATTTCCAACATAAAATGAGATAGGCTAAAAATTAATTTAATAAGTGAAACTGTTCCGGTAGTTAAGAGCTTGTCGACAAAATTTGAATACGTTTAGTCAACCTGGTGCTCCATTTAGGATTTCGTAAAATTCTTTCATTGTTAAAATACTTTTTCTTGTAAAATTGGGCAAATAGCTAAAAAGTGGTAGATATCTTCGATTTCTCTTCTGTTGCACAGATCACATAGCTGCGGCAAATCACTTCGGGGTGGTATAAAGTTTAAGTTTAAGATTTCGACTCTGGCTTTAAAAATAATACTTATCTGAGCAACTGAGTAATCATTTCTGAAGTAGTTCATGTCTGAATTCAATTGATGATTTAAGTTTCTATAAACGTTTCTAAGATGCTGAAGAAGTTGCACTAAAAAGATTTTCTACATACAACTTTTGGTCAAACTTAGCAATAACACCTGCGAAATGCGCTTGCCTGTTAGACCGGCGGCTCCTGTATGAACGGGGAATCCTCGCTCGTGATGGAGCGGAGCTGCTTCGGTTCAGTAGGGCTGTGTCCGAAAAGGACCGCATTGATAGGGTGAAGCAGGAGAACCAGTTTTGGTGGCTTCAAACTGCAACTGATAATGGGTAATCCGGGATGGGGTATTTTTGCCTTGGCCGGCTTACATACTTGTTTTAGTCTTAAGTTTTAGGTTTAAGTAGAGCAGGAATGGTGGCACAATAAAATAAAAAAAAAAAAATAAAAAAAAAAATCTCATAAAATACAAAAAAAAAAGAAATCAAAAAAAATGCAAACACATATCACAGACAATATTATAAAAATCCTCGATGGAATTACAAATAGAAGGACATAGTTGTTTTGCCGCTGTGGTTGTTCTAGTTTTAAGTAGTTTGTAGGTAGATTAGGTAATTTTAAGTTTTATTTTAAGGACTTTAGTATGTAAGTAAAAACCCCAAAAAATGACAAAGATTTTAGTTTTTAAACTTTTCTAAAAAAAAAAAAAAAACATAAATTGAAATAAATAAAACAATCTTAGTTCGTAGGCCGAAAGGCATTAATTTTAAGAATCATGAATTTCTTAGAGCGCCCGATTAGGGCCAGTAAGTTATATTTAAGTAGAATTAATTAGGCTAGTTTCCCATTTTGTCTAGCATGTAAGTAGAGTTAAGTTTAAATGAATAAAGAAATGAATTTAAAAAAAAAAAAAAAATGCGCTTGCCTGTCGTCAGATTCTGTTGCTATTGCGAGTTGGTTCCAGTCTTTAAACGGAGATGCATTCGATTGCAGCAATTTTTTCAAATTATTTTGTGAAGGCAAAGTTTACTTCTATTCATCACCTGAACAATAAAATCCGCATTAGCCTTTAAATTTTTTATATAAATAGGGGTGATGCCTGACTCTACGTAAATGGCGTAATTTGGAGTTGAGTTAGGCAAACGAAACAAGCGCTTAAAGAAGTGATTTTGCAGGCTCTCGAAAACATTAAGGTTCAAAAAACCGAAAACTTGTGCACCATAGCACAAACATGAATTTATTGTTGCATTAAAGACTTTATATTAAGATACCAGATCAATGTTAGAGTTGGAGAAGAACTTAGGCCACATCAAATTTAGTGCCAACTTGGCTTCTTTATTTTTTATTTTAGCATGTTTAGCGAAATCTATTTTGTGGGTAAGAAGAACACCCAAGTATTTAAATTCCTGGACTATTTCGATAACGGTGTTATTGAGCAACCACTTTTTATCAGAGCGTCTTCTTGTTTGCCTTCCTTCAGAAATCATAATTTTTGTTTTTGTACATTTATTTGTCTCACAAAATAAGCAAAGTCGGTTAATTTGCATCTGTAGCAAAACTGGATTGTCGGCAAACATAACCAAATCGTCGGCATATATTAAAACTTTGACAATGCTGTTACCAAAAGAGAATCCACCAGGAAGATAATCACAAATATCATCAATGAAGAAAGAAAACAGTAAAGGGCTCAAAATACAACCTTGCGGCACACCGGCTGTTGTTTCGAAACTATTCGAGAAATCAGAACCATCCCATACCCTTACATTTGATGCGAAAATTAGATTTTCGTACAATAATAAAAACTTGCGAGATACACCTATGCAGGACATTTTATAAATTAAAGCCTGTCTGTTGACTTTGCCAAAAGCAGCTTTAAAATCAACAAAGCAAGTGTATAGTTTCTTCTTCCGTTCAATAAACTTTCTAGCGATACTGGGGATAGCGAAAACATGGTCCATTGTAGAATAACCTGGCCGGAAACCGGCTTGAAAAATACTCAAACGATTACTACTTTCAATCCATTTAATAAGTCTTCCATTCAGAATGGCTGAAAGAATTTTTCGAATTGTATATTTAATACCGAAATACCTCTATAATTTTCAGGCGTATTTGCATCACCTTTCTTAAAAATTGCAAAAATAACGGATTTCTTGAAACTAGTTGGAGCGATAGCGTCGTTGTACAATCTATTAAGGAAGGTTACAAGGAAATTTTTAAATTCAAAAGTGCTGTTTTTGTAGAATTCCACTGGTATACCGTCCGTACCTGGTGTTTTATTGTTTTTCATTTTTGAGAGCGTAGCTTCCAATTCCACAAGCGAGATCTCAGAATCCAGCTCATTTACTACAGAGTTATGTAGCGCGTAATCGAAGGTATGAAGGTCTTCGTCAGCTGAGAGCAGAGTTTTAAAATGAGCTGCTAGCGTCTCAGCATCTAGAGAGTACTTCATACCCTAATTACGCCCACCCAGCTTGTTTACAATTTGCCAGAATGATTTGGAGTTCGTGCAGTGTTCTAGTTCATTGACCAATTTTTTTTGATAATCTATCTTTTTAGATAGACATAATTTTTTTATAATCTCTATTATATTCTACGTACCTATTTTTAAAAAATTGGGAGTTTGTCACTCTAAAAAGTTTTTTCGGAGATTTCTGCAGTCATTATCAAACCATTTATACAAACGTATGAGCGCTCTTTTGGGCAAAAGGGGCCGAAAGTTTAATGACTTCAGATATTTTACCGCAGGTCTTTTCAATATAGAGTGGATGCTGGAGAAGCGAGTGCAAATTAAGGTTCAAAAGTCTTTTATAGAGAAGTGCATTGTGATCAGACCATTTAAGTTTATCAAAGCTAGTAGGATTCGGAAGTTGAGTTTCATCAGGAAAATGTAATTTAACGACTATTGGGAAATGTGCTGAAAAGTTGGCCAGAACAACTTCAAAATCCTCTATAACATTTAACCAGTTTCCAGAAAAAGTCGCGAAATCAATAACAGATTGGCCTTGTCCACTTACAAACGTAAATTCACCACAAGCTTCACTTTTAGAAGACCCGTTTAGTACGAAAAGTCCAAATAACTCAAACATTTCTCCTAAATTCCGTCCACTACGATTAAAAATTTGGTCTTTAGAGTTTCTATGCTCATTAAAAGCCGTTCGCGGATGTAAGAGTTTTGATATCTGCCAATTCTAGCGTTTAAATCTCCCACTATCATTACACTTTCGAAAGTAATGGTATTCATAAATTCAACTAATTCATCAAATTCAGTTTGCCAATTATTGCAATTTAAGGAAACTGGAATTATATAATAACTTAAGTTGTTGTTATTTTTTGATCAATTGTTTTAAACTTAACTAAATTACCCCATAAGTTTTGTTTAATCCTATATAATATACCCCCACTGGCTGTTCCATGTGAATTCGATCTAAATGCTGAATAAAACATTAATTTAAAATCTTTAAAATATTTTAAGAATTCGTTTTCGTTTTTATGTTCTACAAATGTTTCTATAAGAATTATAATATCGAAATCTTGTAAATACTTACAAAAATTTGGTATTAAGAGTTTGTTTTTGAGACCAGTAATATTATAAGAACATATTTTTAATTTTTTAAAATTAACTAAATTTTAATTATGGCAGGTAACAGACTTTACCTATTGTGTATTCCGCTTTAAGTGTTGTGGCATTCGACTATCAGGTGGCGCTCCTAGCGATTGAGAGGAAGAAGATGATGGACCAATAGAAAAATAGATTATAAAACCTTCTTCATATATGAGATAGATTTTAGGAAATATGGGCACAAATATTTGTGTGTAACAAATTTAGTAGAAAAAATGTGATTTATGAAATTATGAAACATCATATTTTAAATACAAACTAAAAATTAGCTCTTTGTCAGATTTAAAACAATCAAAGCTAATAACGATATTCTTGATAAAATTTCAGACTCAAAACTCGGTTTAAGGAAAAATTAGAACTCAATTAGAATATAAAATTTTGTAATGATTATAAAAATCTTTAACTAAATTGGTCTTCAAAAAATAGCCTCTCGTATTAAGTGTTTAAAAACGTTCTCTCAAATTTCCTTTTTTTAACATTTTGTGCGCAAACAAGGGGTTAAGATACAACTGCCCCAACCTTACCTCTTAACCTTCCTTAAATGAATTCCTAAAGTCTTATCTTTTCAACGTAAGGTTGGGATTTTAATTCACTTACGTTTGTCACGGCTGTAATCAGTGAAAGTGACTGGATTTTAAACAAACATTTTGAAATTAGTCACGGCTATTAAATTTTGTAAAGGGTCGACTGAAAGAGAAATTGGAAGATACATTTCGGCAATATCAAAACGAAGCGATTTCTGGAACTTCATGGACATTAAAATTAAAACAATGTTTTTTTTTAATGCTTCAATCAAGAGCTCGTTTTTATGAGTAGGCAATATTATCTAAAAAAAAAAACTCGTCAATTTATGAAGGAAAGATCTAAGATTTGATGACGTATCACTATGATCAACAGTCATGGCGACAATAGGATTTCTTTGGATTATTCAGGGTGTCTGGCGCCAGATTTATATTTTCAAAATTAAATTTAAAAATATCTATTTGATATATTGTTTTATTTAAAATATTAAACAACTGACTAATAATGCGTGATTAATTGTCACTATTGACATTTGTCGCCTGGCTTCGAACATTCTCGAACAAAAATGGTCCAATTATCCCATGCGTAGATAAGTCGCATCAAACAGTTACCATGCGACAATACAATGGCTTTTGGTGTTTCAGTCGAGGGTTATGGGTTCATGGAGCCCAGTAACGACATTCTTGTTTATTAACGTTTCCGTTTCAATTAAAATTAGCCTCGTCGTTTCAAAAAATTGGATTCACATTAAAAAAAAACCCAACATCGTCTCATGGATACGTGGTTTTTCAAGTAAACTTATTTTAACCACTTCAATGTTTCACGGGAGTCCTTGAAGATCGACTGGGCCCTGATCGTGAAGTGTTAATAGCCGAAGCAGTTGCGCGGAACCTCTGCCTCCACGAACGAATTGAATTCAGACTCGGCAGAACTTATCACTTATTCGTCGAATGCAGAAAGGTGAACAAAACTGTCGCAACGCAGTTACGAATGAATCGTTACTCTTGAAAAATGCCTCGATTATAATAAAAAAAAAATTGGACAGTTTTAAATAAAAAACCTTTTTTATTTAGATAGTGTCACTTAACTGTTTCAGCTATCAGGTGATAGAACTCAAGGCATGTAAAAGAAGATATTAAAACCAAAAAAAATATTCCTAAAAATATTCTTAAACAAATGTTTTTCTTACACGACGAATTCAAGACGGTTAATCTTATAAATGTAGTACCCGTGGCATGATGGTTAGTGCGTTGGACTGTCATGCGAGAGGTCAGGGGTTCGATCCCTGCCTGTGACACCTAATGTTTTTTTTCACGGGTACTGCCTCTTGCGAGGAATTGACAAATTCTCCAAGAGTAATTCTTGTCATAAAAAGTGTTTTCTCAATCTCTAGCCGTTCGGATTAGGCATATAAACTGTAGGTCCCCTCCATTCCTGCAATTACTCGCACACAGGAATGGTTGAGAGTTGTAAGTCAGTAAGCCCTGGTTCTTTACGGACTGTTGCGCCACCTAATTTATTTAATCTTATATAATAGTTTCTAAAATTTGTAAGTGACAGTGCTGAGTTGACAGAATTTAAAAAACGTTTTTTTTTCATTCAACATTTTTTAACCGTGTCAAGACTATTTTTATAAAAGTTATTTTTCATAGGTATAGAACTTTAACATGAAATGTACTTAATTCGAAAGATAGTTTTCTGGCATTATAATGTAAATATGAATTTTGGAATATGAGAACCACGGCTGCCTCGAACATTGTCTGATCTGGAGGTCTAATTTTCAATGACTTTTTATCGGCAATAACGAGGTGAATGTATGTGACTTTACATATCCTCACAGAAAAACTTAAGCTTTGTTAAATCTTTTGGAAGCCAATTTAAGGGTGCGATACGTGAAACAATATACAGTTACCAAACGTTTCCTTTAATAAATCAATTGTGGCACGTGCTGAGTGACATTTTGCGTCATCTTGTTGAAACTACAGCTTAAAGCACACCAAAGAGTCAGTTTTTGTGGTCAAAACGGTGCCGTAACATACCATTGAGGATTACCACTCTTCAAAAAACACGGTAGTTTATTGACGCATCCATTTAACCAAAGTGAACTTCATCGCTAAACAAAATTCAACATATTTCAAACAGAAATATGGTTTTCAAAATAAATTTGATTGAGTAAGAAAAGTTGTTCGGGCGTCAGCCTATTTATTTGGAAAAATCTAACCAAACTTAAAATAAATCATTTGACAGTTGACAAAATGGCCTCCAGGTTAAATAGTTTTAAAACTTAAGCCCTAACTATCTTATGCTTGCATGCTGCAAAAATACAAAAGAATTTTGGCTAAACAAATTTAATGGTAAAGCACCAAAAATAAGTATTCAAATAAGTGCGAGCTTATTAATGGACTACTTTCAAGCTTTGTTAAACCCAATAACAATCACATTACCCAATCATTATGCTATACCTTTTTATTCAAATGAAATACTCGATTCATCTTTTTCTTATGATGAAGTAAACCAAGTTTTGAAAAATCTTAAAGAGCAGAAGTCACCAGGTCCAAATGGGATTCCCATTGAACTTTTTAAATACGCTACAAATGAACTGAAGAAACAAATGACTACTGCTTTTAATACCTAATATACTGGATACGGGAGTTATACCACCAAAGTTTAAAGAAGCAATAATATTCCCCATACATAAAAAAGGAAATATAGCCGAGCCAGCTAATTATAGAGAAATATCCCTTCTTAATGCATCCTATAAGATATTTACAAAACTCTTGAATAATAGAATGGCACATTGGATTGAGAGTCAAAAACTTATTCATGAAAATCAAGCTGGTTTCCGTAATGGTTACTCAACCTTAGACAACATTTTTGTGCTTCAGAACATTGCTGGCACATTCCTAGAACAAAAAAAAATAAATTATTCGCCTTCTTCATTGATTTCAAGGCAGCCTTTGATAACATCGTTCGAAGAGCTCTGTTCTATCGGGTGATTTTTTAAGAGCTTGAGAACTTTTAAAAAAAAAAAACGCATAAAATTTGCAAAATCTCATCGATTCTTTATTTGAAACGTTAGATTGGTCATGACATTTACTTTTTGAAGATAATTTCATTTAAATGTTGACCGCGGCTGCGTCTTAGGTGGTCCATTCGGAAAGTCCAATTTTGGGTAACTTTTTCGAGCATTTCGGCCGGAATAGCCCGAATTTCTTCGGAAATGTTGTCTTCCAAAGCTGGAATAGTTGCTGGCTTATTTGTGTAGACTTTAGACTTGACGTAGCCCCACAAAAAATAGTCTAAAGGCGTCAAATCGCATGATCTTGGTGGCCAACTTACCGGTCCATTCCTTCAGATGAATTGTTCTCCGAAGTTTTCCCTCAAAATGGCCATAGAATCGCGAGCTGTGTGGCATGTAGCGCCATCTTGTTGAAACCACATGTCAACCAAGTTCAGTTCTTCCATTTTTGGCAACAAAAAGTTTGTTAGCATTGAACGATAGCGATCGCCATTCACCGTAACGTTGCGTCCAACAGCATCTTTGAAAAAATACGGTCCAATGATTCCACCAGCGTACAAACCACACCAAACAGTGCATTTTTCGGGATGCATGGGCAGTTCTTGAACGGCTTCTGGTTGCTCTTCACTCCAAATGCGGCAATTTTGCTTATTTACGTAGCCATTCAACCAGAAATGAGCCTCATCGCTGAACAAAATTTGTCGATAAAAAAGCGGATTTTCTGCCAACTTTTCTAGGGCCCGTTCACTGAAAATTCGACGTTGTGGCAGATCGTTCGGCTTCAGTTCTTGCACGAGCTGTATTTTATACGGTTTTACACCAAGATCTTTGCGTAAAATCTTCCATGTGGTCGAATAACACAAACCCAATTGCTGCGAACGGCGACGAATCGACATTTCACGGTCTTCAGCAACACTCTCAGAAACAGACGCAATATTCTCTTCTGTACGCACTGTACGCATTCGTGTGGTTGGTTTAATGTCCAATAAAGTAAACTGAGTGCGAAACTTGGTCACAATCGCATTAATTGTTTGCTCACTTGGTCGATTATGTTATTATGAACACTGATTTTGGTTATAAAATTCAATGATTTGCAAGCGTTGCTCGTTAGTAAGTCTATTCATGATGAAATGTCAAAGCATACTGAGCATCTTTCTCTTTGACACCATGTCTGAAATCCCGCGTGATCTGTCAAATACTAATGCATGAAAATCCTAACCTCAAAAAAATCACCCGATATAAGCTCTACAATACTGAAATGAGTAATAAGTTTGGAAGGGTACTCGAAAATATGTATGAAGAAAACCGAGCAGCGGTATGGTTTAGAACTGAGACTTCGGAGTGGTTCGCAACAAATATGGGAGTAAGACAAGGCTGTTCCTTAAGTCCTTACCTGTTTTCGTTGTTTATCAATGACCTCACAGACTGTCTACCAGGAGGAATAGAGTTTGCCGGGGTGTTATTTAAAGCACTTCTTTTTGCAGACGACGACGTGGTATTATTCGCGTACTCGCCCGAATCATTACAGCTGATGATAAACCGACTTTATATGTACTGTCGAACTTGGAATTTAACGATTAACCTTGGAAAGTCAAAGGTGATGATTTTAAAAAAAGGAGGTGGTAGATTATGTAGAAACGAGCAATGGCATTTCAATGGAGAACCAATTGAAGTTGTAAAAAACTACAAATACCTTGGTATGACGATTACTAGTAATCTTAACATGGAGTTACATCTAAAGGATAAACTTGTAAAAGCAAAAAGTGCAATATGTGCTGCATGGAAAAGAATTGTTTTTCAAATAAATTCGTTGACCATACCGTTAAATACAAAGTTTTCGTTGGAGTAGTGGATGATGCTGTATGCTGCACAATCTTGGGGGGACACAGTCAACATGAAACCGTAGAGAAACTCCTGAGATACTATATTAAAAGTATCTTTAGATTGCCAAGTACAACACCCAATTATATGCTGATAATCGAAACAGGCCTTTCACCATTATTTGTTAAAACTTTGAAGCTCCACGTAGATTACATACTGAAAGTTCTTGAGATGCCGGACACAAGACTTCCCAAAATTGTTGCCATGAAAGCTATTCAAAGAAGAAATTTATGGTTTAGTAAACTTGAGGAGCTTGCGAGTTACTGTGGGATGGATTTCAATTATTTAAGGATATCAAATGGAAGTCAACCAAAAGATATGCTCTATGAACTCATTTCCAAAGTGGATGAAGAATATAGGGTAGATTGTATAAATATGACTACATCTTCCTTTCACCGATCGTTATGCAGCACCCTGAACCACAATTTGTGTGAAAAAAATTATTTCAGCAATCACAACAGCCAAGAACTAATATCTGCCATCTTTAAAATGAGGGTATAACTCATAAAGCTTAACTACATACCACATCGTTCGAATTTACCGATCTATTGCAGCCGTTGCAACCTCGCGGAGCGAGAAGATGTAGTACACTTTATTGGTAGATGTCCTGTTCTCAAGGAAACTCGTAGATTGTATCTAGGCAGTGATATTAAATCTGAATCTGAAGTAAGAGCACTTTTAAATTGTGAATCAGATGTAAAGCTACATACTTCTAAACTACATATTATAAACAAGCAATAACTTACCGGTTGGGTGTTGTAGGATCTGGGGGCTTATGCTGTAACTTTTCCTACACACCAAGTGCTTACTTTACCTCCTCGTGGTAACCACCGGATACTGGTTATATCTCTAGATATAACTTGCGAAACTTGTAAGCGCGGATGCAAATCGGGAAAAAAGCACCTTATCAACGGCCCAACAAATTTGGAGGTTAGTGCGAGGGGCTAACAACCCCTCCAGTCCTCCACAGTAAAAAACTTGAAAGTTATGAGAGAGATACCAGCCTCGGATAATGAACCCCCTCTTATGGTAACCAGACCCGGAACGACAACGGACTACGCATTGAGAGTTTGTACCTGGAATGTAAGAACCCTCTACACTCCAGGTGCAACTCAGAAACTTGAATCTGTCCTCTCGCAGTATAAGGCAGATATTACTGCGATCCAGGAAATACGATGGATAGGATCAGGGAAAATGAACAGAAAGAATTGCGACATTTATTATAGCTGTCATCAAAGACTGCATATATTTGGATGCGGGTTCGTCGTGGGAAATCGGCTTAGATCGAAAGTCATGGATTTCAAGCCAATAAGTAATCGCCTGGCTGTGGTCCGCATCAAGGCCACATTACAGAACATCAGCATAATATGTGCACACGCCCACACCGATGATGCTGAGGAGTCTAGCAAGGAGGATTTCTACGACCTCCTGGATAAAGCCTACGGAGCCTGTTCAGAGTACGACGTCAAAATCGTACTCGGAGACTTCAATGCAAAAACCGGGAAGGAAGACATCTTTGGCGGATTAGTTGGAAAGCACAGCCTCCACGAAGAAACAACAGATAACGGCTTCCGACTAATCGACTTTGCTGCAGCTCGTAATACGGTGATAAGTAGCACTAGGTTTCCAAGACGGAAGATCTACACAGCAACCTGGCGATCTCCGGATGGTCGAACCACCAACCAAATCGACCATGTGCTAATCGGTGCAAGGTACGCATCCAACATCTTGAACGTGCGCATTTTCCGAGGAGCAAACGTCGACTCTGACCACTTTCTGGTAGTGGCTAAGTTTAGAGCTCGAATATCAAACGACAAAAAAACACGTGCGGCCCAAAGAAAGAAATTCAACATCGGTTGCCTTAGAATATTGGAGAATGCCAGAGACTGCAGTGAGCGCCTGAGCGAGCGACTCTCCGCCGCCGTCCTCCCAAATACTACAGACGTCAACACATTGTGGAACTAATATCGCGAAATAATAAAAAATGTAGCCGAGACCACCATAGGTTACCAGCCACCTCGAAAAAGAACCCGTGGTATGATGATGAGTGCGTGATATTGAAAAGAGAGACGGAAAATGCACGTGTGCAGATGCTGCAACGGAAAACAAGAGCAGTAAGGGAAGAGTACCGCACGAAAAGGAGAAATGAGAAAAAGACCCTGCGAAGGAAGAAAAGAGCATCCGCAGTATCTCAGCTCAACGATCTAGAGGAGTCTCGGACCAAGAACAACACCCGACGTTTCTTTAAAAGGTCAAAGCAATTAGCTTCTGGTTTCAGAACCGGGACACAAGCTCTTCGAAACAGTGAAGGAAACCTAGTCACCGAAGCACAGGGAATTGAAGATGTTTTCAAGCAGCACTTCCAACAGCTGCTGAATGCGCAAAATGTCGAGCAAAATAATGACGAAAGAGAAGCAAGACCAGTCAATGAAGACCCAGTCCCAGCCCCCAGCAGAGAAGAGGTAGACAGAGCCATCCAAAAGCTAAAAAATAACAAGTCCGCCGGGTCGGATGGCATACCCGCGGAACTCTTTAAACATGGAGGAGGTGTTTTGATGAACCGCATGCATCAGGTCATCACCAAAGTGTGGGAGGAAGAATGCATGCCCACTGACTGGTCGATAAGCTCCATATGCCCCATCTACAAAAAAGGCGATCCGATGTTATGCAAAAACTACCGTGGCATATCCCTGCTTAATGTTGCATACAAAATCCTATCCAACGTACTGTGTGAGCGTCTTAAACCTTTCTGCAACACAATAATCGGCACGTACCAGTGTGGCTGTTGGTTTTGAAGTGAATGAGGACAAAACAAAGTACATGTTATCCACAAACAAAGCAACATCTGTCCACCGCCTAGGACAAAACGTCACTGTTGGTAGCAGCAATTTTGAGGTAGTTAAGGAGTTCACCTACCTTGGAACAAGCATCAATCCCACGAATGACACCTTAGTGGAGATCCGAAGAAGAATTACCCTAGCGAACCGCTGCTGCTTCGGTTTGGCCAAACAACTGGGTTCAAAACTCCTCACTCGAAAGACAAAGTGTCTGCTATACAAAACTTTGATTTTACCAGTCCTACTCTACGGCGCCGAGTGCTGGACGATAAGTAAAAAAGGGGAATTGATACTGGGCACTTTCGAAAGAAAAATTCTTCGACGGATTTTTGGTCCCGTATGCGACGATGGCGAATGGAGAAGAAGATACAACCGAGAACTGTATGAGCTGTACCAAGATGTGGATGTAGTCCAGAAGGCCAAGAAAAGACGACTACATTGGCTCGGCCACATCGAGCGAATGGACGACAACGCTCCAGCCAAGAAAGTCTTCTCATCCCAGCCCCCAGGTTCAAGACGACAAGGAAGACCGAACCTACGGTACAAGGACCAAGTGACTGCGGATGCCAGAGCGCTTGGTCTCGGTGACTGGAGAGTGCATGCGAGGGATCGTTCACGATGGAAGACTGCAGTATCTCAGGCTGAGACCCTTCATGGATTGTGAGCCGGATAAGTAAAGTAAGTAATAACTTACCGAAACAATATTATAAATGAAAATTTTTAATTTCAAAACAATTAAGCTACTATTTATTTTGTAAATGATGAAAAATGTAACTAAAACAAAAATTTCTTTTTATTTTTTATTAAATGTCAATCAGGCAGACGGAAGAAGCCATGCTTTAATGATTTATGTATAAAAATAAAAAATGTTTGTATCATAATGAAGACAAATAAAATCATCTATCTATCTATCTATCTATCTAACTATCCAAAAAAACACCCGTTATTTAGTTTAAACACCATTTTAAAGTTTTTGACATATGGTCAAATTTTTACAAAAATAAAAACCTTATAAAAATACATACTACTAAAAGTTGGTAAAAATTGACATTCGACTTGGCAAAAATTATATTGCCTTCAAGTTAATTATATGTCATATAAAATATTGTTACTAACATTTAGTAAAATTTTTAGTACCTAAAATCCTATCGTCAGTTTTTTGTTGGCAAAAAAATACAAACTTAAAAAAAAATGTAACAATACAATACTCCATTTTAAAGTTAAGCAATTTATGGACTTTTAATGCCCGAATATTATATTTGTCATTGAAATTTTATAGATGTGGTTCAAAACTATTAAAAATTAATTGAATTAAACTTTTAAGCAGACTGAAATCTAAACATCACCACTAGACCATATCATTCATGTCATAGAACTTTCCTTCTTCGTATGTCCAAATTAATAAATAAAACAAAGTGAATTAGACATTCTAAACGAAAACAGTTTAAAATAAATTCAAATATAATCCAAAACTCAGATTAGCAACTTGTTTTTGTAAACTTTTTAAACTGAATTGCACTTCTAACAACCATGAACAACTTATGCACAAGGAGGTCTAGACATCAAAGCAGAGACAACTTTCTAGACAAAATCTACTTCAAAGTTCCTAAAAAGCGATACAAGGCTGTCTATACATAACACTGTTTGTATAAAATATAAAACCGGACACACTCAAAAATATATCATAAAGTTTAGACAGACATTAACGTGAACTTTCAAAAAATATAAAGTTCACAAAATTTCTAAGTTCAACTAGTTTTGACAAAACACAAAAACTATTTCAAAAAACATGAAATTATACAATTAATTCATTCGAAAGATAATTTTTATGATGATGATTTGTATGCGATCATAATCCCCCCCTGAGAGTTTTGACCATAACTTTTGTCCAATGTTTAGTCACCCCTTGATGCTGCTCATATGGATTTACCCATATTACCAAAGTTATATATTTTTGTCCACAGCAGAAGAAGTCTCAAAAACTCATCAAATCTGCTCAAATCCTTATGAATATTCATATGACGAAATTTCGTTTTTCCTAATTATAATCAGAACGGAAGTTCGGTTATATTGTTTACATATATAAACTCATATGTGATGGAAGTCATAGCATCATACTCGAATTCACTATGGGATTTTATTTATGCCCCACAGGCATACAAGTGTATAGGGCGGAATATTGAAATTCCTTAACAAATATTTGCCCTAAAAATGTCAAAAACCCTTCTATTTGAAATATGTACCTACAGCATGGTATATTATTAAAGTACACCAAGTACTCTATGTGGGATGTGATGATGTACATAAATCAAATAGCAGAACGATGAATTAATACCACATCCATCCAAGGCGATACGTGCGGCAGCGGCGGCGGGAGCGATGCATGGTTGGGACCGAGGGAAAGGGTATCCCAAAACCAAAACATCAAGTGCTGCTCTAAGTACTTTCCGTTCTACCGGAAGGGAAAATTCAATCGAAAATGGCTTTTTTTGGATTTTCTTTTCTTGTTGGTTTTCGGCTTTCAATTTTTGTTGTTGTTTCCCGTTTCTTTTTAAAGATATGGTACTTTAAAAATATGCATTTCTTTTAATGGAACACGTACACAAAGTGTGCGCTTCACTAATTGGACCGAAAATCTGAAGCGAATTGTAGCCCGAAAACTCACAGAAAATCGGGCCAAGAGTAGCCATCCATGATGCTGTGATATGGTATGATATGGCGAAGGCGACCGACCAACGAGCGACGTAGATGACGACGATGACGCTACGTTGCCGACTTTGATGGGCCACATAAAATGACGTTTTTTTGCATCCTAAGTAACAACAACAATAAAAACACAAATCTGGGTAATGGGATGCAAGCACAAGATAAGGGTCGAAATCCTTTTGAATATGTTTTTTGGTGCAATTGATGTTCTGGAACTGCATCAGCTCCAGCAGGAGCAGCATTAGCATCAGCATCAACATCAACATCAGAAAAGAGGAGGAGAATGGGAGAAAAGGGAAAAACCATCGAATGACGGTTCTTGTATACCACCTATATAAAGTGGTACAATGTTCAAGTGCACCCGGGGCGTGTAATTAGTTTGGTTTTTGCCCTCTGTGTCTTACTGAAGAGCATCGCAAAGCAAGCTGCAAAAACAAATAAGAAAATTTACGGTCGATGGGATTGAAAAAAATAAATGAGTCGTCGACGAGAACGGCGCGGCGGACGAAGCAAGAGACAAAAACAAAAACATGGTCGTTTAGAAAGAGATTATATAGTATAGCAGCATCAGGAGCATCGGTATCGGCTTCGGCTTTGGATTCGACATCACTTCTGAATGCAATTAGGACGAACCAAGAGAACAAGGAATCGCACCTTTTTAACCAATTTTGCTCGGAAGATTGCAATTGAAAGATACGAGTAGGTAAGTAGAGCATTTTGGACATCAGGTAGAATATTGCTCAGGACATTAAAGGATGACCAACACAAAAAAAAAAAAAAAAAAAAAAATTAAGGGACGTTTTCATAAAGACAGTTAAACATCAGTAAGAAGATATTTGATAGCCAGATAAAGCTTACATTTAGTTCTTTTCTTTGATTGGAAAATACGGTTCTAAAAGATTTAATTGTTTGAGGCAGAGTGTAAGAAGTTAGCCATTAAAAGTAAAATTTTAAAAATCTCTTCTTTTGTTCATATTGAGCGCGCACTAAAAGAGGTAATGAATACCCTTATAATACTTGGACACAGTGCGAGCAATTAGGAAGGGAGGGCAGGAATAGAAAGAAGATGCCGATGCACATTAGTTTTGAATGTCCGCACATTGTAATGAGTGGGAAATATTGAGCCTGGTAAAGCGTTCCACATTCGTGTAGTGCGGCTAAAGAAAGAATCCCTGTACTTAACAATACTTCCGAAATTCGGCTCAAGGGTAAACTTATGAGCATTTCTAGAAGAACGGGTATTACGGTTGCATTGTTTGAGTGGAGGAATACAACTGGTTATTTCACAAGAGCATTGTAAGTGAAAATATCGATAAAAGTATGATAGACATGAAACTCTATTGAAGCACCAGTCCAAATATTGGAATTTTACTTGAGTTTTGGGAGAATAAAAACTGTGTAAATTATAGCCAGATCAGAAGGGTTAACAAGCTTCTTGCATAGTCGGAGAAAACATCAACACTGAGCCACATTTTTGGCGATGTCAAATAAATTACGCCACAACAAGTGGTTTGTGATGCACCTACCTAGAACTGAAATTTGTTCAGTCTCCTTAAGGCAAGTACCACCCATGGATAGTGGCATTGATGAAACGTTACGCTTTTGCGACAGTAGACAGCATTGAGTTTTCGAAGCATTAAATTAAACACGATTTTTGATTACCCATAGTGTAATGCTGTCAAGATAGTTATTTAATGAGCTTATCATACGCTGCTTTTATTAGTCTACATCCGCAGAACAAGGAAAACGAATATGAAAAGCTGAGGGTACTGTCATCAACGAAACAATTTAGTGGATAAGAAGTTTCAGAAAAAAGATAATTTATAAAAATAAGAAAGAGTGTCGGAGACAAAATGGAGCCCTGAGGCACACCAGCGTTTATTTTGTAGATATCAGATTTGAAAACGTCCAATACTACTTGAATTGAACGGTCCGAAAGGTAATTTCTAACTCAACGAAGAAAGATTTATTAATACCAAATGCATGCATTTTCGATAAGAGAGCTTATTGGCAAAATCTTTCAAATGCTTTTGAAATGTCAAGTGCAATAATTTTTTTTTCTCCAAAAAGATGTAAATATTTGTTTTACTGTTCGGTGTGATAAACCATGGGATCAGCAGTGGACCTATTGCTGTACTGCCGGTAATTAAGAAGATTTCGTTCTTCAAGATATTCTTTAAGAAGAAATTTGATCATGGTTTCCGTAACATGGGAAAGAAGGGACACAAGTGCAATTAGACAATAATTAGAGGGTGACGATGATTCTAATTTTTTAGAGACAGGCTGGACAAATGCTGTTTTTCATCCATTTGGAAAGAGGCCTGTGGAATAGGACAGATGGAACAGCTTAGGCAGTTGGTTTGTCAGCGTTGAAGAACACCTTTTTAAAACAATTGCGGGGATACCATTCGGCCCAGAGGGATTTGTGAATGTCAAGATCATAAAGGACTCTAGCAACTGTACGAGTGGGAAAGATGATTCGTCCCATAAAATTGTTTAAGCTTTTCAGTAAAGCAAACTGTGCTGCAAGCAAATAGGTTCTAGCAATCGAGCTTACCAAAGGAGTATCATTAAAAACGAGCGGAGGAACTCACAATAACGTAGTGTTGCCCACATTTCTTACAAATGACCAGAAATTTGTGCTACCTTTGGGACATTGTAGTATTTTTTGGTGTAATTTCTGGTCAGGTAAAAATTGAATACGTAGGATATGAATTTCTTGCTTGTTGGAACTTATTCCGGTTTTCCTCAGTGGGGCTTTATAAACCGGAAACTTACATCTTTGATCCTAATAACCTCTTTACAGCTCGAGCCATACCATGAGTTTTATTTGGGTTTGATAGGTTGTACCCTATTCGGGATAAAATTTTTCATTAGGCATACAAAGAATTAAGCTTGTAATATATCTACTGTTCAAAATATTATATCTAAATTCAATGAGTTATTTCCAGTAAACTGCTTCATATCTCATAAAAATCTATGTTTAGGTTTAAACAATTTATTGGAACAAAATAAATAATAAAATTTTAACTTTTTGTTTGTGATTCAAATTAATAACAACCTAATTTAAAGAATCAGTGTGTAATACTCACGGTTTTATATTTGATGGCCACGAATTATTAATTAACCAGAACTTCAACTCTTTAAACAAATAAGGAAAATATTGGAGCATTTTTCGACAGTTTTTGAAGTTTTAAACATTTAGCAAACGTTTTGTTCGTTCAAATTTTATAATTGCAAATTTTTAAATTAAATTATATTCATCTATTTTGCATTTGTTTGGAACTTTTCTTTTAAGGTTTCTTTATTGAATTTCAACTATTTCAATGCATTGTTAAAGCGTGTATTGTTTAATTTTTAGTAAAAGGGTAGTTTTTACTTGTCAAATGTCTCAAGATGATGACAGCTTAACAGGTTTTAACTGGCTCAAAAACCATTTATGTATTTGTCTTAAATACGTTACATACGTACTTCTATATCGCGTTATTTGCATCAATCTTTCAGTAGTCTCATTTCTTAATGCCTTTGAGTTGATTGTTTTAATGTGAAGTTGACATAAAAATAAAATTCAATAAAATCGACCACGTAAATGGGACACATTTTAATAATGAAAACACCACTTTTTAAGAATATTCATACTTGGACAATTTCCTTTCCAACAGCTACAGATAGTTAACATTAAACTTTATTATTCAAAGGTAAATTAAAACTTCTCATTTAACGTTTGTTTATTATAAATCCATTCATAAATAAATATTCGCAAGATTTTGATTTAAAATTGGAAAATAATGAACAAACATTCCACGATACTGAAATTTTGATTTAAAGTTTTTTTTTATTTCTATCGATTTCTAAATCAAAATAAATTACAAGTACAAATTTATAAGCAGTGCTTTCACTTTAATAAGATTCAACTGAATGTAAATAGATGCTTCTGCAGTATTTTAACAAAAATAAATCAAATTCTATAAAAATGTTTTTTAATTTCCCCTAAAAGCTAAAGTTTACTTTGTTTTATTGTCTAAATCTAAGCTTTTGTTAGAAACAACTTAATTAAAGTTAAATTTCCATCCAATCAAACCTCAAACAATAAATTACCTCCTAACGAACGACAAAACAACTAACTGGAAATTCAAGAGAACACAATAAAAAACTACTCACAAATCTTTAAGGACATTCCAGATGTAATTAATTGAATTCAAATAAATTTAAAAGGCTATAAATAAGCTGACGTAACTATATAAACTATAACATGACTTCAATTTAACTCTCCAAAATCCGCAGTAACCTTTTTCATGCCAACTTGGCGCCCCTTTCAAGCTCTTACAAACTTGTGTTGTATAGGTTACAGACGAAATGAAACAAAATAAATAAACTATCAAATCAAGTTGCCATAAATAGGCAAATAAGTTTGAGTAACAAGTGCCGTTTATAAGCTCATTACTTATGTCTACAGGTATATAAATATATACATAGTTGCAGCATAGTGGCGCACTGCAATAAGGCAATAAGTTGTAACTCATAATGAAACACCCCACGTATTCCCGAGCGCCCATTATCGCCTATGTATAACCGCGACAAAATATAGTACCACTTGGTGGTGACCCCACTGTGATTACTTCCACCTCCGTTACAACCGCCCAGCCACCGCCACCTTCCGTCGTCGTCGTCGCCGCCGTCATTTCAACAAACCACGACTTTACAAGCTATATACAACAACTTCTCTAATGTTGATTTACTTGAATTCTATATAGGTACATATAGAGAACGGTCTGATGTGCAACACTGGGGCTGGACTGGCTTAATATACTCTAGAGAAAACAGAGACTAAATCACTAATGCTCTGGCTCCATGCCGTAAATAAAATAATTTCATCAATTAATTGAATTGCATTTTGTGGGGCAGCAAGCTGCAGCAGCATCTCATATTGTAGCGGCAGCAACAGCAGAAGCAGACATAATAAAATACTCGTTGCAGCAGTAATCCTGATGAACTGTGGCATAACATTCTGGGTGGGCGCGCGAATACTCAAGTGCATTCTCTTCTGAGTTCTGGGTGATCCTTTATCCCATCAAAACGCCATCGCCATCGCCATTCCAAAACGCTATCATCACCATCGCATCAGCAGCGCAGCGATGAGCTTGTGCAGATTTACCAGGCCACTATAGATGCCCCTAACTGAATTATGTTAATAATGTTTTGGTTTTTCGACGGAGGAGGTTTGTTGGCTGTTTCGAGCGGATGCGGGTATGGGTGCGGGTGGTACATGGAATACTGGCAATTGCATCAAAATTGAATTATGTTTGATGATGGTTATTTTGTTTTTTCTTTAATATTTTCCATAAGTGCCAGACATCCCCAAAGTGCCATTAAAATATTGTTCAACAATAAACAAAAATAAACTACCCCAATAGGTCGTAGGAACTTGAATTGTGTACTGGTTACATATTTCATAAAATTTATCAAATTTTAATCAATATTTTGTATGCAAGTTCCTAAACCTAAAGCTACTTAAAATATAAAATAAAGAATTTCCAATAGGAGGTTTCATTTTGAATGGACTGATATTTGAAACTACATACGTCATTATTAAAATTGGGACGGTGTGTGAAATGCATTCAAATTGTTAAAATTCATTACAAAAACGGTGAACATTTTGGAGTCACAATTATCAATCACAATTTTGGAAGAAAAGTTTCCTGACCGTGTTATACACTCCGCTTCAAAAGAATAAGCACACACATTTTCGAAAATACTTTTTAAATTTTTTCCAAATATTGTGGATTTTTGTCCCATCTTTGGATGCTAACTACCCCCTTAAGATGTTAACAACCGAATTTAAAAAAAAAGAAGCTGGGATGCGACCCACACTTATAACTTCCCATCCCGTCTGTCGATTTGTCTTGCTTAAAAGTTTGTCTAAACACACAGGTTCGCGCCCGATGATGGACTGAGTCCGAAACGCGTCGCCACCTAATATAAAAATTATTTGTGAAAATTATTAAAAATAAAGTCTAAAACTAAAACTTCATATATTTTTTATTTCAATTAATATATAGTTATTTTCGCATTTTTTGCATTTTAATACAATCATTTGTCTAAATGTATCAATTTTTACCAAATTTGCGTACTATTTTTTTGTAGATTTATTTTTTTTTTATGAAAAACGGACTGTTGGATTTTTATACAAAAATTGCTCAATATCGAAAACAATATTTTCTGTGAAATAAAATAAGTTTGAAGCCAATATTTGTAATTTTTCAAAAGCTATTTGAGTCGAAAGTAAATTTTTACAAGTTTTAGGATTGTTTTTTTAGGTTTTTATTTTTTGTAAAAAAAAACTTTCAATTCGATTTTTCTCAAAATTTTATAGAATTTTGAAAACAATATTTCTTAAAAGATAAAATTAGTTTGAAGCCAATGTCCAAAATTTTTGAAAAGATATTTACGTTGAAAAACAATTTTTACCAACTTTTACAAATTTTTTTTAGGTTATTATTTTTTGTAAAAAAAACTGTCAATTAGATTTTTCTCAAAATTTTATCAGATGTCAAAAACATTATTCTTCATTGCACAAAATTGTTTTGGAGATGAAATCATATTTTAGTCGTAAAATTTTCGAGGTGACACATTTTTTTTTCAGTTTTTTTTTTTTATTTATAAAAAAATATAATTGTTTTGTATCACGTTACAATATATAATATAAATTTTTTTTCAAGTCTCTAGCATCATTGGCTCATGAGATATATGTATAAGTAGGTTTAACCAAAATTTTCACCTTTTTTTTAAACTGCTATGGTAAAAAAACCAGCCACGCAACTTTCTTGAGAGCCCTTTCTGCATCTTTCTGCTTAATTATCTGTATAACAAAATTTATTTGAAGTCGATATCTCTTCTGGTTCTTGAGCTATGGACAACGAAAAAAACGTCGCGAACGTACGGACATACACATACACGCACGCACATACATCTTTCTAAAAATCGTTTATTTCGACTCTAGGGACCTTGAAACGTCGAGAAATGTCAAAATTTTCAAATCGACAAATCGGACCCATTACAATAACTTCCTATGGGAAGTTAAAAATCCAAATACATATGCGAGCCTTGTTTTCGACCACATGTAAAGTATTTCATATACGTAATGGGTGATTTTTTTGAGGTTAGGATTTTCATGCATTAGTATTTGACAGATCACGCGGGATTTCAGACATGGTGTCAAAGAGCAAGATGCTCAGTATGCTTTGACATTTCATCATGAATAGACTTACTAACGAGCAACGCTTGCAAATCATTGAATTTTATTACCAAAATCAGTGTTCGGTTCGAAATGTGTTTCGCGCTTTTTTATCGACAAATTTTGTTCAGCGATGAGGCTCATTTCTGGTTGAATGGCTACGTAAATAAGCAAAATTGCCGCATTTGGAGTGAAGAGCAACCAGAAGCCGTTCAAGAACTGCCCATGCATCCCGAAAAATGCACTGTTTGGTGTGGTTTGCACGCTGGTGGAATCATTGGACCGTATTTTTTCAAAGATGCTGTTGGATGCAACGTTACGGTGAATGGCGATCGCTATCGTTCAATGCTAACAAACTTTTTGTTGCCAAAAATGGAAGAACTGAACTTGGTTGACATGTGGTTTCAACAAGATGGCGCTACATGCCACACAGCTCGCGATTCTATGGCCATTTTGAGGGAAAACTTCGGAGAACAATTCATCTGAAGGAATGGACCGGTAAGTTGGCCACCAAGATCATGCGATTTGACGCCTTTAGACTATTTTTTGTGGGGCTACGTCAAGTCTAAAGTCTACACAAATAAGCCAGCAACTATTCCAGCTTTGGAAGACAACATTTCCGAAGAAATTCGGGCTATTCCGGCCGAAATGCTCGAAAAAGTTACCCAAAATTGGACTTTCCGAATGGACCACCTAAGACGCAGCCGCGGTCAACATTTAAATGAAATTATCTTCAAAAAGTAAATGTCATGGACCAATCTAACGTTTCAAATAAAGAATCGATGAGATTTTGCAAATTTTATGCGTTTTTTTTTTAAAAAAAGTTCTCAAGCTCTTAAAAAATAATATAAAGAAGTTCTTATTTGAGTCAACTGAATAGGTATACAAACGACAATTTAATCTTTATCTATAAGCGTTTTCAAATACTGATGGATAGTTTAAATCAGCAATTTTAGTGTTTTGAGTGAAATTCATTTTTTTTTTTATCTAAAATTTAAAGACCTAGGGTAGATCTAAAGGCAAAAGCTAAAATCGACTAGACACTAAGACCTAACCGGATGTGCAGCAGCTGATAAAATTGGTCGAAGTTTTAAAGTCTTAACTTTAGAAAAAACTGCTACTTGACGAACAACTTAAAGTTATGCTATAAGAATTTTTCAAAACTGAGTTTAATCTGGAAAAAGAATTGTATCACGTGGTTTTTTCGGACGATAAAACTATTTAATTTCGGTGGCCCTAATGGGTCAAACTTTTTGAGAAAATAAAAAGGTGTTAAAAGCTTCATCACAATTGTGAAAGAGGTGTTTTTATATTGAAAGCTGTCAGTTGTTATGGAACAGTTAAGGTTGAGTTCTTTACATCAAAAATGACTGCAGCTGTGTATAAGGGAAACCTGGAAAGAAATTTTCCTAAGTAATCAAGCATTGTTTGACCCATTAACTTGGCCTATCAACATGATAACACGCGTATAATAAAATCTTCGACAGAGGAGCACAATGTGCACTTCCTGCAATAATTGCCGTACTTATCTGATCTAAACATTATTAAATATACTTGGGAATGGTTAGTATACCCACAGTTAATGATGGTGGTCGTCAGTTTAGAGGCAAAGAAGTTTTAATTTGCAATTAAGTAAGGGTTTAATGAAATATCGTTGAACTATATCAAAAGGCTGTAGGATTCATACCGGAACTAATTTAGGAAATTATTAAAAGTAAGGGCTGAAGTACCAACTACTAAACTTAACAGAAACTTGTTTTATTCCAATTCAATAACAATTTAAATTTTTGTACCTATTCAGTTGACTCAAAGAAATATTCAATTTTTCTTGGTAGAAAGCTTTGCAAGTGGATGAAAGAAAAGTCTGTGGTTGATTTTAAGGGAGACATTTTAAGGGAGTAGTTAGCACCAACAGATTGCACAATATCGATCAATATTTGGAAAAAAATATTTTTAAAAGGTATTTTCAAAAACGTTTGTGCGTATTCAGTTAAAGCAGACTGTATGTCCAAGAATTGATCGCAAGTATCAACCGATAACTTGTAATTTAACCATTTTGGACTTTTTCTTTGGGTCCACGTGAAAGATAAGGTATATGACAATGCTCCACAATCGATTCAAAACCCTAAATAAGAAATTCAAAATTAAATTTTTTGTTTGCAAACCCTCTATACCATATATGTTCAATTATAATATTTCAAAAGAGTAATCTTACAGGAGCGTGTCCAAATACTGTTTTTCAGACTTCTGTGTGAAATTGTTTAGTCGTATAATTTTGTATATCTTCAATACTGTATTTCAAAACTTAGAATACTGATGTATAAACTAATAGGTATTTAGCTTTATTCACTAATTACAAGTTGACGTTATTTACACTGATTTTTCGAAAGCTTTCGATCGGGTACAACACAATGTTCTAGTGAAAAAACTTCAATTATTTGGATTTCACTCCGGACTTCTTAAATGGATAAATAGTTATTTAGTTGAACAAAAACAATATGTCAAAATTGGTAATGTCCTGTCAAATGAAATCATACATTTTTCCGGTGTACCACAGGGCAGTCATTTTGGACCGCTCCTTTTCATTCTTTTTATAAATGATTTGCCTAGTTTTATTTCATATTCTAAGTACTTATTATATGCCGATGACCTCAAGATTTTTAGTTGCATTAAGTATCCACTAGATGCGTGTAAAATTCAAAATAATCTTAATAATATTGTTCACTGGTGTAATCTAAATGGATTATTTTTCAATAATAATAAATGTAGTGTTGTAAATTATGCAAGATTACTCAATCCTATTTGTTTCGATTACAAACTTGATGGTCAAAACCTACAAAGATTAATGAGTCAAAAGGACCTTGGAGTTATCTTTGATTCTAAAATGAATTTTTCGCTTCAAATTGACCAAGTAATCTCCAGAGCAAATTTGATGTTGGGTTTCATAATGAGGAATTCAAAGTCTTTTGAAGATCCTTACACCCTTAAGACTCTGTTTTTATCTATTGTTAGACCTCTGCTAGAGTATTGTTGTGTTATTTGGAATCCATATACTCAAACCAGCATTCTTCGTATTGAAACAATTCAGAGAAGGTTTATTAAATTTGCTTTGCGGAAAACATTTAGAAATGCAAATCTTCCGTCTTATGAGATCAGATGTGTATTTATTGATTTAAAGCCCCTAGTACTCAGAAGGAAACTATATTCTGCTCTTTTCGCTTTTGATATCCTCAATTCAAACATTAACTGTTCGATGCTGCTTTCAATGTACTATATTTATGCACCTTCCCGTATTTTGCGACCTAGAAATGGAAATCTCGTTTATGTTCTATATCATAGTACAAGTTACTCCAAACATAATTCCAATTACTAGCTCTTGTATTGCTTTGAATGATCTTGATCTTGTCATTGATTTTAATAAAAGTAGGATAAATATTAAAAGAGATATATTGAATTCATTATAATATTTTTATTTTTATACTTTGTAAATATGTTATTTATTCGTTAGTTTAAATTATGTATATATGATAGTCTTTATAAAGTTTTTGTAACTTGATTGACGAAATAAATAAATAAGTATATTCTCGGTATCGATATGAAGGAAAATGCGAATTCAATTTAAATTGTTTTTATTTTTCAATATAATCTCCCTAACATCAATGCATTTGTTACATCTTGAGATAAGCTTTTTTAAACCTTCAAAAAAAAATAAATTTCCTCTTTCTCTGCAAAATACCCATTTATTGCCGACTTGAGTTCTTCCTCATCCGAAAATGTTTTTCCACGAAGACATTTTTTTTAAATCCGGAAACAGGAAATAATCGCTAGGGGCAAGGTTTGGACTATAGGGTGGGCGTTGAATTTCTTCGAAAGCACAATCTTGCGCAGCAGCCTTGGAAACTAGCGCCGCGTGAACAGGAGCGTTGTAATGAAGAAGCAACACACCCGCTACGAGTTACCTCGTCTTTTCTTTTTAATTTCCTCCCGCAAATTATGCAAAGTGGAAGCGTAGGATGTGGCGTTGATGGTTTCACCTTTTTAACTTCCCATAGGAAGTTATTGTAATGGGTCCGATTTGACAAATTGAAAATTTTGACATTTCTCGACGTTTCAAGGTCTCTAGAGTCGAAATAAAAGATTTTTAGAAAGATGTCTGTGCGTGCGTGTGTACGTACGTCCGTACGTTCGCGACGTTTTTTTCGTCGTCCATAGCTCAAGAACCAGAAGAGATATCGACTTCAAATAAATTTTGTTATACAGATAATAAGGCAGAAAGATGCAGAAAGGGCTCTCAAGAAAATTGCGTGGGTGGTTTTTTTACCATAGCAGTTTAAAAAAAAGGTGAAAATTTTGGTTAACCCTAAATATCTCATGAACCAATGACGCTAGAGACTTGAATTAAATTTTGTATTATATATTGTAACGTGATACAAAACAATTATATTTTTGGAAAAAAAATTCAATTAACGGTTTTTTTTATAAATCAAAAAAACTGAAAAAAAACTTGTCACTTCGAAAATTTTACGACTAAAATATGATTTCATCTCCAAAACAATTTTGTGCAACGAAAAATAATGTTTTTGACATCTGATAAAATTTTGAGAAAAATCGAATTGACAGTTTTTTTACAAAAAATAAAAACCTAAAAAAAAAATAAAAAAAAGTTGGTAAAAATTGAGTTTTGACTCAAATATCTTTTCAAAACTTTGAGATATTGGCTTTAAACTACTTTTATCTTTCAAAAAATATTGGTTTCAACATTCAATCAAATTTTGAAAAAAATAGAATTGACAGTTTTTTTACAAAAAATTAAAAACCGAAAAAAAAAATTAACAAAAGTTGGTAAAAATTGATTTTCGACTTAAATATCTTTTCAAAAATTTGAGATTATGGCTTCTAACTAATTTTATCTTATAAGAAATATTGTTTTCAACAGTAGGAAAAATTTTGAGAAAAATCGAATTGACAGTTTTTTTACAAAAAATAATAACCTAAAAAAAAAATAAAAAAAAAGTTGGTAAAAATTAAGTTTTGACTCAAATATCTTTTCAAGACTTTGAGATATTGGCTTTAAACTAATTTTATCTTTCAAAAAATATTGTTTTCAACATTCAGTAATATTTTGAAAAAAATAGAATTGACAGTTTTTTTACAAAAAATTAAAAACCGAAAAAAAAAATTAACAAAAGTTGGTAAAAATTGATTTTCGACTTAAATATCTTTTCAAAAATTTGAGATTATGGCTTCTAACTAATTTTAACTTATAAGAAATATTGTTTTCAACATTAGGACAAATTTTGAGAAAAATCGAATTGACAGTTTTTTTACAAAAAATAAAAACCTAAACAAAAAAATTATTAAAAGTTGGTAAAAATTGATTTTCGGCTCAAATAGCTTTTCAAAAATTAAAAATATTGGCTTCAAACTTATTTTATTTCACAGAAAATATTGTTTTTTATATTCAGTAAATTTTTTATAAAAATCCAACAGTCCGTTTTTTCATAAAAAAAAATAAAATCTACAAAAAATAGAACGCAAATTTGGTAAGAATTGATACATTTAGACAAACTTTTAAGCAAGACAAATCGATAGACGGGATGGGAAGTTATCAGTGTGGGTCGCATCCCAGCCTCTTTTTTTTTTTTTGTACTCAATGAGCAAAATTCCCTTTGAGTCCCATTAGCTTCCCGGTAGACGGAGTGCCAGTTGCTGATCGATCTGTAGAACAGTTTAATTTATATAGATCATTAACAAGAGGTGCAGTCGCAATTAATGATTTTGTTGAATCGTAATTATATTCGGCAACTTTCTTTATCGAAGACCATAGTGTTGCCATGTTTAGCCATCTGACTCACAGACACGAGATTTGCACAGATATTTGGAACATGTAGTACATCTTTCACTTTGACATCGTAGTTGTGACGTGAACTTGTTCCAATTGACATTTTTATGTCCCCAGCTCGCTCCACAGCAAGATGAGAGTTATTACCTGCGAGGATTTTATTTTGTATAGGTTCACGCACTTCTACCAAATTTACGTCACTCATTGTCATGTGCGCGGATGCCCCTGAATCGATGTACCAATCTTGTGACGAGCTTGATTGAGCCATGAAAGAACATATAAGTAACGACTCGTCTTTATTCTTTCTGTTTGGACACTTGTTTGCGAAATGGCCTACCTTGTCACACACGTAGCATTTCACAGACTTGTGAGATTGTTTTTTTTTTGTTTTTTTGATTGAAGCGTTTCTTAGCATACAATGCGGTCTCTACACTTTCTGTGTTATTATAGATTACTTCTTGAAGAAGGCGGTTTTGGATGAAGTCAGTCGACAGTTTTGGTGTAGAATTTTCGATTGCCATTACCATAGGACGAAATTCGTCCGGCAAAACTGCTAACATAAGCGCTGCAACCACTTCATCACCAATCTCCAACCCAGCCTTTTTCACCTTTGTAGCCGCATTAGTACCATTTTGTGGACATAATCCTCCATAGAAGGACAATCCAGTTGCTGCAATCCTACCAATTGCAGCGGAACAAATAGAATCCCATGCTTGTTTTGCTGTTGTGCACTTTTCCGTGTATGTATAAAGAGCATATGACAACAGCAAGTTCAGCATCTGAATCGCCAGAAAGTTTTTATCTGGATCTGTTTCTGTGCCATCGAAACATTTCCAGTGGCCTTTTGTAGCAAGATACGCTTTTGCCTCTACCTTCCACTCATCAAAATTCTTACGCCCATCTAATTTCTTTGGTTTACCCATTGCAATTTTATCTCAAAGACGTCTACCAAGTCTACCCAAAAATTTGCAACCAAAAAAAAACAAAATCACTCGAAATAAACACGAATCCGTCTTAACAATTATTTAATCGTTACACTGGGCCCATAACCTGAAGAAATAAAGCTATGATTATTATATAGTGCACAGATTTATTCGTTAGTTTAAATTATGTATATATTATAACGTCCGAGTACTTTGATGATTCAAAAGAGAAGAAGTTTTATTATTTTGACAAAACTTTAAATGACATTTGTAATGAGCTTTTATTATTGTTATCCGGACAGTGCTATTAGATTAAGCTAAAAGAGTTGTTCAATGATAAATGAGAACAGAACTAAATGGAACACTATTATATTAATTATTACAACACTTTGAACTTCGTAGATAATCAATAATACAAAATATTTTTGTATTGCTCCAAAAGGGAACCGTTATTTTGTTTTTAAGTTTTCTCAAGAATTAATTAACCGATTTCAATAATTTTTTTTCTACACAAGCTCTTATACTGTCTCAATAATATTTGTTGATCAAAAATGTCATTGTTTTTATTTTTTAATTCTAAAAAAATATTAAACATTTATTTTCGAAATTCGATTTCTCAAAAATGTGTCAATTTTTTTAATAAGCTCTAAATAACTGTGTACTAAAAATATTTTAAACTTAAACTGAAAAAATTATATATAAAAAAACTTAGTTTTAAAAAAAGCGCTC
Organism: Eupeodes latifasciatus; assembly: GCA_920104205.1. NCBI lineage: Eukaryota > Metazoa > Arthropoda > Insecta > Diptera > Syrphidae > Eupeodes > Eupeodes latifasciatus. The sequence continues at coordinate 45,608,509 of OV049924.1, read as the reverse complement.
AAAAGATTTTCAAATAAAAATATTGAAAAATTAAGTTTTTTTTTGAGAAACTAAATGGCATTAAAATTTTTGATAATAAACATTTTTTTGCAGTAAAACTTTTAAATTAAAAAAAAAGGAAATATTTGTAAACAGACTGTTTGGATTTTCTTCAAAATATTGATATCAAAAAAGTTCAAAATTGTTATTGGAAAACTGCTGGCTATTTTAATAAACCGAATTATATTATCAATTTTCAATTGAATTTTGACACTTAAAAAAAATTTGATATTTTAACTTATTTTTTTAACAAACACATAAGATATCCTAAGCTTATTTGTACCCTTAGCTTAGTTAAGCACTTTTTTCAAGTAAGACATAAAAAGCAAAAAATAGTTTATAAAATTAATGTTTCAGTTTAAGGTGCTTATGCATGTAATTGGCTATAATTATGTATTACACAAAATACGCTCTTGTATCACTTAAATACAAAACACCACACATCCTCTTCAAGTCCATATATGTACTCATTTCCACTCGTATAAACTTATTTTACTTTGATGTATGCAGAGTACAAACAACAGAAAAACATACGGAGCAAGAAAAATGTTATGTATTTTTTGTTTTTTTTTTTTTCGAAAATACATCAAAGTGTCGAGAAAATACAAAAAAATATATATATTTTCTTGTATATCGGAGAAATAAACCCTTTAATTTTTAATGTTCTTTGATTACCCTATATTTTCAGTTCCGACATGGAAGCAATATTAAGAGTATCATGGGAATTTTTTAGTATACTTATTCAATAATTTGTGGCTTTACAGTTTCCACTCGATTTTGATAAATGAGTACTCAATTAATTGAACAAAATTGGGAAGTTCAACTTAAATTTAAAAAATTACATTTATTGTTAAAGGTTGTTCTAAAATATTTATTTTCTTTTTAAGAAAAAGCACAACAAAAATAAGAATTTTTCTAAAATTGGTCAGAAAGAAAAAAATTAAGAACTTTAAAACTTAAAAGTAAAAATACAGTTTTTTAGAGAGTTTTAAGATTTTCGAAATCAACGAAAATTTTAAAATATCATGCAATGGTCTTCATATTCATAGCTGCGACATCTGCTAGGTAAATTGATAAGTAATTAATATTATTATTTTTGTAGCACAGAGTAATTTATGAACGTAACTGGATCAATTGTTATAAAAATTTACCAAGAAAGAAACCAACAAATTTTATTAAAATTTACAGGATTAACATTTTGTAATGTAATGTAATGTAACATTTTGATTACTTTAAGTTTAAAAACAACGGAATAAGGAATGTCAATTATTCTAAATTTAGCCGAGCAATTAAAAGAAAGGGTCTATTTTTAAATGATAAAACTGCTTAATAAAATAAGATTTTTTTTTGCTGATACAAAACTCAAAGAAATCATGGAAATATTTCACTAAGTTGTCGGAATTTTTCAATATTTATGAACCTTTATTTCACTCTAAATGAGGTCTTGAAAGAGAGTTTATTTTTGATATTGATTTCGTACCTCAACTTCTGTCCAATTGTTAAAAATACTAATTTTTAATGTTATTTTTATATTTTTTTCAATATATTTCAAAAACATGATGCAATAGTCTTATTCCTGAAAATAATTTCTTATCTGAACAAAAAATTACTTTCAACTGGATTAGTCTTTTTTTAAGGCTTATGTTAAATCAGAGAAGATGTTTTTTTCTCAAAAATGTTGCGAAACACTGAAAATAGTTGAAAAAGCAAAACTTTCTTTTTCAAAACGGTTGTAAAAAGTTATAAAATGCATGACTGGGTCGCACGAACTTGCTCCTGTATGCAAAGAGTCTGTTTAAAAAAGCACCTATATAAGATTTAAAATTATACCTTTAAAACAAGTTTGTCTTCAAAGATTTAAATGCTATTCGATTTGTCAAAAAAACCGCGCGATTCATCCCAAGACACAACTCATCCTAGGACAACTCATCCCGGAAATGAATTGGTATTTACAATAGTTATAGTTATAAACAATACATACATATGTACCAAATGCATTATCTAATTTGGATAAAAGATAGTAATCAGCCCTATCATGAATTCCATCGTAGTCGGAATTTTTACGAATCCCGAAAAACTGTATCATGATGCAAAATTGTTCGTTCGTAATGCAAAATTGTATGAGATTTTCCACTACGAACGGATTTCATGATACAGTTTTTCGGGATTCGTAAAAATTTCCGATTACGATGGAATTCATGATAGGGCTGAATATAATAAAAGTTTTGTCAATCTAATGCGCTCTTTCGGGCTTACGCACAGGATTTGATCTGGTGAGATGGGAGGGGATTACATTTAATGCAGTTAAAATAATTTAAAAAAAAAAACAATTTTAAGATTCAAAACTTTACCTGAAAAATAAGTTTGTCTTCAAAAATTTAGATGCCATTTTATAAATCAAAAAACCCTTGATTTTTCAAAAATTTTTTTTGAAAATCGTTAGAGCGGTTTTTTTTTAAATTAATTTTTTATATATAAAATTTTTAAATTTTGTTCTAAAAATATTTTTGGTATGCAGTTGTTTAGTGATTGTAAATATACGCTCTACATTTGAATTTCGTAAAAAAATGTTGACCCGTTTTTGAGATATAGAATTTTGAAAAAAAAAAAATTCAATATTTTTTTAAAAATCCAAACAATAAAAAATTTCACTTTTGATAATCAAATATAGTTAAGGCAATATAAGAGCTTATTCAGAAAAAAAATTATTGAAATCGGTTGATAAGTTGCTGAGAAAATTAAGAAACAAAATAACGGTTCTATGAGCGGTACCTTTCCTGAGCAATACAAAAATATGTTTTTCTTATGAAAAGAAGCCAAGTTTAAAAATAAAATTTTAGAGAAAATTTAAAAAAAATCTATCGGTTTGTTTTTGAGAAAATTCGAATTTTCGTTTTTTGACCAAAAAAATTGTATGGGGGCCACTGTTAGTTTTGGTCTTAAAAAAAAAATGAAAAAACGCCTAACGCGAATCTTCTGAAAACCTTAACTTCCAAGTTTGAACTCAATCGACCCAATGGTTTAGGCTGTAGGAGCGTGGACAGACAGACAAAACAGACCGGACGGAATCGCGGGACCCACTTTTTTCGACTTCTCTACCATCGTAATATCATGTTTGATTAAAACCTCGAGTTCGAAATTTTGCACGAATGCAAAACTTGCCATATAGTTCCTATATGTCGCAAGTAATGAAGACAGATATCGAATTTCGAAAATAAAAATAATGACATTTTTGATCATCAAATATTATTGAAATTAGTTGATTTGTCCCTGTGAAAACTTTAAAAGAAAATACTGGTTCTATGAGGGTACAATTCTGGAGCATAATGGACTGCAGGGGCCAGGACAGACAGGCAGACGGATGGAATCGGGGGACCCATTTTTTTCGACTTCTCTACCATTTCGACTTGGCTAAATGTCGCAAGTAAAAAATAAACTAAACACAAGTGTTAAGAACCTTGAAAAAAAGGTGAAAAATTTGGTTGAACCAAAATATCTCTCGAACCAAAAACGCTAGCGACTTCAATAAATTTTTCGAAAATTTAAAATGACAGTTTTTTTTACTAAAATAAAAACCTTAAAAAAATTGAAAGTTGGTAAAAATTGATTTTGGCCTTCAAAAGAATTCTAACATTTGAAAAATATTGTTTTTAACGTTTATAATGGGTGATTTTTTTGAGGTTAGGATTTTCATGCATTAGTATTTGACAGATCACGCGGGATTTCAGACATGGTGTCAAAGAGAAAGATGCTCAGTATGCTTTGACATTTCATCATGAATAGACTTACTAACGAGCAACGCTTGCAAATCATTGAATTTTGTTACCAAAATCAGTGTTCGATTCGAAATGTGTTTCGCGACAAATTTTGTTCAGCGATGAGGCTCATTTCTGGTTGAATGGCTACGTAAATAAGCAAAATTGCCGCATTTGGAGTGAAGAGCAACCAGAAGCCGTTCAAGAACTGCCCATGCATCCCGAAAAATGCACTGTTTGGTGTGGTTTGTACGCTGGTGGAATCATTGGACCGTATTTTTTCAAAGATGCTGTTGGACGCAACGTTACGGTGAATGGCGATCGCTATCGTTCAATGCTAACAAACTTTTTGTTGCCAAAAATGGAAGAACTGAACTTGGTTGACATGTGGTTGCAACAAGATGGCGCTACATGCCACACAGCTCGCCATTCTATGGCCATTTTGAGGGAAAACTTCGGAGAACAATTCATCTCAAGGAATGGACCGGTAAGTTGGCCACCAAGATCATGCGATTTGACGCCTTTAGATTATTTTTTGTGGGGCTACGTCAAGTCTAAAGTCTACACAAATAAGCCAGCAACTATTCCAGCTTTGGAAGACAACATTTCCGAAGAAATTCGGGCTATTCCGGCCGAAATGCTCGAAAAAGTTACCCAAAATTGGACTTTCCGAATGGACCACCTAAGACGCAGCCGCGGTCAACATTTAAATGAAATTATCTTCAAAAAGTAAATGTCATGGACCAATCTAACGTTTCAAATAAAGAATCGATGAGATTTTGCAAATTGTATGCGTTTTTTTTTTTAAAAAAAAGTTCTCAAACTCTTAAAAAATCACCCGATACATTTTTTTTTAGAAAAATTTAATTTTTAGTTTTTTTTAAGTTAAACATAAGAATCCAAAAAAAATACTTCACAATTCGATTCGTATATTTCGAAAATAGATGAAGATGATGAACGTAAGATAATCTACACTAATACTCGTATTAAAAAGAGGAAAGATTTGTATTTTTGTATGTAACGAATAAACTCAAAAAATACTGGACCAATTTTAATAAAAGGCTATATTTAGTACTAGATTACTATAGAAATCTTTAGAAATTCCTATTAAAACCAACCGAAGGTGTAAAAAAATTAGCCATAAAATGTCTTTCGCCGCATACGCTGCGAAGAGTATTAATGATAGGACAAAAAAATGTTTTTTAATTTAGTGATTCATGGTCGTTTTAATTAGCATGCTTATAACTTAAATATCTATACTTATAGTGCATTCTCGATTATCGCAACTAATTAAAACAAGGGTGGTTGCAATGACCGAGGTTGTTGCAATAACCGAGTAAATATATTTTTATACGTTTCTTCATTCGAAATGGATTCGTTGACGGAAATTTCATTGAAGAGAGTTGATATGGATTCTACGACCGCTTGTTCATTGATAATTTGAGCTCCAACTGTGCTCAAAGGTAGCTCATCCTCATCTTCCCAATCATTATGAGAGGCCCTCAACACATTCCAAAATTTTTTGATTGGATCTGCCTGCAATCCATGCCATGCGTTGGATAGAAGGCAAATTGCACTTCGAAGGTTAAATGCTTTAATTTTTAATTCACGGTCTGATCCCTCACATCCAACTAAGAACGCCAATAGACTTTTTTGTAGTGCAATTTTGTTAAATTTATAATGTTCTGGCCTTTTGGCTGAAGAATAGCAATACAATTTGCCGGAAAACACATAGCTAAGTTGCACTTATCGAGTCAATTTTTTAGAAGAGTTGCGATTACCGTGTCAATAATGATAAAAATTCAGGTGTTGAAAAAATCGAGCAGTGAATCGAGAGTTGCGTTAATCGAGAACGTACTGTATTTATTTCTACTCGTGCGAAGCCGGGACGGGTCGCTAGTGTCCTTATAAAACTCTAATCGGCATTAAAAAAAAAAAAAAAAAAACAAATTACAAAAAAAAGCTACACAAATTGGTAAAAATTGGTTTTCCACTAAAAATCTAAAGTACAAAAACGATAATGAGATTAAAGTTATTTTATCATTTAAGCAAAACATCTGAGTTAACTTTAAGTTAATTTTTTAGAAAAAAATTCAATGGAATTCATGAAAACTTACAAAAACAACAAATAACTGGTAAGAAATGGTTTTCGACTCAAGAATTTCGAGAACAAAGAAAAATATTAACTTCAAACTTTTTTTTATTTTACACAGACATTTTTTTTAGAATATTTTGTTAAACTCTTGGAAATATCGACAGACGGGCACGAATATAATTATCAGTGTTTTTTTTCCAAAACAGTTTTTGTTTAAATGTTTGTTTATGTCAAAAATTGGGTGAAACTTGTAATTTAAAAAGTCTTTTTAATCATTTTTGTTTCTCTGATTTGTTCTCTTGAATTCGTAGATTAATTTTCCACTAACTTTTTGATTAAAGTGAAGGTCAACAATATGCATGGAAAATGAAACAGTACAAATTAAAGAATTTCATTTTCAACAGTATTGAAAACAAATATTGAGATACTTGTTCTTCGGTTGAAATTATGACCATTGCTTGAGTATTTGATCAAATTTTGGCAGAATGTCGATGCAATTAATTAATTTACTTAAAAAAAATACTCTAGGATAATATTTTTCTGATTTCTGTATTCCAAAAATATGTTCCGCAAATAAAATATGTATTGTTGCTGTCATCAATTATAGCAACAAAACATAATATTATCTTAAAAAAAAACAATTCCACTTGAATTTGACAACCCTCCCCTCGCCCCTCGTCATCACGTATTTCATTAATGAAAAAGTAATAAACATCATGTGTTGACTTTTAGCTTGTTTTTTTTTTTCATAGTGCATAATACCCATTTTCTTCACTCATTAAACTCAAATATTTGATTAATTAAAAAAGTTTTGCACAAATATTTTTATTCAATCAATCAAAATTCTTCGAAAACATACAAACAAAATACCATAATGTTGTGTAATACCATCATCACCTCCGCCAAAGAATAGACGTATTCCTTAATTTAACATCATCAACACCACAAAGAAAAATTCTAAAAAAACACACTCTAAACTTTTCTAATTATCGTAAAAACATGAGCCTAAATTCGTTACATATCAACCCCCATTTTCCCTTAAAAAGAAAAATATTTTCATAATTTAGGTACATTTAACAAAAACCTAAGACTTGATTTCTATAGAAATCAATAAATGGTTTTTGTCATCAACGCACAAAAACCCCCCACGTCAAAACACCAAAAACCATCATCAAAGTATCGGTTTTCAAATTTCGGTTGTTAGTTATATGGTTATCTACGTATGTACGTCTCCTTCCTGAACAACACCAAAAAGATTAATCATATTTTTATTAATTCGATTTATCAAATGATTTGGTAAATTAAAAATGTCATCGTTTAATTTAACTTAAATTTGTTAAACAGAATACTAATTTAATTAAAATTTATTTATTTTGTGAAAATTTAAATTCATTTAATATTCAACAACAAGTTGTTGTGCCATATTGGAGTTGGGGCAAGGTGATTTTCCTAATCCGCTCTTTAGCCGACACTTGTATCGACACCGGCAACGCCCGCGCATCGCACCGCCGCCGCCGTTGATACAACATTTATTAGCCCTTCTTATTTTAATTAACTAATCTCACCGTGTCGGTCGTCGGTCGCGCCGGAAACACCATGTAGTAATACATTTTATGGGCTTTTGGATGAAAGAGATTTAACAATAATAATAAAATCGTGCGTTGTCTTTTCAACCTACATCCAAAAAATGAAGTCGGTTGGAGAAACGGCGGGAGGAACGGCGGCGGTAGTGATGAACAAAAATCAACCCACTCAAGGTGTTTATTTTATTTCATTGATGTCTCGACAGATATACGATTATGTTTCTTAAAGAAGCCATAACTACGTTTGGCCCAGTTTAGGATTTTTTGACAGTTCTCTGTTCTTTCATGGAGAAACAACATTCTTGTGTTCTTCTATTTTGGTGTTAAATGGAAAATCAAACCTTTTTCTGTACAATTTATAAATGATTTCCATATTTTTCAAAAGAATAATCTATACAAAGAAGAACAAATCATTCAAACAAAAATGCGGTCAACAGATGAATGTCCTTTCATATAGTGAGTTGACCCATATACATAAATTTAAATATTATAGTGAAATAGAAAAGACCAAATCCTGGGTAAAATAGTTTCCAAAGTTGTTATGCTAAGTTTCTTTTTTACTCTTTCTTCTTCTTTGACATTTTTCTTCGGTTCATTAAACTTTTTCATTCAGAAAGATAGATTTGTGTGTTTTGTTCTCAAGTTTCCTGGATCTCATCCAAATCAATGTCCTTCTAGATGTCCTTTTGGATATAAGGCAACACAAAAAAGGAGAAAAACAAAAAAGCATCCTTTTTCCATCCAAGGCTTGTATAGATGTAGATTAGTTATACGAGTAGATATTTACAAATTTTCAAACGTTGGATTTGAAAGATTGAAAAGAAGAAAACGAAGCACGCAGATGAAGATAACATTTTTCAACTATAAAGCATGTTCCTTGTGATGAAGAGATATATTTTATAGGTAGTACTATGTCCTCATGGAAAAACGGAAGCAAACAAATGTCAAAATAGACATAAAAAAGAATATTTATGTACAGCTATTTGAGAAAAAATACATTAAGTTGTTCAAAACTTTTGGACAGTAATACATATTTGAATTTGAAAGGACATGAAGTTGATGATTGTTATATAAGGATATATGAGTGACTATATAAAATTCCTTCTTGTCCTTTTTGATTTGAGAAATGATTTTTTTATATTTTACATGCAAGAAGAATGATTGGTAAATCGGAAATAAAAACATGTAACTTTTCAAAACTTTTGTTTCCGATGGGATTCAGTGAATATGTAAAATAATGCAAGCGTAAGAAATTTTTACTATTTTAAACACCGGAAAAATATCATATTAAGAAGGAAATTTACATTTAGGTCATTTTACGAATAAGTTTTGTATTCTTTGCTTTTTTTAGAAATGTTGATAGTAAAATTCTAGAAAGTAGCAGTTTTGAGTGAAAATTTATTAAATATATGCATTGGAGCAGAATTTTCTAATGAAATACAAAATTTTAAGCAACTAATGGCTAATTCCTTGACAAAGTTCGATATTCAATTTAAAACTCGATTTAATAATTCTCAGGGTATCTTTGATACTTTGTTTTTAAAATATTTATCTTTATCTTTATCTTTATTGTAGCATCAATGTTATAATATTTTTTCTTAAACTAAATTGCACAATTTACAGAGACATGGTATAAGGCTACCTTACTTCTGTCAATATTATAATTATTACATTAATCAACCAAGAATACAAAAAGAAATAATATTGAAGGAAATGCTACATAAAAAACCTTCATATAAAAAATAAGAAAATAGAATGAAAGAAAGGTGGGCGGTGAAAACAAAAGATTCAAACCAAGCTTTAGGTCTTACAACAAGTAGGTAAAAATATATAGAATATAGATATAGAACAGAAAAGAATAAATTAATTAAAATAATTAAAATAAGTACATCAATAAATAAATAAATAAATAAATAAATAAATAAATAAATAAATAAATAAATAAATAAATAAATAAATGGATAAATAAATAAGTGAATAAATTAAATAAATAAGAAGATAAATAAATAAAGAAAATAATTTAGTAATTAAATAAACAATAACAACAGAATAACAATAGAACAGAAGTGAATGAATAAAACAAAATAATTTTAAATAAATACATCAATAAATAAATAGATAAATAAATAAATATATAAATAAATAAATAAATAAATAATAAATAAATAAATAAATAAATAATTAAATAAAAAAATAAATAAATAAATAAATAGACAAACAAATAAATATATATTTAAATAAAAAAACAAATATACAATTAATAAAATAAATAAGTAAATAAATAAATATATAAATAAATATAGTAAATAGTCAGTCAAGCTAGGTTTGAAATTAAGGTATTATCAGACATAGTACATGATGCAAGGTATCGCTCATTAAGTTTGGCAATTCTTCCTGATACCATATCCATAGCTAAAATGGAATGAAGTTTATTAGTTGAAAATGACCATGGAAGCTTCAGAATCATTTTCAGAATCTTATTTTGAGCTATCTGCAGCCGTGCGTCGTATGTTAGAGATTGCACAATTACCCCATACTGGTGAACCATAGTACATGATAGCTTGGAAAACAACTTTGTATATTAGAAGCTTATTATCGGTGCTAAGCATTGATTTGCGGTTAATAAAAGGATAAAGAATTTTAACTGTATGATTTATTTTCTGAATCGTTTTTTGTATATGTAAGCCAAATGTTAATGTTTTATCTAAATACACTACGAGATATTTTGCATCAGATTTCCATTCTATACTTGTGCCATCCATAATAAGATTATTACTTGGTAAAAAGCAGGCTTTTCTTTTTCGAGTGAAAAAGATTGCCTGCGTTTTTGAAGCATTGATTCTTATTTTCCAGTCATGGAAGTAGCTTTGTATAACATTTAGACAAGATTGGAGATTAGTTTCGATTATGAAACCAACTGAATCCGAAGAGAAAATGCAAGTATCATCAGCGAAAATTGCTGTTTTACAAAAAGGAAGTAATGGAAAATCGGAAGTAAATATTGAGTATAGAATTGGGCCTTAAACTGATCCTTGTGGTACACCAGCCGTTATATCATATTTTTCAGAAAACCAGTTATTGACTGAAACCTTAAATTTCCTCTGAAGTAAAAAAGATTGAATTATTTTTATTAAAGACACTGGGAAGTTGAGTATCAACAACTTGTGTAAAAGCGCATTATGCCAGACCGTGTCGAATGCTTTTTCGACATCAAGAAGTACCATACCTGTACTTTTACCAGACCTTAGGTTACTTTTTATGTGTTTAGTAATCCTATGTACTTAATGGATTGTACTGTGATGCAATCTGAAGCCGAACTGCTCGTTTGGTAGAATGTTATTATTGGTTAAGTGTGAATTTATTCTAGCTTTAATAATTTGTTCAAAACATTTACTAATTGAGCTCAACAAACTAATGGGTCTGTAACTATTAGGTAGATTAGCATTTTTACCAGGTTTTAAAATCGGTATTATCTTGGCAGTTTTCCAATTGTTTGGAAAATAGCCAATTTTAAGACATTTATTAAATAACACTTGCAAGTATTTTAAACCTAATGTTGGTAAGTTTTTCAAATATATATTTTTGATGCCATCAAAACCAGCTGATTTCCTTGCTTTAAGATTTCGAAGTATACCTTTGATATCATCCAGCGAAATCTCGTTTTGGAGGTCATTTATAGGTGATGAGTTAATTGACTCAATTGAGTTGCTGACAATTGATTCAATAATGTTATTGGTCATATTGTTATTGGCCATATGGGTTGTAAAAAATGTTTCTGCTAAAACATTTGATTTTTCATTGTTCGTGATTAGAACATTGTTACCTACTTTAAAAGCAGGAATGTGGGTGTGTTTCTTCTTTATGATTTTAACTACACTCCAGAAAGGCTTACTTCCCTTATCTAAACCCGCAAGTTTTCGATTCCAAGATCGATTCCTATGGTGCCAGATTTCATCTTTTATAATTGTGTTGAGTGTTTTTACTGCAACAAGTAAGTTAGGTTCTCGGTTTCTTATCCATTTTCTTTTAACGAAATTTCGATGTTTTATCAGATTTATTATATGATTTGGTAGTAAGTTTATGCTCTCAGAACTAACTATTTTTTTGGGAACTGATTTGTCTATGCTTTCATGAACAGCATTCGTGAAAAACGTGATACTTTGATCAATATCAGATACATCGGAAAATTCGTTTAAAGATGTGAGATTTGACAATTTTGTACTTACTTCACGTTTGTATTTAACCCAATCAGCTTTTTTCATATCTAAAATTTCAGTTTTATTTTCTAAAGGTGATGAAAAAGAATTAATTACCACTGGAACATGATCCGAACCTAGTTCTTTTAATATCATAGGCTGGTCAAAAAGATTGGCCATATTAGTAAGAAATAGGTCTAATATTGACGGATTTGATCTGCGATTATATGGGTAGTAAGTAGGATGTGGAGGAAACAGAATGTTAAATGGGTGCCTACAGTGAAGATTATCAAGAAAATTTCCCCATGCATTTGCACGCAAGCAACCCCAATTCCTATGTCTGCAATAAATTTAAAATTCGAGCATTTCTTCAATTTCTAAGATTTCCTAAGAACTCAGTGTAAATTTTGTATTTAGTTTTAAGGATTTAAATCTCATTTTTTTTAAGCAAAGTTCTAACGAATAATTTACTGCTTTTATAGTAACCGGTAGAATTTTTGACATTAAATTCTGATATTCTATTAACAAATAATATTGAAAATTTGTGAGGTTTGATTTTTGGGGTTTTAAAATTTCATTTTGCGTCATTAAATAAATTGTCGAATTAAATTAATTTTATTTTATCAATGTCAATTTAATGCTTTCAACATGTTTATTTAGTTTTAACAAATTTTCGACGACTAACTATGACGAGTTCTTTGGTGTTGTGTTACATAATGTGGGCGGTTAGAATGTCCATGGAATTTAAGATTTCACAAATTGAAATCGTTTCCATGGACTTTCTGTCTGTTTAAAGGGGTCGCGGTGGCGAGGTAGTCTTGAAGTGCTAAGCAAGTAACGCGTATTGTACTCGCTGATAAAATGTCTATTGAAACTTATATCGTTTTCTATTTAAAATATGACTAAATGACATTTATCTAATTTTAATTTTCGTCAACATAACGACCTTTTGGGATTTGAAGTATCGGGTTTTTCAATAAGAGAGCTATAAAAGTTTATTCTTTTAAATAAAACAAAAACTGTTTTGGATATCAATGAAATTCTTTATTCCTGTGAAAGTACGTTTGATGCCATTATACATGGAACTCGATTTCTTTTGCATGGCTTGCACGCTTGCAGATGTCCAAACGCTGAACCCAATTTTCGACGGTTTTCAAGCATAAATCGGCCGATATGTTGCAATTTCAGGTTCGATATTCGTTCGAAGTTCACGAACATACGACGTTCTGGTGGTCAAGCGGCTACAGTTCTTGCGTCAATTTAATCTTGTAAGGATGTAGGCCAAGATCGTTCCGCAAAATTCGCCACAACGACGTCACAGAGATGCCCAACGCTTGAGACGGACGTGTGAGAGACACATTTGGGCTTTCTGCAACTGAAGCCTCAGCGGCAGCAACATTCTCGATACTACGGGCACTTCTTTGTCTGGTACGGGAACATTTACTGTGTACTGTGCCTGTGGATTCAAATTTTTCCACTAGACGCTCAATTGTTTATCTGCTAGGACGATTATGACAACCATAAATTGGACGTAGTGCTCTTAACGTTGAGGCCACTGACTCCGAATTTCGGTAGTAAATTTTAATAATTTCGACTCGTTGTTGGCTCGTATATCTTTCCATCATGAAATGGCAAACCTTACTGAAGAGAAATGTGGCGTCGTTTGCTGTCCCTGTCGCTCTACTTTTGTAGCGTCCCTGTATTTGCATAGCATCTATAGCTTTTATGTTCTCTTGTGCAGTCTTAAGATTTATAATCATTATGACTGGAAATAATATGTCTTTCGATAACGTGCAAAACGTCAATATAAAAAAAAAATTCAAGTGCGAATACAATACTTTCTTCTATTTCAAAATCAAAAGTCATATTTTGTAACTGAACACTGTTGCATTCTGGACTTGTCCACGTCCATAAATACATTTTTTAATAATATGTTATCATTGCACATTAAAAATTTTGGTGGTATCAATTTATAAAGGGTGTCCCAAAATTAACGCAATATTTGAATTTGCCGCCATTTGTGCAGTGATTTGTTGGCAACCCTAAAAAAAAAGGAAATTGACAGCTAACAGTATAGGGTTATTAAAAATAGAGCGTTACACGAGAGAACAACGTGTCTTCATTATTAAAGAATATTTCAAAAATAGTGAAAGTGGACCCTGATTTTTCGAGCAAAATCATCCTAAGCGATGAAGCACATTTCCATCTTGATGGCTTTGTCAATCGCCAAAATTGCCGCATTCGGGGTTCGGAGAACCCACATGTGATTGTCGAAAAACAAATGCATCCACAACGCGTGACTGTATGGTGTGGATTTTGGGCTGGAGGCATAATTGGGCCATGTTTGTTTAAAAATGATGCTGGTCAAGCAGTGACTGTTACTGGTGCTCGATATCGCGACATGATTACACAGTTCTTTCTGCCAAAATTGGATGATATTGATGTGTCCAATATGTAATTTCAACAAGACGGTGACACATGTCATACAGCCCGTGAAACAATTCAATTACTGCATGAGACATTTCCAGGTCGTGTACTCTCTCGTTTCGGTGATCAAAATTGGCCTCCTAGATCGTGTGATTTAACACCATTAGACTTCTTTTTATGGGGTTATTTGAAATCACAAGTCTATGTCAACAAGCCCACAACCACCCGTGCATTAAAGGAGGAGATTCAACGCTGCATCAACGAAATTCAGCCACATTTATGCAGAATGGTCATGGAAAATTTCAACAAAAGAGTGCGCATGTGCATGCAAAGCCGTGGAGGCCATTTGTCCGATGTGTTATTCCATACATAACCCTATCCTATGTACTTTACGAGTCAATAAAAATATAACTATCAAAAGACTAAAAACGGCGTTTTCTATTTAATTCAAATCTTGCGTTAATTTTGGGACACCCTTTATAACAAATGTTACCTATAAAAATCAAGTCAAGATGTACAAATATTTCTAAACCCGGTTCTAACCTCCTAGACCCGCAAATTTGAGGGTCTAATAAATCGAAGTTCCATCTCAAACATTTTTGCAATCAAACACTTTCACCGTGAAAATTGGAATAATATCTTATTTAGAAAAACCAAGATACATAAGTTTGTTTTTAGACGATGGAAGGGTGGTTGTCAGACGACCTAAAAAGTATACGAAGAAGGCAGTTAGGCAAACTGACAGAAGTACTTTTATTTGGGGTTGTTTTTGAGCACTTGGAGTTTGACCCCTATTTTTGATAAAATAAAAATGTGTTCTATGGTAATAATACCTTTGCCGAAGAATAATTGTCAATTTTGTGTGTTAATATGTATATGATAATTGATCAGAATCACTTCTTAAATCTGTCCAAAGAATACTATCTGCCAAAAAATGCACTTAACGCTCATCATAGTTCTTCACACCTTTGACCTTACATAATAAACCATCTATGGAATGAGCTTAAGAGACAGATCTGACACTCTACAGCTGAAAACAAGGACTGATGCATGTAATCAAAAATATCAAATATACGCTATTTCATATCTTAAAGGCTATGTGGCAAGTTGGGAAATAACATGATATACATATGTATGTATATTGACAAATGCGAAACAGTTATTAAAAGTAATGTAGTAAAGTACAAATTTTTAAAAATCATAAAGTGATGAATTATCGATTCGGACTCATTTGCATCAATTGAGCTTTTATTACTCCACTTCGCAGATAATTTTGCGGAAAAATTTAGGTGTAAAGCAGCAAAATACAGCTAGGTGCAAGAATTGAAGCCAAACGACCTACAACCCCTTATTTTCGGTGAAGATCATTTATGGTCGAAAATATAAGCGAGTGAAAAATAACCGTATTTGGAGTAAATGCATACTGATAAACTCACTATTTTGTACGCATTATTTGCTTGCGGAATCATTAGGCCGTATTTCTTCTAAAATTATGCGAATTGCAACGTTGCTGTGCATTGTGAGTGCTACCGTGCGATCGATGATAACAATTGACAATTGAATTTACGTTTGGGACCTAGATCACCTATAGATCGTGCGATTAAACTCCTCTAGACTACTTTTATAGAACCAAGTTCAAGTTCGTGTCTATAACGACAAGCCAGCTTCAATTGACGCACCGGAAGAAAACATTGAAGTTACTTTGAGCAACCCATCACAATTTTGCGATTCTGAATTATTTTGTTTATTTAATATATTTGTTTAAACACATAATTAAGGGGTTTTCAATTGGCACGGGTATATTTTGGCGCCCCTTGGCGGCCATTTTGTTTTGGTGACATCTATCAAATCTTTTGTTTATTATTCAGTTGTTTATGCCAAATCTTCATGGCAAATTACATGCTTGAACAGCACGTTCAAACGATAAAACTTTATTATCGAAATGAGTGTTCGTTAACGCAAATGTTGCACGCATTGCGCCCATTTTACGGTAGACGTGGTGGCCCTTCACAGTAAACTCTTCAACGTTTGGTGACCAAATTTGAGACGACCGGTTCAATAAACAATCAGCCAACACCTGTTCGTTCAAGGAACGCAAGATCGGCCGAGAACATCGCCGCGGTCCGTGAAAGTGTTCAGCAGAACCCGAGGCAGTCTATTCCTCGCCGCGCCGTGCACAAAAACTCGGCAGACTTCAGCTTGGCGAATTTTGCGTCGGGACATGGGAATACATCTTTAGTGACAAGGCGCATTTTTGAATGAATGGCTGTGTTAACAAGCAAAATTGCCGTATATAGTAAGACACCAACCCACGCGAGGTTAACCAGGTGATAATGCATCCTCAAAAAGTTTGGTGTGGATTTTGGACCGGCGGCTCGGCGGCGGTGTAATTGGTCCGTACTTTTTTGAAAACGACGTTAGTGAGGCGGTCACTGTTAACATAACGATGATAACTAATTTTGCATGGCCCCAATTGAACCATATAGGCCTAGACGACATGTGGTTCCAGCAGGACGTCGGCGGTGGCGGCGGCGCTACGTGCCACACAGTAAACGCCACGATTGAAATTTTCATCATCTACCCGCCCTTATTGAAAAACCCTATACATGAATTTAATTAAAATATTATTATTACATTTTTACCAATAACCTTTGCAATTGCAATAGAAGACGCAGAAGGCAGCTGTTTCTCTGATGGCTGAATTATTTTTGGAATTTATAATAAAACTACCTGTTCGTTGGTGTGTTCGAAAAAACGTACCTGAAATTAAAAAAAAAAAAAATATTAGATTATACATAAAAGGTTGCTACAACATTTATAAAAAAAATAATAAAGACATTTCTTTACAAAAATTGGAAACATAAAACTAATTTCTCTTATTTTAAGTTTTTATAATTTCTTAAATTTCTCAAATATAAATGTACCTACTTCGTGCGTTCTTGACACTAAAATTTTGCTTATGAACTTTATCTTGTGAAACTAATTTAAAACAGTTTTTTATTAAGAAAGAATTACATGAAAATTTTATTTTCTTAAAAAATTCACAAAATTTGTCTTTTGTAAGGATAAGCTAAAGTTTTTTTTTGAACACAAAAACAAAAATTTGAATCTCATATCAGGTAACACGGTTTCTCTAATTAAAAGACTTTACACAAATTCAACAATAATTAAAGCCCCAGGATATCAACAATGAGAGACACCCTTCTGGCACGAATTTCATACCATTTTCAAATTCCCCTTTTATATTTTTTAGTTCCTACATAACCTATGTCAAAAGTATTTTGTTAAAGCTTAAATGTCTAATCACGTTTTCTAAAAACGAATTAAAAATAAAAACAAGAAATACATCATTGCACCTAAAGTTTGTGCTTGGCACGAGCGTTATTTTTTTTTCAACACCGCCGACATCGTCACTGACTTCGATGTTGTCGTCGCCAATAAGTAAAGTGGCTTTTTGTACAATGACGACGCGACGTCGTCGATGACGACAACAACGACAACGACGACGCGTGCGCACATTGCATATAATTACCGAACTGAAACATCCAACAACAACAACAAAAGGAAACTCTTCAAAGAAAAGTTGTGTCGCATCACTAATTGTCTTTTTCGTTTAGTGGAGAAACAAACAAACAAAACAAAATAATAATTTTTATTTTATTTGTATAAAAAACATTTTATGATATAGGCTGAGGCGTACGATACGAGGCAAGCACTGTACCGGAAAATGCATTCATTGCTGGTGGCATTTCTTCGCTTCTTTCTCGCGCCATAGCTACCATCGGTTTTTACCATCACTTTTCTTTGACATGAAAAACAATAGAAATAGTTGCAAGTACCTTTAATTTTAATTATTATTGTTGTTTCACTGTCTATATGAGGCACAAAGGCTATATATGAATAGAAAACTAAGGTCTTGAGAAGTTGCTTGGTTTTTAAGATAATTTACAAAACACATTTAAAAACAAACAAACAAACAACAAAAAAACTAAATATGAAACTTGACATTAATAACCAACGAAGCAGTGTCTTGGAACAACGAGGTGTACCACATGAGGTACATCTTGATGCAGAGAAGACCGCACGAGCCTCTGCCAACATAATAATAATAATTGAACGCACAAAAAAAACTAAATAAAATTTATGAAATCTTTAATTGCGGTTTTTTTTCTGCCTTTGCAAGTTCATATAAAAAATGCACTCATTTTGTAATGGATTTAATGATCAACGAAGAATTAGTGTTCAGAGCAACAACAACAAAAATTACTTAGACTTTGTTAATTTCTGTCTGCGTAAGTAAAAACTTTTGTTTATAAATACAAGAAAAAAAAACATAAAAATTTGCTTAATCGTTAAATCGTTTTATCAAAAACGGAAGAAATTTTGCAGTGCTGAAAATTTAATGCTTTAAATTGATGACAACATGTTGGTTTGCTAATTATTAAGGGTGATAAAATTTAAAATGTCATCGAATATTATTTGGCAGCAGTGATATAACAAATCTAATAAATTGTGTCAAAATTGATCTCTGATCAAAAAATTCACACTTCGATTACTAAAACAATCCTTAGGGTTTTTTGTTTATTAAGATTTGACTACAAAACTCATTATCCCACAAAATCAATGTATGAAATGGAAAATATTTTGGAACCGCCCAAATTTCAAAATTAGAACTTCATACAAATTTAGATTAACATTTTGGTTAATCGTTAAGAAAATTTATTTTGAAATCTGTTAAAATACGTTTCCTGATTCATACATTCAAGAAAACTGTAAAGCAGGTACCAAATTTTAGAAAGCCAGTCCAAAATGTTAACCACTGTTAAGAGTTCGAGAAATTACTTGTTTTTTTTTTAATTTTATTTAAGGACCAAAAGTGATTGATTCTAAAAATAAACTGACTATTTGGACATTTAGTATTTTAAAGTCCATTTTTGGATCAAATTAAAAATATAATAATAATAATTTTGACACAATAAACTTGCCAGTCTAATTTAGGGCAAGATGTTGAATTATTCGAAAGAGTACATTTTTTAAAATATTTTTAAGTTGATTTAGTAAAATTTTCCATCACCATATAAATGTATTTGGCCTAAACAGTTGAACAAAGAAGTCAGACAAAACGAATACTGTCAATGTATTTAAAATTTGATGTATTTAAATTTTACAAAACCGTATCTGGAAATAGTTTGACAACATTCCAAATGATATCATACATATGTATATGATCAAAAACACAAAAATCTAATGTTTACTTTCAGAATAGTTTCAAGGTAAAAAAACTACGCAGAATTTTGGCTTGCATTGGTAACATAAACTTGGTTAACGTCTGAAGTCAGACTTCCGTCATCTATAGTTTTCAAATGCTATCGTATGGATAGAATTGGCCAAACTGGTGGTGGGGTTGCGATTCTTATAAAGAGATCAATTCAACATTCGCTTTTACCTATTGTTGTGGAAGAAGACATCAAAAAAAATTATTGACAGCCTTTAGAATCGAAAAGTAGGAGGTCTGGATCAAATAAAAAATGTGTATTTAAAACATCTTCCACGAGTTGGAATCAAGTTTTTAACATTTCTTATTAATGCATGCCTTAAATTCCAATATTTTCCTAATACCTGGAAAAAAGCGAAGGTTGTGCCTATATTAAAAGCGGGAAAACCACCTGATATGTCTACAAGTTACAGGCCTATAAGTTTGCTCAGCAACGTAAGCAAAATTTATGAAAAAGTTATAAAGGAACAAATTTTGAAATTCGTTGCAAATGAAAACATTTTTCCTGATGAACAATTCGGCTTTAGACGCTTTCATAGCACATCTCATCAGATAAAAAGAATCTGTAACCATGTTAAACAAAATCGAGCTCAGGGTCAGTCAACAGGAATGATTTTAATGGATATAGAGAAAGCTTTTGATTCCGTCTGGCATAATGGATTAGTACATAAAATAATACAATTTAACTTCCCTCTTTATTTGTGTAAAATAGTTCAAAGTTTCTTGTCTGGTAGAAGTTTCCAAGTTCATGTTAATTGTGGTATTTCCAACTTATTATGTTTTGATTTTGGTGTCCCCCAAGGTTCTGTTTTAGGTCCATCGTTGTACAATCTATATATGTACGTCTGATTTACCAACACTTCCATATTGTGAATCAGCTATTTTTGCTGATGACACGGCAATTTTTTCATCGCATGAGTTTGCTCTCAATATTGAGAATAATCTTAAAAATGCAATTGAAATATTGGAAAAGTATTATCACAAATGGAAAATTAAGTTGAATACCGGAAAGTTGCAAGCCATTTTTTTCTCTCGAAAAAGAAAAGCTTGCTATATTACATAAAGTGATTTTTCAAGCAATCTTATTATATGGGTGTCCAGTGTGGGGTAGTGCTGCGAAAACCCATATTAAAAAATTACAAATTTCACAAAATAAAATTTTAAAGATGATGCTGAATCTTCCTTGGCATCATTCCACTTCTGATCTGCACAAAAGAGCGGATGTTGAATTGATTTCGGAAAGGATTCAGAAACTCTCGACGAATGCCTGTGATATAGCTGAGAATCCCCTCGTAAATCAACTTTATAATCTGCGTTAATTTTATATAAACTCTCTCTAACATATTTCGTCTGCTTCTTATTAATTTATTACCATTTTTGTTACTTATATGTTTATTTCTTTTGTTCTATGTTAATTTATTATATTTATTAAATAAAATTATTATATATCATTAATTTGGTTGTATTTACTTATTTTCATATTTACTTATTTTTTTTTTTTTGTTGTTTGTTTATTTATTAATTAAATTATTTATTTATTTATTTATTTATTTATTTACTTATCTAGTCATGCATTTATTTATTTATTTATTTACTTATTTGTTTATTACTAACACATGTACTCGTCCATTAACACTTATTAATTTTTTAATTGTTATTTATTTATTTATTGCTTATTTATAATTTATTTATTTGTTTGTTTATATATTTATTTACCTATTTATTTATTTATTATTTAATATATAATTTACTTATTTTTCTCTTAATTTGATAATTTAAATTCTTAGTTACATTTATATCTTGTTCAAAAGCATTCCATGTTTGCTCTATTAATTTGTAAATTATGTAGGTAACCAAACCTATTACGATACTCAAATTGTTATATTCACAATTATTTTCTTTTATTTTTTTATCTTAATCTTTTTTTTTTTTTTTTTTTCATTCAAATAAAGTTTTTTTTCGTAGTTTCCTTTAAACCATTTGTACACTTGTAAATCACTTTTAAAAATATAAAATACTATCTCAGAAGTAAGATAATAATATTGTCAAATCTCTGAATTGTAAAACGTGCGGTCATTGTATAGAAAATTATCACAAAATAAATATATCTATCTGTCTATCTATCTTTGGCTTGCCCAAATTATTAACTGTACTAAATTTCATTAATTTACCTTAAGAATTGATATAAATGCACAAGAATGTTGGTCGGCAAAAATATTGAAACTTAAATACGGAATCTATAAAGTTTTCTTGAAATTTAGCACAAATTAGTTCTTGTTTTTTTTAAGGACTATTTTCGAACGATTTTTATCAAAAATCTTGGATACTTAAATATTTCAAAACTATAGCAATAATGATAAAGTTCTTATTTTTTATGAGACGGTTTTTTGTTTGATTTTGTATTTTATTTTTGATGTTTTCCGAAATATTCGACTAATTTTAATCAAACTTTGAAACCTATTTCGAAAGATAAGAAACAAACTGTAAATGTTGATAGTTTTAACACCTTGATAATGTAAATGAACAATAAAAACACCGCAAAGATCACCTATTTCACTAGTCTCATATAACGCATATATATTAATTCGCTTATTGTCTCGAATTTATTGGAGTTTACGTGGACAATATCAACGTTATTGCTTTTGGTAAATTTATCCAGGAAAAAAATATTATAGAGAAAGCAGATTTAATAATGTATAATTGGGCTAAAGAAGTTGGTGCGGTGTTTTCTTCATCAAAAATAGAAAGATTACATCTCTGCAACGAAAAACAAGTGCCCGTATCCTTCTGATTTACGAGAAACAACAACTCCTCTTAAAAAAGAAACAACAATACTAGGAGTATCTTTTTGTGGAAATTTTAAATGGGTTACACATGCAAAAAACTTAGCGATTTACACAACAAAACAGCGATTAACACAACAAAAAGTAATAAAAAGAACTCTACCTCAGCACTTTTAAAAATGATTTTTCTAGTGCCCAATTTTAACTCATTTTCATTTAACAATATGCAGATATAAATAGATACTCCACCATCTTGGAAAAGAGATTCATTTTCCATTTACACTCAGTTTGCAAAATTTAAAAAAGAAAATACTACTGACGACATTTTCACGAAAAAATGATCTCTGCCTCTAACGTTGATAGATGGTCCACACAAATAAAAAATGGTGTTCATACGCAATCATCCAGGTAAAACCAAATTCACAAACATCTATCAAGGACTTTTACCAGACTTCGCAAACAAGTACATTGCTGAACTAACAGCAACTTACAGAGGCATATCTGTTGTTTAAAAATACTCTAACAAATCATTAATTGTAACAAATTACCTTGGCAACATTATGGGTCTAAAAATGAGACAAATAAATGTCCTTCTTTGGAAGTTATAAGAAGATGTTTATACTCAAATAAAAACATTACATCTTGCATCGATATGTGGAAATTCAGGAATCCACCCACTCATTGTAGAGTACCCCAATTTTACCAGGTCTTACGCCGAACACTCATAGAGGACCATATAAAAGACTTTATCGAAAGGTGGCGAAATTTTGAAACATTTCTAAGAAAACATCTACCTGATTACACGCGTATCCCATACAACCGGTCTCTTAACAAGGAAGACAGCATTACACTTTTTTCTAATTAGAATTCGAAAAGCAATTTTCAACAAGCAACACTATTATACAATACTGGAGATCCTAAACAATGTTTTAACTGTCAAACAATACTCCCTGCTTGACATATCTTTGTTGAATGTTCTTTATCTCGTCAAATTGATGTTTTATCAGACAAAATTGCTGAAAAACTTGCCGAAATTTTGAACCCTTTTGAAGTCCGTTAAAGATGCCACATCCGCTCACCAAGTATATGATGAAATATGATTTTTTATATTCTCAATTATTCAAATGTTTGTTCCTTTCAATTTATCTTAATCATAAAGAATATTATTGTAAATAATAAAATATAAATACCATGTAGATTAAATCAACTTTGTAAATTATAATAATAAATAAAATAACAATAACCGTTTAATTTTTTATTCCCCAATGGAAAGTATTTAGTCTAACTTGTTGAACTAAAAATTTACTTTTTGACATAAGTCAGTAAATCCATTGTTTTTATAAAGATGTGAGCGTTTGTACGTCTACGTACATTTCTACGTCTTCGATATACAGGGTCCGGCAAAAAAACCTCCCGTATTTTTAGACGTTTATATTTAAAGATATTTATAGATAAAATGGTATTCCGGGTCAAGATTGATAGAGGTCTACGTGCCGTTTTTAGTAATCATAAACATCTTTATATGCATCCCTACAAAAAGGTGATCGCACACGAATTAAGTGAGAGAGATTTTGAAACTCGCAGAGCTGTTTCTGAATAGTGAATACATTCTTCAAAACATTTCCGTTGGTGTTGTTTTAATTTCGTCTGACGAGGCCCATTTCCATTTATCGGGTACTGTAAATAAACAAAATTTCCGATACTAGGCAACAGAAAACCCTCAAGAAATTCATAAACGACCACTTCACAGCCCTTATGTGACAGCTTGTTGGTGTGATGCTGTTGCTGAATTTGGTGTGTAAGCGGCTCCCTGAAATTACGCCATAGGAAATTACGCCAAAAAATAAAATGGAAAAAACGCCAAAAATTCTCCATACAATTTTTTGGCTTTTTTTCCTAGGAAAAAGAATCCAAAGAGTTTGGTGTTAATTCCGGATTTTTTGGCTATTTTTTCCGAAAATTTCTTGGCGCTTTTTCCTTTTAGAATAATGAAAAAAGGCCAAAAAAATTTTGTTTGGAAAAAACGCCAAAAATTTGTTTTTGGACTTTTTTTCCAAACAAAAAAGGAAAAAACGCTAAAAAATAAACTTTTTGGCTTTTTTTCCAAATCTTAAAGGAAAAAACGCCACGAAACAAACTTTTTGGCTTTTTTTCCTAATCGATAATAAGGAAAAAAAGCCAGAAAATTAACCGTTCGTTCTTCCAAATCAAAAAAAAAAAAGACAAAAAAGGCCACCTGTGGGTGGCCCGCTTCGCGGGATCTCAGGATTTAAACTCCACTTTTCGGGGTTCACACCCGCTCACGCAACTCCGTTGCTCCGCTTAGGGTATGTAAAGTCGCCAAGCAGGCGCCAATATCAACAGCTTTTTTGAATAAAAGCACCTGTGGGTGGCCCGCTTCGCGGGTTCTCAGGATTTTAACTCCCTTTTTCGGGGTCACACCCGCTCACGCAACTCCGTTGCTCCGCTTAGGGTATGTAAAGTCGCCAGGCAGGCGCCAATATCAACAGCTTTTTTGAATAAAAGCACCTGTGGGTGGCCCGCTTCGCGGGTTCTCAGGATTTTAACTCCCTTTTTCGGGGTCACACCCGCTCACGCAACTCCGTTGCTCCGCTTAGGGTATGTAAAGTCGCCAGGCAGGCGCCAATATCAACAGCTTTTTTGAATAAAAGCACCTGTGGGTGGCCCGCTTCGCGGGTTCTCAGGATTTTAACTCCCTTTTTCGGGGTCACACCCGCTCACGCAACTCCGTTGCTT
Source organism: Eupeodes latifasciatus (assembly GCA_920104205.1). Taxonomy (NCBI): domain Eukaryota; kingdom Metazoa; phylum Arthropoda; class Insecta; order Diptera; family Syrphidae; genus Eupeodes; species Eupeodes latifasciatus. The sequence goes on along the minus strand of OV049924.1, from coordinate 45,583,599 downwards.
CGCTAAGGGTATTGAAAGTCGCCAGGCAGGCGCCTATATCAACAACTTCTTTTAATAAAAGCACCTGAGGGTGGCCCGCTTCGCGGGATCTCAGGATTTTAACTCCCTTTTTCGGGGTCACACCCGCTCACGCAACTCCGTTGCTCCGCTTAGGGTATGTAAAGTCGCCAGGCAGGCGCCAATATCAACAAATTAATTTTGGAAATTAAGCCAGAAAAACTCTGTTTATTCTTTTAAGGCTTAATTTCCAAAACTAATTTGGAAATTACACCAAAAAGTTCTTTTTTTTTTTGCGTTTTTTCCATTTTAGTATTTTGGCTCTTTTTCCAAAAGTTTGGCGTAATTTCCACACTTTTTGGCGTATTTTCCTTTTTGTTTTTGGGCGCTTTTTCCTATTTTTTTACGCCAAAATTTTTTGGGCTTTTTTTCCAAAACATTTTTTGGCGTAATTTCCTATGGCGTAATTTCAGGGAGCCGTGTAAGCAAGGTCCGTATTTTTTCGAAGAAAATGGGCAAAAAGTTACAGTTAATGTGGATCGCTACTGTCACGTGATTGAGACCTTCCTCCAAACAAACTTTAATCAGTTTACTATAGGAACCACAAAGAAGTCTGGTTCCAACAAGATGGAGCCACAGCACACACTTCACGGCGTTCACTAACCATTTTGAGAGAGATGTTTCCAGGGCATCTGCTTACTTTACGAGGAGACATTACCTGGCCACCAAGGTCCCCCGATTTATCACCTTGTGATTTTTTTTCTTTGGTGACATTTATAGGCCCACGTCTACACTCATCACCCAACATCTTTGGAAGCACTTAAGGAGGCAATCATTCAGGAGGTAGCAGCCATTACACCACAAATGACTCGACGAGCAATGAAAAACTTCCGGGAAAGGCTTCGTCAATGTATAAATAATAGAGGACAATATTTAACGGATATGATGTTTAAAACTAAGTAATTATTATATTTAATATGAAATGGCATAGTATTTTATTTAAAAAATTCAATAAAATTTTTCTGTTAAATTGTTTATTTATTTGTCATTGCATTTTAAAATATGGGAGATCTTTTTGCTGGACCCTGTACCTTTTTTTCTCAGCCATATCAAAAGAAAGAGAAGATTATATCAACTTCAAATCGAGTTTTCTTTTGCAGATATTAAAATTAAGATGTGTAGGGCTTTCAATAAATTTCTCATATATGTGTATTTCTCAAAAAATAATGATAAAAACCTTAATTAAATTTTATTCTACTCATTATAGCACTTAACATAGTTGACATGAATTTCAAACCAAAAAAAATACTGACAGATTTTTTTTTTTTTTTTAGTCAAAACTGAAGTTTTAAGAACAGAAAATGATTTTGCTACACTATGGTTTTATACTACGAAGAAGGATATTTTCACATTTGGTAAATGTTTTGAGAAAGATTAAACTGTGGATTTTGCTAACAAATAATATAAAAAAACTATACTAACAAAATATTTTTCGAAATCAAGAGCAACGTGAGCCAAAACAATTTTGCGCCAGATTTTAAGGGAAACAGCTTCAGAAACGTACGCTAAATTTGTAAGATGACAAAGATGATTTGAAAGAACCTTTTTGAGGAGCAAAAGCAGCATCGAAGGATTGTTGCAGAAAACTGTTTAGAACAAGTGGGAAACCATCCCACACTGCTTGAGTTATTACAGGCGATGAGAGCTGGTTATTCTAATTCGACCCAGAAACTTAGCGCCAAGGTTCACAATGGTTGTCCCCAAACGTCCCATCCCCACAAATAGTAGCCCCACAATAGGAGTAGTCGCGGACAATCTAGTTGAAGTTTTCCAGAAATGTTGCGAAGCGTGGAAAACGCGCTGAAACCGTTGTATAGCCGACCACAGTACTTCTTTGAAGGGGTTTTCAGAGTCCTAGAATTATTTTTAAATATACGATTTTTATAGAATCAGTCTCATAACTTAACTTCATAAGAATGTACTTAAAATTGACCACTACCGAAATCAGTTCTTAGAACAATTCTGTATAAATATACATTTTAACGTTTTTCTAAAAAATTACGAATTAAAAATTTTAAAAATAAATAAAAACATAAATTTGAAAAATTAAAAATTGACTATAATTTCAAGAACCCTCATTACCAAAGAGGCTCAATATTGATTTTTTGAACTTTTTTTTTTTTCAAAGTATCTTAAAACCTAAATTTCTTATGACAAAAACTTTATAATTTTAAAGCAGTTGTGTGGTGTCCCAAAATTAACGTAAGATTTGAATTAAATAGAAAACGCCGTTTTTAGTCTTTTGATAGTTATATTTTTATTGACTCGTAAAGTACATAGGATAGGGTTATGTATGGAATAACACATCGGACAAATGGCCTCCACGGCTTTGCATGCACATGCGCACTCTTTTGTTGAAATTTTCCATGACCATTCTGCATAAATGTGGCTGAATTTCGTTGATGCAGCGTTGAATCTCCTCCTTTAATGCACGGGTGGTTGTGGGCTTGTTGACATAGACTTGTGATTTCAAATAACCCCATAAAAAGAAGTCTAATGGTGTTAAATCACACGATCTAGGAGGCCAATTTTGATCACCGAAACGAGAGAGTACACGACCTGGAAATGTCTCATGCAGTAATTGAATTGTTTCACGGGCTGTATGACATGTGGCACCGTCTTGTTGAAACCACATATTTGACACATCAATATCATCCAATTTTGGCAGAAAGAACTGTGTAATCATGTCGCGATATCGAGCACCAGTAACAGTCACTGCTTGACCAGCATCATTTTCAAAAAATATGGCCCAATTATGCCTCCAGCCCAAAATCCACACCATACAGTCACTCGTTGTGGATGCATTTGTTTTTCGACAATCACATGTGGGTTCTCCGAACCCCAAATGCGGCAATTTTGGCGATTGAAAAAGCCATCAAGATGAAAATGTCCTTCATCGCTTAGGATGATTTTGTTCGAAAAACTATTCACTATTTTTGAAATATTCTTTAATAATGAAGACACGTTGTTCTATCGTGTAACGCTCCATTTTTAATAACCCTATACTGTTAGCTGTCAAATTGCTTTTTTTTTCAGGGTTGCCAACACTTCACTGCACAAATGGCGACAAATTCAAATCTTGCGTTAATTTTGGGACACCATTTATATGTATACGCTCGAACTTTAAAACTGTGTCAAAAATGGTTGCAGTTTCCATAAAAATAACTCAATTTTCCAACTTCCTATTTTTGAAGGTATAACACCTTTAATCTAAATACAATTAATATCCTCAAAGAAATTGGTTATTCCATAAGTCTAGCCAATTTTAGAATAAATTCCAGATGGACCAAAATGCCATTTAATTTAAATTAACAAAATCACCATGATGATCGATGCGACCTCTAAAACCGTATTACACACGGCTTAAAAACACAAACAGCAATACCTATACCCTATTTATAACAACACCTATGTAGATGTATCTTTTAAACGAAAATGAAAAATTAAGTCTGGAAAACCACTTTGTAGCTTTACGAGTAGCAACCGTCCGAGTCACCAACTCGGTCTCTGGATGGCATATGCTAATACACATGTAATATAATTTTCCACCTGCCTGCCCCAAAAATAATCCACATCTATATCAACAGCGACATTAACATCACCTTGACTCTTAACCATGTTTTCAGCCACCATCATCATCATCATCAAGCGTTCCATTCCCCAAACGAGTGTCGCCGCCGTCTCACCGTTGGTAGCTGCGCCGCCGCCGCGCCGCGCCGTCCGGACAAATTGCAAAATATTTTACCTTCGAAATGAAATTTAAAATTAATATTACACCATCGTCGTCGTGTCGTGTCGTGATCATCAACAAGGATAGCTTCCAAACATATATGCATAGGCAGTGTGTACCATAGGATGACGACCAGATCCAGATGATGCACATTTACCGGAGTATAAATCAACACTTCAAAAAAAGGACACTAAACCAACATCAACAAAAAAAAAGTCCACCAAAAACGACCTAAAACCTGACGAGTTGGAAGTCGAGGTATTGAGGTGCGGGTTATAAATTCACTCTACACTGCTGGCTTTGGCTTTTGCACCTTGCTCCATTATTTAGCAAAATGCCACCACAATCTGCGGCGGCCGGCCACCACCGCCACTGTTTTAGCAGATGCGGCTCAGCAGCATCAGCAGCAAACAACAAAATATGTTATTTGTTGTATTTATTCACCTGCGCTTCCTGATTTATCCTTCGCTGAGTCCTGCCTCCTGAATTCCGACGAAGTCGTGATACGTGTGTTGTGAATTAATTTATCTATAGCTTGCTACCATCAGTTGGAATCTCTAAATTGATATCATCGCCTGGTTTCACCAAAGTACCGCCCGCCGCCGCCGTCACCACCATCAGGTCAGGATGTTCATGAGGCTAATTGAAATATTATTTTTTCTAAAACCGAATTTCTAAGTCGTCCTTGCCATTGATGGAGCATTGAATTTGAAGTAGCTTCTAGCAGCAGCAAAAGTCAAAAGCGAAAGATACACGCACGACACGATGCATAATGCAGATGCATCATACCTACAACTAATCAATATAGATAGATAGATGCATGCGACCTGTCAGATAAATGATGAAAGGAAAATATAGGTCATGTCCCTGAGAAAATTGGAATTTCCAGCATTTCGCGATTCATCCGAGGAAAATATGTATCTACTCGTATAGAAATATGGGTGCGGTTCATGAGTTGATGATGATAATGATGGCGATGGGAATGGTAATGCACTGCTCTTCCAGGGCATCAAAATCAGTGCAAGAGAAGGATAATAACATAGGTATACCAACAGAACAACCCTCCTCCCCCTCAAACGTCTGTCACTGCTAGCTATACTTCATTTCAAACCCTGATTGTACTTTGTGTTGCAGGCGATACTTTATTCAGGCAGACCTCTTGAACTTTTGACCGAGAAACTTTTTTTACCTATTTCTTTTGCATCAAACAATCGTAGTTTTTCTGTTTGGCTGAAAAACGCACAAATTGGAAGCTCAATTTCAAAGCTCTCTCGGAGTACTCCAAAGTCACTTGAATCCTCCAGTTCCAGTTCATCGAAAAAATAAAATCCGATTGTCCTTTATGATAAATTACAACAACAACAACAACAACAACAAACTTCATAAAGATAATACCTACCAAATGAGATGGATGACGATGACGAGCGACGACTGCGAACTATCTCTAAGCTTAGGTACCTTACCTACTTTTGTATACTAAAGGCTGAAAGTCCTGATGCGCTGAAGCTGTAGAGTGTGTACCTACCTATTTTATGTATGACGATGAAAGTTAGGAAACTGGGTGAGTTCTCGCAACTCTATTATAGGAAAGGTACACAGAGAATTAATACGATGACGGGGGTTGGTTTGTTCAGAAAGAATAATAGAAAAGAAATTGGAGCAAGGATAACAGGGAGTACTTCAGCGATCCCTTTTTATTTTTTTTTTGGAATAAAAAGTGCATAGGAAAAAAGGTACCACCACACAGAGGAAGAGTAAAGGATTGAATATGTGTCAAATTTCCGACAGAGCATCAGAGGCAGCGCAGTTAGCAGCGTTCAACTTCGTCGTCTTCGTCGGGGGATTGAGATGGGTTAGATGTTAACTTAGGCAAGTGGGTGTACCTATACATATTGTACAGTGTACATAGTTAGTAGGTAAGTTATACAATATACAAGGGCTTGAACTCTTGAGCAAATTGAAATTACATTTCATTTTTATTTAATGAGCAAAAGGTAAGCTCGCATATCTACATGATTTTCATTTCGTTTTTTTTTTTGTGTCTTAATTGTTATGCGGTTAAAAAAATAAAGTTTAAGAAGAAGAAGGATTTTCAGGGAATGGAGAAAAGTTTGTGTACTTATGTACCTACCTAGAATTTTAATCTTTTTGTATGATAATGACTATTAAAAACATATGTATATAGGATTTTTTCAAGTATACCAAGAGTACCTACGTTAAAGAAGTTTTGAAATTAATTTTATTTTTTCTAATTTGTTTATGCTAGAAATATTTTAATTAAAACCTAGATAGTTCTCATAAAACTAAAGGAGTTTTAAAGGGTAAACATTTGCTTTACAATCGTCTCTCTAGGGTTTTTAAACCAAACTTTGGATGGCAGTTAATAGAAGAGAGAGAGACCGGGGGGGGGGGTGAACAAAATTGTGCATCTTGCAGCAAGTTAGTTGGTAGTAGAACAATTGTTCACATATGAAATTTACGATGACATAAAAAGCTCCACTCAGATAGACAAGTATGCCTTCTTCTAAGCCAGGGACTGGTACAAGAAGCATTTTTTCTTATATTAACTAACTACATGTACATAGTTTTCTTGTTAGCTACGAGGAATCACTAATTTGGAACACTTAAGCACGGAAAAAACGTGTATATTAGGCAGGCCCTTTTTTAACCTAACGGAGTGCCTGTAGACTATAAGAAAAATTCAAAGTTTTTTTTTTTTTCAAAATAAAAATCACCTTAGTGTTTTATGAAGTGCTAGGTCCCTGAACTTTGGAATTTTGGAATTTTTGTAATTTTTCATAACAACACTGTAAAAATACGGTTGGTTAAAAAGAGGCTTAAGGAAAAGACAAAACCTAAATTTTTTATCATTTTTCGATAGTACTCGCTTAGTGACCAAAAATTTACAAAATGATAATCTAAAAGTTTGTTTTTTTTTTGGAAAATGTTCTTTTTTTTTGCTTGATAAAGATTTGTATAGCAGATATTATGCTCAAGGGTAGTTAAAATTTATGAAATACTAGCGGACCCGACAGACTTCGTCCTGTCATAAAGATTTGTAATGTGGCAGTTTTTTGTTCCTACATATTTTATAGTCGTGGCTAAAAATTCTCCTGAACAGAACCGTCACTCTGGTGATTGGGAGTTGTGAATAAAAAATAATTAAATGAAACATATATAAGGATTTATAAGTAAGTAATCATGTGAATAATAATTATTATATAAGAGAAATCAGTTTTATTATCATTGTAGTGCTTTGTGATATACGATGTTCCTTGTTTGATTACTTGGCGCATAGACAAGCAAATCTGATGGTTTTCCAACACAGGAACAGGTAACATACAATTGACAATGTGAGAAACATGGGTTTTCTAGATTAATAGCACAAACACTTAATGGGACTTGTTTCTCCTTTATACTTTTCTCTGAGTATAGTAGTTCCTTTTATCACGTTGATTAGTAATTTTTTTATTTTATTTTTTAATTTTATTTTCAAAGACGCGGTTGGTTGATATTTCGCAACATTATAACTATTGATCCAACCTTTAACTAAAGATTGTGAGGTAGCATCCTGGCAAATCCAGCGAGATTAAAAATTCCGGTGGATAGTTTACTACATCATCTTGGTAAGGAGCCGAATCAACTGATTTATATATCCTCGATTCGCCTGTAATTTGTCCTTGAATTTTGAAATTTAATTCATTTACATCTATGTTTTTTGCAGCCAATATAGCTCGTTCGCTCAACCAATCATGGTTTCTGTAATTTTGAGAAACATCTGGAAACACCTTCTGAATAAGTTTATCTTTTGATTGCGTTAACTGACAAAAACTTTGAGGAAAGTTAATGCAGCCAGTCAATATGTCTATAGAAAATTTGCCATTACCAATGTTAATGAGTTGTTTAGAGAATATGTTTCCAGATAGGTTATTTTGCAACTCGACACGCATTTCTTGCTTAAATGAAGTACTTTAGACATGCATTGATTTCATCAACTGCCGTTGATCGTGGAATCACTGCTAATAAAATCCACCACCACCAAATCTGTTATTATTGCTTCGTAGATCTTTTAAGGTTCTGTCTAAAGCCTCCAAAGATTTTGTATGTGCCATCGCACATTCATCCTAAATAATCAGTTTACATTGCTGCAAAACCTTTGCCATTGCAGAGTTCTTCGAAATGTTGCAGGTTGGAGTTTCATTGCTTTGCATATTTAATGGCAATTTTAGTGCTTAATGGGCTGTTCGACCACCTTCAAGCAAATTTGCTGCGATTCCCGACGAAGCGAGTGCAAGTGCAATTTTATTTTGTGAGCGAATTGTTGCTAATATTCAATTGTTGCTCTATTCAAACTTGCGCGATTATCAGTTTTCTTTCACGTTCAATTCGGTCGTCACGTTCTTGTGCAATACGATTTGATCGGTAATTAGCTTGGTTTGTAGCATTTCGTGTTCTTCTACCTAAATTGCTTCGTCTTATAGGAGGCATATCAAATATAAATTATTTTGTCACTAAACACTAACTAAACATCATATAAGAAGTTGTTTCAGTCGTTTATCAGTTGACAAAAGCAAACTCAGTAGATTGGGTAACAGAAAATCCAAGAAAAACAACACTTGTACACCGGCAAATCGACATCAATACTTTTTTTTTTTTGTTTTTAATTTGACATGACTTGAAGTCAAATCCTTTAAGCCGACTTTGTTTTAGTTAGAAAACATTTGTATGGAAAAAAGAAAAGGGCTGTTCTTATGGTTTTTCCGGCAAATATTCAAATTTTTCTCGCCGTAAAAACCATCCTTGAACTGCAACGAACATTTTAAAAAAAGAATTGGCCAATTGGTCCAGGCGTTGCTTGTTGAGTTATGCGCTTACCAATACATTTAGCGATTCATTTTTATATATAAGATTGTATATAGGTAATATATGTATTTTCAAGAATAATTCTCCTTAACAAATTCTCACGTTGAAAAATTATTTCTAAACAACATTAGGGTCTTAAAATTTAGAAAAATTAAAAAACAGCTTAAAGATCAAAAGTTATCGATTTTAAAATTTCATTAAATTGATGCCTGAAGTTGGATTGTTTTACTGTAGTTTTATAACTTGTATCCTGCTTATGATGTACAAAATTTGGTATATACAAATTTACATAATAAAAATGTGCTACATTTAACAAAATTAATGCAAAATAAAAATTATTTGCATTAAGAAAGTTTTCAATAGAAATATTTTGCATTATAAAACTATAATGAAAAATAAAAATTATTTGTGTTACAAAAAAATGCTTAGATATTAGGGTGGTCCTTATTTTTTGACTTTTGAATTTTCCCCAGGGCACTTTCTTATTCGAATATATACCCTTAAATATGAAGTGAGTTTTTTTATTAAATTTTTTTGTTAAGATTTAGAGGTCGCTACCAGCTGCCAAACTTTGTACAGTGATGTTTCATTTATAGGTTTTTAAATCACATCAACAAGTGAAGTTCGCATAGAAAATCGCTGTCTATCCCCTCCACCCCTCGAGGGCTCTTCTGTACCGACGCGTCGATATCTAGCCCGCCGCGCACTTCAGTTTAAATAAGTCATCAACGTGTGCGCACGCGCTTTGAGTTATAGCGACGTGTTTCAACTTGCAATGGCGTCTACAAGTAGCGGACTCAGTAAGCTACTAGAAATCAAAGTAAAGTTTGGCTTATCGGTCAATTATTATCCGAATTAAGCCAATCAACGTTGCCATCTATCCGTGAAGTTTTGCGGTACTTTTTTCATTACAAAAATGAAGCAAAAAAAAGCGTACGTGAATCTGCGACTTTGACGGCTTGTGCAGTTATAAGTTTGTGGGAAAAAATTAGTATGCCAATTCAATTAAAAAAACATATCACCAGTAAAATTAAAAAACTATTTAAAGAATGGCAAAATCTAAAAAAAAAATAAAGAAAACGAGAAAAAACGTTCAGAAACATTGAAGATAAAAGAACAACTGGTAACAAAAATTAGAAGGTTTATTTGACATTGCTCATCGTGATGCTTTAAATATTATGACTTCAGAAGAAGACAAGCAGTTTTTAATAGCAGTACGACAAAGTCGACACCAATTTTTAATTGGTTCAGTGGACAGAAAAACTTTAAACAAATGTAAGAAAATGAAGGAAAATAAAAGAAAAGAAGAAGAACGCCTTGAAAAATTGCGCGAGCGTGAAAACAAAAATATCTCGGAATTAACAGAAAAGTCCTCAATTTCTTTATTATCTCAATTTATTTCGTCGTCTGAACCCACCAGTGAAGAAGACACTTTGCCAAACACCAAACCACAATTGTCCGAAATGCTGCCACCTCAGAAACAAGCTCGAAAAGATATAATTAACAGCCAATTAGCCTCCACCCTTTGATGTCTCTAAATTGAGTGGCAGGCGAGCAACTACATATGGTTGTGACGTCTACTTTAAAAAGTGCAGGCTATGATCCATCAGAATTTAATGTCAATAGATCTTCTATTCGTCGGCAGCGAATCAAAAGCGACTTCAAAACAATAACAGATGACTCTGAGATAAATATTCCTGCAGAAGTGGCCGCAGACATGATTTATTTTGCTAAAAAACAACAACAAGTACATCAACCTCGAGATGACTACAGAGAACTGTTGAATCTCACGACCATTTTCTTAGGAGGTATTCCTGAAAAAGGTGTTTCATTTAGGAGGCCTGCTGGTGTACATCGAGCTAGGTGGATGGCAAGAGCCTTATACTGTTTGAAAATTTATTTATTCAAGCATCAGTTCAAGCTTACAAAGAAAGACGAAAAGGCTGTGAGAGAAATATGCATTTTCACAGTGGTAATTTATGTTTAATATTGGTTTAAAGCTCCTAGCGGATTGTCAGCACCAAGAAACGACCTACAATTATTGAAAGACCTTAAGGCCTTCAAAATCTTCAACAAAAATATTGCTTCTATTGCGAGGTGTTGCTTTAATGGAAGAATTTACTAAAATAATTACAACTAATGAAGAACAAAAGCAATATTTGCTTTTGTTGGTAAAAGATTATAGGAAAAAATACACTAATACTAACAAGTCAACCCTTATATCTTTAGCATAAATGATCTAAATATGTTAATTCATAAGAACAACAATAATTAAGTAATATTTTTTTGTCCTGATTATGAAAATATAAGAATATGAAAAATACAGATTTCGTGTTTTTATTTGAGATTCAATCCTTGGTAGCGACCCCTATATGTCATTAAAAAAACTCAAAAAAAAAAATACTGATTTACTTTCTCATGGTATATATTAAAATTACGTGATGGCCCGCCAAATTTAAGAAAAAAAATTGGTTTCTTAAGAATAAGGACCACCCTAACATATATACATACATATGTATATTAAAAATTCACTGCAAAAATTAAAAAAGAGGCTGGAATGCAACCCACACTGATAACTTTCCATCCCGTCTGTCGATTTGTCTTGCTTAAAAGTTTGTAGGTTTTCGTGTTTTTATAAAAAAGTTCTCACTTGAATTATTCTTAAAAACTTAAGAATTACGAACAATATTTTTCATATGAAGAAATAGTTTAGTTTGAAAATCTAGTTTTATTAAATAGATTTTTAGTCGAAAACAAATTTTTACCAATTTAAGTAGAATTTCTTAAATTTTTACACATTGGATGAATGAAATTAATTTGAGAGATATCAAGAACCGAACATCAATTTTTACCAAATTTGCGTACTATTTTTTGTAAAATTTTATTTTTTTATGAAAAAACGAACTATTGGATTTTTATAAAGAAAAAAAAACTACTGAATATCGAAAACAAAATTTGTGAAATAAAAATAAATTTTACCAGAACGCAACTCCTTCATACTTTAACTATTTGTTAAAGTTTTATAACAAGATCTTGGCTATTGCCGAAATTCCCTCCTCGTTCACAAAATCAGTTATCTTCTCAATTCATAAAAAGGGCGCTTTTGATATTGCTGACAACTATCGAGGCATATCATTTATGAACGGCAGTAGCCAAAATATTCTGCGGTATACTTGTGGAGAGACTTGAAAAATGCGGGTGGAGAGGAAAAGTATTCTTTCAAATCTTCAAGCCGGTTTTAGAAAGAACTATTCTACAACAGACCAGATTTTAACACTTTCTTCAATCGTTAAAGCCTTCCAAGCACTTAATAATCTTTCTTCGTAGATTTCAAAACAGCTTTCGATCGGGTGAATCTTAATGCACTGTTATATTAGCTCTCGCAGTTGGGTATTTCATCAAAATTTTTATTCTGTGATTAAGGAAATGTACAATGGAACAAAAGCAGCGGTATGGGATGGTGCAATATTCTCAGATTGGTTTGAAACAACCACTGGAGTAAAGCAAGGATGTCTTCTCAGCGCGTTACTGTTCTCCCTTTTTATCAATGACATTGTTGAAGATCTACCTGTAGGCATAAGGATATCTAATTCTGTTGTAAATGTTTTACTATACGCCGACGATCTTGTTATTCTGTCTGAATCATCAGAAAACCTACAATTAATGATTAACCGATTAGCATCTTACTGCAACAGATGGGGACTAACGATTAATACGGAAAAATCCAAAGTCATGGTGTTTTCGCGCTCCTCCCGAAGTCAAAACGTGAAAAGGTGGTACTACAATAGAAATCTACTAGAAGTACCCAATGAAATTAAATATCTAGGCGTAAAACTTAGCCACAATTTGAACTTCAACAACCATCTAAGAGAAAAGGCTAACACTTCACAAAGCTTGTTGAATTCTACATGGAGAAAAGTGTTTACTAATAGTAGAATAATTCTTTCCGCCAAGTATAAGATATACGAAGCGGTAGTAAAGTCAACGCTTGTCAAGTCTGTGGTGCAGATGAATATGAACGAATTGAACAATTCCAGAGAAATTTCTTAAAAAAAACTCTTCAACTTACCTCGAAACACACCAAACTATGCAATCTACTTGGAAACAGGATTACCAAAACTCCTAACAAGTACCCTTAAAGCGCAGGCCGATTTTATTATTAAGACTTTAGCCCATGACGACTCAAGGATGACAAAAAAATGCTCTTATACGAGTTGAGGAATAAACACTGGTTGACTACTAAGTGGGAAAACTTAGGTACTGCTTGTAGTGAAACACTTCATATTGACTTTAATAACCCCAACAACTTAAAGAAGAAGAAGAATGAGGTCTTGACTCGAGAAACATTTGTTCTAAATGGTCGTGAATCCGACAGTAGATTGTTATACTCTCAGCTTAACTACAATCTTGAGAAAAGAAACTACCTTAATGATACCTTAACATACCGAGAAATTTCTTTCATTTTTAAAAGCGAGATGTGAACTACTCAGCCTAAACGGATGCCCTTATAACGGGAGCTTTGATCAGTTCTGTTCAATATGCAACCTTAAGTCAAAAGAGGACTGCTTCCACTTTATAAGTATATGCCCAATATTTTAGCCACACCGACGTTTCTTCTTTGGTAAAAATACCCTTTCAATGCAAGACACCCTTAAAAATACTAAACGAGTGCGACTGGAAAACACTAAGTAAATTTTTAGAAGTTATCTTCAAAAATAAAATGCTTTTAGTTAGCGAATATGTTTAATTTGTAAATTTATCTATATAATTGTTATCTATAAAAAACGTTTATAAGAATTATAATTCTTGTCAACCAGGCTGACGGCTTAGCCATAGCTTTAAAATTCATGTATAAATTTAAACTTAAACAATTATTGAATTAATAAATGAATTTGTTACTTTACTTACTTTTTACTATTTTAATTTTGTTAAAACAAGAAGTTGTATGATGAAAAACAAAAAACAAATTATACATTTATCTATATAGGCAAATAAAAACAAGACATTGAACCCATTAATTATGAACCTATCCAAACGAAACGAAAATTTATTTAAATACAGCGATAATCTTAAGCTTCATATAACCATTTCTATCAAAACGAGTATTTATTCATACCTCTTATACCAAAAAAAAAAGAAAAAAAAAAAAAAATTGTACCTCTTACTTAATCCAGTCCAATTTGTTATCCCAAAATGGATAGAGATACGAAACCCGCAGACTTATAAGTATTTCAAACTCAAAACAATCTCAATATGAAGCCTTAAGTATTTTTTTTTGTACCATGGTTCATAATATGTCATATAATGTATAATAATAATGTAGACAAATATAAAAGATCTAATAAAATCATTCCGCACATTAGATCATACCAAAATTTAAACGCATATCCATTGCCTGCCCACGCGTCTCACTCGAGACACCATCATCCAATCTAAAGAGATTAATTATGGCATAAAAGGGACAGGCCGACACAGAACGTTACGACTATTATAGAGACATATGTACTGCCAGTGTTATCACCGAACCACGCCGCCACCGTTACCGCCATTGCCATCGCTCTTGCTGTCGCCATTTATCCAATCCTTCATCGGTCTTGTATTTTTCACTTATGACTCTAATAGAGCCAGTATTGGTTTTGAATAAGAAAAAAAAACAAATTTTCAATCTATTTGACAATTAAGCTCGAATGTAACCAAAATAAGTTTGATTTTGCAGCTTTCACTTAAAATTTCAAGGGTGTTCATATTTTTAAGCTTTTTTTATACCATACATAAAATCTTTAAATTTATACGTTTTGAAAGACTTGTCCCAAAAATTGGTTCATATTGTTTAAGATTTTGGAAATATATCCTTATTGAAGAGTTTCTATTTTTAAGTTTGGGACATGTCTCAAACTAAGGGGCCGTTCATAAAATACGTTCGCACACAAGGCGGGGGGAGGGCTCTTGCTGAGTTTGACAAGGTGCGACAAGGGGGGACGGGGGGTCTATGGTAACGTGACGTTCGCCATTCATTAAAACATTTTCAATTAGTATTTCTTTTGCCTATTTTTCTTTTTAAATTTTCATCACGATAGAAAGACATTTATTTCGTATTTAGTAAATATATAGAATTTCAAACGTATATACAAAAAACAAGTCCTGTTATTCTATTTTATATTTCCGTTAAAATTGTAATAAAATTATTGAATTTAATAATTTAAAGTGGGTTGAGGTAAACACTACACACTGAAGAGGCGGGAATTTATAATAAAGTTCATTTTTGAAGGCAAAACGTACAAAAAGGTTCAGGAACTTCTTGGCTGTTCAGCGAAGATGCTAAGGAACGCCTAACCTTTGAAAGAAAGGCAGAAACGATAGACAGAAACAATCTCTTACACCATCTTATATAAAACGTGTGGGTCGCTTTTCCTACAGCAGCAGCTACAGAGATTGCAGCCGAGCTTGAGGTTCCGTACGGTGTGCATACGGTGAGGAGAACACTAAGGGAGCATGACTTAAATGCTCGCAGTCCAAGAAAGGTTCCACTTTTAAAGAAACACACAAGGGTGAAGTTTCCTCGCCAACATTTTGGATGGGCTCCGGAAATGTGGAGAAACATTTTCTGGACCGATGAAAGCAAGGTGGCTCTCTATGGTGGTAAAGGATCTCGGCAGTTTGTGAGAAGACCCCGCATATGGAATATAACCCTAGATACACTACAAAAACTATTAAGCATGGGGGATCCAGTATAATGGTTTGGAGATGCTTCTTCTATTATGGAGTTGGCCCAATATACTGCATCAAAAGCATTATGAACCAGCACTCTTACGTGGATATCCTGCAAAACACTATGCTGCCATATGCCGAATACGAATTGCCCCTGAAATGGGTCTTCCAGCAGGATAACGACCCAAAGCATACCAGCCGAGCAGCCAGGCAATGGTTTTTAGATAATAGGATTGAAGTCATTGAGTGGCCTGCACAGTCTCCTGACCTCAATCCCATCGAGAATCTTTGGGCAGACATTAAAAAAGAAGTATTCAAGGCAATATCAAAAAATAACACAGAGCTATGGAGCGTTGCTGAGCAGCCTTGGCAATCAATAACACCATCAAGATGTGAGGGACTTGTGGACTCAATGAAACGTCGTTGTGAAGCAGTTTTAAAAAAAATAAAATAATAATAATAAAAAATAAAAATAATAATTTTTAACAAATACTAGTTTTTATTAAATAAAATACCGTTGAAAAGAACTTTTTGTGTCCTTGTTTTATTTAAATTTAACAGAAAACAAAAATCACTGCTATTATTTTGCTCGCTTTATTTTGAGGTGTATTTTGTTTTTGGATTACTGCTTAGCTAATTAGCAATAAATTAAATTCCATTCTTACTAAAAATTAAATTTTAATGAATCTTAAGGAGTTTTACTTAAAAACATTTCCAACATCAAAGCTCTTTTTATGTTTTATTTAAAATAATTTTCCATGCACTGCTATTTTTTTGCTCGCAGCTGTACATAGTTTTATTACAATAAATTGTAACTTGATATGTTTACTTTTGTTTATTTTTCGACATGAGCGCTGGCTCTGTGGCGGGTATAGTCTTTTGACTTGGCTCTAGCGGCGTTGCGATCCGTCACAATTGGTTTCTTTGTTTTTCCAATACTTAAAAAAGTAACGTTTCCTCGCACCCTGCGCTCTCGACTCAGTAACAAATGAAAATTCTGTTTCTCATATATTTATTATTATATTATTCTTTCATTCTTCATTTAATAGTGAACTAATTCGGACGCTTTTTTCATATTTTTCAATTTAATACTTTTTATTAAAATTCTTTTTATTTTTTATTTAAATTCTCAAAATTTGTGTACCTAGTATCATTTGAAATTTATCATATTCAGGGGGGGGGGGGGACTTCGTTTTTGTGACGAAATATTTCTAGGGGGGGTGACAGAAAGCGTGACATAGCGTGACAATGGGGGGGAAGGGGGTCAGAAAAAGTTGATTTTAGCGTGACGTATTTTATGAACGGCCCCTAATCAAGGAGGGTCAAGTTATTATTATTAAGGTGTTCTTTAACTGAACCTTTGATTTATTGATTGGGACATATGTACATTAGTTTCAATGGTTTTAAATTCAAGTTTTGGAACAATCAAATAGTTTCTATTTTCCAGGTGTGAGATATGTTCTAAACTAATAGTTTCGAATTTAAAACATTTGGGACATGTGTCCCAAGCTAAAAGTTTCTATTTTTAAGGTGTCGTACTAATTTTTTAACAACACAATTTATAACAATTTTGTGGGTTTGGGACTTTACCTCAGCTAAATATTCCTATTGTATTATTTTGGAACGTCTGTCCCAATGACACTTTTATAATTTGAAAATTCCGATGACAGATTTCTATCAGGGAGCATTTATTTATTGTTATTTTGTTATTTTTTAGTTGAATACTTGGGGACATATTAATTGGGACATATGTATGTCTCAATCAAATGCTTTCTTTTTTCAAGGTTTGGTACATGTATACCAATCAAAAAATTTCTATTTCTAAGGTTTGAAACATGTCCCAAATTGATAGTTACGAATAAATAACGATTGGGACATGTGTCCCAAACAAAAAGCTTCTTTTTTTAAGGTTTTGCACTTATTTTTTAAATAAATAACTTTTATTTTATAGGTTTGAGACTTTTGCCCAGATTAATTTTTTAATATCATAACTTTGGGACGTCCAATGATACTTGGATGACTTCAGAATCACGGCAACAGACTTCTATCAGGGAGATTCTAGTTATTGTTATTTCGTTGTTTTTTCATTGAATTCTTAATTTATTGATTGGGACATTTATACAAGTCAAATATTTTGTATTTCTAAGGTTTGAAAGAAATGTCCCAAATTAATGGTTTCGAATTAATAACATTTGGGACATGTGTTGCAAACAAGAAGCTTCTATTTTGAAGGTTTGGCACTAATATTGCAACTAAGTAACTTCCATTTTTTGAATTTGAGGCTTTGTCTCAGTTAAATATTTAAACTTTTTAATTTTGGGACGTCTATCCTAATAATACTATGCCAGGCTTTTATCAATTTCGTTGGTCTTCAATTAAACCCTTGATGTAGATAGTCTTAAATCCTTTATCATGACAGCGACTACATACGACACCTTCATAATATCTAATCATTTAAATGGAGACACGAAAACAAAAAGCTGTGATAATAATTTTAAATTTGATTCGAAAAAAGGCTATAACTTTCATTTTGCGTCATCCTATATGACAGTTCATCCCTCTCCGTCTCCACACCCTCTATTCCTCCCTATCTATAGCATTTAAACAATAGCAGGAAAGGAACACCCTTGTTGCAAATGCATCTGGGCGAGGGTAAGAAGCTTAAATATATAGCTTCACTTCTATCCGATGTGATGGCAGTTTTGAACGTGAACGTGTCTTATGGCGCCAATGTCAGTCGTTTGCGCGCGCCTCTATACAATAAAATATATACAAAACAAAAAACGCTGAACAATTTAAATGGAATTAATCAAAAGCGACGACGACGAACGACGACGTTAGATATGTTTTTATTGTTGTTGTACGTTTTGTCTATCGTTTTGTATTCCTTTCTATTATTTATATTTTTTTTTTATTTTTGAATATTAAACAAATTGCAATTGAAATGCGATTTATGTCAAGAGAAGAGAGCTCAAGAAATAGAATCAATTGAAAAGGATTATTTTCTTTAAATTGCTTTGGTCAACCATTATTGACATCGATATATAATCGATATGGCAAGTTATATTTAACCTCTTATGAGTTATGACATTTATGAGTTTTAAATTAGAATTGAATTTCCGCATTGTTATTTTCATCTATGTTTCTACAAAAGTATCTATCTATCTACCTATCGGTTTTTGCATAATATACATATGTACATCAAATACATAAGATAGAATTATGTCATACATTATTTCCAGCTAAGAACTGAGAAAAAGTGATTGACAGTTAAAGACGGCCGACTGGGCACCAACAACCACACCGGGCGATGCCTCTCATCGGACGTGCGTCGCCACTGGCTGTCAAGGAACGAACGAACAAGCAACGACGACGTTATGATCGTCAGAACGTGTTCGATATTCAATCCGACAGCCGCCGCCAACTAAATGACTTGACTTGTGGCCTTCATTTCGCTTTTTAAATTTATTTATCTGCATCTTAATGCACAGGTATTTTTATCTCAATTTCAAAATTAGAATGTAATACACTCCGGTGTAATCGGTGAAAGACATGAGAAAAATCCTCATTACTTTAGGAAGATTCACTAGTTCCAAATTTTGTTTTGAAACCCTATTAGTCTTCGAGCTGAGGGCTAATAATTGGCGTGAAAGGAAACCAGTTGATATTAAAATTGTTAGTAGACTTAGTAAAGGGGTGATAACAGAAACGTTTGTCTGTCGGCGCGTAGTGGCCGCGTTTCTGAGAAAATGTTAATCAAACGTAGGTCCAACTTTTTCGGAAATTAAAATACCAAAGTGATATACAAGTATATTTTTTTTTGCAAAATTTTTGATCTCCTAATTAAAACTATACTCGAGGTATCGGTTTTAAATTGTTACGTTTGTGACATGTAAATGTCACGATAGAACAACGTTACACGATAGAACAACGTGTCTTTATTATTAAAGAATATTTCAAAAATAGTGAAAGCTTGGCGGCTGATTTTTCGAGCAAAATCATCCTAAGCGATGAAGCACATTTTCATCTTGATGGCTTTTTCAATCGCCAAAATTGCCGCATTTGGGGTTCGGAGAACCCACATGTGATTGTCGAAAAACAAATGCATCCACAACGCGCGACTGTATGGTGTGGGTTTTGGGCTGGAGGCATAATTGGGGCATATTTTTTTGAAAATGATGCTGGTCAAGCAGTGACTGTTACTGGTGCTCGATATCGCGACATGATTACACAGTTCTTTCGGCCAAAATTGGATGATATTGATGTGTCCAATATGTGGTTTCAACAAGACGGTGCCACATGTCATACAGCCCGTGAAACAATTCAATTACTGCATGAGACATTTCCAGGTCGTGTACTCTCTCGTTTCGGTGATCAAAATTGGCCTCCTAGATCGTGTGATTTAACACCATTAGACTTCTTTTTATGGGGTTATTTGAAATCATAAGTCTATGTCAACAAGCCCACAACCACCCGTGCATTAAAGGAGGAGATTCAACGCTGCATCAACGAAATTCAGCCACATTTATGCAGAATGGTCATGGAAAATTTCAACAAAAGAGTGCGCATGATGTGCATGCAAAGCCGTGGAGGCCATTTGTCCGATGTGTTATTCCATACATAACCCTATCCTATGTACTTTACGAGTCAATAAAAATATAACTATCAAAAGACTAAAAACGGCGTTTTCTATTTAATTCAAATCTTGCGTTAATTTTGGGACACCCTTTATTTACCAACTAATCACACCTTCTATGGCCTTAATGAACTTCTGACCCGTATGCTTCTGTTGGTCAATTCGAATCCAAATTCATTTGATTTCAACATCAGCACCTTTATAACCTCAAATTTTTTTTGACTCACCCCAGTCATAGTTATAAGTTTACATTTAAACTAGTTTTTAAGTTATACTTAAAGCTTCAATTAAGCGAATTAAATGCCCCCATTCAAATTTAAATTTTAAAATCATTTTTATATTTCTGTTTTCTCAATATTAATCAGCATGAAAAAACCAAGCGGTTACTCTAAAAGCACACAATCCTTTAAAAGCACACAATCCTTTAATATCCCTTATTAGGGTATAAGGTATTCATTTCTATAAAATATTTACCGTTATATTTGAAATAATTATCATAATTTGATCTTAAAAAATTTTACTTTTGTGACTTATAGGCCAAACCTTAAAAAAAACGTGTAAATTGCAGTAAAAAAATGCCTCTGAAAAGTACAAACTTACCTCTCATTTGGCTTAAATGAAAATTATCTACGCTTAATTTTTAAGCAACTTGCAATATTAAATTTAAGTGATTTTTTCACACATAAAATTCCTTCTATAGGGTGTCCCAAAATTAACGCAAGAAATCTTGCGTTAATTTCAAACAAGTTGATAAACATATTTATTTAGAAACGACATCTCATCAAATGGTAACCTTTTTGGATTGATTAAGTGTTTAAAAAAATACTTGTCTTTATAAAGGGTGTCCCAAAATTAACGCAAGAAATCTTGCGTTAATTTTGGGACACCCTATATTAACCCCGTTTTGTTTATCTGTTACCGGAGTGACATCTTCTTTAAAGTTGTTTACAAATTCGAAATTTAATTTACTTTTATGTTTTATCAGTCAGAAGACCGCAGTATTCTCTTTGATTCTCGAAATCATAAGCTGCATTGTAAATTTTTTGTGACGTATGTGACACAAGGGGTTTTTAGCACCAGTGCGATAATTTGTAAAGAAGGCAAAGGAAAAGAGGTATCTTTGCAAATTGTTTTTATATTTCCTAATATTACATTAAAAGGAAAATTAAAAGATGGTAAAATATTCTATATTCGTGTAGTACGGCAAAAGACCGAATGTCAGCACTTAAAAGCAACATACATAACTTTTTTTGTATTGGAAAACTGCATTGAAAAGTGACATTCGTTTTATTTTGTTTATATTCGAAACCAAAATATACAAATTTAATTTAAAAAAAATTAAGCATTCTATTCTATTGACCTGCAGTGTACCAATAAGCATCTATCGTTTCATTGCATAATAACTTTTTTGATTTAATATTTTTTTTGTTGTCGCTTTGGCAAGGTGCAATATACACACACGTTTTCACTATCAACTCATATTTTCTATCCTGAAATAATACAAGTTTTGCAAGACTTAGGTTTTTCGTTTAAGAAAAATAAGTTTCAATGTAATAATTGAAGTGTAAAATCTGCTACAAAATGCGAGAGGTATTTGTTTTTGTTGTTGTTTTAATAATGTATTTTTGGTGGTAGAAAAACAGTGTGTTGCAATTATGTTTGTTAGCACTCAAGCATAAGGACTACAATACAAATACATCGATATACAGATGTATTTAGGGTGTGTGGGAGTAAGGGTTAGGTACGAATAATATAATCAATAACTGCAGATGGTTTTTTGGCGGTGAGTTCTAACAAAACTCTACTTAGCAATTAAATTAAGAAATAACACATTAATTTCTTTTTTCGAACAGATGTTCTGTTCAGTATAGAATTTAATCTTTTATAGATTAAATGTTCATGGTTTAGCTGAAGGTTGATTCTAGACAAAAGAATTTAGCTCAAATATTCATCCCTCATAAAGATTAAGCTTTAGTCTGGAAATGCATTGTTTATTAACCCTCAAACTAATGGAGTATGTATCATATTACACCTTCGTAGTTTCATTTAAGTAGGACAATACTTAAAATGGTAGTTTTAAGAGTTATAACACACTAAAATGTTTACATTGAGAAAAGTAGTACTCATTATGGTCTTTTTGGTTATTTTTCGGAGAATAAGTGGTTTTTAAAAGTTGTTGATAAATATGTCTTACCAAAGATAACTTAAAGTAAGTTTTTTGCACTGTACATAACTCGCTTATTTATATTGAGAGTTAACATAAATTTGATTTGAATTTTTAATACGTAGCTATTTAATGTCCAAACAAGAGAGGCGGAAGAGGTGTTTCCACTTAGGCACTTCTCTGTTCATCCAGACGGCAGCGAAGGAATTCCCGAGATCGAATTAACGGTGGCGACTGCAGTTCCAGTAAGGTTGAACTTTTTAGTGAACACTTTATAGGGCTACTACGAAATATTCGGAGCCCAGGCCTGTAAGGGACGGTTAAGTTGGCTCTCAACCTGGGAGTTTAAATAAAGGACCTGGTCCTTCAGGTTGAAGGTCGTGCATCAGGGCGACTTCCTGACCACTTAAAGAAAAACTAGTTACGAAGCACCAACAAGCCTCGAGCAGTGTCCTAGCTACGATATTAAAATTGTACTGGGCGATTTTAATGCCAAGCTAGGAAGCTTGCTGCGGGGCAAAACGTCATGGTAGCCAGTACGCGTTTTCCACACCTTAATATCCACTAAGGAACTTGGAGTTCTTCAAATCAATCTACCGTCAACCAGATTGACAATATTGAAACGAATTCTGCGTCAGGTAGGATGATTCATTCAACATAGAAGACGAAAGCCAACAATCCTGTCTTCCCGACGGAGACGAAAGCTGAAATCTAACAAACCTTTAATGCCGAGTTCTACAAAGCAGCTGGAGATAATTTGGTTAGGAGCATGCACCAACTTATGTGTAAGATATTGTCATAAGAAAGCATGTCCGATTATGGAACCTCAGTATTGTTTTCCCGATTCTGAAAAAAGGAGACCCTCTAAACTGCACCAACTATAGAGGAATCAGTCTACGTAAAATCGCTTACAAAATCTTCTCTGCCGTAATATTTGAAACCCCATCGTCAACAACCTGATAGGTCCTTATCAGTGTGGTTTTAGTTCAAAAGCCTGTCTAGTTTTGACATCCCTGCTAAGCTCGTCCATTTGTGCTCCATAAGGATTGAAAACAACTAAACAGAACATTTCGATGTCAAAAAAGGCTTTAGACGCTTTAGACAATGTGATGCGCTGTCATGTGATTTCATAAACGTCATCCCTGAAAGAATAGTACAGAGCCCACACGTCAACCCTAGAGGCACTATCTATCAAATCAATTTTTCATATTCAAATGCTAATAATAATTGTTGTACTGATGTACATATATTTTTTTCTGTCTTATATTCCTCCGAGTTCAGACTTAGATATTTATACTGCTCATGTAAATAATGTTCAAACAATAGTAAGTGAATTAAATTCTAATTCTTACATAGTTGTTTTAGGAGATTTCAATTTGAATAGAATTAAGTGGATTTATTCAGACGATGATAAAGCATTACTTCCGTTTAATGTAATAAGTGAAAGCGAAATTGTTGTATTAGACACATTGTCAGCTTTAAATTGTTTTCAAATTAATAATGTTGTGAACACTCTTGACAGAATTTTAGATTTAGTCTTTGTTCATGAAGAACTTAATGTTTGTTTATATGAAGGAGAATTTCCATTATTAAATAATGTAAAAAATGATGTTCAACATAGCGCCTTAAAATTTTCTATTGATTTTATTTCTTTTTATAGGATTAATTGTAAAAATAAAGATTTAAGTATTTACATATTTGATTTCAATAAGGCTGATTATGGCAGCATTAATAATTATTTGAGTAATATTAATTGGAGTTCATTCTTATGTAATCATAATGTTACTCAGAACTATGAAAATTTTTTTGGAGTTTTAAAATATGTAATTTTTAGTTATGTACCTGTCAAACGAATAAAGAAGAATTGTAAACCTCCTTGGTATAGCAAGAGTTTATCGCGTTTAAAGAATGCAATGATGAATATGCAAAAAAAAAAAGTAAACTTAATTCTAGCTGTCGAATAGATTATTGCCGTATGCGTCGAGAGTATGAATTTTTAAAGAAATTCTTACATAGTCAATATCTATGGTCACTTGAATCAAAGATAAAAACGAATTCGAGGTGTTTTTGGCAATATATAAATTCTAAACGAAAAACTTATGGTATTCCAACTTGTATGAACTATAATGAAACTGAAAGTTGTGATTTAAAAACAATTTGTGATTTATTTGCATCATTTTTCCAATCAAATTTTAAGATCAGTTCATTTAATTCTGTAAATGTTATGGATAATATTAACGCTATAACAAATATGGGGCACATAGAACTAACAGAGAACGAAGTTCTCTTGGAACTAGGTAGTCTTGATAGCAGTATAAGTTTACCCCAAGATAATATTCCTGCATTATTTTTAAAAAATTGCAAATCAAATCTATCCAAGCCTCTTGTTTTTATTTTCAATTTATCTCTAAGCGAAGGTGTCTTTCTTGACTATTGGAAAAGCTCGTATATAACTCCGATTTTTAAATCGGGGTCTAAGCAAATCTGTAGCAAACTATAGGCCCATTGCTAAGCTTCAATTAATTGCAAAAATTTTTGAATCTTTAGTTAAAAAGAGAATATATGAAGCCGTTAAAGATTTTATATCAACGTTTCAACATGGGTTTGTCAGTGGGAAATTTACTGCAACAAATGTGACATTATTAACGAATTTCTGTGTGAATGCAGTTTAAAATGGAAGTCAAGTAGATGTTGTCTACACTGACTTTTCGAAAGCGTTCGATAGAGTCAACCACACAATACTCTTACAAAAACTTAAATCATTTGGTTTTCATGCTAAATTATTGAAATGGATCGAGAGTTATTTAACTAATCGCATTCAATATGTGAAAATCGGTAAAGAAGTATCAAAGATGGTTTTAAATGTCTCGGGAGTTCCCCAAGGCAGTCATTTCGGCCCATTGTTGTTCTTACTGTTAATTAACGATTTGCCTAGCCATATTTCGTTTTCTTCATGTCTAATTTTTGCTGATGACGTAAAAATATATAAAGTTATTAAATCTCTAGTAGATTTTTCTCAATTACAGAGTGACTTAAATAATTTTTATCATTGGTGTATTTTAAATGACCTTTCCTTAAATGTCGAAAAATGTAGTATACTCTCTTTTTCAAGATCCTTCTCTACGTTGATTTTTAATTATAAATTGTCAGACAACGAGCTTCGGAGAGTATATATATATATATAAGGATTTAGGTGTCATATTTGGTTCTAAGTTAGAGTTCAAAATGCATGTAGACTATATTGTTTCTAGAGGCAACTCTCTTCTGGGATTTATCACTAGAAACTCTAAAGATTTTAAATGTCCATACACCTTTAAATCTCTCTATGTTAATTTCGTTCGTCCTGTTCTGGAATATTGTAGTGTTGTTTCGAATCGCATTGAAAAGATCCAAAAAAGATTCACAAGATATTCGCTTCGCCAGCTAGAATGGAATTTGCCTTTGCCTCCTTATATAGATCGGTGTACTCTCATTGATTTAATGAGTCTCGAAGCCAGAAGAGAATACTTTCTGATTTATTTTGCGAGAGATATTGTTACGGGTCATATAAATTGTCCTCCATTACTAATGTTGTTAAGGCCATACAGCCCAGCTCGATGCTTAAGACCAAGGGTGAACAATTTTTTCTTTATTCCCACACATACAACAAACTATGGTAGCAATAAACCTGTTTCTAGAGCTTGTAAAATCTTATATATAAAAATGAATCGCAAAATGTGTTGGTAAGCGCATAACTCAACAACGCCTGGAACAATTTGGCCAATTCTTTTTTTAAAATGTTCGTTGAAGTTCAAGGATGATTTTTACGAAAAATTCGAATAATGTCTGGAAAAACCATAAAAACGACATTTTCTTTTTCCTTATGTGTGATGATATTTTGTATCAAATACGGAATAGAATGGGAAATCCAAATATACAAATCTGTGAATAAATTTACAATGAAGCATTGGTTTCAATTGAGGACATGTGCTTGATGATGTCAAAAAAACTATTAACTCAATCAGGCCTGACCGCGCCTAATCGTAAAATGCATGATGCTTTTAACCAAGAGTTGCATCGAGAAAAACTGTATGATCTCAACACTTTGAAAGAATTAATTCAAACAAATCTTCCACTGTTGAATGAACAACAGAAGTATGTATTTTATACTTTTATGAAAGTAACAAATGATGAAACTGGAGGGATTTACTTCTTAGACGCACCTGGTGAGTGGTACCTACAGGAAAAACTTTTTTGATTTCATTAATATTAGCAACAACTCGCTCACAAAATAAAATTGCACTTGCACTCGCTTTTTTCAGTTAACGCAATCAAAAGATGAACTTATCCAGAAGGTGTTTCCAGATGTTTCTCAAAATTACGGAAACCATGATTGGTTAAGCGAACGAGCTACATATTGCAGGCGAATCGAGGATATATAAATCAGTTGATTCGGCTACAAACCAAGATGATGCAGTCAACTATCCACCGGAATTTTTAAACTCGCTGGATTTGCCAGGATTGCCACCTCACAATCTTCAATTAAAGGTTGGATCAATAGTTATAATGTTGTGAAATATCAACCACCCGCGTCTTTGCAACGGTACACGATTAGCGATAAAAAAATTACTAAACAACGTGATAGAAGCAACTATACTCAGAGGAAAGTATAAAGCAGAAGATGTTCTCATACCGCGCATCCCAATGATTCCGACTGATGTGCCATTTGAGTTTAAACGACTACAGTTTCCAGTGCGAATGACTTTTGCTATGACCATAAAAAAGACCCAGGGGGAATAAATAAGTGTTTGGGGTATTAATCTAGAAAACCCATGTTTCTCACATGGTCAATTGTATGTTGCATGTTACCGTGTTGGAAAACTGATTTCTGTTATTAATTATGATTCACATGATTAACAATAAAGCGATTACTTACTTTTAAATCCTTATATGTTACAATGAGGCAGACGCGGCAAAAATGGGTTTAACGGTTAATGAGGGCAAAACAAAGTACATTCTGTCATCAAGAAAGGACCTTCAACTATGACGTCTCGGTCAAAACGTCACCATCGGCAGACGTAACTTTGAAGTAGTTAAGGACTTTGTCTACCTAGGCTTCGCTATGAACACACAAAACAGCACCAGCGCTGATATCAACCGAAGAATTACTCTTACTAACCGCTGTTTCTTTGGTCTAAGAAAGCAATTGAGTGGTAAAGTAGTCTCTCGAGCGATCAAAAAGTCGCTATATAAGGCCCCTATCATACCCGTCCTGATCTACGTTTCAGAAGCATGGACTATGACAAAAGCGGATGAAAGCACCATGGGTCGTTTCGAAAGAAAAGTTCTTGGAAAGCAATGTTCCGGTCTTCGAATCTACCAGCACATTACAGCATAGTAGAGGAAGGCCCCGAATCAGGTAGCGGGCACAAGTGGAAAGTGGTCT
Source organism: Eupeodes latifasciatus (assembly GCA_920104205.1). Taxonomy (NCBI): domain Eukaryota; kingdom Metazoa; phylum Arthropoda; class Insecta; order Diptera; family Syrphidae; genus Eupeodes; species Eupeodes latifasciatus. Next base: position 45,556,016 of record OV049924.1, on the reverse strand, counting down.
CACCCAACTTGGATTACGGAACTGGAGACATCTAGCTTGGGACCGAGCTAGATAGAGAAGTTTGTTGGGTAAGGTCCTAGTTTACACAGGACTGTATAGCGCCACCTGAAGTAAGTGAGTTAATAAATAATAAATATTCAAAAAAAAGTACGTATACGCCTAAGTGTACCAATTGCACAGGTCGACAAAAAAGCTCAACTAAATGTTAACGTTTTCAAATAATTTAACGGATTAGTATCTTACGGAGGTAAGATACAAAATCCTTAATAATAAAACACTCATTTAGATCGATCACAAGTTCAAAACTGATTTAGATCATAGAAACAGTTAAAATGCTTTTATTTGTTTCTACTGAATAGTTGTAGGAAAAATGTAAATTTCTGTCTAAGCAATATCAATGAAAAATAACTTTCACCCACGTTAAAGCAGAAATACCTTCTCTCATATGGCACCATATCTCTTTTAAGATTCTAACAACGTGCAACTAATAGTAGATTGTAGTTTTTTTATAAAGAGATTCAAATAAGGTAAGTAGATCTGTCGCCTAAAGGGCAAGTTCAAATCGAGCTACAAAACTTATCAACTTAAAAATCATAAAAAGATCTTATACATAGAAAAACCACTAAAGCGAAAGTTAGTCAACTATTTGTGTTCCTATAAATTTATTTGTATAACTCAACTCAACTATAAGTTCGATTTAGATAACGAAAAGCACTTTCCTATTTCCCATTTAACTGATTTACCTGATAACTTGAACTAAGAAATATCCATTTAAGTCGGTTAAAGATATTAAATATCACGATGACTTAACCACCGACAACGACTGCGGACGACCTGTACAAACTCTGTTGCTGCCGTTTACGTCGTCGTCGCCTTCGCCACCATCACCATTCCGATAGCCACAAACCAAACAAGAAAATAATATAATAAATTTAAGAAAATAATCAAAAAAAAAACACCCTATACTGGCACCGAGAGTAATAAAATTTTCAATTTTTATGTCTTTATTTTTGTTTTCTTCAATTCAATCCATTTCAAGAAAATGAACTAAAAAACGAAGAATGTAGGTAGGTAGGTAGGTAGGTAGTACCTATCTTTTTTTTCTATACGTGGTGAAACACACAATGGAAATGTACTTCTTTCTTTTTGTAGTGAAAGAAGAAAACTTATGCGTTCATTGCACTTGGAAATAATATAAAATAATATAAGGAGTACAAAAATGTTCTGCATTCAAGTTGAACAAAACGCCAACAACAACAATGGTGATGATGATGATAACGAAGAGCGACGCGCGACGTACCGACTGACTGACATAAACACAGCGACAACCAGCCAGCAGCAGCGGCGCGAACGAGAACGAAAACCAAAAACTCTGGGGGCTGGGGACTGCAAATAGTAGGTTTTTAAGTCTCAAGTCAAGTCAATCTCATCTGTGTCTGTCTTTTTCTGGATCTGCAGAGCACACAAAAGAGGTTCACTATTGGAAGATTGGTGATGGAGGTATATGCCCTGTCACCCTGATGCAATATACTGCATTTAGTAGAGTAGAATGAACGCAGCAGTATATCCATCAGAAGATACTATGAGTATATTTTTGCTAGAATTGACAGTGCTGTGGAGAAATTTCGTAACATTTTTATTAGAATTTTGATACAGTGGAATGCTTCGCATGACGATAGCAAGTTATTGTGGAATTCGACAAAAACAAACATAAAACTCATTACTTTAAATTCAATTTAGCAAAATATTGCAAAAATATAGCATGTGTTTAAAAAAAAAAAAAAACTTAAGTTTTAAACGATTAATTTGTTTAACTCGTTGGACCTATGAACCCATTGACAAAATTTGAGATACTAGAGCCATTTCGTCGCGTTTAGAAAGGAAACCAGGGCTTTGATTTTCATCTCAGAAAGTGTATCAAGATCTTTAAGAAATGCCCTTTCAAAGCTTATAACATTCTAGCACTGGTAGAATAGAACATTTACAGAGAAATTGAATCACAGTTTCCCTTTCATGTTGGTCTCCGCAGATACAGCAGTGAATATTGTGAGGGATATTCAGTTCTGCTGTTTACTCTCTTATCGCCCAGTGTCTGGTACATATCGCAGTGACGCTGGGTATATCATGCCTGGGTCTGTATAAAAATTCGATAGAATGGTTTTTCTTGCAGGTAGGGTATATCTTCCTGGATATGTTACAGTCCGTTAAACTGTTCCTTCTGCGGTTGGATTCTGTGAGAAAAATTAAGAAAATTTTGCCCTTCATAGCTCCAAGAGGAATATTTACCCTTTTCGCAAGTAAGTTATGAAGGGCCGATCCTTACCTGGCTAACTCATCAGCCCGTTCATTTCCATCATGACCTGGAATTCAAATAAGAGTGACGAAGTTGATGTTGAGGCTGGATAGCTCATACTGACATTGTTGGACCAATATAGAGGATGTTGTGGCTGAATATGTAGCCATAATAGCCACCTGGCTGTCAATGAAGATAGCAGTGCTTGTATTTTGGTTTGAGTATTTTGCATGATTCTCTGATTTCTAGTAATTCCGCTTGATATTCATTGCAACAATCAGGTAGCCGAAAAAAATTAGAGACATTTAAGGACTCAGAGAAGATTTCCAACCCAACTCCACAGTCCACACTCTATTTTTCACTAGTTAGTAAAGATAGTAGTATCGAAGTCTTTCGTAATCATGCCATCCTTTCAATCCTTTTTGGCGAAAAGATAACTTTAAAATGTTCTGAGGTTCAAGGCACTGGTGCAGTAGTCGGTGCCTGTCGCAAAAATATCCGCTGGAATCAGTTTGTTAGTGTTGCTCATAGGGTGTGGAAAACCAACAGTTTGATTCTTTAAGCATTAGCTCGCTGCACGATACTAAATATTTAATGTGAGGGTCGACTGGTAGGAGATGCAGAATAACATTTAAGGCATCTGTTGGGCGGGATCGAAGGGAACCTGTAGTGCCGACACTAGCTATTATTTGAACATTCCTTAGTTTCTCTAAATTGTATTTCTTGTTAAGCCCAGGCCACCACACAATCGGTAACATAAAATAGGACTTACAACGGCTGTGTAACGTCCACAAAATCATCTTCGATTGAAGGCCACATTTGTTACCAAAGGTTTTTCTACAGGTGTAAAAGGCAATGTAGGCCTTCTTAACCTGTTGTTCAATGATAGATAGATAGATAGATAGATAGATAGATAGATAGATAGATAGATAGATAGATAGATAGATAGATAGATAGATAGATAGATAGATAGATAGATAAAAAAAAATTATTTTCTGAATATTAACAATTGCATGGTTTTCGTAATAATATAAATTAAATGAATGACAATAACATATTATGTTGCCTGTCAGGTTAAATTGTTTACTTAAGTAAGTTCATCGTTGGATTGGTGTATTTTTTAAAAAAATATTCATTAATTATTAGTTTTCTATACCTTAGAGCGTTTTTTAAATAATTGTAAAGTTGTAAATAGTTTTGGCCATTCAGGATTTCTAGGAACTGATCACGGTTAAGTTTTTCGCTTCCAAGGAATATTTGTCTGTAAGTTCGGAAACAAGGACACACTCCTACAAAATGCTACGTATTTTCAGTAGCGTCAATGTTGCAGATCGTACAAATTCCGTCCGTATTATTTTTAAATGCTCGTGCATTGAGGTTGAGCAATCCACACCTGGACTTGAATACCATACTTATCATTTCACGCGAGTTACTATCATTGAAATAGTTTGATACCTCAGCATAGTTCAAGTTACAATATTCATCATGGAATTGTGATTGTAGAGCTCTATTAGTGTGTTCCGAACAATGCCTTTCTACAAGTTTTTCGCAAGTTTCTGCGTGCAGTGCCTTCCATTCAGACTTAGTGTTCCAGTCAAACTGAATGTTCAGATCGTTAAAGAGTTCTGACCATTTGTCAGCCCAGTAAATCTTTTTTCTCACGATGATATCCATAAGTCTTCTTGGCAGTCTGTTTTCAGGGAGCGTGCTTACCCTTTGGATGTATTTAAAGTGGAGTTTTAGTGTCGTAATATAAGCTTTTTTTAGTCCATTTTCAATATTGAGAACATAGTTTGGCGTGTTATTAGGAAGGGAGAAGCATCTTTTAATGAAAAACCTTTGCAACTTTTCAACTTCGTCATTTTCCGAATATCCCCAAACTTGGGCACAGTAATTCATTATATTGTATGACATATTGTATGACATATTGTATGTGAGATTTACTCCTATTCCATTTTTCCATTTCTTCCATTTTTCGTCAGCTGCTCGACGTCCACCATTTCGAAAAATAACTATTTCTGATTTTGTAAGGTTCACATGCAGTTGCCATTTGGAACAATAATTTGCAAAGCTGTTTATCATTATCTGTAAGGAAGCAGGATTATCTGAGAGTAGCACTATGTCGTCTGCGTAAAGTAGAGCTTTTACCGATACTCCTTCCATAGTAACTCCACACGGCAAATCAGAATCAAGGTCGTTTAAGAACAAGATAAATAGCAGAGCGCTTAGAACACATCCTTGTTTCACACCTTGATTAATAGGGAAGAAGTCACTGATATGAGTGCCGTTCCATATTGTAGCAGTGTTGTTGGTATAGAGTGCTTTAAGAATCAATACCATTTTTGTAGATATGCCTAGCTGTGTCAGTTTGTAGAACAATGCGTTTATGTTAATATTGTCGAACGCAGATTTCAAATCTATGAAAAACGCATACAGTTTATTTTTCCGGTTAAGCTGAAGGCTTATAAGGCAGGAGAGATTTAAGATTTGGTCCGTGGTTGAGTAGTTTTCTCTGTATGCAGCTTGGAATTCGTTTAAAATATGATTTGCTTTGACCCCTTGGCTTAGTCTATTCAGAAGAACATTTGTGAACAGCTTATATATTATTATTATTATTATTATTATTATTATAAGCTTTTATTTGCCATTTAAATTTCTTAAATTTATACATATATACAATTTTTGTTTTAACAATGGTTTTTTTTTTTTTTTTTTTTATAATAAATTTAAATTACAAACAAAGTCTGGTATTAACTTATTAATTATATTGAAAATTTTTAACTAATTATATTGAAAATTTAGTAAGTAAGTATATAAACCTTTGATTGTTCTTTTCATGAAGATATATTTCTGGCATAAGCCTCCCCCAATGTTGCCCATAATTCTCTGTCCTTAGCTTCATTATACCAATTTTGTCTGTAGTCCGATAAATCATCAGCCCATCTTTTCTTGGGTCTTCCAGGTCGTCTTTTGTCAGCTGGAGTCCATTTTGTGATTACTTTAGTCCATCTTTGTTCTTGAAGCCTTGAGATGTGGCCTGCCCAGCTCCATTTAAGCCTTCTTGTTCTTTCAACTACATCAATGATTTGTGTTTGTTGTCTTATATGCTGGTTTCGTATTTTTTGAATTGGTCTTATTTTTAGAATTTTTCTTTCCATTTTAGTTTGGCAAATCCTAAGTTTTTCTGTTAAATTTGAGATTAATCCAAGTGCTTGTAGTCCATAAGTCATAACGGGTAGTATTCCTGAGTCCATTATATATTTTTTTGTGTTGTTACTTAAATTTGATTCCATTATTTGATGTATATTCCAGAATTGTTTCCAACTGTTTGTGATTCGTCTGTTTATCTCCTTGTTTTCTTGGTCTTTGAATGATTTTAATTGTCCAAGGTAAATGTAATCTTCTACATAATCTATCTTTACTCCGTCTAATGTGATATCTATTTTTGTGTGATTGGTCATTGCTTTTGTTTTTGTTTGGTTTATGTTGAGTCCATAGGGCTTACAAGCAGTAGTCAATTCTTTTAGCATCGATTCGATTTGTTTGGCGTTCGTTGAAATAAGTACGATGTCATCAGCGAATCTCAAGTTGTTTAGATATTTTCCGCCTATGTTAATGCCATACCGTGTTTTCCAGTTTAGGTTCTTGAAAATTTCTTCTAATACAGCTGAGAACATTGGTGGGGACATCGGATCTCCTTGTCTTACTCCTCTATTTATTTTAAATTCTCGTCCTGTTATTTCGGTTTTTATTTTTGCCCAACTGTTTTCATAAATGTTTTTGTATGTCTGGATAATGATAGGGTTTATGTCTTGATTTATTAAGGCTTCCCAGATAGTGTCATGTTCAATGGAGTCGAACGCCTTGCTGAAGTCAATAAATAAAAAGTATAGTGGTTTCTTGAATTCATTGAATTTTTCTATCAGTTGGTTCATCGTTTGTAGGTGATCAGTTGTTGAATATCCTTCCCGAAATCCAGCTTGTTCTATTGGTTGGTTCATGTTAAGTTTTTCCTTGATGGTTCTGTATATTATTTTTGAGAAAAGTTTGTAAATAGTCGATATATTGCTTATGGGTCGGTAGTTGTTTATATCATCCTTTTGTCCTTTTTTATGAATCAGTGTTATGGTGGTCTGAGTCCACTGTTTGGGTATATTTTGCGTTTTTAATATATTGTTGAATAGCAACGTCAAAATAGGAGATAGTGATTGTTTTCCGTATATAAGCATCTCAGCCGCTATACCATCGTTTCCAACACATTTCTCTTTCTTTAGATCGTCAATTGCCTGCTCTACATCCTTTTTGATTAGGAGTGTGTTGTTATTTATGTTATTGTTTATAATTTGTGGTGTATTAATATTTGCGTCTGTGTTATCTTTGCTGGATGTAAACAGTTGTTCAAAAAATTGTGTGGCTGTTTCATTAATGTTTTTTCGGTCTGATATGCTTTTATTGTTGTTTTTCATTGTTAGAATCCAGTCTTTCCCTTTGTTCAAGAATTGTTTTGTCTTTTTAATTGATTTCGTGGAGGTTAGAATGTCTTTGATTGTTTTGTCATTGAATATTTGAATGTCCATTTTTGATTTTTCTTTTATTTCTTTTCGTATGTGTTTCAGTTCAATTTTTTCTTCAAATGATGTTACTTCCTTGTTTCTTAATTGTTCTCTTCGTAAAATTAGTTGCTTTGTGCCATCTGAAATCTTATCAATTTTATCGGCTTTTGCGGTCATAATCGTGAACTTAGCTGCATTTTTTATTATTAATTCAATTTTGTCATATGTTGTTTGCAGGTCGCGATCAATTTCATCTTCGTTAGTATTTATATTTATTTCATTTCTCAAAATTTCGTTATATGCATCAATATTGTTCTGAGTCACTGATCTGGGGATATGCAAGTTATGCTTGTTTCTCTTTAGCGTCTTGTGATTGATTGTTATTTTTGCTCTTACAAGTCTATGATCGGAGTCAAACTTGATATTATTTAAAACTGATACATCTGTTAGAGTTCTTAATTTATTCGTCATAATAAGGTCAATTCCATTTTTTGTTTTTCCATCGGGTGATTTCCAAGTCCATTTTCGATTGTCTTTCTTCTTAAAAAATGAGTTTCCGAATCTAAGATTATTTTCTTCAAGCCATTTTATGACACCTTCGCCTCTTTTGTTTCTTTCTCCAAATCCAAAGGGTCCGATTACTTCCTCATCTTGATCGAGTTGTTTTCCCAATTTGGCATTGAAGTCTCCAATAATGAACATTAGTTCTGTCTTTGTATCGTTGTATGCTCTATCAAGTAGATTATAAAATTCTAAAATTTCTTCGTCGTTGGCTCGCTCTGTTGGTGCATAAACTTGTATTATTGTTGTTTTTGTGTTTGTTAGATTCAGAGTTAGGCTACAAATTCTTTCGCTGAAAAATCGAATGTCAGTAAGCTTTTCTTTCAGCCATTTTTTGATAAGAAATCCGACGCCGTGTAGTCCTTGAGTTTCACCAATATAGCAAAATATGTCATCTTTGTTTTCTGTTATATTCTTTCCCAGTATTCTGATTTCAGATAGTCCTAGTATGTCCCAATTTAAATTGGATATTGCTAATCTGAGTTCGTTTTGTCTTGCTTCCGTAGATAGGGTTCTAACATTAAATGTGCATAAGTTCAGAGTATTTTTGGTATTATTTGTATTTGTTTTTATTTGGCAGTTTGGGGGGTTTTGGCCGCTATTCCTCACGATGGCTAGTCGTCTTGAGGTGGAGTCATTTAATTTACTAGATTTTGACTTGTTTGTTAAGTTCAGACTTTGTTTTTCTTGTTGCTATTGTTTGTCATAATCTTTTTTCGATACGGTTGCATCTCTTTGCATATTTTGAAAAAATTTGTGTATAGTGTTATCGCTACTTCTTTTGTCATTTCTTTCTGTTTCCATGTAGTTTTTAGGTTTTTTTGATAGAGTTGTGCCCTCAGGGCCGTCATTTATGTTAAATTCTTTTTCATTTGGTCTGCTTCGTTTTTTTAGTTGTTGTGGAGTTTTTTCGTTTGGAGTTTTACTCTTGCTTACAGAAGGACCTGGTTCCTCGGTTTCGATTGCTCTCGTCAGTGTTATTTTTTCTTGAATGGTTCTTTTCATGTCTTCTTTGGTATAATCATCTCTTATATAAATAATCTCATCTTTATAGAATTTTAGTTTTGATTTATTTTTCATAATTGTGTCTTTTTTTATCTGTGTTGTCAATCCAAGTAGCAGAGGTCTATTTTTCTTTTCGTTATATTTTCCTATTCGTCTTATAAAATCAATTTCAAAAATTGAAGTTTTTATGTCCAAAATATTGTTAAGAAGATATAAAACCAAGTTTTGTAGTTCTTCATTGTTCTTCTCTGTTTCCTTAATGTTGTAAATTACTATGTTCTTTCTCTCCATTGATTTTTCTAAGTATTTAATCTTATTTTCCAAATGTCCTTGTTTTTCTTCTATCATTTTATTTTTATCTATAATGCAGCTTAGTTTTTGTTCGATACTCTCTGTTTGTTGTTTCATTTCATGTCTTATCTCTTTGCCAAGATTTGTAATGGCAGACATAATTATGTCTAACTTTGTTTCGGTAGTGCAGTTTTGTGAATCGGTCATTTTGTTTAAGGCTTAAACTTTTAATTTGGATGTCAAGAGTAATTCAAATATATTACAATATTACAGTATGTTTATGTCCAGCCTCGACTGTATTTTGGTTTTTTTATAAAGAGTTCGATGTATATTTTAAGGCGTTTTTGAATTTGTGTGTTATGTAGCTTTTGAATAATTATTATATAATATCTTTCCCAAAAGTATGCAATATATTTTATTTAAAATATGCTCGGTACTTACAAGCTTTTGATTTCATTGTCAATAAAATAAAAATAAATTTGCCCTTAGAATTGGCAAAGATCATCCAAATCAAAATTATTCACTTTTTACTTTTAAGCCACAAAACAGAAAATTCTAGTTGCACTCGAGTTGCTACGATGTTTTTTCACATGCACTTCAATTTAATTAATTTTTATCTTTGAACTAATCACTCCAAATAAAAGATTTTCTCAAAATTAATATCCGTGTTTACAATCAAACTCTTCACCAGACCAAGGTTGCCAACTTAGTGTCCATAAAAGACAGACCACGGTAGTTGGCTACATCTTTGGGATTTCCTTTCTTAAAAAAGAGATAATATTATTGATCTTTTGAACGAGTCAGGAATTGTACCAGTGCGAAAGGTATCGCTGAATAGACGGTGAATTTCTAAGATTAAGTTGGGCGTTGGATTTTTATAAAATTCAAATGGAATTCCATCGATTCCGGGAGCTTTATTATCCTTTGCCGCAGTAATAGCTGCAAGAACTTCGCTCATTTCAATTTCCTTATCAAGCAAGGGTATATATACAACTCTATTTGAAGCATATTCGAAAGATGTTTCTGTGGTCAATGTTTGATAGAGAAGGTTTTGAAAGTATGTTCTAAACTCTAAGGTGTTTATATTTGCCGACATGTTGCTTTCGTTTGTATTGTTACGTATTTTCTTTGCCAGTTTCCACCAGTCACTTGTTGTCTTAACTGATGCTAGTTGACTTGTGATATATTGATAATAATTACGCTGTTTTGCTGTGCATAGGGCCCTAAATTTCTTGTACTCATCACGGTAGAGTGTTCTGTAAACGTCAATATTGTATTTTCTGTACATCTTTAGGCTATTCATGACATTTCTCCTGGCATAAAAGCAAGCAGTATCAAACCACGGTTTCTTTGGCGTGAAGTTCGTACTCGGAAAATTAATATCCCCGTTTGCGTTGTAAATACATTCCTTAATCTTAAGAGAAAGATCTTCATTTTCGCCTATATCAGTAATTGTTGGTGAAATGTGTCGATCTAAACTGTTTATGTATGCGAATACTTTGTCCTCCCGCCATTTACGCCTTGGTAGAAGTTTCAAGTTATCGTTGTACTTCGATGATGATTGTTCGTTTAGATTTAAAATGAGGGGCATATGGTCGGAGAAAGTTTCACAACCGACTTTAAAGTTACATATTGCACCGATACTACTATATGATGGACAGCAGTAAATCAATGACTGAAGACCCTCTATTGCTCACGAATGTGAATTCACCAGTATTGTCGCCGAAACCTCTCCCATTCAAAATGAATGCTCCTTTCTCTTCTAAAAACTCTATAAACGCGTTTGAATTGCGATCGTAGGAATTATCCTTTGATGTTCTAATCATTGAAACCAGATATTCATTCGAAAGCTGCACATCTACACTTCCTTTCGTGCCTGTTCTTACATTTAAATCGCCAACTAGTATGAAGTTATTAAGGTCTGTTTCTTCGAAGAAAGTTGTAAGTTTTTCAAAGTCAGTGATTGCAGTTGATGTACGCAGGGACCAGGTTAAGTAAAGCACCTCCAAAATAACCTCTGAGAAAAACAGTGTCGTGTTATTTGATGAAGCTCAGTTTGTAGATCTGTTTAATACATTTCTTGTATCCATATAAGCAGCAGCCACTTGCTCTGCCTCGTATTTGCTGTTGTGTTCTTGTCGCAGGGATCCCTTCAAGTTTATAATCAGGGAAGAATTTTTCGTATCTTATACTATTTTCTTTTGTTACAAAGGTTTCATATAAAAAAAATATTTCAAAATTACATATATATTTATAAAAATTACAAAATAAGGTTTTATTTCCAAGACCTCTAACATTGAAAGATAAAACCTGACAGGCATCTAATTGTTAAGCTTGATTTGGAGAGTTACTTGGACTTGGCATATTTAGTTTTTTAGTTTCGTTTACAATTACAGTGTTATTAAGATTTGTTTTATTTAGTAGACTAGTAATGTAAGCCTTGCTTAAATCGCTGTAATTACTCACTCAGAGCTTCATTTGAAACGATGGTTGTTGACTTCGATGGCCCACCGCTTAATCTCGACTTTTAGATTGGGATTGGTTTGTGTTAAACATTTTTTGATTTGACGTGATGGTATTTCTCTCTTTTTTAATTGTACGAAAGGTCTCAAGCGATCTGTAGACGATAAAATTGTGCTTACATCGTTCGAAAACAAAAGCTGACGAGCTCTTGCTTGCGCTGCTAATTTTTCTGGTGTTGGTTGTTGTAACGGATACGTTGTGTTGAACAGCATATATGCTCAAACTGCTGTTTTGCTTCCTGAGTATTGATCGCTGTTAGCCCATTTACAACAATATTTTGCCTTTTAGAGAATTTTTCAAAATCATCTATTTTTCGGTTTAGAAGAACTTCGTTCTCTTTAAGTTTCTTTACTTCAGATTTTAGAGTTTCGTTTTCAGCTTGAAGAGCGGTTAAATCATTTCTGATGGTATTGACGTCATCTTTTGTTGCTATATTGGCTAGCTTTGAGTCAAAAATTTCATTCATTTTTGGCATTAAAACGTTCATTAGGTTAGCCATTATATATATTTTCACCCATTGTACAAATTTTCTTGTGGTTTATGAATTTATCGGAGTCAGGAAAAGTTTCTTTCAAAGATCTTTTTGGTGCTGTATTTTCCATTCGTTTCACCACTGTAACGAAAGTTGGAAAGTTTGGTTTTTCAATGTTTACTTTCCAGTTTAGTTTGGGATCTAGTATAAATCTTAGCTATTTCGTACTGGACGATAAAGACAGGATTTGACCGTTCAGTCGGTGTAGGGTGAAGGCAGGTATTAAAGTTTTTGTCATAAAGAGCATCAGTTTAGTTTGTCTCTGATTAACACCTTATCCACTGCCCTTGACCCGTCTGCTAACTTTCTTCAGAGCCATCTTCGTGATTTTGATAATTTCCCCGACACCTGTAAAACCAAATCATCAGCATAAGCTACCACCTTCAGCCCATTTTTAAATTAATTAAAATGTTTGTATGAATATAAATATTTGACACCTCCAAAACCTTACATACGAACAAAACACGATAAGACCTCCAAAATACGTCCGGTGCTATTTTTATAACAATAAAATTGATAGATGTTTTAACAAAAAAAAATTAATAACCCACCAAAAATTCAAGTAAAAATTAAATTACTTGAGAACAAGTAAAGGTATTGATTCCAAACTTATTTTTACAAAAATTTTAGTATTTTACTACCTTTTCCTGCATTTAAATATTTTCTATGTTTTTTTATATTTTATTATTGTTGAAGTGTTTTACATTTTCCATACATTTGAATATAAGATTTTTGTGTTTTTTAAACATTTTTTTTTGCACAGTACTGTACAATAAATTTTATTTACTGAAGTACTTTTTGTGCTTTTCGTTCTATTTTATTATTTGTTTTTTTTTCTTCGTGTTTTTTTTATTGCCTGTCCGCTCCTTTTCATTTCATTTCATTGCAACTCGTTTTGTTAATTGGCAAACAAGCTTTCAGCCTTAAGGATATTTTATAGGGAGTGTAGGTGGATGATTTTTCTTCCCTTTTTTTATTATTATTTCTTGTTATTTTTAAGGAACAAGAAACTTCTTCTCACAGAAGTTTTGAACAGGAAGTTTATTCAATTGAATACGAGAGACAAAGGGAATGTGTTAATATAAATTTTGAACATTTTATTTTTGAAAAGTAATGAAAAATTCAAAAATGGATACTTTAAAAATTCCTTATTGATGATGATGCTCTTCTCATTTTGAACAAGGAGGACAGTTTTGTCTTTAATTAAGATAGAGCGATTTATTTAAAAGCTTTATACCTGCAGTTAGTTACTTTTCAAAGGACATAAAATAAGTTTAACATAGAATATTTAATGGAGAAAAGTTGTCATATTTAGTTTTAGATATAAACTCAAAAAACAAAACAAAAATGACTAAATAAATAAATAAATGTAAGAAAGAAAGTTGAAAGTTCATATCTGCTTTTAGTTGAAGAAAATTGAATTCTTAAGGTTCATATTATTCATATACATGTATATAAAATAAGGGAATACAATTATTGAATATCACTTAAACTTGACAATAGTTTTAAGAAATATTTGTATATAAGATTGAAATTTGCAAAATTATTAAAGACAACATTTGAAAATGTAAATTTAAAGCCATAATTTTGGGTTTTTTCATAAATATTGTATTTTGGGATTTTATTTAATTCAAGTTTATAATGTCTTAATTTTGTCTCACTTCTCCGTCCGAAGGTTGTCACAAAAATTTTCAAAGTTTTAAGAAATTTTACAAATATTCAAAAATATTAATCAAAATTTCGAAGTTGCTAAATTTTGAGATAGATAGAAAAATATTCTTAGGGTTCTTATGCGAAGAAATTTTTGTTTTTAAATTGAATAAAAGTTTAAAATTATCAGATTTTGATGACGAAAGATTTTTTGTACCAAAAAACTATTTTTTTTTTAACCCGAAACAAAAGTTTGACGGCTAAATTCAAATTTTTCAATCAATGATTTTTGTGTGGCAAAATATGTTTTAAGAATCGCAGAACGTTTTATTTAATTTTGTATTTTACAATACAACAAAAAAAATTCAGTTTTTTTTAAAGGATTCAAAAAAATAAATTAGGGTTCTGTATGATTGAAAATTGTTTGCTTACCATGGTAGCATATTTTCAACACATTGTGGAACTTTCAGATTTTTTTTTTAAATACTTGTGCTTGAAAACATTCGTAGACCTAAAAATATTAAGTTATTTTACTGATCTAAATCTAAAAATGTTAATTGTTTTGGAAACTAAAATTTTTAAACAAATTTCAAAACTTATTCTAATGCATCAAAAAAAATTGTTCAACTTTGAATTACGTTAAAGGCAATGTTTTAACATTTTATATTTTAAAAGACTTCAATTTCAATGTGAATGAATGTTCACATGAAAGAAGACTTGAGCTTTTACATATACTCAAAACAAAAAACCTCACATCTGTTTTCTCTCTGAAACTAGACAATCTGAAAGATTTAAACCTTCTTTTTAAGCCCTTAATATGTTATGAAATGACTCTGGCAGAGGAACAGACATTTAACTTGATCAAACGTATAGTTTTAACTCTCTCTTGTTTCAAAGCATTCAATTAGCCTTTTTTATTGGATTTAATAGTTCAAACTTTCGCATTCAAATCGAAAGCATTTATATTCTTTCAGGCGCGGGACAGCCAATAATCGCCCAACCTAAGAAGGTGTTGTTGTTGCTCATGACGCTGTTGCTGCTGCGTTTGTCATTGATGATGTTTCTGTTTCGGAAAAGGGTGGTTTTATTGATGCTGTTCATCCGGAGAGTGGAAGTGAAGGTGTTGTTGTTGCTAATGATGGCCAAGTACAAACAAGGCCTAAGCAAATTGGAGGAACGAATTTCCTTGTGAGGCATAACTTTAAAATTGCTAGAAACCTTAAGTGGTACCATTTAGGGAGTTTTCATTCATCTACAACAACTGATGAAATAATTGATTTTATTTCTACCAATTTGTGCATTCACCCAACTACAATATTATGCCATAGGCTTAAAAATCGCACTCTTCCGCATCGAAATACAATAAATTTTAAAGTTGGAATCCCATATGAGACTGCAAAAAAAGTCTTCGACGCATCTTTTTGGCCTATCGGGATTAAAATTCGTCCGTTTGTGTATATTCCAAAAAACATACCTGCGGAAATGGGTCAACAAATGTCGTAACAACGGAAACTAACTCAGCTTTAAATGTATATTACCATAACGCTAGTGCGAGAAATTGACAAATCCTCCAAGAGTAATTCTTGTCATGAAAAGTGCTTTCTCAAATTAGGCGTTCGGATTCGGCATATAAACTGTAGGTCCCTTCCATCTCTGACAACATTACTCGCACACAGGGATGGTTGAGAGTTGTAAGTCACTAGGCCCTGGTCCTTCATGGACTGTTGCGCCACCTAATTTATTTTTATATTTTTATTTTAGTGGAATTCGTACTAAGGTAGCTCAATTGTTTAATCTCGCTTGCCATTCCGATTATGACATTATCATCATCACTGAATCTTGGTTATACAGTGGAATTTTATCCACAGAAATATTTGACTGTCGCTTTTACAATGTCTATCGTATTGATCGGTGCAAAACTTTACTTGAACGTGGTGGTGGCATAATAATTGCTGTTCGCACTACACTTTCCAGTGATGAAATTACTCTCCCTGTTAAAGATATTGAACAAATCTGCGTTCGTGTTAAGACTGGTGCAAAACATCATCTTTATTTTATAGTAAGCTATGTTCCTCCAAAAAGTGGTTTAGATTTATATGAAAAGCATATTCAAAATATTGAATTTATAAATTGTAAATGCTCAGTTTTGGATAATTTAAGTGTATTTGGTGATTTTAATTTATCAGATATTGTTTGGACATGGTCCCAAAATGAAAAAAACGCTTATTGCTTGTAATTTAAACCGAGATTTCGAAATTTGTTTTATTGATTTTATTTGCTCATTAGGCCTTTGCCAAGTAAATTCTGTTATTAATTGTTTAATGAAAATATTAGATCTTGTTTTTATTTGCTCTGATGAATTTAACGTTAGTGTTATTGAAGTTCCATTTTCTTTACTTAATAATTCTCTTCATCATAAAGAAATTGTTATTAATATTGTTGTACGTTTACCAACAAATCGAAGCCAATTCTTATGTAAATTCATTTAATTTTTCAAAAACTAACTTCATTGAACTAGGAAATTTCTTTTTTGGCATTGATTGGAATATTGAACTAAATTTTTTTTGACTTAGGACGCGATTATAATCGTTTTACAGAAATTTTGTTTGTGGGCTTTAATCAATTTGTCCCGAGTGTACAAAAACGGAAATCTTTGAAACCTTTATGGTATAACAAAAGGCTTTTACACCTTAAAAATATTAAAAATAAAGCATTTGCGAAATTTAAAATAACAGGATACCACACTGATTATATGGTTTTTAGTAACCTTAGACGAGATTTTTCAGTATTAAATAAGTTCCTCTACAGAAATTACATTGTGAATATTGAAAACGACATAAAAAATAATAGTAAATCGGTCTTTCATAAACTCCAAAAGAAAGTCATCTGGGATTCCTCAAAATGTTAGTTATAAAGGAGTCAATTCGTCAAATGTTGATACTCATTTGCAACTTTTTGCTAACTTTTTTGAGTCTGTTTATTCTCCCCAATTAACACTTTTGTTTCAAACTTGGAAGAAAAAGTTGACATTGGTTCAATGGAATTGACTTTCGATGAGGTTTCAGTAGCGCCCTTAAAATAAATAATAGTTGCGGTGCCGATGGAATACCATCAAGCATTTTGAAAAATTGTAGTGATTCTCTTTGTTTGCCTCTGTTGAAATTGTTCAACAACTCATTGTCCATGGGGTTCTTTTTACCAGAATGGAAAGAACCATTTCTTGTTCCTATATTCAAGGCAGGTTCTAAAAATCTAGTAGAAAATTATAGAGGAATCTGCAAGCTCTCAGCCATCCCCAAACTTTTCGAAAGTTTGGTTAAAGATAAAATAGAATTTATGATAAAGGAATGCTTATCTGAGTCACAACATGGCTTCGTATCAGGTCGGTCTACTGTGACTAATTTGGCTGTTTTCTCTTCATATGTCCTAAATGCAATGGAGAATAAATGTCAAGTAGATGCTATTTACACCGACTTTAGTAAAGTTTTGATTCGGTAGATCATATTATTTTACTGAAAAAGCTTTAATATTTTGGTTTTCATTCTGAGATGCTTCAAAGGATCTCTTCGTATTTAGAAACCAGAACTCAACGAGTAATTATTGACCACAAAGTTTCGAGAAGTATAAAATGTACCTCCAGCGTTCCGCAAGGGAGTCATATTGGCCCTTTACTTTTCCTAATATATATTAATGATATAGTTGACATAATACAAAATTGTAATTATCTACTATATGCTGATGATTTAATATTGTACTTTAAAATTAAAACCATTGATGATTGTGTAAGAGTTCAACAAGATTTGGACCATGTTTCTACGTGGTGTTCTTTGAACAGTTTGAAACTTAATATCATTTTCCAAATCTGCATTAGCTGTTAATTTTCCATATAAAATCGAATCGAATCTTTTGACTAAAGTGAACAATATCAAAGATCTAGGCGTTATTTTTGATAATACTTTTTCTCCAAAAAAACATATAGATTTCATTGTGACTAAGGCGAACACCCTAGTTGGTTTCATTAAAAGGAATAGTAAGGATTTTACGGATCCTTATGTTTTACTAACCCTTTATACCTCACTAGTTAGGTCAACAATCGAATATGCTGATGTGATTTGGAACCCATGCTATAGAGTTCATTCTGATAGAATTGAACAGGTCCAAAGGCGGTTTACTAAATTTGTGTTTCGTAAAATGCGTTGGAATTTCAGTCCAGACTATAAAGCTAGGTGCCAATTGCTCGGGATAAAATCCCTAGAATCTAGAAGAAAAATTCATGATGTAATGTTTGTGAGAGATATACTTTGCTATCATATAAAATGTCCGTTTTTGCTTTCTCAGATTTTCATTTATGTACCATCTAGACAGTTAAGAACAGGTTGTTTCCTTTTTGAAAAACTGCATAGAACAAATTATGGAAAAAATGAACCAATATCACGAGCAATTTCCTCGTTCAATGTGTATGTGTTATTTTTGATTTTCATTTATCTCGAGATAAATTTAAAATTGAATTATTGTATAAATTTATATTTTAAATAAATAAGTAAAATTTTTGTAATTGCATCTGTTAAGCAAATCGCTTGTAGATAAATAATATAAAAAAAAATAATGTAGCAAAAGAATTGGAGATTTTTGAACTGAAAATATTGATATTTTGGTGTAGATTTTTTAGAAAGCCAAATAAGAAGTATGCCAAGCAACTCAAAAAATGGAACGAATAAGTCTCAACTCCACTAAGAAGATCCTTAATGGACTTAAATGCCAACAACAGTTTAGTTGATAAATATTACTTATCATTTGCCCTATTAAGACCAGATACAAACTTTAAAGTTTCGTTTTAAGAAAAAAGCTTCCGCCTTTAATTTTAGAGGATAATATATCTATATCTAAATATTATGTTCAACTCCAAAAGAAGACTTGTTAACATAGACTTTTGTAGAATAATTCCCGTTAGGGTTATCCATATACATATATATTTATACTAGGTGGTGGACCTCTTTACTTGTAAATTTTAGTTTGAATTTTAGACATTAAGTTTTATTTGCCATAAAAGAGCATAAAAGGTATTGTTCGCCCAAAACTAAATTATAATTATTAGATTGATCTCTATGAAATATTCATTAATTTGTATATCTATTAAGTTATGCGTATCTTTAAGTCGGCAAAAAAAAGCTAAAAGATTGTAAATGAAATTGTACTGAGTTTATTGTCTCAAAAGTTCAAATTTGAAAATGGTACCAATTTACTTTACATCGCTTGAATACAAAATTTGTAATAAGTAATATGTAGTCATGTAACAACTTTTAACAAATTATTCTAAAAGTAATAAGGATGTCTTTTATTTTTTAGCACAGTGAATTATTTCATTAATGTCAAAGGCTGACATACAAACAGATTTTACAAAACCCACTATTTTCGTACTTCTTTTAAGAACTCGAGTTCAAAAGTTATAACCTAACTCAAAGTGCCGTCTCAAGTTATTGGTATACACACATTAAGTTATTTTCTTTGAAGTTATAGCTGTAAAAGGCAAGCTTCAAATCCAAACCAAACCCAACACCTTAGAAAATTGCATGTAAATATTTTTTATTTTAACAGCTTTTTTCAAAGACGAGACGCAAAAAAAACCCTTATCCATAAATTCTCTCTCGTTTTTATGAGCTTTTTATACACCTTCAGATGTTTCTTCATACATCTCTTTGAAACTTGAATAAAAAAAGGTGTAAGTAAAGTACTTAAGATGTAAGTGCTCTAACATAAATGTTCTTGAAACCATAAAATCAAATCAAAGGAAATTCATATCCATCAGCATTTAACTTTTTACTTCCTTCTATTTGTTTTATGGTGAAGCATAAGCAAATTCCTGTATAGGTATATCCTTGTTGGTATATTTATACTAAGTGATTTTATTTTTCTTAAACTTTTTCCTAAAGGAATTTTAAGACAGACCTACTATATTTTTTTGAAAACACTCACTGAAACGAGACTAATGTAGGTATAATGTACTATACCCATCAAAACTGTGGATTTTAAAATGATACTTTTTTGTTCTTTTCTTTATGACACTAGTTATCCATTAGAGTTTGTGTATGTCCATCAAAACGAAAACAAATGTATAACTTTAACATTCCATTGTTGGTAGTATCCTTAACAGGACATGAACCTCTTTTTATTTCAAATTGTCTGTTATGCGTTCTTGCGTATGAGGGCATCAGGCAAAGTGAAAGAATGACTATTTTAACTTTTTGTTTTTGTTTTGTTTTTTAAAAGCTTTTTTCAACTCCAAACATAGTTTCATGAAGAATCCCACACTATTTGGCCAAAAGCAAAACTTGTGCTATTTCCTTTTTCCGTCGTTGTCGTGGTAGTCGTAGTCATTAAATTTCTTGGTTCTTTTTTTGTTTTACTATAAATTCCCCCCCCCCCATGGCGATTCTGTCAGAATAACCATACCTTTGTTCTATCTTTATAAATTTTGCCATCATCTTCATCATCATCAGCACCACCATCATTGGCGCAGTCTATCCCCTCCATCCAATCTTTGTGTCTGTCTGTCTTATCATAGACCGGAAGGGAAACATCTTAAAACGTCTTTTCTTGGGCGACGAGTAAAAACTAAACTATCATAAAATTATGAACAAGGCCTACTTGCTTGATCATCGAAGTGCAAGCATTAAAAATCATCACACAGCAGTAGCAACTAGCAACTTGCAACTATGAAAGACAGGAGCACCACAAGCGGCACCACCTCCATCATCATCATCCTCATCATCTTCGTCGTCGTCGTCGTCTTCAACATCATGCAATAGAGATCTTAATCTTTCTTCCTTGTGATGCACCCCTGTTACATTCTATTCTATATATGTTACAATCATCATGATGATTATGATGATATTCTTGTTCACAAAACGCACAACATTCACACGTCACAAGCAGAACCAGAATCAAGAAACACAACCCGAAGAACCCAGAAACTGAAAATGAAAACTAAAGACAGCCATCATAAACTCTTAATCATATATGTACATAATAGTCGTAGATACTTTCATATATGTATCTAGTTAAACTTATATGCCAATTGCGCCCGGCTTGTAAGAATGTTTTTTTCTTTCTCTGTTATTAATTGTTTTTTCTGTAACTCTCTTGAGTGTTTGACAAACTTGGAAATAGGCCCCGAAGCAAGTAACAAGGAGTTAACCATCAGTTGAAATTACATATGGATGAATTTCGCAACCGAATTTGTTGACTCGGTAAGAATATAACCCATTAACAAGGAAAAACTATTTTCGAACAAAAAAAAAATAATAATGTGTCACACACGTAACATAACTAATTTATCAGATTAAAGGTTCTTGAAAGTAAGAAGAATACAGTTACATATCTCCTTAACACAAAATTAAATTAGTTTATGAATTTTAATTAACCTCAAGTTGTGTCACAAACGTCACAAAAATTTGATTATGAAATTTAATGGAAAAATAGACATGAGTTTTGATTTTTGGAAATTTAATTTAATTCAAAGCAAAAGTTACTTATCAAAGTTTTAATATTTATTATTAGTAAGTAACAAAGTTATAACACAAGATTCGACTTAATTACGAAACAAGAGGAATATAAAGATCTCCAAAAATTTCATAGAATATATAAAGAATTAAATCAGAAAGTAAAGTAAAAACGATTGTGTCACAAGTGTAACACCGACAAAATAAGCTTAACAAAAATGAATCAGAAAGAAGTTTAAGGTATGTGTAACAAACGTAACACAAACAAAATTAAATAATCGGACTTTAATAACCATGACGCGATTGTATGACGTGTTAATATAGATCATAGATGCACAGATAATAAATAAAATTACTGTAAAAAACGTTACAAAAATAATATTTTCAAAGAAATAGAACACCGTGTCGCCTTCTGATCGGAGGCAACGCAAATGCTCGGCATACCCTTTGGGGAAGTTCTGAGATCAACGAACGAGGTGAGTCACTTTTTGATTTTATTATTGAACATAATATGACCTGACCATTTGTAACAGAGGCAATACTCCCACTTTCGTCTTTCCGAGCTCAGAAAATTATGATGGATGGGAGGATGTGATTGATGTTACTTTAGTAAACAACCGTAATTTATTAGTGGAGAATTGGAGAGTTTCCCCTTTGAATTCGTTTTCGGATCACAAGTGGATTCTTTTTCAAATTAATTTCGAGTCGAAAAACCCTCCGCCTTATAGAAATCCCAAAAGAACTGACTGGAAGAAATTCAGTCAAATTGCTAATTCCAAACTGAGTAACTTACCGAATCTCACAGAATCGATAGTAGACCTTGAATCAAAGATGAAAACCTTTGAAACTTCTATAAGTAAAGCTTTTAGAGTCTCTTGCCCAGGTAAATATAGCCGTAAAACCCTTTCTTCTTGGTGGAATGAAGAACAGTCCAGTCTTAGGAAAATGACGAGGACAATTTTTAATATCTGCCACAAACATAAGTTTTACCAACCGTATAAAGACTCTCTTAAAATTTACAAGCAAGCCCTGTCATCAGCCAAAAGACAAGGCTGGAGAGAATACTGTCAATCAATCGAATACATAAAGGACTCCGTTGTAATCCTTCATTTCTAAAAAAAAACCTGATGGAACCTGGACAGCCTCTCCAGCCGAATCTCTTGAGCTACTGATGAAGACGCACTTTCTGGGTTGCGAGAGTGATAACCCCGAACCGCGTGTAACCACAGAGCTAAACGTACCTCATGTGGAGCAAGTCAATTCCGTTATAACCAGAGATAATATTTTGTGGGCCATCAATACTTTCTCTCCATATTAATCCCAAGGCATGGATGGCATACTGCCAGTTATGCTTCCAAAGTTGCATGATGTGGCAGCTCCATGGCTGGAACAAATGTTCAAAGGATGCCTCCTTCTCAAACATGTGCCCATGTCGTGGAGATAGGTCGAAGTAGTTTTTATCCCGAAAATGGGTAGGCGAGGTCACGAATCCGCGAAAGATTTCAGACCAATAAGCTTAACATCTTTTGTGCTTAAAACTTTGGAGCGGATTCTTGATTACCATATTAGAGAAATTCTAGTTGGACGACCTCTCGAAAGCTCTCAGCATGCTTATCTTAAGGGCAAATCTACGGAGACTGCCCTCCATGAGGTAGTGCGTACTGTAGAAAAAACAATCCATTATAAAGAATTTACTCTTGCCACCTTCTTAGACATAGAAGGTGCTTTCAACAACGTCCTTACCGAATCCATAGAAGAATCGCTCGTTAAGTTCGATGTAGAATACTTCATTCGAGAATGGATTATTTCCATGCTCAGTGGTAGGAAGATTCGAGCCACTCTAGGCAATACAATCGCAACAAAACACGTGAGTAGGGGAACACCCCAGGGTGGTGTCCTTTCGCCTCTTGGCTTCTATGGCTTCTGGTCATGGATACAATTTTCGTTAATTTAGAGAGATGTGGAGTGAAGGCGATAGCCTATGCGGATGATTTGGTGCTATTGGTGTCAGGAAAGTACACCTCTGTGATTAGTGAAATCACGGAGTCAGCTTTGAAGAAAGTTAGCAGCTGGGCCACGAGTTGTCGACTAGGAGTTAACCAAAGTAAAACTGAACTGATGCTCTTTACCACCAAAACTAAAGTACCGCCCTTCACGCTACCTCGACTTAACGGTCAAATCCTATCATTGTCTTCCAGTGCAAAATATTTGGGAGTTATACTCGACCCTAAACTAAACTGGGAACGAAATATTGAAGTACGGGTTAAGAAGGCCTGTGTTGCCTTCTACGCCTGCAGCAAAACTTTCGGCAAAAAGTGGGGACTTCAGTCGAAGATGATTTTATGGACGTACACAGCCGTAGTACGTCCAATCTTAACTTATGGTTCGATTGTGTGGTGGCCTGGTCTTAGCAAAGCCTATAATATCGATAAGCTAAAGAAGGTTCAGAGAACAGCTTGCGTGGGCACCATAGGGGCCATGCGTACTTGCCCAACGGACGCCTTAAACGTTATTTTGAATCTTCTACCAATCGACCTTTTTATTAAATACATAAGTTCCTGTAGCGATATTAGGCTGAAGGAATCAAACAGCTGGTTGTCAAAACCTTATGGTCACAGCAACACAACGAAATTGATTCCCTCAGATATTATCTCGGTATACACTGACTACTGCACTCCTACTTTGAGCCTTAGTAAGGGTTTTAAAGTTATTTTCCCATCCAGAGAAGATTTAGAGGATGACATCGTGTCGATAGGTTTCGACACAACCATCTTTACTGACGGCTCAAAGATGGAGTGCGGAGTTGGTTCTGGGATCTTTTCTGAATCCCTAAATGTAGCTCAATCCTTTAGGCTTCCTGACTTTGCTAGCGTTTTTCAGGCTGAACTGCTGGCAATAAGGGAGGCATGTAAGATACTTAAACAAAGCCCAAACCAAAACCGAAATGCGGCTATCTTCACAGACAGTCAGGCAGCTGTCAAAGCCATTAACTCGGCCACATCCTCATCTAAATTGGTTCAGCAATGTCGCGATGAGCTTGCGAGCCTGAACATTAACCTCGGTGTCACCCTGATCTGGGTTCCGGACCATAGTGGTATCGTGGGAAATGAACGGGCTGACGATTTAGTTAGGCAAGGATCGGCCCTTCATAGCTCACTTGCGGAAATGGTTAACATTCCTCTTGGTGCTATGAAGGGTAAAATCTTTTCTATCTACCAAACTGAATCAATTTACCCAACTGCATTATATCTAGGAAGATATGGCCCACCTATAATAAAACCCGTACAAACGATCTTCTATGCAGGCCAAGGCAAGACATAGCCAGGATTGTTGCGGTTTGTACCGGACATTGGCCTATAGGAGTTCATGGAGAGAAGTTGGGTCACCTTTTGCCGTACTTGTAGTGACCAAAGAGAAAGCGAAACGATAATCCATTTCCTCTGCAAATGTCCTGCTTTGGCAAACACTAGAATGAAATGCTTTGGGAAAGCATTCTTTCATGAACTTGATGAGCTATCTGAGACAAGGATTAGAGACCTAATCTTTTTTCTCAATGCGACAAAATGGCTCTAACATAATCGCTATGAAGCTTCTCTATAAATCTTTTCCTTTCTATCACAGGTCAAACGAGTTTTGGTATCAAAACGGCGCACTACCTACCTACCTAACCTAGAACACAGTTAAATTCACTAAAAATATTGAGATGCAACGAATTGAAAAGTGAAATAAATATTGGGATCCAACGAATTGAAAAATGGAATAAATATTGTGTCAAAGACGTAAAAAGTTAGTAAAAAATTGACATAACGAGTTTCAGCGTGATCGAACATCAATTTTTGGTAAGCCAAGTTCAGGTGCCCCAAAAACGGCTAATACGCAGGATAACATAACAAAAATCCACGATCTCGTAAGACCGCCGATTGAAAGACCGCTTAAGTCATAACCTTCAAGAAATTTTGGGTATGAGAAAACCATCGGAGCAAATGAAAAATCCGCTACATTTCATATGCGGATCGGAATTGTATAGAATAAATGCGTTCACGTGAATAGAAGAATACCGCACAGTATTACCGACATTACCGACATTACTGACATAAACAGATTCATTTCGAATGAATAGCAGAATAATAATTAGTGAAAACTCAATTCAAAAAAATTCCCCCGATGAATAGCAGAATAGGGCTGAAAGATTGCTATATCGGTAATGGCAACTATTTTCAGGTGTGATCTACATCTACTACCTGAAGAAGGTCAAGAAGCTTGCAGGGCGTTACTATGCCGAGTTATTGGACCGATTCGACCCCAAAAAACGACCGTATTCTCAATATTTGGCCCCATGCGAATTCTTGAAAAAGTCACTTGCCGGCAGAAATTTTTATTGAATGAGGAGGACATTGAGAAAACCTATTTTTTAGAAGGGGAAAAGAAATTAGTGCACTGCTTGGTCAAAATGTGTGGAGTTCAAAGGCGACTAATAGAAACATTTTTAAAATTTTCGATTTTCTCTATTATTTGTATTTTTCGGACCGCCTTCGTCCATCCCTGAGTGTACTACATTTTACATGTCTTGTTAAAAGCCTATTTAGGAATATTCTAGTTCTTCTGTAATTTGTAGAAAACTGATTTTATGGTTAGGTAGGTTAGGTTATAGTGGTTGTCCAAGATGGAAACGGATACACTTAGGCCAGTTTAATGGCCCATTGTGATTCCACATGAATCTTGAGGTTTTCTTCCTAAGCTCAATGGAACCAGTTTGAGTCTCTTACGAAACGTGAGAGGCTGATTATGCCGATATGATTAAGATCGTTTAGATCGTTAAAGAAGAATTTTCCTAGGTAATTCTTGCGTTTTCGAGCCAGAGCAGGGCATGTGCAGAGAAGATGAAGAACTGTTTCTTCCTTTTCCTCGTCCATACAGCTTCTGCAGAAATCATTTGAGAATACGCCTAATCTCGTGGCGTACTTTCCTATTACACAGTGTCCGGTTATGACACCTGGAACGTTTTAAATCCAGTGTTGGCCAGATGTTTTTTGTGACTTGACACGTGGTGATGTTGTTCCACCTGGTGCCTGCCCTCCTCACAGCGTCTTGCATTAGCATCAGTTTACAAGTAGCGATTGGTATGCCAGTACGTGCCAAACGTGGTAGAATGGGCTGTACTGTACCGTTCCTGGCGAGTTCATCTGCCTTACAGTTACCTGGAATGTCTCTATGGCCCGGCACCCAGCAAAGGTGAATATTAAACTGTTGTGCCATCTCCATTAGAGATGATCGACAGTTCTGGACTGTTATAGAGTTTGTAGAGACAGAATCCAGAGATTTAATAGCGGCCTGACTATCTGAGAAGATACGGATATCAGATGTTGATATCACGTTTTCTTTAAGCCAGGACAAGATTTCTTTTATCGCCAAAAGTTCCGCCTGGAACACGCTACAGTGATTGGGAAGACGGAATGAGAGGATTAAATTTAGTCGTTCAGAGTACACACCTCCACCAACCCCTTCTTTTGTTTTTGACCCATCTGTATAGAAATGGATCGACTCATCTTCCAGGAATGTCCTATCCTCCCAAAAAGATCTGGGAGGTATAGAAATCTGGAAATTTCTGTCGAATTGCAGTTGGGGGATGGTGTAGTCTGTGTGCTTTGGAATTGATTCTAAATAACTAAGAATTACGGAGTGGCCAATGTTGTTGTTAGTCCACTGCGACGAAGCTTTGAGGCGAATAGCAGAGCTTGCAGCTATTTGTTTGCTAAAAATGTCAAGAGGTGTTAGGTAGAGTAAGGTGTCCAGTGCCGCAGATGGGGTCGTGCAAAGCGATCCGCTTTGTACATAGACAAGCTGAACGTTGGACTTTATTTAATTTATCTCGGTTTATACCTTTTTCTTAAGCAGTCCACTATACTGCCACATCGTACATTAAAATCGGTCTGATTACCTATATGTGTATAGCCAATGTGTGATTCAGGGTTGTAAGCCCCATTTATTACCGATGGCTTTTTTGCAAGTAAAGAGAGCTACAGTAGCTTTTTTACTCTTTCCTCTACGTTGCGTTTCCAATTTAGTTTTTTATCTAAGACAAGACCCAGGTATTTAGCCTCGTCTGAGAATTTTAATTGGATTCCTTTAATATGGGGAGGGTTGACAAATGGAATTTTGTATCTCCTCGAAAATAAGACCAAATCGGTTTTGTGTGGGTTAACACCCAGTCCACATCGATCAGCCCAAAGTATTAGTCTGTCTAAGGCATTTTGTAAGAGTTCTTTTAACGTGTTAAGATGCTTTCCTGAAACTGCTATAGCAACGTCGTCCGCATAGGCTATCACTCTGAAACCCCCCGCATCCAGACTAGTTAGGATTTCATTCACCACTAGGTTCCAGAGGAGAGGGGATTGAACACCACCTTGCGGTGTCCCACTACTAACGAATCGTCTGCCAGAAGAGTTGCCCAGTTTTGAGTTAATTATTCTGCTAGTAAGCATTAAATGAATTAACTCCCGAAGCGAACTCTCTACATTTAGAGATATTAGTGCAGATGTGATTGCAGATTTGTCCACGTTGTTAAAAGCACCTTCGATGTCAAGGAAAACAACCATAGTGAACTCTTTATGATGGAGGGAATATTCGACGGTGCGTACTAAGGTGTGTAACGCTGTTTCCACCGATTTACCTTTACAGTAGGCATGTTGAGACGGAGACAGAAGTCTTGTATCAATACTTGCCCTTAAATGGATATCAATCAATCTTTCCAAGGTCTTAAGAAGGAATGATGATAGACTTATAGGTCGTAGATCTTTAGGATTGACTTGCGAGCATTCACCTGCCTTGAGTATAAAAACAACTTTAACTTCTCGCCATGCCGAGGGAACATGGACCAGGTAAAGACAGCTGGTAAAAATTGCCTCAAGTATTTTATGGTTACTTTGTTATAAAAATGGGCAAATGTCACAAACGTCAAAAGAAAGATTGAGCTTGTCTAAGAAAACCATACAAATATTATCATCATCATCATACAATTTGAAAACGATACTGACTAAAACTGTAAGGTTACAAATTTTAATTTTGTGTCGCAAATAAATACAAATTTTAAGGCTTTATCTGGCTGGTTTTATTTTATTTCATTTGAATTGGTTCGATTAGATGTGAAAATTGCGGTGCAGAGAATGTTATTAAATCAGTTTGAAATTGTGACGCATTACGATTAAAGTGAGAAGTTATATCACATTTAAAATGAGCGTGAAAAGGTATCAAGACGTATTGAAAACCACTTATTTTTAGAAATTTAAGTGATTTACAAAAAAAGTTTGTCAATAATATTTTTTTAATGTGAAAAAGTCATATTCCGTCACTCCCGTTACATTAGTTTCTCACTGGCGTAACAATAATAACTTATTATGTTACAATTTATATTATTCTTATATTTTTTAAACTTTTAACAGAAATAATTTCAATTGAAATACACCAATAGAAATCACCCACATTGTGTTATGTCACATACGTAACGAAAATGTATGTATGTATGTATGTACTACATTTAGTAACACACAAATCTATAAAAATTACATTGTTTAAATTAATTTCGAAGATTGTATGAATATTTGATAAAACTTTTCGTTACAGTTGTGTCACATTCGTAACAACGAAGAACCTTGTCATACTATTTTACTTAAATAATCTACATCTGTTTAAAAAGAGTTTCAGGAAAAACTAATCATCTGTTAATGAAAAATTATGTAATGAAATTCTCCTTACAAAACGCAAAATATGTCATCTTTTTCTAGAAGCTGTTGCTAGCTATAGATGTCTCTTGCGGCGAGAAGATGTCATTGAACCTCCCAATGGTGAACAAACTACAAAAATCGTCATCATCCATCTCTCTGCTGCCTCCGCCCGTGCCGCATAGCCAACTCAAGTTAGGTCCAGGCAGGGTGCCCCATCACCATGCCACACCACACCACACAATTGTCTACATCAACACATTGGGTATAGCTAGTGTGAGTGTTATGAATTGTGATGCTCCCAGTGCTAGTGATGTATAGTTTTAGGTCGACTAGACTCGACTACTAGGCCTGGGTTTTATAGCCTCAGAAGTTGTCATCGCACCAGAGTCGCATGTGATATGGAAGCGTAAGTGTTATATGTGTCGGGAGGACGGGCCGGGCGGTTCGGTTCGGTTGTTGGGTTGTTAAGAGTAGTTCTTGTATATTCTAGTGAGCGCTGGAGAACAGCAAATGGAATAATTTCCATCCAGATTCATCTGTCATTCAGTAGGAGTATGTTTTATTATGTTGTTGTTTTTGTTGTTGTATCTGTAGCTGTTGAATCTATCTATGTCTCATTTTATTCTTGGGATGTTGCAATCTGTCTGTTTGCCGGTCGTTGGTCTATTCTCCAGAATATAAAAGTCACAAAAATATGGAAAAAACAAAATAACAGCAAAACAAACAAAAAATAAAAACAGATGAAAACAGATGAAAACAAAAATTATATAAGAACGCGCTTCGTGTGCAATGTATGGCATTGCTGTGCATCAAATTCGTATACACAGCTATGGTCAAAGTAATAGGAACACTTGATGGTACAATAGTCTAGTTTGGTTTTAGAAACAGTAGGATTTTAATTTTGGAGTGGATTTTTAAATTGTTTCTAAGTTTTTCTATCCATAAATGGGATTGCGAAAGCAGACTAAAGTTTTCCAAGAATGTAACTTAATGTCACACAAATGGGAAAAATCTGAAGAGACAAGAAGATAGAAATTACTTTTAGAGACAGAACAACTTTAATAGGAAAATCTAAAGCTAATATTTTATAAGTAAGTCTCATTTTTTTCGGCTCTCATACTGAACCAATTTTAACAAACAAGATGTAAAAGGAAAGAAAATTGTTTGTAAAATAAGCGAATTTTATTTTCATTGAATATAAATTTAAAATTTGTTAAGAAGCTTTAATTTTAGTAAAAATAAAAATATAAAATACTGGTAAAATAATATATTAACAGAAATGGTGTGTGTATTTGATCGAACTAATCGAATACACCAACCATTTCTTTTAATTACTTAGTTTTTCCGTATTTCAAATTTGTTGGGATGAGTTATTCCTTACATTATTAGCGGTTTTGTGAAGGCTTAACCGGAGGATGTGGAATGTTTTTGTGGGCGGTGTTCATTTCAGCTCATGACTCAGGGACACCCATACTTTAAACAAAACACTTATTCGTTTAGTTCAATTCTTATGAATAAATGCTTAAAAACTGCTTAGCATCTAATTTTAATATAAAATGTTATAAAACTTTGTTTTGACTTTGAAATTCGTAAAATTGTCATTTGGTGAACTTACAAGAAAATAAAAATGTGTTGAATATTTTAATTAATTGATTAAGGGAGCTATGAGTTTGATCGGCTAAAAATTTTATGTTTGAGGTCTTTAGAGTAGTATGCTTAATCGACTAAAACTAAAGTTGAAACGAATAAGAATTGATGGTGATGATATTGTTCCATTTCATTAATTAATTTATATGGTTTGTAAACGAAGAAAGATCAATAAGAGTGATCCTTTGTGAATAAGGGAGCAAAATATTTTTACTAAACAAAGGAATATAACGGAGACAAAAACCCAAACACCTTTTCAATCGCTTCAATTCTAATTTCGTGTATATAGAATAATAAGGTGGCCATACTATACAGGCATATTCCAGAATTGGCCTTACAAATGGAACACAAAGAAGATTAAGAACATAAAGATCACGGAAATCGGGACAAAAACTCTCAATGAAGCCAAAGACTCTATTTGTTTTTTCAACAACAAAGTTAATATGCTTAAAAAATGTAAGTTTCTAGACTAAAACTACACCTAAGACAGTAAAAACAGATACTCTACTTGAGTAACAAGAATCAAATATGTAAACAAAAACAATTGGAACTTCCTTGCATGTAAAACTCAAGATTTTACATTTGTAAACATTTAAAACGAGACGATTCTTATGGCACCATTCCCTGAATAATATTAAGTCTTCTTGTAAAAGTAGGCAGTTAGATGTAGTAGGACTTAATTCCTTTGAAAAGTTTAATGTCATCAACATATTTAAGGACGGATGAATTTTGTATGATCGAATTCAAGTCATTTAAAAATAAAATAAAAAAAGGCTGGGATGCGACCCACACTGATAACTTCCCATCCCGTCTGTCGATTTGTTTTGCTTAAGAGTTTGTAGGTTTTCGTGTTTTGTTAAAAAAGTTGTCAGTTGAATTATTCCTAAAAATTTCAAACACAACAATTTAGTTTTGTTAACGAGATTTTAAGTCGAAACCCAATTTTTACCAATTTTAGTAGCATTTGTTAAAAGTTTTTATTTCTCATATGAACAAATACCTACAAATTCGATGAATGAAATTAATTTGGGAGATATCGAGAACCGAACATCAATTTTTACCATATTTGCGTACTATTTTTTGTAGATTTTATTTTTTTATGAAAAAATATAAAAACATTACTGGATGTCGAAAACAATATTTTCTGTGAGATTAAATAAGTTTACAGCGAGTCGAAAGTAAATTTTTACCAAGTTTTAGTATTGTTTTTCATTAGGTTATTATTTTTTGTAAAAAACACCGTCAATTAAATTTTTCTCAAAATTTTATCGAATGTGGAAAACAATATTTTTTATAAGATAAAATTAGTTTGAAGCCAATATTTTTAATTTTTGAAAAGATATTTGAATCGAAAATCAATGTTTACCAACTTTTATCAATTTTTTTAGGTTTTTATTTTTTTGTAAAAAAAATTTCAATTCGATTTTTCCCAAAATTTTAGTGAATGTTGAAAACAATATTTTTTAAAAGATAAAATTAGTTTAAAGCCAATATCTCAAAGTCTTGAAAAGATATTTAAGTCGAAAATCAGTTTTTACCTACTTTTGTTAATTTTTTTTTAGGTTTTTAATTTTTTTGTAAAAAAAAAACTTTCAATTCGATTTTTCTCAAAATGTTACTGAATGTTGACAACAATATTTAAAAAAAAAATAGTTTAAAGCCAATTCCTAAAGATTTGAAAAGCTATTTGAGTCGAAAATTAATTTTTATTAACTTTTATTGATTTTTGTTTAGTTTTTTATTTTTTGTAAAAAAAACTGTCAATTCAACTTTTCTCAAAATTTTACCGAATGTTGAAAACAATATTTCTTATAAGCTAATATAAGTTGGAAGTCATAATCTCAAATTTTTGAAAAGATATTTGCGTCGAAATTCAATGTTTACCAACTTTGAGTAATGGTTGTTTAGGTTTTTATTTTTTTTTTTTAAAAACTCTCTATTCGATTTTTCTCAAAATTTTACCTGATATCAAAAACGTTATTCTTCGTTGCACAAAACTGTCTTGGA
Organism: Eupeodes latifasciatus; assembly: GCA_920104205.1. Lineage (NCBI taxonomy): Eukaryota > Metazoa > Arthropoda > Insecta > Diptera > Syrphidae > Eupeodes > Eupeodes latifasciatus. The sequence continues at coordinate 45,523,734 of OV049924.1, read as the reverse complement.
AATAAAAACATTTTTTATTCTTAAAATTGTCGAGGTGACAAATTTTTTTGTTTAGTTTTTTTTGATTTATAAAAAAAATGAATTGGATTTTTTTCCAAAAATATACTTGTTTGGTATCACGTTACAATATATAACATAAAGTCTCTAGCGTTATTGGTTCGTAAGATATTTAGGGTTAACCAAAATAAAAAAAAACTTCCACGCAATTTTCTTGAGAGCCCTTTCTGCATCTTTCTGCACTAATATCTGTATAACAAAATTTATTTGAAGTCGATAGCTCTTCTGGTTCTTGAGTTATGGACGACGAAAAAACGTCGCGAACGGACGGACGGACGTACGAACGTACGTACACACGCACGCACAGACATCTTTCCAAAAATCTTTTCTTTTGACTCTAGGGACATTGAAACGTCGAGAAATATCAAAATTTTCAATTTGACATATCGAACCCATTACAATAACTTCCTATGGGAAGTTAAGAAATAAGATTGGGCCTAGATGGCTACCCTAGGGCACACCAGAGTTCACAATAAACGACTCGACAATTATTACCTAATATTACACTATATTGTCTATTTTCTAAGTATGATGAAACAGTTTAAAAATGTGTGCTTTTTGACATAATTTATCAAACGCTTTATTAAAATCAGTAAACACTTTTACTTATTCCTGTTTGGGTTTGAGATTAATTCAAATTGTTTTTGAATATTTCGTCAAAGTGGATGAAGGTTGTAGCAGAGTTTTTTTTTTTTTTTTTTTTTAATTGAGTTAGAATTCTCCTATTGATGTCTTTTGTATTATTAGAGGATCCAGGATTTGTGATGATAAGAAAAACTTATATGTTAGCTCAAATTTATGTAGATGGGTATTTAAAACCCAATTTAATGATTTGGGATAACTTTTAAGAAGGTGGAATGAAGCCACTATTAAATTTAAGGCAGAAAAATTGATTTGTGGGAAAACCATCATTGTCAATTTTTTGGTTTTCACATCCTGAAAATAGGAAAAACTGCAAATGCTTGCCTACTTAACATTAATTTTTTACCAAAAATTAGGAAGGCTTTTGATATCTTTATAAAGGGCAAAAAAAACTTAAGACTAACTTTGACTAATTTCAAAGAAACAAAATTTATGTTTTTGAGAGGAATTTTCATATAACTGGGCCTAAATCTCATTGTTAACCATTTGATTGAACGCAGGATACATTTAATTACACTAAAATAAGAATTGTTCAACTAAATATAAAATACATATAATCTATTAACAAACAAAATGAATTCACATATTTTTTTGTCAAAATGTATAGTTTTGTCAGAGTTGGGAAATAGTGATTACTTTTCGTAATTAATTTAAATTTTCATTAGAATAACAAGTAACCAGTAATTGATCTTTTGTCCATTACAATAACACTTAATTGTAAATTAAAAATATACAACTAAATTACTAATTACATGTAACTGAAAATTGTAATGGGTTTTAATCAAGTTCTGGGGGAAAGAAATTAAGGTGAAGGTAATTTATTTAAATTTAAAGCAATACGTATCTAAGAACTTAGCATTTGAGGAAATAATTTTGGTAACATCACGTAAAATGTAATTGACGAAAACAACATTTGATTAAATTTGTGTGTAATGATTACTTTAAAAAAGTAATCGTTGCTGCTTTTTCGATCATAAATTTTTTTTTTTAATTACATTCATTTTATTAAATTGCAAGTAATTGACGCTTTTTAATTACATGTTATTAGTCATTAATATTCTTCATTTACATTTTAAAGTAATTGTAATTGATTTTTTTTTTGTAATCATTTCTTATCCAACTTTGTGTGTTTAACATTTTAATCAAGGATTCCTATTTGTTTAGCCAATCAATAATGAAGCCTGCAGCTCGACTCCAAAACCATAAAAACCAATATTATTTCTGAAAAATTGCAATTTTAGAAACATTGACAAAATGTTTACCATTTAAATTAAATAGTTACATTTAAGATTAGTTGATATGTCTTTAGCACTTGTGTAATGCTTAAGAAGACATAATTACCAAAAATTAAGTTATATTGTTCCTATTATTTTGGCTTTAGCTGTATATGAAAAACATATCTTTCTTCATATTTATCATGTTAGGAGGAAAAGTTACAAATGCATTGCCATAAGCTTTACAAAGATACTCAATTCTATTCATTCAAGAAGCGGTAGCGCATATGAGGGGGGCGGGGATTACTTTTTAGAGTTCTTGCAGATACCTCTTCTTCTAAAACCCATGGCATGGCTCTGTTCCCAGTTTAATGCTCTACGCGAGTATAGTTCGCTCTGGTGGAGCTGTGTTAGTAGAGTGTCGCGAAAGACCATAATGTTTTGTATCCGCCGTGATTTTGGTGTTCTGTGACACATAAAGTTTTCACCTCTTTGTGATGATGCTGCTGCTGCTTCTGTTACTTCAACTTTTGCTGCTGCTGCTGCTGATGATGATGATAATGATGATGATTGTAAAATCGTTACAATGAATAGGCAGACATCGCATAGAAATATTGTATCTAGATACATATGTTTAAATATCAGGAAGTGTGGTTCATTGTTATATCGACGACTACGACTTCGACGACTCACGGGACGCGACGGTTAAAGGAAAGCCTTTTTGTTAATATGTGGAACGTACCAGAACGTTGAGTTTTCATTTTTCTTTTATTATTATTGTTTTTGTAAAAATGTATATTCAAAGTTACAAAGCGAATCGATATCACTCGTGCGATATGTTTTATTGTTTTTCATTTTTGAATAGATTTTTAATGAAAGCCCTTTGATTAGGATTCTGATATTGTATTGGAATATTTATGATTTCGTATGTTATGTATAAATTATATGGGTATGAAAATGGTTTACTTATGGAATATGGTGAGAAATATGGTTGAGTAGATAGCTTAGGAAGTTAGCACCGTATAGGGCATGTGTAGAAGTAAGAACACTCGTACACATGTAAGAATTAAAAAAGTTGGAAAATCCCTTCAACGGGGGATTACGTACGTACATATATCATTTTCTTTTTTGGGCCAGACTTGAATCTGATTTTTGGAAGGAATTTTTGTTAAAGCATTAAGCAAATATTTGCTCAACATTTTAAGAGTTCAAAAGACAAAGTATTTTTCTGGGGTTATTGTACTTAAGCTCAAGTATTGGGTTTTTACGTTTTTCTTTAAAGAGCTGTGTTAACACAAAATTTATGGAAACTCCGTCTGAAAAAAATGTCTTTAACAGATCAATTCTCTAAATGCAACACTTTTAAAGCTTTTAAGGAAAGTTTTTCTATAGGCAAAGAGTAGTCTTCCGGGTTTTTTAAGTTAAATTCAAAGCGGTTAATATATAAAGTTGTATTGGATTATTTATAAAATTAAAGAATAGTGATTTAGAACAAAACTTTGTTGAACATATTTGATGATACCTGAATTCCAAATCAATGTTTCTATTAAAATATTAAAATTTTGTAAAAATAATCAAGAATGAAAAAATTTTGGAAAAATTATTTTAAACTTGATATTACTAAGTTTTGAATCAAATTTTGTTATAGACAAAAACTAAAATTCTGAAAAAAGAAGAAAACACACAAATTTAAATGAATATTCTGAAAATAAAGTTAAATTTAAAATAATCTAAAATTAAAATCAAAGCCATTGTGAAATATTAAACCGATTCAGAAAAAAAAAATCAAATCGTTGAAAGAGATAATTTGAAACGATAAAAATGTTTTACCAACCAACTTTTTTTTTTTGAAAATTATTGATTCTTAATTTAGAATAATTTTTTGAAAAATAAAATATTTATAAAAAATATATACTTAAAATCAAAAACACGCAATTTTGAAAGAAAACTCAAAAATTGACAGTAGACACAAATTATAATTTTAATTAGACACTTGGAACAGATCGAATAATGGAAAAAAATGGTTTGAAAAAACTTAACTTTTATTTAAAAAATTTAAATATAATATTTTACCAAATCAAAATTAATAAATGAGTTAAAATCGAATTAGGTATTAAAAAACAAAAAAAAAATGTTTTTTTTTGTTAAATAAAGGGTGTTTTTTAGACGTGTGGTTTTCAAGAAGAAATAAAACGCATATACATACATAATTTAATGTTATAGCAAACTATGTACCTATTTAACTTTATGCATACAAAATTTTATCCACAATAGGGTAACATCTATTAAACCCAAAGAACTGCAAAGAGGTTATTAGGACCAAAGACGTTAGTTTCCGGATTTACAAAGCCAATAACCCCACTGAAGAAAACCGGAATAAGTTCAAACAAGCAAGAAAGACCTGTAACAGATATAAAAAAATAAATTAGGTGGCGCAACAGTCCGTAGAGGCCTAGTGACTTACAACTCTCAACCATTCCTGTGTGCGAGTATTGTTGTCAGAGATGAAGGGGACCTACAGTTTTAAGCCGAATCCGAACGGCTAATTTGAGAAATCACTTTTCATGACAAGAATTACTCTTGGAAGATTTGTCAATTCCTCGCAAGAGGCAGTACCCGTAAAAAAAGTTAGGTGGCACAGGCATGGATCGAACACAAGACCTGTTGCATGACAGCCCAACGCACTAACCATCACGCTACGGGTACTACCTGTAACAGATATATTAGGTCTACTACAATGTCCCAAAGGTAGTAAACATTTGTAAAAATGTGCGCAACTCTACGTTTTCGTCGGTTCCTACGCTTATTTTAATAACACACCGTTTTGATAAAGCCAATTTGCTTGCAGCATAGTTTGCTGTTAATTCGATGATATAAATGAGTGTCATGACTTAGCCTGTACTTGACAGCGTAAACGATTCTACGGGACGAATCTTCTTTCGCACTCGTACAATTGCTAGCGTACTTAAAGCTCTTAACATTCACAAACCCGCTGGCCCGGATATTATCCCCGCTATTGTTCTGAAGAGGTAGGCTTTTCCCTCTGTCCGATTCTACAGGTCTCTTTCCGAGTGGATAGAAAACAGCATTCGTCCAGCCTGTTCCTAAAATAGATAAAAAATCGTCCAATTGCACTACGCTGAACAATTTTCAGCTTAAAAAATACCTTGAAGAACGAAAGCTTCTTAATGATTGGCAGTACGGTTTTCGTAGCAATAGGTCCACTGGTGATCTCATGGTTTATCTCACCGAACAGTGGAACAGTTCTTTACATCGTTTTGGAGAAAACAAAATGATTGCAATTGATATTTTGAACACATTTGATAGATTTGAGCATCAAGTTCTCTTATCGAAAATGCGTGCATTTGGTATTGATGAATCTCTACTTCGTACGATTAGAAATTATCTTTCAGACCGTCCAATTCAAGTAGTTTTGCACGGGTTCAAATCAGATATCCACAAAATAAACAATGGTATGCCCCAGGGCTCCATTTCGTCTCCGACGCTCTTCCTTATTTTTATAAATGATCTTTTGTCTGAACTTTAAGCCCACTAAATTGTTTCGGTGATGACAGTATCCTCAGCTTTTCATATTCGTTTTTAAATTCTGATTCTTGTTCTTCGGATGTGGACTACTAACGGCAGCGTATGATAAGCTCATTAAATTTTGATCTTTTCAGTATTGTCAAATGGGGAATCAGAAACCAAGTAGAATTTAATGCTTCGAAAACTCAATGCTGTCTACTGTCGCAAAAGTATAGCCAGTTGTATTCCTCCCCCAAACAATTCAACCCGTAATTCCAGGAGTTCTCATCAATTTAACCTTGAGCTAAATTACGGACCTATACTCTAAAGTACAGGGATTTTTCCTTAAGCCGCACTACACGAATGTGGAATGCTTTAACAAGCTCAATATTTCCTACTTATTTCAATCTGCAGACATTTAAAACAAATGTGCATCGGTTTCTCCGAATTCTATAAATCAAGGGTTTGCTATTATGTTTAAAAAAAAATTCGGGCAAGTGGACAGCCAAATGTACAATTTTAGAATACTTCTTGCAACAATTGGGGCCTTATATCAGCAATAACGCGACATATATTCTCTTCCAAGGTCTCAATCGCCTCGTGCTTATCTGCGTGAACAAACGGCTTGGGGTAACCCCACAAAAAAATAGTCCAGCAGTATTTAATCAAACCATTATTTTGGTAATAAATTTGCACGAGTTGCAAACGTGTTCAGGAGGAAGTCTATGCATTATGGAAGTGCAAACCAAACTGAGCATAAATCAAGTGACAGCTGTCAAAAATATCATCTCCAAACCAAGTATTTCATCATATACCCAAAAAACAAAATTCCTTTTTTGTAATCTCAAATATTATTTTGTAGTAGTTCTAAAAATACATTCCCCAAAATACCTATTTTTTTGACATTTAGGGTGGCTTATAGAGAACATATAATCTCCTTTAAAATTACATAAGTGTTCAAAATTTGTCAAATTTTCGTCTATGAAAAGATAAGGCCATCAGACATGAGTAATAATTTGTTTAAAGGGTAAAGGTAACAAAATGCTTTATTTCTTTGTGTTAAACATTTATTAACATTCTGTAAATACAAGTATTTTAACCTTTCTATCATAAAATGGTTATTATTATGATGGGGGAAAAACTAAATAGAAAATTTGATTAAAACACTTAAACTACGACAGGCCATTCGACCCGCTTTGTTTCAATTACCTTCACTCATACTATACCAAGAATCTTAAATTAGCCTTCCTTCCATCTCATAAACACTTTATTACACGTGGTACTTCTTCCACACTTTACCCCATATTATGCGTATAGAGATACTCGTATAAACATTTTTACTATTAACTAATTAAAATATCTGACCGAGTATCCCAATTCACAACAAAGACTAATACTTAAATAGGTAGAGAAAGACTAGAATAACTATGATGAGGATGATGAGTCCCCTATTTTCTTGGGTTCTTTTTTTATTTTGCTTTTAAGTCGTATTGTGTATCCAATGTCATGCCATGATGGGAATTTTCTCATGCAAGGGAGCCGAACTAACTGCAATGCTCCATCAATTTCCCTTCCATCTTTCGACGATAGCCAGTCTAACAATACCCATCAAGACTGAGGTAAATTGAAGAACATACGACGTTATACAAAGGGTGGCTAGAATAGCCCATTTCCATTTCCATAAAAGAAGATTAATCCCATCCCATAATTTGTTTTTATTACATTTATTTCTATTGTCTGCTCGAGCATGCGTGTAATTTCTGAAATGTAACACATGAGTGTTCCAAATTCGGTCGTTCGACGAAAACGATGTCTACAACGACTTAACGGATTGGGGGCCTTTCCGCTGTCGTAAAAGCACATAAAGCTCATTTCTCAAATCCGAAATCCTTTTTGCTAAAAGTCGAACATACATTCGTACAAAAACTCTTAAAACCACTTTGATGGCGTACTAACATATGAAGATCGTAGTTGTCGAAGTCGTTGCTGTCGTCGTCGTCGTCGTCATCATCGTCGTCGTCATCGGTTGGCGTTAGTACAGAAAAGGTGTTAACAATTTTCGAATGAAACTAAAATAAGTCGTAAAATTGCGAAGCCTTATGAAGGACTACCTACACACTCTTTGTGTGGAAAGAATCCCCTTTTCGTCTCCCATATGCAACCCCCTCCCTCTCCACCTTTTTGTCGTTATGTATATATCAACAAATGAGGTTTAAATTACACCTTGGACGAAGGATGACGGTTTACCCATTGGAAATGTTTATATTTTATTTATTTATTTATTTTTATTTTTTTACTTTATGTCTTTTGATCCCTAAAGGCTCTGATGGCAACTTCAACATCGCCATATCGCCATCCAGGAAAAGATATTAGGAGCTAATGAGAAGGTTTTTATTTGAAGTTGACAGCTAATGGCCCAGGATTGTAGGGAATTAATTTAAAAGGTCTTAGAGATTAATCTATATACAAATCATGTTAACCGCTTTAGAAATTTGTTTTAGTGCCAAATGGATATTGTATACCTTTTTCATAATAGACCGAGACCGGTACCTATATATGTATGTATGTACCTTTCCGTTAAAGGGGGTTGTTATGGTTTGGTGTTTGGAATTTCTCGGATTTGATTAACGACATAAAAAAAAGTTATGACTTTACCCAACCTTTTGTCGTCTATGTATAATAAATTTGTGTATTCCTTGGTGGCAGTTTATCTTTGTCACATATAACACAAAAAGGTTTATAGAAATAAGATATGGCTTAAATGTACGTCTTTTGATTTTTAATTGTTGTTTTTTTTTTCTTGATTTGGGACGAATTTTGCGATTTATAAATTTGTTTATGAGTTAGTTCCTTGGAAATTGGTGTTAGATATAATTTTTAACAATTAATTGATTTTTATTACTTCTAAGGAAACTTATTTCTATAGTGGTTATATAAAGTCTTTCATTGGTTACCAAATCAATAACAAGTGTCGATATTTCTTGAAGGTATTTTTATGGCTTTGGGTCTTCTTTTATAGTTAAAGACATTTTGATGTTGGTTTTTGGTCAGTTTTGGATTTTGAAAATATTAAATTTAATTTAGAAACTTCAATAAGAACCCCAGGGTACAATTTTTTCATTGTATTTAAAGTATGTTCCTTCTTTAATACCTCCTGACAATGGCGGATCCTGGGAGATATTTTTGTTTATGTTCGTAGGAACTCCCTTGAATTCAAAACTATCGTATTGCGTTATTGAATATGACTCGCATTATATTTTTAATTATTTATTTTTATATATGAAAACAACATTTATATTTTACTTCCTTAAACTTTGTTTGCTAAAAGTACTGCTTTTAACTGAGGACTGGACTAAGAACATAATATGAATCGCAAATTCAGCCCTATTCCAAAAACTTAGCACAAATTCATCAAATTTTGACCAATGGACGACCCAGGAGGGTCCCCCCCAAATAAGTCATAAAGCTTATACAGTTAAGTTGTATAAGTAAAGATTTCATCTAAAGACCTAAAGTAATTTAAAGAATTTTTCCAAAAAGTGGTTTGCTGTCAAAAACAACTAAAATGTTTGTAACTTTAATAATACATTAAATTATTTTTATAAAATTTGTTTCTGAGGAAAAGAAAAAATATTCAGGTTTTTTAGAAGAAACCTTGAATAAGAGATCGTTAATTTTATATTAAGTTGCCTTAAAATTCCTGAAACTAGCCATCTTATTTTTTTTTTAAGCGCGTGAATAGTGAACATTGAAGTGATTTTTAATTACGACATTCGCAAGAAATATCGAATCAAACGTGACATTACGATGGTAGAAAAGTCGAAAAAAGTGGGTCCCCCGATTCCGCCCGTGTGTCTGTCTGTCCTGACCCTTCCATTCTAAACCATTGTGCCGATTAAAATTACGGTTTTCAGCCGATTAGCTTAAGGCGTTGTTTTTTTAACTTCCCATAGGAAGTTATTGTAATGGGTCCGATTTGTCAAATTGAAAATTTTGACATTTCTCGACGTTTCAAGGTCCCTAGAGTCGAAATAAAAGATTTTTAGAAAGATGTCTGTGCGTGCGTGTGTACGTACGTTCGTACGTCCGTACGTCTGTACGTTCGCAACGTTTTTTTGTCCTCCATGGCTTAAGAACCAGAAGAGATATCGACTTCAAATAAATTTAGTTATACAGATAAAAAGGCAGAAAGATGCAGAAAGGGCTCTCAAGAAAATTGCGTGGGTGGTTTTTTTACCATAGCAGTTTAAAAAAAAAGGTGAAAATTTTGGTTAACCCTAAATATCTCATGAACCAATGACGCTAGAGACTTGAATTAAATTTTATATTATATATTGTAACGTGATACAAAACAATTATATTTTTGGAAAAAAATTCAATTAACGGTTTTTTTTATAAATCAAAAAAACTGAAAAAAAAAATTGTCACTTCGAAAATTTTACGACTAAAATATGATTTCATTTCCAAAACAATTTTGTGCAATGAAGAATAATGTTTTTGACATCTGATAAAATTTTGAGAAAAATCGAATTGACAGTTTTTTTTACAAAAAATAACAACCTAAAAAAATAAAAAAAAAGTTGGTAAAAATTGAGTTTTGACTCAAATATCTTTTCAAGACTTTGAGATATTGGCTTTAAACTACTTTTATCTTTCAAAAAATATTGTTTTCAACATTCAGTAAAATTTTGAAAAAAAATAGAATTGACAGTTTTTTTACAAAAAATTAAAAACCGAAAAAAAATTTAACAAAAGTTGGTAAAAATTGATTTTCGACTTAAATATCTTTTCAAAAATTTGAGATTATGGCTTCTAACTAATTTTAACTTATAAGAAATATTGTTTTCAACATTAGGAAAAATTTTGAGAAAAATCGAAGTGACAGTTTTTTTACAAAAAATAAAAACCTAAACAAAAAAATTAATAAAAGTTGCTAAAAATTGATTTTCGGCTCAAATAGCTTTTCAAAAATTAAAAATATTGGCTTCAAACTTATTTTATTTCACAGAAAATATTGTTTTTTATATTCAGTAATTTTTTTATAAAAATCCAACAGTCCGTGTTTTCATAAAAAAAATAAAATCTACAAAAAATAGAACGCAAATTTGGTAAGAATTGATACATTTAGACAAACTTTTAAGCAAGACAAATCGATAGACGGGATGGGAAGTTATCAGTGTGGGTCGCATCCCAGCCTCTTTTTTTATTATGATTGTAAGGAAGACTTTAAAGTATATTTCTACTTTAATATCTCCTGTCCGATTTTTTCCTGCTATTGTATTTTTGCTAGGTAAGGCTCAAAAAGGATCACAAGGACTGATTTGCTTGAATTTTAGTGCAATATATATTTGATTTAATCGCTATTAACCACAACGTAATAAAGTTAAAAATAACAAAAGAAGTGATGCTTAAAATGTTTACAAACTTTTTTGAGACTTCGATATTTTTCTACGAGTTTAGAATATGATTTTTTTGGTCACAATTATTCTTCTTCTAAATTAAAAAAAAAAAACTCAGATGTCTAAAATTTTAACTTTAAATACAATACATGTTTAGCAAAAAAAAAAAAAAATAAACGAAACAAAAATATAAAAATAAAACAAAAATATAAACATTACAAAGTTAATAAAAAACAAATAAAAATACAAATTTAAAGATATATAAGAAATATTTAAATACACAAATATTTATATAAAAACACATACAAAATAAATATAAATCAATAAATGACCAAATAAGGAATTTTGGGGAGAGCCTCGCTTAACGTTCTTAATAAACCCTGAAGTCATCTAATTTTAGACTGGAACAAAATAAGTATTGTGGGGTGAAACAGGGTCAAGTACATTATTTTTAAAATAAATCAAAATTGTAGGTTTGTTGAACAAACTTGTGAATATAAATTTACAGCTCATCTATTTCTTCATAAAAAAAGGATAATAGGCAACGGCCTAGTCACTGATAAAGCTTCGGTTCCCGTCGATCACCGAAATCAAGCATCAGTGAGCGTGGTTAGTAGAAAGATGGGGGACCGTCTCGAAACCTACCGCGTGCTGTTGTCATGTGTTCTTTCTGTATGTTGTTCTTTCTCCTCTGTCCTTCTGTCTTGTATTAATGTCTTGTGTTGTTATCACCTTATATAGTCTAGTCACTCAAGGTGCTGTGTTCTCTACTCTGTACATTTATGTGCTGAGTAGTGTCTAATGTAATGTAATGTAAAAAGGATAATCTGAGAAACCCCGTCGTAAAATTTATGGGTGCAACGTATTTTTTGTGATAGACAAAATATTTTTTTTTTAACTAAGCTACAAAGAAAAACCCAGTCTTCTCGAAATAAATATTTGTTTTGTATAATGATTCATAACTCAATATTTTTTTCTTTTCCTAGAATGCTTCAGTAATTTCACAATTAAACTATACTTTTTCTGATATTCATGATAAACACTAGATAGATAGATAGATAAATTCTTTATTTTTTCATCACAAAGTTTACAAATTTTTATACTTAAGAATAAGGACATGGCAATACTGCCGTCTGCCTGAGATGACATTTCATATATGATTTAAAAATAAAAGAAATAATAAAAAAGCAAAAATTTTAAAATATAAAAAATAAATAAGTAGCAAAAGATATGAAGACATATATTTATATAAAACAATGATATCAATTTTAACGTGATTTGAAACACAAAATAATACACAATTCAGTTATGATTAGCTATTTTTAAAATATTATCAATTTTAACGTGATTTGAAACACAAAAGAAATAATATCAAATTTTGTATGATAAGCAAAAAAGCAATAAATTGTTAGGTATACAATTTGGTTTAAACTGCAATAAGCGGCTAGGTTTAATATATGAAACTGTTACGGTAAGAAAGAGCATGTTGGCAATATTTAAAGAGGCTGCGCCAGCCCATTGCTCCATTTAAAATTTCAAAAAGCTTTTCCAAGGATATAAAACTTTCCCGAAAATGCAACCGACGAATTTCTTGTAGAATAGGACAAGCAGCAACGAAATGGTAAATATCTTCATTCACTCTTCCGTTACATAGATCACATAGCTGGGGCAAGTCTGGTCGATGAGGTACAAAGTTTAAATTTAAAATTTCAACTCTTGCTCTAAAAATAATACTTATAACCGAGGCTGAAAATTCATTACTAAAGTAAGAGACTTCCGCGGGCAGTTGGTGGTTTAAATGACTATAAATAGCTCTTGAAGTAGATGAAGATGCTCTGGAAAGATTATCCAGAAACATTTTGTGATCCACCTTAGCAATCACATCAGCAAACTGAGCCTGCCAATCGGTCACATTAGTTTCTGATAAGTTTAAACTTGTTTCGTAAGAGTAAGCTAGTTCGTTCCAGTCTTTAAATGGGGAAGCATTCACTCGAAGTAATTTTCTTAAAATGATTTTGTGAAGACAAGTTTCACTTCTTTTCATCACTCTAGTAATGAAGTTCGCACTTGCCTTCAAATTTTGTATATATATACGGACTATTCCTGACTCTACATATATGGCGTAGTTGGGTGTTGAGTTAGGCAAACGAAATATCCTCTTAAAAAAGTTCCTTTGTACAGTTTCAAAAGCTTCGAAGTGTGTGTATCCGAAGACTTGAAGGCCATATGCCATGCATGCATTTACTGTCGCGTTGAAAACTTTGTACTTGGACGTTAAATCCACATTTTGGTTCGAAAAAAACTTTGGCCACATTATATTAAGTGCCAATTTAGCTTCGTTGCTTTTTTCTTTAGAGTGCTTTAGATAGCTTAAATTGTAGGTCAAGAGGACACCCAAATATTTAAACTCCTGTACAACCTCAGTATGTGTATTATTTAGAGACCATTTTTCTTCCGCTCGCCTTCTTGATTGTCTCTTTTCAAATACAACAATCTTAGTTTTTTGGGTATTAATTTGCAAGCCCCAAGACTCGCAAAATGAACTTAGACGGTTTATTTGCATTTGTAGCGTGAAAGGATTATCAGCAAGCATAACTAGATCGTCCGCGTACAACAGGACTTTGATTAAAATGTTAGCAAAATTAACTCCACCCGGAAGAAGATCGCAGACATCATCTATGAACAGGGCAAATAATAATGGGCTGAGAATACAACCTTGAGGAACACCTGAAGTTGTTTCAAATCGATTTGAAAATGTGATACCGTCCCATACCCTTGCATTTGTTGACGAAATAAAACTTGCATACACTTGGAGAAACTTTCGTGACAAACCAATACAAGAGAGTTTGTAAATTAAAGCTTGTCTATTGACTTTATCAAATGCAGCTTTAAAATCAACAAAGCAAGTGTATAGTTTCCTTTTCCTATCTATAAATTGTTGAGCAATGCTTGAAATGGCAAAGATATGATCCATGGTTGAAAAACCTGGGCGGAAACCGGCTTGAAAGATGCTCAAAAGACTGTTATCCTCAATCCATTTTGTGAGTCTTTCATATAGGATTGCAGTAAAAGTTTTTCTTATTGAATTTAAAATTGAAATACCTCTATAATTTTCCGCAGCGTTAGCATCACCTACACTATTGGCCAAAACATTAGCAACTAAAAGTACCTCCATCTTTGTCATTCAAAAATTAATAACTTTAACAAATCATGTTAATTTGTTTTCCTAAAATTTAATACATTATGTACTTCCAAACGGTTCATCAAAGTGGCAGACCAAGAAAAACAACTGCTATAATAAAATCAATTAAATAATACCATTTTATATCTTCAAGAGAAATACGAACCCAACTCGACCTGAACGTAAGCGCGAGAACAATCCGGAGACGAGCTGTTGATGGTGGACTAAAATCCTTCAAAGCTGTAAAAAAGCCTTTAATTTCCACCAAAAACAAGCTGGTGAGATTAAAATTACCTCATGAGCACATTAACTGGACCGTTAGAAAAAGGAGGAACGTAATCTTTTCGGACGATTCCAAATTCAATTTCAAGAGTTCCGATGGTTTCCGTCGTGTTCGCAGACCAATCAGAGAGTGATGTTACTCCAAATACTAGCAATATTTTAGTAAGACTAAAAAATTACAAGTATTTTGTAAAAGTTGCTTTTGTTCTGAGCAGCCTAATATTAATCTTATTATACTAATTGTGCTATATTTAATAAACTATTAAAAAAACTACTTTATTTCATTTTCCATTAGAAACTGTAAATATTTACTTAAATTTTAGAAACAAAAATACACAATAATTGAATCCTAAATTTGTTTTTTAATTATGTAATAATCGAGGCAATTAAAGTTGCTTTTATTTAGGCCAACACCGTAGATAGTCAAAAATGAAAAAAATCAATATTTTTGAGCAGGGATTTTTTTTCTATTTTTTTCGTGTTTGAGAAAATATTTTTTTATTAGAAAACTAATGAACTCACCGATATCTTGAAATAAATTTTTGTTTTGCATATTGTTTCATAACTCGCATGAAATATACATATTTTATCACAAAATGTATGAGTCAATTTAGAATTGACAACTTAGAAATCAACGAAAACTTTTGTCGGGTATTCATAACCCTTTTTTTTTACTTATTTTACAATTTCTTGCACTTTTGAAAAAAAGTTATGAAAGTTTTGAAAAATATAAACTTTTTGACACACGTTTTTGAATGGAATATCTTAAATTTAAATTTTTGTCTTATAGCTGAATTAATTGCATTTATATTAAAACATAAACAAAAATGTTGGATGATATTTCGGGATCTTCTGAAGTTATTCGAAAATCAGCCAAAAAAAATAAAAGTTGTTCAAAAAATTGGAAAAATTCGAAATTTTAATTTTGTTCACAATTTTGTGAAGTAATAACATTTTGAGAATCATGTGATCAAAAAAGTATAAAAAAAAGTAATTTGTAGTGATTTTTGAAAAATATGTATGTACTTTTTGAAGCATCTGCAAGAATTTTTTTAAAGTCAGATGAACAAATTTTGTATGATTTCGAAAGTTAAACATCTGTTTGTTTTTTTTTAAAAGACATTTTTAATGAATAAATAATATAATAAAATATAAAAATATAATAAAATAAAAATAAAATAAAATGCAAGTCTGTTTAAAAGTATGTCCTGTATTTTAAGACTTAAAAATGTACCCGCGAAAAAAAGTTAAGGTTTTAAAAATTTTAATGTCATTTAATTTTTAAAAAAAATAACTTAATATTTAAAAATCGTTTGAGCGGTTTGTTTTTTGTAAATTAATATTGTATATTCAAAAAAAAAATTAGAGAACTTTTTAAAAAAATCTATCGTTTTTTTTTTTTTTTTTTTTTTTTTTTGAGAAAATTCGATTTTTGACCAAAAAAATTTGTATAGGGACTACTGTTATTTTAAGTCTTTAAAAAAAATGAAAAAAATCGACTAACGCGAATCGGCTTAAAACCTTAACTTCCAAATTTGAAGTCAATCGACCCAACGACTTGGGTAAGGACGGACAGACAGACACAAGATACAAGGATGGAATCGGGGGACCTAATTTTTTCGACTTTTCTACCATCGATCGTTTGATTAAAATTTCGAGTTCGAAATTTTTTACGAATACAATACTTGCCATATATGATTGTACATAGTTCCTATTGGTCGCAAGTAAAAATATCATACAGTAATTTGCTGAATTTTTGGAATAAAAATGTTTGAACTAGTTTCGGAGATGATGGACTAGGATTTTTTTGAGACCAAATGAGTTGCATCAATTACTAAGGGTGTTGGAGTTTTCAAGCTGGCAATAGTTTTTTTTAGGAGTTGGTCTTTTTAATAGCTCCTCAAAAACGTTTACAAATCGTGCAAATTTATTACTAAAATAATGATTCGGTAAGCTTGACGCAACGAAAGAATTAATTTCTTGAAGGTAAACTTTTGGTGATTGGTTTATCTCGCGTCATCGTGGACATGTGGCGTGGCCTCAAAGAAAGATCAAAGATTTAACATCGCTGGCCTATTTTTTGTGGGGTTATGTGAATTCGCTTGTCTACTCATATACATAAGTATGAGACGATTGATGCCTTGGGAAGAAATATTTTTGGCGCGTTTTTGCTGACATTGTTGCAAGAAGTGGTCGAAAATAGTGCCTCTCTGCACTGAAAGTCAACATTCATAATGACAAACCCTTATCTTAATAATAAATCTAAATTCTTGGCTATAACATTAAATTATATGCGTTTTATTTCTTCTCAAAAATTACACGTCTTTCATTGGTGCAATATGACGAATTTGACCCATCTTTTTGCTTTCAAAGAAAATTAAGCTAAGAAACTAGTTCCTCAGAAACCAAAATCAAAATTATATGAAAACTTCGATTCCATTCCTTTTTGTTTTAAATTTCATAACCACCGGTACATTTAAATCTATATTCTAAATTATTATGTTGCCTTGAACCATAAGGTCAAGATCGAGCATAGTCCGCTTAATTTGTAAAAACACAGCCCTGACTAAACTATAAATGACATTGTTTCATATTAATTAAAATCTACCTAAAACAAACAGAGCTTTTATGAGATAGTTTTTTTTTTTTTGAAATCTCAAGTCATACAAACAAAAATATGATGATTTAAGAAATTTTGAGTGCTTATTTCTTTTCACTTTTGATCGCAGGTACAAAAGTTATTCCCATTAAGGGCATTCACTTACAACAACAAAAGGTATAATACATAAAATAACATAACACACTTGGTACCTCCATATCGTCTTTTCAGTAGTTTTTCTTTTTAATTTTTTGAAGCTCTCAACAACGCCACAAACCTTAAATGGATGATAGAGGATGCACTGCACAGCACTGCACAGGCACACTGCACAGCACATATGGAAATGGACTCGAAGAGTGCAGCAATTAAAACGTTAGATGCTTTCAAATTGCGAACAATGACACACCACCACCGCACCGTTTCAATTTGTGTTTTGGTACTGGTTGGTACCTATACCATTACGAATGTACTATCATCATCAGTATGAGTACAGTTTTGGTCAAAATAATAGGAACACAATTTTTTTTTTTTTTTTTTTGAGAAATATGTCTTTAGCACAACATATGTAAAATTTAACGATTTAATTTTAATGTTAAACATTTTGTTTCAGTTTCTTAGTTGTGGTTTTTTGTTGGTAATATTAGTCTAAGATATGTAGAAGGAATATCTACCTTCATCTGTTATTTGATAACTACCCATACTATTTTCCATCAGCATGGGGACATCATATTGGAGTCGATGCCTATGATTTTTTTTAACTTTTTTTTACATTTAAATGAAAAACCAACTTCATAACACATGGGATCAATATTCTACACTTACCAAAGACTTAATACTTCAAATGCAGGAAACCCTTGGTTGGGCAAACTTTTTATTAGGCAAACCTTTGCTATCACACGGATATTTGAATGCGCTTTCATTTTAAACAAAACTGACTCAATAACACATGCGATCAAATTTCCAAACTTATCAAAGTGTTCAAATTAAAAATACAGGCAACCCTAGGTTATGAAAACTTTGGGTAAAGCAACCCTATGTCATTAGAGATATAATTAAATAACTTTTCATTTAAACGAAAAACCGAATAAATAACACTTACCATAAGACTTAACACTTCGATAGATAGATAGATACTTTATTTTTCATAGGTAAGGCTTTACAAAAACTTGCGTAGTACGCAGCTTGCACAGAGATTTGATATTTGAAATATATCTTACAACTGAAAAATGTTATGAAAGTTGGTAAATACATTTGGATTAAGAAAAACTACATTTGAAGGAAAACTATAATAAAAAACCTTCATTTGATATAGACTTAACACTTCAAATGCAGGCAACCTTGGGATATGTCAGGTTTTGGTTAGGCAATCCTATATTGTATGAACGAGAGTAAAATTACCTTTCATTTAACACCAAAATCAAATACTCCACACACCCCCCTCTTTAAGTCAGGTAACCATCGAATAGGGTAAGTAGACAACCCTAGTTTTTTGTCATCTTTGAGTCATGGACTTTTATCATGTACCCGATTTTTGTTAATAACAGATGAGGGTAATAGAACTTAAAAATGCACTTTTATTTTCCAATATTTCGAGCCTTAGTACCAGGTTATAGCTTGGCAGCCAAAGCGCAAATTGTTATTTCAATTGATATATTTGATAAAATATTGGTCATTATCAAATAACAGATATTCTTTCCACGTATCTAGTACTAAATTGGTTGTCAAGAACCAATTCGTTTAACAATATTAGTATATGTGATTAGTTGGAAAATTCTTATTTAAAATTCAATTAAATTAATTTTCTTTTAAACTCCAACTTTGTACTAAAATGTTCCTTGAGGAGTTGACTGCACATTTCAGTAACAATTTGTTATTTGTTTGAATGAAATGGTTCTGAATGAGGTTTAGTTATTGAAAATATCACTAGTTGCTGTCCGTGATGGAGTAGGACACACTTAGGCCAGTCTTATGGCCCATTGTGATACCACATGAATCTTGAAGCTTTCTTCTAAGCTCAATGAAACTAGTTTGAGTCCCTTACGAAACGTGAGAGGCTGATTATGTTAATGTGATTGAGATCGTTTAGATCGATTCGGCATTCAGAGTTGTAGGCCCATTTTTTAAATATAGCTTTTTCCAAAAGAAGAGAGCTACAGTAGCATTTTTGACTCTTTCTTGTATATTGCGTTTCCAATTTAGTTCTGTGTCTAAAATAAGATCCAGGTACTTAGCCTCGTTTAAGAACTTTAATTGGATTCCTTTAATTAAGGGAGGGTTAACATATTTTTTTTTTTCGAAATAGGACTAAATCGGTTTTGTGTGGGTTGACATCCAGTCCACGCCGATCAGCACAAAGTATAAGTTTTTCTGAGGCATTTTGTAAGACTTCTTCAAGGCTGTCAAGATGCTTTCCTGAAACCGCTATAACAACATCATCCGCATAGGCAATCACTCTGAAAACCTCCTCATCTAGACCAGTTAGGATTTCATTTCCCACTAGGTTCCAGAGGAGAGTTGATAAAACACCACCTTGCGGTGTCCCTTTACTAACGAATCTTTTAGCAAAAGACTTACCCAGTTTTGAGTTAATTATTCTGCTAGTCAGCATTCAATAAATTAACTCCTTAAGCGAACGCTCTACGTTCAGAGATGTTAGTTGTTAAAAGCACCTTCGATGTCAAGGAAAGCAACCATAATTAACTCTCTATGATAGGAAGAGTATTCGATTATACGTGCTAAGATGTGTAACGCCGCCGTTTCCACCGATTTGCCTTTACAGCAGTCATGTTGAGACGTAGATGGAAGTCTTGTGTCAATAACTGCCCTTAAATGGATATCAGTCAATTTTTCTATGGTCTTAAAAAAAACATTATTTGTTCTTTTGAAATCAGAGTTTCGGTAAGATTGCAATAGACTTATGGGGGCCTGTTGAAAAACGCTTCTAAGTGTCATTTTATTTCTCAGGCAACATTCTATAGTATAATATTCGACTTTTTCTAATGTAATTTATCAATAATAATAAACAATGTTATATATTTTCTGCTTAAATAAATATATCTATCTATAGTTCATCAATACTAAAAATTAGACAGTAATACTTGGGTATTGTTCTGTCAATATATAAATTAAGAATTCTACCTTTGACTTCCTTAACCGAGCAAAAGTATCGTAAGAGATTTTTATCCGAGTGATCTTATTATTTTGGCCATAGCTGTGTGAAGTACATGGTTTCGTTGTGCCTCCAAAATTCAAAAAACTCTCCCACACAGCATGTACAGCTCAACACAGCACAGTACAGCACATCACAAATGTCGTTCACTTCAAAAACTTAAATGAAAACACATTTCATCTTCGTGTGCAAAGCAATTTCAAGAGTTTATTACTATTTCTTTTTATTTTCATTTTAATTTTTGTATTTTCGGTACGTCTTTGTAAATAGATGCAATGACACGTATTTTAATTGCTTATATTGTTCGAGACATCATCACAAGACGACAGCACTGCATAATCGTCGTCATTCAAGTCACACTCTTTGTGATTTCGAAGATGCCAAACTATATAACGTATTCTCGCGTAAACTTATTTTTTATATTGATTCATTTGTATGGATATAAGTTTTGTAGTTTTTATTTTTATTTTTATTGGAAATGCAAAAATTGTGTGTTTTGAATGATATCAATTTATACGTTCAATAATTGTTTTGGATATCTTTTCTCTTTCTGGTGATGATTTATTTATATGGAAGAGAAAGAGAAAAAAGAAGGTTTCAATTCCCTATTTTCCTGTTATGGAATTCTTTAATTAAAGGCGTTTTCTATATTCAATTGGTCTTTTGCGATAGTGAAAGAGTGATGTTTTGTATATTGCTGTACTGGTACTGGTATTGTACTGTGATGGTAGTCGTATTCAATAGATTTTAATTGAATTCAGACATTTGAAGAAAATTTATCACTTCAAAAATACAGCTTCAATAGAATTTTGGTGTAAATATGAATTGAGTTATTCTGACACTATAGAAGTTGAAGAGGAGGTTTATCTTTTCATTTCTTTTTCTTTTTTTTGAGATAAAGTTGTTTTATTATTAGTATTTGAGGGAAATCTGAATATTGATGTTTATAGACAATATTATTCCAAGAAACTGCTTCCCTACGAGGACTCTACGCTCTTGCTTAAAGATAATTTGTATGGATGACGTATTTCGTATTTAAAAAACTTACTCCAAAGTTTACAAGTTCTTCTTTCGAAAGAAGGTAAAATCGTTTAGTTCTAAATGTTTATTAAACTAGCAACGCCCCGACACGTTACTTGCATGCTTTATTTTAGAACAAATTTAGTAAGCATAAAACGGGTTATAGTGAGGCAACTTCAAAAAATAGACATGTGCTTTCGCGGACTTTTTTTAAGAACTATTAAAGGGAAAGTACCCGTGGCATGATGGTTAGTGCGTTGGACTGTCATGCAAGAGGTCTTGGGTTCGATCCCTGCCTATGCCATCTAAAGTTTTTTTTCACGGGTACTGCCTCTTGCGAGGAATTGAAAAATTGCTTTCTCAAATTTGCCGTTCGGATTCGGCTTAAAACTGTAGGTCCCTTCCATCCCTGACAACAGTACTCGCACACAGGAATGGTTGAGAGTTGTAAGTCACTAGGCCCTAGTTCTCAAACGGACTGTTGCGCCACCCAATTTATTTATTTTATTAAAGGGAAACAATGTCATACATTAAGTAAAACTGAAACAGTTTCCCCAATGCACGCAATGGAGGCTCAAAGGCAAAAATTACCGATTTTGAAAAATTCTCTATTGGTGCACCGCTCGTATTGGTCCTTACGTGATATTTTATAGCCTATAACCTTTCACAATAAATGGAATATCTAACAATGAAAGAAATCGGACCAGTTGTTCCTGAGATTAGCGAATTGAAACAAACAAACTCTTCAGCTTTATAATATTAGTATAGATTATTTATATTAGCAGGTTTTGAAAAATTTGCATACAAACGCAAAATTTTGATTTAAAAAAAGCAAACATTTACATTTAAACATTACATTATATTTTTCGGAATTGTGAAATAAAGAAATTTGACAAATTTGTTTGGCCTTTAAATTCTACATGGAAAACTGAAAACTAGATGGTTTTATGTCTTCAAGTCTATAAAAATTTCAAAAATATAAAAATGTATGTTTTTTTTGTTTTTTTTTTTTTTGTTTAGATGATGTCACCATGCAGGTTGGAGCCCACGGCGAGGTGCGACAGGCTACGCGCCATCCAGGCTAATCTGAAGCACTCTAAATGTGCCTCGGATAACCTGAGGATCTTCCTGAGTGAGGAAGATATAGATGTCGCCCTTGTACAAGAGCCACGGGTTAATGGCCTCGCGATTAGAGGCCTTAATGACAGCCAATACGATTTATTCTACAAACCCGACAATCAGAATCAAGGTAAGCCTAGAACTTGTATTTTAGCTAAAAAACACTTAAAAGCTTTTATGTGTCCAAACTATAGCACTTCGGACTTAACAGTTGTTAGGTTAGAGGGAAAACAAGCGGAGGGCTTGATTCTTGCATCATCATACATGGCGCATGACAAAGAGTCACCGCCTGAGGAGGTGCGTACTCTTGTGGCGGATGCAAAAGCCAGACAAACAAGCCTGCTTGTAGGGAGTGATGCGAACGCGAGGCACTCAATCTGGAGCAGCACGGAAATTAATGAGCGAGGTGAGTCTCTTTTTAATTATATAATTGAAAATAACTTGACTATATGTAACAGGGGCAATACTCCCATTTTTGTTTTTCCGAGCACGCACAACTCAGAAGGGTGGGAAGATGTGTTAGACGTTACATTTGTCAATATTTATGGCAACCTCTCCATCGAAAATTGGAGAGTATCTCTTCTTAACTCCTTTTCTGATCATAGACGGATTCTAATTATTTGATCTTAAATTCGAAATAAAATCTCCTTCCCCCTATAGAAATCCAAGAAGAATTGACTGGAAGAAATTTAGTCAGATCTTTAGCTCAAAGTTGCGCAGTATACCGAACGCGAGTTACGACTCGGTAACAGATCTTGAGTTAGAGATTTCAAACTTCGAGGACTATATAAACACCGCATTCAAGGTCTCTTGTCCAATAAGATACAGTAAGAAAACCTTTCCACCTTGGTGGAATTTTATCAGCCTTATAAGGACTATTTGAGAATATACAAGCGTTCTATAGCTCAAGCCAAAAAACAAGGATGGCAAGAGTACTGTCAGTCCATCGAAAACATCAAAGATTCGGCCAGGCTTAGTAGGGTTCTATCGAAAGAACATTCGAACCCCTCATTTCTTAAAAAACCAGATGGAAGCTGGACAGCATCTCCAATGGAGACATTAGAGCTACTAATGAACGTACACTTCCCAGGTTGTGCAGAAGAACCAACCGAATCCAATCTGACTTTCAACATGCCAACCTCCATAGAGCAGGTAAACGCCCTTATAACTAGAGAAAATATAGTCTGGGCTATCAAAACCTTCTCGCCGTACAAATCTCCAGGCCCTGATGGAATACTACCTATAATGCTGCAAAATCAGCTTGAATTAGTAGTACCACGGCTCGAGAGTATCTTTAAAGGTTGTCTCTTACTAAACCATGTCCCCATGTCTTGGAGGCAGGTAAGAGTGGTTTTCTTACCAAAAATTGGTAAAAGAGGGCATGAATCTACCAAAGATTACGGACCTATAAGCCTTACTTCCTTTCTTCTTAAAACCCTGGAGAGAATTGTAGAATCTCACATAAGGAGCATTCTGAGTAGTTGTCCCCTATCTAACTCGCAACATGCCTACATGGGGGGCAGATCCACAAAGACTGCCCTTCACGAGGTAGTGAGAACGATAGAAAACACAATTCATTTCAAGGAATATACCCTAGCCACCTTCTTAGACGTAGAAGGAGCTTTCAACAATGTCCTAACGGAATCCATCGCTGAATCACTTGCAGACTTCGGTGTAGAGAACTATATTAGAAGGTGGATAATATCCATGCTAAGCAATAGGAGGATTCAATCAAAGTTAGGATATTCAACGTGTACCAAATATGCCAGCAGAGGAACACCTCAAGGAGGTGTATTGTCTCCTCTCCTATGGCTTTTGGTCATGAACAGCATTCTAGTGAAATTCGAGAGTAGTGGAGTGAAAGCGGTTGCGTACGCCGATGATTTGGTCATTCTAGTTTCAGGAAAATTTCCAAGCGTGATCAGTGAAATCACTAATATGGCTTTGAAGAAAGTAAGCACCTGGGCTGCGAGCTGCGGACTAGGTGTTAACAGCAACAAAACCGAGTTGATGCTTTTCACCACCAAAATCAAGGTACCACCCTTCACTCTACCTCGGTTAAACGGACAAGCACTATCATTGTCTTCCAGTGCTAAATATCTGGGCGTAATACTGGATACCAAATTAAACTGGAAGCTTAACATCGAAGAGCGGGTAAGAAAGTCGTGTGTCGCCTTCTACGCCTGCAATAAAACATTCGGCAAAAAGTGGGGCCTCCAGTCAAAAATGATAAAATGGACATACACAGCGGTTGTAAGACCGATACTGGTCTATGGTTCCATTGTGTGGTGGCCCGCACTCAACAAAGCCTACATAGTTAACAAGCTTACAAAAGTGCAGAGAAATGCATGCGTAGGGATATCAGGGGCAATCAGGTCCTGTCCAACGGATGCACTCAACGTCATCCTGGACCTTCTTCCAAACGACCTCTTTATCAAATATCAGGTGTCTTGCAGTATCTTGAGACTCAAAGAAACAGGCTGCTGGGCACCTAGATCTTACGGGCACTGCAACCAAACAAGCCTGATACCATCAGACATCCTATCCACAACCGCCGATTACTGCATCCCTACCCTAGACACCTCAAAGAAGTTTAGAGTCTTGCTCCCGTCTGGGAGGATGGCGTTGTGACGGAAGACTTTGACACAATTATCTTCACGGATGGTTCGAAGATGGAATGCGGTGTTGGTGCAGGATTCTTCTGTGAATCTCTTGAGATTTCAAAAACCTATAGACTTCCCGATTTTGCCAGTGTGTTCCAGGCAGAATTGCTGGCGATAAGGGAAGCTTGTACAGCCCTTAAAAATATCCGTCAGAACCAAAATGTAGCCATACTAACAGACAGTCAGGCAGCTATTAAAGCCATTGATTCAGCTTTATCATCCTCTAAACTGGTCCAGCAATGTTAAGAGGCCCTAAAGGAACTGGATATGAGCGTCACTCTTATCTGGATACCGGGCCATAGGGGCTATGAGGGTAATGAGAAGGCAGATGAGCTAGCTAGGCAAGGATCAGCCCTTCACAACTCTCTGGCAGTGAGAGTATATGCTCCTCTTGGAGTTGTGAAGGGTAATATCCTGACCAAATACACATCAGAAGCAAATCATAGGTGGAGTAGTTTAACGAGTTGCGTTATATCCAGGAAAATCTGGCCCGCCTATAACAAACCAAAATCAATCAATTTAATTCCCAAACCAAGGCATGACATAGCCAGGATTGTCGCTACTTGCACAGGACATTGGCCTGTAGGGGAGCATGCGGCAAAATTGGGTATACCACATAACTCTTTCTGCCGTAGCTGTGAGAACCGGGATGAAAAAGAAACAGTCCCACACTTTCTATGCTACTGTCCGGCCCTGGCCAGGAAAAGAGCACTCCACTTGGGTAAGGAATTCTTCAACAGTATTGAGGAACTCGCAGAATTCAAGATCAAAGATTTGATCGCATACCTAAATAGCACAAAGTGGCTTTAACCCCCCTCCCCCCTTATTTCTCCCTCACTAAATGGACTGCACGTGCGGAACGTGCACCATCCATAGCCCATTTTCAAACCCATTCAGAATCTCACGAGGTATGGTATCAAAACGGCGCACTCAGCGCTAATTGTGTCCTGCGCGAAGCAGGACAGCCATTTCTACCTACCTTCTACCTACCTATGTTTTTTGTTGGTTTTGTGTAAGAATGTTTATAAAATACCGTGCTAGTGCTATCCCCTTATCTCATAGCAAGAAAATCTTATTTTTGGTCCTATTACAAATAGTCGTTATCAATTTATTAGTGGCTAAGCTATAGTGCTCTAACTTTTCAAGTATTTTCGAAAACTCAGAAGAAAATTATTCAAACAACACATGGATTAAAATGTTAAAAAACAAAAAAAAAATAATTTTCTAAAACAGATCTAACAACTTCCAAGAAGACCGATATAAAAAAAATTGGACTTTATCTCATTTTTCAAGAAAACAACAAATTTACTAACAAGAATTAAAAAGGATTCCTTAAAACTTGTGTGTTTAAAAACATTATTTTTTAATTTATTTTGGAGTTTATATTCTTAAAATTTAGTGATTATCTATCGAATTAGAAAAGAAATTGAAATTTGTTTTAAAGGTATAAAATTTTTGAAAACAAAAATATTTGTTTTAAAAAAAGAAAAAGAAAATACTTTAAAAGGTTTTAGATTTTTGTTAATTAATTTTCCTAAAAAAAAAAATTAAATTCGGAATAATTTAAATGACTGGCTATAAAAATTAAAAGAAGCTGGGATGCGAGCCACACTGATAACTTTGCAAACCGTCTGTCGATTAATCTTGTCTAATACTTTAACATATTGTTAATAATGAGATAAATAATTTAAAGTCAATATCTTTCTTTGTTTTCTTAATACTTGAGTGGAAAATTATTTCTTATCAGTTTTGTTTTTTTGTCAAAAAAGTTGTCACTTAAATTATTCTAAAAATTTACAAAAAAAATGTTCAACAATATTTTGCATATGAAGAAATAGTTTAATTTCAAAATCTATTTCAGTTAACGAGACTTTTAGTCGAAAACCATTTTTTACCAATTTTAGTAACATTTCTTGAAAGTTCTTATCTCTTATATATAAACAAACAGATATTATCACTGACAATCCATACATTTATTTATTTTTTTATTTATTTTAATATCAATTAGAGTTTACAATCTCAAATAGACTAATGAAATTTTTAAAATATTCATTGAATCATTATAAAATTAAAGCTATGTATATACAAAAAAATTACAATTATTTAATTACATTATTCAATTTGTTAAAAAGTACAAGTTTAACATATTTTTGAATGAGTTTCGACTCAAATGAAAATTGAAATCTATATTATGTGATACATTATTAATCTCCCTAACACTGCGAGTTATGGGTTCATTAAACGCATAATTTACTCTATGAACGTTTTTCCGGAATAATGTTCGAATTCTTAGTTCTCTAGAAGGAGCGTAAAGATCAATAAGCGATAATAAATAAGGACAATCAATATGATATGATAAAATATCTCTGACAAAATTTATGGCAAACATCTTACGGCGGTTTTCTAATGTCTGCATACCAATAAGCTGACATCTAACGTTATACGAAGGCATTTCAATGTTCCAGCCTAGTTTGTGTACTACAAATCTTGTAAATTTTTGTTGGACATTTTCTATTCTTGTAATATGAACATTGTAATGAGGATTCCACACTACGCAGCAATGTTCAAGGATTGATCTAACATAAGCCACATAAAGAGCTTTAAGTGTGTAGGGGTCCCTAAGACCAAACGAATTACGAAAAATAAACCCAACATAGAGTTGGCTTTGTTCACCAAGAATTCTGTATGTTGTACAAAGTTAAGCTTGTAATCAAAAATGACTCCAAGGTCTTTTTTAATAGAAACTCTATCAAGGACATGACTTTGCATATTGTAGTCGTAAACGATAGGTAACAAACGACGGGTAAACGAACAACATTGACATTTGGATATGTTTAGAGCTAATTGGTTTATATTGCACCAGTTGATAAGATTGTTTACATCATTTTGGAGAAGTGTACAGTCAGTTAAGTTTTTTACACGTCTAAAAAATTTTAAATCATCCGCAAACATAAGACGCATTGAGTTTGTAAGGACATCAGGTAGGTCATTAATAAAAATAAGGAACAGCATCGGACCTAAATGACTCCCTTGCCGAACGCCAGAAGTTACAGAAAAGGGATGAGAGGTAATGGAATCAATTGAAACAAGTTGATATTAGGTTTTTCTAAGAAAATGTAGCATCAAATTGAAATTATTTTGAAGTCAAAACCTTCATTTATTCACAAGATATCGAGAATCAAACATAATTCTTAACAATTTTGCATAATACTCGTATTTTTTGTAGATGTAAATTTTTATAAAAAACTAACTGTTGGATTTTTATAAAAATTTTACTGAATGTCGAAAAGAGTATTTTCTATAAGATGAAATTAGTTCTTAAATTTTTGAAAAGATATTTGAGTCGAAAATCAATGTTTACCAAGTTTTAGTAATGTTTTTTTTTAGGTTTTTATATCTTGCACAAAAACTGTAAATTCGATTTTCCTAAACATTTTATCGAATGTTGGAAACAGAATTTTTAAGATGAAATTAGTTTGAAGAAAATATATTAATTTTCTAAAAAGATATTTAAGTCGATAACTAATTTTTACCAAATTTTAGTAATGTTTTGTTTAGGGTTTTTATTTTTTGTAAGAAATACTGTCAATTCGATTTTTCTTAAAATTTTCAAAACGTTATTCTTCGCTGCATAGAATTTTTTTGGAAATAAAATTATTTTTTGTTCGTAAGATATTTGAGGTGATTCTTTCAGTGTTATTATCTGTAAAACAAAATTTATTTGAAGTTCATTTTTTGCCGTTTCTTGAGATATGACCGAAGAAAAAACGTATCACGAAAGTTCAAACGAACACACAGACTTATTTCTAAAAACCTTTCATTTAGATTTTAGCGACCTTGAAACATCGAGAAATGGCAAAATTTTCAATTCGACATATCGGCCTGATTACAATAACTTCTTCGGGAATTGATAAAAAAAAATGAAAAAGTCTCCGTCGGTTCTTGAAATATGGTTCAACGTAGGAACGTACCTAGAACCTTTTATTTAGGTTCTAGGGACTTTGGAACGTCGCACAGTGGGACGAATGTATGGGGAAATCGGCAAAATTCATATCTTTTGTTTAAGTTATTGAAATCACGGAAAGTTGCATTGGGACGTCTTTTTAAACCTAAATCTATGAATTAAACATGAAAACCAAATAAATGGAAAAGTTTTAGCAAGGAAATTAAAGTTAATTTTATCAAAAGAGTTGAGCAGCGAACTTTTTTTTTAGGATTTTCATTTTATTATTAATTTTATCTCTTCCTTTAATAACAAATAGTTAAATTTCTTGTATGATTTCTATGTATGACAAATAGAACAATTAATAACAATTTTATTTGAATACGAACAAAAAACTAGCAACATAGGGAAAAAAACTTATTATTCGGTGTCGGTTTCGTATGTATAATTTAAGTCTTCCGGGTTAAATTCAACGTGAAAACTAATATTTGTTTCGTCTGTTAATAAATATAGGAATATATCTTGATCATATTTCGATATATTGCAATATCTTGACCGCAAATTCGAAAGCTGCGGATCAGATGAAATCAGTAAATGATTAATTAAATCAATTTTAATAAAGATTGCAAATTTACGTCCGCGGTGAATTCAGAAACAATAGTAACTTCTGATAATATTTCTGACTTATATGTTTGCAACTTATAATAGCTTAGAAAACAATCTTTATATAAACTGTTTACAACGAAACGAAGTAAAGAATATTTGTTTTAGATAAACCCAAGTCTAAGTATAAGGCCAAGATTTGTATAAGAGTTAGGGTATTATTATTCTTGCGAGGAGAACCTGAAGCACGACCAGTCAACTTTGTCGCATACTCCAACTCCTCTGGAGAGGTTCACCACACAAGTTTTTAAACACGACATTTTTTAGTGCGATCAGTACAATCTTCAAAACTTTCTCTTGGCCTTCCCTTGATCGTACTTGGTATGTTTAGATTACACTATAATTTTTTTTAATATGAAGGTAAAGTGTTATAAAAATTATTGGTTAAAATAGGATTTTATCACTTACGCAATCAAGTAAAGCTTTAGGTAAACTCAGATTGGAATTAAGCCATGTTTCATTAGAACTCATGAACCGACTAAGTCTTCTACAAGACTGCTCCCACTTCTGTTTTACTTTGAGGCATTCAAATTTAGCAACTTCCTTAATTTGCTTGTACAACCCTTCCATTGGCTCTTTTAAGCCAAGAAGTTTTTGAATTTGTTGACAAACATTCTCAAATTTCCTGGTTCTATCACTATCCATCCACTTTTCAAAAATGTCGGCATTTTTGATACAGGGAGTTGAACCTAAAAAACGTGATTTTAAGTACTTGGAGCAAAATTGTAGCAAGATTTTTTTCTTGATTCACTTTAAGGACACTTTACTGAGTATAAAACCATAAAAACCTCAGAGGGCCTTTTAGGCCTAAAAAAGAAAAGCTTACTCAAAGTAATTTTTTAATTTTTTTTTTAACTTCCACCCTCACTTGGAAAATCACGAATTAAAAAAAACACAACAAAAATAAAAGATGTTCCTATTGTTTAATATTAATTAAAATACCTTGAACAGTGTTACTATCCATAATTGAATTAATTTTTTAGCGCATAAAAAATTTTAGGAGCAAAACAAAATTGAATTTTAAACCACTTGATTTTTTCACCACAAAAAAAAAATAAACTTGACCTTCTTTGTCGCCGTATAACTTTTGCACTCATTGGTCAATGCAAAAAATTTTGATGCAGTTAGAACCTATAAATATTTGTGATGATTTTCCAATCACTCAAAAGTACCGCTATAACATTTGATTTTTTTATTTATTGCTATGAGTCGTCCCACTGTGCGTCGTCGAGAAATGCCAAAATTTCCAATTCGACAAATTGGAGCGATTACAATAACAATCTTTAAGGGAAGTTAATACGAAGTTGAATCAGTCGTTTGAGCTGTAGGGCGAAGTACAAAAATCATGCCGACCAAAATATTGAGGGCAAAATCTGAATTTCGTGTCTATTTCAAATTTCAATTTCGACTTTTTTAGGAACAAAAACCACAGAAATAGTAGTACCTCATTCAAACTGACGGATTTTAACTTATTCCAGATAATGTTTTTACTGCCCAAATAAAAACTGAATAAAAAAACGAAAAAGCAATTCCTTTTGGAGATTCTAACATTTTGAATTCATATTTTCGGTGGATAGAATAAATTGTATATTGTCTATTTGGGAATACCTCCACAAGCAAGCCTAGTGCCACATTGTGACTTTTCGATTTAGTTTGCTCATTACAAATCCGAAATAAAATTTCTTTAAATAAATTTACAGAGATATTTATCATTCTTTTTTAATTAAAAGAATTCAAAAGAATTTTAACTGAATCGTATTTTTCATAATTTCCTTAAAAATACCATTCAGACCTTAAAAACACCTACGTAAATACTTTCTGTGTGGACATTAAATCAAAAATGTTCTTTTATTAACAAAAATATGTGTGTATACATAATTTTCCATCACCTACCACCAAATTTCCATCTTTTTTGTTGGTATTATTATGCATTCAGCTACTGTGTGTCTTTTCATCTCAAAAGTGCATTGAACTCTCGACTCTTTACCATAAAGACCTAACCTTTACAAAACATACACAATTCCGATGGAAAATTAAATTTGTTTCGCATTCCAACACACACAAGACCAACACACTAATCGAATATGTAACACTTTGCAGAACGTTTTGATAAAATTATAAAGAATGTATATTTTTCATCTTCAACTATAGGTATTATACTCGTAATGGTGTTTTAGAATTTTCAAAAATAAAAAACCAAAATCATCATAAAGCTCCATCAGAACATAAAGCCCTCCCACTTCCATAATATCCATATACCTAAATTTTCTCATCAGAAATCTCAAAAACTCCATCTGTTTTTCGATTATGATGAATGTCCGAAAATTGTTTGGAATTTTTGAGATAAATCACTGCTCCTGATGCTGCTTGTGATGTTGGTTATGGTTCTCATTTCCGAGACATAAAAACACACATATTTTAAGTTTCACCCACATTTTGTGCCTCGTGATGTGTTTGGGGGAACCAAAAACATAATTTTATTTTTTTTTTAATTTTATACCAAAATGGAACTTTTTCCCATGGGACTACCAAACGAACGACGACCGACCGACGACGACGATGACATGGTAACAGCTTGCTATTATATTGGATATACATACATATGTACCTACCCTAGAGTAGAGGTACGGATGACCGGGACAAGTTTAATGGAAACTCGCCGTGACCGCTTTAAAGGAATTTAATTGAATAATTATATAATATATAAGTGAAGTGGAAGACCCATACTTTAGCTGGTACAATGTAGTTCCTAAACCAGTTGCTGGTAGGTCTATAAGGTATTCCTTAACATATAGAATTAGCACTACTTGCGGGCTATGTACAGGGTGGCTCGAAAGTGATTTCCTAATTTAAAGTGATAATTTAAATTTATAGGTTTGATGTTTGATTGATAATAATAAATAGTTTTAAAATCACAAAGTTTATGGAGATTTGTTATGGCTAATGTCCCCCAAATGATAACCCGGGTTCTTTTAGAGCATTTTCCATAACACTTCGTAGGACATGGATTCCAATGGAATCCAATTTTTTTGAAAACTATTTTTACTTTTTGGAGAAGCTCATGGTTTTAATTCCTGTCCGAATTAAATTTTGTATGGAATTAGACAAGTCGGTTCTTAGAACTCTTCACAATGATATATTGACCAAGTTGACGAGAACGCTGTTTCTGATGAAAATTTGAAAGAATGCGTTTCTTCAGTTCAAGCAATTACAGGTATGTAGGTACTTCTTGACGAAATCGTGCCACCAGTGACGCAATCATGTGCGCAGAGAGTGAAGGTTTTAACATAAATTAAGATGAGGCCGATAAGCTCTGTAGGTTCAAATAGTGGATTGATTATTTTCAAAATAAAATTCCATTAGTTTGGTTCTTTCCAAAGCGGTGTTGTACATTTTGAACCACCCTGTATAACTAACTATAGGTAATGTGGACAAAAACTGGACATGGACTCAAAATCAAGAACAAGATGAGCAAAATCAACTTGCATTAAACATACATAGGTATAGCAACAAAAAAAAAACAGGAAGGAAGGAAATTTGTTCAGATGAGTTCACATTTTATTCTATACGTCTTCCTCTGTTTTCTTTCGTTTTGTAATTTTGCAGTAGGTAAACATTTGCATTTTTAATTCGTAGTTACAAGGATGGTATTTTTTATTTCAGACTCTTCCTTTCGTTTTACTTGGTTTTCATTTTTGCAGACTTTTTGAATAAAATAACTTGTTCTCGTTTTGGTTCGTCGCTTTCAATTCAGTTCTTTTTAACTTTTTTTTATTTTATTATTTTTTTTTTATTTTTTTTTTTTATTTTATTTTTGGTACTGAAAGTGTTTGCATACGCGGTGATGCATGCATACTAAAAATACGTGTCATCGAATTTGATGAAAGATAAATAAGCTTGAAAACACGGAATAAAAGATTCGAACAAGTCGCATAAATTTGATCGAATGTTTCTACAAAATGTCTTGTTTACTTATGAACACATTAAAACCAAAACGTTTTTAACTTTTGTTTGCAATAGTTTTTTTTTTATTTTTTAATAAGTTTTTTAAAGCTTAACATTTAAGTAATATACATATATAAGCTGTTATAAACCTCTAAATTATTGAACAAGTTTTTTTTTTTTTAATTTCAATACCAATTCCAAAACAAAAAATAATCTACTGTATTTTTATGATACTTGATGTATTTTTGTTAAGATTCTGCAGATTGATGTTCTCACGAAAATTTGGACTTTTGATTTGCTTGTTTGGCACTCTACGTAAAATAGCGTTTTCCTCACAGATTTTTTTCCGATGTCAATATCGTCAAAATTAGGAATGATATGACATTTCCAATAACAGTTAGAATGAGGGCTGCTTGTTTTTGGTATGACAAATTTTTCCATTCTGTTTTTTTTCAAAAAGGTTGTAAAGGGTGTCCAAAAATTAACGCAAGATTTGAATTAAATAGAAAACGCCGTTTTAAGTCTTTTGATAG
Organism: Eupeodes latifasciatus; assembly: GCA_920104205.1. Classification (NCBI taxonomy): domain Eukaryota; kingdom Metazoa; phylum Arthropoda; class Insecta; order Diptera; family Syrphidae; genus Eupeodes; species Eupeodes latifasciatus. The sequence goes on along the minus strand of OV049924.1, from coordinate 45,489,780 downwards.
TTATATTTTTATTGGCTCGTAAAGTACATAGGATAGGGTTATGTATGGAATAACACATCGGACAAATGGTCTCCACGGCTTTGCATGCACATGCGCACTCTTTTGTTGAAATTTTCCATGACCATTCTGCATAAATGTGGCTGAATTTCGTTGATGCAGCGTTGAATCTCCTCCTTTAATGCACGGGTGGTTGTGGGCTTGTTGACATAGACTTGTGATTTCAAATAACCCCATAAAAAGAAGTCTAATGGTGTTAAATCACACGATCTAGCAGGCCAATTTTGATCACCGAAACGAGAGAGTACACGACCTGGAAATGTCTCATGCAGTAATTGAATTGTTTCACGGGCTGTATGACATGTGGCACCGTCTTGTTGAAACCACATATTGGACACATCAATATCATCCAATTTTGGCAGAAAGAACTGTGTAATCATGTCGCGATATCGAGCACCAGTAACAGTCACTGCTTGACCAGCATCATTTTCAAAAAAAATATGGCCCAATTATGCCTCCAGCTCAAAATCCACACCATACAGTCACGCGTTGTGGATGCATTTGTTTTTCGACAATCACATGTGGGTTCTCCGAACCCCAAATGCGGCAATTGAAATGAAAATGTGCTTCATCGCTTAGGATGATTTTGCTCGAAAAATCAGCCGCCAAGCTTTCACTATTTTTGAAATATTCTTTAATAATGAAGACACGTTGTTCTATCGTGTAACGCTCCATTTTTAATAACCCTATACTGTTAGCTGTCAAATTGCTTTTTTTTCAGGGTTGCCAACACTTCACTGCACAAATGGCGGCAAATTCAAATCTTGCGTTAATTTTGGGACACCCTTTAATAGTGTGCCACTATTGAAGCTCATAAAGTTTCAATTTGAGGTTTGAAAAAGACAGTAGCGTATCATTCTGTCTAAAACCGAGTGGTTTTTTAGAGTTACCGATAGCACATAAAATTCGGAAAAATGCATGAAATCCTTTTTGAATCGCCTCAAAAGATCCATCCGTTTAGTCCAACTTTGGCCTACTTTCCAACATTTCGGCGGGTATCTCACGAATAATATTACTTAAATGTTGACTTCTAGTGAGTCCATCAAAGCGGGCTTGTCGCTATGCTCCACAAATATTAGTCCAGAGGCGTTAAATCGCACGATCTAGATGGCCGATTAACCTGCTCCAAAAGTGAAATAAACTGTTCACAGAACTCGACTCTCAATTGGACAATTTGTACGCGTATACTGTGTGACATGTGGCACTGTCTTGCTGGAACCATATGCTATGCAAATCAAGTTCTTCTATTTTGCGCAAAAAAAAGTGTGTTATCATCGCACGGTAAAGATTACCATTTTTACAGTGATTTGCATTATCTTTTAAGAAATACGGCCCAATGATTCCATTAGCCCATTGCCTCTTGCAACGCTTTTGGCTGCTCTTTACTCCAAATACAGGAGTTTTGCTTGTTCACGTATCCATTCAAACAGAAGTTAGCTTACTCGCTGAACACTAGTTTTCGATAAAAAAGTGGAACTTCGACCAAGTTTTCAGGGGCCTATTCACCAAAAAATACCGCGTTGTGGTAGATCTTTCGGCCTTAATTCTTGAACCAGCTGTATTTTGAAAGGCTTTACACCTAAATTCTTTGTTAAATTTTCCAAGTGTTGAAGTAATAGAGGCCAAATTGCTGCAAACGTCAAATAAGTCAAAGGTTTGTATTATAAATATTACGGTTTTTTTAATTACAAGATGCAGCTAAGAAGACTGACTGTCCGACTTATAAGAGATAATTTTAAATGATTGAGTTTCGAAATTTAAAAACCCAACTGAAGTCAAAATGGGTGAAGTATGAAAGGCATGAAGACAGGTTTCTTAAAAATAAAACACACAGGCTTAACGAATATTTGGATCTTACACTTCACGAATCAAAAAACAAGTACTAGACCAAAACTTTTTTTTTTGAGGAAGCATAGAAAAACAGTAAGTGTTCGTGCAGAAAATAATTCCGCCCTGCTGACATATGCAATGCAGCTCAAATGAGCTTGAGATATGAAGGAGAAACAACAGAAACTGAAGTCGTGAAAAAAGAATTTTGGAATAAAACCAGTAAAACATTTTTCGAAGCTACACAAAAGATATTTTTCTATTTTATAAACTCGTTTAATTTAAGAAAAAAATATCATATTCAAGTGATTTCAAGGTTACAAAAACAGATTCGGGAGTATCGCTTAAGTCTCTTTTATATCACACCGCAGCATGTATTTTACAAAGCCAAAAGCCTGTTCTTGAGCCAGTAAATTCTGAAAATTCAGATATTGTCTTGTTTTCCAAGTGGGAATTCGATGGAAGCTTAAGTCACAACCAATTTAAACAGAGATTTTTATCAGAAGCTGCTGATGCTAAATACATGGTTTTGACCTGTCTTGTGTCTTTACAACTAACTGACCTGTAAGTCTCCAATACATAAAAGTAACATCAGAACTAGCTTTAATGCAAAAAAAAAAAAATATGGAACAGCAGATTAACAACTTAATTCCAACTTACGAAAACGTTTCTTTTGGTATCTCGATATCACATGCGTAAATTAGATTATTCGAGTCATTGCTACATTTGATCTATAAGCTACCAACTTTATCTTGGCCTTTATCAAGCGAAAACAAAAGTTTGGTCGAAGCAGCAAAAAAGGACATTCGACATAAATTTAAAACCAAATTTTGACTTATTGTCGACAAGTGGAAGCCGCGTTTTGGTAACTCTTATGATGGAAATGTAGCTGAAACATTTTTCCAAAATTACTCTATTTAATTATAAATTACGAAAATAAATGTAGGGTGATAAAAAGGTTGTATATAATTTTTTACAAACAATATCCAGCTTCAAAAAAATATTGCTTTGATACAGCCTGTCTAAATACCCAAGACTCCTACTCTACCCAACATTTTAATGCAAGGATCCGATATTTTACGAGAGGCATTCCTGCCAATCGGAATGCTAATTGAGGAGGCACAGAAGTGCCGAAATAAGGATTTTAAATTCTACAAAGAATTTTTTTTCAAGAAAAACCTCTAGACTTGCTTATTAGATTGTGCATTTCATCCGACCCATTATGAATCCTAATGCGAAAGTTACCAGTGTTAGATAGAAAAATGTTTGATATTGAAGTAATTAATATGTTCAAAGAAGAAATGTGATTGCAAAATAAATATAAATGAATTAAAATACATTTTAAAGCATTTTAAGTTTTGGGCATCGTTTTATACACACTGGTCCTAATGTGCGTCGCCTAATTGATAATTAATGGTCATCACTTACACTGTACGATACAGCTGTGATATTTCCTCAGTTTGGGCTCTACTTGAGCGTGTTGTTACTTTAATGTCCAACAATGTAAATTTGGTACGAAATTTAGTAATAATTAAAAGAGCCCACATTTTGATAATAAAATTCAATAGTTTGCTAGCGTTGGTCGTGTGTCAGACGATTTATTGTTGAAGTATGAGAAATGATAGCTCAATGAATTAAGCACTAATAAAACTCTTATACAATGCAAAAGAAATTTAAATCTACAAATTCTGCAACTCATCAAGAAATAAAAAAGAAAAATCGTTCAAACATAAAAGAAAACAAAGTTTTTTAAAAGTAATTTAAGTTTTGCAAGATCAACGAAAGATTTCGAGAACCCAAAAAGTTATCTACATACTTCAAGATTAAATTTTCACTGTATCACAGTGTTCTAAAATACTCCATAATTTTATATTCACTTCCTTGAAAACCCATAAAACGTAATTTTGAAATGAATGCAAATTTTTTCTTTCATATGATAAAGCATTTAATAAACAAAAATTCTCAAAGATTAGAACTTCTATTATTTTTCTTCAACAAAGAAAACATGAGAAAAGCATTTTTTCCAATTTCAAAGCAAAAAAACTTCCCTTCAAGTGATAGTTTAAAGTCGTAGTTTCTATTGAAATTATGAATCCTTATGTAAGTTGTTACACTTACCATAAGGTCCCAATAGAACCCTTATGCTGAACTAGTTTTACTTTTACTTTTACTCTCGTATCTCATATGTAACTACTACTGCGTACACAGTTACGAGATCAATGGGTTAAGGTAAATATACTCATAATATTTTGTAACAAAACCAATACTTATCCTTATGCAAGGAATAAGTTAAAAATATGTAATGAGGAGGAAAAAATATGTCAGGAGGAAATACTCTTAACTACACTGAAAGAAAATCAAACAAAAGGAATATTTTCAAACGTTTCTATTTTCTGTTGTACTAAAATCGTTCATGGAAATTCTTCTAAGTCAGAAATATACTATACACTTTTAGCAACAGTCTGCAGCATTTAGTCTGCAAAAAAGTCTGCAAATAAGTGTTGTCAATTTTTCTTTAGAAGAAATTAAACAATTTCGGGTAAAAATACTACCGATCCTTTTCTTGTTTTTTTTTAATTTTGTTGGAAGAAAAATCGCAATTTATTCAGCTTATTTGAAGCTATAAACTAAGTCTAACTTTAAAACTAAAAAAACTTATAGCAAAGGATGAGGCTAGTGAATGGGACAGTTTTGGAGATCAATTCCTAATCAAGTAGGGGTTACATTGACATTCCGTAACATGCGAGTAATGGGTTTATTTCAGCCATAAGAGGTGCGGTGAATTAGAAGATAAATGAGGTGAGTAATTCTCAAATTAGAGGGATTAGTGTTCAGGAAGATTAAGTTATAAAAATTAGGACAATTAATAAAGCCAGAAAGCAGACGATGGATAAACAAGATGTCAGAAATCTATCTACGTTCTTCTAAAGTCTTGAAATCAACTAATTCAAGACGGTCTTAATATGGAGAAAGGATCAGTCCATCATACCAAGGTAGGCCTTAAAGGGAAAATCAAAATAAATGTCTTTGAACGCTTTCAATTCCTAAAATATGTTCATTTTGGTAAGAAGATTTTACTTGAGAGGGGACGGTCAAAGGTGGTGTCGAGAGACCGGGTAAAGTAGAGGTTATCAAATTTCTTTCACTAACGTTTTACAAACCGAGTGTTGGGTTGGCTTTGGGTCATCATCTACATATATGATCACGCAAATATATCTCTAGCCCAAGGTCGCGAATAACCTAAACAGACGGAATGGGTTGGTTATGAAAAAAGTATTGACGGGTGAAGTTTTTACCAGGTTTCGTGAAAAATTATTGGCTGACATTTGTTTATATAGGGTTTTTAAATTGGCGTGGGTAGATTTTGGCGCCCCGTGGCGGCTATTTTGTTTTGGTGACATCTGTCAAATCTTTTATTTATTATTTAGTTGTTTATGCCAAATCATCATGGCAAGTTACACGTTCAAATGATAAAACTTTATTGTGTGTTTGTAACGCAAACGTTGCGCACATTGATCCAGTTTTACGGTAGACGTAGTCGCCCTTCATAGTCGACCCTTCAACGTTTGGTGGCCAAATTTAAGAAGACCGGTTCAGTAAACAATCAGCCAACACCCGTACGTTCAAGGAACGCAAGATCGGCCGAAAACATCGCCGCGGTCCGTGAAAGTGTACAGCAGAACCCGAGGCAGTCTATTCCTCGCCGTGTAAAAGAACTCCGCCTTTCACAGACTTCAACTTGGCGAATTTTGCGTCGGGACCTGGGCCTACGCCCGTACAAGATCCAACTGACCCAGGAGCTCAAAGTTCATGACCATAGACAAAGCCGTTTGTTGGCTGTCTGGGCTTCGAATCGTTTGGAAGAGGACCCCAATTTTGCCACACAGCAAACGCCACGACATCTACACACAACATCTACCCGCCCTTATTGAAAACCCCTATATTTAGAACCTAGCAGTTCTTTTTAAACCAGCCTTAGTAACTGTCCAGGTCTAGTTGAATTTTGGTTAGAATCATGCAGCATTTTGTATCATCAGCGCAAAGTGAGTTATCAAAATATTTTTAATCAGCTGTATGTCATTAATAATAAGGATAAAAAGGAGATGGCCCAAGTGACTACCTTGTGGCACGCCATACGTAGCAAGAAAAGGATGGGAGAGAGCTGATTTGAAGTGCGTACCACTCTCCAGATATGACAAAAGGCCTGAAAATAAAGTTATGCATATAATTATGGTGATGAATATTCCATGAAACTTATAGATGTAATGTTTAGAAAATATTGCTTTAAAATAATGTCTTTTCTTTTTATTACATTTCGAAAACACGTTGAATAAATTTGTCTGCGTGTAGTTCCTTCCTTTACCTATCACTTGGGTATTTTGTTTCAAAAACCACTCCAACAGGAAGGTGTGTCAAGGAGACGCGAAAGAAGAAGAAGAAGAAACAAGTCACAGAGTGAATCTTGATTCTAAGTAAAACTTGCGTGACCTGACTATCAGCATTTGTCAGTCACAGTCGAGTATGGTAAAGAAGGATACGTACTTATCATAGGTAGGTAGGTATACATTCATATATCTAAACGTCTTCATGCATAATATTATACCCAAGTCGTCCTTATAAGGGTTCCTTCGCGAAATTATTATAAAGAAGAAGAAGAAAAAAATAAGAACTTGATATTCCAGTTATATGTACATAACCATTGCTCTCTTATAGCCTGATGCCAGATACGCTGATATGCCTGAAGACTGAAGACTGCAGCCTGAAGGGCGCAAAACGGTAAAGATAAGATGGGGAACAATAAGGAATTTGTGTGAAGGTTAGATTTTCTGAAAAAGAAGTAGTATTATAAAAATATAAGTAAGGTACTGTTGAAGAACATAGAAGAATAAAATAGAAAAAAATGTTTGCGTAAGCTGAAAGTTAAGAATTGTGCGAGAATATGGATGATTCAGCAAACCAAATGCAATAAAAGAATAAGAAGAATAAGAGACGACATCAAGTCTTAATGTCTTCAATAATATAGGCGTTTTTTGACTATAGCTTTGTTGTTCTTGTTCTGTTCTTTTCTGTGTCTTTTTCTACTTCCATACTTCAGTTGCTTGTTGTTTCGTTTTCGCTAAGGAACTTCTTTAAGGGTAGATTCGGCTTATAGCCTTTTGTAAGAAGAGGTTGTGAATCATTTTTTTTTTAGTCTTTTGGTTTGGTTTCGGGTATGATTTTATAAATTGAAATTATTCTCGCAAGTCTTATTATTTTATCTATTTATACGTCGTAGTTGGCAAAAATTCAGTTAACGATGAATATTAGTATCTGTGGCCAATTGAGACATATTTTTACGACGCACAAAGTATTGTAGAATATTGATACTATATACAATAAAACCTACTTAAGAGGGATTGATTTATATTATTCGCATTTAGTTTGAAAATGAGGGGAGATGATACGAGTATTATCTAATAGTCGTTACATTGAAGTCGCAATATCTTAAAAACTTGGTTTTTGTTAATGTACCTATAATAAATATTAATAATTTGAAATGATTGTGGTTAAGTATATTACATTACACTCGGGATGTCACAATGACCTAAATATATTTGTATTAGTATCTAAGAAAAACTATCGAATTTATGAGTGAATCTGAATTAAATTCATTTTCATTATACAAATACTTTTGAGATAGTTTCAGTGTTGGCATTTGTCACGTGTTTATTTTATTTTTGATTTCGAAGAGAAGATTTTCAGGGTTATCTAATAATTAATTAATTTTAAATTTAAAACGGATGTTGTAATACCGACCCACACTAAAAACATACAATTTTTGATCTTGAAAAATTTAACTTTAAATTTTTGTGGAATGAACCAAAGTGAAATTCGTAAAAAACTTTAAAGTTAGGTGTTTTGTGTCAAAAATTTCGAGATGGTAATTTAATTTAGAAGTATTTTCGTAATTTTTTGAAAAAAAAATCTGTTAATTGGATTTGTATTAGAACTCTCCGGTGGTCAATTTAATTGTGTTCTCTCAAGTTCAGGTCAAAAAAATAAAATTTACCAATTTTTGGTAGGTATTTTTAAGTTAGTATCTATATGTTTTTGTCTAAAGAAAAATAGTCAATTTGATTAACATAAAAAAATATCAAAGCCTTCGAAAAACATTTAAGGTATTATTTTTAACTTCCCATAGGAAGTTATTGTAATGGGTCCGATTTGTCAAATTGAAAATTTTGACATTTCTCGACGTTTCAAGGTCCGTAGAGTCGAAACAAAAGATTTTTAGAAAGATGTCTGTGCGTGCGTGTGTAAGAGTGACCGCAATAAATCGATTTTCGAAATTGGGTCGGGGGAACCCCATAAAATGATCAGTCTTTGCAGATTTTTAGATAGTAAATTTTTAGATCTAATTTTATTCGTAAAACAGGGAAAAATCGGAGATTTTTGAAACTTTGAGCGCGTCTCGGCAGCATTTAGCTTTATCGAATCGAGCTGAAATTTTGGCTAGCTAAAAATCTGCAAAGGCTGATCATTTTATGGGGTTCCCCCGTAACGAATTCGACAAAAAAATTTCTTCGGGAGTTGCGGTCACTTTAGTAGTACGTACATACGGACGTACGGACGTATGTATGTCCGGTTCGTACGTCCGTACGTTCGCAACGTTTTTTTGTCATCCATAGCTCAAGAACCAGAAGAGTTATCGACTTCAAATAAATTTTGTTATACAGATAATAAGGCAGAAAGATACAGAAAGGGCTCTCAAGAAAATTGCGTGGGTGGGTTTTTTACCATAGTAGTTTAAAAAAAAGGTGAAAATTTTGGTTAAACCTAAATATCTCATGAACCAATAACGCTAGAGACTTGAATTAAATTTTATATTCAGCCCTATCATGAATTCCATCGTAATCGGAAACTTTTACGAATCCCGAAAAACTGTATCATGAAATCCGTTCGTAGTGGAAAATCTCATACAATTTTGCATTACGAACGGATTTCATGATACAGTTTTTCAGGATTCGTAAAAATTTCATGATAGGGCTGATTATACATTGTAACGTGATACAAAGCAAGTATATTTTAGGAAAAAAATCCAATTAACGGTTTTTTTATAAATCAAAAAAACTGAAAAAAAATAATTATTGTCATCTCAAAAATTTTACGACTAAAACATGATTTCATCTCCAAAATATTTTTGTGCAACGAAGAATAATGTTTTTGACACCTGATAAAATGTTGAGAAAAATATAATTGACAGTTTTTTTATAAAAAATAAAAACCTAAAAAAAACATTACTCAAAGTTGGTAAAAATTGAATTTCGACTCAAATATCTTTTCAAAAACTTGAGATTAAGGCTTTAAACTTATTTTATCTTATAAGACATGTTGTTTTCAACATTTTGAAAAAAGTTGAGAAAAATCGAATTGACGGTTTTTTTACAAAAAATAAAAACCTAAAAAAAATAATAAAAGTTGGTAAAAACTGATTTTCGACTCAAATATCCTTTCAAAACTTTGAGATATAGGCTTTAAACTACTTTAATCTTTCAAAAAATATTGTTTTCAACATTCAGTAAAATTTTGAAAAAAATCGAATTGACAGTTTTTTTACAAAAAATTAAAAACAGAAAAAAAAAATAACAAAAATTGTTAAAAATTGATTTTTAACTCAAATATCTTTTCAAAAATTTGAGATAATGTCTTCTAACTAATTTTAACTTATAAGAAATATTGTTTTCAACAATAGGAAAAATTTTGAGAAAAATCGAATTTACAGTTTTTTACAAAAAATAAAACCCTAAAAAAAATGTATAAAAGTTGGTAAAAATTGTTTTACGACGGAAATATCTTTTCAAAAATTTGAGACATTGGCTTCAAACAAATTTTATCTTTTAAGAAATATTGTTTTCAACATTCTATAAAATTTTGAGAAAAATCGAATTGACAGTTTTTTTTTTGCAAAAAATAAAAACCTAAAAAAGAAACAATACTAAAACTTGTAAAAATTTACTTTCGACTCAAATAGCTTTTCAAAAATTACAAATATTGCCTTCAAACTTATTTTATTTGACAGAAAATATTGTTTTCGATATTCAGTAATTTTTTTATAAAAATCCAACAGTCCGTTTTTTCATAAAAAAAAATAAAATCTGCAAAAAATAGTACGCAAATTTGGTAAAAATTGATACATATAGACAAACTTTTAAGCAAGACAAATCGACAGACGGGATGGGAAGTTATCAGTGTGGCTGTGGGTCGCATCCCAGCCTCTTTTTTTTTGTATTTTAATGTTAAAACTGTTGATTTGTTCTTTTTGAAATTTTTACGAGACTTTCAAAAGTCATTTTTCGTAGTATAAAATTACTCTCAAATGCCTTTTTTTTTAAATATTCAGAATTTATGAGAACAGCTGTTGGTCGATTTTTTTGAAATCATATCAAGTCTGTGTAACGGTATAATGTAGAATATAGTTTCATTTGAATTCATAGAATTTTTTGTTTTCAAGATATTTAAGATGAACAAACTCGTTTGGAAGCAGCAAAATAAGGTCTCTTGGCTGTCTAATTTTAGTAACCCTTTTACTTGCGACATATGTATAGGAACTATATGGTAAGTATTGTATTCGTAAAAAATGTAGAACTCGAGATTTTAATCAAACATGACATAACGATGGTAGAGAAGTCGAAAAAATTGGGTCCCCTGTTTCCACCCGTATGTATGTCTATCTGCCCTCGCTCCTACTGCCCAAAACATTGAGTTGATTGATTTCAAATTCAATTGAAAATTAAGATTTATAGCCGATTCACTCTAGACGTTTTTTTTTCTAAAAAAATACAGTGACCCAAATACAAATTTTCCTACCTCCTATAGAACCGTTATTTTTTAAGTTTTCTTAAGAATTAAACAACCAATTTCAACTTTTTTCTAGACAAAATCTTATATTGTTTTTATTTTTGATTTTTAAAAAAGTATTAAACATTTTTCTTTAAAATTATTTTTTTACGAAATTGAATGTACAACGTACATATAATAATAAGCTCTAAATAACTGCATACCAAAAATATTTTTAAACTAAAATTGAACAATTATATGCATTAAAAATTATTTGAACAAAAACGCTCTAACGATTTTCAAATAAAAACTTTGAAAAATAAAGTTTTTTTTTATAAATAAAATGTTTTTAAAAACAAATTTATTTAACAGGTACCTACATTTATAAGTTTTAAAATACAGGAAATATTTTTAAACAGAATCTTTGGACACATAAGCAAGTATGTGCGACCCAATCGTGGTTTATATTTATAGTCCTACGGCTCCGTATCAACTGTATTATACAACAAAAAAAAGATTTAAACAAAATTAAATCCTACTTCTCATTCTGGTTAACAACCTTGCTTAGCTTATAATTAATGGTATAAAACTTAATAATATAGCTTCGTGTTAATCGGTTTAGTTTTTAATCATACTAAAAAAAAAATTATATTTAAATTACTCATGACATTTTCCTAACATATCCTTTTTAAAATTGTTCATTTTATGAAGTTGAAATTAGTTCTGGGTCGTGTTTCACCAAACATTTTTCACTTTTCACTTTGCAACTTTGCAAATTACGTTTTAGCAAACGCAAATTTGCAAATTTGAAAAATTTTCTTCTTTGCAAAATACGTTTCATCAAAAGCAAATCTGCAAAGTGCAAATTCTTTTCTAAAAAGTAAAAAGTTTTGTTATTTTGCAAAGTATTTTTACTTTTAGTTTCACAAAACAATAAACGTTTCATTTTATATTTAAAAAGCTGGAAAGAGAAAATATTATTTGTAAATAAGTTTTTTTTTTCGAAAAGTTGTCGAAAACTAATAAAAAAATATATGAACCGTTAATAGCTAACAATACAATGGACAGAGGCCATCTCAATTTCAAAAATGTCTAATTTTGTAGACGTTTTTTAATCCATAGACATCGTAGCCATCGTTCAATGGAATTTGACAATTGATAGCAAAAAAAAAAGGTTTTGAAGAATATTTTGAAAACGAATAAGTTAATAATAGTGACCAAAGAGTAACGAAACTAAGAATTAACTTAAATATCGGAAATGATTTTTCAACAAAAGAGAGTTTTTGATTAACGAAAAGTACAATCGAATTTGTGTTTTCTAAAATTATAATTAAACTACAACGCAATCGCCAAAGGAATATGTGTCTAAGTCCCTTTCAATAACTTTTGGGTGGGAATGGAGCCCAATATCACGGTGTTGTATCTATGCACGGAGTAAGTAAAGCAACAGTCTGCAGAGTATTTCATCGAGTGTCGAATATTATCATTGATGAATTTTCCTCTAAAACCATTTGTTGGCCATAAAATTGTTTGGACATAGCCTCACAATTTTTTTCTTAAGAAGGATATCCTTATGTACAGCCCTGTCGAGAGGGAGGGAAGGGGGAAAACCCCCGGGCCCGGGATTTCCTAGGGCCCGTAAAATTGAAAGCAATGAGTGTTTTTTCTTAAATATATGTACTTTAAATTCATCATCAACATACCTATTTCCACTTATTTTTAGGGGCCCGAAAATTTAAAATCATTCGTGCTTTCGCAATCGGGCCCCTATTTGCATGTTATCTACCAATCTTTCAGTCACAAGCTTGCCGATCTGGGTCCTTGATAATTATTGGCGTACATTTTTGTTTATATTTAATGAAAAATTGGGCAACTCTGAACTATTGAAAGAAAGCTTTTCTTACTTAATTTAACGTAAATTTCAAATTTATTTTATTTTGAAAATTTTTAAAATCAAAATAAGGCGCCCGGCAACTTAAAACAAAACACAAATATTTATTTCGGTTTCTGTTTTTATAAAGATTCTTTTCTTTTATTTTTGTTTCTGCTGGGAACGAAATTTTTGATTCGGTTTCGGGGGACCGGAAAATCCCACGCAAACGTTTTTCAATTGTGGTTTCTATATAGAATATTGGACACCATTATTGGACACCATTTTCTTCCTTGGCGAAAGGGACTAGGACTACGAGGCGATAGCAATCTTATTGGAGAGCCAAATAATGGACACGTTTTCGGAAATTTGGAATTAATTAGTCATTATGACCCCTTACGTCAGGAGCACTTGGAAAAAGTAAGAATTTCACAACATAAGAGCACAAACGTTTCCAAATCCACTACCTTTCCGTTGAGATTCAAAATGAGTTCATTAAAATTTGTGCCCAACATGTGAATTCAGCTATTTTGAAGTAGAGAGAAAACGCAAAATAATTCGCTATAATTGTCGATGGAACACCCGATTCAAGTGATGTGGAACAAAGCACATTTATTTTGCGATATCTGCGCTTTGAAGAATATGTGTTCACCATCGAAGAACGGTTTTTGGAATTTGTCGATTGCAACAAAAAAAAAACTGGCACCGCAATAGCTGATTTGATCTGCGAAACATTGGCAAAGAACGGAATCCCTTTAGAAGACTGTTTTGCACAAGGCTATAACAATGGAAGCAATATGAAAGGACAGTATAATGGTGCACAGTCATATTTTAAACAAAACTCCGATTGCCGTGTATTCACCATGTGCAGCTCACAGCCTTAACTTGCGTGGAGTCGATTCAGCGGAAGTGGTGTTGTTCAAAAGTGTTTCAACTTGTTTAGCAGCAGTGCTCAACGTTGGGAAATTCTTAAGAAAAATGTGCCCGGATCCCTTCACAAACTTTCCGATACAAGATGGTCAGCTAGAATTGAGGCAGTGAAACCATTTGCAAATCATTTGAAAAACCTTAGATCATCATTAGAAGCCTTAAGTGATATTAATTTAACTGCTGAAGCTCGAAGAGATTTAAATGGCGTTTTAAAATATATGTACACATTTGAATGCGTCCTGATGTCTTCAATTTTGTGCAAGGTTCTTAGCGCTATAAATGAAAGAAGTATCATTCTTCAAGCCAAAAACATGACTATTGACGTTGAAATTGGAAATCTCGACAACTTGATCTCCGATTTGAACATTATTCGAAACGGATGGGATCAAATTTTATCTGAATGCAAAACAGTTGCTACTGGATTGGGGGATGTTCCAGAATCGTTTCCATCGAACTGAAAAAGGCAATTAAAGAGACATTTTGTAGAACATCGAGGAGCCGGAATGCAAATTGAAACAGACGCAAAAGTAAATTTCAAGAGAAACATCTTTTACGTCATAGTTAATTCAATTATATCTCGAATTTCTCGTCGGTTCGATACGATGCAAAATTTGAATGCTACATTTTCATTTTTATGGCAGTTTTTAACAATGGAAAAAATTGAACCACATTTTGAAGCAGAACTTTCGCCATTGAGTTTGTTCAATTCTATTTATTCCCAGAACTTGAAGACGATTTTCCCCAACATTTGTGTCGCTCTCTGTGTGTTTTCCACCATACCTGTAATCGTAGCTAGTGCCGAACGTTCATTTAGCGTGTTTGCCAGAACAAAGAATTTTCATCATTCGTGCTCATCACAACATCGTATTTCTGGACTTGCTACACTATGCTTTGAAGCACCTTTGGCAAGGAAATTGAATTTCCATGCAATTATAAGTTGTTTTGCTGCTCAGAAAGCTAGGAAAGCTCGTTTGCAAAAAGAAAATATTCCATTGAATGCAAACTAACTTTAATGAAAACATTATGATAATATTTTAGTATAAAGTAAAACAATAAAGAGTATTTAATGTAAAACCTTTAAAATACTTAAAATACGTTTTTTTTTTAAGACAAATTTCAAATACTTTTACTTCGTTCTATTTTATTTTCATAGTAGGTAATAGATCTTCATGCTATATCGACCGTATTATCAGTTACTAACATGTCGTTGGCAATATCGAATTGAATGTATGATTCAGTTCGGATTCTGTTCTAATCGCATTTAGAATTATTTTCTATCCATCCTCCATTTCAACTAAACTGGACGATACCCGTAAGATTGATTTGATGATTGACACTTTTTTCGGTTCACTTTGCAAACAAAAAATGATTATTTCCGTTAATTCCAACCAATTTCGCTATTCGTAATTGAAATTAGAACGTACCAGTAGGCATGATATTTAAAAAAAAATGGTAAATATGGGGGGGGCCCGAGATTTTTCCGTCCCGGGCCCGGAATTCCTCTCGACGGCCCTGCTTATGTAACTGGATGTATTCTCGGCACCATGATAGATATGGATTCACCAATTGAAAACGAAGAACATTTAGTGAACAGACATGGACAGGACACCATGCTTTTAATGCAATGATGGTTTGTGGCCCCCTTTTTATTTTTTACAACCTCCAAGAGGCTAACTTTTTAAAATGTTTGTCTGATCGACTCATTTTGCATTTTATACGGTAATCAGATAACAGATACATACCACAGTCAAAGTTTTTTTTTTAATGTAGATATATTTGATCTTAATAAATACAATCTAAGATTTACTTTGCAACTTTTCAAAATACCCAAGTTGTATTTTGAGTTGGTGAAACACTTTTACATTTTTAATTTTCAAATAAAGTCTGAAAAATTGAAAAGTGAAAAAACTTTTTTTAACTTTGGTAATTTTATGAAGCACTTAACACTTCACTTTGTAGAAAAAGGTGTTTGGTGAAATAGGCCCCTGGTCTGAATTTCGCAATTTTACAATTTTGTTTTAAATTATTTTGACAAATGTTTAGTTAATTAACTTTCAAATTAAAAAAAAACAGACTACTGCGTATCGTTTCCCATTGTTTTTATATAGAATCCAAAAAAAAAAAAAAAACAAATACATCACAACAAATTTGTAAATACCACAATCAATATCACAATCAAACCTTTCAATGTTTTTTGAAAAAGTCTTTTTTTTTTAAGAAATTCATCATAAATTCTTCTTTAAAGATGTTATATGTAAAATACCTGGATTTTCTAGTATAAACCAACAATTTGTTACAACATACCTGAAAAAGAAAGAAAAAACTATTATTAAAAGTTATGTATAAGACATTTTATATTTTTTTCTAGAACGAATATCGGATATAAAGGGTGTCCCAAAATTAACGCAAGATTTGAATTTGCCGCCATTTGTGCAGTGAAGTGTTGGCAACCCTGAAAAAAAAGCAATTTGACAGCTAACAGTATAGGGCTATTAAAAATGGAGCGTTACACGATAGAACAACGTGTCTTCATTATTAAAGAATATTTCAAAAATAGTGAAAGCTTGGCGGCTGCAGTTCGAAAATTTCATACAAAATATGGTCGGAATAGTGTTTTAACTTCGTCAACTGTGAAGAGATTAATTGAAAAATTCATGGAGACTGGATCCGTTGGAGACGCCAAACACACTGGTCGTCCAAAAACAAGCCGTTCAAATGTGAATGTCGAAGCAGTGCGTGAGAGTGTTGCTGACAATCCAGGAACCTCAATTCGACGTCGCGTCGTGGACAAGAATTGCAAATTTCAAGAACCTCTCTACAGCGTATACTCACCAAAGATCTGTGTCTTCATGCTTACAAAATTCAATTAACACAACAATTGAAGCCTAATGACCATGGACAGAGAAGAGAGTTCGTTGAATGGATTATTGAACATCAACAAATGGACCCTGATTTTTCGAGCAAAATCATCCTAAGCGATGAAGCACATTTTCATCTTGATGGCTTTGTCAATCGCCAAAATTGCCGCATTAGGGGTTCGGAGAACCCACATGTGATTGTCGAAAAACAAATGCATCCACAACGCGTGACTGAATGGTGTGGATTTTGGGCTGGAGGCATAATTGGGCCATATTTTTTTGAAAATGATGCTGGTCAAGCAGTGACTGTTACTGGTGCTCGATATCGCGACATGATTACACAGTTCTTTCTGCCAAAATTGGATGATATTGATGTGTCCAATATGTGCTTTCAACAAGACGGTGCCACATGTCATACAGCCCGTGAAACAATTCAATTACTGCATGGGACATTTCCAGGTCGTGTACTCTCTCGTTTCGGTGATCAAAATTGGCCTCCTAGATCGTGTGATTTAACACCATTAGACTTCTTTTTATGGGGTTATTTGAAATCACAAGTCTATGTCAACAAGCCCACAACCACCCGTGCATTAAAGGAGGAGATTCAACGCTGCATCAACGAAATTCAGCCACATTTATGCAGAATGGTCATGGAAAATTTCAACAAAAGAGTGCGCATGTGCATGCAAAGCCGTGGAGGCCATTTGTCCGATGTGTTATTCCATACATAACCCTATCCTATGTACTTTACGAGTCAATAAAAATATAACTATCAAAGGACTAAAAACGGTGTTTTCTATTTAATTCAAATCTTGCGTTAATTTTGGGACACCCTTTATTAATATTGTAAATTTTGAGAAATCCTAAAATTTTACAATACCACCTAAAAAAAAGTGGAATTTTTAAGCTTTTTTTCCTAATTTATAGGCATATGTAATTGTCGGTGTTCGATTTCTCAGAACACTGTGCACGAATTTTTGAACTTTTATATGTAACAATGGCATTGATTTAAAATATTCATGCCAACTATGAATAAATATCAATAAACACATTCTGTCTAAAATTATAAAACTGAGTAATAAAACACCCCTTATATTACACCCACGTACATACATGTTTAACAAATTTAACAACAACAACGACGACAAAAAGAAATCAATTTAATATCCCCTTGTGATGTGTTTGAAGTGTAAATAGGATTTCATTTTTGTAAATAAATATAAATGCGTTTTATCTATCTGACTTAGTGTCAGCATCAGCATCCAATTCATCTATAAAAACGTTTTTGCTCTTCTTCCATTAACCGCACTTTTATCTATATACTATAAGAGTGCATATCCAAATGTCTTTCTGAAATACCCTTCATAATATTGTGGTGGTCTTCGTTTATTATTCACTATTATACAGGGTGGGTCAAAAGTTTCTTCTTAATCTGAAAAACGTCATGACTCTATTATTTTTACATTTGTTCCTTTTTTTTTTTAAACGTACATTTTTTCGTGGAACGAACCTTTTCTAAAAATTCAAAATTTAATTGACATCCTGGTTTTCTGAACATTACTGCATCAGACTTTTATCTGTGGAGTTATTTGAAGAGTTAAGTTTACGTTATCTGAAGGAAAACATACTTAAGTACAAACCGTGAAAATAGATATCCTTCGAAAATGTATAACAAATGCTGTAAAAAGAAATCTAAAAAAAAAAATATAACTTTAAACTAGAATGTCACATTTGACCCACCCTGTACTCGAATATGTTTCGTACATCCGCCCACACTATATACTTTTTTGTAGTATAAAAGAAATTCGTCCCGACTGACTGACTGCTTTTAATAGCATCTTACGATTATGGTAATTACTTTTTATCGAACACACACAATCATTTCCATCTCCCGTTCGCTCCTTCTACAACTTATGTACAAACACCCAACCCCTAATATGGAAAGAAAAACTACATACTTCAATTGATTTGATTCAATCAAAATCATATCGCACCGCAGACTTACTTGAATACATACACCTAATGCGTGTCAATATAGTTTTGATGAAAACACAAAAAAGAAAGAAACAAATGGAATAAAATTTAGTATAATAGTGTAGCACCCTATAGTAGATAAAACAATACAGAAAAAAACTTTAAATTTTATTTAACGACAGGGAAAAAGAAGTTGGAACTCTAAAAAAAAAAAACGAGTTATAACCTTAAAAATATTTATTACAGAAAATTTGAACTGTGATATTAGTTTTTGTTCAAGAAATTCCAAGTTCTATTTTTATGGGATATTCGGAAAAAATCATTTCAAAAGTCTAAATAGCTTCAAAAATATGGTCAATTAGTTTTTGTTATTTCATCGGTAACTTACTTATCTTTTAAATGACACATCACATGCACTTTTTGCGAATATCCCACTTTTAGGGTTTTTGATTTCGAAGCTCCAAAACCAAATAATGAAACTAATTTCCTAATTTGTTTTCTACGACAAGTGTAATAACTCTACAAAGTCATAGAAATCAATTACCCCTTTAAAGGTTAAAAGTAGGTAGGAACAAGATTTAACAACTATCCAATTATTGATTACACATTTTGAACATTTTCAAGCTATTAATTTAGTTAAGATCCCAAATTTAAATTAATACGAAGTCGGTTGGAACTTACTTCAATCCAAATACCGTGAAAAATACATTTTCATTATGAGTAAAATAAAAATACTACAACCAGACTGTGGGGTCTAGGAGACTCTCATGAGGGATATTCGCAAAAATTATGTAAGTTTTTTTATCAAAGTAACACAAACATTTAAAAAATGTTCTGGTGTATAACAACCTTTCGTTTCTCCACCTTTTTCTTTTTGAGTTAAACCAACATTTTAAATACAAACAATACTCAAATGTGGGATTTAGCAACATTTTATGTTATAAACACTAAAATCGGGTTTAGAGTCTAGTAACCGCCCATGTGGGATATTCGTAAGAACACATGTGATTTTTTTCTTTGAGTTTAAAACAAAAAATAAATATTTATTAAACTCATAGACTTTTTTCTTTATGATTATAATAAAATATTAAAAATAGGCTCTGGGGTCTAAGCACATCTTATGAGGGATATTCACTAAAAAAAAATGTCATTTTTTTCTTTATGAATCAAAATGTTAAAATTTAAAAATACTAAAACTATATTCTGTAGTGTCTAACAAATGCTCATGTGGGATATTCGCCAAAAAAAATGGAACGTTTTTCGTAGGGCAATGAGGTTGTGACCTTTATGTGGGATATTCGCAAAAAAAAACGTCAATTTTGTTTGAGTTCAACAACAGAGTTGAAGATAAAAATTACTTTAACCATACTCTAAAGTCTTTCAATCGCTTATATAAAATATTCGCGAAAGAGCATGTCCACTTTTTCCTTGAGTTCAACAAAAAAAAAATATTAAAAGTAAACAATACAAAATCACACTCTTAGAGGCACGAATTGTTTATGAAGTTTATTCGCATATTTTCATATAAGTTGAGCAAAAGTTAAAAAAAAACTATTAGTAAAATCAAGCACTAGGGTCTGAACTTTGGGATATTTTAAAAATTAAAATCATATCCTGGGAGCTTAAATTTTCTTAAGTGGGATATTCGCAATATAAGCATGTTAACAGTCCGGTTTTGGTCCACAAAATTTGATACGATTCAGAATAAGCTTGTTGTAAGAAAATATACAATGTAGGCAGAAGCAATGTTTACATACCACCTTTTTGGTGGGATATTTGGAAAAAATTGTTTAAAATGCCAAGACAAATTTACTACGATCAGTTACGAATAAACCACTTATGGGATGTTCATTAATATCAAAGATTCTCACTATTTTTTAATCGTAACAAACTAAGTTTACCCTACGGAATCATTGTAATCAATTTCCCTTCTCAAAAAAAGGAAAAAACATAAAACAAAAGAGAAAGCATCAATTTCGCTTGCAATCTTCCAGATACAAATTATTTTTGGATTGATAACACACAATACCTCTACCTCCGTTCCTATACCGTGCAAGAACAAAAAAAATAGGACACATCAAGTAAAATTGAAAACAATATGTTGTAATCCTCTGACATGAAGCACAGTTCCTAAAGAGTACGAAGATACAAGACTCTAGTTAGAAGCCAGCAACAATTCTGTTCAGCTTCAATTTCATCTGCAGTAACGCAGAAGCAAAACACCATTACCGTCATCAGCCGCTGCTGTGTAGCCTAATGCGTGCTTCTATTTTAAGTGTGATGTGGGTATCGGAAAACGGCGGCGGCGATAGCAGCGGTATATATGCCTGCATTTCATTGTATCATAATAGTCTTTCTCTCCATACGTATGATGATGATGGAGCTTGCAAAATCCAAGCCTTTTAGATTGACCCTAATCTGATGCCAATGGGAATGGCAACAAAAAACCTCTTCTTTTTCTGCCAAGCTCGCGGTAAAGCTAGTATCCAACTCGTGCAATTCTCGGGGTGGCAGATAGCACTACATAAAAATACATAAGTACAAATTGTGGGAGAAAATATCTATGAACTTAAGGATAAAGTCTGTATAGGCTTTAAGAGTATATATGTATACCTAGTGAGATTTTTATAATGGCTTATACACAATGACATGGGATATGAGCGAATGTGCTGTTTCTACTAATGCGATTTGAGTGACTCTGTGACTATAGGAAAGTCGCAGATAAGTTTAACGTGCACTATAACTGGATAAATATATCTACGACGAGGGCGAGGACGAGAGCGAGAAATATACAAAAACTAACCTATGGGGGAAACTCGTGTCTCTGGATCTGGATATAGCGCTAGAGAGAGAAACTATAGAGATTATGTATGAAATCACTACGCTGCTGCTGCTGCTGGCTGCAGTCTTCCAGATAAATATGGACAAACATATATGTATCTATAATAACATTAAGTGTATCTATGTTTATTATTTTCATCTTTTATAATGTATCTTCAACTTTTTCTTCAACAACTCTAAGGTATTCTTCTTCTTCTTCGTCATGGTCTTTTCTCTGTCATATGTATCTATGTTATGTCATGTGGGATAAAAGACATATAAAATGTCTCTTTGAAAATAAGGCTATGAAGAATCTCTTAATGGTTCAAAACTGTAGAAAATCACTGAGCATTCATATGCAATCCTATAACCATCGAGAAAGAAACTATGCGAAACTCCAAACAGTCGGAGACAAAAATGAAAAGACAGACAGACAGAAAAAATAATGTGAGACAGTTTTCTAATTATTTTTCATTTTTCCAAGGAAATGTGAATGAGTTTAATGTGTACTTATAGTTCGTTTTGTTGTTGTTGTTTTCATATATAAAATGTCCCATAATTATGGTTATTATAAATGGAATTGTACAGATGTACACATTCACATAAAAGGGGAATCGGAAAAGAGGGGGTATGATGATTATAATGATAATAGCTTTACAATTTGCAAGCATCGTAACGAGAATTTCATATAGGATTGAGATTGAATTTATGTCAATTATTAATAATCTCTGATTATGACGCGATTATAGAAATAATTTACACATAAACCAACAAGTTGAAAGAGGAAGAAGACCGACGACAACGTTGACATATGTCCATTGCTTCACTGTACTTAATATCTTTTTTTAACATTAAAGGAAATATCACGTACCAAGGACAAATTCGATAGTCCCTATACACATATGTACATACATGAAGTGTGCAACCACGCCTTCCCCCCCCCATCTCTTCATTCAAATACAAAAGTTAACATTCAAATATTTCCATGTTTCCATAATTAACATTCTATTATTGAAAAATTCCAATAATACGATAGTTAAGTAATTTCAATAATTGCCATCACTTGAAAAATTTTATTATTGTCTATGAAATTTCACTTATTTTATTATTCAACCACTAAGTAAATTATAGATATTTCCATATTAATAATTACAAAATCGTGTAATTAAAACCATCAAACCAAAAGATATGTGTACTCGAATACTTTTATAGCTGGAATTGTTAATTTTTAGACCACAATGTTTTATTGCTAAATATTTCCACCTTTGCATAAGTATTCAAAATGTGCATTGTACATTATACATTGTACCCTAAAGACTTGTCATATTATAATTAATTATTTCAAAAGCCTAAAGCAGATGTCCAGCAATTAACATCGAAAACGTTCCCTATTTAATATTACCCTTGAGGTCCGACATCCAGTAGTACCATAGTACCATAGATTAAACCACAAATAGAAATAAATTTACGATACGATTTAAGCTGAACAAAATAATTTGTCCGAAAAACCTATAAAATTATTTTTGGATTCAATTTTTTAAATAAAACAGAAAAGGACTAATTCAAAATATACACAAAGTCAAACCGTAAAAAGGACAAGACACAACAATATACGAAGCGAATTGAAAAACTGACATATTTTATGCATCCATGCATCTAATAAACACACGAACCTACCTTTCTACATATTATTGGCCCTTCGACTACAGCAAATAGCGGTTATTTATTACCCTGACCCAAAAAGAACGTGTGTCCTTTTTAGAATTTTAAGTATAGATTTATATGTTGGGCGGACGACGACGACGACGTATGTTTGTAGGTAACTATAAATGAAAACCGCTCGTGCCAAAACGATGTGTGATATATAAATATAAGGAATAAGTAGACTAACAAATAAAAACCACAAAATCGTCCAGTGTGTATTATGGAACAGGGTGTTCCATAATATGTTTCCATTTGTTACTATTTTTTTTAATTTTTTTTTCGAATCTAAATATTGAACGATGTTATTTTTACCTCTCAACTAACATTAAATGCTTGTAAAAGAATGCAACGTAAGGATTGCATTCATTAATATCACCTTAAAGTTGGACTTTACATTTTTCAATTATACATTTTTAGGACTTCAAAAAAAAATGCAATTATTCTTACTTCCGACGACGTATAGGAACTATATGGCAAGTATTGCATTCGTAAGAAAATTCGAACTCAAGATTTTAACCAAACCTGGCATTACGATGTTAAAGAAGTGGAAAAAGTAGGTCAGCCCATTCCGTTCATCTGTGTGTCTTCGTTCCTAACAACCCAAACCATTGGGTCGATTCACTTCAAATTTGGAAGTTAAAGTTTTTAGCCGATTCGCGTTAAGCGCTTTTTTCGTTTTTTTACACTAAAGATAACAGTGGTCCCATCAATTTTTTTTTGTCAAAATTCGAATTTTCTCAAATCCGAACCGAAATTTTTCTCAACTTGGCTTCCTGCAATATGGAGGGCTATATAAGGATACCCCAGGTGCAGAGACATAAGGCCCAGGGACATAACGCCCAATTTTTTTGTTTGGGGCTTATGTCCCACCCGAGTGGGACATTGTTAAAAATGGGACATTGTCCCCAAATTTTTGCAGAGCCAAAAAGAATATAAAGTTTTTGTATTTCAATACAATGAACAATAATTTTTTGATACGTTGATAATACAAAAATTAGGAAAAACAAAAAAGTTTATTTTCAACATTATTTGCGGGATCTCAGGATTTTAACTCCCTTTTTCGGGGTCACACCCGCTCCGCTTAGGGTTTTTAAAGTCGCCAGGCAGGCGCCTATATCAACAACTTCTTTCAATAAAAGCACCTGTGGGTGGTCCGCTTCGCGGGTTCTCAAGATTTTAACTCCCTTTTTTGGGGTCATACCCGCTCACGCAACTCCGTTGCTCCGATTAGGGTATGTAAAGCCGCCAGGCAGGCGCCTATATCAACAACTTCTTTCAATAAAAGCACCTGAGGGTGGCCCACTTCGCGGGTTCTCAGGATTTTAACTCCCTGTTTCGGGGTCACACCCGCTCACGCAACTCCGTTGCTCCGCTTGGGGTATGTAAAGTCGCCAAGCAGGCGCCAATATCAACAGCTTTTTTGAAAAAAAGCACCTGTAGGTGGCCCGCTAAACTCCACAAAACAAAGTCTTGTGGTATTGAAGTGCCCCAAGTTTTGTCATTTGGTGATTCTTATTAAGTGGGACATTAGCCCCAATATTTTTATTTGGGGCTTAGGTCTTACTTGGGTGGGACTTAGGGCCCAGATTCAATTTCGGTTTTATGTCCCACCGAAGTGAGACATAAGCCCCAAAAAAAGAGTTGGGCGTTATGTCCCTGGGCCCTATGTCCCTGCGCCGATACCCCCACAGAAAAGTTATTTTGTTTTTAAGTTTTTACAAGAAATAATCAACCGATTTCAATAATTTTTCTGTACAAGCTCTTTTAGTGATCAAAATTTCATTGTTTTTATTTTTAATTTTTAAAAAAATATTAATTATTTTTTTTTTCGAAATTCGGTATCTTGAAAATAGGTTATAATTTTTACACAAAATTGAAATGTAAAGCATTTGTTAATAAGTTATAATTAACAAAATTAATGTAAGAAAAATCGCTCTAACGTTTTTGAAAAATTAAATTTTTTTAAATTTTTGAAAACAAATTCCTTTTGCACGTACATTTTTAAATTTTAAAATACAAAAAATATTTTTAAACAGACTATTTGCATGCTTGAGCATCCACTGCAATCAATTGATTGCAATCATTCACTTGAACTTTGCATTATTAAATGAAATTTCACTACACCTCGTACCCAAATTTTTGGTGTAAGACACCGATTTTCGATAACAGACAACAAGTGATTAAAATCAAAAATTAAAAAGTGTGTAGCGAAATTTCACTAATTTTACTAAAGAATGCAAGGACTTCAAGTGAATGCAAAGCCTTCAAGTGAAATGAAAGGCTTCAAAAGAAGGACTTCAAGTGAATACAATACAAAGACTTCAAGTGAATGCAAAGAATGCATCTAGTCTCAAATGATTGCAATCAATTTATATGAATTCCCAATCTTTGAGTGAATTCAATGAATGGAATCTTTATATTGAAGTCATATAAGATAGAATTCATAAAAGTTTTTGGCTTATAAGATATTTGAAGTCAATCAAATTGTTCACTTTTTTTAAGTTACTAAATTTACTTTTTAGATATGTCTTAATTTTAAAAATGAATGCAAACACAAATTTATAAAAAATTAAAATAAATGCAAAAAAAAATTTAAAAAAAAATTAAAATAAAATTAAATACACAAAATAAAAAATAATATATTTAAAATGAATTTAAAATATTTATAAAAACAGGAATACAAAAATTAAAAAAATATAAAATGTAAACAAGATAAAAAAATTAATTAAATATAAATAAAATATAAAAACATGAAATATAAGAAAAATTAAATATACAAAAATGTACAATACAAAAAAATTAAAAAATAAATAAAAATAATAAATAAAATATACAACATTTATATAAAAAAATATAGCATATATAACAAAATAAAACAATTTAAAAAAAAATATAACAAATATGAATATTTAAAGAATTATTTTTAAAAATGTTTCAAAAAATATTATGTAAATACTTTTAATGTAATCTTTTAAAGTAATCAAAAGTTTATGATAAGAAAAATATAAAAATTATATTAATTAAAAAAAAAAAAACAAAAATGAGAAACAAAAAAAGAGGCTGGGATGCGACCCACACTGATAACTTCCCATACCGTCAGTCGATTTGTCTTGCTTAAATGTTTGTATCAATTTTTACCAAATTTGCGTACTATTTTTTCTAGATTTTATTTTATTGAATATCGAAAATAATATTTTCTGTGAAATTAAATAAGTTTAAAGCCAATATTTTTAATTTTTGAAAAGCTATTTGAGTCGAAAGTAAATTTTTACCAAATTTTAGTATTGTTGTTTTTTTAGGTTTTTAATTTTTTGTAAAAAAAACTGTCAATTCGATTTTTCTCAAAATTTTATCAGATGACAAAAACATCATTCTTCGCTGCACAAAATTGTTTTGGTCGTAAAATTTTCGAGGTGACAATTTTTTTGCCAGTTTTTTTTTATTTATAAAAAACCGTTAGTTAGATTTTTTCCAAAAATATACTTGCTTTGTATCACGTTAAAATATATAATATAAAATTTAATTCAAGTCTCTAGCGTAATTGGTTCATGAGATATTTAGGGTTAACCAAAATTTTCACCTCTTTTTTAAACTGCTATGGTAAAAAAAAACCACCCACGCAATTTTCTTGAGAGCCCTTTCTGCATCTTTCTGCCTTATTATCTGTATAACAAAATTTATTTAAAGTCGATATCTCTTGTGGTTCTTGAGCTATGGACGACAAAAAAACCGCGCAAACGTACGGACGTACGGACGTGCGTACACACGCACGCACAGACATCTTTCTAAAAAGCTTTTATTTCGACTCTAGGGACCTTGAAACGTCGAGAAATGTCAAAATTTTCAATTTGTCAAATCGGACCCATTACAATAACTTCCTATGGGAAGTTAAAAAGAAAAATATTCGAAACACCCTTTAGATGAAAATCAATTTGCAACGTTTTTATCCCGCTATCCGTGTCGGCCATAACGCAACATTTCAGTGCACTGGCCTGAAATTGATTTGACGGACGACAAAATGTCAGACCGACATACATAATGTACTATGTACGACACGCTTACAAAACACAAAAGCGTGGTGTTGGTAGCACACCTGAGTGCGTTTCGATTTGCTTATTTTTATACAAATTTTTCTATTTCCATTTTATTAACTGGCATTTTCCACGCAAATTAAAATCGTTTTTGTTTTTTCTTATCAATATTTTCATCTGATTTTCATTTCCATATTATTAACGAACGCTTAAGTTCATTGGCATTTTTACACATCCCCCTGATGAAATCTGTTTTGTTGATTAAATAAAACGCTTGATTAAAATTTACAATTTTTGATTTAATTTGATTTCCACAGAACAGATTTGTGTTTTTGTATAATTCTAACTAAATTAATGTTTCAATCTATATCTATAAAAAACAAATTCTTTTTATCTCGTCTCATTAACTTCAGGTCACAGCACTTCGCCCTTTTACTAACGAGCTATATTCTCAAAGCCAAACCAACTGCAACAGAATTAAAATTAAAATTAAATTAAAAAAAGAGTACACAACTCGCAGCTATTAATAAATCAGAGTTGCGACATTTTGCAAAGTGTGGTTGCGTGTTGCAGAACTTAATTTGGATAAATGTATCCTTTAGATAAAAACAGAAAAGCCATGTTCTGATGTGATGATGGGGGGAGGTCGAGATTTGGGTGGCAGTGGGTTTGGGGGTAGGAGGTTTGTGATGCGTTGTTAGGTGTACAATAATTACTTTGCTAATGTTGTCAGAGTTGCCATGTCCTGAACTAGCTCGATATCCCAATTATAAAATATTTTTTTAGCTCACAATCGGAGTCGAAAAAGTAGCCCAATTTAAAAAAGATATCTTGTAGCTCAAGTTACTTTTTTTTGTTTATCATTTATCTGTGCAAATTAAAATATAGTTCAAAATTATATTTGGGCTATTAATAGCCCATTATTAAATTTGGGCTATTTTTAGCCCAGTATTAGATTTGGGCTATTTAAAGTCCATAACTAAATATTATGATTGGAATGTCGTCAACCAAATGTTTTGCCCTCCATTTTGGAAAAAGATAGTCATATTTAAAAAGTAGCCCAAAAAGTAGCCCAATTTCATTATTGTTAGTATTGGTGCATTCGTATGTAGTATTTTTTTTTAACGAAGACAAATATGACAGATGGTAAGATCTGGCCTACATTTATAGCCCAATTATGATTGAACTGTCATACTAAATTTTTAGCCCAATTTTCCATCAGTAGCCCAATTTGGCAAGCCTGGATATTATGTGAGAGTAAATGATAGTTTGTACCGCAGGCTTGTATTATTTATGTCTTATGTATCTGCGTTTGGTTTAGGTACCTACAATATATGGCGTTCTTTTTTGTTTTATTATTTAATTAGTGCTAATTATTTTTGTGTTGTTTTATTTTTTAATTTGTTTATTTTGGTTCGGATGAGTTGAATTTCATTTGCGATATATTTATACGCTAAAACTCTACTTTATACGCAATACAATGTTGTTGCGCAGCATAAAAGTGGAAATGAGGCGAAACCATGATTGTTGGTGGTTGCGTTTTAAAAGGAAATTCAGAGCGGAAATATATAAAAAGTTTGTTGTTGTTTTTTAAAATTATTTTTTAGAAGTTGATATTTTTTTGTTGGTGTTGTTTTGGTTCTTTGAATTTAGAAAAGGAGAAATTAGAGGTGCTTTGTATTTTTTCAATTTTTGTTTTGTGTTTTGAGGGAAACAAAAATAAAACGAACAAAGTTTTGACATTATGATGAATGTAGTCACGACATGCACTACTATGAACGTAAGTAAAGAACTTTTTGTCACACAACTTAACAACATTATTTTATGTACATATTGAGTGTGTTATATGTGAATTTAAATATAGCTTTGCGACATTTTTTCGGTAGAGCAAATAAAATGTCAAAGGAAAATTTTAAGGAGTTCAAATAAAATCGTATCCTTTTAATAAAAAAATGCACCCGGTATTTTTTTATTTAATAAAGGAGTTTAAATCCAGTCACTGACTAACCACATTTAAAACACCTAATTTTTTTTACTTTCAAGAAGTAATTTCTTTTATTTAAAAAATTTTAAAACAATATTCACTTGATAAGAGAGCTTCTTTTATGCTTCCTAAACACTTTCAAAAAAGTAATTTGGAGTTGAGCAAAATATTTAAGGTGATGGGAAAAGGTGGATTATAACACTTTTTATAGTGCAATTCACATATTTAGAGAAAAATGGTCCGAACAAATTTTGAAGTGAGGTATATTTTTGTGTTTAGGATTATTTGTTTTTTTTTTTTTTTTTTGGATAAATATTTTCGATTAAAAAATTGACAAACAATGCTGTAGTAAAATAACCAGTTGTATTCCTTTCCTGAAACAATTCAACCTATATATCCTGTATTTCTAGGAATGCTCATCAGTTAGCCATTGAGCCTAACTTCAAACGTACTTTTAAGTTTAGGGATAATTTCTTAAGCCGCACTGCACGAATGTGGAATGCTTTACCAGGCTCAATGTTTCATACTCATTACAATGTACAGACATTAAATGTGAAGACATTATAACAAAAAAGTTGCAGAGTGATTCCAAAAGAGTTTAATAATTCCTCAGAAGTTGAAAATCATTTAAGAAACACTTCAATTGACTCATTGATCATAACCCTTTATGTAAGGCTCCTAACAACTTTGAAAATGAGCCCTACATCATGAATATCGATAAGTGTTCTGAAGTCTTAAGAACTATTGCGCCGAAAAAGTTGAAGACTTTGAACTATGGCGGTGTTTGTATTTTGATAAAGCTGGAAATGCTTTTGAGAAATGTTGACTACTTGTATCAAAAACAAATTTAAGCACCTTGTTGGTCTCCAATGAAAGGGACAAAACTGCAGAGGAATTTGTAATAATTTAAAACAAATTCAGAAGTTAAAATAAAACAAAAAAGAAATAGTAAGAAATTTTTAGTTTTTTTAAATTAAATAAAATAAAATAAAATAAAATAAAAATAAGCACAACAATATAAAATAGACGCGAAAATAAAAAAGAAACAACAATTGCATAAATATTTATCATAGAAAAGAATAATTTTTGAAAACCAATTGAAAATAAAAATAAATATTTAAATCAAAACTACTAAAATAAAAACAAAAAGACACAATAAAAAACAGAAAGAAAAACAAAGAAATGAAAAATATAAAAAGAATTAATTAAAAAAATAAACAATACATAAAATAAAAATAAAAAAGAATACAAAAAAATAAAAAAAAACTTAAAAATCAATGAGAAACACAAACAATATTTAAAAAAAAAATTAAAAATATCTATATTTAAAAAAAAAATAAAAAAAAATAAAAAAAAATAAAAAAAAATAAAAAAAAATAAAAAAAAATAAGAAAAAATAAAAAAAAAATAAAAAAAAAATAAAAAAAAATAAAAAATATATTTAAAAAATAAAAAAAAAATATATAGGCATATTCACAGTATTTTTAACTTTCATGTTACCACAGTATATTAAGCCTTAGAAATGGAACTTTCCAAGTGGATAGATTTTTGTACCATGACTTATTTCAATTAAGTAACCTACTTGTGACTTGATTGGATAAAATTTTTTAATTAAAATTAATAAAAAAATAAGCTTAAATATTGCAAATTTCAAGCGTACCAAATACAAATTTATTAAGTTTTGTAAACAAAAAACATTTCAACGACCTTTGAAACAACTTAACATCATTAATATATAATTAATTATAATATACACTGATAGAAAAACCTCGAAAGAAAGGTGTGCTACCATTTAAAAAATAGTACAAAGCAATTAAATTAGAGTACCTGCGTTTTTACAAATATTAAAATCTGATCTTTTTCTCTATATAACTTTCTCAACGATCGATTCTGGTAGTATTTTATAGGCTTACATTATTCTCTATCAATCAATAAATCAATTAAAATTTAATTGGATCATGTGCCTCTATTTAAAAATAAATAATGCCATTTTAAAGTTTAAAATTGAAAACGTGATTGGTATAAAATATGTAATTTTTTTAGCGGCACACCTATCGATATGATCTTACAGCTAAATAAATGATTGTGAATGATAATTTTACCAATAAATCAATAGTAAAAAAAAAGATGTTCATCTAAACTTTGAAATTTCAAAGTTTGTACGACAGTACAAAATCAAAATTCATTATGAAATAATGAGGGTTTTTCATTGAATGCTTTTCATTGATCTAACGTACCAGATATTACGTGACGGATATTAACGATGTTTCAAAATGAATCACGCAAGTATTTTCTCGTTATTTAGATGATAAAGAATCAAGAAAATGTTTGTTTATAGATGTGCCTCAAAATAAAAAAAAAAATTTCAATTGTTGAAAATGAAAGATTCTATGGATATGCACATATATTTAAAAAAATAAAAAGGGGCTGGGATGCGACCCACACTGATAACTTCCCATCCCGTCTGTCGATTTGTCTTGCTTAAAAGTTTGTATATATGTATCAATTTTTACCAAATTTGCGTACTATTTTTCGTAGATTTTATTTTTTTATGAAAAAACGGACTGTTGAATTTTTATTAAAAAAATTACTGAATATCAGAAACAATATTTTCTGTGAAATAAAATAAGTTTGAAGCCAATATTTGTAATTTTTGAAAAGCTGTTTGAGTCGAAAGTAAATTTTTACCAAGTTTTAGTATTGTTTTTTTTGTTAGGTTTTTATTTTTTGTAAAAAAACCTGTCAATTAGATTTTTCTCAAAATTTTACTGAATGTTGACAACAATATCTCAAAGTTTTAAAAAGATATTTGAGTCGAAAAACAATTTTTACCAACTTTTATTAATTTTTTTGTTTAGGTTTTTATTTTTTGTAAAAAAAACTGTCAATTCGATTTTTCTCAAAATTTTATCGAATGTTGAAATAAATATTTCTTATAAGTTAAAATTAGTCAGAAGCCGTTATCTCAAATTTTTGAAAAGATATTTGAGTCGAAAATCAATTTTTACCAACTTTTTTTAATTTTTTTTTTCGGTTTTTAATTTTTTGTAAAAAACCTGTCAATTCGATTTATTTCAAAATTTTACTGAATGTTGACAACAATATTTTTGAAAGATAAAAGTAGTTTAAAGCCAATAACTCAAAGTTTTGAAAAGATATTTGAGTCGAAAATCAATTTTTACCAACTTTTATTAATTTTTTTTTAGGTTTTTATTTTTTGTAAAAAATACTGTCAATTCGATTTTTCTCAAAATTTTATCAGATGTCAAAAACATTATTCTTCATTGCACAAAATTGTTTTGGAGATGAAATCATATTTTAGTCGTAAAATTTTCGAGGTGACAATTTTTTTTTCAGTTTTTTTGATTTATAAAAAAAAACCGTTAATTGTATTTTTTTCCAAAAATATAATTGTTTTGTATCACGTTACAATATATAATATAAAATTTAATTCAAGTCTCTAGCGTCATTGGTTCATGAGATATTTAGGTTTAACCAAAATTTTCACCTTTTTTTTAAACTGCTATGGTAAAAAAAACCACCCACGCAATTTTCTTGAGAGCCCTTTCTGCATCTTTCTGCCTTATTATCTGTATAACAAAATTTATTTGAAGTCGATATCTCTTCTGGTTCTTGAGCTATGGACGACGAAAAAAACGTCGCGAACGTACGGACGTACAGACGTACGGACGTACGTACACACGCACGCACAGACATCTTTCTAAAAATCTTTTATTTTGACTCTAGGGACCTTGAAACGTCGAGAAATGTCAAAATTTTCAATTTGTCAAATCGGACCCATTACAATAACTTCCTATGGGAAGTTAAAAAAAATATATTTAAAAAAATAAAAAATATATTTAAAAAAATAAAAAATATATTTAAAAAAAATAAAAAAAAAATCATTTAAAAAAAATTAATAAAAAAATTTTGAAATAAAAAAAAAATAAAAAAAAGTTTGAAAAACAAATAATATTTAAAATAGCACTGACGGGCAAAATTACGTATTTCTTCCGGCAACACAAAGACAAACAAAGCAATTCTATTTTTAAGAATTAAGTTGTCCTGAATTCGAAACTCAATTAAAATGTTTCTATCGCATTAGTTTTTTTTTTTTTTAATATGCAACTCAGTACTAACAACATCCAAAAACGGAGTTTTTTTTATCTTCTTGATACAGTTTAAATCATTTTAATATCTTAGTTAGTTTCTGAAAATTTTCATTAGTTATGAGTCTTTATTTGACTCTACAAAAAATTTGGAGCAAAACTTAAATTAAATGCTTTTATGGTTTTAAAAATAAGTAATGGAGGTAAACTTAGTTTAACTTTTAAAAATATCCGTTTTCAAAATTATTTTCATATTTTTTTTAATTTATTTTAAAAACTTATAATAGAATTGTTAAGACGACCGATTCGTTACAAGAACACATTTTCTTTGCATTTTTCTGTGGAAAAGCCTTTAAGCACAAATGGTTTAGCGTTTATTTCAGATTTTTGTATAACATTGAAGAACAAGTTATCAAATTTTTTCGAAAAGTTCATGAAGTATTTGTTTGAACCAAATATTAAAGAAAGGGATTACAGCTTTCGAAAACCATCACGAATTTTATTAAAAAAAAGCTACTTCATACATTTAGAAAGCCTTAAAAAGCGTTATAAATGTATGTATGTTTTTTTCGAATTTTTAATAGTAATACATATCGCAAAAATCTGGCGTTGAAGAAAAATTGTGTAATCAGTCAAAATCAAATCATCACGAAAAAATTGATACTAAAAAAAATTTATTTTGCAAAAATGGTTACAACTGTTTAATTGGCGGTACCTAAAAGAATCAATATTACAAAAAAAAATACAAGATATGCTCATTTTCAGCTCTTTTAAAGAATTGAATATGTTATTCACGTTGTAAAACATCTTTCCAAAGCTTAAAGTAAAAATAAGGCTTCATAAGGCTCAGACACTACTTTTCTATATTCCAAAGCAATTTAAAAACCCAACTTTAAAAATAATCAGCACTTTTTAAATGAATGTCACAAAATCAGTGTGTTGCCTTCTTATTTATGTTTCTTAAGAAATTGTAAATTTTTGTGGTTGGTTTCAAAATAGTGTTTGAGTTACAATACTGTATTGTCAAAATTACTGTAAGTCAAAAAGCTGTATTACAAAATTCTGATTATTCAAAGTCCGAATTCTGAAATTCTGTTCTTAAGCAGACAAGAAATAGTTTTGATAATGTAAAAGACTGCACTCCCACAAATTGATGGTATGTCTTTCAAAATTCGACAAAGCAAAAATTGATTTTTATGAGCTGCTCAATTCTTTCTTTGAACAATTTACTTTAATTTTTTTCTCTGGAACAACACAATTTTGTACGTGTCT
This sequence comes from Eupeodes latifasciatus, assembly GCA_920104205.1. Lineage (NCBI taxonomy): Eukaryota > Metazoa > Arthropoda > Insecta > Diptera > Syrphidae > Eupeodes > Eupeodes latifasciatus. The sequence continues at coordinate 45,455,527 of OV049924.1, read as the reverse complement.
GCAGCGTATTTAAGGAATATTACAACTTTCTAACTAATGAAAGTGTTAATACTTAAATAGCATTCCAAATAAACTAAACTCGATAGTAAAATAATAATTTAACTTCTAGACGACGACGCACAGTGGTTCAGTTTGTATGGGAGAGCGGAAAAAAGTCTGTAAAATCTGAACGGTTCAACGGATTTAAATAAAATTTGGCATACATGTTAAGATTAGTCTTATACATATTTGGTCAAAATTTGGTTGAAAAAAAAAAAAATTATAAACAAAGTTATTGACATTTTTCTAAAATTTGAGGGTTTTTGATTTTTGTATAAGAGAGCGGAAAAAAGTCTGTAAAATCTGAACTATTAAACGAATTTTAATGAAATTTGAAACACATGTTAAGATTAGTCTTATATGATTGGTCAAAATTTGGTCAAGATAAAATTATTAGAAAAAAAGTTATTGGCATTTTTCTAAAATTTGAGGGTTTTTGATTTTTGTTTGGGAGAGCGGAAAAAAGTCTGTAAAATCTGAACTATTAAACGAATTTTAATGAAATTTGAAACACATGTTAAAATTAGTCTTATACATGCTTGGTCAAAATTTGGTTAAGAAAAAATTATTAGAAAAAAAGTTATTGACATTTTTATTTATTATTATTATTTGTTTTTTTGATGTTATATTTAAATAAAAGTTTTTTTTAGTAAAATCTTAACTTTTTATTTTGAACAACATATTATCATTAACTATGTATATTATAAAATTAAATAAATAAATAGATAAATATCGGGTGATTTTTTAAGAGCTTGAGAACTTTTAAAAAAAAAACGCATAAAATTTGCAAAATCTCATCGATTCTTTATTTGAAACGTTAGATTGGTCCATGACATTTACTTTTTGAAGATAATTTCATTTAAATGTTGACCGCGGCTGCGTCTTAGGTGGTCCATTCGGAAAGTCCAATTTTGGGTAACTTTTTCGAGCATTTCGGCCGGAATAGCCCGAATTTCTTCGGAAATGTTGTCTTCCAAAGCTGGAATAGTTGCTGGCTTATTTGTGTAGACTTTAGACTTGACGTAGCCCCACAAAAAATAGTCTAAAGGCGTCAAATCACATGATCTTGGTGGCCAACTTACCGGTCCATTCCTTGAGATGAATTGTTCTCCGAAGTTTTCCCTCAAAATGGCCATAGAATCGCGAGCTGTGTGGCATGTAGCGCCATCTTGTTGAAACCACATGTCAACCAAGTTCAGTTCTTCCATTTTTGGCAACAAAAAGTTTGTTAGCATTGAACGATAGCGATCGCCATTCACCGTAACGTTGCGTCCAACAGCATCTTTGAAAAAATACGGTCCAATGATTCCACCAGCGTACAAACCACACCAAACAGTGCATTTTTCGGGATGCATGGGCAGTTCTTGAACGGCTTCTGGTTGCTCTTCACTCCAAATGCGGCAATTTTGCTTATTTACGTAGCCATTCAACCAGAAATGAGCCTCATCGCTGAACAAAATTTGTCGATAAAAAAGCGCGAAACACATTTCGAACCGAACACTGATTTTGGTAATAAAATTCAATGATTTGCAAGCGTTGCTCGTTAGTAAGTCTATTCATGATGAAATGTCAAACCATACTGAGCATCTTTCTCTTTGACACCATGTCTGAAATCCCGCGTGATCTGTCAAATACTAATGCATGAAAATCCTAACCTCAAAAAAATCACCCATTAGAAGGTATCTTTTATAAATAATCAAATTTTTTTTTTAGATAATCGAAAATAGACCAATTAAATTATTTAAGAAGCTAGAGAATTTATTTAAAGGAACTTCGGAAAAAAACATCTCAAAATTTGTTGAAAATACGGTTCGCGATTTGAGTAAAATTATTTTTCAACTTTGAGGGCTTGTAAATCAGAACATACAATATTATATGTTAAAAAATACTTTTGAATCATACGCTCGGGTTATCTAAGAGTACTTAAACATAAACTTTAAAAGGATAAATATGACTTTTTAAAAAGACTTTTTTCCGCTCTCGCACCACTGTGCGACGTCGACAACGATGATAAACACACATGGAAGTGATTAACTCTGACACCCTTTTTGACCAGATTGATTTATATAAACTAAGGAACTAAATTACAGAGAAATATCGAAAACTCCCTCCCAACATTTGCACATGAACGGTTCATTTAATTGCACCCTTTCCTTAATTTAACACTGCCACTTGATTATATTTTTTGTTTAACTGCCAAGAACACACAAGAATTTGGTTTAGTTAAAATGAACACTTCATTTAACTCTCCCCCTTTTCTTTTTTAGTTTGCTGTGGCCGTCAAACCAAAAATATATATAAAGTGCATGTTATGAATGAGCTATGACACATGGTTTTTGTCTAGATACCACACATAGCAAACAAAACGTCAAGAAATTGTATTAATTTATTTTTGGGCTGAATCATACCCGCCTTGAGGTGTATTTATCATAATAGTCATCCACCCTCGATATGATATATTAAATTAAGCTTATAGATAAAATAACATGAGTTTGATAAGATTAAAACTTGGAATTTGTTTTTAAAATATATTTGTATGGAAGGCAATAGGGAACAACAACAAAAATTCCATGAATATTTACCAAGTCTCTAATTTTTATTTTATTTTTTCATGAATAACTTCTTGAAACTTTGCAAAGTGTGCATTGCAAACATACCTCGGTTTCTTTTTCAGCCTTTAGGCATTTGTTATTTCTATTACCTATATTTAGCCACACCTTTTTCATCATACCTGTCATTTTATACCATACAACAACAACACACACAAACAAAAAACAACAACAGTACCTGATGGTTACTAGTAGTTAATTAAATTTTATTTTTAATCCTCAAGCTTTTTGTTTTTCATTTCTCGTTGTCTTTTATTTTGAAATGTTAAATGAAAAAAATTCTGACAGAAAGAAAGAAAAGAACACAAGTCAACTCAAAAGAAAACAAATGATATCTTCTGTAATGTTGGAAAAAGGGTTCGAGTGTCCTTTTTTTTAAACTTCTGTATAGGTAAGAGTGTTGATTGTTATTTCATTGTTACAGAAATGAGAGGTAGTATTAATGAAGCAACAACAACATAAAATGACAACGAGTGGTGGACGAACAAATGGAGGATGAAAAAATAATAATGAATGAAAAAGGCTAGAGACTTGGGATGACTAAAAATGTCCTTTTTCTGTTCTGTTATTATTTAACACAAACATTAAACTTTTGAATATACATTTTTTAATGTTGACAAGCCAAATTGAGGAACGGTGATGGTGTGGTTTAATTTAATTAAATGTAAAAATGCTTTGAAATTTTTCTTGGAAACAGAAAAACTTATTACATAATTGTATCCGATTTTTGTTTATAAGTTAAAAATGTGCGAAAGGTCGCTCCAGATGTCATGCTTATGAAGTGTATTTGATTTTTATTAAGTTCACCAATAAAAGGTTCAAATTTGAAGAGCCCGCTATTTGGGAAGCTGTCACTTTTATAACTACCATATTTTTACATCTAACAAGTAAAAACTACGCCGTTAATTTTAAAAATGGAACTAAATACACGTTTACCAAAGCGCTGAAAATGTTAAAATTCACTACAAAAAGTCACACTTCAAAAAAAATTAAAGTTTGGCATTAGTGAATCTTGTGGAAATATTTATCAATTGTTCGGAAAAGTTACAAATGTGAAGATTCAAAACCGTTTGTGTCGGTCAAACAACAACTGAGAATATTCCAGATGTAGCCCGTAGTAGTAACAAAATGTAAAGCATTACATACACCGTATTTTTCATAACAAATTAGGTGCTAAGGCTTTCATAGTACAGATAATAGACGAACTATAGTCAATAGATCACCAACAACGTCGTGTCTTCAATGATTGGGTCCTTGATGAACAGCATCAAAACTATTCGTATTTTCATCGAAAAATCATCTAAATTCATGAGGATCATTTTCATCTAAGCCCACCTTAATAAGTAACATTTTTGCTTTTGAGGCTCGGAAAAACAAAGGACGATTGTTGAAAAGCGTGTGATTGGAACTTATTTATTCAAAAATGATGTTCAAACAATCGTTTTGGTAGATGGATTGGATTATTTATTCTTTAGGATCGCAAGTGGAAGATATTGCTGTGGGCGAACCCTTCACCAACCTCTCAACAACCTATGTAAACACCGACTGAATCTCCTTTAACAGACGCTCTTACATCATCGCGATCATCATGCCCTCCTCTTCCTTTCACTACGCCATCTATAGGTACGTTACCAGCACCATTAATTCCTACGTTGAATACAAATGGACAGGGAGTTCGAAATATATCTCCTATCTAGTGGTTTAAAAGTAGTCGAAGGTCACCGAACTCTATTCATATCAAAACTCGACCCTTTAACTAATGCTCTTGACATTAACAATTATATTCAAAAAAAGTTTGGTTTTTCAACAACCATGAAAGTAGAGAAATTGATCCACCGCAACTATTCGAAATATGCATCTTTCAAACTAAGAATGCCCGACTCTATCTTTGAACTTCTCAACTCCGTTTCTATGTGGCCTAGTGATATAATAGTCCACCAATTTGAAAATAAGCAAATCAGCACAAGAATATCATCTTTAAACCATTTTCGCAATATCCAGACAATGCCACATCATCAAAGAAGCAGCTTCAAAAAATTCTAATCTATTATCAAAATGTCAACGGACTACGGACAAAATTAATAAGGTCTACAAAAATATAACCATTCTACCACACGACACAATCATTTTGACTGAAACTTGGCTACACAATACATTCTTGGATACGGAACTCTTCGATTCGAATTATCAAGTGTAAAGACGTGATAGACACTGCTTAAATGACATTAGCACTGTAGGAGGTGGACTTTTGCTTGCCGTAAAAAATTGCTTGATATGCACTTTGATTGACGACTTTCATCAATCTGATGTCGAAATATAATTTGCATAAAAGTTAAAACTGCGACAGGACTGCTATACATTATCGCCACATATATACCTCCAAGCTCTCCTAACAACGTTTATGAAAACTTAATTAATTGCATAGACAAAATAAACGATCAAATTGAGCCACAAGACGAGTTACTAGTCTTAGGAGATTTCAATTTTCCAAACTTGATCTGGACTAAACAGACGCATGAGAGCTATCTATCTCCTATTAACATGTCCTCTACCAACGAATTCTTGACAATTGACGGTCTTTCCTCATGTGGACTAAGCCAATTTAATGGGATTGTCAACAACTTCAATAAAATATTGGAACTTATATTCTTCTCGGACACGCTCAATGCTGATATTGCTGTAAATTCAGCCAATATCCTACTTGTCGAAGAAGACCGACATCCGACATCACCCAGCATTAGACCTATCGTTTAATTTAAATGTATGTAATGTTCCTAATTGCTCCAAAGAAAATCTTGAATTTAACTTTAAAAAATGCAGACTTAATGAACTTATCAACCTGTTATGTAATGTTAACTGGAATCATTTGTTTGAGAACTGTGACATTAATGCTATGTGCTCTAAATTCTACTGTGTTCTCTTTAACTTTTTTTATGAGACTACACCATTGCGAAAACCGCGCAATATTTCTAAATCTCCTCCATGGTTTGACTTTTGCCTAAAAAACTTAAAAAATAAAAGAAACAAGGCCTGGATTAAATATAATAAAACAAAAGCTGATAATGACTTGGTAATATACAATGCGCTAAGAAATATGTTTATTGACTATTCAGATATTCTTTATAATGACTTTATTTTAAATACAGAAACCGACATAAAAAAAAACCCAAAAAACTTTTGGAGCTATGTTAATAGTAAGAGAAATACTGACGGGTATCCAAACTGCATGTCTTTCAACAACGAACTTAGCCATGACTCTGAAAAAATTTCAAATATTTTTGCAAATTTTTTCAAAGATGCTTTCAAAGTAGCGAACTCCTGTCAAACTCCTGAGTTATTGGCCCTCTCACAAAATTTCCCTCATTTGAATTCGATTAGTCTTTGGATCTCTGAAGACGATATCGTTCGTAAAGCTTCAGAACTTGACATTTGTTATAGCCCTGGTCCAGATGGTGTACCTTCTTATATTTTGAAAAAATGCGCATCATATTTATCCTATCCTCTTCATATTCTTTTTAATGAATCGCTCAAATCTTTAATTTTTCCTGAAATTTGGAAGAGTTCGTACATTACATAACACCGATACATAAAAAGGGTAGTAAAAATGAAATACAAAATTATCGTCCCATACAAAACTGTCCGTCATCCCTAAGTTATTTGAGTCCATTATTTGTAAAGTCATATCGTTTAATTGTAAGTCTATAATTTGTGACAGTCAACATGGTTTTGTTCAAAATAAGTCAACAGTTACTAACCTCTTTCATTTCAGTACTTTTTGTTTAGATTCGTTTGAAAAACGGAAACAAGTTGACTGTGTCTTCACAGACTTCAGTAAGGCTTTTGATAAATTGTGCCATAAAACATTAATTTCCAAACTTAAATCCCAAGGCTTTAACGATAAATTTGTTAGTTGGGTTTCGTCGTACTTATATAATAGATCATACAGCGTAGTTTTTAGGAATGAGCGGTCATCATATTTTGATGCCAACTCTGGCGTACCACAAGGTAGCCACTTAGGACCTTTACTGTTTATTTTGTACGTTAACGACTTACCTTCTATTATAAAACACTCATCTGTTTTAATTTACGCTGATGACATTAAAATTTTCAAACGTATTGACTCACTTGATGACTGTTTACTCCTACAAGATGATCTAAATAGTTTTAGTGAATGGTGTTTTATAAATAAGCTTTTACTAAACATAGACAAATGTAAATTAATGTGTTTTACTCGCAAACAAAATGTTTTGACTTTCAATTATCAATTAGAATCTTCTTATTTGACTAAACTCTCTACTTTCTCTGACCTAGGTATTATTCTTGACTCAAAATTAACTTTTACAAATCATTATGACTATATTATTAAAAAAGCAAATAAGACACTCGGATTTATAAAACGATTTTCACATGATTTTCGCGACCCTTCTATTCTTAAACTTATTTATATACTCGTATAATTTGTCCCTTTTATTCAGTCCATATAAACAGAATAGAAGGAGTACAAAGAAGATTCATGCGCTTCTGCCTCCGTTTCATCCCATGGTCAAATAGGCTCGAACTTCCACCGTACAATCATAGGCTCACGCTCATAGATCTTCCATCGCTTTCTAAACACAGAGAGTACATTCAGCTGTGCTTTATTATAAAATTAATCAATGGGTCAGTCATATCACCATCAATTTTGGAACAATTAAACTTTATTTATAGCCGTTCAAGTATAAGAAGACAAGTTCCTTTACGTCCTATATCAAGCAGATCGAACTATGGTAAAAACAGTCCCCCAACCAATTGATTTCAGTTTACAACAGGTATTACTTTTTGGTATATTCCGTAAGCGATGATTTTAAAAGTAAAACATTTAAAGTAAATTTTTTCAATACTTCAGTTTAGCATTTTTTTTTGATTGATTTTGCATTAGGTATAAATTTATAAATCTAAGAATAAATGTAATATTAGTCTTAAGTTCTAACGTTAGTTTGTTTAACGAATTCAATAAATAAATAAATAAATAAAACGTTTATTTTCAACAAGACGACCATCGCGCTGGCTCTAGGTGCCACATAACATTGATTAAGAAAATATCGTTAAAATAACGAAAGGTATGAAACTGGTAAAGGTGAACAAGGATGTGAATCTAAAAACAAATATGAAAAGCTGAGAGTATAATGTCTTCAGCGAAACAATTTAATGGATTAAAAGTGATAAGACACTAATTAGATAAGAGATTAGTTATGAATATAAGGAAGAGAGTCAGGCACAAAACGGATACCAAAAGCAAGCATTTTGGATAACAGAGCTTGGTGCCAAACTCTATCAAATGCTTTTGAAATATTAAGTGCAATAATCTTACTTTCTCCAAAACGATGTAAAGATTTGTTCCATTGTTCGGTAAGATGAACCATCAAATCATCGGTGGACCTATTTCTAAACAAGAGCTATACTGGCAGTCATTAACAAGATTTTGTTCTTTGAGATATTTTTTAAACTAACTATGAATTAGCGTTTTCATGATCTTGGAAGGAATAGACTTGAGTGCAGTTGGATGAGGAGGCTGAACAAATGCTGTTTTCTATCCACTCAAAAAGAAACCAGTAGAAAAGGAAAGATGAAAAAGCTCTGCTAGCGTTAAAGTACACCTTTTTAAAGGGTGTCCCAAAATTAACGCAAGATTTGAATTAAATAGAAAACGCCGTTTTTAGTCTTTTGATAGTTATATTTTTATTGACTCGTAAAGTACATAGGATAGGGTTATGTATGGAATGACACATCGGACAAATGGCCTCCACGGCTTTGCATGCACATGCGCACTCTTTTGTTGAAATTTTCCATGACCATTCTGCATAAATGTGGCTGAATTTCGTTGATGCAGCGTTGAATCTCCTCCTTTAATGCACGGGTGGTTGTGGGCTTGTTGACATAGACTTGTGATTTCAAATAACCCCATAAAAAGAAGTCTAATGGTGTTAAATCACACGATCTAGGAAGCCAATTTTGATCACCGAAACGAGAGAGTACACGACCTGGAAATGTCTCATGCAGTAATTGAATTGTTTCACGGGCTGTATGACATGTGGCACCGTCTTGTTGAAACCACATATTGGACACATCAATATCATCCAATTTTGGCAGAAAGAACTGTGTTATCATGTCGCGATATCGAGCACCAGTAACAGTCACTGCTTGACCAGCATCATTTTCAAAAAAATATGGCCCAATTATGCCTCCAGCCCAAAATCCACACCATACAGTCACGCGTTGTGGATGCATTTGTTTTTCGACAATCACATGTGGGTTCTCCGAACCCCAAATGCGGCAATTTTGGCGATTGACAAAGCCATCAAGATGAAAATGTGCTTCATCGCTTAGGATGATTTTGCTCGAAAAATCAGGGTCCATTTGTTGATGTTCAATAATCCATTCAACGAACTCTCTTCTCTGTCCATGGTCATTAGACTTGAATTGTTGTGTTAATTGAATTTTGTAAGCATGAAGACACAGATCTTTGGTGAGTATACGCAGTAGAGAGGTTCTTGAAATTTGCAATTCTTGTGCACGACGTCGAATTGAGGTTCCTGGATTGTCAGCAACACTCTCACGCACTGCTTCGACATTCACATTTGAACGGCTTGTTTTTGGACGACCAGTGTGTTTGGCGTCTCCAACGGATCCAGTCTCCATGAATTTTTCAATTAATCTCTTCACAGTTGACGAAGTTAAAACACTATTCCGACCATATTTTGTATGAAATTTTCGAACTGCAGTCGCCAAGCTTTCACTATTTTTAAAATATTCTTTAATAATGAAGACACTTTGTTCTATCGTGTAACGCTCCATTTTTAATAACCCTATACTGTTAGCTGTCAAATTGCTTTTTTTTTTCAGGGTTGCCAACACTTCACTGCACAAATGGCGGCAAATTCAAATCTTGCGTTAATTTTGGGACACCCTTTAGATCAAAAGGAGGGATACTATCCGGGTCATTTCGGCCATTCGTATATGTCAAGGTTTTTCAGAACTCAGTGCCAAATAATTGTATTTTAAACAATAAAATCGCTTACGCTCTCAAGTACAGGAGAACTCATGACTCTTTGGTAGCGTCGAAATACAAATTGGATTTATCAATCGAGCTTACATAAAGAGTGTCATTGTGAACAAGCGTTGAAACCCAGGATGACGTATAGTGGTACGTACGTTTTTTTACAAATAACCAGAAATTTTGTAGTATTTATTTTTTGTCGTAATTTCTGGTTATGTAAGAATTTAGTTCGTCGAATATGATCGTTACAGGTGTTTCTAGCTTGTTTAAACTTATGTCGATTTTCTTCAAAGAAATTGGCTTTAAAACAACAAAACTTACATCTCTAAACCTAATAACCATTTTAAAGCTCGAATCGAAACATGAGTTTTCCTAAGGTTTGATAAATTTTTCCATTTTCGGGATAAAATTTGTCATTTAACATTGAATTAAGTTTGTAATCATATCTGCGATGAAGTCAATTTTCTCATATTGGCAAACGGTTTTCGTAGAGGTTTTGTCTTTAACTAGGTTTTTATGGCATACGTAATTTGCAGACAATGGTCTTACATATGTGCCAAAAAAACGTAATACAATGACTGCGTTTTTATTAGAATCAGAGATAATAAACAAGTCTAGGGTATTTGCGAATTGACCTGCAACGTCAGGAATCCGAGATGGCTCGTCGACAAGCTGTGTCAATTGATTTAACTCAACAAAGTCTTTATCATAGTTATATTCGGCTGTTCTCTGGCCAGAAAAGCTAAGCTAAGAAGAATTGTGTACATTGAGTCGCCCGCAATAACAATAAAATATGAATCTATTGAAACCTTTTTAAAAAACTCATTTTTAAACCCACAACAAAATTGACAAAACGTAAAAACTTATGTCTCTAACCCTAATGTGTACGTCAAATCTTTGTTGAATGCTGATAACTAAGCAATAATTCATCAATTAAAAACCAACATTCGAAGGACTGTTGACGACTCGGTTTTAGTATGTTTAAAATGTCAGAAAGCTACAATTTTAGTAAGATTAGATTAGATTAGATTCTTCCTTTATTCATTAGATAAATTACAATTTTTTTTTCTATTGGAAATACGGACATGACAATGCTGCCGTCTGCCGGAAATGACATTTCAGTAAAATAAATAAAATTATATAAAGAGAAGATGTATCAAAAAGAGTTACAAGAAATTTGAAACAATAAATTACAAAAATAAATACTATGCAAAATATTAGACAAAAGTTTATATTAACATACGAGGAATAAATTTATATAAAATTTTAAATTTTAAGTATATATTAAATATTAGATATTAAATTTTTAATTTTAAAATTTTAATGAAACATTTATTGAAACAATAAAGATTTGATTTAAAAGCAATAATTTGCAGCCCTTTAATTGAATAGAGACTTGTTGTAAGAACTAATTTATCAAAAAACTATTGCGATAAGTCATAGCATGATTGCAATATTTATACAAGGTGAGCCAACCACGAGCACCATTTAATATTTCGTAAAGACTATTTACGGATAGAAAACTTTCTTGGAAATGTAATCTTCGGAATTCTTGTAGAATTGGGCATACAGCAATGAAGTGGTAAATATTTTCGGACTCTCTCCTGTTACATAGATCACAAGTTTGCTGAAGATCGACTCTATGTGGCATGAAATTCAAATTTAATAATTCAACTCTGGCTCTGGCGTTTGGTAGACGGAATAAACGCTTGAAAAAGTACCTCTGTACAATTTCGAAATCTTCAAAGGGGTCTACTCCAAATGCCTGCACCCCGTAGCACATACAAGTGTTGACTGTGGCATTGAATACATTATATTTTAAGGACAGATCAATGTTTTGATTTGCGAAGAATTTTGGCCACATTATGTTAAGTGCCAGCTTTGCTTCTCTACTTTTTTCTTTCACGTGATGTCGAAAGTTTAAATTGCTAGACAACAGTACGCCAAGGTATTTGAACTCAGGAACTACTTCTATCGACTGGTTATTGAGTCGCCAAGTCTCCACCCGTCTACTCCTTCGGTTCTCGAAAACCATAACTTTTGTTTTCAAGACGTTGATATGTAGATCCCATGTCTCACAGAAAGCCTGAAGTTTGTTTATTTGCAGTTGTAGAGTTGAAGGATTCTCTGCCAGCAACACCAAGTCATCAGCATAAAGGAGTACCTTTATTTGCTGACCAGCGAAGCTAACGCCATCTGGAAGAATTTCAGAAATGGAGTCAATGTATAGTGCGAAGAGTATAGGGCTTAGAATGCACCCCTGAGGAACACCTGCAGAAGTTGGGAACCATTCAGACAGCTTGGATCCATCCCACACGGTTGCACTTGAGGAAGATAATAATTTCGCATATACTACCAAGAACTTTCTGGATACTCCAAGCGATGCCAGTTTGTAGATCAGAGCTTGCCTGTTGACTGTGTCAAATGCTGCTTTGAAGTCTACAAAACAAACATATAACTTTTTATGCATTTCAATATATTTTCTGGCTATGCTAGTTAGTGCGAAAATGTGGTCAATTGTTGAAAACCCGGAACGAAACCCTGCTTGAAAAATGCTGAGACGATTAAAATTTTCTATCTACGTAGAAAGCCTAACATAAAGAATTGTGCAAAGATCTTTCTGAGAGAATTTAGAATAGAGATTCCCCTATAATTTTCTGCTTGGGAAGCATCGCCTTTTTTAAATATTGCAAAAATAAGCGATTTGTTAAAACCAGAAGGAACGCAAGCATTACTATATATCTTGTTGAAATAATCCACAATATAATTTTTCAGTTGTACTGTTCCGTTTTTAAAGAATTCGACTGGAATGCCATCACAACCCGGGGCCTCATTGTTTTTCATAACCAGCAAAACTGAATCAAGCTCTTCACAAGAAATCGTACAGTCTAATTCAGATACAACTTCATTTTGTAACGCAAAGCTAAAAGTATGAAGATTCTCCTCCGCTGACAATAAAATTTTAAAATGAGCAGCTAAAGTCTCAGCTTCGAGAGAAATCTTCATACTTCTACTTTGCCCACCTAACTCTCTTACATTATTCCAAAATTCTTTGGAATTTTTGGAGTGCTGCAAGTTCATTGCAAGATTTTTTAGAAAAAGCCTTTTTTTTTGGTGACATAATTGTTTGAATTCTTTGTTTGCGTGTAAGTACATATTTTTAAACGCAACCGAGTTAGTTCTTCTATAGAGTTTTAAGTACTTGAACGAGAGCTTACGAAGTTTAACACAGTCTTTATCGAACCATTTATTTTTCAAATTGAGCGTGTAGCTAATACTTGTAGATACAGCTGAAGCGTAAATTACTCTTGTAATGCTTTCCTCAATTTGTTCAACATTGCCCTCACTTGAAGAGGGAGAAGATTGCAATGCTGATTCAAGAGAGATTTGTACCGAGAAGCTTTATTTTCAAACCATCTGAGTTTTCGAGGAATTTCTACGTTCGTCTGCTGTATATTCTCGTGGAAGCATATTTTGACAAATAGTGGCAAGTGAGCTGAAAAACTAGACAAGTACACCTGGAAGTCTTCAACTGAGTTACACCACTCTCCAGAAATTGCACAATAGTCGATTACTGATTGCCCTTGACCGCTGATAAAAGTAAGTTCGCCATATTTGTCACCGCTTGTTACCCCATTTAATAAAAAAAACCCAAAATCTTCTAGCAATTCCGTTATTAGTCTACCATTTCTGTTAAGGGTTTCATCCTTTGAATTTCTCACCTCATCAAAAATCCTAAAATCATGTAATGTATGAGCAGGAGAGTTCTGAAATTCACAAATTCGCGCGTTAAGATCACCGACAATCATTACATTTTCCAAGGAAGAATTGTTTAAGAAATTGCGTAGATTTTCAAAATCATTCAACCAACTATTGCAATTAAGGTACACCGGCAAAATATAGAATTGACGTTGGTTGGTAGAAATTTTAACAACAAGCCTATTTTCAACAAGTTTACAATGAACGAAATGATTAATTTTAGTTTTGATGCCACATAACATGCCTCCGCTAGCTCTCCCATGCACATTGGATCTAACTGCTGGGATAAAAGTTAATTTATAATCTTTAAAATATTTATAAAATTCCTTTTTAGTAATTTTATCAAATTTGTTGTATTTCATTTTTAAAAAAGTACTTATATGCCTCTTGAAAAATCACCCTATTATTTAAAATGAGATAGAAGACCCAGAATAAGTTCGATGTTATTTGATTTGTTATTTTATTCTCTAAAGGTATGGCTTTCAAGTTAACAATATTACAAGTTAACTATCACTAATATTAAAAAAGAAGGTAATACATAATTCGATTAACTGTCGTAACTTAATCGTGCCAGAAAAATATTTTGTCACGGAAATTCGTGCAGCAGTAAGCGAGTGTTATATTTACTAAAACTACTTAACTACTCATTTGAATTTAATTGAAAGTCAAGTATTTCTAAGCTTCAATTAGAATACAACCTACTTCTGTTTTAATGTACATATTCAACTAATTTTTTAGCCTAACTAACTATTTACTGTTCTATTTTTGTTTCTTTTAACTGCATTTTAATGTTTCAGCAGTTTTTTTGTGTGTGTTTAAACCCAGTTTCCACTCGTTAATTCCACATAACTTAAAAATAATCTATTGCTTATCTTATTTTATTGACATCTTAACGTCTGTCAATAAATGTTAGAGAGATATGGCTTGATGCCATTAAATGGCGACATACCAAGATTCGATATAGTACGTAACATAACGTACATTACCTACATAATTTATAGAACTAAGTACTTATAATTCAAAACGAGTTAATTACTTTATAAATATTAATTAATTGTTCCATACTTAGTTAACTCTGAATTCAACTTTTTTCTTTCTCAATATTAACAAAATCCACTTTCAATAAAATCTATGAAACATTATTAGATATAAATTATAAAATCAACTTCAAGATGGAGATATAAAATAATTTGAATCGCAAATTTAGTGTTCATGAATTCGGTTACATATTCGTGTATAGAGTACATGGCGCCCATAAGCTCACATAACTATCTTCATGATCTCATAGTTGACTTTTCTTTTATTGTTGTTGTTTATGTTTCTACAAAAACATTTTATGCATCTATAAATATAAATTAATGAAGTGTTTTGTTTTATGTTATTTTATTACAACAAACGCAAAATGAAAAAAATCATCAAAAGAACAATTTTTGAGCTGGAACATTAATTTGTGACTTTTTCAGACGAGCGGGAGAGTGAAGGATGGTGTTGAAAAAAATATTGAAATACGATGCTATTAAAATGAAAAAAAAAAACTGACGTAGCATTTAAAAGAATTTCATAAATTTTCTTCGAAAAATATATTTGTATTTCAATCTTAAAGTAATGGATATACAGAATTGAACATTGGGCATGATGGACAAGTGGCGCAATGGTCGTCGTCGCCGCCATTGCTTAACTTCTTTGAAATCTTGATTAAGATACTTGTGTATGAAGGGAGGGGATTGAACTGCTTTAGAGTCATATGAAATTTTTTTCTTTTTTCTTTCTGATATGATGAAATATTTTTAATAAATTTGTCTGGGGGTTATTAAAGGGATTAATAGTTTTGATTGAGCCCAGAATTTATTTATTTTTTTTAGAAATTGCGCGAGTAGTTTTTTTTTTTGTAATACAAAACTGTATGTTGAACTGTTTTTGAAATGTTTGCCAATAACATGTCAGATTTTGAGATTGTTTTGATCTTGAAAAAACAGACACAACTTATTTTCTTATTTTTTGGTCTGAAGCTAATCCACTTGAATACTTTATGGCGTCTCCGATTGGAAAATTCATATTTTGATTAAAAAAATGATTTATTTTAGCAACGCATGGAGAAACAGATTTCAGATTTGTTTGTTTGTACAGCGGATGATTTTTTTTTTATTTTGAAATCAATGGGAACAAGATAAAATGAGGAAACGTCAAAATAGTTCGATGTTAATACCACCATGGAGTTAAGCCTTTTAAAGTTCTCTTTGGCAGTTATTGTAATCTGCACGATTTGAAGAGTAAAAAGAGGCTGGTTTGCGACCCACACTGATAACTTCCCATCCCGTCTGTCGATTTGCCTGACTTAAAAGTTTGTCTATATGTATCAATTTTTACCAAATTTGCGTACTATTTGTTGTAGATTTTATTTTTTTATGAAAAAACGGAGTGTTGGATTTTTATAAAAAAAAAATTACTGAATATCGAAAACAATATTTTCTGTGAAATAAAATAAGTTTGAAGCCAATATTGTAACCTTTTGAAAAGCTATTTAAGTGGAAAGTAAATTTTTACCAAGTTTTAGTATTTGTTTTTATTAGGTTTTTATTTTTTGTTAAAAAAAACTGTCAATTCGATTTTTCTCAAAATTTTTCCAAATGCTGAAAACAATATTTCTTATAAGTTAAAATTAGTAAGAAGCCATTATCTCATATTTTTGAAAAGATATTTGAATCGAAAATCAATTTTTACCAACTTTTGTTAATTTTTTTTCGGTTTTTAATTTTTTGTAAAAAATCTTTCAATTCGATTTTTTTCAAAATTTTACTGAATGTTGACAACAATATTTTTTGAAATATAAAAGTAGTTTTATGCCAATATCTCAAAGTTTTGAAAAGATATTTGAGTCGAAAATCAATTTTTACCAACTTTTATTAATTTTTGTTTTTTGTTTTTATTTTTTGTGAAAAAACTGTCAATTCGATTTTTTTCAAAATTTTACTGAATGTTGACAACAATATTTCTTATAAGATAAAATAAGTTTGAAGCCTTAATCTCAAGTTTTTAAAAAGATATTTGAGTCGAAATTCAATTTTTACCAACTTTGAGTAATGTTTTTTTTAGGTTTTTATTTTTTATAAAAAAAACTGTCAATTAGATTTTTCTCAAAATTTTATCAGATGTCAAAAACATTATTCTTCGTTGCACAACATTGTTTTAGAGATGAAATCATATTTTGGTCGTAAAATTTTCGAGGTGACAAACTTTTGTTTTCAGTTTTTTTGATTTATAAAAAAAAAACCGTTAATTGGATTTTTTTTTTCCAAAAATATACTTGTTTTGTATTACGTTACAATATATAAAATTTAATTCAAGTCTCTAGCGTCATTGGTTCATGAGATATTTAGGATTAACCAAAATGTTCACCTCTTTTTTAAACTGCTATGGTAAAAAAAAATCACCCACGCAATTTTCTTAAGAGTCCTTTCTGCATCTTTCTGTCTTATTATCTGTATAACAAAATTTATTTGAGGTCGATATCTCTTCTGGTTCTTGAGTTGTGGAAGATGAAAAAAACGTCGCGAACGTACAGACGTACAGACGTAAGAATGTAGGTACGTACACACGCACGCGCAGACATCTTTCTAAAAATCTTTTATTTCGACTCTAGGGGCCTTGAAACGTCGAGAAATGTCGAAATTTTCAATTTGACAAATCGGACCCATTACAATAACTTCCTATGGGAAGTTAAAAAATGTTGACATTTTCCTTCGGTAAACAATTTGTCTCCCTTCAATCTCAAGAACTAGCAGAGTAATCGACATCATACACATTTTGTTTTACAGATGTTAAATTTGGTGTGTATAAAGGTTTTCAAAATAATGCTACCATAAGTTACATTTTTGATTTCTGGTAAAATTTTCAAAAACGAAATTCAATTTATATTTTATTTTTCAAAAAATTGAACTTCTACCAAAATATTGAAGTTTTTCCAATAAGAGATTTCATTTTTAATAGAACACTATTTAGGCAGCTGAACTGTCACTTTTGAATCTGTCATATTGACAAATAAAAAATAAATAAATAAATTAGGTGGCGCAACAGTCCATGAAGAACCAGGGCCTAGTGACTTACAACTCTCAACCATCCCTGTGTGCGAGTAATGTTGTCAGAGATGGAAGGGGCCTACAGTTTATATGCCGAATCCGAACCGCTAATTTGAAAAAGCACTTTTCATGACAAGAATTACTCTTGGAGGATTTGTCAATTCCTCGCAAGAGGCAGTACCCGTGAAAAAAACTTTAGATGGCATAAGCAGGAATCAAACCCAAAACCTCTGGCATGACAGTCGAACGCACTAACCATTATGCCACGGGTACTACATATTGGACATTGTTCCACAAAACAAATCTTTAAAATTTTACTTTTAAAAAAGGCCAGATAAAATCGACAAAATTGTAACTGTATTAAAGTGTCGTTAAACTGACAGTTGAAGAGCGTGTTTTTTTGTTTGTTTGAACGTGCTGATCTCAGCAACTACTAATCCGATTTAAAAAATTCCTTCAGTATTAGATATTCAGGAAGGCTATAGGCTTTATAACATCAAAAATTTGTCAAATTATCGGAATTCATCTTGAGTTTTAAAATGACGTCATAAAGGCTATGAATCTTCCCTTCCATAAAAGTAACAAGAACTTTCTACTGATTGTAAGAGTGTTATTGGAAAGACACTAATTGGGTAGATGAAAATATTTTAATCAGTGAATACTAGGCCGGACTCCGTAAGCGCTACTCCACAATAGACAACATCTTCATACCGTCAAGTATTGCTCGATCTCATCTAGAAAACGGAAAAGCAGCTTTCAACAAAATTGAAAGAAAAGCCTTAATTTACAAACTCTCGAATTAAGGCATGTCTACGAAAATTCTCAAAATACTGCAACAGCTTTATCACAAAAATCGGTCAGCTATAATGGATGGTAATTTTTGTGTTTGTTTTTTATTTCATTATTCTTATCTTACAAACTTTGTGCTTATATAATAATATAACAAATTCAAAAATATAGAAAGAATAACTAGTGACATTTGTATTTGAAAATAAAATAGTGTTAATGTCACATCATTGTAAATTACCTTCAAAATGTGGGGTGTACAACTATTTATTACCAATTTAAAATACAAAATTAAATGAAAGGCAAAGAATTTTATTAATGAGCAGAAGGCTTTGACCAAAAAAGGAAAAAAAATATTAAAGCTATACTTAATAATGTGCATAAGAATATACATAAATGAAAAACATAATTAAGTGAATTACAGCAGCAGAGTTTTGATTTCATGGTGATTGAAATAGTTAGAGATCTAATAAACCGAAAGTTCATAGGTAGACGATTGAACAATTTAAATGATACAACGGAGAAAAAGTTTCTGAAATGTGTAGTTCGAAATGATGGTGTGAGAACAGAATTAACCGAATTGCTACGCAAATACCTAGTGTGAGAAATTGCACTCTGCATATAACCACCTCTCAAGAAAAATATTTTTAAGACTTTGAAATAATATAAGTGTTTTAGTGGCGGAATTCCCAATGTCCTAAACAGAACCATAGAATGAGTCAAACGATTTGCTCTGAGTATTTTTCTTATAGCGCACTTTTGTAAAACAAGGATTGATTGGAGAATTGTATCTGCAATCTTGATTGAAATATTCCACAGTAAACCATTCTAAGTGTTTTACTGTCACAGAAATTCCTGAGTCGAAAAAAACTACGAATACAATGTAAATATTTTTTTAGATTTGAAACATGTTCAAACCATCTCATATTATTATCAATAGTTATACCCAAGTATTTAAACTCTGATACTATTTAAATTTTAAAGCAGTTAATGTCACAAGTTGCATGTTCATTGAACATTTTATCAGGTGTATCAGAAGTACACAAACAACTCAACAAGTTTTGCCTGATACAGTTGTTGGCATGAAAATAAATTTCGCCACCAGAGCTCTCCGGATTACTATGGCTGAAGAACATTAGTTTTGTTTTCCTGGTCACAAATAATTTGTGTTGAGAAAACCAAATTCGAAGAAGATGAACATCGCGATTGATTTCAGCACTAAGGTTTAAAGCACTATCTGAACGGTAAGCAATCCCAAGATCATCAGCAAAGGCTGTAACCTTACCTTTAAACAGTTAAGAGTTAATTTAAATTAGGAACAATATAGGCCCCAGGACTGAACCTTGGGTCACACCTTGATTTATAATCTTTGAGTTAGTAAGTATATTTCCGACTTTAACTTTTTGATTTCTAAATCAATCATAAATAAAACCCCGGAAACCTACGCAATATAATTTTTCTAATAGGTCACTATGGTTTACCATGTCAAACGCCTTGGTTATGTCCACAAAAAAGCCAGCACAGAGTTTTTTGTCATCCAACGCATTATTTATGAAAGAACAGAATTCCAAAAGGGCATCTTCAGTAGAAAGCCCCTCTCTTAACCCAAACTGAGCTGGACTTAAAAACTTTAGTAGCCCATTACCCTACACTTCATTTTTTTTTTCAAAAATTTTAGAAATTGAAGACAATAGCGAAATAGGTCTATAATTATTCTTGTCAGATTTACTACCCTTTTTGAAAAGAGGTATTACATAAGCACACTTTAATTTGTCAGGAAAATTACCAGTAAGAATACTCAAGTTAAAAATGTGTGCTAGTATATCTACAATATTTAGTGCTATTTTTTCAAGTGTAAGATTTGAGATACCATCACAACCGCAGGAATAGGAATTATCCAACGAATTTATAATTTTATAAAGTTCAAGGCCAGAAATATGTTCAAAGAAGAAACTTACATTACTCATACTGTCTGCCATTAGTTGAGTACTTGTACAATGCCTACTATGTTTATTTGACCAACCGTAGAAAAGAAATCATTGAATACATTCGATATAATTGTAGGATCATCAATAACAACACTTTCATTTCATATTTCTTTCTTTCATTTCATTTCATGTAGTATGAGAATGATTTCAAACAGAAACAGGAGTAAAACAAGGCTGTCTCCTTAGTCTACTCCTTTTCCCTCTTATCTTTAATGAGCCCAGTGTACACCTACCAGAAGGTATATCTTACGCGGAAACTAAAATCAAAGTTCTGATGTACATATGTGGATGACTTAGTAATATTGGCTGACAATACGGATATGATGGAACTGATGATCAACAAACTCCAAACATATTGTGACTTATGGAACTTAAAGCTAAACACGAGCAAGCCAAAATTCTTGATTTTCCGAAATGGAATTGGAAGATTTACCAGAAATAAGAAATCGTACAGGAGAAACGAAGAGTTACAATAAGATAAACAATATAAGTATCTGAGTGTCCTGCCAAAACCCCAAATTTCCTTCAAGGCTTACTTGGAAGAAGAGCTGAAAGAGGCAAAAAGAGCGATTAACAGCACATGGATAAAAAATTTCAAAAAAGAAAATATTGTGCCGAGTGATAAATATAGAATATTTAAAGCAGTGGAATCTGGCAATTAGAAGAAGCGGAAAAACTCCAAAGATATTTTATCAAAAAAAGGCTCAGACGTCCAAATAATACGATAAAACTATATACTATAGATGGAGACCGGATTACCACCATTGTTTACATACACTTTAAAACTGCATCTTGACTACATGAAGAAGCTGATGAAACAACTTGTACATCGGCTAACTTATAAAATTATTACGCATCTAAAAACTGCAACAAACAATGCTTCAACGAATGATTTAGGCTCTGCAGGAACTTACTAATGGACAATACAAGCTTCCGCGGCCAAATCCAAGATAGCCAAAGGAGATTGACGTACAAGCCTCACCAACATGATGGAATTACTTCCATGATGATCTAAGTGTAGATATGGTATGAACAATCTGTAAGACCAGAGGTGAACTCTTGCCTAAAAATTACAAACCATACGAAACGAAACTCAGAATCAACATGCACCCTATGCAACCTGAGGCAGATAGAAGACACACAACATTTCATCGCAATATGCCTAGTGTTGAAAACATTAAGAATACAAGTCTATGGAAAACCAATGATTCAAAAGGACGAACTTATCCGAATACTAAACGGAGAAAAGTGGAAACATCTCATGAAGTTATTAAATTTACCAACGATTAAAAATTAAAAACTCGAAAATTGATTCCGAACTCGAACAAATGTCAAATCTCTGTAAGCAGCAGGATTTCACTTAACCTTTTATCTGCAATAACTTTCCCGAAAAAACACTCCTAATATTTTTGCTTTCCATTGGAATACGAAGATATATTTTTAAAATCAATTTTTTGACAGTTCTGAATAACTAAAATTGATTCTTTTTTAACATTGAGTAACCCAATTAGATTAAGTACCACCTACCAATTTCTTGCAAAGATTATGTCATACAAGTGGTCATTGTATCCATTTTATTCATCTGCATCCACCTTCTAGACAAAATAGAAACCACAAGGCTATTCATTTTGACAATTATTGGAAATTCCGTAATCTTATGACGTTTTTATGTCTTTCATATCAATTTGTTACCTTTGTATACGTATAAACTTTATATACGAGTGGAACCACAATAATTTTATTCGCTGTTTATTGTCTTGTTTGATATGTCACTCTTATGATCGCGTATCGAATTCCTTCAGACACTTTGTATATACAGTCAAACAATACGAAATTGACAGACAATTTGACAGACAGATAGGTCGGCCAAATGTACATTCATATGTATAAACATACTCACAAGTCATTGCTCATGGTCCAAGTAGTCATAAATAACAACAAAAAAAGGCAAGTGGGTATAAATCCAATCAAATTAAACAGTAGCATAGGTAAATTCGGAATTCAGTTAAAATTTGAATATATGTATTTGAATTTCTAAATTTTACAATGATTGTTAAAAGCAGAGTGTGGTAAAGAATTCCATATTCGCGTAGTACGGCTAAAGAACAAATCTCTTTAGTTATTACTTTAACTGAAGTTGCGTTCAAAGGTATACTATAGACGCGATTTTCGCTAGAGCAGAATCCGTTAAAATAATTTTAAAAGAGGGTTTGACTCCAAACTTTATGACGACGGTGTGCAAGCAAATTAAATTAAATTGCTCTTCGTTCAATAATGTCTAAAAGCTTTAAGTACATAAGTTGCAAAAGCACCAACCGAGAGATGAAAATTATAGTTTTATCAGTGGCGGAGAAAAACTTCTTAACATGCATCCATAACAAAGAAACATTTTTTTAAACATTTAAAAAACGTTTCAGAAACAGGGACAAATTTCTGTTAATTTGTCTGAAATTTAGAAAACATAAATTTTGGAAAAGATGAGGAAACAAAATTTGTAATGATAAAACTTGACTGCTTCTTCTTTAACATTCCATTTTAAGGCACAAATGAAAAACAAAAAACATTTCATAAATTTTTCTCAAAGCGTCACTTGATCCGCGGTCTTCCTCTACTGTGCTGTCCTGTGGGTGTGGTTTCAAAGACTTTCCGGGCCGGAGCATTGGTTTCCATGCGCTCAACGTGACCCAGCCACCTAAGTCGTTGAACTTTTACCCTTCTGGCTAAGTCTACGTCACTGTACAACCCGTACAGCTCGTCGTTCCATCATTTCCTCCACTCCTCTTCTATGCATACGTTACCGTAGATCACACGAAGAACTTTTCTCTCGAAACGACCCAAGGTGCATTTGTCATAGTCCATGCTTCTGCACCGTATAGAAGGACGGTGATGATGAAGGTCTTATTATAGCAACCCTTTGGTCGCTCGAGAAAGGGCTTTACTAATCAATTGCTTTCTTAACCCAAAAAAAACATCGGTTAGCAAGAGTTATTCTTCGTTTGATCCAGCGCTGGTGTTGTTTTCTGCGTTCATAGCGGAGGTAGACGAAGTCCTTAACTACCTTAAAGTTACTTCTGTCGATGGTGACGTTTTGACCGAGACGTCGTCGGTGTTGTAGGTCCTTTCTTGATGACAGCATGTAGGTACTTTGTTTTGCCCTCATTAACCGTTAAACCCATTTTTGCCGCCTCTGCCTCAATACTCACAAAAGCTCCATTGACAACACGCTGAGTGCTTCTGATTATGTCAATGTCATCAGCATATGCTAGTAATTAGACAGACTTTTGAAAGATAGTGCCTCTAGTGTTGACTTGGGATCTCTGTTTTATTCTTTCAAGAACGATGTTAAAGAAATCACATGACAGCGCATTACAGCGAAAGGTTCTGTTAAGTTGTTTCCAACCTTTATGAAGCAGCGCGAATTCTCCGTGGTAATCCTGCACAAACGGACGAGTTTGGCAGAGATGGAAAACTAGACATGGCTCTATACAGCTCGTCCCTGTAGATACTGTCATATGCGGCCTTGAAATCGATGAAAAGATGGTGTCGATTTGGTGTTCTTGGGTTTTTTCCATGATCTGCCGTGAATATTTTATTTATAGTCTAGAACCACACTGATAACGACCTTTCAGATTATTGACGATGGGTTTTAGACGGTCACATATTACGGCAGAAAAGCGATGTTAGGTAAAAATGATTTCTCTATAGTTGGTGCAGTTAAGACGGTCTCCTTTTTTTTTGAAAGGGTCAACACCGAAATAAAATCAGAAACATTTCTAAAACGTCTCTAGTACATTGTTTCTGAAATGTTTCTAAAACAAATGTTAAATATTTCAGAAACGTTTTTTAAACAATATTTTCAGAAACCAAACATCTTACGGCATTTTTGGCGACATCGAGTACACCAAGTATTTCGAGACGTTCAATTTCATTGGTGGAAATACTATGTCAAAGTTGGTAAATTAACGACACTAGCACTAAATTTTCGACGCATTACATTCTACTCGTTTTTATATTTCTCATTTAACTATGCTGTCAAGATGCACTGCAAAAGATCAGGGCTGTAAATCTAGGAACGAATCTAAAAGCTACGGGTACTATCATGAGCGAAGCAGTTAAATAGATTAGAAGCTTTAGAAAAGAGATCATGTATAAAAATGCGAAAGAGTGTCGGAGAAATAACAGAGCCTTGGGGTAAACCAGCATTTTTTGTTTGTGGTTTTCAGAATTGGACCCAACCAAAACTACTTGTTTTGAATGGTTAGTAAGGTAATTCCTAATTTAAGAAAATCTAAACAATTGTGTGTGATTAAAACTTAAAAGTTGGGTTTTTTCAATTGCAGGTTTGGAAGTGTTGAAAAATTGACATTGTGGAAAATTAACATAAACATTGGAAACAAATTTTAGAGCATTGGTGTTTCATACATTTTATAACAATTTTAGGTTTTATAAGATGTTAGGCAATTTTGTGCCACTGTTCATTGACTCCCATTTGTATATAAATGACAGAACTGCAAAATCATCACAGTTCGCATTTTTTTTATTTTCGTCGTCTTATTGGGGTCAAAATCAATGCAAAATATTCTTTTTTTTTTGTTGTTCTTGTTTTATTTTGGCTCTTCGCGGTGGTTAATTTCTTCTTGGCACCCACTTTTCGAGCACCGCGCCACGCCCCGGTTGCCGTTTGTCGCTGCAAACCCCCACCAATGCGTTGGTCCACACTCTATATTAAAAGTCGTGCCACCAATTTATTATGTTGACCTCAATCGTTTCGAGTTGAGTGCAATAATAATTATGTGCAGCAACAGCAGCCTCACTATCATTGCTCCGCGCAGGCAGCAATGTGGCCAATACGTGTTATAGCCCAGTCTTTTGAACGAAATTTGTTTTGTTATTAATGATTGTTGTTGTAATCGTTGAAGGTGATGGTGGTTCTAGTTATCGGATTGAGATTCTTTTGAGACAGAAAACCATCATCATGGTTCTGGTCGTTTTCATGTGATGGCTGGCTTGCTGGTGGCATCTGGTGTGTTGTCAACATGTGGGCTGAGAAAAATATTGCAGTCTTTTATTTGGTTGTATCTTGCAATTCTTTAAGTGCCAGCGCAGCGCCCCATTGCCATCATCATCGCGGTCTGAGCGAGCGCCATAAGACAATGGGTTGTTTTCTTCTTTTGTTTTTTTTTTAATTTTATTTCTTTTCAATCGCATTTTTATATCCGAAGGCGTTGGGTTATGAACTTGGCTCAATGGCGTTTGCTATTTTTGTGTGTGCAAAGCTATTGACCTTTTTTGCGAATTAAATTTATAAATAAAAAAAGATCTAAAGCGATAAAAATAAAACAAAAGAATGATTATTATAAAACGTCCGCCCGCTGTGTGTCATAAGATGACTATGATTATGCGATGATGGTTAAAGTTTAAAGTGGAAAAATAGATACGACGACGCATGGTGAAGTGGACGATCGATGAAAGGCCCCTTAAGCTTTGACATTTTTTTGTCTTTGGGATTGATGTGGAAACGACCTATTTTTGGAGTGAAATTTATAAAGTTAAATTAAATCTTGTCACTGGCACAAACTGGGTAGGTATAGTTTGTTTTGACATCAAATCAAATTTTTGTGTTAAAATAGTTTTTTTTTTTCGTTTGTCAAGGTAAAACAGTGTGAGCAAGTTAAAGTAACCTCGGTTAACAACATATACCTAAGTCTCTAAAATAGGAAAGCTTTGAAAGCAAAATTATGTTTTGAAAAACTTGAGTTTGTTTTTAGTGTGAAGTTATTTTTTAACAAAAATATGGATGTATAGTAAAATTTATAGGGTAGGTTTATTGTTAAAGGGTTATCCGATAGTAATAATAGTTTTTTTTTTTTTTTTCAAATTGCAGGGTTTGTCAGAGTTGTCAATGACATCCAACTTTCAAAATATTATTATTTCTTGTCAAATTTGAGGATTTGTTTTAAATTAACTTAAATTCCGAATTATATTTATAAATGGAATGGTAATTTTAGTTGGACACAATTCGTATTACGATATACGTGAGCATATGCAATTTGTCAAAACACCCTGAAAAAATATAAGGCTGAGTACACTATTTCAGATCTTTTGCTTTGAAACAAACAAAGATAAAGGGTGTCCCAAAATTAATGCAAGATTTGAATTTGCCGCCATTTGTGCAGTGAAGTGTTGGCAACCCTGAAAAAAAGCAATTTGACAGCTAACAGTATAGGGTTATTAAAAATGGAGCGTTACACGAGAGAACAACGTGTCTTCTTATTAAAGAATATTTCAAAAATAGTGAAAGCTTGGCGGCTGCAGTTCGAAAATTTCATACAAAATATGGTCGGAATAGTGTTTTAACTTCGTCAACTGTGAAGAGATTAATTGAAAAATTCATGGAGACTGGATGGAGACACACTGGTCGTCCAAAAACAAGCCGTTCAAATGTGAATGTCGAAGCAGTGCGTGAGAGTGTTGCTGACAATCCAGGAACCTCAATTCGACGTCGTGGACAAGAATTGCAAATTTCAAGAACCTCTCTACAGCGTATACTCACCAAAGATCTGTGTCTTCATGCTTACAAAATTCAATTAACACAACAATTGAGGCCTAATGACCATGGACAGAGAAGAGAGTTCGTTGAATGGATTATTGAACATCAACAAATGGACCCTGATTTTTCGAGCAAAACCATCCTAAGCGATGAAGCACATTTTCATCTTGATGGCTTTGTCAATCGCCAAAATTGCCGCATTTGGGGTTCGGAGAACCCACATGTGACTGTCGAAAAACAAATGCATCCACAACGCGTGACTGTATGGTGTGGATTTTGGGCTGGAGGCATAATTGGGCCATATTTTTTTGAAAATGATGCTGGTCAAGCAGTGACTGTTACTGGTGCTCGATATCGCGACATGATTACACAGTTCTTTCTGCCAAAATTGGATGATATTGATGTGTCCAATATGTGGTTTCAACAAGACGGTGCCACATGTCATACAGCCCGTGAAACAATTCAATTACTGCATGAGACATTTCCAGGTCGTGTACTCTCTCGTTTCGGTGATCAAAATTGGCCTCCTAGATCGTGTGATTTAACACCATTAGACTTCTTTTTATGGGGTTATTTGAAATCACAAGTCTATGTCAACAAGCCCACAACCACCCGTGTATTAAAGGAGGAGATTCAACGCTGCATCAACGAAATTCAGCCACATTTATGCAGAATGGTCATGGAAAATTTCAACAAAAGAGTGCGCATGTGCATGCAAAGCCGTGGAGGCCATTTACCCGATGTGTTATTCCATACATAACCCTATCCTATGTACTTTACGAGTCAATAAAAATATAACTATCAAAAGACTAAAAACGGCGTTTTCTATTTAATTCAAATCTTGCGTTAATTTTGGGACACCCTTTATATGTATGTTAAGTAATAACTGATGCAAGCCAAACTGATAACTTTCAACTAATACTCTTCAAAATTTGGAATGATATTTTTTGTTACAATGCAAATTGTTGTTTAAAGAACTTTGAAAACTATGCATCCAAAAATTGAAGTTTAACCTGTTTTCTGGCGAAATATTCGAGATTTTAAATTAATTTAGTAGTATTTTTTGGTAGAATTTTTTTAAAACACTGTCAGTTAGATGTTTAAAAAAATGTGGTCATGTCAAGAACATTCTTTGTGGTATTAAATTAAATTCAAAGTGAAAAAATTTTGTTTCTTATTTTATTTTTATTTACAACTACAAAAAATTATTGTGAGTTGATTTTGTTTTTAAATTCATACCAATTTTGTAAGATTATTTATCTGTTCATTTTTGAAATATGGATGACAAAAACGAGTATCCTGAACAGACACAGACATCTCTAAACAAAAAAAAAACGACGGGTTTAGATTCTAGAGATCTTGGAACGTGGATAAATTTTAAAATTTTCCATTCGAAAAATAGGACCGATTGTAATAACTTCCAATGCGAAGCTTTCAATGAGAAGCTGTAGGTTCCTGTAGGTATTGAAGAAGATTAAAAAATGACAATTCGGCTCTAATAGGCTTAATTCAACAAAAGACTGTGTTTAAGCAAGAATCAAAACTATTGACAACTCGGTCAATTTGTTTAGTTGACGCTAAATATTTTGATCACACTAGAACTGTTTCAAATAAAAGACAACTAATTCAAAAATGTTTAAGACTAATTGCTGGTATATACCTACCTCCAGCGCTTTTTTAACGCTTTTCTTTGGCTACTAAGAAATTTGTCAGTTTTGAGATTTGGTGACGTGAAATAGTGCCAAATGAAATAACACCAAATTTCAAATTTGGCCTTATTTCGTTGTTCAAAACGATGATTTCTCGACGAAAGAGGAACTGCTAAGCATGATTTCCTTAAAAGGAAAAACTCGCGGCTTTGATATTTTCACGGAATTCAAAGCATATATTAACCAGATTAAACTACCTTTGTTTAAACTCGTATCAATCACAACTGATGAGGCTCCTGCAATGACAGGTATTTATAATGGTTTTATTCTTCTTTGTCACAAAGACGAAGATTTTCCAGACTTCATTAGCTACCACTGCATTATTCATCGACAAGTACTGGCTAGTAAGGGACTAAACACAAAACATGTGATGGATACCTCTTTTAAGATTGTAAATTCCATAAAAGAAAAATCTCTTCAAAGGCGGCTCTTTAAACAGCAAATAGATGAGAAAGAACCAGATTTGGCATTACGATTACACACTGACGTAAGGTGGCTAAGTCGAAGCAAGTTTTTACAAAGATTTCGAGATCTATTGGACGAAATAATCAAATTTCTTGAAGAGAGGGGTGATGATTATCAGCAATTGCGTGATTTAGACTGGCAATGTGATTTAGCGTTTTTAGCAGATTTTACTGGAAAACTGAGCATATTAAATCTGGAACTACAAGGCAAGAATAAAACACTAACAGAAATGATGAGTTCTATTGCAGCATTTCAAAGTCAAGCAGCGACTATGATAGTTGACCTCGAAAAGAAAAAATGTCAACAATTTTCAAACATCGAGGATCATATGGAAAAACATACTACCTACAATTTCATTCCTGACAAGTATATACAGCAGAAATTAAGGCAGTATTATCAGACTTCAAAATTCGCTTCAGTGATTTCAAAAAAATTGAGAAGTTGGTGGAATTTATTAGTTTCCCATTTAATACTTCCATTGATCGTAGTGATATCTATCAATTGGCTACAAAATTTGCAGATACATTTCAAGTGGACCACATGACACTTCAAAACGAAATTAGTACTCTGCGCTGCGACATATTTCTAAAAGCAAGATCGTCCTCGGGTCTAGATTTCTGGGCATTGGTCTCCAACGAAAAATATCCAAATTTGAAGAAATGTGTTGAACAGCTGCATTCGTGTTTTGGTTCAACATATTTATGTGAGTCAGCCTTTTCCTACCTAAAACAAACAAAAACTAAACACCGTGCTCGCTTGACAGACGCTCATATATTGGATTCTTTAAGGGTGGCTTCAAACTACAAACCTGATTTTGCTAATCTAACGGAAGATGTTTAGACGCAATGCTCACACTAATATTATTAATAAGTTAGAATAATTTTCAGTTTTATGTTTTCACTCAAAATAAAAAAAAAATAGGACATAATTGTGTAAGAATTATGCCTTTTCATTTAAGATTTCAAGAAGTATGTATTTGGTAGATCGCACTGGTGTCGTCAGTGAAAAGTCGATCTTGGGTCTAAACAAGTTGGCCACCCCTGCCATATAGAATGCCTTCACGTGCACGCCCTTTATCTGACGATTTAGTTGCTTCTAACCACATAAGCTTATAACCACTAAAATATTTTTCAAATTTAATAAAGTTTTCTTTTGTTACATGTGTTTCAAATAATAAAAATATTTCAAAATTTTTAATGTAATTAAAGAAGTTTACAAATAAAAGTTTATTATTTAACCCTGATATATTGTATGACTGACGGCTTCTAAATTTCAGTTTCTATCAAATCTATTACAATTTTGATGTTAATGTTCATGTACCATCCCTGTTGATATTTGCTGTTATATTACATTTATTTCTTGATGATTGTTGTTTGACAGCATATTTTCTCTGACAGATGTGACAGCTGTTAAGTTTATAGAGTTGAACATATTTTGTAATTCTGTTTCTCCGTTTTTGTTAAGATACTTTAAGATATTGTTTTTGTTTAAATAAAATTGTTTATCAATAATTATAAGAGAATTGTTTTTAATTAATATTTTTTCTGCTGGGTTACATTTTTTGATTGCTTTTCTATAGCCAAGTAAAATGCGATTTTTAAGTTGTGATTGCTTACTCCGATCATGTTGTATATAAACACCCGTGCCTTTCAGTTTTTGTGTATTTTTTAACATTTTCATTGCAATTTCATTCGAACCAATGTTAAGTTTAAATTTGATTGTGTTATTGTTTTCACTGAGTTTAACAGCTCTTGGCATTCGGGGTGCTTCGTTATCCAGCAAAAGTTGGGTTATGTCATCAATCCTTTCTTGTGGATTATTGGTGCTAATGGGCATCGAAAATATTAAATTTTTTCCACGAATTTCACGACTTTGTAATTCGAGCTCTTCTTCTAAAGCACAGCAGCGTTTTTCAAACATTTGTATTTGATTGGATAACTCTCGGTTTTCTTGTCGTAGATGATCGATTTCTAAGTTTATCTTACCTATGTCATCTTTCGTTGCCAGATTGGCTATGGCCGTTTGTAGAGAACTATCAATGATACCCCTGATTTGATTAAAATCTGATTGAGTCATAGCAATTTTTCGGTTATATTTGAATACTTTGTTTAATCTGTTGATATTTGATTCAGGAATTCGTAATTCTTCTGGTGAAGTTTGGTGAATTTTTCTTTTATTGTCAGTCATGTGACACTTGTTTGTATGTATCCGTGTATACCATGTATCCGTGCAATTGAAAGTGATCTTAAAGATAGTATACTTTTAGTATTTATTTAAATGTAAAAAAATATTAAATATTGAAAATTGTAACGAGCGATGAGAAACTTGAACTATTCACTTTAACAGCAGTGTTGCCAATCTTGAATATAACTTCCATATTTGGGCTGGTGATCCAATAACTTACTTTGCCTCTTGGATTACTTAAGCCTCTTGGAGAGATTACGTCATTCGAACATCGTGGTAAGTTTCTTGTCTCACACTTTTTTGCTGTTATTTTAACGGTCTATGCTCTAATGAAATAGCCAGTTGCATTCCTCCTCTTAAAGTAATACTTGCAGTTCTAGGAATGCCCATACCCTTAAGCACATATATTCATTTTTTAGCCTCGCCACGCCCTATCTTTCCCTATCATTGCAATGTTAAAGAAAAAAATCAATGTACACCAACACCTTTTATCGAAACCTTAACTCTTTTCCTAATGCTCACACTGACTGTGTCTTTGGCATTTTAAAGATATGCAAAGGTTTTGTGTGCGCTAAGTAAAAAACAAAAAATATTTTGCACCATATTTTCGAGCGCACCCGCTCTTATTTCGTCAATAATCGAATGTTGGCTTCTAAATGATCAATCAATTGCAGTATTGACGCAGACCTAAAAGAAGTAGTTGAAATGAAATGTGCCAAATTACAAGAACCATGTGGCCATTTCGCAGTCCCACTTCTAGAGATTATTCGGTCACCAAACACGTTTTGAGTCATTAAACGCGTGGTATGTCAAAATTGCGCCATCTTGATAGAACCATTTCTACTCCAAATAATTTGCAACTACAATTACTTTAAGAAAAAAAAATCTTTCAAATAAATGATGAACTTATTTCTAGGTAGAATTTTAACTGAATCTAAATCTTGCGTTACAATCAAACTATTGTCAAACAAAAATAAAGCTTCCATTTTTTCAGTAATTATGTCACGTTTTTAAGTTTTTTTTTTCCCAAAGTCATTAACAAAAGATTGATATTCAAATATGCATGAATGTAGGTGTTTTTTTTTTTTTTTAAATTTGAAAGCCCGAAAAATTCCCAACAATTATCTGAACTTTTGATCTTTTTTAAATTCAAATAGAAGACATTTTAAACTGACATCAATTATACCTTAACTTAACCTCTAATCTTAAGAAGATGCCACTTTTACACCATTAGTCTCCATTAAAAGCTATAAAACTCCCACATATGTACGTTTATTTTGGTATACCTACTCGTAGATAGTCTAAAAATATCATTATTTGATTTATAACTATAAAATCAGCTCAACTTAATAAAACCATTTTGATTTATTTTCGTTTACCGTTCTATCGGTCTATAAACAAACAAAGCTATAATTTTTTAATTTTGGAAGAAAAACACTCCTTTTCAATACGAAGAAGAGATTCGTACCACGAAAAGATCTAAGCCACAAAATGATGGTCATTTGGGGAGCACCTTTAACCATTTGGCTAAATTGACGTTAATATACCTACTCTCCGTGTCGGGCGTCGTCGTCTTTGGCAGTCTTGGTCATCATCGTTCCCTCGTTCGTCGTGCACTAGTGGCTTTCAAGAAAAAATCGAAAGTGAAATTGGCCCCTACGGAAAAATAGTTTAAGGAGTATCAAGGTACTCAAAACGTTTACAATCACTTTTTCTAGTCGTACTTATAGAGGTTCGGAATTTCTAGAACTGAAAAGGAAATACGAAAACAAATATACGCCAACGTATACAACAACGAAATACGCTCTACATACCATGCCTTTGGAAGACGAAGGAAAAAAAGAAATACGAGCACGGAAATCAATTGACAAATTGATAGAACTCAACAGGTTGACATGTAGATGGCTGCTGTTGTCAGTTTTGGTCTTGCTTTAAGCACTTCTAAGGGGGGATAGCAACAGCACCGTAACGACGACGACTACGATGAAGGTGAGCCATGGAAGTCATTTTCCTAAAATAAGCTATTACGTGAGTACTTAACACAACTCGGGTACTCGACGCTGCTCGCTCAAAGTGGAGGATGGTTGATTTTGTTGTTGGCCACTTTTGTGACCATTGCGTGGTTTGGTTTTGGTTAGGTTTGGAAGAACCAAACAAAAAGACCAATAAGTAGTATTTCAAGTTAATGTGTTGTGTCTTTTGTGATGTGGAGGTTCTATTCTAGAATACGATGGCTGATGCCAAATATGGTGGTGGCAGGTTTCTCAAAGACAATGATTGATGTAAGAGAGTTGATAATTCGTTAGCCTAATTCGTGATAAGATCGGTTTATTTTTTTGCTTTTCTTGATATTCTTTTAACGCAGAAGGAAACAATGAATGTTAATGTTTTAATATTTACATCTCGTCAAGTAAGCGGTTGGCATTTGGTGTGAAAACGAAAGTGTAAAGTGTTTTGAACTGTTCAAAGTCATTTGTAGTGTGTAATGTGTTTTTTGAAGCGCAGAAAAATAGCTAAGTGAGTTACAGCTGAAGGTGATAGGTTGATAGTTACAACTTAGGCAAGACTGTAAGAAGAGTAAGGTTAATCTTTGACATGAAAAAAGAGTTTATCAAATAATCCGCTATTGGTTAAAAGTTGTAAGTCACTGAAAACCTGGTTCATGCGGGCTATCGATGTGGTTTTCCAGTAAGAGGTTTCATTTTGACGTGCAATCTGAGCAGCCGTTACTTTTGAATGTGTCATCTTTTGACATTTGACAAGTAAAAAACTGCGCTATTACTTTAAACGGAGCAATACATACTTTGAGAACACATTGAAATTAGTAAAATTTACTCAAAAAAAGGACAATCGCATTTTTGACAGATTGATGGTTTTTCTCGAGGAGGCAATCACAACTAGATAGCGAAATATTATGATTTTACAAATTTTAACAGAATAGATCTAAGCCGATGTTTCACAATCTATTCAAGGTCTTAAAGATGGAATTCTTGAAGGTATCGAAGACATAATATAGCTGTAAGTGGGCTAATAGTCATGGAAAATTTAATGTAAAGTGCTGCAACCGTAGCCATGGCATTCCTGATACCACTTTCCTTTGTTTATGGCATACGTTTTTCTTTCCAATGAAATAAATGTCAATTGATTTCTCTAAGATATCTAAGATATCACCTTTTATAGATTGGCATATTGTCAAACTGGGTTTTGAGAACAACTTGCACAGAATTTCAGCACCTACCAGGCGAAAATTTGCGGTTGCCATGACGGCCTTGTCAGGAAGATTTTTATATTTGTTCGACCTTTTGAGAGCAGCTTTCAATTAGCCATTGTAAGGTCCAACAAAAGATAGAACAGTAACATCTGCCATCTATTGCTCCTCAGTCATATTTTGTAGATACCCATTATGCTATCGAAAATGTTAACATCAACAACTCGCCCACATCATTGGGTCGCGGGATTTTGATGTATCTCGAGTTCAGTAAAAGTTAGAGCCAATGTAACTAGCTAATTATCCTTTCATACAAGCGTTGAAACATCTGAGTATCCTCGATCTTTCTTCATAATTACTTTTCATCTTATAGTACCTATACAATGAAGACCATTTTTGGCAAGATATTCCAAAAGATGCAAGGAGTTCAGTAGTTTTCGGAGTACAGTAGATCTTAATAGGACGTTGAGAGATTCTCCAAAATGAAAGTGTCCAGATCTCACAATGTTTTCCTTTCCAATTTTAACCTCTGTTTTATAAACAAAACCGGAAACACCACTCAAAATATACAATTTGTAGCTCCATTTATGATATTTATTCGGATTGTACCGTCTTAGCATATTCCTTGCTTTTGTAGAGGTTATTTGCTTATCAAATCAATATACAAAGCCTTGTTTGAAGCGGAACTTTTGCATATGCTTTATTTAAGGGCCCATCGACTTCAGGATTTCTAATGGAAGGACATTTAGAGTTGTCGTTGAAATGAAGATGCTGTATAATTTGTTCAAACTTATTTGATGGCATGGTTTGTTGAATGGGAGGTGTACCAAGGATGCAAATCCAATAGTGTGTAACTCTAGGCAACTGAATTAGTGGCAATATATATACAAGACGTATAATAAAAAGTGTTGTTGGGATTTTTCTGCACTAAATAGAGGTTCTTTTCTTCAGAATTTTTCTTAACAATTTCTGGAGGAAATAAGTAAAGAACGAAATGGATAGGAGTTTGAAGATCCAAAATAGCTCTAGATTCTTTTTTTCCAGAGTAATGCAAGTTTTTCAGACTTTTGTCGTTTTGCAGGAGGACCTGACGGAACCGGAATGCTTGAACTAAAAGGGGTCGGTTCTTCCTCGAGTTTAGAATCACGGATGTCGTCATCCAAATTGTCTTGTAATGTTTCTATATCAAAATCATTCTCAAAAAAGGAACTCTCCACAATCTGATTGTAAATCAGGATCCGCCGAACTATCATCATCACGAAGACCGAGAAAGAAAAGAATGTAGACAACATTCTACAATGCACGAAAAACTATAACAAATAGTTGGAGAATTATGAAGGCCTAGACGGATTGTTGCCTGTAGTCTTCTATCTATATGCTATATATGTAAGTTTAAATCGAATGATTTTTTAAAAGCTTGAGAACAAGACAGAAGTATTGTAGAAATAATGGTTTATCATTATAAACTGGTTGACAATTTCATGGCATTTATATAATTTTAGACACATGACCACACATCTTCTGCGGCTAAGAGTTCCATGGTCTATTAAATAAGTCCAAATTTGTACTCCTTTTTCCAATAAGTCTGACCGTATGGAGTCAACGATGTCTTAAATTTTCGATTCAAAAGTAACTGGTTTCTCGACATAAACCAATAACTTAACATAGCTCTATAATAAGTAATCAAAAGAGGTAAAGTCACAAGACGACGATTCAGGAAATAAAGTTGTCGACATTTTGATTTTACAATAAATTAATACCTTAGCCACACTTGTATGAAAAGTTGGGCAATATTTTTCGAACTAAATAACATCGCTATTTGCAGTTCCGGCTGCTCCTTACTCAGTTCGAAGGGAATTAGGACCAATGATACCGTCTACGTGTAAACCGCACCAAGCGATCAATTTTATTTGATGTAGAATTAGAATTAGAAAAATTTGTATTCATTCATTTTTTCATTTCCAACTTAAAACTAGTACAATAGCAAGTGTAAAAAATGAATAAATAATAGCTATCATTTTTTAACTTGAAAGTTAGTATTGAATGATACATTGTGATTTAATTTTACAATAATTAGAAACTGTTGTGGGTGACAATCAGCAATACAAATAATAAAACAATGGTTCATTGAGTTAAGTAAATCAATAAATATTTCAAAGATAATATAACTGATATATAAAAAGAGTAGGTATATACATACATTCATATATGTACATATAGGTACTAAATAATTCATCATAAAATTCAGAAAAAAATAATTATAAAACTATGATTAAAAATTCAATAATAGTTATCAATAGAATTTAAATCAATTGTAAAAAGCCAGTCTTTTACTTTTTTAAGAAAGAGTTTAAGTTTTGAATTGTCCTGATACACAAAGGTAATTTATTAAATGACTTTAGTGCTGCGGTAGTATAAAAGTTAGAGAAATGAAAAATGTATTAGTGGTTCGGTAAGAAATTTTTTGACGGAGCCATCAAACCAGCAATTAGGCTAACACTAAACACCATAAAATAGACCAAGACTTAGAAGCCTGTTTCTGTAGGCCTCCTCCCAGAAATGGTTAAGTATTTTTATAAGTCACTCGACTTTTCGGGTTAGAAATTTGTGAAGCTTCCAAATTTATTTACTATGTTTAATTTAAGTTTTAAGGCATTTAAGGGACCTCGAAGTAGCCAAAGCTGTAAAGGTTTTTCGTACACTCTAAACCTTCAGTAAATAAGCAGCTAAAGATTTTAATAAAGTTTTTTCAACTAACACAAAAACTTCACACAAAATCTAAAAAGGTCTAAGTTCCATATTAAAATTAAGAAACAACTCACTTTTGTCTATCAATCATCTCAAAATATATGTAAATGTGTTACTTTAAGCTTCATGAAGGCCAGCCGAGACGACCGACTACTATATGAATGTAAAATGTTTACCAACAACTTTTAAGACCCACACCCTTGATGAATCTTATTTTGGCTAAACAATATTTTTGCAAAATCTAAGATCTAAAGGAGAAACAACTTTATCACCCCATCCATCAACGTTTTATTTTTATGTTCTGCCATAAAATCAGCGACATTATCTTACGAAAAATCAACTCCATCCATCCATCCCACCCACCCTAAAATTCACAACATGGTTCGTCTATTTTAATAATTTATGTTGGTTTTTTAATTTGGCCTAATCAGACTATTTATTAATTCATTAAAACAGATGACAAGAAAAATGTAAATTTTAGAACAAATAAAAGAAAAAAAACCTACACCAACATTTTCTTCAAACATTTTCAATCTTTTACTTGGAATGTACGCCTAAAAATACATAAACATATACATAATAATTAATTAACATCTTGATATTAATTAAGAAGAACTTAATGCTTCTTAAATAAAAATGTAATTTTTCCCAGAGACATCTTTATTTTCTTTTTATTGGTCTATAAAAAGAAAAAAAAAATATGTACATAGTTCAAGCCGGAAATAACAAGATAATTCTTAAATATTTGTTGTTATATGATGTAAAATATTCCAATGGTTAATTCCGCGATCTATTGCTATGAATTATTATTATGTATAAATTATTTATTATTATTATTAACATCATGGTGGCCAAAGTTTTATGAGTCTAAGTCTAATAAAATATTTATATAATATTTTACTTCAATGTTTGGAGTTTTTATGGTTGCGATTTGTGGGTAATTTTTGTTTTTGTCAGTGTTTAGAAAAGATAACGCTAAGATAAGATATTTTTATTTACTAAACTTAAACATAACATGGAGTAAATATGGGGGGGGGGGGAAATAGTGCGAAATAGCTTAAAACTAATGTTTAAAAAAGTTCATAAGCAAGCAAAGATTGTAGGTACATGCTGATGTTTACCTTTGTAGGTAACTTTGGGTCGATAAGAATTCGATGACTGTTTCGTTCAATATTTGTTAATGTGTTTTGAAATTACCACATAAGTAAGCTTTAATTTTTCAGTTCTTTATAAAACAAAGCATTTGAACCTAAAGTCCTAGAGAGCTAAAAAAAAAACTTCAAAAACTTAAGTTCGTTTTCTTTTGTTTTTAAAATTGTAACAAGTTTCTTTAGGGTAAAAATAACAAATCCCAAATAGATAAAACGGCTTGAAGAGCACATGGAGGCAATTAAAAGTCTCGCAACATTTTTTTAGAAGAGGCGTCTCCACAAGGCCATGGATTTAAATAGTATTGGACCACCAACTCGAAAGTGAAAGGAATGGCAGAAAGTAAGGAAGTTGTTAAAAGTTGCAGGTATACGAAAATAAGTACAAATGTTTTTTTTTTTAAGGTTTGGTTTGATGCCAAATTCAAGGTTAAGCAGACATTTGTGTTTAGCTTTTAGATTTTAAATACAAATGTTTGAATGACTTTGAAGAAGCGCAACCATAATATTGTGAACAAAACTGGATTTGTGACTGGTGTTTCTAATGATTTTGCTGCTCGTAAGCAATCCACGAAGTCACCGGTTCTATAAAGCTTTTAAATTATCTGATTTCGGTGACTCTTCCCGAAATGTTAAGTGAGCCAAATTCCAATGAATCGGTATTCAAAGTAAAGCTGAGATCACACGATTGGTCAAATGTACCGATTTTTGTCCATTTGTATGTACAGATCGTGTGAATGACAGAAAATATTGGGCATAAGGTAGATAAAACAATTTTTTTGGCAGATAGGCAGATAAAAATGAGCTGTCTTGTACCAATCGATCGTGTGAACTGTTCATACACCGATGAAGACAGATAAAATTTTTAAATGTGTATATAATTTGTTCTGCCACTTAATGACCGATCATAGTGACCAATCAAAGCAGACAAGTGCATTTAATTTTTCGTTGTTGTTGAAAATTACGATTTTTTAATAATTATTTC